>CM066032.1:592560752-593760752 GCA_033557465.1 Ichthyophis bannanicus
TAAGTAACTGTGCTTATTGTGGGGACAAGCGGATGAGAAACGGTAAGGAAGTCGTGCTCTTTTTGAGTAAGGTATCCTATCTCGAAACCTGTGTGTATCAGGCTGTATGCTTCTCTTCAAAGGGACAGTAGGGTCCCAATCCAGTTTTTCATAAAATTTCCTATCATGCAGCTATTAATTTCACCCATGTAGTCCTCCCTATTCATAATAACCACTGCCACACCTTTGTTCACAGATTTAATCACTATTTTGGGATTGGCGTGAAGGGATAAGAGCGCCTCTTTCTCTGATTTATCCAAATTATAAAATGAGGCACGAATCATGCTTTCTAACTGTTCAACTCATTTTATTGCAACCTTCTCAAAGGATGCTATAAGGGAGTTGCTGGAACTAGGAGGGACCCAAGTAGATGTTTTCTTAATAACAGAGGGATCTGTGGAGGAATCCTGTTTAGTAGCAAAAAAGTCTATAGTCTTAATTTTCCTAAAAAACTTAAATAAATCGATCTGGGTGTCAAATGCATCATAAGTGTGAGTTGGTACTTTATTTAAGACACTGATTTCCTCCTCGGTTAAAATTGTATCTGAAAGATTTACCACAACAACTTCTAATATCTGGTGTGCTAATCTTGGAGTCCGACCTGTCCCTCCTCATATCTATCCTGTCCATATCTCCATGTTCCCTCCCTCTCCCCCTACCCCGTGGCTGATAAGCATGTGATTTCCCAAAGATTGGGACAGATTTTATTCAGTCTCCTCCCTTCCCCCTTCCGTAATTTGTCCATTTCAAAAAAATCATTTTTTTTCTTTCTTCTTAGAGCTATATAAAGAAGTTGAGGAGTCTAAGGGATGCTCAGACTGACTACGACTTCTTTTTTTTGAGTATGTACGGACTGTGTATCTCTAGGGGATTGTGATTCATGCACTGCCCCTTTTTCATCCTGCCTATTATGGACATTAACTTTGCGTTTTTTAGAAAAAAGCCTTCTTTTTTTTTACCACTACATGGATAAACATATCCACTTTTATAGTCCTCATCACTACAAAATTTACATAGTAGCATAGTAACATAGTATATGACTGCAGATAAAAATAGCAGTTTTTTCTCCTTAATATCTTTCTTGTATGTATCTATATTTCTATTGTAATCTACAATTAAAGCATCATATCTAGCATCATTGTCCTTAAGTATATTCAACTTCTTATCCATTTCTTGTTGCAAACTTTCTGCCTTCTTAGAAGTGTTAATAAGCAGTATCATAAGGTCTAGAGAGTTTATTCAGGATAGTGTTCCAACACTGAATGAATGTTTCATCATCCCGAAACAAGCCTGGACCTTTATTCATACACAAACTTCATGGAATTATTTTGTGTCTAAAGTATTCCAAAAAGGATGCATAATGCAGTTCCTCACTTATGAACTGTGTCAGGGAGACAACCTCTTCCCATCCTTTATCCCTTCATCTTCCATGTCCTCCTTCCTGGAGAACAAAGGTTAATTTGGTAAAATTTGTTGTAGGGTGTTTTGGTATTCCTGTGGTTTCCTGACCAATGCTATGTCTTAAAAAAATGTGGTTTTATTTTTTATTTTTTGGTGCTGTTCCTGCACTTTGCAAGTTCTCTTCTGCTTATGGTGTTGGACTGTCCTGTGAGGAGCACTACAATGTTCTCGCCCCGGAAGGATGTTCTTAGTTCTGGCTCCAATCATCGGATCTCGAGCAATGGGTACAAGAGAAACTCCTTGATGTCCCTTGCCTCGGAAAGCAGCTTTTTGGCAAACCGATGGAGGACATGGTGGTCGAAATAGACAGAGTACATTACCCAGACTCGGCTCTCGAAGACCTCCACTCTTCCGAGGAAGAAGCACAAGAAAAGAAACCTCCTTTCGTAAGGAAGGGTCAGCCCTATTGAGGCTATCCTCCATGCCCGGCCGCCCAGACCCCTCAGCAGGGCTACCAGGGCAAAGGAACAGGCCAGGGCCCACGCAAACCCAAGGGTCCCAAACCCCAGTCGCCTGCCCCAGCCCAAACTGGGTTGGGGTTTTGATGCCTCCAGCATGGCCCCTCTCCCACTGGAGGGCCATCTCCCAACAAGGGGGTGCCTGGTTCATTTTGCCCACGGGTGGGCTTCCATCACCATAGACTCATGGGTACTTCAGATGGTCAGGGAGGGTTACTTTCACCACCTGGACCAGCTGCCTCCACCCTTCTTTCTTTCAATTTTATTTTTTAATTAAGAGTTATAACATACAAATCCAAAATATTAACATGAATGAAAAGAAAAGGAATATATAAGCAGCATATTAGCAAAATAAGAATAACAGAAGAAAAATTAAACCTCCAGAAATTAGTTCACAAAAATAAGGAAATAAGGGGGGAGATACCAGGAAATGGGGATACCACGGAGCTTACCACAGCAGGATCCGACGGTAGGTACCCCTGCTTTCATTTTCTGTGGCCCATTACAACGGCTGCAATCACTGCTCCAAGACAGCACAAACCAAAAGAAATGTGGCTATACTCCAACAACACTTCCTGCTGCCATCTTACTTCCTCCCCTGCCTCCACCCTTCTTTCCCAGGGAGCCCCTTGGTCTCCCCTGCACCAGGCCCTGCTAATGCAAGAACTTGTAGGCCTCAGGGATAGGGCTGTGGAGCCCGTACCACACCTCCTGAAAGGAAAGGGGTTCTGCCCCAGGTACTTTCTGGTCTCAAAAAGAACAAGAGGACTAAGGCCCATCCTGGACCTGAGACATCTAAACAAGTTCCTGGTGTGGGAGAAATTCAAGATGCTCTCCCTTGGAACGTTGCTGCCCTACTTCCCAGCAGGCAGATTGGCTGTGCTCCTTGGACCTGAAGGATGCTTATACCCACATCCTTATCCATCCAAGTCACAGACAGTACCTAAATTCATGGTCAGGGGTGACCATTACCAATACCAGTGTACTTCCTTTCGGTCTTGCCTCCACACCAAGGGTCTTCACCAAATGCCTGGCAGTGGTGGCCGCCTATCTCTGTCTCCAAGGGACCTTTGTCTTCCCTTACCTTGACAACTGGCTGGTAAAAGGGGACATGCCCTCAGAGACCCTACAGGCCACAGGCCGCACCATCCAGGTCTTGCAACATCTGGGGTTCGTGATAAATCACTCAAAATCCCACCTTATTCCAACACAGGTCCTGGAGTTAATCGGGGCTCGCTTGGACACCCTCCAAGCCAGGGCTTTCTTCCCCCTGGACATGGCGGATCGCCTCACGGCCCTAGAAGCCGAGGTATAGCGGTGCTGCACAGTATCAGCTCGTCGATGCTTTGCTTTCTGGGCCACATGGCTTCCACAGTCCATGTGGTTCCCAATGCCTGCCTCCACATGTGGGCAGCTTAGTGGTGCCTCCGCTCCCAATGGACCCAGGCCATGGGCTGGCTCCAGGATAGATTCTTGGTGTCCCGTCAGCTGACTGAGTCGCTCACCAGGTGGCAGGATACACAGTATCCGCAAATGTTCATGCCCTTCTAACTCCTGAACCCCCAGATGGTTCTCATGACTATCTCCCTGCTGGGCACCCAGGGGGCCAGGTCTCTCGAGGAGAGCCAGCAGCAGATCAATCAGGCATCTTCTGAAACATCAATCAGTGCTAGTCCAAACAGACAATCAAGTCACGATGTTCTGTGTGAACAAGCAGGGTGGCACGAGTTCCTACCAGCTCTGCCAGGAGGCCATGGCCCTCTGCTCTTATGCAATCAGCCAGATGATGCTCCTCAGAGCAGTCTACCTCCTAGGCCAGGACAATGCCTTGGTGGACAGGCTGAGCAGGATCCTACAACCACACAAGTGACACCTGGACCCCAAAGTGGCGCACAGGCTCTTCCAGCTGTGGAGCACCCCCAGCTTGGACCTCTTCGTCAGCCCAACCAACGCTCAGCTTCCCTGCTTCTATGGCTCCCAGCCGAACCCGTCCTGGGTAGCAGTGGACGCTTTCCTCCTCTTGTGGTCAATGGGTTTGCTGTATGCCTTCCGTCCCATACGACTGATAGCCTCCAGACCCTCTTCAAGGTCCAGCGAGACAGGGCATCGGCGATCCTGGTGGTCCAGGCAGCCTTGGTTCCCGTTGCTGCTCCATCTCTCAACTGAGTCCTCTGTCGCACTCAGGAGCTCCCCGGGACTCTTGACATGAGAGCTCGATCCTCCATCCCAACCTGGGATCCCTGTCTCTCATGGCATGGCGGCTGAATGGGTTACCCTAGCACCCCTTAACCTCCCCAGGGAGGTGGAGGAAATCTTCCTGGCCTCTCGTAAAGACTCCATGAGATGGACCTATGTCTTCAAGTGGCACTGATTCTCTGCATGGGGCAATGGGTGGACCCGTTCTCCTGCGCGGTGCACTTGGTCCTCCATTACCTACTCCACCTCTCGCAGTCTGGACAGAAATACAACTCAGTTCACCTGAGTGCTCTCTCTGCGAACCATTATTCTGTCGAGGGCAAGCCTCTTTCTGTGCAGCCCCTCATCACCCGGTTCATATGGGGCTTGCTGCTCTCCAGACCTCCCATTTGATCGCCTCCAGTGGAATGGGATCTCAATGTAGTCCTGATGCAGCTCACCAAGCTGCTCTTCGAACCCCTAGCTACCTGTTTGTTGTGTTACCTCTCCTGGAAGGTTGCCTTTCTGGTGGTACTCACCTCTGCTCGCAGAGTCAGTGAACTTCAGGCTTTAGTGGCCGAGCCACCCTATGTCAGATTCTACAAGAACAGGGTCGTGCTTCGCACTCGCCCGAAGTTCCTCCTGAAGGTGGTCTCTTACTTCCACCTCAACCAGGAGGTAGTACTTCCTACTTTCTTTCCGCAGCCACATGCTGAGAAGACATCGGCTGTTTTCCACACTCTGGACTGCAAACAGGCCTTGTCCTTCTATCTGCAGCGGACTCGGGGCCACCACAAGGCTTCACAGCTCTTCGTCTCCTACAACCCCAGTCGTCTGGGGCAGGCTGTCACCAAGCAGACCATATCCATCTGGGTGGCGGACTGCATCGGCTTCGCCCACAGCTGGGTCATGGCGCACAGTGTCTGGGCGATGGCAACCTTTGTTGCAAGCCTGCGCTCTGTGCCGATGGCAGACATCTGCCTGGCCACCACCTAGTCCTCAGTTCACACTTTTGCAGCCCACTACTGCCTGGAGAGGGAGTCTGTTGGGACAGTACCTTCAGCCAGGCCATACTCTGAAATCTTTTCGGGGTTTACGCAACTCCTGCCTTCCAACCCTTCTTGTTCAAGCTACCGGAGCTATGGTTCTCTCTGGGCACTGGGGTCCTCAGTCTTTCCTCAGATTCGCTTGCGGCTGCTCCCGGCTGGGCCGTGCTTTTTCTACAAGTTCTTGGTAGCCTGTAGCTAGGGAGTCCTGTATGTGAGGACGGACTTCCTGCTTGTTCCTTGAGAAAGCCTAGTAACTCACAACCTTCCCTCCTCCCCTTGGAGTTGCTGTTCATTTTTGTCCATCTTCATTTGTCTGCTCTAGCTATGTCATCTGACTGAACAAGATGGCACCCTTGGGCATGAAGGAGACCACGCATGCGTGGTGGCATCTCCCAAAGGCTTTCTTTGAAAGCTGGGGGAGATGCTTCCACGAGGGCTCCGTCGACGTTGCCCATATGTGAGGATTGATTCCTGCGCTACTTGGAGAACACCTGTTGCAGGTGAGTAACGATGCTTACTTGTCTTTTATGCCAGTTTCTTCTCATTTCTTCATATGCAATTTTTATTTTAGCGGTTTTGCTTTCCCATCTACCAAGTGGAGAAGTTTTTTATGTAAAGTGAGTTAGTATCTGCCTTACTTAATGAATCTTATTTCCCACAAGATTAATTTATTTGTTGGCCAGTAAGACCTATACTGATTTTTACTGAAAGAATAATCAAATCTTTACACCACAGTATCATTAACTACACACATTAATCAAGGGAACTTCAAACCACGTTGTCAATATATGCCTTCTTTTCTGCTTTAGCTGTACCTACCCCTCTCCCCCTCATCCCCTCCCCCCTCCCCTGTTTCCTTACATAAGTAATCCAACATGTTCTGCCATTCACTCTCAAACTTTCTCCTCCTCTGCTTGCGACTCACTGTCAATTTTTCCATGAGAAAGATTTGACTGAGCCTCTCCACACAGTGTTCTATTAGGAGTGGCCTCGTCTGATTCCACCCGTATGCAACTTCACATTTCACCGCACTTAAACAGGCCATAATTTGCTTCCTTACCTTACCTGGGCTTCCTTCTCTCCACCATCCCAATAGACGTAGTTCAGGTTCCCTGCTTATCTCCACCCCTACTACCTTCTGTATCCACTTTTGGACCTGCTCCCAGAAAGGCTTAATCTGAGGGCACATCCATCAAATATGGTACATGGACCCCTCCTCCCCACATTCTCTCCAGCACCCTTTCGATGCTGATGGGAACACTTTATTCAATCAAACTGTTGTGTAATACCATCTCGTTAAAACTTTATACCAATTTTATCTAATAGCCACCAATATGGGTAGATGTTGGGCCTGATCAAAGATGGCCTTCCATTGTTGTATTTATATATTTACCCCCAGCTCCTTCTCCCAGACCACCATATATCCAAACTTATCATCCCTTTTCCCCCCTCTCACCACTTTATATAATATAGACACTAATCCCAAGGACTGTCTCTTCCCATACATATGGCTTCTAGATTTGTATAGTCCCGCTCCAATCCATCATTGCCTAATTTCTGGTTTAAATAATAGAACACCTGCCTATAATTGGTATGTCTCTTGTAATTCCCCAAATGGGACCCACTCTCCCCTGTCTAGAAACTGATAGAACCATCTTAGTCCCGATCTTTCCCATTTCTTATATATGCCCCCTTCTTGTCCCAGGACAAAGTCCTTTGTATAGCATAGAGCCTTCATTACCGAAAAATCCGTATCTCTCGTGTTCTCTCCTGACCTCCGTACTTTGTCCCATATCTGTAGGGTATGTTGTGTTTAATGCCCCCGTTCCTCCCTGGCCATCCATGGAAGGTCACCCAGGGGCTGCCCCCTCCAAGCTCACAAACATTTTCCTTTCTCCCCCCTCTCGCCAGTCCATCAGATGTCTAACCTGCGCTGCCCATTAATGATTGAAAGTCTGGCACCCCTTCCTCTCTGGGCCTATACATTACTGCACGAGCAACTCGTGGTAGCCTTTTTCTCCATATGACTCTAAACACTTTCCTTTGGAGATCTCTCACGTGAGGAGTGGAGGAGTAGCCTAGTGGTTAGAACACTGGCTTGGTAACCAAGCAACCAGGGTTCGATTCCCACTAGCACTCCTTGTGGCCTTGGGCAAGTCACTTAACCCTCCATTGCCTTGGAAGAAAGGCCTGGCAATCTACGTCTGGTGACACTGCCAAGAAAACCCAGGAGCTTCTGGGTCGCCAGGAGTCGGGACTGACTCGAAGGCACACATTGCATTTGCATGTGCCTGTAATGAGCATAACTTTTTACACAATAATAGACTCCTCAGTGAGGCAAAGAGTTAATTTAATTACATCACATTCTTGCAAGAACTGGTGAATGTTTAACTAAGCATTCACACCTATCCTCTGTTTCACAGTTCTTTTATAGTACACTATATCCTCTTCCACTTCCAGCATGTCCATAACTCATTGGTTAATCCTTCTGCACCTGTGTCAGGCTACGTGTTAGCCACATAGTCTCTCTTCCCAGGATGCAGACATACAGTAAAGGAAGTCAGAAAATCATTACATACTACACTATGTCCTCTTCTTCTTCCAGCATGTCAATAACGCATTGGTTAATACTGTCTCACTCCACTTCTTTGTACTTCCGTGCCTGTGACAGGCTACATATTACTATCCACGTAGTCTTTCCTTCCAGGATGCAGGCATACAACAGTCAGAAAGTCATTACATACACAATTATATTACAGAATGGTGAATGAATGGAATACAAGAATTTTATTACATTGTAAAAATAACATATCACATTTATTTGTCATACCCTGTGGGGATTGCTATGAGGAGTGCTTGAAAGTAATATAACACCCTAGGCAAAATATTCATTTTGACTGCTGCTTATACGTCCCATCCACGATATTTCAGTCTCCATCCAATCCTCTGAGCCACCCTCTTCCAGAGTGAGGGATTTGCCTCAGAGGGTCTAGGGGTGGGCTGTTATCACCCCCAAATACTTAATAGCCCTGTGAGCCTACTTGAAGAGGTACTACTGTTTTAATTTGAATACCTCTGCTTTAGGTAGATTAATATTAAGTGCCTCTGTCTTGTCCATATTCACTTTAAAGCTGACTCATCTCCATACCTCTCCATTTCGACCTATACTGATTTTTGTTTAATATTTATTAGTCTCGATTGACTTTTGAGAAGTTTTACTTTTGAATGGTGCTATTTTTAAAGGATTGTGCTTAGGCTTCCAGGCCCAACAAGTCTGCTATATCATTATATGCTCTTTTTATCCCTTACAGTTTATTTCATGGTGCAGTTTTAAAATAGGACGATATCTCCAGAGCTAAATGATGTATTTTTTGTTGGCAACTATTATCCTTCAATTTAAAACTAGAGATGTCAGGTCCATTTTATACCCCTTTGTTGGATTTTGAAAGGATGCTTCCCTGGTTTTAGGCTGCCTCAGTAATGTCCCAGTCTTTCCATCCCGATCATTTTTTCACTGTGATTGAGATAGTGATACTCCGATATGAATGTGTGACCGGGGTGCATGTTACTTTCATTTTGCAACTGCTGCTTGGTTGACTATGTTGAAAGCGTCTCTCTCTCCATAGCGACCCCCCCCATTGGTACCAAATTAGTTTTAAATACATCGACTCGGCATCTTTCACTCTTCTGGCTTATTTGGTTACTGCTGCTGTCAGCGCAGTACCAACAAGGAAGTGCTGTGGCTACCTCTTAATGTAATACATACTTTTAATGGCTGTTGTGAAAAAACTTTTTATTTTAACTAAAGGGCATTACTGAGCACACATAGGGTACGAGTGGTCCACAAATCATTAGAGTATACGTTTTTTGGTGGTTGCATAATGAACTAGTCTAGTCCACTTAAGCACCCTTGCTGGCGCCCTTCTAGTGACATGCTTCGGTGTGTAAGTCTATTTGGGAATGTAAGTCAGAACAGCATTGTCTTGTAACTAATGCTTTTCACAGAGGCATGAGGATCTTTTATCATGTATACGTTTTGGCCAATGCATTTCATTTTGTCTACCATGCCCTTGTGTTTCTCATTCCATTTTATTTGTAGTTGTAGAGATTTGTATTTGTATTGTGTTATCCAGAACAGCCTTATGTGAGAATACGGTTCTTCTCTCCCTATTCTTTCCTCCCTATTTCCTTTTTATTTTTGCCCATTGTGTTGTTCATCTCTGGATTTGCTTCCCCAGTACATTTAGTCCCACTCCATGGATGATTACAGTATATGGATTGAGTTTTTGATTAGTACATGTAATACTTGTAAAAGCTCTTTGAAAACCAATGAGGAAATAAGAAGTCAATGAACTAAAGGACTTTTCAACTTTTATTTTTCACGATTTAATGCTATATAATTTAAAAAAATTTTTTTAAGTGTTTATCGCTAATGATTTTATAGTCTTTCTTCATCGTATGACTTTTTATATTCTATGTTTTATGGTATAAATACGTATTTATTTGGTTTTATATACAAAGGATATCTATTTGTGCTTTATCAACTATAGCAAGGCTTTTGACTGTGTAAACCATGAGAAACTCTGGGCCACATTAAGAAGCATGGGTATACCAGAACACCTGATCGTACTCTTGCACAATCTGTACATTGATCAAGAAGCAACAGTGCGAACGGATCAAGGAGAAACAATGGTTTAAAATAAGCAAAGGTGTAAGACAAGGCTGCATACTTTCCCGCTACCTGTTTAATTTATATGCAGAACAAATCATCAGAGAAGCAGGATTGTATGAAGACAACAGAGGTGTGAAGATTGGTGGAAGACTCATCAAAACCTTCGCTATGCTGATGATACCACATTACTGGCTGAAAGTGAAGATGATCTGAAACATTTGCTTCTCACAATCAAAGAACATAGTCTCAAAATGGGCCTGCACCTTAATGTAAAGAAGACAAAGATCATGACAACTGGCATAATCAACAGATTCATCGTTGAAAGAGAAGAAATTGAAATCGTGAACAACTTTAACCTACTTGGATCAACTATCAATAAAGAAGCAACAAGCAGTCAAGAAATCAGACGATGCGTTGCTCTTGGCAGAATGGCTATGAAAGACCTAGATAAGATTCTCAAGAGCAGAGATGTCTCTCTCCATACAAAGATTCGACTTGTTCAAGCCACGGTATTTTCAGTAACATCATATGGATGTGAAAGCTGGACAGTGAAAAAGGTAGACAGGAAGAAAATTGATGCCTTTGAATTATGGTGCTGGCGGTGAATACTGTGTATACCATGGACTGCCCGAAGAACAAACCAGTCAGTACTAGAGGAGATGAAACCTAAGCTTTCTTTAGAAGCTCAGAAGACAAGACAAGACTTCGACTTTCATACTTTGGACACATCATGCGAAAGAGAGAGATCATTAGAGAAAGACATCATTAAATAAATAAATAAATCATGCTTGGCAAGATAGAAGGTAAACGCAAAAGAGGAAGGCCAGCAATGAGATGGATCGATACAATAACAGCAGCTACGGGTACCAGTCTGTCAACAATGAGCCGCCTGACTCAAGACCGAACACAATTTAGGATAGCTATACAGAGGGTCGCCATGAGTCGACTCCGACTCGACGGCACTTAACAACAACAACAACATACCGCGCTATTTAGAAATCAGTGCAATTTACAAGAGACAAGTTTGAATATCAACAACATCGGTGGTTATTAGGATAACAATTGGCAGGTTAGGCAGGGAAGTCAACTTGGGCCATAACCGGGTGAACTATATGCAATGTGAATATTAGGGGAAATCTATATACACTGTGCTTAATAAGATAAGTGGATGGGTCTGGGTGTGGGGCTTGGCTCAAGGCAGCTTAAGAGTCTGGTGAACTAGTGCAGGTGATCTATGTTTGTTCATAATATAATAAAAATAATAGCATATTAATGTTTTTATTATTTATATTGTCCTTTTACACCTTCTCTTATAATTATTTATGGCTAATATATTTATTAAATGCATTCTCCAGGACCAAGCAGGAAGTCAGCCCTCACGTATGGGTGACATCGATGTTGATGGAGCCCTCGTGCGGAGCATTTCCCCAGCTTTCTAAGAAAGCCTTTGGGAATACTGCACGCATGCGCGGTCCCCTTCCCGCCTAAAGGTGCCATCTTGTTCAGTCTCTCTTTCCGTGGAGCCCAACGGACGTCTGTCTGTGTCACCAAGAAAAGTTGACTTTTTTCTTGCGATTTCTTCGTCCTTCTCCGGTTCGACGTCGGATCCCCTTCCCGCCGGGTTCGGTACACTGGTATCGAGCCCATCTTCTATTTTTTGGTTTTTGCCCTTCATGGCTGGCGTTCACGCCCTTTTTTTCTTTTCCCTGGAAGGCCGGTCCTTTGACCTCGCGGGGGTGCTTTTTTTCCTGATGGCTTCCAGTGGTTTCAAAAAGTGTGATCGGTGTAAGAAATTGATGTCTCTCACCGACACACACTACTGCTGCCTTCGATGCCTGGGACCGGATCATGATCCTAAGGTCTGTGTCCCGTGTGGCAAAATGTCCACCAAGGCACTTCGAAGCCTCCAGCATCAGAAAGAATGGATTTTTTCTGACTCTGCCTCCGGCCGGGCCTGGACCTCATCTGAGGCCTCGACATCTCGGGAGTCTGACCCCGAGCACCGCCGGGGTTCCTCGGACAGGGGGTCCCCCGATCGGGAGCATAAGAGGAAGAAAAGGCTCGTGAGGGCGGCATTGGAGGAGGTCCCTGGTTCCTCAAGGGCCAGGTCTCGGACCCCCGACCGCCGCCCCGGACCCTTGGAGCAGGAGAAGCCGTCCAAGATGCCTCGCATGGAGCCGGAGTCCGCCGGGTACGTAAGTCCTGTTGTCCTTGAGGACTCTCCTCCTAGGGAACCGACATCGGGCCCGGCACTGCCGGGGCCCGAGTCGGTAGCTGCTGAGTCTCCTGAGCTTGGACTCAGGCCAACAGCCTTGGAGTGCAGATTGTCTGCCTTCATGGATCAGCAGCAGGTACTGATGGCCAGCCTCGCTGGTGCATCTGCCCCGACCACCGGGACATCGACGTCGAAGTTGACCCCGGAGACCAAGCTGATACTCGAGACCATGAAAGCTCAAAGTCGTCCTCGGTCACCCTCGACCTACCGCTCGGGACCGAGGGCGTCAACGCTGGTGCCTTCGGCGTCGGGGTGGGTGCCACCGAGGCCCTTGCGGTCGGAGCCCTCTCGACTCCTCTTCGGATGAGTCCGCGTGGGAGATGGAGGACGAGGAGTCCCCTGACACCTTCCGGACTCGGTGCGTCCCTTTGGACTCACCGCAGTCAGAGCCCCGGAGTAGGTCCCCCCCCAGAGTACACCCGGTTCTCGGAGTTCGTCCGGGATATGGCCAAGGCTTTGGCGATTCCCATGGACCCCGAGGAGGAACCTCGAGCCGAAGAGCTCGAGGCCCTCCAGTATGACTCTCCTCCGAAGGAGGCCTTTACTGTGCCGGTTCCTCCGATGCTGGAACGGCTCCTCTTCCGGATGTGGGAGGCACCGGCCTCGGCGCCGGTTTTGAGCAAGCGGGTCGATTCCATCTATCGACTCTGTAAGAGCCCTGGCTTCCAGAAGGCGCAGCTGCCGCACCATTCCATGGTGGTGGAATTGGCCATGCATCGTCTGAAGAGCCAGAAGATGCACTCTGCGGTGCCTCCCGGCAGGGAGGCCCGGAACCTGGATGCGCTCGGCAGAAAGTGCTTCCAGGGCTCGATGCTTGCTTGTCGTGTCCAGTCCTACCAGCTGTACATGGGCATGTACTTACGAGAC
This sequence comes from Ichthyophis bannanicus, assembly GCA_033557465.1. NCBI lineage: Eukaryota > Metazoa > Chordata > Amphibia > Gymnophiona > Ichthyophiidae > Ichthyophis > Ichthyophis bannanicus. The sequence continues at coordinate 592,573,749 of CM066032.1, forward strand.
CTGGCGAAGGAAATTGCCGGGTTCTCTGCTGGCCTCTCTGGCGAACCTTTGCAGAGGTTCAAGACCTTGTCCTCCGGAATCCGGGAATGCTCAAAGTTCATGTCCTGAGCGGCCTACGATGACTTCGAGGCGCCGGCATCGGGGCCTGGCGCCAGGCATGGCTGCAGTCATCGGATCTCGAGCCCTGGGTGTAGGACAAGTTGGTCAATGTCCCTTGCCGAGGTGAAAACCTTTTTGGCAAACCCATGGCTGAGAAGGCTGCTGAGCTCGAAACCGAGCACCTGACTAGGATGAGGCTGTCCAGAAAAACTTCTGCCCCTTCTCATAAAAAGAAGGGCTCGGGTAAAAAGTCCTTTTACCGGAGGAAGGCAGCTGTCTACAAACCTTTCCCTCAGTACCAGGCCTCCCCAGCAGGATCAGCAGGCCAAGGGGCAGGGACATGGGCCCCGTAGGCAGAAGACCCCCAAGCCTCCGGCTCCTGCTCCCACTCAGCAGGGAGGGGGTTTTTGACTCCCACAGCATAGCCTTTCCACCTCTGCTGCCCCATCCCTGCACAGGAGGTCGTCTAGCCCTGTTTGCCCACAGGTGGCCACCCATTACAGGGAATGCTTGGGTATTGAGCATAGTCCACAAGGGCTATATGCTCCATTTCCAGCAGTTGCCTCCTCCCTACTTCCCAGGGGAGCCTCCACGACCTCCTCTGCACACAGACCTCCTCCTTCAAGAACTTCAAGGTCTGCTTCTGGACAAGGCGGTGGAGTCTGTACCTCCCCGCCTGCAGGGTCACGGTTTCTACTCCAGGTACTTCCTCGTACCAAAGAGAACCGGTGGCCTCAGGATTCTAAACAAGTTCTTGGAGAAAGAGAAAAGTTCAAGATGCTTACTCTTGGAACACTTCTGCCCTACCTCCAGCAGGGAGATTGGCTATGCTCCTTAGATCTAAAGGATGCGTACACTCACATCCTCATTCATCCAGACCACAGAAAGTACCTCGGGTTCATTGTGGGAGGAAACCATTACCAGTACAGAGTACTGCCCTTTGGCCTAACCTACGCCCCAAGGGTCTTTACAAAGTGCCTGGCAGTGGTGGCGGCCTACTTGAGGAATCAAGGTGTTTTTGTCTTCCCCTACCTGGACGACTGGCTCATCAGGGGTCAGACTTACCAGGAGGCCAGGCAAGCCACCCTCCGAACTGTTTTCCTCCTTCAGCACCTGGGCTTTGTCATAAACTTTGCAAAGTCCACTTTGCTCCCCTCCCAGAACCTGGAGTTCATAGGGGCGCGGCCGGACTCCCTGCAAGCAAAGGCTTATTTGCCAGAAGACAGGGCACACAGGCTCATAGACTTGGCAAACCAGTTTCTAAGCCTGCCAAGGGTTTCTGCCAGACTCTGTCTGAGGCTCCTAGGCCACATGGCTTCGACAGTGCATGTGACCCCAAACGCCCGCCTCCACATGCGACCTGCACAGTGGTGCCTCAGGACTCAGTGGAAGCAAGCCACAGGAAGCCTCACAGACAAAGTACGGGTGTCCAAACCATTCCTGAACTCCTACAGTGGTGGCTACACCCCCCCAACTTACTACAGGGGGTGCCTTTTCAAGTGCCTGTCTCCACAGTGGTGTTGACGACCGATGCCTCCTTGCAGGGCTGGGGTGCACATTGTTTGGGCAAGTGCACCTAGGGCCTGTGGTCTCCATGGGAGGCCACACAACAGATCAACCTACTGGAACTCTGGGCTATTCACTTAGCCCTCAAAACCTTCTCTCACACCTTGGCTCACCAGTCTGTTCTGGTACAGACGGACAATCAAGTGGCCATGTTCTATGTGAACAAACAGGGAGGCACTGGGTCCAGACTCCTGTGTCAGGAGGCACAGGCCCTTTGCTCTTTTGCGCTCATGCACAACATGTGTCTCAAGGCTGTTTATCTCCCTGGCCAGGAGAACTTCCTGGCAGACAGGTTGAGCAGGCTTCTGCAGCCCCACGAGTGGCAACTGCACCCCTTAGTGACTCACAGCTTTTTCCTGAAATGGGGACTTCCATCCATAGATCTCTTTGCCAGTCCCCTGAACCGGCAGCTACCCAGGTTCAGTTCCAGGCAACCGCATCCCCTGAGGTTAGCAGCGGATGCCTTCCTGATCTCTTGGTCCCAGGGCCTCCTGTATGCGTTTCCTCCCACGCCTCTGGTGGCCCGAACCTTGTTCAAGATTCTAAGGGACAAGGCCTCGGTACTTCTGGTAGCCCCCAGGTGGCTGAGGCAGCCCTGGTTCCCACTTCTGCTTCAACCCGATTGCAACCCGATCTTCTCTCTCAGGATCAGGGTTCCCTTCTGCACCCCAATCTCAAATCTCTCAATTTGATGGCCTGGAGGCTGCAAGGGTAGTGTTGGCTCCCTGGGGCCTGCCTCAGGAAGTGGAAGAGGTGGTCTTGGCCTCTAGAAAACAATCCACCAGGAAAACCTATGCCCTAAAGTGGAGAAAGTTCTCCTTGTGGTGTCAGCAACGTAAGGAAGACCCTTTCTCCTGCACTGTGCCAGTAGTGCTTCAGTACCTGCTGCACTTGTCCAATCAGGGCCTTAAGTCCAATTCTGTTCGGGTCCACCTATCTGCTCTGGCAGCTCACCACTCACTGGTGGAGGGACACTCTTTGTCGGTTCACCCCTTGGTGTCCAGGTTTCTCAGAGGCTTGCTCTTGCTCAAGCCTCCTCTCCGTCCACCGGCCCCTGAGTGGGAGTTGAATGTGGTCTTGCAGCAACTGACTCGCCCACCTTTTGAGCCGATGGCTACATGTCCTTTCTGCTTCCTTTCTTGGAAGACTCTATTCCTAGTGGCCCTGACCTCGGCCAGGCGAGTGAGTGAGCTTCAGGCCCTGGTCTGTGACAGGCCATACACTTAGGACTCATCCTAAGTTCCTCCCAAAGGTTGTCTCCTCTTTCCATCTCAACCAGGAGGTGGTTCTTCCAACGTTCTTCCCTAGGCCCCATGCCAGCGGGGCTGAGACAGTCCTGCATACCCTGGACTGTAGAAGGGCCTTATCCTTCTACCTTGAACGTACGCAGGGGCATAGGAGGGCTACTCAGCTCTTTGTATCTTTTGACCCTAATAACTTGGGGTTACCTGTCTCCAAGCGTACCTTGTCCATCTGGATGGCTGACTGTAGCACCTGGGCTTACAGGGCAGCTGACCTTCCCTTGCAGGGTTAGGTCATGGCCCGCAGGGTCGGGTCACGGCCCACCGTGTCAGGGCAATGGCTGCCTCAGTAGCTCATCTCCGCTCTGTACCGTTGGCAGACATCTGTAGGGCTGCAACTTGGTCCTCAAGCCAGACTTTTGCGGCCCATTACTGCCTGGAGAGGGAGTCCCGTAGGGACAGTGCTTTCGGTCAGGCAGTGCTCCAGAATCTCTTCAAGGTTTAGGCAATTCCTACTCTCCAGCCCTCTAGTTGGGCTACCGGTGGGGGTATGTTTCAGTGAAATCCTTTCTCTGATGCTGTGGCTAGAGGGAGCTCATTTTTCAGCTCTGGGTCCCCGGTAGCCTGAAGCTGGGGAGTCCCATATGTGAGGACTGACTTCCTGCTTGGTCCTGGAGAAAGAGTAGTTTCTCACCTGTAACAGGTGTTCTCCAGGAGCAGCAGGAATCAGTCCTCACAATCCTCCCTCCTCCCCTGGGAGTTGCAGTTGTACATAGTTCATTTTTAGACTTTTTGTGGTGTCTTTTAGCTATGTCATCTGACTGAACAAGATGGCACCTTTAGGCGGGAAGGGGACCGCGCATGCGTGCAGTATTCCCAAAGGCTTTCTTAGAAAGCTGGGGAAATGCTCCGCACGGGGGCTCCATCGACGTCGATGTCACCCATATGTGAGGACTGATTCCTGCTGCTCCTGGAGAACACCTGTTACAGGTGAGTAACTGCTCTTTATATTTATTCTAATGGTGGTTTTATGTGTTTGCTTGTTCTTAGTCTTAACCCCTGAGGAAGGCACTGCCAAAACACAGCCGTGTCAAGTTAAGTGTTTTGGTATTCCTGTGGTTTCCTGACCAAAGTGGTGTCTTCAATAAAACTTTTTTGTTTGAGATCACTCTCCTACTGATGTTGTTCCTGGACTTTGCGAGTTCTCTTGTGCTTTGGTGTTAGACTTAAGGCTTTCTATACTGAAACTCCTTTATGCCTTGCCAAACTCCTGCTCTCCTGTAGGCCCTCTAGCCCTCTCTTTCCAGTCTGATAATGTATTGGTTTTGCGTGCATTGAGCTGACCCGTCACAGCTTTTTTTAAATCTGGCTCCCCTCCTGTGGAATTCTTTCATAGACCTGTATCTTCTCCCTAGATTCAGGGTCCTTCTGAAATATTTATTTTTTCCACAGGCTTTCTCACACCCAGAGCAGACAACTTTGCGCTCTGTGGGATTATTGCCTGATTTCAACTGCACTTTACCAGCAGTATACTTTTCCTATTCTTACTCCCATGGTATTGTAATCCCTCCTTTTTCTTTCCTGTCTTTTAATTAATCAGTTTTGATTTTGTAGCTGTTAACTGCTTCGTTTAGTGACAGGTGCTATAAAAAGTGCTTGAATAAAATAAGGCTGCAACCTAGTTTTGTGTCCACATATTTTCATCCCACTGCCGTCTCAAACGAGATTTGCAATGTGACAGTAGTTTTAACCAAGTTGATGGCCTCAGCTATAGCTATGAGAAGGCATCTTTTTGATTGGGAAGTTGGCCTGCATTCACATAAAGTATCATTTGCTGACAAGATTCCTTGAGTGGTAGCTCTGCCCAGGTATTGGGTTGGTTGGAGACTTTTGATCTTGGCCTGCCGAGAGCTGTTACTGTGATTGTGTTTAGAAAGAGGCATAGAAATTAATGGAGGATTGGGGGTGAGGGTGCTGGGGAATCTCTGATGGCTCTGAACTAAGGCCTACATTTTTCTAAGCTTTCAGGAGAAATGAGTAGACTTGTAGAATATGCTGATTAAACTTGGAATAAAACTGTGGAGGAAAGTAAGCCAGGCTAAAGAAAGATAAGATCTAAATTGAGAGGTCACTATTTCAGGATATGATTTCAACAGAAAATGCTGTTTTATATTTTGAAGATAATGCAAAGGTGGAGCATTCTGAATAGGCATATTGATGGATCTTAGTCTGCTTGGATAGAGAAGCTATTCGGTCAAGGGGTGTGTGTTTTTTTCCTTTCCTTCTGAATGTAGCATTTTCCTTTTTAATATTTTTTTTGCAGTGATGTTTCCAAAATTAATGTTCTGGTACCTGGAGCTGGGCTTGGCAGATTGGCTTGGGAAATAGCCAGTCTTGGATATTCTTGCCAAGGAAATGAATGGAGCTTGTTTATGCTCTTTTCTTCCAACTTCGTACTCAACAGGTATGCTTAATTACTGCATTTATTTTTTAATAATATTTGATTGTATTAGAATAGTAGCTGTGTTCTATGGCTAATTGTGGATTACTGGCAGGATAAATGTTGAAAAATTTTGAATTTCAAACATTGTTCTTCTTGACATGGATCTGCGTGTAAGGGTAGGAAGGCTTTAAATCTTGGTTGTGGTATACATTCAAAACCTTTATTTCCCCTGGTTCTACCATGTAGGTTTAATAAAATGTTCACTGTGAATGTTTCTAGGTGACTTTTTTCATGATATGATGCAAGCATTCCTAATTTTGATTTCTACTGTAGTTAATAATTTAGTTTCAATTTTTCATTAAACTATACAAGTGGTAAGGCATTCAGTTTCAACTTCATCTGTAATAGCTAAAGAAGACACATTTGTAGGAAATGCTGCATGTTTCAGGGAAGAAGGAATGTCTACCCCTCTCCCTCCCTCTATCCTTATCTCTTCTGTCCTGCTTTTAAATTTTTAATGGCGTTCCTTTTCTTTTCCTTGCAGCTTTTAGTTCTGTTTGTAAACCGCCCAGATGCTTCTGTTATGGGCAGTATATTAAGTTTTTAATAAACATAAACATAAACTATTATTAATTTATGTCCTTTCTTCCATTTCTGCAAACTCATCTATTCCCTTTTTATGTCTTCCTTATCACTTCTCCGGGCCAGTCCAGGGAATGGTAGGGTTGTCAATCCCCTTTAGCAGCTGAGGACTGAATACTTCAAGTTTTCCTGATAGCTTAAGCCACTCCCCCTGACGTCGACTAGCCAGTCTTTGAGTCCTCAGCAGCTAAAGAGGATCGATCTGCCTCTCTCTCTCAGAAGAATTTTAGTTTTTGCTTTTGCTTTCTAATCTCTGTTTATACAAGTTGGCTCTAGCAGGGCTGATACTAACCTATATTTCCCGGAACTAGTGTAGTTGAGGCTGCACAGCGGGAGTTCAGAGACATTGAGTGAATAGTGTTAAGTGGCGGGAGCAAGGTAGAGCCTGCCTTTGGGGCCGCCTCCGTCTCTGCTGCAGCAGATTGAACCTGGGAGCCCCAGTTGTTCCTCTGCCTCTTAAAGTCTGGGTTACTAAGCGTCCCGCTAGCAGCGGGACTGAGTTTGACCGCGGCCACGCTCCGCTCCTAGTCCAGGTGAGCCGGTTCGGGGGAGCGTCTTTCACGGGGCGTTTTTATTTTTTTGTTTTCTCTGTCGGGTGTGTTTGCGGCGCTCGGGCTACTGCTCCGGACCGCGGCGATCAGGAACTGTTGTCCCTTACACGCAGCAGCGCAGGACACACGTTCCATGGACGAGGCGATTCTGTCAGAATCGGAGAGGGCCTCTGTACCCGCGGACAAGGTGGGAAAGTCGGCCATTTTGAGCGTGCCGGTCAGCGTGCCCGCGGAGCATCACCGGGCCGGGAAAAGAAAGTCCAAATCTAACAAAGATGTTTCCGAACGAGGGCAGCCCTCACAGGCTCCTGCTGCAGCTCCGGAGGGGGTTTCCGCGTTCTTTTCACCTGAATTCATTTTAGCGATGCACAAGGCTTTTCTGCTGAGAAGCCTCGCAGTCCTCTGCTTCGGTTCCCCTTCCTGCCTCTTTACCAGGGTCGGTGGTCTCTCCGGTGGCTGAGGACCCTGGGGAGGGGTCTTCTCAGCGCGCGGGAGCATCCCAGGCTCCGCTGGATCCCTTTGGGCTGCTGATTTCAGAACCCCTGGGTCAAGAGGACAGAGAGCTGGGTTCCAATGAGCTTCTTTCCCAGGCAGGCTTGGACCTGGGTGCAGAGGAGCTAGAGGAGGGGGAAATAGCACCCGGCGATGACCCGAATGTGTTTCGGGTCTTCCGCAAGGAAGAGCTAGGTGCCCTCATTGCTCAGTCCTTATCGGCCTTGCACCTCCTTCCTCCCTCCGTTTCTCAGGAGCCTTTAGAGGATCCTTTGTTGCAGGGCTTTAAAGCAGAGCAACCCTGTTTTCCTGTTCACCCCGTGATTAAACAGATGATTGAGTCTGAGTGGGAGTGTCCTGAAGCTACTCTCCGCGGGAGTCGCGCGTTGGCTCGGCTTTACCCTGTGCCGCACGAGGAAAAAGAATTATTACGCATGCCCAAGGTGGATGCCATTGTGTCGGCAGTGACCAAAAAGACTACCATTCCGGTGGAAGGTGCAGCTGCACTTAAAGATCTCCAGGATCAAAAGTTGGAAGTTCTGCTCAAACAGGCCTTTGATTCTAGCGCTCTGGCACTTCAGGCGGCTGTGTGTGGAGCTTACGTCTCGAGGGCATCCATTCGCTGGATGCAGGGAGACGCTTCTGTGGATTCCGCGTCTGTTTCTGGAGCAGAGGGAGCAAAGTTGGAGTCGGCGGCGGCTTATATGGCTGACGCCTTCTATGATTTACTACGGATTGCGGCAAAAACTATGGCGTCGCTTGTTGCTGCCAGGCGTTTTCTCTGGTTGCGTAACTGGTCGGCAGATGTGTCCTCTAAGTTACGTCTTAGTAAATTACCCTATAAAGGGCGCTTGCTTTTTTGGTGAGGCATTGGAGAAGATTGTTAAGGATCTCGGTGACTCCAAAGGCGGCCGTTTGCCAGAGGATCGGCCCAAGCTGGTTAGAGAATCCTGGGGTCTCCGGGGCTTAAGTCGGGACGCCCGCAGATTCCGGGGAGCGCGCTTTGCTCCCTATTCCAGAGGCCGTGCCGGGTTTCGCGGTCAGTCCTTTCGAGGGGCCAGAGGTTATGGTAGGACTTACTTCCAGACTTCTCAGTCTACCCCTAAGAAACCGCAATGAAGGTTTGCTGGTCCAGGCGTTGATTCCTGTGGGAGGACGCCTACAGGAGTTCCTACCAGCCTGGACCGCAATAACCGCGGACAAATGGGTGTTGGAGGTGGTTCAGAAGGGGTATGCGCTGGACTTCACTTGCCCTCTACACGACACGTTTGTAATGTCGCCCTGTGCTCCGGGTCCCAAGGCGCAAGCCATCTCAGACACGCTGTCCCGCCTCTTGCAGCTCCGAGCGGTGGTCCCCGTGCCTCGCGACCAATACGGCTGCGGTCGATACTCGATTTATTTCGTGGTTCCCAAAAAGGAAGGTTCTTTTCGTCTGGTGCTGGATCTCAAGAACGTCAACCGGGCCTTGCGGGTGCCTCATTTTTGCATGGAGACGTTGCGTGCAGTTATTCGCTCGGTTCAGCCGGGGGAGTTTCTCTCCTCCATAGATCTCACGGAAGCGAATCTGCACATTCCCATCAGACAGTCTCATCAGCAATTTTTGCGATTTGCCCTACCCATGGGGCACTTCCAGTTCCGAGCGTTACCGTTCGGTCTTGCCACGGCTCCACGTACTTTCACGAAACTGATGGTGGTGGTAGCAGCAGCGCTGCGGAAAGAGGGCATCCGGGTTCATCCGTATCTCGACAATTGGCTGATCAGAGCGGATTCGCACGTGGCCGCTGTTGTGGCGACGGCTCGTGTAGTTCAGCTTCTGGAACAGCTCGGTTGGGTCCTCAATCGGACCAAAAGTCGCTTGCAGCCGGTTACGCAACTGACTTATCTCGGGGCCTTATTCGACACGTCTCGAGGGCTGGTCTTATTGCCCGAGGTCAGAGTGCTGAAGATCTTGCAGCAAGTGGGCGCGTTTTTGCAGATGGTGGCTCCATCGGCCTGGACGTACTTACAGCTCTTGGGATCCATGGCGGCGACCTTGCATCTGGTGCTGTGGGCCCGAGCTCACATGCGGCCTTTGCAGCAAGCCTTGCTTTCCCGGTGGTCGCCTCAGCTTCACCCTCTTTCACAGAAACTGCTCTGCCCGGAACTGGTTCGGCACGATCTGCAGTGGTGGTTAGACCCTCATCTGAGAGCAGGAATGCCCTTACGGGATCCGCAATGGGTGTTAGTGACCACGGACGCCAGTCTCGCGGGCTGGGGGGCTCATTGTCGGTCACAGGTGACTCAGGGGTGTTGGAACGTGGAAGAGAGCTCGTGGTCGATCAACCGGCTGGAACTTCGCGCCGCTCGACTCGCCCTCCAGAGCTTCGAAAGCTTTCTCCGGGGAAAGGCTGTTCGGATTTTTTCTGACAATGCAGTGACAGTGGCATATATAAATCGGCAGGGCGGGACCAAGAGTCTGCCTCTCATTCTCGAATGCCAGGAATTAATGACGTGGGCGGAGAGCCGTCTCTTGGCCTTATCCGCGGCGCACGTGGCAGGCAAGGACAACGTGCAGGCAGATTATCTCAGTCGCAATGTTCTCGATCCCGGAGAGTGGGAACTGAACGTAGCGGTTTTTCACGAGCTGACGTTAGGTTGGGGGCAGCCAAGCATGGATCTCATGGCTACCTTCCGCAATGCGAAGGCGAACAAGTTTTTCAGCAGAAGGCGAGAGCGCATGTCAGAGGGCTTGGATGCTCTGGTTCAGCCGTGGCCAGTGGATTGTCTCTTATACGTTTTCCCTCCTTGGCCGATGTTGAGTTGGATTATTCGTCGAATAGCGGGACACCGCGGGACTGTAATCCTGATTGCGCCGGATTGGCCTCAACGTCCTTGGTATGCCGACCTCGTACGGTTGTTGATAGATTCGCCTTGGCGTCTTCCGGTCCGGATCAATCTCTTGAGTCAGGGACTGGTTCTCATGCCGCAGGTAGATCGCTTCTTGCTTACGGCTTGGCTCTTGAGAGGGAGCGTTTGAGACTCAAAGGTTACGCTAGTTCCGTCATTTCTACCTTACTTCGCTCGAAAAGGCCTAGCACGTCCCTGGCGTATGTGCGGGTGTGGCGGCTATTCGAGGATTGGTGTGGACAGCGGGGTTTTCTTCCTCGGTCGTCTACCTTGCCGCAATTGCTTTTATTTCTCCAGGAGGGCTTAGATAAAGGTTTGGCTCTCAGTACACTTAAGGTTCACTTGGCGGCGCTGACGTGTTTTCGGGGCACAGTGCAAAAACGCCGGCTGGCGGCTCATTTGGATGTACAACGTTTTTTTCGGGCGGCGAAGCTCATTCGGCCGCCGGTTCGTCCGATTGTGCCTCCGTGGGATTTAAATATCGTGTTGGAGGCATTGTCACGTCCGCCGTTTGCGTCGGCTTCCTCGATTTCTTTGCGAGAGTGCTCATTGAAAACTGCGTTTCTGGTGGCCTTGTGCTCAGCGAGACGAATTTCCGATTTACAGGCCTTGTCCTGTCAGGAGCCTTATCTTCAGTTCTTGCCTGGACGAGTGTTACTACGAACGGTGCCTTCTTTTCTTCCCAAGGTTGTGTCCGCCTTTCATATTAATCAGTCTGTGGTCTTGCCTGTTTTTTTCGGATTTAACGGATTCTCGGATGGATCGTGCGCTCCGCCAGTTGGATCTCGGTCGTGTTTTGAAGGCGTACCTTAAGCTCACTAAACCTTTCCAGAAGACGGACCGGTTATTTGTTCAGTATGCCGGATTCAAGAAGGGTCATGCGGCGGCTAAGTCCTCGATTGCTCGATGGATGCGGAATGCCATTGCAGCGGCTTATGAAGCCAGTGGTCGGACTCCGCCGGATGGTCTCAAAGCTCATTCCACTCGACTCAGGCGGCGTCCTGGGCAGAATTTGCCTTTGTTCCTCCAGTGGATATCTGTAGAGCGGCGACGTGGTCTTCCTTGCATACCTTTGCCAAACATTACCGATTGGATGTTCAGGCCGCAGAGGATGCGAAAGTTGGGGCTTCGGCTCTTATCGCGGGGCTTGCGGGTCCCTCCTGGATTTAGGTACTGCTCTGGTACTGCCCTACCGTTCCCTGGACTGGGCCGGAGAAGTGATAAGGAAGAAGAAATTAGGTCTTACCTGCTAATTGTCTTTCCTTGAGCTTTCTCCGGGCCAGTCCAGAGTCCCACCGTTTTCTGTTTCGGTTGTCTTGACCGAAGTCACTGTAAGGTATTAGCTTAATGGGCTTCGTGCGGAGCGGATACTTTGGGGCTTCTACGTTCTGTCTGTGGAGGTCAGAGTTTTACAATTTAAGCAATACAAAAAAAAAAAAAAAAAAAACCACCAAAAGTGCAATTATATATATCAGCTCTTTTCTGGCCATGTCGGCAAGACAGTTTTCTTGTTTTTGCTGGTTCCGAGGGAATATAGCGTTTTATCAGTTACTAACGGGTTCCTTGTGTTTCAGATTGTTTCTGGTTAACTGCTTTGTCAGAAGAAGACTGGCTAGTCGACGTCAGGGGGAGTGGCTTAAGCTATCAGGAAAACTTGAAGTATTCAGTCCTCAGCTGCTAAAGGGGATTGACAACCCTACCGTTCCCTGGACTGGCCCGGAGAAAGCTCAAGGAAAGACAATTAGTAGGTAAGACCTAATTTCTTCTTCCTGCAGCTGTGCTACTCACTAGGGCTTTTCTGTCTCTTCTCCTTCGTAACCCTGATGGATGGGGATTTTCATTACTGTGCTATTGTTCCTTCTCTCAGCCAAGGAGGAGCAACTCCCTCGTGCCTCTCTGCTGTGCCCCCTCTTTTTTTTTTTTTCGTTTTCTCTCTAGGACAGTGGTTCTTAACCTGGGTTCGATTGAACCCTAGAGGTTCGGTGAGTCAGTCTCAGGGGTTCGGCGGAGGTCAAGACACAAGACACGCACCCGACTCATATGATTCGTGATGACACGCCCCGCTTGGCCATCATTGGCTGCAGGTGATCACGCTACATTGCTTGGCCAATCTGTGCTGCAGGGAATTTGGTGCACTCAGTAGTCGACTTGTGACTGTCGTGATGGTATGTCGTGTGATTTCTTTCTTAATATTTTAATCCATACTAACTATGTCGAGCAAAAAAAGAAAGTGGTCGGACGAATATGTACAACATGGATTCGCATATATAACAGAACGTGATGGGAGTCAGCGTCCTATCTGCATGATTTGCAATGCCAAGTTGAGCAATTCTAGTCTAGTACCGGCAAAACTAAAGGAACACTTCCTTAACCTGCATGGAGATGGGGAATACAAGAACACAACGCTTGCTGAATTCAAGGTGAAGAGAGCCAGATTCAATGAAAAGGCTACTCTGCCTGCTCTCGGCTTTGTACCCATCAACAAACCGATCCTCACAGCATCGTACGAAGTTGCTTACCTGATCGCAAAGCAGGGCAAACCACACACCATTGGTGAAACACTCATAAAACCAGCTGTGTTGAAGTGATGTTAATGCACGATTCATTTTGTGAACCAGTAAAACATATACCTATGTCTTGAATTTGAAAAAAAAATCATATTTTATTTTTCAATAAAGAAGGGTTCGGTGAATGTGCAAATGAAACTGGTGGGGTTCAGTACCTCCAACAAGGTTAAGAACCACTGCTCTAGGACTATCTGTACTGCTCATGTTTTTAATTTTGTAAGTCATCAGTTTGTTGCCAATGGCAACTTAAAATTTTGCATCTTGGCTAATACTTTTCACAGGCCTTTATAAGAAAAAAGATGTCACTGCTAGTGTTCTTGCAAAAGACCATAGAATTTTGGACTTTGTGCAAGGACACAAGCACTGTTTTTAAAACAAGTGGGGAAAGCATGCAAAATATTGCTCATGAAATTCTTTCCAACCCCTCTGTGCATCTGTTTTGTCTGTGTCTCTGTGCACATCTATTTAGTTTGTGTGTGGGCAGGTAAGCCCCCCTTTTTTTTTTTTAATCTATGCTGGTTCTCTGTACATCTGATTGGGAGAGGAGATGAGTGGGCAGACTGTTTGAAAAGTACAATTCCTTAATGGCTATTTTAATGTGACTCAGATTTTCTATGCTGCTGCTGTTAAAACTGCTTTTCCTTTAGAAGTGTATTGGGGCATTTTGAGGAGTGTTTTCATTTCGCTCCCCTTCCCACTACATGTAGAAACTTGTGCAGCACAAGAACTTCCCCCAGCTCACCTCTGCCCTTCCTGTGATTAGAGCAGCAGGACAGCCTTTCACTTTCTACTGTTGCTTACACTAGAAGCAGATGGGGCAAACACATTGGCACAGGGAAGATTGTAGATCTGCAGATAGAGGTTTTAAACTCTGAAAAATGTCCAGACACATTAGCCATCCTTGTAGCCAGACATTTTACTATAAACAGCTGTAGAAACCTGAAAAAAGCCAGACAGTTGTCAGTTCTACCCTATCAAGTTCTGAGCACATTTTAACAGGGGCTCTCTGTATTTTGGGCCCTGGGTATGTGCTTAGTTTGCCAGTGCCTTAATCTGGCCCTGCCTACAGCAATGTACATTAGTAGGCAGTACACATAGCAACCAATAACAAAGCAGTAGAATTCAGTCAGTAGGTTTCACAACAGAAATAACAAATATCTCCAGGAACAAGCAGGAAGTTAGTCTTCGCATATAGGTGACGTCAGCATTGGCGGAGCCCGGCACAGGAACACTCCCCAGCATCCAATAGGAATGCTTTTGGGAGCGTTGCTTCACGTATGCATGCCTGCCTTCCTGCCTTTCCTCCTAGTCTCCTCAGTCATCTTTTTTCCAAGGAGCCGGGACCTTGTCCTTGTTTTGCCACGTCAAGAGACTTCTTTTACTATTACCATCGAGTATTCTAGGCAGAACTTGTTTTTTTCTTTAATTTTTTTTAAACTATTTTTCGGTTCTAGTCCTCAAATGAGCACCATTGCCCAGTTTGATCTTACCGTCCTCTTTTCTAACACTGGAAAAGTTCCAGAGTGGTTTAAAAAAAAAAATGCTCAATGTGTTCCAGTACCATTTCTCTGACCGATGTGCATGACTGGTGCCTTAAGTGCTTAGGCCGAGACCACGATGTACAGACTTGTTCCCTCTGTCACCATATGACTTCCAGAGGGAGAAAGAACCAAGACAAACAGAAGGCTAAGCTGTTTCCAGCAGACTCAGCTCCTTCGGTGTACTGCTCAGGGATGTTGATTCCATCCAAATCTTCTCAAACTTCCAAGTCATCGACACTTACACAGAAAGAGAAGCATCGCTTGTAGTCCCTCAGCACGTCCTAAGAAGACATTGGCTTTGACATCGAGGTGCTCCCATTCATCGACATTAAGTTCAACATCCATATCGGATACAGAGCACCAGCATCGGCACCGATTGCTCTCCGATGGGGACCATCCAGCTAAACAACCCTGGCGGAAGGCTTCACCTTCCAAAGTCTTACAGGAGTTAGGGGATGCCCCCGAGATTCAGTCCTCGGTGGAGCCCCCTTTACTGGCATCGGGAGTTGTAGTCCAGACCGCAATATCTGGAGCACTTCTTCCCCAGGTACCATCACTCGATCAGGTAATCGCCATAGAGCATAGCATTGCAGCAATTTTAGCTGCAGTGGCACCATTCTCTTAGACTCTAACACAGCAGCTGTTGATACCACCAACACCAATGAGGGTTATTGATGCAGCACCATCCAGAGCTATTGGTATGCAGTCTCAGCCTGCTGAACATCGCTCGACAGAGCAACTGGTGCCGCCTCGCTTGGTACCATCTATATTTAAGAACCCTACTTCTTCCGAACATCGAAGGTATCTAGGTCCGGACAGGGATTACTTCGACTTCCTACCGGCCTCTGATTCCGGTTCCGAAGTATCCAACCCTGAGTCCACTGATACCGATCCATATCGAGATATACCATCGGATCCATCGCCTCCCTATGAGAGATGACTAACACTGCCTAAAGATATGTCCTTCCAAGACTTTATAATGGATATGGTGACTGCTCTACAGGTATCGGTAACTACCGAAATGGAACCGAGGGCCGAAGAACTGGATATTCTTCAGTATTCCTCGGCACCGAAGGAGGCTGCAACCTTCCCAGTGCACAACTCCCTCAACAATTTAATGACTCGAATGTGGGGAGGGCTCCCATGTTGACACCGATAGTCAGTAAACATCTGGATACCTTTTATAGGGTGTCACCCTCTCCATGTTTCTAAAAGCCACAACTTCCACACCATTCCATGATGGTTGAGTTAGCCATGCAAAAGATTAAAAGCCAGAAGAACCACTTCTTGGTACCTCCAGGCAAAGAAGCAAGTATTCTCAATGCCTTTTCAAGGAAAGCTTTTCAAGAAACAATGCTACCTTCTGACAAACAAGCACCTCAAGTCCTAGTATTTCACACCCAAAACGCTTCTAAATTGCTGATGGGGGCAGCATTTAATGCTTTTGAGGCCAACAGCAGGGCGGCTGCAGCCTGCATTGGTGATAGGCGGATGGCCTGGCTTCAAGCATCTGACCTAGAACAGTGGGTCCAGGATAAATTGATCAACATTCCATGTAACAGAGAGAACTTCTTTGGCCAGAGATGGAGAGAGAGGACAGGGGAGATAGAAACTGACCTCGCGATGAAGAGGTATTCCAGAAAAACAGCAGATTCTTCTAAAAAGAAACGCTGCCAAGAAACCATTTTACCCTAAGAAAAAGACTCTACCATACCTACCCAACCTACTCTGCTCCTCAACAACAGCAGAGACAGCAGGGTAAAAAGCAACCACGCAAAGTTAAGGTAGCTAAACCACAACCTAGCCCTGCACCTCAGTCCATCCAGAATCTTTGATTCCACAGGTCTGCAAAAAATATTTTTTTGAGAGCTGTTTTGGTTATTCCATGTAATCTTTGTTTTTTTGGTGCGCTGAATCCGAAAATGACCTAGATTTTGTCATAGGACATCACGTTTCCTGACAATTTAGGTAACTATGTTAAATAAGGCAATACCTCAAAATAAATGGAAATAGACTTATAAAATTAAAGTTTTATTACAATATTTTCATGAAAATCCTTTTTTGAACTGAAATGAGCTCACCTACACACACTAAACTCGATTCTTCTTCCTTGTGAGGCTCCTCTTGGTGCATTTACGCTTGTGAGTAGCATCTGGAATGTCTCTCTGAAGCATCCAACAGTAGTCTGCCATCAATGTAATGCTCCATTTTCCCTGGTATCTCCTTTCCATCTCTTTAATGTTTTGGTGGAATTGTTCACCTTGTTCCTCACTCACAGCTCCCAAATTTTCAGGAAAGTAGTCAAGGTGGGACTGGAGGAAATGCACTTTCAAACTCATCAGGCAACCTAAAGCTTGAAATGCTTTCAGCATTCATCCGACAATCTTTTTGTAGTGAGGATCTTTGTTTTTGCCTAAAAATTTCTGTACGACTTCTTTAAATGCAATCCACCCTTCTTTTTGAGGATCCGTCATGGTATTGACAAACTCTTGATCAACTATAAGCCTTCTAATGTCTGGTCCGACGAACACACCTTCCTTCAATTTTGCCTCCGACAGGCCTGGAAACTTGGTGACCAAGTATTTGAAGCATTCTCCATCTCTTGGAAGTCATTTTACGAATTGCTTCATCAATCCCAATTTTATGTGGAGAGGTGGTAGAAGAACTTTATGGGAAGGTACCAAAGTTTCTCGGAGGACATTTTTTTCACCAACTGTTAGCACCCTCGGCTGCCAACTCTTCTTGGTCCAGTGATTTTGTCGGTCTCGACTGTCCCATAAACACAGAAAACAAGGATATTTGGTATACCCAGCTTGTTGCCCGAGCAGCATGCACAAGACCTTCAAGTCCCCACACACTTGCCAACCATGGTCTTCATATTTAAGTTTACGAAGAACCAATTCCAAGTTCTCGTAGGTTTCCTTCAAGTGTACGGAATGACCTACAGGTATGGAAGCGTAAAAACCGTTGTGGAGTAAAACTGCTTTGAGACTTCTTTTTGAAGAATCTATAAAAAGACACCATTGCTCTGAATCATATTGGATTTTAAATTGACCCATCAGACCTTTGACGTCGATGAAATAAACCAACTTGTCTTCCTGGGCGAAGTAAGGAACAAACTCCTTTTCACGATGTCTGAACCATGAAGTTGACACTCCTGGCAACAATAAATTCCTGCTTTTCAGCCTTGATCCGAGTAACTCAGCGGCATCTTTGGGACGTTTCAAGTCTCTTACCAAATCATTCATCTCCTCCTGAGAAAACAATTTTGGTCTTGTATCATCTTCAAAGTCAAAACTTGATTCGTCATCTGATTCAGGTATGACTTCACCTTCATCGGAGCTAGGTATCTCTTCCAAGGTAGCAGGGTCTTGGGTACTGGTATATCTGTGCCATGGGGGATGGGACGAATTGCCAAGTGAAGATTGGGGTATGAAATGGAATGCTTCCATTTGGAATTAAACCCTTTCACATCGCATGAACAAAAGTAACAGTCGTCACTATGGTTCTTTTGCTCTCGCCATACCATAGGAATCCCATAACGGAAAGATTTTTTCTTACCCTTGAACCAGTTTCGGAGGTCCTCAACACACCGTTTGCACACTTTGAGGCGCCCAAACTTTATCTTGATCTCCAATTTTTAGTCCAAAGTATGCAAAGTATACTTTTTTCACAAAGTCTGTAATATTCTGCTGTTGCTTCAACACTGTATATTCACCACAGATGAAACAGAAACTGTCTGGCGAATTAATACACTTTCGCTGAGCCATAACATAACGGTTGAAGGATGAGGAGCTAACACGAATTGCGATGAAAAAGTGTGAACAGCCTAGAACCAAGAACCTGATGATGATTCGTGCACAAGTGTGGCATGCAGGAGAAAGCAGCTCTGTGTCTGTACATGAGATGTCACAGTGCTGGCCACGCCCCCCTGCACTGTGTCTCCCTCCCACTGGATTCTTCAGGAAAGATTAACACCTTCTACCATTAGAAGCACGGACTTAAAACTTGCTTAGCTTATGTATATATTGCTGACCATCAGATTTACAGTGCTATATTTTTTTTTTTACATAACTCGGACAACCCCTTTAAGGTTTTTTTGGCATTTTATATCTTAAATGCACTTATGTGAATTAATTAAGAGTAATTTTGAAGAAAAATTGATAAATTTGAAGACAATTTTGCATGTTGTGGAAAATCAAGATGTCGGAGTTTTTTCAATATTTTATTTGTTTTCAGCACACCAAAATACATGGAAATTAGATGAAAATAATCAAACAGCTTTTTAGTCGCAGACCTGTGTTCTCTTCAAGAGAGCATAGTCAGTTGTCCTATACAATCCCCTCCCCTAATTCCAGGGAGATTGGTCCATTTTGCACATCAATGGGGCTTCATCACTTCAGAACTTCTCGTCAGCAGCGACCTAAAGCTCTGCTTCAGGGAGTTCCCACCCATTCACTTTGTGGCCTAACCCTGTGCAGATCCCCAACACACATCCTTACTACAACAGGAGATCCACTCTCTACTCACACAGAGAGTAATAGAGCAGGTCCCTCCCTTTCAACAAGGCCTAGGGTACTACTCCCAATACTTTCTTATCCCGAAGAAGACTGGAGATCTAAGATCTATCTTAGATCTCCAAAATCTCAACAAATTTCTTGTAAAAAAAAAAAAAGTTTAAAATGATTTCTCTAGGTACCCTTCTTCCTTACCTTCAACCAAATGAATGGCTATGCTTTTTGGATCTAAAGGATACATATACACACATCCTAATCCATCCAAGTTACAGAAAGTTCATCAGATTCACTTTTCAAAACAACCATTATCAATATCTGGTCCTGCCTTTTGGCCTAGCCTCAGCTCCATGAGTCTCTTCACAAAGTGTCTGTCTGGCAGTCATGGCAGCCTACCTCCGGACACTGGGCATCTTTCTGTTCCCTTACTTAGACAACTGGCTGATAAGGGAAGATACCACCCAAAAAGTCATTGCCCTTCAACAAACCAGCCACATTCTACAAGACTTGGGGTTTGTCATAAATTATCCAAAATCACATCTGGTTCCATCCCAGAACCTGGAGCTCCTAGGAATTCAACTAGACACCATTAAAGCCCGAACTTTCCTCCTGGATGACAGACTAGTCCAGTTAGTTTCCCTGGCCACTCAGTTTCAACACCAATCAGTGGTGGAGGCCAGGACCTTCCTGCACTTAGTAGGCCACATGGCATCCATGGTACATGTGGTACCACATGCCAGACTCAACATGTAGGTCGGACAGTGGAACCTGTAGCAGCAGTGGACACTATAGTAGCAGTGGACACAATTCACAAATCAACTGTCTGACCTCATCGGTATCTCTCATCAGATGGGAACATCTCTTCAATGGTGGACCAACCCACAGAACCTAGTCATAGGGTTACCTTTTCAAAAGTCTACCTTGACAATCGATGCTTCAAAACAAGGTTGGGGGGCTCACCTCAATAGTCTCACCACACAGGGTCAGTGGTATCCTCGGAAGAGCTCCCTTCACATCAACTCCCTGGAACTCAGAGCAGTCTTCAATGCCATCTGCCTATTCTCTCACCACCTGACAGGCCAATCAGTCCTCATCCAGACGGACAATCAAGTGGCCATATTCTATATCGACAAACAGGGAGGTACGGGCTCTCACCCGCTATGCATAGAGGCAATACACCTCTGAAATTGGGCAATCTCTCGGAGATTACACCTTCATGCAGTATACCTCCTAGGAGTGGAAAATCAGTTAGTTGACAGGCTGAGTCGCATTTTACAACAGCAAGTGTGGCGCTTGAAACCTCAAGTAGTACATCACTTATTCCATCTGTGGGTAACACCCCTACTCTATCTTTTGGTTCTCCCTTCTATGCTCAGCTGCCTCGGTTTTGCTCGAGAATCCCACCCCTGCTCAGAGAGACCTTGGATGCCTTGCTCCTACACTGGGGAGGGAGTCTACTCTATGCTTTTCCCCTGTTTCTGCTTGTAGCAAAGACATTGTTCAAACTCCAGGCCGACCAGGGGACACTGATTCTCATTGCACCGTACTGGCCCAGGCAACCATGGTTTCCTCTTCAACTAGCCCATGCTCCTCCCCTTCGCCTAGGCTCTGCACCAGATCTCCTTTCCCAGGAGCCAGGGTACCCTCATGCACCCCCGCCTCAACACACTCTCCGCTTGGCTGCTGAATGCTTTGTCCTCTCATTTAGGACTTCAAGAAGATGTTTTGCATGTTCTTCTCTCTTCCAGGAAATATTCGACCAGACGGTCTTATGCTTTCAAGTGGCGCAGATTCCCACTATGGTGCACGTAGAAAACTTTAGACCCCTTCATATGTCCAATTCCAGATCTCTTCCAATACCTGCTCCACTTGTCCTTATCGGGACTTTAAACCAACTCTGTACAAGTTCATTTATGTGCTATAGCTGCTTCTCACCAGGTCTTAGACAATCGCCTTGTCTCTGCGCACCCACTGGTATCAAGATTCATGAGAAGTCTGCTTTTGTCCAAGCTGCTGCTATGCCTGCCGGCTAGGGCATGGAACTTGAATGTAGTTTTTGTACAGCTTGTGCAGAGCCCCTTTGAGCTTTTGGCCTCTGCTTCTTTAAAATTCCTCACGTGGAAAGTCCTTTTTCTAGTAGCTTTGACTTCAGTTTGCAGAGTTAGTGAGCTTCAGGCATTGGTGGACTATGCTCCATATACCAGATTCCATCATGATGAGGTTGTCCTCTGGACACATCCCAAGTTCTTATTGTAGGTTATCACTTCCTTCCATCTTAACCAGTCAATCTCACTGCCAACTTTCCTTCCTAGGCCTCACAGCTCCAGGGCTGAGAGACAGCTCCATACTCTTGATTGCAGGAGAGCTCTGGCTTACTAACTTGACCCTACAAAAGGTCATCGCAAATCCTCTCAGCTTTTTCTCTCCTTTGACCAAAGTCATTTAGGCTTACCAGTTACCAAGAGGGCTCTCTCTAACTGGATTGCAGACTGCATATCTTGTTTATTCGCAGGCTAGCCTGAACATGTCACAGCCCACAGTGTCTGAGTCATGGCTGCTACTGTGGCCAATCTCTGTTCCTTCTCCATTTTAGAAATCCAAGCAGCCACATGGTCTTCATTGCATACCTTTGCATCTCACTATTGCCTGAACAAGACTCTAGACTTGATGATCAATTCAGATAATCTTTTCTCTGTAACCTTTTTCAAATCTAGGTACCTTGCCTATCTGACTACCTTGCAAGGAGTGCTCTGAATGGGCCGAATCTGTTGGATCCCTGCCGCAACCTTCGGGGGCATTGTAAGAGTGCTCTGGAGCCCTTCAGTGGGTGGGAGCCGACTTCCGTGGAGACCCTGTGAATCACTGAGTCGACATCAGGGTCTCCTGACGCTACGGGCAGCACATAGCCTGCCAGTAAGCGTACTGCATTCCTTGACCATTTATTTTTGCTGCCTTGGGAGGGTCTTTGGCTCTCGGGTGCAGCGCGCATCACGATGCCGGGCTCCAAATTGATGTGTGCCGCATGTGGATCCTACCACAGCTCACTGTCTCAAGCCAGGTGCTGCCAAGCATGCAAGAGGGAGAGCTAGGAGGTTGAGCAGCACAGGGACACAAGATCGCAGGGGCCCGCAGCATGTCAGGAAAGCGATGGTGAGCTGCTGCCTTCTCCAGGAAGTTAGTCCTCACATATAGGTGATGTCTGCACTGATGGAGCCTGGCGGAGCATTTCCCCAGCTTTCAAAGAAAGCCTTTGGGAGTGCCACCACTCATGCGTAGTCCCCTTCCCACCCATCTTACTCAGTCTGCCTTTTCCTGCGGAGCCCTTCGGATGTGTGTTTCATCCCTGGAAAACGTTTTCTCTGTTAACAAACCGTTTTTTGCTCTACTGGCCTTCGCCGGTCCTCTTCCTGCCTCCCGAGTACCTCTGCTTCGGCCCTGGTCTCCGGGTTTTTCTTTTGCCTTTTTTGTTTGTTTTTACTGTACTTTGCGTCCTTTTTAACCACTGGCCATGTTGAGAATCTTCAACCTCGCAGGGGTCCTTTTTGCCCCAGTGGCCTCCAGTTTTAAGAAATGCGATAGATGCTCCAAAAACGTGTCGCTCACAGACACCCATGACTGTTGTCTCAGGTGTCTACCATGACCTGGAGCTATGCTCCCTCTGTAAGATGTCCTCCAAGGCCATCCAGAGTCATAAGCAGAAGCTGGATGATCTCTTCCATAAGGCAGTCCCAGTATCCCCGGTAGCCTCCGGCCCCGCAAGCTCCGGAGTCTCCCAAGGCTCCTCCCTGGGCCCTGTGGCACTCTGACGAGGGGTCGCCTGAACCCGAGCGGAAGAAGAAAGCCTCGAGGACTCTGTCAGGGGTACCAGACAAGTGTGAGAAGTCACGTGCCCGGTCTTTCAGCCCCCCTTGGCAGTCTCTGGAGTTGGAGAGGGAGCGGCCCAGTAAGGTACCTCGAACTGATATGGAGGCCTTTGGTGAAGGTGCCCAGTCTCCTGAGGGTTGTCCCGGTGAGGACCCCCTCTACTTCTCGACACCCAACCCGGTCACCCCGGCGTCGGTGTCTCAGGGTCCCACTCCCAAGTGGGAGGCCCAAATGCTAGCCTTGGAACACAGCATTTCTGCATTCCTCACTGCCCAGCAGGCGCTGATGCCCGGCCCCGTCGACATGCACCTCGAGACTGCAGGGACCTCAACCTCAAGGACTCCCTGGGCCGCTTTTGTGACCCCTGAGAGCCAGAAGCCTCGTGAGGATCCTCGGACATGAGATCTTTGCGGGCGAGCACCTCCGGCTCCAGGCAAGTTTTGACCTCAGAGATCCAGTGCGGGTCAACGACCCGTCTTGAGCCGCCCAACCTAGATTCCTCCACAGACTACTCAAACTGGGAGTCCGACGGAGAGACTTACCCGCCGACCCAGAAGCAGCAATCACCTCCTGAAGACACCACCTTCCTGGAGTTTGTTCGGGACAAGGCGCAGGCCCTAGCACTCGCCACCGAGTCGTAGGAGGAGCCCCACGCCAAGGAGCTTGATATCCTGCAATACAAAGCTCCTCCGAGGGAGGTGCTCTCAGTGCCGATTCCTCCCATTCTGAACTGCTTCCTGCTCCACATGTGGGAGACCCCGGCCTCTGCCCTGATTGTGAGCAAGCACCTGGATGCTATGTATAAGGTCCAGGATTTCAGAAAGCCCAGCTTCCCCACACCTCGATGGTAGTCGAATAGGCCATGCGGAAGATAAAGAATCCAAAGACTCATTCGCCAGTGCCCCTGGGCAGAGAGTCTCGTATCCTCGATGCCCTCAGGCACAAGACATATCAGGTCTCCATGTTATGCCGCATTCAAGTTTATGAATTATACATTGGGAAGTTCCTCCGCGATCTTGCCAGGGAGCTCAGAGGCTTTGTGGCGGGCCTTGACAGAGACCATCTCCGATGTTTTTCAGACCCTCTCAGTCTGTCAGGGAATGCTTGAAGTACTTTTCACGAGCAGTGTACTACTGCTTTGAGTCTCTTGCCTGGGTGGTGACGGCTGGCAAAGGAACCCACCGGCTGGCTTGGCTCCAGTCCTTGGACCTCGAACAGTGGGTCCAGGAGAAGCTGCTGGATGTCCCTCAAGGAGCAGCTATTTGGCAAGTACATGGAGGACAAGGCCATGGAGAATGAGACAGAGTACATGACTCGCACTCGCCTCTCCTGGAAAACTTCCTCCCTCCCCAGGAAGAAGCAGTACAGCAAGAAGCGCTTCTTCCAGCGAAAGGGGCTCCCGTACAGGGGTTACCTGGCCTATCCACCAGCGTCAACCCCTGTTCAGGGTGGCTAGGGCAAGTCTATGGTCCACGGCCCTCGTAAGCTGAAGGACCCCAAGACCCAACCCCTGGCTCTGGCTCAGCCAGCCTCAGGGTTTTGACGCCATCTGCATAGCCTCTCCCACTCCGGCAGGGCGGCTGTCCCTCCAGGGGGGGGGTCGTCTGGTCCATTTCTCCCACAGGTGGGAGTCCTTCTCCACTGATGCGTGGGTTCTCCAGGTCGTTCGGGAGGGCTATCGTCTCCATCTGGACCAGGCCCCTCCTCCGTACTTTCCCGGGGAGCAACGTTTGCTTCCCCAGCACCAGGCCCTCCTGAGTCAGGAGCTTGCAGGCCTCCTTGAGGATGGCGAGAACCATTCCCACCGCACCTCAGAGGATGGGGGTTTTACTCCTGATGCTTCCTTGTCCCGAAGCAGACAGGGGGCCTTCGGCCCATCCCCGACCTGCAGAGCCTCAACAAGTTTGTGGTGCGGGAGAACAACATGCTCTCCCTTGGAACGTTACAGCCCTACCTCCTGCAGGGCGATGGCTATGCTCCTTGGACTTAAAGGATGTTTATGCTCACATCCTCGTCCACCCCAAACACAAAGTACCTTCGCTTCATGGTTCAGGAAAACCATTACAAGTACATGGTGCCTCGCGTCTGCCCCGTGGATCTTCACGAAGTGCCTGGCTGTGGTTGTGGCCCATCTGCAGCTGCAGGGCACCTTCGTCTATCCATATCTAAACGACTGGCTCATGACAGGAGGCACGGCCTCCAAAGACAGGCAGGCCACGGACCGCACCATTTGCCTTCTGGAGCATCTTGGCTTCGTGATCAATTGCCCAGTCCCACCTTACTCCAGTTCAGTCTCTGGAGTTCATCGGGGCTCGCTTGGACACACTTCGGGACATGGCTTTTCTTCCTCAGGACAGGGTGGACTGCCTTGTGTCCCTGGCGTCCATGGTGCAATTCTGCGGCACCGTCCCGGTGCGAGCGATGCTTCGCCGCCTTGGCCACATGGCTTCCACAGTCCATGTCATTCCCAACAACAGTCTCAATACGTGGGCGATGCAGTGGTGACTCCGTGTGCAATGGGTGCAGTTGGCCAGCTGCCTTCGAGACCCCCATCTCGATCTTTCCCAGCGTGGCGGAGTCTCTGGATTGGTGGCAGGAGTTTCAGAACCTGCTTCGCGGTATGCCCTTCCAAGCCCCGGCACATCGGGTGGTCTTGACCACGTACACCTGTCTGGCAGGCTGGGGAGCCCACTGCGAGGTACTGCACACTCTGGGATCCTGGTCCCTCTAGTATTCCCGGCAGCAGATCAACCTGCTGGAACTCCGGGCCATTCACCTCTCTCTTGGGGTCTTCAGGAACCGCGTGCAGCACCGAGCGGTGTTGGTCCAATCAGACAACCAGGTCACAATGTTCTACATGAACAAACAAGGGAGTACCGGTTCCTAAAGCCTCTATTCGGAGGCGATGGCCCTGTGCTCCTTTGTGGTGAGCCAGGGCATGACAGTCTGGGCCACTTACCTCCTGGATCAGGACAATGCATTGGCGGACCGGCTCAGCAGAGTCCTCTGGCCACATGAATGGCGCCTGTGTCCCCAAATGGCACAGCGCCTCTTCCAGCATTAGGGGACTCCAGATCTGGACCTCTTTGCCAGCCCAGCGAAGTCTCAGCTTCCTCGGTTCTGCAGTCCTCTCCCACACCTGGGCAGGGTGGCCCCTATGCCTTCCTCATGGGGTTACTATATGCCTTCTGGGGAAAAGAGGGGCTCTTTCGAAGGGATGGGCTTCACCTTAAGGGGGATGGAACCAGGCTGCTGGCATTAACCTTTAAAAAGGAGAGAGAGCAGCTTTTAAACTAGATAATAGGGGAGAGCAGAGAGTTGCTCAAGAGCACATGGTTCAGAACAATGTATCTTTGAAGCATACTACTAAAAGAATGAAGTTAGGGCATATCAGCAGAGAGGTTCCAATAAAGACAAAGGTAGCCCAGATACCCTTGAGTACGGAACAGACAGCTTAAAGATTCCAAATTACCCTTGCCAGATTAACATGAATAAAATAGTCTTTAAAATGCTTGTATGCAAATGCTAGAAGTCTAAAAAATAAGATGGGAGAGTTAGAATACATAACATTAAATGAGAGATTAGATATGATTGGTATCTCAGAGACATGGTGGAAGGAGGACAACCAGTGGGACACTGATACCTGGATACAAACTATATTATAATGATAGAGCAGATCAAATTGGTGGAGGGGTTATGCTCTGTTAGATAGGGCATTGAGTCACAAAGGATTAAAGTTTTGCAGGAAACAAAATTTGCTGTAGAATCTCTATGGTTTGAAATACCATGTAAAAGGGGGAAGGCGATGGCAGTGGGGGTGTATTATCGACTGCCTGGCCAGAATGAATAAATGGATGATGAAATGCTCAAAGAAATCAGGGAAGCTAACAAGTTACAGCACAGTAATAATAATTGTTGATTTCAATTACCCCGGTATTGACTGGGTCAGTGTCACGGCAGGACAATCTAGGGAGATAAAGTTTCTAGATGAAATAAATGACTGCTTCTTGGAGCAGCTGGTTCATGCCATGCCAGCATGGTTTAAAGGTGAGGTCAGAGAGGCTGTTGCCAAAAAAGAATCTTTCAGGAAATGGAAAAAAAAGAGCCAAATGATGAAAACTGGAAACGGCACAAGCACTGGCAAGTTAAATGCAAGGCATTGATAAGGCAGGCAAAGAGAATTTGAGAAGAAGCTTGCTGTGGAAGTAAAAATGCATGATAAAGACTTTCAAGTACATTCGTAGCAAAAAATCCCGTGAGAGTCAGATGGACCATTAGATGATAGAGGGGTAAAAGGTGTGCTTCAAGTTTGAAACTCGGGCAGCCTTCAACGGCTTTGAGTCTGTGGCTCGGGTAGCTGTGGTGGGAATTAGTGCCCGACAGCTTGCCTGACTACAGTTCTCTGATTTTGGAGCAATGGTTTCAGGACATGTTAGCCAATGTCCTGTGCCGGGGGGGAAAAAAATCTCTCTTCAGCAAACCCGACGGAGAAGCCAACGAGCTGGAGATGGAATTCATGACCAGAATCAGGCTGTCCAAGAAAGTATCTGAACCTTCCCTTAAGAAGGCTTCAGGGGAAAACGTCCTTCCACCTGAAGACCAAGAAGGCTTACGGAAACTACCCAAAGTTTCAGGTCTATCATGCTCCCCCTTCAGGGGCAGCAGGCCAGGGGCATGGCCCCCGTAAGCCAAAGGCCCCCAAACGGTGCTCCAACTGCAGCCTAGGTGGGGGGTTTGACTCCTTGGGCATAGCCTCCCTCCCCCAGGAGGATGACTGGTCCATTTTGCTTACCCGGTGGCCAAGCATTATCATGGATGCCTGGGTGTTGCAGGTGGTCGGAGAAGGTTATCTCCTCCATTTTGCTCAGCTGTCTCCTCCCTCCTTCCCCCGGGGAATTACCTATGGACTCCTTGCACAGGGAGCTTCTGCTAAAGGAACTTGAGGGTTTATTCGAAGATCGAGCGGTGGCACCTGTCCCCCTGCCACTCCAGGGCAGGGGGTTATACTCCCGCTACTTCCTTGTCCCCAAGAAGACCAAGGGCTTCCGACCCATCCTGGATCTATGGGACCTAAACCACTTCCTGGTCAAGAAAAAGTTCAAGATGTTATCCCTTGGAACCTTGCTGCCCTACCTCCTGCAGGGAGACTGGCTGTGCTCATTGGATCTCAAAGATGCCTACACCCACATAGTGATCTACCAAAGGCACTGCCAGTACCTCCGGTTTGTGATCTGCAGGCGGCACTATCAGTAACAGGTGCTCCCCTTCAGCCTCTCCTCGGCTCCCAGGGTATTTACAAAATGCCTGGCAGTCATGGCTGCTTACCTCAGACTCCTAGGGATGTTTGTCGTCCCGTATCTAGATGACTGGCTCATTCGAGCTACCATAACAGGAGAGGCATGCAATGCAACGCAGTGCACCATAGGGCTGCTCCAGAGCCTGGGCTTTATGGTGAACTTCCTGAAGTCTCGCCTACAGTCCACCCATCAACTGGAGTTCATCAGCGCCCTAATCAGTTCCACTCAAGCGAGAGCATTCCTATCAGCCCTGGCCCAGGCTGTTCAAGGCGGCTCAGTGAGGACTGCCAGACAACTGCTCCATCTTTGGGGCACATGGCCTCCACTCTTCATGTCACCCCGTCTCCGCATGAGGCAGGTGCAGTGGGCGCAAGTGTTTGGAGGACTGTATCCTGGTAACACAGGCCCTGGTGACCTCCCTCGCCTAGTGGCAGGACCCCCTCAACCTCAGAAGGCCTGTCCTTCCAGGCCCGTCCAGCACTCCACACCCTCACAACGGATGCATCCAAGCTGGGCTGGTGGGCCCACTGAGATCATCTATAGTTGTAGGGCTCATGGTCACCAGAGGAGAGTACCTTGCAAATCAACCTGCTGGAACTCCGAGCAGTCTACTATGCTCTGCGTGTCTTCTGGGATTATCTGGAAGGGCAGGTGGTCCTGATTGCTCAGACAGACAACCAGGTAGCAATGTACTACATCAACAAGCAAGGGGACACGGAATCGTACCACTTCTGCTGGTAGGCGTTTTGCCTCTGGAACTTTGCGATGGGGGAAGAACATCTCTCTCAGAGCAGTATACTTGCCGGGTCAGGGCAATGTGCTAGCCGACTGCCTGAGCTGTGTCCTCAAGCCTCACAAGTGGAGACTGAACCCGGCCATGCTGGGGTAGATCTTCCGACGATGGGGGATGCTGGAGATCGACCTTTGCCAGTCCAGACAACATGCAACTGCCACACTTCTGCTCCTGGAGGCTGGCCCGGGGCTGGGAGGCAGTAGGTGCCTTTCTCCTCCTCTGGTCAGGGAGTTTCCTATATGCGTTCCTGCTCACACCACTGGTGCTGTATGCCCTCCTCAAGCAGAAGTCATTTTCATTGCGCCCAGATGGCCAAGGCAACCCTGATTCCCCCTTCTGCTGCTGCTGTCCCACAGGGACCCACTACTACTGGGGAATGTCCCAGACCTGCTATCTCAGGAGGATGGGACACTGCTGCACCCCAATCTCCCATCCCTGGCTCTGACGGCCTGGATGCTGAGAGGCTAACTATAGCGCATCACCGACTATCCAGGCAGGTTGAGGATGTTCTCCTTGCCTCGCGTAAGGACTCCACGCAATAGGCTAATGCTCAAAAGGGGCTCAGGTTTTTGCACTGGTGTGCGGATGAAGGCTTCAACCCTTTCTCCTGCACGATGCCTGACATCCTGCGGTACCTTTTGCATTTGTTAGGGGCTGGCCTGAAATCCAACACAGTCAGAGTGCAGCTCTGTGCCATCTCGGCTCACCATCACATAGTGGAGGGCCAGGCAGTGTCTCTGCACCCTCTAGTAGGCAGATTCATGCGGGGCCTCCTCCTCTCCCAGCCCCTGATCTGTCCACCGCCGGTGGCTTGGGACCTCAGTGTGTTGTTGGGAAAGCTTATGGCTCCACCCTTTGAACACTTGGCCATCTGCCATCTCAGGTATCGTTCATGGAAAGTCATGTTCCTGGTGGCGCTCACCTCAGCCAAGCAGGTGAGCGAGTTATAGGCGCTGATAGCGCATGTGCCTTACACCAGTTTCCACAGCAAAAGGGTGGTACTTCAGACTCTCCCTAAATTCTTGCCAAAGGTTGTCTCTGCCTTCTATTTGAACCAAAAGGTGTAGTGTTGCCCACCTTCTTTCCAAGGCCTCATTCTTCCAGGGCAGAGGCCTCTCTGCACATACACGATTGTAAGCGTGCATTGAACTTTTACATCCAGAGGACGCAGCCCCATTATCGCTCAATGCAGCTCTTTATCTCTCTTGACCCCAGTCGTCCGGGGCTTGCAGTCTGCAAGTGCACCCTCTCACGCTGGATTGCCGATTGCATTTCATTCGCCTATCGGCAGGCTGGGCTCTCTGGAGCGTCATGTGACAGCTCACAATGTGCGTTCCATGGTGGCAAATCTGTGCTTGGTGTCCTTACTGGAGAACTGCTGGGCCGCCACCTGGTCTTCTGTGCACAATTGCGTGCACATTACTGTCTGGAGGAGACCACCTGGAGGGACAGCGACTTCAGCCAGGTGGTGGAATAATGCAACTCCTTCCCTCCAACCCGTGATGTTCAGGTTACCGAAGTGGGGATTGCATCTTTGATGCTGCTGTTGCAGTGTTAAACTTCCAGTCCATCAGTGCTCCCTGCTGCCCTTTACGGTCTGCCTTTTGGGTCGCCTGTGGCTTTTACAGTTTTTTTTTTTTCAGTAGCCTGTAGCTTGGGAGTCCCATATGTTTGGACTAACTTCCTGCTTCTTCCCGGAGAAAGCCTAGTTAATCACCTCTAACAAGTGTTCTCTGGGGACAGCAGGCATCAGTCCTCAGAACCCTCCCTCTTCCCTGTGGAGTTGTTGTTTTCATGTTTTATTGAGCTATGTCATCATACTGAGGTAAGATGGCACTTTCGGGTGGGAAGATGACTGCGCATGTGGTGTACGTCACAAAAGCTTTCTTTGAAAGCTGGGGATTGGATCTGTGCTGGCTCTGTCGGTGCCAACATCACCCATATGTGAGGTATGATTCCTGCTGTCCCTGGAGAACATCCGTTACAGGTGAGTAACTATACTGTCTTAAAGGTCACGAGGAAAAGTGTGCACACATTTTTGATGCTAAGAACACTTAGCCCATCGGCATCTGTGGCATCGATCTCTATGGACCAAGGAGTACATTGGATGCTAGCGGTGCATGAGAGAGTGCTGGAGTTCACTTGGAACCAAGCACCAGCAAAGTGGCAAGGGATGCAAAGCAGTTTGTCAGTCATGTCCTCTGGAATCTCTCTGAGCATTAGAATCCAATTCCACTCCCTCCTAGGTCCTTTTTCTTTCTTTTCAGGTTATCTAAAAAAAAAAAAAATCAGTAAAGGCCTTGTTGGCAACAAAAATATTTGATCATGCATCTAGGGATTCCCAAGTGAGCACTTAACCTCATTTTCTGCATAGTCAAGCAGGATATTTACCTCTAGCAAGTGTTCTGCAGGAACAAGCAGGAAGTCAGTCCTCACTTATGGGTGACGTCGGCACCGACGGAGCCTGCGTGGAGCAATTCCCCAGCTTTCAAAGGAAGCCTTTGGGATTGCTACCACGCATGCGTGGTCCTCTTCCAGCCCAAGGGTGCCATCTTGCTCAGTCTTCCTTTTTCCATGGGAGCCCTTCTGACCCACATCCTCGTTCCTCGGAAAATGTTTTCGTTTTCCTCGCCTTAACAGGCCGTCTCTCTTTTGGAACTTGCGGGGATACCCTTTCTAAATTGTTTTTCTTCTCGGGCTTCGCGCCCTTTTTTCTCTCTAACTGCTCGCTACGTGGGTTTTCGATCTCACAGGGGACGTTTTTGCCCCCATGGCCACCGGGTTTAAAAAATGCAATAGATGCTCTAGGAACTTGTCGCTTACGGACACTCATGACTGCTGTCTAAGGTGTCTGGGAGCCAACCATGACCCAGAGCTCTTTTCGCTCTGCAAGAAAATGTCCTCTAAGGCCTGCTCAGCCGTAAGCGGAAGTCCGAAGACGTTTTTCGAAAGGCTGCCTCAGAGTTCCCGGTGGCACCCTCGGTTGTCTCCAATCCGGTGAGTTCTTCCCCTGTGGCACCGCATTTCAAATGGTATTTGGACCAGGGGTCCCCCTGAGGTGGAACGGCGCAAAAAGAAGGTGGCCTTAAAGTCGCTGCTGGGGCCCCCGACAAGCGCGAGTGCTCCTGCGCCCAGTCACTTAGCCCCATTCAGCGTTCCCGAGAGTCAGACAAGGAGCAGCCCCGCAAGTTACCTCGCAGAGAAACGGAGGTGTCTGGCGAAGGCTCCCAGTCTCCTGAGGGCCGTCCTGGTGAGGACCCCCTCTCCTCAACGCCCAATCCAGTGACCCCGGTATCGGCGTCCCAGGGACCGACGCCCGCGTGGAAATCCCGTTTGCTGGCGCTAGAATGCAGTGTTTCTGCGTTCATTGCTTCCCAGCAGACGCTCATGGCCAGCTTTGCTGACTTGCGCCCAGAGATCGCGGGTCCCTCGCGTGGGATACCCAAATCTGTCCAGGGAACCCCCGAGAGCCACAGGCCTCCTGAGGGTCCTCAACGTCTGTCTTGCTCGCTCTCCTGTTCTTCGGGGGTGAGATCATCCAGGGTTTCCGGCTCCAGGCTGCCGACCAAAGGACAGGGCAACCGCCCAGCTTGGATCCCTCGACCGATTTCTCAGACTGGGAATCCGATGTGGACACATCCCCGGAGACCTGCACCCTCCGGGATCTTCCATCGGACCCCTCGCCGCCTGATCTCCAGTGGCGTTCACCGCCCAAGGACACCTCCTTTTTGGTGTTTATTCGGGACATGGCTCAGGCCCTCAACCTGGTCACCCAGACCGAGGAAGACCCCCTGCTGAAGAACTCGATATTCTTCAGTACGAGGCCCCGCCCAGGGAATCCCTCACTGTGCTGGTGCTGCCGAGCCTCTCCCAGCTGTTGCTCCGCATGTGGAAGGCCCCAGCCTCTGTCCCCATTGTGAGCAAGCTCCTTGACACAATGTACAAGGTGCAGCGAGGGCCAGGCTTCCATAAGACTCAATTTCCACACACCTCGATGGTAGTGGAATCAGCCATGAGGAAGCAGAAAAGCCTGAAGTGCCACTCCTCAGTTCCGCCAGGCTGGGAGTCCAGAGCCCTTGATGCCCTGGGCCTCAAGGCCTATCGAGGTTCCATGCTCTCCTGTCGCATCCATGCATACCCATTATATATGGGTATGTTCCTCCGCGACTTGACAAAAGAACGTGGAGGCGTCTCGAGGGTGAGCCCCTCGACAGGTTCCGCACGCTGTTCAAATCAGTGGTGGATTGCTCTAAGTACATTTCTCGAGCCTCCTATGACTGCTTTGAGACATTGGCTTGGGTGGCGGCCGTGGGCATCAGAGCCTGCCACCAAGCTGAGCTTCAATCTTCGGATTTGGAGCAGCGGGTGCAGGAGAAGCTCCTGGATGTACCCTGCCTCGGCAAACAACTTTTTGGTAAGCCGATGGAGGAGAAGACTGTGGAGATTGAGATGGAGTATGTCACTAGGACCTGTCTCTCCCGCAAGACCTCGTCGCTGCCTTGGAAGAAGCAGCCTGCCTAGAAGCCCTTCTTTCTCAGGAAAGTCCTCCAGTATCGCGGCTACCTGCTGTACCCGGCTACCCCCATGCCAACCACTCCAGCGCAGGGGAATTCTGGCCAGGGTCACCGTAAATTATAGGGCCCGAAGGCCCAGACGCCGGCTCCCCACAACCCCCTGAAGGGTTTTGACGCCAGTGGCATGGCCCCTCGTCCTCCATTGGCGCAGCAGCCAGTGGGGAGATGCCTGTCCAGCTTTGTCCCAGTGTGGGCGCTTATCACCTTGGACACCTGGATCCTCCAGGTCATCCGGAAGGGCTATTACCTTCACTTCGACAGGCTCCAAACCCCTTTCTCCCCGGCGGAGCCTCCTCGACTCCCCGCACACCAGCTCTTGCTGCAGCGGGAATTACATTCCCTCTTCACCCAATGGGCATTCGAGAGGGTCCCTTCCCACCTTCGAGGTCAGGGCTTTTATTCCCGGTACTTCCTCATCCCGAAAAAGACGGAGGGGTCTGCAGTCCATCCTCGACCTCCACAAGCTGAACAAGTTTCTGGTGCGGGAGAAACTTAAGATGTTATCTCTTGGCGTGCTGCTGCTATTCCTCCAGCAGGGCAACCGGCTATGCTCCTTGGATCTAAAGGACGCTTACGCCCATATCCTGATCCATCCCCAACACAGGCAGTACCTGCATTTCAGGTTGCAGGGAGAGCACTTCCAGTACAGGGTGCTCCCCTTCAGCCTTGCATCCGCCCCACGGGTCTTCATGAAGTGCCTCGTCATGGCCGCCAGTCACCTTCGGCGCCGGGGCGTGTTGGTGTTTTCCTACCTTGACGACTGGCTCATTACGGGCTCCTCCATCGAGGAGGTCTGGGAAGCGATGTCGCACACTGTCCTCCTTTTGGAGAGTTTGGGGTTCTTGGTCAACTACCTCGAGCCGGCAAAGCTTTCGAATTCATCGGGGCGCATCTCGATACTCGGCAGGCCATGGCCTTCTTGCCAGTGGATCGCTCCACCTGCCTCCAGGCTTTGGCGGTGCATGTCCAGAGCGCCCACCAGGTCACCGCTCGGTCCATGCTACGTCTCTTGGGCCACATGGCCTGAACTGTGCATGTGATTCCTCACTCCCGCCTACACATGCGGACGACCCAGTGGTGCCTCAGCTCCCAATGGAGCCAATCCTTCGGGCACCTCAGGGACCCCATCAGAGTTCTTCCCGACCTTCATTTGTCCCTGAACTGGTGGCAAAACCCCCTCAACCTCCTGTGGCAATCGCCCTTCCAGGCCCCACAGCACGATGTGGTACTGTTAGGGTGGGGAGCCCATTGCGGGTCCCTCTGCACACAGGGGCAGTGGTCACCGGTGAAGGCTCA
This sequence comes from Ichthyophis bannanicus, assembly GCA_033557465.1. Taxonomy (NCBI): domain Eukaryota; kingdom Metazoa; phylum Chordata; class Amphibia; order Gymnophiona; family Ichthyophiidae; genus Ichthyophis; species Ichthyophis bannanicus. The sequence continues at coordinate 592,608,115 of CM066032.1, forward strand.
ACAGCAGATAAATCTGCTCAAGCTCCGAGCCATCTGGTGGGCCCTGAAGGCCTTCGAGAATGTCCTCAGCAGAAAGTTGGTTCTGGTGCAGACCGACAACCGGGTAGCAATGTTCTATATCAACAAAGAGGGGGTCACGCTCCCTCTGCAGGGAAGCAGTCCTCATCTGCTCTTTTGCCGCCCAGAGGAGGATGTCCTTCAAGGCGACATACCTCCCGGGTCAGGAGAATGGCATGGCGGACAGGTTCAACAGAATCCTTCGCCCCCACGAGTGGCGCCTGGATCCCAGAGTGGCAGGCTGGCTGTTTCTATGCTGGGGCACTCCAGTGATGGACCTCTTCACCAGCCCTCAGAATGCTCAACTCCCTGGCTTCTGCGGCCCGGTGCCGCACCCGAGCATGGAGGGCCCCGATGCATTTCTCCTGGCTTGGTCCTCCAGTCTTCTCTATGCATTCCCTCCTTTCCCCCTCATTGCGAGGACTCTGTTCAAGGCTCAACAGGACAGGGCATCGCTGATTCTCGTGACCCCCTCGTGACCTCGGCAGCCTTGGTTTTCACTCCTGCTCCGGCTGTCGTCGTAGCCTCCGATTCCCCCTTGGCTCTGCCAGGGACTTGCTGATGCAGGAGGAAGGTCGGGTACTACACCCGAATCTACCCTCCCTATCCCTTATGACCTGGTGGCTGAACAGGTCTCTCTAGCCTCTCTGGCCCTCCCGGAGGAGGTCGAGGAAATCCTCCTTGCCTCAAGGAAGGACTCCACTAGGCGAGTTTAAGCCTTTAAGTGGAAACGCTTCTCCGTCTGGTGCTCAGAGCACCAGATTGACCACTTCTCATGCCTGGTTTGGTGGGTTCTCCAGTACCTTCTCCATCTCTCGAGGGATGGACTGTTAGAGTTCATCTGAACGCCATATTGGCTAATCACCTCCCTATTGAGGGAAAGCCTCTTCTGGGGCAACCACTAGTCTCCCGCTTCATGCGGGGCCTTCTGTTGTCCAAGCCACCCATTTGTCCCCCTCTGGCAGAATGGAACTTGAACGTGGTGCTCGCGCAGCTCACTCGTCCACCTTTCGAGCCGATGACGACATGTTTGCTCTGGCATTTGTCCTGGAAGGTGGCCTTCCTTGTGGCACCGACCTTGGCTCACCTAGTCAGTGAGCTTCAGGCGCTCATGGCTGGCGCCCCTTATACCAGGTTTTATCGGAACAGTGTGGTCCTCCAGACACATCCAAAATTCTTATCCAAGGTCATGTCGGCCTTTCATCTCTACCAAGAGATAGTGCTCCTGACCTTCTTCCCGAGGCCCCACACCGATCAGGCGTCGGTGACTCTCCACACCCTCGACTGCAAGCGGGCCCTCGCCTTCTACTTGCAGCGTACCCAGACTCATCGCAAGTCTGACCGGCTCTTCCTTTACCTACAACCCCAATAGGCAGGGACAAGCAGTCACCAAGCGCACCCTCTCTGTTTGGGTGGCAGACTGCATTGCGTTTGCCCATGCGAAGGTGGGCATCCCTCTGGATCGTCGAGTCACTGCACATGGGGTCCGAGCCAAAACGGCCTCGGTGGCCTCGCGCTCGTGCCCATGATGGACATCTGCCGGGCGGCAACCTGGTCTTCTACAAATACCTTCGCCGTCCACTACTGCCTGGAGAGGATCTCCTGCTGGGGCAGCGTCTTCGGCCAGGCTGTACTCTGTAACCTGTTAAGGATATAAGCAACTCCTGTCCTCCGACCCTTCTTCACGGCTACCAAGGGCTTCGCCCTGAGTACCCGAGGACTCGGGCTCCTTCAGGCTTTGGCTTCTGCTTATGGTCTCGCGGGGGCATTTTTTGGTTACAGGTTCGGTAGCCTGTAGCTAGGGAGTCCCATAAGTGAGGACTGACTTCCTGCTTGTTCCTGGAGAAAGCGTAGTTATTCACCTGTAGCAGGTGTTCTCCAGGGACAGCAGGAATCAGTCCTCACTACCCTCTCGCCTCCCCTGATGAGTTGCTGAATTTTTGTCCTTCCCTTGCCATCTACTTGGTAGGGCTCGAGCTAAGGGACCTGACTGAGCAAGATGGCACCCTTGGGTGGGAAGAGGACTGCGCATGCGTGGTAGCAATCCCAAAGGCTTTCTTTGAAAGCTGGGCAATTGCTCCGCACGGACTCCGTCGGTGCCGACGTCACCCATAAGTGACGACTGATTCCTGCTGTCCTTGGAGAACACCTGTTTAAGGTGAGTAACTACGCTTTCTCCATGAACAGCAGGATAAGTTCTCACTACCTTCTCTCCCCTTGGCTGCCTAAGCTCTTTACATAATAGACTGAGCTCCTCTAGCGTGGCAGCGATGGACAGGAATAGGTGTGCATGCACTAAGGACTTCTGGGAAACAGTACAAAAACGTAGGCAGGTATGATTTCTCACCAATACTTTATTGATCCATGCTTATTAAGGGAGACCAGACCCAACACAGGCCGTGTTTCGAACAACTCTTCTTCAGGGGTAGGCTCACTTTATACTTAAACTTGATAAGGATACGTCAGTGAAACTAATTGTTTCACTGGAAGTAAAACAAATTTTCATGAATGTGCAAAAACTGCCACTACTTCTATAACCGGTACAGGCTTCTTCAGGGGTTAAAATTCTTCGTCAGGCGGGGTCAGTTGATTTATGGTGAAGACGAAGAGTTTTAACCCCTGAAGAAGCCTGTACCTGGCAAAACGAAAGCTTTTGTAGGGTTTTACTTAGTTATAAATCCATAAAGAGGTGCAGTATTTTCCCCACTATGATAGAACTAGGGGAGTGTTCCTGGTTGCTGTTCGTCATGTTTCATTGAGCTGCCATTGAAGCGACTATTGAGATGAACGTTTGAAGCGGCTACAGAGCAGAAAGTTGGAGAAAACCACGATAAGATAAGTGTATATGGGCTATTTTGGTCCTTCATTTATTTTGGATAATGATTATATTTTTTATTATTGTAGGAGATTTCCCGACTGTTCCTGTGCTGCTCACCGTAATAAGTGATTGATTCTGAGGCTTTCAAGTTGTGTGTGTGAATTTTGATAGGTATTGGGTAGAATGTGTATGATGTTGTAATTTGTTCTATGGTCCCAGGGTGAACTTGATATGGTGTGAAATTGGATAGTAATTTTGTATGTATTAGGGAATTTAGTAAGGCTTTGACTTATGATGTGAGCATCAGCTATTCCCTACAGTGAGTTTCTCGCTGCATGTGGGGTACTAGCCACTCTGAGGTCTTATTGCCTTGTGGAGTAATTGTTGGAATTGTTTAGAGTTTTTTGGAGATAGTGTTTGAGTTAAGCTTTGGTTTGGGAGCGTGGGATTTCTTTTATGTCATTTAGAATTGCTCCCATACAGCTTCATTAGTGGTATTCCATGTTTTTGTGACCCCATTTGGGGAATCACTGGTAAAAATATTTAATATCCAATCAAAACAGGATGCACACTGCATTGTCAAAACTCGCTGTTGGTTCCTCGTCTATAAACTCATGAACTGTTCCTTTAACCAGCCACCTCCAGTACAGACTTGCTGCCACTTTGATCTTTCCCATAAAATTTCACCCCTAGCATAGGAGGTGGCTTTTCACAGCTAATGCCAGCATGGGTTAACACTCCCCAGACTGCTTCCACTGTCTTTACACAAGTAAAAATTCCACTAATCATTAACAATATGCCAGAAAGGAACAATCATTTGCATTATATTTTCTCCAGGAACAAATAGGAAGTCGGTCTTCACATATGGGTGATTGCACCGACAAAGACCGCGCAGTAGCTTCTCCCCAGCCTTTGGGAGATGCACCATGCATGCATGGTCCCCTTCCCGCCCAAGGGTGCCATCTTGCCTCAGTCTCCTTTTTTTCTGTAGAGCCCATTGGATGTGTGTCTGTTTTTCCCCAGAAAGTGTTCTGGTTTTTTTTTTTCTCTTGAATTTTTCTTTTTTCTCTGGTCACAAACAGATTCCCTTGCCCGCCCCTGAGCTCGCTTTCCTCTGTATCGCGTCTCGGGTTCGTTTGGTCCTTTTACAAGTTTTTCTCTACCGGCACGGCTTTGCGCCTTTTTCCCTGGCTGGACCTGAGGCTTTTGACCTTGTGGGGGCCGTCTTCTCCACTGACCTCTGCCAGTGATTTTCAACATTGTGATTGGTGCACCTATACCATGTTGTTGTGCACTGATCCACATGACTGCTGCTTCCACTGCCTCAGGCCAGACCATGACCCCTTGGACTGTGGCATCTGCAAGAAGGTGACCACCAAGGCCATAAAGAGCCGTAACAGCCGTCAGCAGCAGTGGGCATCCTTCTTTCATAAGATGGATTCTGCACCAGAGTTTCTGATACCGTGCTCCAAGGTCTTTTCCAGAGCCCCAGGGAGACTGTGCTGCCTCAGAACCCTGAGCTGCGAGACCTTCAGCTGGAACACCCTGGAGGAAGAACCCAAGAAGAGCTGGAAACCCTCTAAAGATTGCGTCAACTGACGAGACTGGGAAAATGAGCAAGTCCCACAGGCCCTGGACCCGCAGTCTTCATCACAAGTCCGAGGGGAAGGAATGGCCGACCAAAATGCCCCGACGGGAGTCATTGGCATCGGGTGACCGGCCTCGGACCCTCAAGGCCATCCTGGTTGAGGACTCTCCCTCGAAACCAGGACAGTGGCTTTGGAGCGCAGTTTGTCTGCCGTCATGCCCCAGCAGTGGGCTCTGATGCCCGGTTCCTCCGGGTCATTACTCCCACCTACTGGGCCCTCGACCTCCAGGACTTCCAAGGACATAGAGCTAAACCTCTAGCGCCACCAGCCTTTAAGATTTTCCTCAACATCGGTCCCGGTCCTCGGGGGCTGTGGTCCTTCCCGATGAGTGCCCATGGCTCTGACCACAGGGCTTCCAGGGGGCATGTGCCATCAGGCTCAGGGTCTAACCCTGCCCTAGACACCTCCACGGATTATGAATTGGACTGGGAGACTGAGGATGAGGAATCCCTGGACACCTATCATCACTGAGATGTGCCTTCCGATCCGGTGCCGGTCCCCACTCAAGGATATGGCAAAGGCACTAGCTTTTGACACAGAGCCAGAGGAAGGCCGTCGGATGAAGGAACTTGAGATCCTCCAGTACGAGGCCCCTTCGAATGAGGCATTCACCGTGATCGTTCCCCCAATCCTGGAACAGTTGCTCCTCCGCATGTGGGAGACCCCCGTGTCGGTGCCCATAGTGAGCAGGCAGCTGGTCTCTATGTACCGGGTCTGCTGGAGCCCTAGCTTCCAAAAAGCACAGCTGCCACACAACTCCATGGTGGTGGAGTCAGCCAAGTGTTGGCTCAAGAGCCAAAAGACACACTCCTAGGTGCCCCTGGGTAGGGAAGCCCATGCCTTGGATGCCCTTGTCAGGAAGTGCTACCAGGGCTTGATGCTCATTGGTTTTTCAAATAAAGATGTTTTACTTCACCTTTTGTGCACCTGTTTTTTGTACTGTTCATGTTCTACACCTACGGGTGTCAGTTGCTCTACTCGGGTTTGGCCAAATCCAGGTATACCAGCTGTACATGGGCATGTACCTGAGGGACCTGGAGCAGGAACTCACCGGTTCCCAGCTGGTCTCTCCGAGGAACCCCCCCCCCCAGCAGTTCTGGACCCTGGCCTTGGGTTTCGGAGTGCTCAAAATTTGACTTGGGCAGTCTAGGATGGCTTCGAGTCTGTGGCTAGAATAGCTGTGGCAGGCATTGGTGCCCGATGCCAGGCTTGGCTACAATCCTCCATCCTGTAGCAGTGAGTTCAGGACAAACGAGTCAATGCCCCTTGCCAGGGAGAGAATCACTTCATCAAACCCATGACTGATAAGGCTGCAGAGTTGGAGTCAGAGTTCCTGACGAGGACTAGGCTCTCCAAGAAGACCACTAACTCTTCCTGACGGAAGCCCTCAGATAAAAAGTCCTCCTACCTGAAGAAGAGGAAGGCTTATGGAAACTACCCTCAGTACCAGGTCTTTCCAGCTCCTCGAAAAGGGCATGGTCTTCATAAGCCTAAGGCTCTCAAACCCCAGGCTCCAGCCCAGCCTGGTGGGAGCTTTAGACTCCTTGGGCATAGCCTCTTCTCCCCCAGGAGACAGCCCAGCAGCCCACAGGGGAACGTCTGATCCACTTTGCCCACTGGTGGCCATCCATCACCACAGACTCCTGGGCACTGCAGGTGGTGAAGGAGGGTTGCCTCCTCCACCTGGGATAGACTCCCCCTTCATTCTTCCCAGGAGAGCCATCCAAGACTCCCCTCCACTGGACCTTGCTACAGCAGGAGCTCACAGGCTTTTTGAGGACAGGGCAGTGGAACCGGTGCCCACATACCTCAGGGGCAAAGGGTTCTACTCTCAGTACTTCCTCGTACCCAAGAGGACCGAGGGCTTCCAGCCCATTCTGGACCTGTGGGACCTAATAAACCTGGTGAAGGAGAAGTTCAAAATGCTCTCCCTTGGAACACTGCTGCCATACCTCCAGCCAGGCAACTGACTATGCTCCTTGGAACTAAAGGATGCATACACACACATCCTCATCCATCCCAGCCACAGGCTGGTTCGTGGTAAGAGGCAGCAACTACCAGTACAGGGTGCTACCTTTTGGACTGGCCTCCACACCGAGGGTATTCATTAAGTGCTTGTTAGTAATTGTGGCCTACTTTCATCTCCAAGGGGCCTTTGTTGTACCCTTCCTGGACAACTAGCTCATAAAAGGGAGCACAGCTGCCAAGGTGCAACATCCAGCTGTGTGCACCATCTTCATCCTGCAGCACTTGGGGTTCGTGATAAACCACCCAAAATCCCATCTCCTCCTGACAGTGTCTGCAGTTTAAAGGGGCGAGGCTGGACATCGTTCAGGCCAGTGTCTTCCTTCCTCGGGAGAGGGCTGATCGCCTCAGGGTGCTGGCTGCTGCCATGCAGCACTGACACTCTGTGTCCGCCCATCTTCTTTTCTGCCTGTTGTTTCACATGGAGTCCACAGCTCATATTACCCCAGCAAACCGCCTTCACATGAGGGCAGCCCAGTGGGGCCTCCACTCCCAATGGACCCAGGCCACAGGCCGGCTGCAGGACAAGGGGGTGGTAACCAGCCAACTGGCCGACTCCCTCACCTGATGGCAAGCCCCCCAGCATCTTCAGGCTGGGATGCCCTTCCAAGCCCTGTCCCCCACCCAGAGGGTCCTCACCACAGATGCCTCCCAGTTAGGCTTGGAGCCCCTTGCGATGACCTCTTTGCTGATCCTGATGGACAATCAAGTGGTGATGTTCTACATCAACAAGTAGGGGGGGCATGGGGTCATATACCCTCTGCCAAGAGGCAGTAGTTCTCTGCTCATATGTGAACTGCCACAGGATGCTCCTGTGGGAAGTGTATCTGCCGGGCCAGGACAAACACCCTGGCAGATAGGCTAAGCAGGATTCTCCATCTGCATGAGTGGTGGCTAGACCCCAGAGTGGCCTATCTGCTCTTCCAGCTCTGGGGGACTCTACGGATGGACCTCTTTGCCAGCCTGGCCAATACCCATCTGCCCTGCTTCTGCTCCAGGCAGCCACACCCATCCCAGGTGACGGTAGATGCATTCTGCATCCTGTGGACGGAGAGCCTTCTCTACACCTTCCTGCCCACGCCACTGATTGCCAAGACCTTGTTCAAGGTTCAACATGACAGGGCATCGCTGATGCTAGTAGTCCCTCGGCACAGCCACCCATGGTTCCCACTGCTCTTTTGCTTATCCACAGCACTCCCGGTACCCCTGGGGAGTGCCCTGGGGCTGCTGTCGCAGGAGGAGGGCTCACTACTACACCTCAACTCAGGGTCTCTGACGCTAATAACCTGGCTGCTGAAAGGGTAGCTTTGGCCCCTTTCAACCTCTCAGAGGAAGTGGAGGAAGTCCTCCTGTCGGACCTCCACAAGACGGGCTTATGCCTTCAAATGGTGCAGATTCTCAGTGTGGTGTGCTCAGCGACGGGTCAACACATTCTCGTGCTCTTTGCAGCCTGTGCTGCAATATCATCTTCACCTGTCTCAGCCAGAACTGAAGTCCAAATCTGTCAGGGTCTACCTGAGTGTACCTGCAGCGCACCACCGCTTTATCGAGGGCAAGTCCCTCTCCGTCCAACCCCTTGTGACCGTTTCCTGCAGGGTCTCTTGTCCAATCCTCCCATCCGCTCGCTGGCAGCAGAGTGGGACCTCAACATGGTGCTGTTGCAGCTTACTGGCCCACCGTTTGAGCCCCTTGTTACCTGACCTGGAAGGTTCTTGGTGGCACTCATGTTGGCTTGCAGGGTCAGCGAGCTCCAGGTGTTGGTGGCGGATCTACCTTACACAAGGTTCTATAAGAACAGGGTCATGTTTTGCACGCATCAGAACAGTCGTACTCTGCACGCACCCCAAGTTTCTTCCTAAGGTGATGTCCCCTTTCCATCTCAATCAGGAAGTGGTGCTCCCCACCTTCTTTCTTTGGCCTCACGCCAGTAGGGCAGAGACCATTCTTCATATTCTGGACTGTAAGAGGGCCCTGTCCTTCTACCTCCAATGTATCCAGGGCCACTGCAAAGCCTCTCAGCTTTTCATCTATTATGACATATGCCAGCTGGGGGCAGTGGTGACCAAGCGTACTCTGTCCACTTGAGTGGTGGACTGCATTGTCCTAGTCTATGAACAGGCTGGGCTCTTGCTGAAGTGTCTGGTAACTGTGCACAGCGTCAGAGCCATGGTGCTATCCGTGGTAAAGCTGTGTTCTGTTCCTCTGTTGGAAATCTGCCGGTCTGCCACCTGGTCCCCAGTCCATACTTTTCAGCTCATTACTGCCTGGAGAGGGAGTCCCATAGGGATAGTGGCTTTGGCCAGGCATTACTCTGTCATCTATTCAGGGTGTAGACAACTCCTGCTCTCCGGACCTTGGTATGTTCAGGCTACCGGAGTGCTGGGGTCTCGCTGGACACTTGGGCCGCTCGGGAATTTGTCTTCTCAGGACTCACTACTGCTCACGGCTCACCCATTCCTAGTCACCCATGGCTTTTACAGGTCTTTTGGTAGCCTGTAGCTAGGGAGTACCATATGTGAGAACTGATTTCCTGCTTGTTCCCGGAGAAAGCATAGTTACTCACAGGGACAGCAGGAATCAACTCTCACAACCCTTCCTCCTCCCTGTGGAGTTGCTTTTTGAGTCATTTTTGCTGTTGAGCTATGTCATCATACTGAGGCAAGATGGCACCCTTAGGCAGGAAGGGGACTAAGCATGCATGGTGCATCTCCCAAAGGCTTTCTTTGAAAGCTGGGGAGAAGCTATTATGCAGGCTCCATCAGCGAGGACGTCACCCATATGTGAGGATCGATTCCTGCTGTTCCTGGAAGGACACCTGTTACAGGTGAGTAATGACACTTTCTCCTTTTATAGAGCCTTGATAATATCCTTAAAGCTTAACTTTAATGCCTTTCCACATGATGACTCCCGTTTTCTGGGCCAGTGCGAGTATGTGTCCTTTTTAAAAGTGAAAGTATGAAAACCAAACTTTTTTTTATCTCGTGGCATATATCAAGTGAGACCAAAGGCTCTGTTTCTTCCTGCATGGCAGTCTCCCTTAAAATTGCACTACAGTGTCTACACTTCTACACAGTTCTCATACTCACTATTTTCAGGAGTACTGTGTATGCCTTAAAATTATTCCTACAGGTGCAGTTTTCTAGGTCTTCTTCAAACAATCATTAGGTATTTATTTATTTACAGCACTTGATTTCATGCCTATGCAAAAAGTGCAAGGTATGGTACAAATAAAATAGAGAGCAGCCCACACTGGAGCCCTCCACAAAATTCTATATATAATTACATAATGGTCAATTTAATGCCCCCCCACCCCACCCCTCCCCTCCAACTTCACCTTCAACTCAAAGACTCTCTGCCATCTCAAGACCTGGACCCCCAAAAAACATGCCTTCATAACCCTTTTCTGGAAGGAAAGATAGGCAGGAGACAGACTGACTAAGTTTCAGTTGTTCCATAAGCTAGCTGCCACATAAAAAGAAACACACAGACATGTTGCCTGCAGACACCGTACTTTCAGCATGTCCAAAAGTTGCTGCTGGTAAGACCAAAGCAGTCTTGAGGGAACATGTGGAACCAAGGGTCTTCAAATAAACTGGGCTTTCTATATAAAGTCCTGTAATCACTAGACACAAGATCTTAAATTGTACTATAAAAAGCCACCAGTAACCAGTGTATTGAAACTGAAAGAGGGGTGATGTGATCAGTGTTTTTATTCAGATAAGACATGCCACCATATTTTGATCCAGCTATAGATGATGTAGCTATTGCTTAGGGAGACCATTATAAAAAGAATTCTAGTAATCAATTTCAGTTGTAATAAAAGCATGAACCAACAGCACCAAATCTTTTGCCTTGTCTTTAAAAATGCTCGCACTGTACATAACAAATCTAATGCTTCAAAAGCTGACTGGACCACCACTGCTACATAAGGGATAAATGGCAAATTCTCATCCCAGAACACCCAAGATTTTGAATAGTAGAGCAACAGGCAGCTGGTGCTCCTGAACCCGAAAGGTTGAACCTATAATACATTCTTCCTGTAACTATATTATAGCATTTTAATTTTAGAAGCATTAAGGACCAAGCCCAAGGTTTCCAAACAACCCAAAACAGCTACTGAATTGTCACATATGCTGATACAGATCTTCCTTTACCAAAAGGTGTATGTGTCGTCAGTGTAGCCATCATGTTGTGACTTCACTGCCTGAATCGGAAAGCCGGCAGGTCAGATATTATAAATGCCCCTAACCCTGTTATTTGAGAGTGTTCGCGGCTCTGGAAGATTTACCTGACTCTAAAGTTGTGTAGAATATGACCGCAAATGAAAACCCATTGATCTTGAGCTTTCCTATTCTGGCATAACTATGCCTTGGCGGGCCCCAGACCAGATAACAGTGGCTGGGGTTCAATTGCTTGTGACTGAGCGGAGCAGAGATGGAGTGAGTCTGGAGCAGTGCACAGTGGTGAAGGCAGGGTTGCCCAAGTTGGACAGTAGAGACGCATCTTTCCAAGCAGAAATGAGAGCTTGGTTTAAAGAACTTAAAGCATACCTCTTGTTGGTGAAGGAGGAGGTAATGGATGGCTTGTACAGTCTACATCGTGATATGCATGACTTGAGATGGTGACTAGAGGAGCAGATGGATGAACAGGTGGAATCTGCAGGGGCTCTGGAGGCCAAAGTGTCTCAGTTGGAGAGCTTAAGGAAGGAGCTGGCATTCAGGGTGGAAGACCTGGAGAACATGTCGATAAGAAATAGTCTGCGCTTTCGGGGGCTTCTGAAGAAGGTGGCCTTGTCTGATTGTGTGGCAATGGTTCTGTGTATCTCGAAGGCCATTCTGGCTGCAGCTGAGGTGGACGCAGTTGGGTGTCAATCCTGAAATCCCAAACGACACAAGAAGCAGGAGACGTTGGATGAACTAATGCGTCTTTTATTGATAGGAACCCCAACGCGTTTCGGCAACGCCTTCCTCAGGGGAATTGACACTTAAACAATAAAAACAAAATCAAATTAATATGTAAAAACTGTTAAAACAAATTGGCATGATGTCAAATATATACCTCCAAATATCATGTATAGATTACTTTAACTCAACAACCACATATATTATATATAAAAGAATCTTGGCTAAATTGTAAAACACGGACAAACGTAGGGCTGAAAACCAGAACACAGACATACTAATGTGTACATTAGTTGTAGATATAATTAAAAATAAAAATAATAATAATAATAATTAATTAAAAAATATGGCTTTAGACATTAAATAACAGGAATTGTGCATCCTATACACCTGATAAAATACAATAGCCATTATATAATTAACATATAAAAACGTGCACATAGTCTATCAAAAAGAAGGGAGAAGATATTGAGTGCATTGCCGATATTTCATAAAAAACAACAACTCATACACTAATTCTAGTACATAAATAGGATGAAGAGGTTAAATAACATGAATAAATAACTAAAATAAACTAAAACATGGTATATTATTGCGTACATAAATCATTAAAAATCCATCTGATAAGAAGTATAGCTTAAATGGCCATATGCAAGGTCTCTAGAAACCATAAAAAAGGGGGGTAAAAATTATAGTCAAAACAATAATAAATAATCAAGGGAGAGTCAAGTGTACAGAAACTATGGACCCAACATGAAGGAACTTGAAATAAATTTTAACTTGGTTATAACGTGACCACACTGAACTATTGATTTAAATGGATTTCAGTCGAGTGAATGATTGTTTTTAAGAAGAAGATGACTACAATCCTAAATTAATCCCTATAATATAATATACATTCCAAAGGTAGAGTGATCCAAAATACTTAAAATAAAAGTAAAATAAAATGAGTGAGAGGCATAAAAGATGAGCATGCCAAAGGCAGCACGGAGTGTGTTAAATTAACATAAAATTGAAGCGGTTGAACTAGGCATAATACGATTCTCCTTTAAACAGGAAATACCCAAGTGCCTGCTGAATTGCATGAAGAATTGTGCCAACATATTTAATGTAATCCCCACCAATAAGGTGCTCACCTAGGATACTGCTTGTTATGTATTTCTGGTCGAAGTGGCAGAACTGACCGAACCCGTATGTTCTATGGCTAATGTGAGAATGAAAAACATGTAAACCTCTTATAAATCTAAATGGATAATAAAAATAGTCCCAAAATCTACAATGTATAGAGAAAACATCGTGGTGCACTCACAAACCAAGTCGATCAATCGGTGTATCGTCCTGAACACAATCTGTGAAAGAAAATCACGGGAGCACGTTCTGCACGGAGCACATCAAAGGGATTGAAAAGAAAACTCCCCGACGAGCAGACTTAATTAATTTTATTATTAATAGGATTAAATGAGTGGTTCATTGTTGATTATGGGTTCAATTTTAACTTGTAGCGGTCTCTACAATATCTTATTGCCCTTTCACCTCATATACTGATACATCTGGTTTATTTTGTAAAGGATGTTACAGTGTGGTTTTTTGATGTAATAATTTTTAATTTTTGTTAAAAATAGGTTTTTAACGTTTGTGTTGCATTATTATAACAGTTTCCAAGATACAATTACATTTTATATATTTTTTCCCCTTTTTTCTTATTAATGTTTATTTATTATATTTTTAATGTTTTACTGCAAGCAACATTTGTGTTACAAACGCACATTTGGTAGCACTATTTGGTTGAGTTTGTTTTCGTTTTCCTGCAGTTTACTGCAAAAAGCTTTTATAATGACAGCCGGCTTGCCATTATAACTCCGCCCCCAGGCTCAGGTTACCTTACTTTTGGCGCCAAAATTGGCGTTCTTAAGTCTGCTCGTCGGGGAGTTTTCTTTTCAATCCCTTTGATGTGCTCCGTGCAGAACGTGCTCCCGTGATTTTCTTTCACAGATTGTGTTCAGGACGATACACCGATTGATCGACTTGGTTTGTGAGTGCACCACGATGTTTTCTCTATACATTGTAGATTTTGGGACTATTTTTATTATCCATTTAGATTTATAAGAGGTTTACATGTTTTTCATTCTCACATTAGCCATAGAACATACGGGTTCGGTCAGTTCTGCCGCTTCGACCAGAAATACATAACAAGCAGTATCCTAGGTGAGCACCTTATTGGTGGGGATTACATTAAATATGTTGGCACAATTCTTCATGCAATTCAGCAGGCACTTGGGTATTTCCTGTTTAAAGGAGAATCGTATTATGCCTAGTTCAACCGCTTCAATTTTATGTTAATTTAACACACTCCGTGCTGCCTTTGGCATGCTCATCTTTTATGCCTCTCACTCATTTTATTTTACTTTTATTTTAAGTATTTTGGATCACTCTACCTTTGGAATGTATATTATATTATAGGGATTAATTTAGGATTGTAGTCATCTTCTTCTTAAAAACAATCATTCACTCGACTGAAATCCATTTAAATCAATAGTTCAGTGTGGTCACGTTATAACCAAGTTAAAATTTATTTCAAGTTCCTTCATGTTGGGTCCATAGTTTCTGTACACTTGACTCTCCCTTGATTATTTATTATTGTTTTGACTATAATTTTTACCCCCCTTTTTTATGGTTTCTAGAGACCTTGCATATGGCCATTTAAGCTATACTTCTTATCAGATGGATTTTTAATGATTTATGTACGCAATAATATACCATGTTTTAGTTTATTTTAGTTATTTATTCATGTTATTTAACCTCTTCATCCTATTTATGTACTAGAATTAGTGTATGAGTTGTTGTTTTTTATGAAATATCGGCAATGCACTCAATATCTTCTCCCTTCTTTTTGATAGACTATGTGCACGTTTTTATATGTTAAAATACAATAGCCATTATATAATTATCAGGTGTATAGGATGCACAATTCCTGTTAATGTCTAAAGCCATATTTTTTAATTATTTATTATTATTATTATTATTATTTTTATTTTTAATTATATCTACAACTAATGTACACATTAGTATGTCTGTGTTCTGGTTTTCAGCCCTACGTTTGTCCGTGTTTTACAATTTAGCCAAGATTCTTTTATATATAATATATATGTGGTTGTTGAGTTAAAGTAATCTATACATGATATTTGGAGGTATATATTTGACATCATGCCAATTTGTTTTAACAGTTTTTACATATTAATTTGATTTTGTTTTTATTGTTTGTTTAAGTGTCAATTCCCCTGAGGAAGGCGTTGCCGAAACGCGTTGGGGTTCCTATCAATAAAAGACGCATTAGTTCATCCAACGTCTCCTGCTTCTTGTGTCGTTTGGTATTGCTCGCAGGAGGCCTGCTCCTCCTTGTGTTTCTAATCCTGAAATCCCAGCCATCGGGTGAAGGGGGCAGTGAGCCAGAATAAGCCTAGAAACATAATTGCATGTTTCCACGATTATGGTGTTAAAGAGCAAGTGGCTGCAAAGTTCCATGTCTTGGCAATGCTTGACTGGGAATTGTCATGTGAATGTACATGCAGACTTGGCCCAGGCCACGCTTCAATGACAGAAGGAGATGAAGGGCATCCTGGTAAAACTGAGGGCTGAATGAGTATGCTAGAGTTGGACCTTTCCCTCTGGATTAACTTTTGTGTTAAAAGGGAAGCGCTGAAGGGAACAAACCAGAGAGGAAGCAGTGCGAATGCTCCTGGACTCAGGGCTGACTGGGCTGGAGTTAGCAGCGGCTGTCTCATGGGCAGAGAAGGCTTCGGCAACATTCTAAGGACTCGGGAGATACCATCAGAGAGGTTATGTGAGATGGGGGCTCCAGACAGAAGTGATTTGTCTGCTATTGGTGATTGGAGGGGGTGTCCAGAGGAGAAGGCTCCTATGTACTGGAGCAAAGACAAGGACTCTTGCTTGACAGTGGGAATGAGTTTTTGCCCATTTCTCTCTGCTCATTCTACTTTTCCCTATTTTGTGCTTTTTTGTTTTGCCTCTTTCTTTTTTTTTGGGAGGGGGGCGGGGGGAGGGTTAGGGAAATATAGGGATGCTCTTGTTAATGCCATTGTTTAAAGAGGCTTTGGATTGTATGGGTTGATCAGGGTATATTGAGGTTAAGATTTCTGAGGGGTAGGAGGGAGAGAGTGTGCAGGATTTGGGGGATAAAGATGACTGGTAGCATGAGGGGATTGTGATGGGTTGGTTATCGAGGAACTGTACTAATGGGGTTATTGCTGGGGTGGGGGCCTATTGAAGTAGTGTGCTCTATTTCCAGATGAGCTTCTGTGCAAAGAGAGCAGGCAGAATGCCTCGTATGTGGGATGGAGTGATTGTGATGGAGTAGTATGCAGGGATAGTGGGGAGATAAATGTATGGTCGGGGGAGGTATGGATGAGAGATGGGGGTGAATTAAAAATAGTGTCCTTGAATATGAAAGGCTTTAATTCACTGTTGAAAAGGCAGAAACTTTATAAGGAGATGGCCTAACAGAGGGTCTCGGGTTTTTTTCGTTCAGCACTTATTTTACTGAAGGCTCACAAAGAATTGATGTGCCCACGAGGTTATAGCATGAGACTTTTTGCATCTAATGTCTGAGCAAAAAAAGGGAAGGGTAGCGATATTCTTCTCTGCCCTGAAAGTTGAGTTGGTGGAGGTTGTCAGGGATAGGGGTAGGAGATTCTTGGTTGTATGGGTGCGAATGGGGGGATAAGTGATTTAGATTGATTTGTGTGTACGGGCCTGATGGATCTCAGGGGAATTATTTTCAGGACCTGGGTGGGCATTTAATGGGTTTGGGTGAGGGTACGTTGGTGGTTGGAGGGGGGGGGATTTTAATATTACATGGCATTCTGGAAGGTACAGTACTGGTAAAGGGGGAAGGGCAGATGGGTAGACTGCAACAAATTTAAGGATTTCATTTGGGACCAGGAGTTAATAGATGCTTGGAGGAAATTGCATCTGGGCAAGAGACAGTTTCCTTCTTCTCAAATGTCCATAATTCATACTCTTGCATTGACATGATATGGGTGGGGAAGGAGAGCCTCTCCTGCATAAAGGAGGTGGACATGGATAAGATATCCTGGTCTGGCATGCTGCAGTGGATATTCAGTTTCAGTGTGAGGGGGAATTAGGTGGGATGAAATTCTTGAGGCTGAATGATTTTTTGGAGGATGGGAGGGTGTGCAAGGAAATGGAGGAGCCATACGGTATTTTGAGATGAATGCTATGAGGGAGGTAGGTTGGGGGAGGGTTGGGATGGGTTTAAGACCACTATTCAGTGGGTGTTGGTTAAATGGGGGGCTAGGAAAAATGAGGAGAGGGAAGCTGAGAGACTACGATTGAGGGAGCAGCTGCAATATTTGGAGGAGGTGGATGTGAGGGAGCCTGGGTGGGGAGCGCTACTGAGCACTCGGGCTAAGCTTAATTCATTAGACTTAGAGGATATCTAGTTGGGGATGTGATGATGAGGCAGGAACATTTTGAGGGTGGCAATAGACCAGTGAAATTGTTAGCAAAGCTTTTGCGGCGGCAGAGATTGCAGTTGCAAATACTTGCTCTCAGGGGCCCAATGAGCTCCCTCCTGAAAAGGAAGGGGATTTGTGAGAGGCCTTTAAGTCATTTTATGAACAACTTTATAGGGCTTAACCTGCGCTGTGCTCCCCCCTCCCCCCAGAGGGAAATGTGGATAGTTTTTTGGAGTCTGTTCCCTTGTGGAAGTTGGAGAAAAGAGGTGACGGAGGATTTGGATAGGCCAATATCAGTACCTAAGAGATCTGGGTTTGATTCCTATTGGCACTCCTTGTCACCTTAGTCAAGTCACTTTACCCTCCATTGCCTCAGAAGAAAAGGCCCTGGTAATCTGCTTCTGGTCATACCTTCCCAAGAAAACCCAGGGGCTGCTGGGTCACCAGGAGTCTGCATTAGCATGATGGCACTTTTTAAAAAAAAAATAAAATCAGAAGAGGAGGTATATTGAGTGATTGTCATTGAAGTTGGAAAAGGCCCCTAGGTTGGATGGATGCACCACATGTTTCTATCGTAAATTTGTAAATTTCTGAGACTTTTGGTGAGCTCTTTGGACACTCTCTGCAATCAACCAAGGGAGGAGGGTGCATTAACCGGATGGGCAGACATTTTGCCCGTTCTGCTGAACGCACCTGGGCCAAATCCCGCTCCCCGAAAGACCTCATTCACTTCAAATTCATGCTCGACTCCTTCCATTCAGCCATAGCACTTGTCAAACAAGAATACTATATCCATCTGACTAACTCCCTCGCCTCTGATCCTTGCCGCCTCTTTAATACCCTCAATTCTCTCCTCAAGGTGCCCCCACCCCCAGTCCCCCCTCCCTCTCTGCCCAAACCCTAGCCGACTACTTCCACGACAAAATCCACAAGATCACCCTCCAATTCTCCACTCCCTCATCTACCTCCTCCCTCCCCAATTCTTCTCCCCCATCCATACTTCCCCTGCTACCCTCTCCTCCTTCCCCATGATCTCCGAAGAGGAAACCACACTCCTTCTCTTCCAAACACCTGTTCCTCTGACCCTATCCCCAGCCATCTCCTACATCCCATCTCCCCCACCATTGTTCCATCCATCTCTCATATTCTCAACCTTTCACTCTCCACTGCAACTGTCCCAGTCAAATTCAAGCATGCTGTTCTCACACCTCTCCTCAAGAAACCCTCACTCGATCCCACCTGCCCTTCTAACTATCGACCCATCTCCCTCCTTCCCTTCATTTCTAAACTACTAGAATGAGCAGTCCACCGCCGCTGCTTCGACTTCCTCACCTCCCATGACCTCTTGGACCCACTACAATCAGGCTTCCGGCCCCTACACTCCACTGAAACGGCCCTTACAAAAGTCTCCAACGACTTGCTCCTGGCTAAATCTAAGGGCCTCTACTCTGTCCTCATCCTTCTTGACCTGTCCGCAGCCTTTGACACTGTTGACCACAACCTTAACACCCTCTCCTCGCTTGGCTTCAGGGACTCCGTGCTACCCTGGTTCTCCTCCTACCTCTCCCATCGCTCCTTTAGTGTATGCTCTGGGGGCTCCTCCTCCTCCCCTACCCCACTCCATGTTGTGTTCCACAGGGATCGGTCTTGGGCCCCCTCTTTTTCTCCCTTGATACCCAATCCCTTGGCACACTTATCTCCTCCCATGGCTTTCAGTACCATCCCTACGCCGACAACTCCCAAATCTACCTCCTCTACACCTAATATCTCTCCAGCAATCCAGACCAAGATCTCAGCCTGCCTTTACGACTGCCTGGATTTCCCATCGTCGCTTGAAACTGAACATGGCCAAGACTGAACTCCTCGTCTTTCCCCCCAACTCTGCCCCTCCTCTTTCCCCTTTCTCAGTCTCAGTGGATGGATCTACGATCCTTCCCGTTCCCTCAGCCCGCAATTTGGGGGTTATCTTTTGACTCCTCTCTCTCCTTCTCCACACACATCCAGCTCGTAGCTAAGACCTGCCGCTTCTTCCTCTTCAACATTAGCAAAATCCGCCCTTTCCTTCCTGAACACACTACCAAACTGCTTATCCTTAATTTTCCTCTCGCCTAGATTACCGCAACCTGCTCCTTGCCGGTCTCCCCGCGAATCATCTCTTTCCCCTTCAATCTATACAGAATCATGCTGCTCGACTTAATATTCCGCCAGTCTCTCCATGCCCACATTACTCCTCTTCTCAAGTCGCTTCATTGGCTCCCCATCCAGTTCCGCATACAGTTCAAACTTCTCATACTGACCTATACGTGCATCTACTCTGCGGCCCCTCAGTACCTCTCATCCCTTATCTCTCCCTACATCCTCTCTCGGGAACTTCGCTCCGCTAACAAACTACTTCTATCTAGGCCTTTCACTCGCATAGCTAACTCACGCCTTCGCTCCTTTCACCTCGCTGCACCCTACGCCTGGAACAACCTACCTATGTCTATACGCCAAGCACCCTCACTGGCCCTCTTCATATCCAAGTTGAAAACCCACCTCTTCACTGTTGCCTTCAGATCCTGACTTCCACCCTTATCCTAACCCGATTCCCATCAATCTCCCATGACCGAATTACACAGACCATATTATGCTTTGCACCGAACTGACTATCGCTTTGTATTGTTGTATTAGATTGTAAACTCGAGTAGTAGTAGGTAGTAGTAGTCTCTCCTCTCACAGCGAGGAGATGCAGGTGTCCTGGTCTTCTCGTCTTTGCTGCAGGATGGTGCTATAAAAAAGGATGACAGGCTTTGTGTTCCAGCACTCATTCCTCTGGCTGCTCCCCTTCTCTAAAGGGTCCGATGACTGCTATATCCTCTGAGGATGGGGGCTGTATGCCTGGCAGAGGAGCTCCCAGTCCCCAGGTTGTCCTCCATGGAATTCTTCTCACTTCTATAGCAAACTTGGTCTTTCTGGCATGTAATCTCACACCCTGGAACCTCCAGGTCCTCTTGATCTCTTCCAACTCGCTCGGAAAGGGGCAGTTGACGAGTCTGAGTCCGGTCCTTTGGCTGACACCCAGAGTCCAGTCCTGATACTCGAGTGATGATTCCAACTTGGAGGTTGAGATGTCTTCTCCTTCAGAAGATCATGACAAATCTGGTGTTATCCACTTCTTCGGGAAAAACTAGCTAGTGGCTTTGATTGCTCAATTATCGTCCGTTGTGTGTTTGACTAACCCTCCAGTGTCAGGACAAGGGCCACAGATCCGCTTGTAGTGGGATTTGCCTGACTCCTTAGTGAAGGGGCTGAAGGTTTGCAGCTAGCTTTATGCCCTGCCACAGGAGGACTGCATCGTATGGTTCAGCATGCCAAGAGTGGATGCGCATATCACAGTGGTCACAAAGTGGACCACCATCCCGGTGTAGAGCGGAATAGCCCTAAAGAACCCCCTGAAATCATAAGATGGACTCTCTCTCCTGAGGAATCAATTCACAGCTTCCATTGTTATTCTTCAGTTGGTTATGTGTGCAGGCTTGATTACTAATCCCCAAAGAAGAGAAAGATCCCCAATCCTGTGGCTCATATAGGCAGATCTCTTTACTGAACCTAGATGTCAAATTGTTAGCAAACATTTTAGCGGAACACTTAGGATAATTCTGGATTTATGCTTGCTAGGTAATCTACTGATCAGAAAATTCTGAATCTTATTTGTTTGGCGAGGTGGAGGGAAGAACTGGTGCTACTCCTTTTGCTTTATGTGGAAAAGACACTTGATCAAGGGTTCTGGGGCTTTATGTTCAAGATTTTGGAAAAGATGGGATTTGGGGAGTTTTTGGGGGATGGATTCAAGCTATGTATGCTTGCCACAAAATGTGTGTAAAAGTAAAGTGGGGGTATTCCCTTTTTTGGGGGGGGGGGTCATGACATGAGGTAGGGGTTCCAGTGTCACCCTTGTTAGTGCTCTCTGAGCCATTTGTTGAGAGGATCCGGATGAGCCAGGATATCTGAGGACTGATGGTGGGCGAAAAGGGACCATCGCATTTCTTTGTTCATGGCTATCATCATCCTGGCTATATATCTCCCTTCCTCTTATGTGGGAATTGGAGTATAGCCAGCTAGCTGGGTTTTGCCTTAATTGGAGAAATTTGGAAATTTTAAACTTGCCTGTCTCACCAGACTTGGAGGAGTGATTGACGAGGAAATTTCCTTTAAGTGGGCCAGGAAGGATATATGCTATTTGGGGGTGCGCATTAGTAAGGATCATAGAGATCTATTTGCTGTAAACTATAGGAACCTATTGAGTGAACTAAAAAGCTTACTTGGGCAGTGGAAACATTTGATTGTCCTGGTTGGTTAGGGTTGTGAGTATTAAAATGATGGTGGTGCCCAAGTTCCTATACCACTTCCAAACCTTGTCATGTTGGTCCCGGATAAGATCTTAAGGGGAGTGAGGAAGCAGATTGAGTGTTTTTTGTTTGGAATAGTAGACCCCCAAGGGTGGCACATGTGGTGTTGGTCAGCGAGAGGGGAGTATTGACTTACCGGATATGAAATAGTAGTATTGGTGATTCAGTTAAAGGGTGTTTATGCTTGGTTTAGGGAAGGGAAGGAAGCAGTGAGTGGATCTTGAGAAAGGTACCCTGAAGGGTAATAGTTTTAACAAGGCATTATGTGGGAATGGAAGGTAGGGGAGGTAGTCTGTACGACTGATGATGGAGATTTGGTACAGGATGAGGAAGAACTTAGTAGCAGGAATTAGGGTCTCTATTTTAGGCACCATTAGATCCTGTTTCTGGATGGGTTGTGGACCCGATCTTCTTGTCCTAGATAGGTGGGAGTCGAAAGGCTTGTCACATGTTACCCAGTTTTTCCAGCAGGAGGAAGTTGTGCCATTTGCTGATTTTACAAGGTATGTGTGGATTGAAAGACAGAGATTTCTATGGATATCTACAGGTTCACTCTTGTCTGCAGCAGAAGATATGAAACATATCTAGGGCGTGATCAAACATGGTTTGAGGTACTTTGTTTAGGGGTATTAGGGAAGATGGGCATGCTGCCAAAACTATATAGGGGCCTCAGTACACAGCGTCTGGATAAATTGGGCTATATGGTAAAATGGGAGCGGGACCTTAGGGGGAGGAGGAGAAATGGTTGAAATTGGTGTGTGTGTGTTCTCCAGGTTGTCCGTGATGGCTCATTTCAGAGAATGGGTATAAGGTCCTCTTATTAGGGAGTTACTCTTCAAAGTGGGGATAGTAAATTCGGGCAGGTGTTGGAGACAGTGTGGGCAACTGGATAGTTTGATGCACATGTGGGAATGTAGGGAGGTTAGGCATTATTGGGAGGGAGTCATTTAAGATTTTGGAAGAAATATGGAGGATGCTATTGAAGCGGGAGCTGGCCATATTCTTACTTCCTAGGGAAGAGGTGGCATAGCCAATAAAAGTTCGGGAGGTCTTGAAACATTTGAATGTGGTTATTAAGTGCTGTTGAGTCTGTGTCAGCTCATGGCGACCCTCTGAATAGTTGGCCTAAATTGTGTTCGGTCTTCAGTCAGGTGGCTCACTGTTAATAGACTGGCACCCGTACCTGCTGTTATTGTATTGATCCATCTCATTGCTGGCCTTCCTCTTTTGCATTGACCTTCTACCTTGCCAAGCATGATGTCTTTCTCTAATGATCTCCCTCTTTGCATGATGTATCCAAAGTATGAAAGTCAAAGTCTTATCTGAGCTTCTAAAGAAAGCTTAGGTTTGATCTCCTCTAGTACTGACTGGTTTGCTCTTCAGGCAGTCCATTGTATACACAGTATTTGTCACCAGCACCATAATTCAAAGGCATCAATTTTCTTCCTGTCTATCTTTTTCACTCTCCAACTTTCGCATTCATATGACCTTATTGAAAATGCAATGGCTTGAACAAGTTGAATCTTTATATGGAGAGAGACATCTCTGCTCTTGAGAATCTTGTCTTTCATAGCCATTCTGCCAAGAGCAATTCATCATCTGATTTCTTGACTGCTTGTTGCTTCTTTATTGATACTTGATCCAAGTAGGATAAAGTTGTCCACTATTTCAATGTCTTCTCCATCAACAGTGGACTTATTGATTTTTGCCAGTTGTCATGACCTTTGCCTTCTTTACATTAAGGTGCAGGCCCATTTTAAGACTATGTTCCTTGATCTAGAGAAGCAAATGTTTCAGATCGTCTTCACTTTCAGTCAGTAATGTGGTAGTATCAACATAGCGAAGGTTGTTGAGTCTTCCATCAATTTTCACACCTCTGTTGTCTTCATACAATTCTGCTTCTCTAATGATTTGTTCTGCATATAAATTAAAACAGGTAGGGGGAAAGTATGCAGCCTCGTCGTACACCGTTGCTTATTTTAAACCATTCTTTTTCTCCTTGTTCCATTCAAACAGTTGCTTCCTGATCAATGTAAAGGTTGTGCAAGAGAATGATCAGGTATTCCATTATACCAATGTTTCTTAATGTGGCCCAGAGTTTCTCCTGGTTTACACAGTCAAAAGCCTTGCTGTAGTCAATAAAACACAGATATCGTTTTGGTATTCTTTAGTCTTTTCAAGGATCCATCTCACATCCGCAATGATGCCTCTCGTTCCTCGCCCTTTCCTGAACCCTGCTTGCACTTCGGGTAGTTCTCATTCCAGATATAGTTGTAGTCTCTGTTAAATAATCTTCGGTAGAATCTGCTGGCATGTGGGATCAGAGCGATTGTGCAATAATTTCCACAGTCAGTTGGATCACCTTTCTTTAGTATTGGTATAAACACAGATCTTTTCCAGTCAGTTGGCCATGATGCTGTCTTCCAAATTTCCTGGCAGAGCCTTGTAAGTACGGTAACAGCTGCATCAGATTGCTGTAATACTTCTATGGGAATGCCATCAATGCCTGGTGCTTTGTTCTTTGATAAGGCTTTCAATGCTGCTTCGACTTCTTCTTTCACCAATGGTTCTGGATCATAAGGTACAGGTTTATCATATAAAAACTCTGTATATTCTTTCCACCTTTTCTTGATCTTCGCTGCATCATTCAACATAGATCCTTGAGCATCTTGTAACATTCCAATTTGAGGCTGGAATTTTTTCTTCAACTCTTGTAGCTTTAGGAAATAAGGTCTTGTTCTTCCTCTAATAGTTTCTGCTTCTATTTCCTTGCATGCATCAGGGTAGTACTTCTCCTTGTCTTGCCTTGCTGCACATTGAAAATCTGAGTTCTGCAGTTGCCTCTTTATTCTCTGGCTTTAGCTTCTCTGTGTTTCTGAGCAATTTTAAGAGTTTTTTTCAATCATCCATTTTGGTTGTTTTTGCTTTTTCACCTTTTGTAGAGACTTCTCGCTTTCTTCCAACACAACCTTCTGGATGTCATTCCATAACTCTTCTGGAGCTCTGTCATTTGTATCTAAAACAGCAAATCGATTTTGCATGCAGTCTTTAAATTCCAGTGGTATATTCTCAAGGTCATATTTTGCTATGTTCATGAGTGGCTTGCTCTTTTTCAACTTTAGCTTGAGTTTGCATACTAGTAGTTGGTGATCTGTACCACAGTTGGCCCCCAGTTTTATCTTTGTTGATGTTATTGAGCTTTTCCATCGTTGACTTCCACAGATGTAGTCAATTTGATTTTTGTACAATCCATTGGGTGAAGTCCATGTGTACAGTCGCCGCTTGTGTTGCTCAAAGAAGGTGTTTTGAGATGAATAGATCATTGGTCTTGCAGAATTGTATTGGTCTTTCTCCAACTTCATTGCTGTTGCCAAGCCCATATTTTGCAACCATTTTGCTGCCGCCTTTGTTGCCAACGTTTGCGTTCCAGTCCCCATGACTATCAGGATATCCTGTTTGCATGTTCTGTCAATTTCAGCTTGTACTTGTTCATAGAACTCATCAATTTCATCCTCTTCTGTGACTGTTGTTTGGGCATATACTTGTGTTGATAGGCATTCCTCATAGGCGAATAGAAATTAAGCGTTCACTGACTGCATTGTATTTCATTACAGTTCTTGCAAGTTTCTTCTTAATTATAAATGCAACATCTTTGTCTTTCATTTCCAGCATAGTATACCATGTGATCTTCTGATGCAAAGTACCCAATGCCAGTCCATTTCAGTTCGCTGACACCCAACAGATCAAGTTGTACACGTTTCATTTCATTCTTAACCAATTCCAACTTCCTTTGGTTCTTGCTTCGTACGTTCTATGTCGCAATATGTAAGACATCCTTGCAACTTCTGATTCTCATTTCATGTGCAGGTACATCAGCAGTCAGACGTCCCGGGGGCTTTGATCCAGCCACATCATCAATGCCGGTTTTACTCTGAAAATCTTTCAGCTCCTTTGGAACCAAACATGTTTACCTGATTTAGTGGGTTTTGTTAGGCATATACTGAGATGTATCAAATGCATAAACTTGTGACCCTCAAAAGGGGGAGGAGAGAGATTGAGATGCATCTGCTTGGCAGCTAAAGACATTGATATGGCTTTACCACTGAGCAGCTAGTACATCCTTCAAGACTCTGTTGACCAAAATAGCTTTTAAAAGGAAGCTGCTTCTGTTTGGGGTGGACTTGAAGAAATTGGTTAAGGATTTGGGCGGGTCCAAACCTTATCGCCTCCCAAAAGATAGGCGAAAAGAGCCTGGGAGGTGTATGAATGCATCTTCCTCCAATGTATGCCTGTTTTCCTTTTTCATGCTACTCTGTCCCAGGAATCTTATAGGTACTGCCCTGGAGAGCTTTCCTCTTCCTCTTTTGGTTTTTGGTCCCAGACTCTCTCTTGTTTGTGGGGCTCTCAGGCCCTGGAATTCTACCACCTCCAGAGGTTCCACCTCCCTTCCAACGCAATGACGGATTAGGGGCTCATTCCGGGATGCCTCCTGTGGGCGGCAGGCTATGCCTTTTCTACCAGGAAGTGGGTCTCGGTCACCAAGGATCTCTGGCTGCTAGATACTATTCAGCACGGTTATGTTATAGAATGCAGAATGCCTGTAGTTCTGTGGCCAAGAGAACAGCATTCAAGTCATTCTAGATAGGTTGCTCAGTCTACAGTTGCTGGTCGCAGTTCCTCCTTCCAAGCAGGACAGGGGTTGATACTTTATCTACTTTGAGGTGCCATAGAAAAACTGTTCCTTTTAACTAATCCTTGACCTCAAGGGAGTTGACACTCACCTGTTCACTGTTCACTTATGTATGGGGTCCTCCAGTAAGTGATCCAGGCAGTATGCCGTGGGGAGTTCTTTGCTTCTCTAGATTTAGCTAAAGCTTATTTCCACTTCCCTCTGAGGGGATCAATAGCAGTTTCTCTGTTTCTCCATGCTTTGTTCTCATTTTCAGTTTGTCATTCTAACTGTTTAGCCTCTCCACTGCCCTGAGGACATTCTTAAAAGTAATGATGGTGACATCCGCTGTGTTGAGTCACCAGGGGATCTGTTTTCACCCTTATCTGGATGGTTGGCTCATGCCGGGCTAGGTCACAGTCTGAAGTGTCTCAGGTTTTAACCCGTGTAGTACGGTTCCTGGAGAGTCTCAGCTGGTGATCCAGGAAAAAGCCACTTGGAGTCTTCCCAATCACTGGAATACCTTTATTTTATTTATTTAGTAGTTTTTAGCTCACACCTTTCCACTAGTGTAGATCAAGGCGAGTTAGTCAAGTACTGGAGTTATTGCCCTTTTCCTGGAGGCAGGGCTGGCCCAACCACAAAGCATACTAGGCGATTGCCTAGGGCATCAACCTCTGTGGGGCAGCAAAAGCAGGCAATTCAAAGCTAAATAATAGATTTTGACAGCCCAGAGGGGGTGTAAAGCTTGAGGTTTGCCTAGAGCTCCAACACTTTCTACTAATTCTAGGGCCAGTCCTACCTGGTGGGCTTACAATCTAAGGTTGTCCCTGAGGCAATGGAGAGTTAAGTGACTTGCCCAAGGCCACAAGGAGAGTCAGTGGGATTCAAACTCTGGTCTTTCTGTTCCCCTGAACCATTAAGCTGCTCCTCCACTTCCCATACTAAAAGGTTGACACAGCTTTAGCAGCCTTCTGATCTCAGTAGGCTCCCAGGGTTTGGAATGATCTACAGCTTCTAGGCTTGATGGTGGCGGCAATCAAGATAGTCCCTTGGGTGTCAGCTCTTATGAGGCCACTTCAGAGGACCTTGCTGTCTCTGTGGTCTCCCAGCTCTCAGGAATTCGAGGTCATGCTTTTTCTCTGGCCGGAGGTGGTGTCCAGCCTGTGGTAGTGGCAGCAGCAACAGCATCTGAGGAAGGGTATACCACCAGACAATTACTTGTCACTTCTCCTGTCAATGGGGGAGTCTATTGTGAGAACCGGGCAACTCAGGGTCATGTGAGCAGTTGGGAGTCTGCATGGCCCATCAACTGTCTTGAGGCAAGGGCCATTCATTTTGTCCTTTTGCACTTTAGGACCACAGTCAAGGGCAGAGCGGTCCAGGTGTACTCTGACAGTGCTGCGGCAGTGCTGTATGTCAGTCAGCAATGGGACACACAGAGTGTCAGTGGCCCTGGAGATGACTCTTGTTCTCCAGGGCAGAAAGGAACCACCTAGCTCTGTTTGTACAACGCATCACCGGAATAAACAGCATGGAGACAGACTTCCTCTGTTGCCATTCTCTCAATCCTGGGAAGTGGGAACTGAGTCAGGCGGTATTTCAGCAAATTCTGCACTGCTGGTGGTCATCCCAAAATAGACTTGATGTCAACCTTATCCAGTGCCAAAGCGTGCAGTTCTTCAGTCACCATAAAAAAGCAGGCTCAGAAGGTATCAATGCCTTAGCTCAGTTCTGGGCAAAGCACTGCCTGCTGTATGTGTTTCCTCCATAGTCGCTTGTGTGTTTCAACATATAGAGCAACATCTGGGCTGAGTTGTCGTGATGGTGCCAGATTGGAAACTGATGCTGTGGTCCGAGAACCTAATGTGCTTCTTGCAGGAACCTTCTCTGTGACTGCCCCCAACCCAGGAGCTGTTGTGTCAAGGGCTGGTTCTTTTACTTCTACTACTGAACCAACTTCCTTTTGGCTTGACTCTTGAGAGGTATTGCTTAGCACATAATGTCTATTAAGAACATAAGAACATAAGATATGCCATACTGGGTCAGACCAAGGTCCATCAAGCCCAGTATTCTGTTTCCAACAGTGGCCAATCTAGGTCATATGTACCTAGCAGTTTCCCCAAGAGACACAAGTTCCACAATGCTTGTACTGGGTCAAGCATTGATATCTTCGGTCACTTCTTAATAATGGTTTATGGACCTTTCCTCCAGGAACTTGTCCAAACCTTTTTTAAACCCAGCTACACTAACAGCCTTTACTACATCCTCCGGTAACAAATTCCAGAGTTTGATTACACGTTGAGTGAAAAAATATTTTCTTTTATTAGTCTTAAATAGTTTACCCTGTAGCTTCATTGCATGTCCCCTAGTCTTTCTATATTCTGATAAGGTAAACAATCGATCTACTTGATTTCCATGCTCCTCAAGGTGAAAAATCTACCAGACTGCCCTACATGTGCATATGCTGTCTTTGTGAACATCTGTGCCGTGGACATCAGACTAGACCTAGTATAGTGGACTTGCTGCCCTTGCTTGCCTTTCATGGACAAAGGTCTTTTCCTTAGTTTGCTAAAAGTTCAAGTGGCAGCCTTATCACGCTTCAGAGGACTGGTAGCAGGGCAGTCCATTGCCTCACACCCAGACATTTCCCCTTTCCTTCAGAGGATACAGCACTTGCATCCTCCCCTGCATTCAGTCGTTCTCTTATGGGATCTCTGCCTGGTGCTCTGGGCCTTGATGTCTTTGAGCTCTTGAAGCAGGCTATGCTTAAAGGTCTGACCCTTAAGACTGTGACCAGGAAGACTATCTTGTTTCGTGAGACGTATCTCTGAAGTGAAGGCATTAACATGCAGGAATCCTTACTTATCCTTATCGGAGGAAGCCATGTGCATTCATCCTGTCCTTTACTCCTTACCCCTAAGGCAGTATCTTCCTTTCATGTGAATCAGGTGGTTTGTTCTCCTTTTCTAAGGAGCTGATGCCAAGGGAAGGATTTTGCCTGGAGGATGTCCAGAGAGTGCTTCTCCGGTACTTGAAGGTTACCAATTCCTTTTGCAAATCAGACCATCTATTTGTGCTTTTAATGATTCCTCATTAGGTTAACACGATGGCTAAGTCTACTTTGGGGCACTGGATCAAGGAGGCCATTGCCTCAGCATATTTTTTGCAGAATTGGCTGGTTTCAGAGGGTTTGCAGGCGCATTCCACTCGGGCACAAGCATCCTTGTGGGCAGAGCATATCTTGGTCGTCCCCTCAGACATTTGTTGGGCAGCATCGTGGGCTTTCTGTGTTTAACCATTACCGCTTGGATGTCCATGCTCAGGTGGACACGGCCTTTGGCTCAGAGGTCTTGAATAGGAAGAAGACACGAAAGCTTTTATTAGAGTTATAGTTTTGGTACGTCCTACTTGTCTGGACTGGACTAGCAGAACGAAATGGAAGGCGATGTTTAACTTACCAGATATTGAGTCCTGCTAGACCAGTCCTGGAATCTGTTCCAGTCTGCTGTACTCTCTGTATTTGGTCCTGTGGGCTCATAACCTTCTGACAAGCCTTCTGTTGAAGCTGATTCTGTACAAGTTATGTTTTCTAATTTGTTGAACCTTATCTTCACAGAGGTTGTATGGTGGTCAGAATTTCTGAAACATATGCTTGGGTTTGAATACTGGGTCATGCCTCTTGAGGTACAAACTCTCCATGGCATGATGTCATAGGAAGCCCTTGGAACATTTCTCTGTCTCCACATCTGCTGGTAAGGGAACACAATCTACTTGTCTGGATTGGTCTAGCAGGACTCAAGGAAAGGACATTGTCTGGTAAGTAAAATGTCACCTTTATCCACCTGTGGAAGGTAATTCCATAACAGTGCACCTAGATTAAGGCAGCCAAAATATGCCTGTTTTATAAAGACAAGTAGGCACCTTAAAAACAGGCAAGTACAGTTTACACCTGCGCTGTGGAAGGTGAAAATGAAAGCATATAAAGTACAAGCGTAAAATATTTTATAATTGGTGCATGTACTTGCATATTCTGCTCATGCTCCGTCCAGATATTGCCCTCCCCCATCATTGGATTCCAATAAGATATATGCAGTCAGGTCAGTGCACATACTTTGACATAGGTTGCTATTTTATAAGAAACCATTTTGGTGTGTATTGGTCATTCCTCCATGGAGAAGCAGGAAGTAAGTCCTCACGTATGGTTGATGTCACCAACGGAGCCCACGCGGAATGCTCTCCAGCTTCTATTGGAAGCTTTGGGAGCTGCACCGTGCATGCATGCCAACCTTCCTGCTGACCGTGGCGCCATCTTCTCCATTCTCCTTTCTTCCGCATAGCCCATAGGACGTGCCCTGCAGCAGCGGAAAAAATGTTTCTCTACCCCCTGCAGGTATCTTTTTCTTAGCAATTTTCACTGCCTGTCATCGGTTAGTTGGCTTCCAGACGATATTTTTTTCTTCTGGTTTTTTTTTTTGTGATTTTTGGTGCTTTTTCTCTTCCGGGCCTTTTTCCCACCGTCACAATTGAGGGCTTTGACCTCACCGGCGTGATCTTCCTGGACATGTTTAAAGCCAGTAAGTGGCTTTAAAAAGTGCACAAAATGTGCCTGCAGTATTTTGGTCACAGACAGGCACTGCCTGCAGTCTCTGGGGCCCGATCATCAGCCCTCTTCCTGCAACCTTTGCCTGCAGATGATGAGGAGGAGCTGAAGGCGATGAAAAGCAGGAGTCATCCCTCTTCTGAATGTCTGATTCAACATCCTTGGCTCAGCATCAGTGACGCAGTCGCAGAGTTCTGCTGAGGCGTCAACTTGGCAGGATGCCTGGGTGCATTCAGAACCTGAGGAGCTGAGGTACTGAACAGAGACCCTCAGTCGATGCCCGACTGGAATCAAGGAACAGCCTGACACCAATCCCATCAGTGTCGAAAGGGGGCCAGAGCACCAGGTCAAACCCAAGGTGCATCAGCATCGCAGCCCTTCACAGTGCAACATGGACAGCAAGGGTTGGGAGGGCCCGCCAATCTTCTCTGGTGGGAGGAATTGACCCCCCACAGCCCTGGAGGGCAGCTGGATATCTTCCGATGAGCCTGTCATCGTGGAGTCCCTGCCCAGAGGTTATCTGCACTGGTGGCTAATGTTGCAATTCAGTCCCCAGTTCCCTCCAAGATATTGGTATTGGAGGATCATCTGAAAGCCCTTGAGGCTCACATGGCGGCAGTCTTAGCTTTGCAGCATGCCGACTCGGCGATGGCTTCAATGTTGTTGCTGCACTCCATCCAGTCCATCCTGGAGACCCATGTGCTGCTGGCAGAGGCAGGCGCATCAGGTTGGGAGATCTGAATAGATGCAGGTTCCCATGGCAATCTTTATCGAGTGTATCGGGTTCCAATGTTCCGGGACACCCCCAGTCTCACTTGGGATGCCACAACTCCCACTGCCACCCTCCCTCTCCACATGACCAGAGTAGGAGGTGCGAGGAAACCCACCTCTACTTTGATTTCTTCTCGGAGTTCAAGTCTGAGGACTGAGAAACCGAGGAAGGCTTGGCATCTCGGACAGGAGATCTCCTGACCTTCCCTCTGATCAGTTCCCTCTGTACGAACGGCATAAATTCTCCCTGGAGGACATGTCATTCCAGGACTTTGTAAGGGACATAGCCAAGGCTATACCCTTCTCCTTTGAAGCAGAGGATGAGCTGAGGGCAGAGGAGCTTGAGCTCCTGCAGTATCCGTCAGCGCTCAAGGAAGCAGTGACATGCCAGTACACCATGTCCTATAGAGACTACTGCTGCAATTATGGGAAAATCCTCGCGCAGTTCCCGCCTTCAGCTGGTGGCTGGACTTGATGTACTTTGAGAAGCCCTTGCCACCGCACAACTCCATGGTGGATTTGGCCTTGAAGTGCATGAAGAGCACCAAGTTTCACTCCTCAGTGCCTCCAGGGTGGGAGGCCAGGACCCTGGAAGGAGGTGTTGCTGGTGGCTCAGGTTCTATCCTACTAGCTATATATTTATTTAGTATACATTTGTATACCGCTACTTCCAGCGATCAGCAGCGTTTTTTGATTACAGATTGGAAATTGTCAAATCATGACAGGAAATTTTTGAGGTATAAACACATTGATTAGACAGGAAAGAACAGCACACAGAGAACTATTTTACAGGGAACATGGGCTATGGAGGGTTAAGTGGCTTGCCCAAGACCACAAGGAGTACCTGTGGGACTAGAAACCCCAGTCCTTCCGGCCCAAGGTTGCTGGGTATTTTCCTAAAGGACATCATGTTGGACCTGGAATAATTTGCCGCATATGTCCCTTCTGACTGCCTCAACACCACCTGCGCCTTAATAGGCCATGGCGAGAATTGTTGGAAGTATGCCATGCAAGCCACATACAATGCCTTTGAGTCCACCTGCAGGGTGGCAGTGGTGGGTATCTGTGCCTGGCAGCTGGCCTGGCTTCAGATCTCTGACCTGGAGCAGTGGGTTCAGGATAAGCTGGCCAACATTCCCTGTAGCGGGAACAACTTTTTCGGGAAGCTGGTCAAAGAGAAAGCGGGTGAACTCGAGAAGGAGCACATGATGCATTCCAGGCTCTCGATAAAAACTGTGGACCCTTCAGGTAAAAAATACTAGGGTAAGAAGGCCTTCTACCTGCGCCTGCGCTGATACTATACAGCACCCCAGAATGCCCATCCAAAAGCGCAGGCCCTCCATACGCATAGGCTGGAGAAGCCTCAGAAGATTCAGCCAGTCCCGTAATCCAAGCCAGGGGTGGGCTTTTGACTGGTTCATCAGGAGCATAGCCAACCGTCCCATACCTGCCAGTGTTCACCCTCAGGTAGCTGAGCAGCTCATCCATTTCACCCACAGTTGGCCCTTTATCACTTTGGATGCCTGAGTGCTGCAGCTCATCCAGCAGGGCTACCAGCTGCACTTTGTGCAGTTGTCACCTTTCTTCATCCAAGGGGAGTACCCTATGGACTTGCTGCACCAAAGCCTGTTGCCGAAGGGAGGTCTCTTCTCTTGACCGACCTCGCCATCAAGCTGGTTCCACCAGCTCAGGTTGGAAAAGGGTTTTACTCCAGGTACTTCCTGGTTTCCAAAAAGACAAGAGGGTTCCAACCCATTCTGGACCTCCGGTACCTCAACCAGTTTCTCGTGTGCAAGTGTTGCAAGATGGTCTCGCTGGGGATACTGCTCCCTTACCTTCTAAAGGAAGACTGGCTATGATCCTTTGATCTTAAGGATGTGTGTACACACACATCCTGATCCACCAAAGTCACAGCAAATACCTCAGGTTTGTCCTGGGAAACCAGCATTCCTTATCGGTCCTACAGTTCAGTCCTCCACCACTGGGTAGTGCACCTCCTCCTGCAACATGGAGACTGGACAAGTCAAACTTGTGACATCACCGGGTATATCCTGCTGGTCTTCTCCCATGATCCCCCAGTGTGTCCAGTCTCCATGCAGCATGAGGACGTAGTGAGCCTAGGTGCTGGGCTCACTTGAGAAGCAGTTTAGGAGCAGTTAGTCAGGATTTGATTTACCTTGCATTTCTTTTGCCCTTCTTTAGGTGTAATCCTGTAAATTGAATTCATTTTCATTTAATTTCATTTACTTTTACTTTATTTATTTTCACCTAGTCTGCCTTAGTGTAAAGGGGGGTTCTGTCCCTTTTCAAAGTTCACGCTGCCAGCTAGCCTCTCTGCTTCGGTCTCTGTGCCCGGTGATGATCTCTCCCCCAGGACTGTACGGGGGAGAGCTCTGTGGAACACCTGCATTTTGGCAGTGTCCATGCGGCAGATTCCCATCGCGGCGGGAGCCTCAGGCCATTCGAGGTTCTTTAGCCGGTGGGCCGGGGCTTGCAGCGTCTGCTACTTCTGGTGGCGCGAGGCAGCAGCGTGTCTGGACAGCTCTTCACCCCGCAGCTACAGCGGGGTAACTGCTGCATCCTGACGCCACAAGGGAGTCTCTCGAGTCCGCATGGAGGGGCTCTGAGCTCTTGCCGCCTCTGTGGTGTTTGGCGCCAAACGGGCCTGCTTCGGATTGGCGCCATTTTCTCGGCAGGGCTGAGGCCTCGTGGCGGAGAGCGGAGCAGCCCCGCGTTTGAGCAGACGACGCTGTTCCACGCGGCTACACCCAGATAAGGACTTCCTTTTGCTGTTACTTTTAATTTTCCTTTTAATTTTAATTTCCTTTTAATTTTAATTTCCTTTTAATTTCATGATAGTTTATAGTTCTTTGAATGCAATGTGATTGGTTTGGGTTTTACTTCTTGGGGGGGGTGCCTTTACCTTTGTCTGCATTCTGGCAGTTAGCGACGTCTGTCAGCAGCAGGTTTCCGTGCTAGGATTTGGCCATTCAGGGTCATCGGCGGCACAACCACCTACAAATTGAGCCCTTTCTGAAATTGTCATTTACATAAGGATGCTATTTCCATGTTTATATGCTTGGAAATTGTGCAGACAGCCTCTAAATGTCGTTATGCCATCTGCAAATTTGATCGCCATGCTTGCTGATCTCTTTTCCAGATCATTTCAGTGCAGTAGATGTTACCAGATGCCAGTTCCAGTGCAGATCCCGAGACATTTCACTATTTACGGGTCTCCTGTGAGAAAACTGGCCATTTAGTCCTATTGTGTTCCTGTTTTTGATCCATTTCCTATTCTATAATAGCACATCATCTCCTTCCTCAGGAGAAGTTCATAAGGGGCTTTGTCAAGTACCTTCTAAAACATCCAGATACATATCATTTGGCTTACTCACATGTTTATTAACCCTTTGAAAAGACAGCTTGGTGCTGCTTTTCAGAACAAGTTCTATCATTTAACTGGCACTGAACTCAGATTCATTGGTTTATAGTTTCCAAGATCGCCTTTGAAGCTCTTTAAAAAAAAAAAAAAATTAATTATTTATTTATTTATTTTATTTAACATTTTTTCTATACTGTGCTATTAAAATCAGCGCGGTGTACATCGAACAAGAATACTGCAATGTATACAAACAACATTGAGTTTACAAAGAACAGGGAATTGAACATTAGTAACTCTTCAATCTTTAGAGATCATTAATACTAATGTTATGATTGAGCCTGGCTGATATTATGAATGATCACTATTAGACAAAAATTAGCTAGGTTAAGACACTTTGATTTGGTTTTCTGCACTATGTTATCAGAGCGCAGCTTGCCCATTTGGCGGGAACACTGCCCATCTGGGCCATCTGGGGAAAGGCCCCTGCTGGGGATCGTGAGAAGTGTTGCTGGATGGCACAGTCCGGGGCTTAGTGTTCCAGGGTCCTGGAAGGGTTGATAGCGGCAGTCAGGCCTCCCTGTCTTTGCTATGACGGTCACCTAGGTTCAAGCGTCCTGTGTTTTGGGTGACAGGAGTGGGACACCTGGACATGTGGTGCTGGATGTTGGATAGGCTCATACTACTTAGGTGCATTCTCCTTGAGTGCGTCTGCATGTCCGTGTTCCGTCTGTGATCTCATGCTCAGGTGATTGTTGCAGCAATGACAGAGATCGCTTGGGATATCGTGAGCGGGGTTGTCATGGTGTTGCATGGGGTTGCCAATGCAAGACGGGGCCATCCTGAGGAGTTTGGGCCTCAGTCATCAGCTTTCCCTTCGGTGGCCCGGCTGTCCAGGAGGCACCCCTCCAGATCCGCCAGTCCAGTTCTTCCCTGCCTCTTCTCAATGTGGGCAGGGGGGCTGTCAGATCTGGAAATTCACGTCCACTGCACGTTCTACGGTTTTACCTCTGTCTTGGGGTTC
This sequence comes from Ichthyophis bannanicus, assembly GCA_033557465.1. Classification (NCBI taxonomy): domain Eukaryota; kingdom Metazoa; phylum Chordata; class Amphibia; order Gymnophiona; family Ichthyophiidae; genus Ichthyophis; species Ichthyophis bannanicus. The sequence goes on from CM066032.1 coordinate 592,643,894, forward strand.
TGAGGTCATATATTCCCAATCATTTGTTTGGTGGGGTGCTGCTGTCTGTTGTGCAAGACAAGGTGGTCAACAGTCGGAGGCTGTCGTCTATTCCCCTTACCCCTGAAGGTGCTCACAATTTATGTTTTTTGTACCTGCGGAGGTGTATGTTGTTAAAGGCTAGCAGGTGCACCTGTGGGACCAGAATCCTCGGTTCTTCCGACCTTCCGTTGAGGTGCACGTGTGGGGTTTACTCCCTTGGTCGGCTAGCAACTTGCTTCACCCATTGGGCCTTCCCTTTCCTCAAGGCATCGTTGCGTCCCACTTCTTCGTGGGGGCTCGCCGCAGGGCCTGGAGTTATGCTCAGCCGGTTCCAGCCAGGGCTGAGTCCTTGGGGGGAGGCTCCGATCCTAACGATACAGGGAGTGCTGGGATCCGTTCAACCAGGTTCCTTCGGGCCCAGCGTACGTCGTCTTTTGCTGGCCGGTTTAGGTCTTCGGGTCGTGGCGGTGCTCCGAGAAGACCAGTAGGCTGCACAGTGCTTGTCTTGGAGCAAGCGCGGGATATCTGTAGGTTCATATTCAAAGCCGTCCGGTTACATGTCCCTCCATTGTGGAATGCTGTACTAGTAGGCATACTTCATATGCTGGGCTTACAAGTTGGCTTCCGCGCTGCTCGGCATCAGCCAAGGTGACTGCCGGTTTAGGCTGTGGAGTCAGCCTGGAGGAGGGGCCTTGCGTTCTCTGGACAATGCCCTGTTCGGTTGTGTGCCTTGTGGCCCTTATGGAGTTGTAAGAAGGGAAAAAAAAAAAAAGAATAATCAAACAGGAAAGCCTTCCTAATTGTCCCCACTTCTTTTTTTATAAGGTTCTGTCCCTTTCTTCCGGGAGCTTGGCCGGAGCGTGGTTAGACTCAGCTACATTTTGGGGATCCTTTATGTACAAGGCGTTTTAGTGTACGCAGCGCGCCCAGTGTTCCATCGTCTGACTGGAACGGTGCGCGGTACGTCAGCCGTGGCAGGCGTTCACGGACACGGTAGCGGATCGAGCTCTGTAGGTGCTGTCTGAGATCTCCGGGATGGTGGCCTATTTCGATCGGCAGGGTGGAGTCGGTCGTGTGGTCAGGGTGGCCCGAGCGAAGGGACAGCGTGCACGGTTGAAGCCTTGGCGGCCTGCGTTTCGGTGGGGACACTGTGGTGGCGAATGTCCTTAGCGGGGTCCGAGTGTTTGCCGGAGGAGTGAGATTGCATCAGGCGGTGTGCGCGCCGCGTGTGCTCAGATGCGGTCAGCCCATATTGGACCTCATGGCGACCTGTCAGTCTGCGGCGACGGGTCGATGTTTAGCAGAGGACATATGAGGCTACTGGATAGCGTCGACGCATTGGTACGGGGCCGTGGCCCGGTCCATTCTATGCCTTTCAGAGGTCATAGTGAAAATGGCCGACTGGGTCTGGTTGCTAAGATATGTGCTCTTCATTAGTCAGTGGGGACCATTACCAGTGTATTCTGCAACATTTGCGTGAGCTTGCATAATCTTTACTTGCAACCATTCGAAATAACTGTCCAAAACCAGTTGATGCAGTCACTACTTAAATTTGCCTCGCTTGACAGTAAAAAAAAAAAGAAAAAAAAAAAGACATATTTATTTTATACCGATAGGTCACTCACAGCATATTTGGCGATTCCTCGTCCTGGTGTTAATCATGCAGATAATTTCTGCTCTAGTTGTGGTGATGTGACTTTTACATCACAAAAAATGGCATATGACTGTGGCGGTTCAGAAAGCCTACAATTTATATTTTGGCTGCAGAATAAAAGATCAGGATAAAAGCTAGGCGCCACACATATGCTGCAATACATGTGTAGCAAATCTCAGGCTGTGGATGGATGGGAAAAGACCATCAAAGTCTTTTGCGGTTCCAATGATCTGGAGAGGGCCCATGGATCACGTCGGCGATTGCTACTTCTGCATGGTTCCTCCACTTCCGGAGGGCATATCCAGGTGATGTAAGCGGTTGGCCTACTGGCATTGCGTCGTGGGCGTGGCTACCAGAGTCTCCTTTCTTTTTTGTCACACCATGTAAGACTCCACATCTTCTGAAACAACGCTGGACTCTGGGGCACTTGACACCCTCTTATATGCCCTTGGTGGATCACGCTTGGTTTATTGCAACTCATTGCTTAGCTGCATTCCACATTCTCAATTAAAAAGACTCCAACTGGTCCAGGACATAGCTGTAGAGCTACTTTGTGTTGCAAAGAATAAAGCCCTTAAGAGGTGTGACAAATAGGGTGTTTGACGCTGGTGGTTTTTCCATTTCCCTCATTTTGCTTCCCACCTCTGTCTGGATGGACCTCGGTTCCGTTCTCCCTCGTGGAATCCGGCTGTGCCTGTTTAGTTGTCGGTTTGGGACTTACGCAAGAACACTTTGCTTGTAACCTGCGTTCCTTGGACCTTAGGTGAGGTTCCGTCGCTTTCTGGGAGGTCTCTTCGCTGCCTGTCCCTCCGTGGAGACGGGTTCTGCGGGAGAGCAGCGGTTGCTAACACTTGACACCCTGGTGGGGTCGAGAGCCAAGGGGGAGCTCAAGCGGATTTTTCAGGCGGAGCTCCGGTAGCCTTCTCAGTAGGTCTGTTTCTAGGGCGTTCAGTGTGTTTGCGATGGCGAGTTTGTCTTTCTGAAGCACTAGCGCTGCTTGGGGCAGAGTTCTGTGCTGTTTTCACCAGTGAAGAGGATCCAAGTGGGCTCTCGGTCGTGTCTTCCTGGTTGGCTTACCGCCTGTTGACGTGAGGAGCGGGCTGGGGTCGGTGCCTGCTCTGTTCGTTTAGGGGCTGAGCCGACTGGATAGGTCCCTCCCAATGATTACTGCTCTGGTACATCCCAGTGGTGGAGGACTGAACTGTAGGACCGATAAGGAAATGGAAATTACACTTACCTGGTAATTGATGTTCCTTGAGGGAGTACAGTTCAGTCCTCATTCCCGCCCGGGGATGGATGTTTCAGACGCGAGGCGTCAGTTCTGAGTATGCTTTCGGATCCTAGAGTCGGCAACGGGCTCTGATTGGCAGGTAATCGCGAGAGCAACCTTTTCTGCCTATACTCTTCCTTAGTTCTCCTTCCTTCTAGCTCTCTGTCTTCCGCTGTTTGGTGCGCAGGGGGACAGGGGCACGGAGGAGGGTGTTTTCGGCCTTTCTTTTTGGGGCCCTGTGATTTTAAAGTTGAAGTTTGAGCATAGCTTTGTATTTAGTACTTTAACTAGTTGTTTGTTTGCTCCTTTGAGTCTGCTTTGACAGTAGGTCACTGGGGGATCATGGGAGAAGACCAGCAGGATATACCCGGTGATGTCACAAGTTTGACTTGTCCAGTCTCCATGTTGCAGGAGGAGGTGCACTACCCAGTGGTGGAGGACTGAACTGTACTCCCTCAAGGAACATCAATTACCAGGTAAGTGTAATTTCCATTTACTAGTACCTGTTGCCTCCCCTCGGGCTTGCTTCAGCATCTTTGGTTTTCACCAAGTGCCCCATGGTAGTAGCCACCTAACTTCTAAACATATGAGTTTTCCTCTTCCCCTGTCTGGACAATCAGCTCATCAAAGATTCTGCCCCGGACACTGTCAGTCTGCTCAACTCGCTATTCAGGTCCTCGAGCAGCTGGGGTTCATCATCAACTACCCAAAGTCTCACCTCCAGCCCACACAGCAGCTGGAGTTCATCAAAGCCCTCCTTGATACCACTCGAGCCCAGGAGTTTTTACTGCTGGACCTCACATAGTGGCTGATGGATGTGGTTGGCAGCATCAGCGCCACATCACAGCCCAGGATGCTAAAGGTGCTTGGCCACATGGCCTCCACCATACATGTTAAAGCCTTGGCCCTCCTCTCCATGCAGGAAGCACAATGGACTCTCTGCATGCAATGGAAGCAGGCCATGGGCTGCCTTCGGGACAAGGTGGTGGTTACCACTCCCCTGGTGTAGTCCCTTGGCTGGTGGTTGGAACCACTGAACTTGCTTCAGGGCCTCCCATTCCAAACAGAGGCCCACCCTGCAGGACACTGACAACCAACACATCCAAGCTCAGGTGGGGAGCTCATCTGGACAAAGGGCCTCTGGTGAGAACAGGAGAGCCTATAACAGATCAACTTCCTCAAGTTTGAGGGCCATAGCAAATGCTCTTCATGCCTTTAAGATGCATCTGGTGAATCAGGTGGTCCTGATCCAGACTGCCACTTGGCTGTCTGTTATATTTGAACAAACAGGGTGGCATGGGCTTGTCCGTCCTCTGTTTGGGAAGCGGTCCGGCTGTGGCAGTTGCCCTTGCTCATGGGATTGAGCTCAGGGTGACTTAACTGCCTGGAGAGCTCAACGTCCTGGCAGATCAGCTGGGCAGAGCCCTTCAGCCGAACCAGTGTACCCTCCACATAGGGGTGGTGAAGCAGATCTTCATGGAATGGGCTACCCCCACAATCAACCTCTTTGCCATATCGCAGAATGCCCAGGTGAACGGTTTTGCTCCAGGAGGCCATCCAGTAACCAGCTGACCTTGGATGCTTTTCTTCTCCACTGTTGCATTTGTTTGCTCTATCCTTTTCCCCCGATCCTGCTCATAGTGAAAATTCTGCTGAAACTTCAGACCGACAAGGGCACCATGATCCTCATTACTCCATACTGGCCCCAGCAGCCATGGTTCCCCCTGTTGCTTCAGCTCTCTCGGAGGGAGCTTCTCTGCCTCTCCCAAGAAGAGGGGACTCTGCTGCACCTCATCTGCTCCTTGGCCATCATGGCCTGGATGCTGAGTGGGTAGTCCTCTCAGAGCTCAGTTTACCAGATAACATCACAGTTCTCCAGGACCAAGCAGGAAGTCAGTCCTCACATATGGGTGTCATCGGCGCCGATGAAGCCCCAGCAGAGCATTTCCCCAGCTTTCTATGAAAGCCTTTGGGAATGCAGGCACGCATGCGCGGTTCCCTTCCCGCCTAAAGGTGCCATCTTACCTCAGTCTCTTTTTTTCCGTGAAGCCCGTCGGACGTGTGTCCCGTTTTCCCGGTTAAAATTAGATATTTCAGCGATTTTTTGCTCTCTTTCTACTCGTTCGACGCCGGTTCCTCTTCCGCCGGGTTCGGTACACCGGTATCGAGCCCGATTCTTCTTTTTCGGTTTTTGCCCTTCGTGGCTGGCGTTCGTGCCCTTTTTTCTCTTTTTCCCTGGAAGGCCGGTCCTTTGACCTCGCGGAGACTCTTTTTTTTCCCCGATGGCTTCCAGTGGTTTTAAGAAGTGTGATCAATGTAAGAAACTAATGTCTCTCACCGACACACATGACTGCTGCCTTCGGTGCCTCGTCCCCGACCACGATCCTAAGTCGTGCGGGGCCTGTGGGGAAAATGTCTTCCAAGGCACTACGAAGTTGCCAGCAGCAAAAGGAAAGGCTTTTCTCGGACTCAGCCTCCGGCCGGGCCCGGATCTCGTCTGAGGCCTCGACATCTCGGGATTCCGATCCCGAGCGCCGTTGAAGCTCCTCAGACAGGGGGTCCCCCGACCGGGAACACAAGAGGAAGAAACGGCTCGCGAGGGCGTCGTCGGAAGAGGTCCCTGACTCCTCGAGGGCCAGGTCTAAGACCCCCGACCGTCGCCCCGGGCCTGTGGAACCGGAGAAGCCTGCCAAAGTTCCTCGTGTGGAGCCGGAGTCTGCTGGACACGTAAGCCCCGTAGTCCTCGTGGACTCTCCTCCCAGGGAGCCGACGTCGGGCCCGGCGCCGCCGGGGCCCGAGTTGGTGGCTGCTATGTCTCCCGAGCTGAGTCTCAGTTTGTTAGCCTTGGAGAGCAGAATGTCTGCCTTCATGGAGCAGCAGCGGGCACTGATGGCCAGCCTGTCTGGCGCATCTGCCCCGACCACCGGGACATCGACGTCAAAGTCGACCCCAGAGACCGAGCCGATACTCGAGTCCATCCTGGCTCGGAGTCGACCGAGGGCGTCGACGCCGGTGCTTCCCGTGTCGGGGCGGGTGCTCCAGGGCCCCGCGGGGTCGGACCCCGACTCTTCCTCGGACGAGTCAGCTTGGGAGATGGAGGACGAGGAGTCTCCCGATACCTTTAAGACTCGGTGCGTCCCTTCGGACTCACCGCAGTCTGAGCCCCGGAGTAGGTCCCCTCCGGAGGACACCCGGTTCTCGGAGTTCGTCCGGGATATGGCCACTGCCTTGGCTATTCTGGCGGATCCCGAGGAAGAGCCTCGAGCTGAAGAGCTCGAGGCCCTACAGTATGACTCTCCTCCGAAGGAGGCCTTTACTGTCCCGGTTCCTCCGATGCTGGAACGGCTCCTCTTCCGTATGTGGGAGTGCCTCGGCGCCGGTTCTTAGCAAGCGAGTCGATTCCATCTATCGACTCCGAAAGAGCCCTGGTTTTCAGAAGGCACAGCTACCACACCATTCCATGGTTGTGGAATCGGCCATGCATCGTCTGAAGAGTCAGAAGATGCACTCCGCGGTGCCTCCTGGCAGGGAGGCCCGAAACCTCGATGGCGTCGGTAGAAAGTGTTTTCAGGGCTCGATGCTTGCTTGCCGTGTCCAGTCTTACCCAGCTGTACATGGGCATGTACTTGTGGGACCTGGCCAAGGAGTTGGCCGGGTTCTCTGCTGGTCTCTCCGGGGAACCCTTGCAGAGATTTAAGTCCTTGTCCTCGGGGATTCGGGACTGCTCGAAGTTCATGTCCCGCGCCGCCTACGATGGCTTCGAGGCTTCGGTCCGTGTTGCGGCAGCCGGCATCGCGGCTCGACGCCAGGCATGGCTGCAGTCATCGGACCTCGAGCCATGGGTTCAGGACAAGTTGGTCGATGTCCCTTGCCGAGGTGAAATCCTTTTTGGCAAGCCCATGATCGAGAAGGCCGCTCAGCTCGAGACTGAGCACCTCACAAGGACAAGGCTGTCGAGGAAGACCTCTGCCCCTTCTCATAAAAAGAAGGGCTCGGGTAAAAAGCCCTTTTACCCGAGGAAGGGCACTGCCTACAAACAGTACCCACAGTATCAGGCTGCCCCAGCTGCCCCCCAGGGTCAGCAAGCCAAGGGCCAGGGTAATGGGCCCCGTAGGCAAAGGACCCCCAAGCCTCAGGCCCCTGCTACCTCCCAGCAGGGTGGGGGCTTTTGACTCCTTGAGCATAGCCTCCCCTCCACTGCTCTCCCCACCCTGCACAGGCGGTCGTCTCGCCCTCTTTGCCCACCAGTGGCCCCTTATCACCGGGGACAGTTGAGTGCTAGAGATAGTCCAAAAGGGCTATGCCCTCCATTTCCACCAACCGCCACCCCCATACTTCCCAGGGGAGCCTCCAAGGCCTCTTCTGCACACTGCCCTTCTCCGTCAGGAGCTTCAAGGTCTGTTGGTGGACAGAGCGGTGAAGCCTGTGCCTCCCCACTTGCAAGGTCACGGATTCTACTCCAGGTATTTCCTGGTGCCCAAAAGGACCGGTGGCCTTCGTCCCATTCTGGACCTCACGAACCTCAACAAGTTCCTAGTAAAAGAAAAGTTCAAGATGCTTACTCTTGGAACCCTTCTGCCCTACCTCCAGCAGGGAGATTGGCTATGCTCCTTAGATCTAAAGGATGCGTACACTCACATCCTCATTCATCCAGACCACAGAAAGTACCTCAGGTTCATCGTGGGAGGAAACCATTATCAGTACAGAGTGCTGCCTTTCGGCCTCACCTCCACCCCCAGGGTCTTCACAAAGTGCCTAGCAGTGGTGGCGGCCTACCTGAGAAATCAGGGAATCTTTATCTTCCCCTATCTGGACGACTGGCTCATCAGGGGTCAGACAAGTCAGGAGGCAAATCAAGCCACCCTCAGGACTATTGCTCTTCTACAACGCCTGGGGTTTGTCATAAACTTTGCAAAGTCCACTTTGCTCCCCTCCCAGAACTTGGAGTTCATAGGGGCGAGGTTGGACTCTCTCCTGGCAAAGGCATTCTTACCAGAAGACAGAGCCCACAGGTTGATGGCCTTGGCAAATCAATTTCTCTGCAAGTCCCTGGTCTCCGTCAGACTCTGCCTGCGGCTTCTAGGCCACATGGCTTCGACAGTGCATGTGACCCCCAATGCCAGGCTCCATATGAGACCTGCACAGTGGTGTCTTCGGGCTCAGTGTTCACAGGCCACAGGCAGCCTCAGCAACAGGATAAGGGTGTCCAGACCTTTTCTGCACTCCCTCAACTGGTGGCTACACCCACCCAATCTGCTGAAAGGGGTGCCTTTTCAGATTCCAGGGTACACAGTAGTGCTGACAACAGATGCCTCCCCACAAGGCTGGGAAGCTCATTGTCTGGACAAGTGCACCCAGGGCCTCTGGTCTCCCTGGGAAGCTGCACAGCAAATCAATCTCCTCGAACTCGGAGCCATTCGATTAGCGCTCAAAGCTTTCTCTCCTACCCTGGCTCAACAATCTGTCCTGGTTCAGACAGACAACCAAGTAGCCATGTTTTATGTGAACAAGCAGGGCAGGACGGGGTCCAGAATCCTTTGTCGGGAGGCTCAGGACCTTTGTTCATTTGCCCTCAAGCACAACATGCTCCTCAAGGCTGTGTACCTTCCAGGCCAGGACAACTACCTGGCGGACAGGTTGAGCAGAATACTGCAGCCCCACGAGTGGCAGCTGCATCCTTCAGTAGTTCAGAAGATCTTCCTAAAATGGGGTCTCCCTTTGATAGATCGCTTTGCCAGCCCCATGAACAAGCAACTTCCACAGTTCTGCTCCAGGCAACCACATCCCCTGCGGATAGCAGCGGCTGCTTTTCTGATATCTTGGTCTCAGGGCCTCCTCTATGCGTTTCCTCCCACGCCCTTGGTGGCCCGAACTCTCTTCAAGATTCTTCAGGACAAGGCTTCGGTCCTGCTGGTGGCCCCCAGGTGGCCGAGACAGCCTTGGTTTCCTCTTCTGCTTCAACTGTCGGTGGATCCTCCACTGCTTCTGGGGTTGCAACCCGACCTTCTCACACAGGACCAGGGTTCCCTTCTGCACCCCAATCTCAAAGCTCTCAATTTGATGGCCTGGAGGCTGCAAGGGTAGTTTTGGCTCCCTGGGGCCTACCTCAGGAAGTTGAGGAGGTTGTCCTAGCCTCTAGGAAACAGTCCACTAGGAAAACCTATGCCCTGAAATGGAAGAGGTTTTCTGTGTGGTGTCAGCTCCGTACAGAGGATCCTTTCTCCTGTACTGTGCCTGTAGTGTTTCAGTACTTACTGCACTTATCAAATCAGGGACTTAAATCCAATTCTGTTCGGGTCCACCTCTGAGCTCTAGCAGCTCACCACTCCTTGGTGGAGGGACAGTCTCTGTCGGGTCACCCCTTGGTGTCCCGCTTTCTCAGGGGTTTGCTTTTGCTTAAGCCTCCAATCCGTCCCCCTGCTCCTGAGTGGGAGCTGAATGTGGTCTTGCAGCAACTGACTGGCCCACCTTTTGAGCCGATGGCTACTTGCCCACTCCGCTTCCTCTCCTGGAAGACGCTCTTCTTGATAACCCTTACTTCGGCTAGGCGAGTGAGTGAGCTTCAGGCCCTGGTCTGTGACAGGCCTTACACCAGGATTTATAGGAACAGAGTAGTCCTCAGGACTCATCCAAAGTTCCTCCCAAAGGTTGTCTCCTCTTTCCACCTCAACCAGGAGGTGGTTCTTCCAACATTCTTCCCTAGGCCTCATGCCAGCCAGGCTGAAGCAGTTCTGCATACCCTGGACTGTAGGAGGGCCTTATCCTTTTACCTTGACCGTATGCAGGGGCATAGAAGGGCTACTCAGCTCTTTGTATCCTTTGACCCCAATAAGTTGGGGTTGGCTGTGTCCAAGCGTACCTTGTCCATCTGGGTAGCTGACTGTATCACCTGGGCTTATAAGGCGGCTGACCTTCCTTTGCAGGGTAGGGTCACGGCCCATCGTGTCAGGGCGATGGCTGCCTCAGTGGCTCATCTCCGCTCTGTGCCCTTGGTAGACATCTACAGGGCTGCAACTTGGTCTTCAAGCCAGACCTTTGCGGCCCATTACTGCCTGGAGAGGGAGTCCCGTAGGGACAGTGCTTTTGGCCAAGCAGTACTCCGGAATCTCTTTGCGGTTTAGGCAACTCCTGCCCTCCTGTCCTCTGTTGGGCTACCGGTGGAGGTTGTGTCCTTGGAAAGCCTTTCTTTGCTGCTGAGACTAGAGGGAGTTCTCTTGTTCAGCCTGGGTTCCTCGGTAGCCCAGAGCTTGGGAGTCACCCATATGTGAGGACTGACTTCCTGCTTGGTCCTGGAGAAAGAGTAGTTACTCACCTGTAACAGGTGTTCTCCAGGAGCAGCAGGAATCAGTCCTCACAACCCTCCCTCCTCCTCTTGGAGTTGCAGCTGTACATAGTTTATTTTTTCATTTTTGTGTGCTGTTCTTAGCTATGTCATTTGACTGAGGTAAGATGGCACCTTTAGGTGGGAAGGGAACCGCGCATGCGTGCCTGCATTCCCAAAGGCTTTCATAGAAAGCTGGGGAAATGCTCCGCTGGGGCTTCATCGGCGCCGATGACACCCATATGTGAGGACTGATTCCTGCTGCCCCTGGAGAACACCTGTTACAGGTGAGTAACTACTCTGTCCTTTTGGCATTGCACCAGATCTCGACACGTCGGGCTTACGGTTCAAGTGGCAGAGGTTTGCCACTTGGTGCGTGGGTAGGGCACTGGACCCCTTTTCTTGAGTGATTGATCGATTGCTGGAATACCTTCTGCACTTCTCAGAATCGGGCCTGAAATTCAATTCCGTCCAGCTTCACCTTAGCGTGATTGGCGCCTACCATTGCGGCATGGGAGGTGCAGGCCTGTCTTGGTCCACCCTTTGACTCACTTTATGCGGGGCTTGCTTCTCTCGAAGCCTCCTATCAAGCCCCCAGTGGAGGCTTGGGATCTCAACGTGGTCCTTACACAGCTCATGCAGACTCCCTTTGAGCCATTCGATGCTTACCCCCTCAAGTACTTTGACCTTGGAAGGTCCTGTTTTTGGTGGTGGTCATGTCGGCCCACCATGTCGATGAACTCCAGGCTCTTGTGGCACATCCATCTTACACTAGATTCCACCAGAATCGGGTGGTCTTGCAGACGAACCTGCGCTTTCTGCCAAAGGTGGTCTCTGAGTTCCATCTCAAACAGATGATTGTCTTGCCGACTTTCTTCCCAAGGCTACATGCCAACTGGGGAGAGGCAGCATTGCACATGCTGGACTGTAAGCATGCCGTGGCCTTCTACATCGAGCGTAACAAGACCCATCAGCGGTCCACCCAGTTATCAGTCACTTTTGATCCTAACAGACTGAGGATGGGTGTCTCTAAGCACATGCTGTCCTTGTGGCTGGCAGACTGCATTACCTTGTCACATTCCAACAGTGGCCTAAACCTGGAGGGTTATGTTACAGCTCATAACATTTGGATTATGGCTGCCTCCGTCGCTAACTTGCACTCAGCAGCTGCAGAGGAAATCTGCAAGGCTGTGACATAGTCTTCACAGGCCACTATTGTTTGGATGGGGGTCCCTGACAGGACAGCAACTTTGGTCAGGCTGAGCCCTGGCACCTATTCGGGTCTTAGGTCCAACTCCTGCCCACCGGCCCTTCTGTTTGTCCAAGGAAGAGGATAAGTTAGGAAAGAAAGTATGCACAATGAATTTTTTTAAAATCACTAGATTTAGTTTCTAGTACAGGGGTCTCAAACTCAAATTGCTTTGAGGGCCAAATGAGGACTTGTAAAGTAACCCGGGGGCCGCATAAGACAGGGTCCTCATTTGCATAAGGGGCCTCATTTGCATAAATGTTTGCATAATGTTACCATACGCTAACTTTTAGTAAACATGCCTCTTAATGAGTGTATGGATAAAGAAAGACTAAAAGATTTCTACATTACTATAATCCAGTGCCAACCGCCAGGCAAATTAGGAACTACTACAAACACTGCCCATTTAGAACCCATAGCAAACCCGCCATATCATAACAGCACTACCAGGACTCACAAAGCACCAGACCCTACATATCAAAAGGCAACATTGCAAATATTAAATCAATACATTTCAGAGAATAACAATACATGACCTACTGGGAAAAGAGAACAAGTAGCATTGTCAAATAGGAATTACATAAACAGAATACCTCAGCTCAGTTACACATGCAGAACATACACCATCACCAAACAAGGAATCACAATTTAGAAACAGGAAGACAATAATTAAATTGGGAACCCCAAAAGCCAAACTTGGAATGTACAACAACACTGTAGAAATAAAACTATAAATTAATTTCCTCTTGTACTAAACAAAGCGCAGACGTTAATGATGCACATTTCCTAGAGCTGACATATTCCAGTTAATAAATTCAAAATAAAGAGATTTTTCTACCTTTTGTGCATTTTTGTTCAGTTGCAATTGTTCCAGCCACTTTCTTCTGGTTTCTTCGTGTCTTCTGCTAACTCTCCATCGTCTGCTGTCCATTTGTCCTTTTCTTCTCTCTTCTAGTTTTTTTTTCCCATTCTCTCTCTACATCTGCTTTAAAATACTAATCTTTCTCCTTTTGCTCTTTCCTCATTCCTATTTTATCCACTCAAATATTACCCCTCCATCCTCAATTCCCACTCACTCTCCCAATACCTGGCCAATTGTAGATTTGTCTTCCCTCCTGCACAAAATATTTTTCCCCTCTCCATTTCACTTTCCCAGCTCCATCCCATTCTAATCCTCCCCCAACATCAGCTCCCTTCTAGTTCCAGCCCCACTCAGCATCCGCTCCTTTCTAGTCCCTGCATCAGTCCATTTCCAGTCCTAGCCCCCCATCAGCCCATTTCCAACCCTAGCACCCCCCCACTCAGCCCATTTCCAGTGCTAACTCCCTCCCCTCACAGCCCATTTCCATTCCAAGCCCCCTCCCCATCAGCCATTTGCAGTTCAAGCCCCCCTTCCACTCAGCCCATTTCCAGTCCTAGCAACCCCCACAGCCCATTACCAGTACTAACCCCCCTCCCCCCCATCAGTCCAGGTACATTTAAAAAAATCCAAACTTGCTGCTGCTGCTGCAGCCGCAGTATCAAGTGTCCCACGGGCCCCCCCCCCCTCAATAAAAGTCAACATAATAAGAACATAGTGCTTTACAAACTTTATTTAATTATTTTAATCCATTTATTCTCCAGGACCAAGCAGGAAGTCAGTCCTCACATATGGGTGACGTCGGCGCCGACGGAGCCCTAGCATTTCCCCAGCTTTCAAAGAAAGCCTTTGGGAATTGCAGCGCGCATGCGCGGTCCCCTTCCCGCCCAAGGGCGCCATCTTGCTCAGTCTTTTTTCCGCGGAGCCCGACGGACGTAGTTCGTTTTTCCCCGAGGAAAAAGTTGATTTTCCCTGTTTTTCTCTTTTTTTTCTCCAGTTCGACGCCGCATCCTTTTCCCGCTCGGACCGATACGCCGGTATCGAGTCCTTTTCTCTCTTTTTCGGTTTTTGTCCTTTGTGACTGGCGTTCGCGCCTTTTTTCTTTTTTCCCTGGCAGCCCGGTCTTTTGACCTAGCAGGGGCCCTTTTTCCCCCAATGGCTGCCAGCGGGTTTAAGAAATGTGATCGGTGTAAGAAACTTATGTCTCTTACCAACACACATGACTGCTGCCTCTGTTGCCTCGGACCCGATCATGACCCGATGATCTGTGGTCCGTGTGGCAAAATGTCCTCGAAGGCGTTGAGGAGTCGGCAGCACCAGAAGGATAGGATTTTTTCTGACTCCGTGTCCGGCCGGGCCCGGACCTCGTCAGAGGCCTCGACGTCTCGGGACTCCGGCCCCAAGCAGCGTCGGGGTTCCTCTGAGCGGGGGTCTCCTTCACGGGAACATCGAAGGAAGAAGAAACCCGCGAGGGCGGCGTCAGTGGACGCTCCTGGTTCCTCGAGGGCTAGGTCGCATAGCCCCGATAGCTGTCCCGGGTCTTCGGAGTCGGAGAGGCCTGCCAAGCATCCTCGTGTCGAGATGGAGTCTCCTGGACACGTAAGTGCTGTTGTCCTCGTTGACTCTCCTCCGAGGGAGCCAATGTCGGAGCCGACGTCTGGCCCGACGCCGTCAGGGCCCGAGGCGGGGGCTGCTGGGTCTCCTGAGCTCGGACACAGGTTGACAGCCTTGGAGAGCAGCTTCGCTGCCTTCATGGAACAGCAGCGGGCATTGATCGCCGGTCTCACCGGTGCATCTGCCCCGACCACTGGGACCTCGACGTCCAAGTCGACCCCGGAGGCCGAGCCGATCCTCGAGTCCATGCGGGCTTGAGTCGATCCTCGACCACGGTCTCCCTCGACCTCCTGTTTGGGGCCGAGGTCGTCGACGCCGATACCATCGGCGTCGGGGCGGAGGGTGTCGATGCCCGCCCAACCGGAGCCGCTCGATTCCTCCTCCGAGGAGTCGGGCTGGGAGACGGAGGACGAAGAGTCACCCGACACTCATCGGACTCGGTGTGTCCCATCGGACTCGCCCGAGTCCGAACCTCGGAGACGGTCCCCACCGGAGGATACCCGGTTCTCGGACTTCGTGCGGGATATGGCCAAGGCCTTGGCCTTCCCCGCGGATCCCGAGGAGGAGCCTCGAGGAGAGGAGCTTGAGGCCCTCCAGTATGACTCTCCCCCGAAGGAGGAGGCCTTTACTGTTCCGGTTCCTCCGATGCTGGAGCGGCTGCTCTTCCATATGTGGGAGACGCCGGTGTTAAGCAAGCGGGTCAATTCCATCTATCGAGTCCGCAAGAGCCCCGGGTTCCAGAAGGCACAATTACCACACCACTCCATGGTTGTGGAATCGGCCATGCATCGACTGAAAAGTCAGAAGATGCACTCCTTGGTGCCTCCCGGCCGGGAGGCCCGGAACCTGGACGCCCTCGGTAAGAAGTGCTTCCAGGGCTCTATGCTTGCTTGACGTGTCCAGACTTTCCAGCTCTACATGGGCATGTACCTCTGAGACCTGGCAAAGGAGATTGCCGGGTTCTCTGCTGGTCTCTCCGAGGAACCTTTGCAGTATTCGAGAGTGCTCGAAGTTTATCTCTCGAGCAGCCTACAATGGCTTCGAGGCTTCAGCCCGAGTAGCCGGGGCCTGCATCGGTGCCCGCCGACAGGCTTGGCTACAGTCATCCGACCTCGAGCTATGGGTCCAGGACAAGTTGGTCGATGTCCCCTGCCGAGGTGAAAACCTCTTTGGCAAGCCCATGGCTGAAAAGACTGCAGAACTCGAGACCGAGACTCTGACCAGGACTAGGCTTTCCAGGAAAACCTCTGCCCCTTCTCAGAAAAAGAAGGGCTCGGGGAAAAAGTCCTTTTACCCGAGAAAGTCATCTGCCTATCAACAATACCCTAATTATCAGGCCTCTGCAGCTGCCCAACAGGGTCAGCAGGCCAAGGGGCAGGGTCAAGGGCCCCTGCTCAGCAGGGTGGGGTTTTTTGACTCAAACAGCATAGCCTTTTCTCCTCAGCTGGCTTCTCTCAGCACAGGAGGCCGGCTGGCCCACTTTGCCCACAGGTGGTCAGCCGTCACATCAGATACCTGGGTTCTTCACATAGTCCAAAAGGGCTATCTTCTCCGTTTTCACCAGGTACCTCCCTCCTACTTTCCAGGGGAGCCTCCAAGACCCCCTCTGCACAGGGACCTACTCCTTCAGGAGTTAGCAAGTCTGTTACAGGATCAGGCTGTGGAACCGGTGCCCCACCACCTGAAAGGTCACGGCTTTTATTCCAGGTACTTTCTGGTACCAAAAAACAGGAGGCCTCAGACCCATCCTAGACTTGTGAAACCTCAACAAGTTCCTGGAGAGGGAAAAGTTCAAGATGCTTACCCTTGGAATCCTGCTGCCCTACCTCCAGCAAGGAGACTGGCTATGCTCTTTGGATCTGAAGGATGCGTATACTCACATCCTTATTCATCCAGACCACAGACAATATCTCAGGTTTGTTGTGGGAGGAAACCACTATCAGTACAGAGTACTTCCCTTTGGCCTGTCCTCCGCTCCCAGGGTGTTACCAAGTGCCTGGCAGTGGTGGCGGCCTACCTGAGGCTTCAGGGTCTTTTTGTGTTTCCGTACCTGGACGACTGGCTCATAAGGGGCCAATCTTCCCAAGAGGCCAACCAGGCCACCCTTCGCACTGTGGCTCTGCTTCAGCACTTGGGGTTTGTCATAAACTTCGCAAAGTCCACTTTGCTCCCGTCCCAGAACTTAGAGTTCATAGGGGCCAGACTAGACACTCTTCAAGCAAAGGCTTTTCTGCCTCTGGACAGGGCCCACAGGCTAATGGATCTGGCCAGCCAGTTTCACAGCAATTCTCTGGTCTCTGCCAGGCAATTCCTGAGACTACTTGGCCATATGGCTTCCACGGTTCATGTCACCCCCAATGCCCGCCTGCACATGCGGCCTGCTCAATGGAGCCTTCGCACTCAGTGGCATCAAGCCACAGGGAGCCTAGTGGACTCAGTAAAGATATCCGACCTCCTGGTCTCCTCTCTGCAGTGGTGGCTTCATCTTCCGAATCTGGTGCTCGGAGTGGTTTTTCAATCCCCTCCGCATTCTCAGGTTCTGACAACGGATGCTTCTCTTCTCGGTTGGGGAGCACATTGCCAAGGGACATGTACTCAGGGTCTCTGGACCCCTTGGGAGGCTACTCAACAAATAAACTTCCTGGAGCTACGGGCGATACGCCTAGCTCTGAGAGCCTTCTCCCACCTCGCCTCTCACCAGTCTGTACTGGTCCAGACGGACAATCAAGTTGCCATGTTCTATGTGAACAAACAAGGAGGCACAGGCTCCTTCCTTCTTTGTCAGGAGGCACAACGTCTGTGCTCTTGGGCTGTCCATCACGGCATCCTTCTCAAGGCTGTCTACCTCCCAGGTCAGGAAAATTGCTTGGCAGACAGACTGAGCAGGATCCTGCAACCACACGAATGGAGATTGAACCCTTTGGTGGTTCAGCAGGTCTTTCTCAAGTGGGGACTCCCCACCATGGATCTTTTCGCCAGTCCTCTGAACCGGCAACTCCCGAGATTTTGCTCCAGACAACCGCATCCTCTGAGAGTAGCAGCGGATGCGTTTCTGATCTCGTGGTCCACAGGCCTACTGTATGCGTTTCCTCCCACACCACTAATGTCCAGAACGCTGTTCAAAGTCCTCAGGGACGGGGCCTCATTGATTCTCATTGCCCCCAGGTGGCCGAGGCAACCGTGGTTCCCGCTTCTGCTACAGCTGGCGGTGGACACACCTATTCCTCTGGGGTTTCAACACGATCTCCTGTCTCAGGATCAGGGGACTTTCTTGCACCCCTACCTCCAGTCCCTTCATCTGATGGCCTGGCTGCTGAAAGGGTAGTCCTAGCTCCCCTACTACTGCCTCGTGAGGTGGAAGCTGTAGTCTTGGCCTCTCGGCGTCAATCCACCAGGAAATCCTACGCTCTTAAGTGGCGTAGATTCTCCGCATGGTGTGCTCAGCACAGCGAGAATCCATTCTCGTGCTTGGTAGCGGTAGTATTGCAATATTTGCTCTACCTATCCAATCTGGGCCTTAAGTCTAACTCTGTCAGAGTTCACCTTAGTGCTCTCTCAGCGTACCACTCGCCGATGGACGGCAGGCCTCTTTCCAACCACACTTTGGTGGCTCGTTTCCTCAGAGGCCTCCTTCTGCTTAAGCCTCCTTTGCGTCCACCGGCCCCTGAGTGGGATCTGAATGTGATCTTGCAGCGGCTTACTTGTCCGCCTTTTGAGCCTATGGCTACCTGCCCTCTCCGTTTTCTCTCCTGGAAAACTTTATTTCTGGTAGCTCTCACCGCTGCTAGGCGAGTGAGTGAACTACAGGCACTAGTGTCTGATCCTCCTTACACTAGGTTCTACAGGAATAGGGTAGTCTTACGGACTCACCCTAAGTTTCTTCCTAAAGTTGTCTCACCTTTTCACCTCAATCAGGAGGTGGTTCTTCCGGCCTTCTTTCCCAGGCCGCATGCCAGCCGGGCTGAGATGGTCTTGCATACCCTGGACTTTAGAAGGGCGTTATCCTTCTACCTTGACCGTACGCGGGAACATCGGAAGGCTGTTCAGCTTTTCGTTTCTTTTGACCCCAATAACTTGGGGCTCCCTGTCTCCAAGCGTACGTTGTCCATATGGGTCGCTGACTGTATCACCTGGGCTTATGGGGCAGCCAGCCTCTCGTTGGAGGGTCAAGTCATGGCTCATCGTGTCAGGGCGAAGGCTGCGTCAGTGGCTCATCTCCGCTCTGTTCCGTTGGCAGACATCTGCCGGGCCGCTACTTGGTCTTCAAGCCAGACTTTTGCGGCCCATTACTGCCTTGAGAGGGAGTCCCGCAGGGACAGTGCTTTCGGACAGGCAGTACTCCATAATCTCTTTGGGGTTTAGGCAACTCCTACCCTCCGGCCCTGGTGTTGGGCTACCGGTCGGGGGCGTTCTTAGAGAAGATTCCTTCCTTCTGTGCTGACGAGCTAGAGGGAGCTCATTTTTCCGCTTGAGGTCTCCGGTAGCCTTAAGTTAGGGAGTCCCATATGTGAGGACTGACTTCCTGCTTGGTCCTGGAGAAAGAGTAGTTACTCACCTGTAACAGGTGTTCTCCAGGAGCAGCAGGAATCAGTCCTCACAACCCTCCCTCCTCCCCTTGGAGTTGCAGTCATTTGATTTATTTTGCTAGTTTTTTGCTATCTTTTAGCTATGTCATCAGACTGAGCAAGATGGCACCCTTGGGCGGGAAGGGGACCGTGCATGCGCGCTGCAATTCCCAAAGGCTTTCTTTGAAAGCTGGGGAAATGCTCCGCACGAGGGCTCCGTCGGCACCGACGTCACCCATATGTGAGGACTGATTCCTGCTGCTCCTGGAGAACACCTGTTACAGGTGAGTAACTACTCTTTATAACCTGTTACAGGTGAGTAACTACTCTTTATAACCGTAATGTGTAACGTGAATGTAATTATGTAAGTTTTACGTTTCAGTCAGTTTTTTCTGGCTACTTAGCTGGCAGCGTTTTGCATCAACAAGGACCTCTATATTAGGCTTTAATTTATTAGAAAAAAGCAATCTCAGTGTTGCTTGCAAATGTTCATCAGTGAGCCGTGACCTTAGCACAGACTTGTTAATCTTCATGGATGAGAAAAATTGTTCACATACATATGTACTTCCAAACATTGCAAGAATCCTTGCTGTAGCAGAGAGTAACCTCGGAAACCTGTCTCGTGGAAGAAACGTGTAGAATTCGGGAATCCCTTATTCTACATATTTTTGCTCCAAGATAGTATCACACTGAAGTTCCATGAACTCCATTTGCAATTCCTCTGCAACATTATCAACTTCTACAGCAAACGGTGTTGAAAAAAGTTGAAATTGTGGCTCCAGTATCTTAAAGTCTTCAAAGCGCACATCAAACTGTTGAAGTAAGTTAGACAACAAATCTGTATATTCTTTCAAGCATTTGGGTTCAACTTTTTGTAAAGAATTCAGGGTTGGGAAATGGACCAAATTGCCCTCACCCACCTGCTTCATCCATAAACGTAGTTTAACTTTGAACGATTTCACATTGTCATACGTCTGTGTGATAATCTGTTTTTTACCTTGAAGCTTCAAGTTCAATCCATTCAAGTGATCCATAATATCAGTTAGAAAAGCAAGGTTGCATTGAAAATAGAATCAGTTAGCAAAAGACCTGCCCTATTTTTCATTATCATGAATGAAGCGATTTCATCTCTTAAGTGCAAAGAAACGCTTCCAAACATTTCCACGACTTAGCCATCTAACTTCAGTGTGATAAAGAAGTTCACCATACTCAGAGTCCATATCTGCAAGAAATGATATGAACTGCCTGTGATTCAGCCCCCGAGAACGTATAAAATTGATTGTTTTAACTACTTCATCCATCACTTCTTTCATTTGTAGGCTTTTACTACAAAGAACTTCTTGATGCAAAATGCAATGTATACTAGTAAAGTTGATTCCTAATGTTTCAAGAGTGTTTAATTTGTTTTTCACCAATCCAACTACACTTACATTTTGAGAGCACATTGACGGTGCACCGTCTGTGGCCAAAGATACAAATTTTTCCCATGGTAAGCAATATTTCTCAATGCATTTTTCCAGGGCTTGAAACAAATCATGTCCAGTTGTAGTACCCTTCAATGGTATTAATTCTAGGAATTCTGTCAGATTTAACTGCAGTCTACACCTCTGATGAACACAGCACATTGTGCGGTATCAGACACATCTGTACTTTCGTCAAGAGCAATTGAAAATGCTTCAAAGTCCTTAGCCACTTCAATTAATTGTTTCTCCACATTATCTGCTAATTCTGTAATCCTGGTGGCAACTGTATTGGGTGACAAGCTTAAGCTTTCAAACAGTTTCTTTTTGTCAGGACATAAAATGTCACTTGCCTTTAAAACAACTATTGGCTCTGTAGTAGAACTAGAAAGTACAATGTATCTTCGTAGAGACTAGAGATAGTATAGTAAATAACAGTCTAATTAATCCACATAATTCAGAAAATTATTATGATCATAAAGGTCTCAGATACTTGGGCTGCCGCTGATCTATTATTTATTTATTTATTTATTTATCTATTTCTTCTATACCGCCCCTTCCAGAGATCAGGGGCGGTTTACATGGAACAATTGCATACATTTGCATAACATTACATAGAACAAGAATTTCTTAACTTTTTACATACAACAGAACAGTAAATTGTCAGAACTATTTACAGGGTGTATACTTTTGTATACTGCTGAATTTACAGAGGAAATGTCAGCGAGCTGGCATTGCTATTTATAGAAATTATTTACAAGAATACATGATTCGCTATTCAGGTGTGTGTGTGTGTGTATGTATGTGTGAGTGTGTGTGTGTATAAGTGTGCGTGTGTTTGTGTGTGTATGTGAGTGGGTTTGTGTGTGATGGAATTTATTTCCATTTTTTCGTGGGTTGTTTGGGGTGTCTTTGGGGGCTGTTAGAAGAGGAGTTGTGTGTTCAGTTAATTGTGTTTCTGCGGGTTTTTTTGTGTGTCTGTGGACGCTGTGTGTCTGGACTTGGAGGGTAGGGGATTCCGAAGTGCTCAGAGAATAGGTATGTCTTGAGTTCTTTTCTGAATTGGGAGAGGTCCTTTATGATTTGGATGTCTATTGGGAGGTCATTCCAAAGTGTGGGAGCGGTGAATGAGAAGGCTCTGGCACTGGTGGAGTTTTTGGTCCTCGTGAATGTTTTTGGCAGCTCTAGTGAGAGGGTTGCATTTAGTCTGCGGGCTCTTAATTCATTTGGGACGTGAAGGAGTGTGGATAGATGTGAGGGGGCAATATCGTTTAGTAGTTTGAAGGTTGTTAGTAGTATTTTGTATTTGATTCGATAATTTATGGGGAGCCAGTGTAGATCTAGCAGTATAGGGGTTACATGGTCTGTTAGGTGGGCTTTAGTGACTACTTTTGCACAAATGTTCTGTGCTCTTTGTAATAAGTAGATATTATATCATCAAGCGGACTAAATGCCTCCAATACATCAGCGACCTTTTTAGATAGTAGAGTCTTGAAACTTCTTAGAACTGCATTTGAACAGTTCCCATCTTCAAATCCACTATATAACTTCACGTTTTTAACTTTCAATTGCAATTTCAATAAGTGGTACGAAATTATGGTAAAAATTCAGTGCTTATCTTTGAGCAGTGGAATTCATCTTTTATATATCCCGACGCTGTCAGGCGCGCTATCCTTAGCGTTTCACCCTCACAGGTTTCCTCAGGGGAAATATCTAAGCACTAAAGTCCATTACAAGCTTCTTCTCATAAAACACGCTCACGCTGCTCCCATTAACAGTTAGACTCTACTATCTAAAAAGGTCGCTGATGTATTGGAGGCATTATGTGGATTAATTAGACTGTTATTTACTATACTATCTCTAGTCTCTACGAAGATACATTGTACTTTCTAGTTCTACTTCAGAGCCAATAGTTGTATTAGTCATTTTAACTCTGTAAAAGAAAAAGACCAAGTGTGAACTTGCCTTTAAAAGACATTCTTTTATGAACAAACCTTCTGTAAAGGGCCGTGAAGACTTTGCAATAAGTTCACTTATAACAAAACTTGCTCTTACTGAATCTTCGTTGGACTGATTAATAGTGGTAAATAAACGTCTTTGTTTGCATAATGCTGATTTAAGTTTCGTGACTTTGTCCTCTCTAACTTTGCCCACGTACGCTTCATACTTCTCATGGTGTTTTGTTTCGTAGTGCCTACGCACGTTATACTCCTTCGGAACAGCTAATGTTTGTTGACAAATGAGACATTGAATTGTATGGTTGATCTCAGTGAAAAAATATAACTCCTCCCATTTTTCTTGAAAAATTCTGTTTTCGTTCGCGATTTTTCTCTTTTTACTGCTATATCCATTGTCCTTGCATCCAGACTTTTCTGATCGTAATCTCTTCATTATAAATTATTAGGATTGCAATCACAATGCTTTTCCGGTACAGTAATGTTCTCACGTGTTAGCCTTGGTCGTCGTGACTCGTGTGCCCTCTTAGATTTGAAACTTTGCCAAATTTAAATATTTGAATCTCTGCCCTTCTGATGAAACAGTGGTCTGGAAAAAAGAGGTGTGTGTTAGAACAATATTAGAAGCAATGTGCCCACAAAGCGGAAGTCCTCTGGCAGCGCTGCTGCCGGTGGAGGAAGATGCTGCAATATCGTGTTTTCAGTCACCGTGCATGCTCCTTGCTACTCGGATATGCACCTTTTGGAATCAGGCTCTTAGTGGAAATCTATTCAGGGAATCTTTTTGAAACACTCTTCATGACTCCCACATCTAAAAACACCCGTTCAGACATGCGAATCATATCGACGTCCCAAGAGCCATCTTTGAATACTCAGAGTTTACATGTGTTCCATGCAATCACATCTATGTCGCACGGGGGCATGCCAGGACGTTACCAAAAAAGATACATATGTGCACGATGCCACTTGTTTGGACTCGGTGACAGACACGTCCATGTCTGTACCCACCCCTGAGCATGAATAGGCATCAATAGAGATATACAGATATAAAAAATAACATATTGTACATAAACACGTTATACTTAAAAACTATAACATATAAACTGTAAATATCAATATAAATACATAAATATAAAATCTAAGAAGCATAAAAATATTTAAATATTTAAAAAATAATTAAAAAATTAAAAAACAAAGAAGGACAAACAAACTTAAAAATATGTATATAACAAAACAAATATATTGAACTAACAAAGTACTTACTGTTCAATGTATCATATATCAATTGAAGCGCACAGGATAGTATGACTTAGAATCAATATAATAGTTGAATGTGCTAGAAAATATAAACACAACGTTATGTTAAATAATGCATACATAAATTTAATCAAAATGGGAAACCAGACCCACGGAGATCTTATGACCATTAAATATTGTAACACCAACCCACAGAAAAACATATTATAAACAAAAATAAAATAATTTGTACATTAAAAAGGATGTAACATTACGATTATACAAATATGTAACTCATAAGGACTAAATGGCATATACTTATTTATTTTTTATTTATTTAACTGTATTTATATCCCGCTTTTCACCGGGTCAAAGCGGCGTTACATAAAGGGGTGAGGAAATTAAGTACAGGGTGGGGCCATCACCAGGGAGGCAACATTGATGATTTTGACATGAGACAGACATTGGACATGGACAGATTAGTGGTGCTTTGAGTCAGAGGTTTATGGTGGGCGAGATCAGGGGTTAGTGCACTATTTGATGGGAGTCGTATTGAAGTATTCTTGGAAAAGGATGGTTTTCAGCTGTTTTCTGAAAGATAGCAGATCAGCATTATTTCTGAGACGGCTCAGTAGAGAATTCCATAGGGATGGGGCATAAAGTTCAAAGGCTCGATTTGCATGTCCGTTGAGAGCATTTGGTTCTTTTGTGAGGGACGGTGAGGGAATTGCTGGAGGCTTGTCTGGTAGTTCTGCCGTGGGCTGTACGAGACAGTAGGGTGCGAAGCTGGGTGTTCTGTGTTTGATGGATGGCTTTGTGGATGAGTAGGATGGCTTTGTATTTAGTTCTTGCTTCGAGGGGAAGTATGTGTAGGTCTTTCAGAATTGGGGTGATGTGGTCGGTTTTTCTTTGCGCTCTGAATGATTCTTGCTGTGGTGTTCAATGCTGTTCGGAGAGGGTTGGTCTGTGTGGCTGGAAGGCCATGGTAGATGATGTTGCAGTAGTCCAGATGTGGGAGTGTCATAGCTTGCATTACCGTCCAGAAGTCTTGATGTTCGAGAAGGGGTCTGAGACGTTGCACTGTTCTTGCTTTGTGGAATATAATTCCAGAGGTTTTAGTAATTTGTTGCTTTAAGGTGAGGGCTTGGTCAATAATAATGCCCAGGTATCTTATTTGTGGTTGTATTTGAATGCTTGTGGTTCCTACATTGAGGTGAGTAGGTGGTGTGAAGTCTGGGTCTTTTGTCACTATGAGGGCTTCAGTTTTCTTTATGTTGATGGATAGGTTATTTGCTTGCAACCAGTTGGACACCTCAGAGAAGCATGCTGATAGATGGGTGTTTCTTGGGTTTGTGGTTGTAATAGGGGCGTAGAGCATGATATCATCAGCATATATGTGGAAGCTGATGTTGTGAGTGCGTATGACTGAGCAGAGTGGTTGAAGGTAAATGTTGAAGAGCATGGCTGACAATGTGGATCCTTGAGATACTCCTTGGTGTTGTTGGAAGGGGGGGGAGGTTGAGGTGCTGGTACGGATTAATTGTTGTCTGTTAGTTAGGTAGGATTGGAACCACTTTAGTACGGTGTCTTTGATCCCAATTGTCTGTAGTCTGTGTATGAGGATGTTGTGGGAGATGGTGTCGAAAGCTGCAGATATATCAAGGAAGATCATGGCATATCCAGAGTGTTTTTCTTGTGTTCCTATGAGGAGGGTGTTCATCAGCGTGGTCATGAGGGTCTCAACTCCATGTAGTGGGCGGAAGCCGTGTTGTTGTGGGTCGAGTATGTTGTTGATATCCAGGTGTTCTTGAAGCTGCTGCTGGACGATGTTTTCGATTATCTTGGCAGTGAAAGGTAGGCTTGCTATGGGTCTGTAGGACAAATAAATAAAACTATATCACAGAACAACGCTGAAACAAATAATACATTGTAACAGCACATTACCAGTCCTAACCCCCCCATCAGCCCACAGCGCATTACCAGTCCTAAACCCCCCCCCCCCATCATCCCACAGCACCTTACCAGTCCTAACCCCATCAGCCCAGGGAAAATTTAAACTTTAAAAAAAAAAAAAAAAAAAAAGCTGGCTGCCGCCGCGGCAAAATCAAATGTCCCGCGGGGCCCCCCTGCCCGGCAGAGCCAGCCCTCCCTCCCTCCCTGCCTGCTTGCTTCCCTCCCTCCCTGCCTGCCTCGGTCCTTCTCCGCTTCGGCTTAGAACCGCGAAGGGAGAGCTTCTCCCTCGCGACTCTGTTAAGCCCGCTGGGGCTTATGGGAAATTTCCCATCTGCCCTGGCGAGCTTAACAGAGTCGCGAGGGAGAAGCTCTCCCTTTGCGGCTCTGAAAGCCGAAGCGGAGAGGGACTGAGGGAGGCAGGGCTGGCTAACATCGGGGAATTCCGGGGGCAGGGCAGACTGCCTCCTTCTCCTACCTGTCCGCGGAGAGCTGTGCATACTGGAACAAGCACAGGCCGCCTAACTGCAGCAGGGCAGGGAATGGATGAGGGCGCGTGGTGCCTCGTGGCATTGGGCTGGCTGCTCAGACTGCTTCTGGCCCCCCCCCCCTTCTCGGCTCCTTCCTGTCTCCTATTGGTTGAGGGCAGACTCGTGACTCGGGTCATGTGTGAGAGGAGAAGAGGACTTTGTAGAGATTGCCGGCGCGGCCGCGTGGTGTTACAAAATACAATCATCAGGTGAGAAAACCCACTTGAAAAAAGTCGTGGCGTCGCGGGCCGCACAAAATGCTCTCGCGGGCCGCGTGTTTGAGACCCCGGTTCTAGTAGATACTTTGCACCAGTTTCAGTGTAGATGAAAACTCAGTATGCATGCTGACTTTCATTTTCCAAAGTAAACCGTAGGAAGGTTTTTAAAACTGGTTGCAAGCCCACAGGTATTGGTTACACATGGGGCTTGAAAACTGCCCTTGTGATTATATAGTCTGTTCGGAATCAGGTATGTGGGTGCCAGGGGTGGCTCTATAATGAGGCCGAGTGAGGCGGTGGCCTCAGGTGGCAACTTTTTGGGGGCAGCAAAAATTGCCCCCAAAAAGACCGCCTCACTCGGCCTTAAAAAAACAAACAAACAAAAAAAACAACCCACGATCGCCGGAGATGGAGCTGCTGCCGCAGTGGCAGAATGAAGTGCCCATGACCCCCCGCCTCCCCAGCAGGGTCCTCCTTCAGCGCTGGCTGCTTTTCAGAGCCGCGAAGGGAAAGTTTCCCTTTCTTGCGGCTATGTTAAGGCTCTGTTAGTTAAGCCTGCCGGCGCTGATGGGAAGCAAGCTTAACTAACAGAGCCGTGAGAAAGGGAAACTTTCCCTTCGCGACTCTGAAAAGCAGCCGGCGCTGAAGGAGGACTCTGCCGGGGAGGTGGGGGGTCACGGGGCACTTCATTCTGCCGCAGCAGCGGCTCCGGCTCCTCTGATCTTTATTCTTTCTCTTAAATTTCCCTTTGAAGGCTGGGCTGGGCTGGGCTGCCCTGGAGGGGAGAGGCTAGCACTATAATAGATTGATGGGGGGAGGGCTAGGACTGGAAATGGGCTGATGGGGGGCTAGGACTGGAAATGGGCTGATGGGGGGTTAAGAATGGAAATAGGCTGATCGGGAGGGGGGGCTAGGACTGGTAATGGGTTGATAGGGGGACCAGGACAGGAAATGGATTTATTGGGGGTTAGGACTGGTAATGGGCTGATAAAGGGGATAGGACTGGAAATAGGCTGGGACTGGAAATGGGCTAATGGGGGAGGGGAGGAGAGTGCTGCTGGCCCTGGAAGGAAACTAGGGGTTAGGGCTACAAATGGGCTGATGCAGGGGGATAGGAGACTAGGACTGGAATAGAGCGGATACACGAGAGGGTCTGCCAGTGGAAGGAGGGGGCAGGAAGGGAGCTAAGGAGGGGGCTGGAAAGAAGCTGACACCTGGGATGTACTGAAGGGGGACTGGAAGGGAGCTGACACTTGGGGATGGGAGTGGTAGGTGGCTGGGTAATGGGGAGGAGGCTGGAAAGGAGCTGACGTGCGAATGGCACTGGAAGAGGGATGGACAAGAGGTAGGGCGACTGGAAGGGAGCTGACTGGGGGGGTGGCACTGAGAGGACGTGAGTTGATACTGGGATGGTATTTGTACTAGAAGTGGCTGGACAGTGGGGAAGGAGGGGGACTGGAAGGGAATGGACAACAGTGGCAGTCGTGGGAATGCAAGGCGGTTTACATTAGAAGGTATTGGGAGGGGAGGACTGGAAAGGGGGCTGATACTGGGGAAGGTTACTGGAACTGGAAATGGGCTGATGGAAGGAAGTGAAGAAAACAAAAGAAGAGATAAGAAATGGCAGATTTATTTATTTACATTCTCTTATATACCGAGCTATTCTGCATCAGTGCGGTTTATAAAGGCCAGAGACCACAGAAAAAGAGCTAAGAGAAGACAGGAAAGCAGAAGCCTCAGATCGGGACCAGCATGATCAGAGAATAAAATGGGCAGACAACAAAGGTAGAAAAAATAATTTTATTTAATTTTAGTGATTGGACTTTGTGCTATCTTTATATTTTACACAGTATTGAAGACAGCTGAAGACAACCCTGTTCATCGATTACTATGGACATACCCCCTGAACCAGCATACAAGTCAGATCATCAACCCCCCCCACCACCCCAAGACTGTATATAAGACTGTATAATAGCTCATGATGTATAATAGCACACTATGTAGATAAGCCAAATCTAATCACATCCCCGCCAACACATACACACCACTCTGTACACTGCATGAAAACATTTGCCCCCTTGATTGTTTGCCATGGAAACCGCTTTGATTGAATGATAAGGCGGTATATAAATACCATTAAATAAATAAATAAATTGAGGAACTGCATCTCTTGTTTATCTGATGCTGCACTGCATGTAGACTCTGGCTTCTTGGGAGTCAGTTTAAATTTTGTCTGTGTATTTTTACTTTAGATTATGGTTATTTATTCTGTACTTGGTGAGGGTCGATGTTGTGAGTGTGTGACTGAGGCCAGGTGTTCTGTTAACATGGAGTTTGTACATAAAGATCTGTACTGTACTCTAGTAATTTGACTTGTTCAGCTGTTCCAATATGTGTATGGATGTTCCAGGGCCCACTGTAGTATTTACAGTGACACTTTTTTCGGATGGGCTCCTTATGTGAGTTTTGGATTTTGTGCTGGTATGGTATGTCAGATTTGCTGTTTGTTGTAGGATTTTGTATTAGTTCACAATATGCCTGGTACTGGAGAATAATGGGAGAGTTAGAATATATAGCACTAAATGAGAGGTTAGATATCATTGGAATATCAGAGACATGGTGGAAGGAGGACAACCAGTGGAACACTGATACCTGGGTACAAACTGTATCGTAATGATAGAGCTGATCAAATTGGTGGAGGGGTTGCGCTCTGTTAGAGGGCATTGAGTCAGAAAGGAATAACGTTTTTTGCAGGAAACAAAATTTGCTGTAGAATCTCTATGGATTGAAATTCCATGTAAAAAGGGGAAGGCGATGGCAGTGGGGGTGTACTATCGACCACCTGGCCAGAATGAACAAATGGATGATGAAATGCTCAGAGAAATCAAGGAAGCTAACAAACGTTACAGCGCAGTAATAATAATGGGTGATTTCAATTACCCCGGTATTGACTGGGTCAGTGTCACGGCAGGACATGCTAGGGAGATAAAGTTCCTAGATGAAATAAATGACTGCTGCTTGGAGCAGCTGGTTCATGAACCGACCAGAGGGGAAGCCATATTAGACCTAGTCCTTAGCGGAACACCAGATCTAGTGCAAGAGATAAGGGTGTTGGGGACACTTGGCAATAGTGATCATAGCATGATCGCCTTTTTTTTTTTTTTTTTTTAAATTTTATTTTTTATTGAATTTTAACAAGCAATTCAAGAAATACATCTTGAAACGGAAACAAGGAGGATACCACGAAAGTATACAAATACAATAAAGGAAACAAAAAATACAATATGTGTGTTACAAGCACACAATTGTCCCATTAGGAAATTATACATGGACCCCCTACTCGAGCCCTCAAACAAGGAAAACAAAGAATCGATAATAAGATACAGGTAAAAAAGTGAGCTAGACAGCGGCATATAATATTTACTCAACAGGAAGTGGCAGAGCCTCTGCACCCCTCTCAGACACCCTAGCATTAATGAAACAAATCAATTGGGAGGGATCATAAAATATATAGGAATTAGAATGATATTTAATCAAACATTTACACGGAAACTTAAGGAAAAAAGCATGATCGCCTTTGATTTAATTAGTGGAGGAGGGATAGTAAGGAAATCTACAGGTACTACCTTTTAACTTTCGAAAGGGAGACTATGATAAAATGAGGAAAATAGTAAAGAAAAAACTAAAAGGAGCAGTTGCAAAGGTTAAAGACTTACATCAAGCTTGGGTGTTGTTGAAAAATACAATCTTGGAAGCCCAGACCAGCTGTATTCCACGCTTTAAGAAAAGTGGAAGGAAGTCCAAAAAACTGCCAACATGGTTTAAAGGTGAAGTCAGAGAGGCTGTTACCAAAAAAGCATCTTTCGGAAAATGGAAAAAAAGAGCCAAACGACGAAACCTGGAAACAACACAAGCACTGGCAAATCAAATGCAAGGCATTGATAAGGCAGGCAAAGGGAGAATTTGAGAAGAAGCTTGCTGCGGAAGCAAAAACGTGAAATAAAGACTTTTTCAAGTACATTCGTAGCAAACAACCTGTGAGAGAGTCAGTTGGCCCATTAGATGATAGAAGGGTTAAAGGGGCACTAAGAGGCGACAAGGCGATAGCGGAGAGACTGAATGAAGTTTTTGCTTCGGTCTTTACTGAGGAAGATGTAGGGATGTTACCCATGACTGAAGTGGTATTTAAAGTTGCAGAAGAATTGAAGGAAATATTGATACATCGGGAAGATGTATTGCAACTATTAGATAAACCGAAGAGTAGCAAATCACCTGGGCCGGATGGTATACATCCAAGGCTGTTGAAAGAACTGAAATATGAGATTGCGGACCTGCTATTAGTAATCTGTGAACTATCATTAAAATCATCTCTAATACCTGAAGATTGGAGGATGGCCAACGTAACACCAATTTTTAAAAAGGGTTCCAGGGGTGATCTGGGAAACTACAGACCGGTGAGCCTGACGTCAGTACCGGGAAAAATGGTAGAAACCATCATAAAGAATAAAATTACTCAGCATGTAGATAGTCATGGCCTAATGGGAGACAGCCAACATGGCTTTAGACAAGGAAGATCTTGTCTTACTAATCTGTTATGGTTTTTTGAAGGTGTGAATAAACAGGTGGACAAAGGTGAGTCGGTTGATATAGTGTATCTGGACTTTCAGAAAGCCTTTGACAAGGTCCCCTCATCAGAGACTTTTGGCAAAACTAAAGAGTCATGGGATAGGAGACAGTGTACTATTGTGGATCAGGAACTGGTTAAAAGATAGAAAGCAGAGGGTAGGGCTAAATGGCCAATTTTCCCAATGGAGAAAGGTGAATAGTGGTGTACCCCAGGGATCTGTGCTGGGTCCGTTGCTTTTTGACATATTCATAAATGACCTGGAAAGTGGAATAACGAGTGAGGTTATCAAATTTGCAGATGACACAAAACTATTTAAAGTTGTTAAAACCCAAGAGGATTGTGGAAAATTGCAAGAGGATCTTGATAAATTGGAAGACTGGGCATCCAAATGGCAGATGAAATTTAATGTGGACAAGTGCAAAGTTATGCACCGAGGGAAGAACAAACCCAAACTATGGTTACATGATGCAATGTTCCGCATTAGGAACTACCACCCAGGAAAAAGATTTAGGTGTCATTGTGCATAACATGTTAAAACCCTCAGCCCAGTGTGCAGCGGCGGCCAAGAGAGCAAATAGAATGCTAGGTATCATAAGGAAAGGAATGGAAAATAAAACAAAAGATATTATAATGCCTCTATATCGTTCTATGGTTAGACCGCTCCTTGAATATTGTGTGCAATTCTGGTCGCCGTGTTTTTAAAAGGATATAGCGTTATTAGAAAAGGTTCAGAGAAGAGCCACCAAAATGGTAAAGGGGATGGAAGGATACTCCTATGAAGAAAGGCTAAAAAGGTTAGGGCTCTTTAACCTGGAAAAGAGACGGCTGAGGGGAGATATGATAGAAGTCTATAAATTAATGAACGGAGTGGAACGGGTAAATGTAGATCGATTGTTTACGTTATCAGAATATAGAATAGACTAGGGGACATGCAATGAAGCTACAGGATAAACTATTTAAGACTAATAAAAGAAAATATTTTTTCACTCAACATGTAATCAAACTCTGGAATCTGTTAGGATGTGGTAAAGGCTGTTAGTGTTGCTGGGTTTAAAAAAGGTTTGGACAAGTTCTTGGAGGAAAGGTCCATAAACCATTATTAAGAAGGGACCCAGGATATCAATGCTTGACCCAGTACAAGCACTGTGGAACCTGTGTCTTTTGGGGAAACTGCTAGGTAAGTATGACCTAGATTGGCCACTGTTGGAAACAGGATACTGGGCTTGATGGACCTTGGTCTGACCCAGTATGGCATATCTTATGTTCTTATATGTTCTTAACAACCACTATTAACATAACATCTAATGTCCAACCGACTCTCTCACAGGTTTTTTGCTACGAATGTACTTGTTTTTAGTGAGATGATCAGAATCAGATTTTTTTTTTTTAAATATTGAGTTCTATAATAACAAAATAAAAATGAGTTATAATTTAGTTTTATAAACTGTGCTGTTGGTTCTTGCTCTCTTTTAGTTCCTTGGTGTGCAAACAGGACCGTACCTAGTCCTGTGCATGCGGTGCAGCCGCACAGGGCACAAAGGCTTGGGGGGGCGCATTTCGGCTGTCTGCTGTTGCTCTGCCGCTGCTGACAGGACAATAGCAGGCAGCCAAAATGCGCCCCCAAGCCTTTTCGCAGCACTTTAAGTAGATCTGGTCCCATCCTCCTCCGATGCGATGTCGGAGCAGGAAGGAACAGATCTGCTTAAAGTGCCGGTGCCTTTCAGATCGGGCGCATCCCCCCCCCTCCTCCGCATACCGCTGTCCAGCGCTGCTTGCTCTTTCCCTGCTGCCGATGCCGCCGTGAAAAAACCAGAGGGTGGCAGCAGCAGAGAAAGAGCAGGTAGTGCTGGACGGAGGAATGGGGAGGAGGAGGGCGGCATGCGCCCAAGCTGCAAGTCGCACAGGGCGTGATTGCAACTTGGTACGGCCCTGTGTGGAAATGTCTTGCATTCCCTCCATATAATCTAATTGGCCTTTTGGTTTGGTTCGGTCCCTGATTGGAGTTCTGAAAAAGCCCCGCCCCCCTCTAAGGGGGGGGGGGGGCGCCATCTCATTCTTCACCTCAGGCAGCAGATTGCCTTGAGCCACCCCTGTTCTTAGCTTAATGCAGAGGTTCTCAGCCCTCTCCTAGAGGCACACCTTAGCCACTCAGGTTTTCAGAATTTGTGTAATAAACATGTTTGAATGAGATTTACATATGCTGGATCGCCTGCGTTTGAAATTTCTTATATATGCTTATTGTGGTAATTGTATAAACATGACTGGCTAGGTAGGTGTGCCTCCAGAATAGTCCAGATATTCACTGTGGTCCTGCTAACTGGCACAGAGGACCACCAACTCCTTTCTAGTAATTTGATGCGGTTTTAGCATTTTTGCAGTTTGAACCATGGCAATCAGTGTGGCGCTTTAAATATCAGTGGAATATTAAGTAGCAGTATCTGTATAGTAGCTGCTGTTAAAGATCCCGGCTTAGTGGCTCAGCACCATTTTCAGCTGTCACTTATCTGGATTGCAACTTAGGCTGGCTTTTCATGCAGCCTAGGTTGTCCAGACAAGGATTGCTGAAAATCACACTAACCAGGTAAGTGCCAGTACTGCCCCTGCTCCACCCACACACTTCCCCTGCACTAATCAAATCGTGCCAGGGTTGTCTGTGGAAATTTCAGTGGCACTATCTATGTAATGCTGCTAATCGTAGTCTGCCCTTTAATCCAGTCAGCCTTCCTCCCATTGACTGGCTGGCTAAAGGCTTTGAATACTGGCCCATTAGTTTTTAGCAGCAACTAGTGGACTAAATCTTCATTTCTTTATGGAGCAACATTTTAAATCATTCTGGTACAATTAAACCCATGTGATTATCATATTTTGCAGATGTTCTAAAGTTAAATCATTAAAACTTTATCCTTGGATTCATCAGTTTAGCAACAATAGGAGGTCTGCAGATCAGATACGACCAATTCATTTTCCAGATGTAAATCCCCACAATCTCCCATCAGGTGTCAACTTTTCTATGACAGCAGGAGACTTCCAAGAGGTTTACACAGAAAGAGGTAAGTAAAGACATTTCTGTTCGCCAGGCTCCTGAACACAAACTGATGAACAATATAACATTACAGATTGACTGGTTCACGTTATGTTTGTGCTCATACTAATATTGACTTGTTGGCTATCTTTGGAACATGCACCTCTGCATGGCGTGTTAAGACATATGACATGCATCTTGCCTATTTTTGTTACTTAGCAGAGCAGCCATCAGACAGATTACTGCTCCTTTCTAGTCCCAATTTTTCAGTCATGTTTTGCATAAGTGATAGTCTCTTGTGGAAGCTCCAGCTGGTTGCGAACGAAATTGTATGTCCATATGGTGTAGCACCCCCACCTCCACTGCAGCAGTGTGAAGAGCCAGTGGGAGTCCAGAGATCCCGCTGGCCTGAAGAGCAGAGCTGCCAGCAGAAAAGACTGGTGGAAAAAGTCCCTGAATCACACTAATGATGTCTTTCTCCTTTTGGCAGTGATGGAACACAAGTGACTATCTCCAGGAACAAGCAGGAATGCAGTCTTCACCTATGGGTATCATTGGTACCGACAGAACCCATGTGGGAATGCTCCCCAGCGTCCAATTGGAAAGCTTTTAGGAGCAATCCACTGCGCCTATGCATCTGCCTTCCTAAGTCCTCTCCTCAGTTCTTTGTTTTCCATGGAGCCAGCAGGTCATTTTCTTCCTGTCAACACCAAAAAATGTCATTTTTTGGTTTAAATCTGTGCTCTGCCTTTCTGTCGATGCCAATACCTTCCCTGATACCGGCCCCAATGTTTCTTTTCTTTTTAAAATATTTTTCTTTCTTTTATTTTTCATTTTTTCCAGTTTTGAAAGCTTGGAGGGATACTTCCAAGAGGGCTCTGTCGGTGCTGACATCACCGTCCGGGGCTTCGGAAAAGGAGCAGCCTGCAAAGGTGCCCCAGAAGGATTCGATCGTGGACCGGCCTCTGTCCCCAGACACAATCCTCGTCAAAGATTCCCCTTCTGGGGAGCTGGTGCCGGAGCCTTCTGGTCTGGAGTCCAGAATGGCAGCTCTGGAGTGCAGTTTGTCTGCCTTCATGGACTAGCAGCGGGCACTGTTGTCCAGCATTACTGGTTCCTCCGCCCCGACCACCGGACCCTCGACTTCTAAGTTGTCCCCAGAGGCTGAGCCGATCCTCGGCCGAGGTCTCGATCTGACTCCCGTTCGACGGGACTGCAATCATACCCAGCCAGTATGCCGGGCACCAGCTGCAGAGCTTCGGGCCCCCCCCCCCCCCCAGCTCTCCTATGAGTCCTCAGACTACTCCGAATGGGAGACGAAGGATGAGGAGTCTCCTGATACCCGTCGCCACCGCAACATCCCATCCGACTCTCCTATCTCAGAGCCTCGACAGTGGTCCCCGCCCGAGGATATGGGCTTCCTTGATTTTGTCAAGGACATGTCTAAGGCCCTGGCCACAGAGTCAGAGGAGGATCCTCAGGCAGATGTTGGAAATCCTCCAGTACGAAGCCCCTCTGAGGGAATCGCTCATGGTGCCTATCCCTCCCATCCTGAAACGGCTGATGCTCCATATGTGGGAGACACCGGCGTCAGTGCCGATGGTGAGCAAGCAGCTCAACTCGATGTATCGATTCCGCCGGAACCCAGGCTTCCAGAAATCACAACTGCTGCATAACTCCATGATGGTGGACTCGGCTATGCATTGGCTGAAGAACCAGAAGGCGCACTCCTCGGTGCGCCCCCCCCCTGGCAGGGAGGCCCGCACCTTGGATGCCTTCAACAGAAAATGTTACCAGGGCTTGATGCTCATCAGTCGCATCCAAGCCTCCCAGCTGTACATTGTCATGTACCTGAGAGACCTGTCTAAGGAACTCACCGGGTTCTCGGCTGGTCTCTCCAAGGAACCCCTGCAGTGGTTCAAGAACCTGGCCAAGGCTGTCCATGAGTGCTCTGTTTGTCTCAAGCAGCCTATGACGGGTTCGAGTTGGCAGCTTGAGTAGTGGTGCCGGACAACAGTGCACGACGCCAAGCTTGACTACAGTCGTCTGACCTTGAGCAGTGGGTTCAGGACAAATTGGTCGATGTCCCATGCCAAGGAGAGAACCTCTTTGGCAAAGCCATGACTGACAAGGCTGCCGAGCTGGAGGCCGAGTTCATGACAAGGACCAGGCTCTCTAAAAAGACTGTGCCCCTCCCTGACGGAAGGGCTCAGGTACAAAGCTCTTCTACCTGAGGAAAGGGGCTGCTTACAGAAACTACCCATCTTTTCAGGCCTACCCAGCTCCCCAACAGGGTCAGCAGGCCAAGGGACATGGGCACGGCCCCTGAAAGCAGAAGGCTCCCAAACCCCAGGCATCAGCTCCGGCCCAGCCAGGGGGATAGTTTTTGACTCCTTGGGCATAGCCTCTCTACCCCAAGGAGATCAGCAGCCCACAGGGGAGCATCTGGTCTACTATTACCAGAGGTGGTTGACCATCACCACTGACTCCTGGGCACTCCGGGTGGTCAGGGAGGGTTACCTCCTCCACCTAACAGACACCTCCCCCTTACTTCCCGGGAGAGCCCCTCAGGTCTCCTCTCCACCGGGACCTTCTACTGAAGAAGTTGGCAGGTCTTCTCGAGGACAAAGCGGTGGAACCGGTGCCCCACCATCTCAAGGGCAAGGGTTTCTACTCCAGGTACTTCCTTGTCCCAAAGGGAACAAGGGGCCTAAGGGTCCATCCTCAACCTGCGCAACCTCAACAAATTCCTGGTGAGGGGATAAGTTCAGGATGCTCTCCCTTGGAACATTGCTGCCCTACCTCCAGCAGGGAGATAGGCATCCTTGAGGTCTAAGGAGCATAGCCAAAGGTACCCACATCCTCATCCAACCCAACCACAGGCAGTACCTGCAATTCATAGTGGGGGGCAGGCACTATCAGTATAGGGTGCTCCCTTTCGGCCTGGCTTCTGCCCCGAGGGTCTTCACAAAATGCCTGGCAGTCGTGGCCGCCTTCCTCCATCTCCAGGGGATCTTTCTCTTCCCCTACCTGGACGACTGGCTCATAAAGGGAGGCATAGCCTCAGAGCTGCAGCAGGCCATCGCATGCACCATCCAGATTCTGCAACTCTTGGGCTTTGTCATAAACTGCATCAAGTCTCACCTCCCGATTCAAATTCTGGAATTCATCGGGGCAAAGCTGGACACCCTCCAGTCAAAGGCCTTCCTGCCCAGAGACCAGGCCGACCGTCTCAGGACTTTGGCTTAGGACATACAGCACTGTCCCTCGGTGCCTGCTAGGCTTCTCCTGTGCCTTCTCGGGCACATTGCCTCCACGGTCTACATCACCCAGACACTCGCCTCCACATGAGACCGGTACAGTGGTGTCTCCAGGAACAGTAGACTCAAGCCATGAGGCGCCTCTGAGACAGAATCTCAGTAACCCGCCAACTGGCAGACTCTCTGGCCTGGTGGCAGTCTCTCCAGTATCTCGAGGTGGGTATGCCTTTTCAGGACCTTCGCCCTCCAGGGTCCTTGCCACAGACACTTCACTGCTCGGCTGCGCAGCCCACTGCAAGGAGCTCTGCACTCAGGGCAGCTGGTCACCTGACAAGAGCACCCAGCAGATCAACCTCCTGGAGCTGCTGGCGATATACTTAGCCCTGCAAGCTTTCTGCCACCGCCTGCATCACCAGTCAGTGCTGGTCCACACGGACAACCAGGTGACTATGTTCTATATCAACAAACAGGGAGGCACAGGGTCTCGTGCCCTCTGTCAGGCGGCAGTGGTCCTTTGCTCGTACACAGTCCAACAGGCTGTCCTCCTGCAGGCAGTATACCTACCAGGCCAGAGCAACCTCCTGGCCGACAGGTTGAGCAGAGTCCTCCAGCCGCACGAGTGGCAACTGGACACCAGGGTAGCTGTTGTACTCTTCCAGATCTGGGGGAAGCCCATGATGGACTTAGTTCGCCAGCCTGGACAACTTCCAGATGCCCTGCTTCTGTTCCCAGCTGGCCCACCCCTCCAGGGTGGCAGCGGACGCGTTCCTTGTATCATGATCAGAGGGCCTCATGTACGCCTTCCCTTGCACGCTGCTGATTGCCAAAAGTTTGTTCAGGACCCTCCACGACAGAGCTTTACTCATCCTGATAGCCCCTCAATGGCCCAGGCAACTGTGGTTCCTGCTGCTTCTCTGCTTAACGGTGGAAGCCCCCATTCCATTGGGGACCTCTCCGGGACTCCAGGAAGGGGGCTCTCTCCTGCACTCCAACCTAGGGTCCCTGTCGCTGGCAGCATGGCTGCTGACAGGTTGACCCTAGCCCATTTCAACCTCTCAGGTGAGGTATAGAAGATCTTGTTGGCCTCTCGCAAGGCCTTTACTAGGAAAGTTTACGTCCTCAAATGGCACAGGTTTTCGGCCTTGTGTTCTCCTGCCTGTTTGGGTTATTGTTACAGTACTTTCTCCAGTTCTTGCAATCCGGGCTCAAGTCTAACTCCGTCTGGGTTCACCTTAGTGCCCTGATGGCACACCACCGCCCGGTGGATGGCAAGCCCCTTTCGGTCCAACTGTTGGTGACCTGCTTTCTTAGGGATCTGCTCTTATCGAAGCCTCCGGTTCGCCTTCCGGCAACCGAATGGGATCTCAACATGGTGTTGGGGCAGCTTGCTTGCCCACCCTTTCAGTCTCTGGCTACTTGCCACCTCCGCTACCTTTCTTGGAAGGTGACGTTCCTGGTTGCACTCACCTCCGCTCGTAGAGTTGGTGAGCTTCAGGCCTTAGTGGCAGAGGTGCCTTTTATACCAGGTTTTAGAAGAACAGAGTGGTGCTCCGCACACACCCCAAGTTTCTTCCGAAGGTAGTATCCTCCTTCCATCTCAACCAGGAAGTAGTACTCTCTACCTTCTTTCCAAGACTTCACTCCAGTAGGGCAGAGACTGTTCTTTACACTTTGGACTCTAAGAGGGCTTTATCTTTCTGTATCCAACGCATTCAGGGCCACCGCAAGACTACTCCGCTTTTTGTCTTCTGTGATCCCAGTAGGCTGGGAGAGGCGATAACCAAACATACGTTATCCACCTGGGTGGCGGAGTGTATCGCCCTCGCCTATGAGAAGGCGAGGCTCCTGCTGGAAGGCTGTGTCAAGGCGCACTGCGTCAGGGGCCATGGCAGCCTCGGTGCAAACTTGCGTTCTGTCCTGATTGTGGACATCTGCTGGGCCGCCACTTTGTCTTCAGTTCATACCTTTGCAGCCCATTACTGCCTGGAAAGAGAATCCCAACGAGACATTGCCTTTGGCCAGACTGTGCTCCGTGACCTTTTCGGTGTTTAGGCAACTCCTACCCTCCGACCCTTCTGTGTTCAGGCTACCAGAGTGCTGGTTTCATCGGACACAGGGGTCCAACTGTGGATACAGACTTAATTGCTGCTACTCGCAGCTCCCTGTGAGGGAGTCCATGTTTTTGCTTTGGGTTTTCGGTAGCCTGTAGCTGGGGAATCCCACATGTGAGACCTGACTTCCTGCTTGTTCCTGGAGAAAGCATAGTTACTCACCTGTAACAGTTCTCTTGAGACAGCAGAAATCAGTCCTCACAACCCTCCCTCCTCCCCTTGGAGTTGCTCCATTACCATCTATTATTTTTGCCTTCTTTTAGCTATGTCATCTACTAATACTACTACTATTTAGCACTTATATAGTGCCGAGCACACAGCGCTGTACAGATATGATGTGCATATAAAAGATATACATATAATAAACAGTCCCTGCTCATCAGAGTCATGCTCATCCGAGCTTACAATCTAATACTGACTGAACAAGATGAAAGCTGGTGGGATGCTTCTGCGAGGGCTCAGTCGGTGCCAATGTCATCCATATGTGAGGTCTGTTTCCTGCTGTCCCCAGAGAACACTTGTTAGAGGTGAGTAACTATGCTTTCTCCGCTTTTCTTCATTCTCCTTCCTTTTTGCCTGCCTTTCCTTCTGTAGTTCTTGTCTTCTGGTCTCAGGGAGGTCGACTGGTCCAATCTGATGAAGTCCAACACTCCCATCTTTCTCTCTTTGCCCTTTTAGAAAGGCTAATGCAATCATAGGAATCTTCTCTGCTGCAGTCACAAAATATGTAGTCCTCTGACACAGGCAACATTGCATCACACGTCAGTACAACTCTTTATCTCATACTTGCAGGTATGTCCGTCAGCCTGTTGAACTTCTCCATAAATCTTTCTCCTCCAGTTTTGCTCTGCCCACAGAAACTTTGCTGGCTTTTTCTACATGAATTTCAACTCTGCTTTAATCCTAACATGACTGCTTGTAACAGGACCACTGAATACTGGATTTGCTTTGTACCAATGAGCAAGTAATTCAGTCATTAGGTCATTGACCAGTTTATCAGTGCTGTAATTCTGTCTGTCTTGATCACTGAGGTTTCTCAAATACAGCCCATATTTAATGAGATCCCTGACAGTTGGTAGTTCAACTACAGGTAGTTCTCTGCCTGATCCCACCAAATGATGTAAATGAGTCCAAACTTGCAGTCTTGTTTTTCTATTGGACATTTTCAGTATAAGATTATTGCTATGGCGATGCTATGTACTACTACAGAGTATTTGTATAGTGCTGCATACGTCTCGTAGCGCTATACAAATGCTCAATAGTAGTAGTAGTAA
Organism: Ichthyophis bannanicus; assembly: GCA_033557465.1. Taxonomy (NCBI): domain Eukaryota; kingdom Metazoa; phylum Chordata; class Amphibia; order Gymnophiona; family Ichthyophiidae; genus Ichthyophis; species Ichthyophis bannanicus. The sequence goes on from CM066032.1 coordinate 592,684,090, forward strand.
AACCCATGAATGAGAAAATGAAACTAATGTGTTAGTGCCAATATTGGTAAATGAGTAAGATAAATTGATAATTGAGGCTCAAAAGGCATTAATATGCAATGCAAACACACAAAAACTAATCTTCAGGAACAAGCAGGAAGTCTCGCTTCACATCTGGGTGACATCGGCACCGATAGAGCCCAGTGCGGAAACACTCCCCAGCAAACATTAGGAATGCTTTTGGGAGTGGTGCTCCATGCATGCCTTCCTTCCTGGTCCCCTCAGTTCTGTAATATCATCGAATACTTTATTTTTTTGCCTTCCTGTCGGCCAACTCAACTCCCTGTCAATTCTGGTTCCCGTATCCATATATTTTTCATTTTTCTTTATTTTTCTCTTCAAAGTTTTTCATTTGGCCTAACTCCCACTTGGGCACCATAGCCCAGTTTGATTTTTACCTCCCTTCTTTTTCCAGAAATGGAGAAGTCTCACAGTGGTTTCAAGAAATGCTCTAAGTGTTTGAGTACTATCTCTGTCACCAGTGAGCATGACTGGTGCTTTAAATGTTTAGGCCTAGACCATGATGTGGGTGGATTCCTGCCCCTCCTGTCGCCACATGATTTCTAGAGGGAGAAAGAACCGAGATAAAGAGAAGGCTAAGCTGTTTTCAACAGACTCAGCTCCTTCGGTGCACTTCTTGGGGCAGCGACTCTTTTAAAATCATCCCATGCTTCCAGATCGTCATCGCCACTGAAATAAAAGGGAAAACATCGCTCGGCATCACCAGTGCATAAGATGAAGACATCGGCTTTGGCATCCAGGTCTCATTCATTGACCTCAAGGTCGGCATCAGCATCGGACACAGCGCTGGATTAGACACAGACGCTCACCCCGCTCCAATGCAGATCATCCAGCTAAACGGCCCCAGTGGAAGGTCTCGCCTACAAAGCCTTACAGTGGCTCGGGGCTGCCACTGAGGCTCAGTCCTCAGCGGAGCCCCTGATACCAGCTTTGGAAGTTGTAGCCCAAGCCATAGTGTCCAGAGCCAGTCCTTGCCCGGTGCAAACACTCGATGAGCGCATCATTGCCATTGAGAGGAGCATTGCTGTGATCCTAGCGGCAGTGGCACAGATGTCATAGAGTATACCACAGCCAGTATCAATACCTCGGGCACCGACAAGACTATCAGTACAGTTCCACATATGTCACCTGCCTCGCAGCATTCTATGGAGCAGTCAGTACCGAGGTCTTCGAAACCGCCTCGCTCGATACCCTCTACATTCAAGCAGCCTAGATCCTCAGAGGTATCGAGGCCCGGATAAGAGACTGATGGACTCCGATTCCGGTTCTGAGATCTCTGACCAAGAATCCATTGATTCTGATCCACTTCTGGATGTACCATTTTATCCATCACCTCCCTATGAGCGACTGCAGTCACCGCCCGAAGACATGTCCTTCCAGGACTTTATTAAAGATATGGCGGTTGCTCTGGAGGTTTTGGTGGCCACCAAGATGGAACCAAGGGCTGAAGACCTGAATATCCTTTAGTATCCAACGGCACCAAAGAAGGCTGCAACACTTCTGGTGCATAACGTCCTTAAAAATGTAGTGACTCTGATGTGGGAATCTCCCATGTCAACTCCTGTGATCAGTAAGAGACTTGACACCTTTTACAGGGTTCCTTCCTCTCCTGGGTTCCAAAAGCCACAACTCCCTCACCATTCTATGGTGGTAGAGTCCGCCATGAGACTAAGAGCCAAAAGAACCACTCCTCGGTGCCTCCTGGAAGAGAGACAAGGACCCTTGATGCCTTTGGAAGGAAAGCTTTCCAAGCAACAATGTTAGCTTCCAGAATTTACTCCTACATGCTTTATATGGGTATGTTCTTTAAGGACGTCTCGAGGGACCTGACTAAATTCACCACCCTGCTGCCTTCTCACAAATAGGCACCTCATCAGGTCCTGTTCACGCATGCCCAGAATGCATCAAAATTCTTGACAAGGGTAGCATTTGATGCTTTTGAAGCCAACAGCAGGGCTGCTGCGGCCTGCATTGGTGCTAGGAGGGCAGCATGACTTCAGGCATCTGGCTGGAACAACATCCCCTGCAATGGAGGAAATCTGTTTGGCCAGAGGTGGCGAGAGACGGCAGGGGAGATAGAAACAGATGACCTCACCATGAAGAGGCTCTCAAGGAAGACAGCAGATTCTTCCAAAAAGAAGACTGCTACTAAGTAGCCATTCTACCCTAAAAAGAGATGTTTCTATCCACCCTACCATTCATACTCTGCCTACTCTGTTCCACAACAGCAGCAGAGATGGCAAGGCCCAAAGCAGCCTTGGAAACCCAATGTTATCAAACCTCAATTTGCATCTGCAACCGGACCAACACAGAGTTATTGATGTCTTCCTAAGGAGCATGGCCAATTGTCCCATAAGATTTCCCATTCCTCAGCTGATCCCAGGGAGATTAGTGCATTTTGCAGACCGCTGGGTCAATATCACCTCAGAACTCTGGACTTTACAGCTAATCAGCCAGGGCCTCCAGTTGAAATTCAGAGATCTTCCTCATACTCATTTCGTGGGCCAGCCCTGCTTAGATATCCATCACACTTCCTTGCTTCAACAGGAGAGTCACACTCTGCTTGCACAGGGAGCGATAGAGGAGGTTCCTCTATCTCAGCAGGCCTAGGGTTCTACTCCCGATACTTCTTAATCCCAAAGAAGATAGGAGGCCACAGACCTATCTTGGATCTCCGAAATCTCAACAAATTTCTTCTCAAAGAAAAGTCCAAGATGATCTCTCTGGGTACCCTTCTTCCATACCTCCAACCAAACAATTGGTTATGCTCTTTGTATCTAAAGGATGCTTTATACACTCATCCTGATCCACCCAAACTACAGAAAGTTCTTCAGATTTGTGCTTCAGAGCAATCCTTATCAATATCTAGTCCTTCCCTTCGGACTAACCTCTGCACCAGAGTCTTCACAAAGTGTCTGGCTGTTGTCGCAGCCTACTTCGAACTTTGGGGATCTTTCTGTTCCCTTCCTTAGATGACTGGTTGATAAGGGCAGATATTGCTCAAACAGTCACTGTTGCCCTACAACAAATCATCCATATCCTACAGGACTTAAGTTTTGTCATAAATTATCCAAAGTCACGCCTTGCTGGGTCAGACCAAGGTCCATCAAGCCCAGTATCCTGTTTCCAACAGTGGCTAATCCAGGTCACAAGTACCTAGCAGTTCCCCAAAAGACAGGTTCAAAAATGCTTGTACTGGGGCAAGCAGTGGTTATTCTGGGTCCACATTAATAATAGTTTATTGACCTTTCCTCCAGGAACTTGCCCAAACCATTTTTAAACCCGGCTACACTAATAGCTTTTACTACATCCTCCGGTAGCAAATTCCAGCGTTTGATTACACTTTGAGTGAAAAAATATTTTCTATTAGTCTTAAATAGGTTACTCTGTAGCTTCATTACATGTCCCCTAGTCTTTCTATATTTTGATGGCATAGATAATCAATCTACGTTTACCTGTTCCACTCCATTCATTAATTTATAGACCTCTATCATATCCCTCCCTCAGCCGTCTCTTTTCAAGGTCGAAGAGCCCTAACCTTTTAAGCCTCTCTTCATAGGGGTATCCTTCCAACCCCTTTACCATTTTGGTGGTTCTTCTCTGTACCTTTTCTAATAATGCTATATCCTTTTTAAGATATGGCGACCAAACTTGCGCACAATATTTAAGGTGCAGTCGCACCATAGAATGATACAAAGGCATTATAATATCCTTTGTTTTATTTTCCATTCCTTTCCTTATGATATCTAACATTCTATTTGCTCTCTTCGCTGCCGCTGCACACTGGGTGGAGGGTTTTAACATGTTATCATGGGAGTGTAAGGAGTGCATGCATCTGTGTCTGTGTTAAGGGGAGTGTTGGGAGCATGTGTGTGTCATAGGAGTGTTGGTGTGTCATGAGGGGTAATGGGGGCCCACGTGTGTGTCATGTGGGATACATATCTGTGTATGTCATGGAGGGTGCACATGTGCCTGTGTGTGTGTCATGAGAGTTTTGAGAGAGTGTGACCACACATTTATCAAGTCTCAGTCCTTCTCCTAACCTCTGAGTGTTCAACCACTCTTCTCGCTTCCTCGTCTCTAGCCCCACCCATTTCCTCATGCTTTCCTGCCTTCCTCTTCTAACTCTGCCTCTTCTATTTATTCTCCTCACCCCTTACTGGCCCCTTCCCTTCCCTCAGGTAGCTGGGCAGCAACCCCACTCTTCATGCTGGTGGAGTCTATCAACTTCTTCACTGACCTTTTCTTTTGGCAGTGCCACTCTTCACGCTGGCGGGACCTATGGGAATCCACTAGCTCTTGATGCTGCTGCTCTGGGTGGGATAAGTGTTAGACCATACGCATCTGTTTGCACATGCACAAACAAACAGATGCATAGCGAGATACAACCTGGCTGGAGCCGCTCTAATAAGCACTATCACGTATGCAAAACATGCCTGAAAAGGATAAGATCAAAGTATTGGGAAGCAACAGATAAGGTAAAATGAGAAGGAGTTGCTGTGGAGAATCAAAACTGAAAGGTTTCAGTTGAGTATTCCTTTGGTAGGGTAGACTAGAAAAACATAATGAAAAGGTCTGTGGAAGACAATCATGGTAAAATAGTTTTTGGCTTGTGAGAAGTGAAGCACATGCTGTAGAATTCAGAAAGCTAAATTGACTATTTCTTATCTGCAGGACCAGTCCAGACGAGTGGGTTATGCTTCCTAGCCAGCAGATAGAGGCAGATGAGAACAACTTTCAGTGACATCAACTGTATAACTGGTGGGTGCAGTATTACGATTTGCCAGTATTGTCTGCCTTCAGCAGATGGCAAGGCATATGGACTGGTGCAGCAGTGCAGATAGGCCTGTCTCTCCTGGCTCAGCTCATGGTCTTATGGCTTGCCTGTGTTGAGACCCAATGTTTGTTTGGAGTTTGGGTACACCCACCTCCTCAAGCTGGCAAATGCTTTATGTCCAGCACTGTTACCCATGGGCTCCAGCACTGGTGGGCTGGAGAGTGGTCAAATGGGCCCCCCACAGGACCTTACAGGGGGTGGTAGCCCAGTGTGCCCTCCCTCTCTCTCTCTGGCTTCTGCAAGTTCTGCTTTATTTGTCCTATTCTTTGAATTGGTTCTTTGCTTTTGCTGTTTTAGTAAAGCAGCTTTCAAAAAATTAAAAAAACAAAACAAAACCCTAATTCATCCAGGTTTCTCTTAGGCCTGTGTAGGCGACTGGATTTTGTCTATTTTGGGACACCCTACCCCATGAGGAGCCTAGGGCTAAATGCCAGTTTTGCTGCCTGTAGAATCTCCCCCCATTTTTCCTGCCAGCGGGAACTCTGCCGATCTTGAATGACTGCACGGACCCAGCTGAAGGGGAAATATAGTGAGGTAGTGTCAACCTAAAGCTACAGACTCATGAAGATCTTTTGGGGCCCCAGGGCCCATTCTCAACTGGCTTTGAGCAAAAGCTTCTGAAATACCTCATAGGCTTTTTTTAGTCCCTGGTGGCTGCATGACAACCCCTTATACAAGGAGCTGGGGCCCTGCCCTCCACTACAGAGAACCCGGAGCTCTCTGGGCTCTCTTCCTTAGGGGGAAAGGGGGTTAAGTGCCCCCTTCCTTCACTTTTGCCTGTCCATTCCTTCAGGCATTCAGCCTTGCCCCCTCTGGGAGGAGAATGGGGAGAAGATGCTCTTCAAGCAGCACCAGGCAATACCACAAGGATCTGCTGTTCTTCACTATTATTCAGTATATATATCCAACCACTGTGTGCCATAATCCAAAAGCATAACATTCTACACCACATTTTTGCAGATGATATCATGATATGCACATATTCACCACGGCCAGCCAGACTATATAACAATAACAGGATGCTTTAAGGCAATTATTTAATGACTGTCGCAGCACAACCGGACCATAAATTATAAAAAGGCGGAAGTTCACCCCCCCCCTCCCTGACAACCATCAATAAGAATCTCAGATAGTGACCTAGTAGGCAAGTCAGAGATCAGATATTTGGGGGTTACACTTGACCAAAATCTAAACTTGGAATCACATGTCAAGAGAATAACAAAAGACGCCTACCACAAAATTAAGGTCATACAGAAACTCAGCCCACTACTTGACACCAATGACTTTCGCACAGTATGCTAGGCAACAGTAATACCGCACTTAGATTATTGCAACATAATTTATCAAGGTCTCCCGACGTGTACAATCCACCCACTCCAAATGCCCCAAAATACAGCAGCTTGTATAATTACAGGTGCATCAATATATGACCAGGTAACATGCATCTTAAAACAATTACATTGGTTTCCAATACAGTTCCGTTTCAAATTCTAATTAATACTCATCATATTGAAGATCCCACGCAAGCTATCGGCAGTGTCTACAAACCCTGATACATAGAGCTGTGGACACCAAACCAAGAAGATCCAAAAACCAAACTCTATCATCCCCACCATAAAGGTAAAAAGCAAATAGCCTGCAGCAGGGCATTCTCCTTATTCGCATCTTCAATTTGGAACTCACTTCTGAATGAACTAAAATCTATTAATGACGCCACCGATTTTTCAGTTTTTTCCGGAACATACCTCTTTACAGAACACTTTGGAACAGATACCTAACCCTAACCTCACCTCAAGACATAATGAAAACAGAAGGACAAAAGGGCAATATACATCCACAACACACCCTACCCCACATAAACAATGATAAACATGAATCACTTAACAGCGACGTCCCCCAAGGACCCCAACAGATCAATATGTGCACTAGTCACTACCCATGTCGTTACAATGTTACTGCTCCTTTACAGATAGTTAGCCAACTGCTTACACCCCAGTAACTTCAGTGTTGCACTATTTATGTAAAGTAACACTGTGTACATAGCTGTTATTTATACTTGTTCTTTTCATTGTATATCCCCCCAGTTCAAGTTAAATGTAAACCGCTTTTACTGAATAATGATGCAGTATAGAAAATGCATTGAATAAATAAAGATGAGGATTCCCAGCCTCCAACAGGTGAGTTAGCAGAGGAAGGGGAACTTCCCTTGGAGGAGGGGGAGGATCCATGGTTGATCCGTTTATTTCACTGGGAGGATCTCTCCAACCTGATTCTGGATGCCATGGAGGATCTGCATATTGAAGAGCTCCATTCTGGGGCGGTTTCTCAGATGGTCCTTGTCCTGGAGGGTTTGTGACATCCCTTAGGTTTCTTTCCCCTCCCTGAGCTCTTTGATAGTTCATAGCCCGCTTCAAGCAACTCGACAGTGAGATGTTCACGAACTGCGCAATCCCAAAGCTCGCTTGATCCACAGTCAGCCTCAGCGAAATGGTCTCCAACTGGAATGATACCCTCTCATCATATGCTCATCAACCAGCCTTCACCATGGTTCTCACCTGATCTCCGAGCTTCTCAAGGACCAAGCAGGAAGTCAGTCCTCACTTATGGGTGACGTCGGCGCCGACGGAGCCCTCGCGGAGCAATTTTCCCCAGCTTTCAAAGAAAGCCTTTGGGAATTGCAGCGCGCATGCGCGGTCGTCTTCCCGCCCGAGGGTGCCATCTTAGCCAGTCTTCTTTTTTCCGCGGAGCCCTACAGACGTCCCCGTCTTGTCCCCGCGAAAAAGTTGATTTTCTTCTTTGTTTTATCCTTTTTTCTTTCGGTTCGACGCCGATCGTTTTCCCGCCCGGACTCGCGACGCCGGTCTCGAGTCCGCTTACTTTTTTCGGTTTTTCTGACTTGGTCAGCTTTCGTTTTCGGTTTCCCTGGCAGCCCGGTCCTTTGACCTCGCAGGGGCCCTTTTTCCCCCGATGGCTGCCAGTGGGTTTAAGCGGTGTGGTCGGTGTGACCGAAATATGTCACTAACCGACACACACGACTTTTGCCTCCGCTGTCTGGGCCCGGATCATGAGGAACTGATCTGTGGGCCCTGCAGCAAACTGTCCTCAAAGGCGTTGAGGAGTCGGCGGCATCAGCGTGAGAGAATCTTCGCTGACCCCAGCCGTACCCGGACCTCGTCGGAGGCCTCCGCGTCGAAAGGCTCCAGCTCGGACCGTCGCCGGAGCTCCTCCGACCGGGGTTCTCCCTCCGGGGACCATCGTCGGAAGGAAAAACCCGCGAGGGCGGCGTCGGTGGACGCTCCTGGTTCCGCGAGGGCCAGGTCGCATAGCCCCAACAGCCGCCCCGGGTCCTTGGAGAAGGAACACCTCCCGAAGCGACCTCGCCTGGAGTCGGAGATGCCTGCCCGGGTAAGTCCTGTGGTCCTTCTGGACTCGCCTCCGCGACAGCCGACGTCGGGCCCGACGCCGTCGGGGCCCGAGTCGGGGGCTGCTGGGTCACCTGAGGTCGGACTCAGGTTGACGGCCTTGGAGAGCAGACTGTCTGCCTTCATGGACCAGCAGCGGGCACTGCTCGCTGGCCTCGCTGGCGCCGCTGCCCCGACCGCCGGGACGTCGACGTCCAAGTCGACCCCGGAGATCGAGCCGATCCTCGAGTCGATGAGAACTCGAGTCGATCCTCGGTCGAGGTCACCCTCTGCCTCCCGTTCGGGACCGAGGTCGCCGACGCCGACTCCCTCGACGTCGGGGCGGCTGGCGCCGCACCCTGCCTGGGCCGACCCCACCGAGTCCTCGTCGGAGTCAGTCTGGGAGTCTTAGGAGGAAGAGTCACCTGATTCTTTCCGGACTCGGTGTGTCCCATCGGACTCACCGGGGTCCGAGCCTCGGAAACATTCCCCCCCGGAGGATGCCCGGTTCTCGGACTTCGTTAGGGATATGGCCAAGGCTTTGGCCTTCCCTGCGGATCCCGAGGAGGAGCCTCGAGCCGAAGAGCTCGACGCCCTCCAGTATGACTCTCCCGCGAGGGAACACTTTACTGTGCCGGTTCCTCCTATGCTGGAACGACTACTCTTCCGCATGTGGGAGAGTCCGGCCTCCTCGCCGGTCCTGAGCAAGCGGGTCGATTCTATCTATCGGGTCCGCAAGAGCCCTGGCTTTCAGAAGGCACAGCTGCCACACCATTCCATGGTAGTGGAATCGGCCATGCATCGTCTTAAGAGCCAGAAGATGCACTCCTCGGTGCCTCCTGGAAGGGAGGCCCGTAATCTGGATGGCCTTGGCAAGAAGTGCTTCCAGGGCTCTATGCTCGCATGTCGTGTCCAGACTTACCAGCTCTACATGGGCATGTATCTCCGGGATCTGGCTAAAGAGCTAGCCGGATTCTCCGCTGGTCTCTCCGAGGAGCCCTTGCGGAGGTTCCTAGCCTTGTCCACGGGCATTCGGGAATGCTCAAAGTTCATGTCCCGAGCAGCCTATGATGGCTTTGAGGCCTCGGCTCGAGTAGCCGCAGCCGGCATCGGTGCCCGCCGACAGGCTTGGCTTCAGTCGTCTGACCTTGAGCCCTGGGTGCAGGACAAGTTGGTCGATGTCCCCTGCCGAGGCGAAAACCTCTTTGGCAAGCCCATGGCGGAAAAGGCTGCACAAATTGAGACTGAGACTCTCACCAGGACCAGGCTTTCTAGGAAGACCTCCGCCCCTTCCCAGAAAAAGAAGGGCTCGGGGAAAAAGTCCTTTTACCCGAGGAAGGCGGCTGCCTACAAACAATACCCCCATTATCAGGCCCCTGCAGCTCCCCAACAGGGCCAGCAGGCCAAGGGACGGGGTAACGGGTCCCGTAGGCAGCAAGCCCCCAAGCCTGCACCACCAGCCCCTGCTCAGCAGGGTGGGGGCTTTTGACTCGCTCAGCATAGCCTCTCCCCCCCCGCTGGTTCCTCCCAGCACCGGAGGCCGGCTGGTTCACTTCGCCCACAGGTGGTCCAGCATCACCGCAGATGCCTGGGTACTTCAGGTCGTGCGAGAAGGCTACCTTCTCCACTTCCATCAGGTCCCTCCCTCCTATTTTCCGGGAGAACCTCCGCGCCCCCCTCTGCACAGGGAGTTGCTCCTTCAGGAGTTAGCAGGTCTTCTGCAGGAACAGGCGGTGGAACCGGTGCCACACCACCTGAGAGGTCAAGGCTTTTATTCAAGGTATTTTCTGATACCAAAGAGAACAGGGGGCCTCAGACCCATCCTGGACTTGCGCAACCTCAACAAGTTCCTTGTGCGGGAGAAGTTCAAAATGCTTACCCTTGGAATCCTTTTGCCCTACCTCCAGCAGGGAGATTGGCTATGCTCCTTGGATCTAAAGGATGCCTACACACACATCCTCATCCACCCAAGCCACCGCCAATACCTAAGGTTTGTGGTGGCAGGAAATCATTACCAGTACAGAGTACTGCCCTTTGGCCTGTCCTCCGCACCGCGAGTCTTCACAAAATGTCTCGCGGTCGTGGCGGCCCATCTCTGGCTTCACGGCCTCTATGTCTTTCCGTACCTCGACGACTGGCTCATCAGAGCAGCGTCCGCTCAGGAGGTCACCAACGCCACGTGCCGCACGGTGACTCTGCTGCAGCACTTGGGCTTTGTTATAAACTTCGCAAAGTCCACTTTGCTCCCCTCACAGGATCTCGAGTTCATCGGCGCAAGGCTGCACACTCCTCGGGCACGAGCGTACCTACCGCTCGACAGGGCTCAACGGCTCATGGACCTAGCCGACCGCTTTCGCAGCCAGCCCCTGGTCTCCGCCAGGCGCTTCCTGAGACTGCTCGGCCATATGGCTTCCACCGTCCATGTGACCCCCAATGCCCGCCTGAATATGCGGTCTGCTCAATGGTGTCTCCGCCGGCAGTGGCGACAAGCCACAGGCGGCCTAGCGGACCTAGTGCGCGTCTCCGAGCCGCTGGTCTCGTCTCTCCGGTGGTGGCTCCGGCAGCCGAACCTGATATTCGGAATGCCTTTCCAGTCACCTCAGCCGACCCGGGTGCTGACCACCGATGCATCCCTCCTGGGCTGGGGAGCACATTGCCAAGAGGCACGTACTCAGGGCCTCTGGACCACGTGGGAGTCTGCTCAGCAGATCAACTTCCTGGAGCTCAGGGTGATCCGCCTAGCTCTCAAGGCCTTCTCCCACCTGACTTCCCACCAATCCGTCCTTGTCCAGACGGACAATCAAGTTGCCATGTTCTACGTGAACAAGCAGGGGGGCACGGGCTCCTTCCTCCTCTGCCGGGAGGCACAGAAGCTCTGCTCTTGGGCCGTCAGTCACGGCATTCTCCTCAAGGCGGTTTATCTTCCGGGCCAAGAAAATTGCCTTGCAGACAAACTCAGCAGGGTCCTCCAGCCGCACGAGTGGCGTCTGGATCCCTTGGTGGTTCAGAAGCTCTTCCTCAAGTGGGGTCTCCCCACGGTAGATCTCTTTGCCAGTCCTCACAACCGGCAACTTCCTCGCTTCTGCTCTCGTCAGCCACACCCCCTTCGGGTTGCGGCGGACGCCTTTCTGATCTCATGGTCGGGGAGCCTTCTGTATGCTTTCCCTCCCATCCCGCTAGTCTCTCGGACCCTCTTCAAGGTTCTCCGAGACAAAGCCTTCATGATCCTGGTGGCCCCTCGCTGGCCCAGGCAGCCGTGGTTTCCGCTCCTGCTGCAACTGGCGGTGGAGGATCCAATCCCTCTGGGGGTACAACCGGATCTCCTCACTCAGGATCAGGGGTCCCTCCTGCACCCCAACCTCAGGTCTCTCAACCTCATGGCCTGGCTGCTGAGAGGGTAGTCCTCGCTCCCCTTCTCCTGCCGGCGGAGGTGGAGGAGGTCGTCTTGGCTTCGCGACGGCCTTCTACCCGCAAATGCTACGCCCTTAAATGGCGTCGCTTTGCAGTCTGGTGTACCCAACAGTCTCAGGATCCCTTCTCCTGCCCGGTGTCGGTGATCTTGCAGTACTTGCTGCACCTCTCTAATCTGGGACTTAAGTCCAACTCCGTCAAAGTTCACCTCAGTGCTCTTTCAGCGCATCATGTGCCGGTGGACGGCAGACCTCTCTCCAATGACCCTCTCGTAGCGAGGTTTCTCCGAGGTCTCCTTCTACTTAAACCACCTCTGCGCCCGCCAGCGCCTGACTGGGACCTGAATGTGGTTTTGCAGCGGATCACCTGTCCGCCTTTTGAACCTATGGCTACCTGTTCTCTCCGTTTTCTGTCTTGGAAAACACTGTTCTTGATAGCTTTCACTTCCGCTAGACGCGTAAGTGAATTGCAGGCCCTCGTGTCTGATCCCCCTTACACTAGGTTCTACAAGAATAGGGTGGTCCTACGGACTCATCCGAAATTTCTGCCTAAAGTGGTCTCCCCTTTTCACATCAATCAGGAGGTGGTACTTCCAACCTTCTTTCCCAGACCACACTCCAGCCGAGCTGAGACGGTCCTCCATACCCTGGACTGTAGAAGGGCTCTGAACTTCTACCTTGACCGTACGCGGGAGCACCGTAAAGCTGCTCAGCTTTATGTGTCTTTTGACCCCAATAGATTGGGGCTCCCGGTCTCCAAGCGTACTCTGTCCATCTGGGTTGCGGACTGTATCTCTTGGGCTTATGGGGCAGCCGGACTCTCCTTAGAAAGTCGAGTCACGGCTCATTGTGTTCGGGCAAAGGCCACGTCAGTGGCTTACCTCCGCTCTGTTCCGCTGGCAGGCATCTGCCGGGCCGCTACTTGGTCTTCGAGCCAGACTTTTGCGGTCCATTACTGTCTCGAGAGGGAGTCCCGTAGGGACAGTGCTTTCGGACAGGCAGTCCTCCGTAATCTCTTTGAGGTCTGAGCAACTCCTACCCTCCATCCCGGATGTGGGCTACCGGTGGGTGATATTTCAGCGAAGATTCTATCCTTCTGTGCTGCTGAGCTAGAGGGAGCTCATTTTTGTGCTTAGGGTCTCCGGTAGCCTTGAGCTTGGGAGTCCCATAAGTGAGGACTGACTTCCTGCTTGGTCCTGGAGAAAGCGTAGTTACTCACCTGTAACAGGTGTTCTCCAGGAGCAGCAGGAATCAGTCCTCACTACCCTCCCTCCTCCCCTTGGAGTTGCAATCGTCTGCTTATGTTCTTTTTGCAAATTTTTATGCTGTCTTTTTTAGCTATGTCATCTGACTGGCTAAGATGGCACCCTCGGGCGGGAAGACGACCGCGCATGCGCGCTGCAATTCCCAAAGGCTTTCTTTGAAAGCTGGGGAAAATTGCTCCGCGAGGGCTCCGTCGGCGCCGACGTCACCCATAAGTGAGGACTGATTCCTGCTGCTCCTGGAGAACACCTGTTACAGGTGAGTAACTACGCTTTCCCTGCTCCACCTCAGAGAAAATGGAGAATTACCCATAGAACCTCTGACCAAATCATCTACTTAGAATATCTGAAACAACATCGCGAATCAACATGGGCCAAGAGGAAGGAATTCCATGCTGAGATCCTCAACCGCTCACTAAATAAGCCAAGAGACCTATTCAACCTAGAAAAATCCTTCACCAACCAACCTTCCCCACCTCAGCAAGAAAGCATTCAACCCCAGGCATACGCGAACTATATTCAATCCAAAGCAATAAAGATCACCACAACAACAACTCATGAACCCTCCAAGACTCCCCACATGCAGTTTACACTCACCAAACTCTCACCTCCCTCAGCAAAGACCATCGAGGAGATCATCGCCTCAATAAACACTACGACTGCACCAACTGATCCTTGTCCAGCCCATTGGATTAGAACTATGTGCTCTCAACTCAGTCCATTCATAGCCAACATTGCCAAGTTGTCTTTCGAAGCCGGAGTCTTCCCAGATGCTCTCAAGCACACATCCATTCGTCCACTACTCAAAAACAACCAGCTGGATCCGAAGAAAGAGGATTCTTACCGACCAATCTCTAGTATCCCATTACTAGCTAAAATTCTGGAGAAGTTGACCCAGAGACAGATTCAGCAACATGTTGATACGTCCTCCCCATTAGACCCATGTCAACATGGATTCAGAGAAGCCCACGGTGTAGAAACTCTACTAACGGTATTAACCAATACACTCATCAATGGAATAAACAGCATCAAGAATGGCTTTACACTACTTTTCCTCGATATAGCAGCAGCGTTCGACTCCGTAGATCATGTGCAGCTCCTGAAGCGGCTTCATGAGAAGGGAATCCAGGACCAAGCATGGAACTGGTGCAAATCCTACCTCGAATACAGATGGCAGCAAGTACGCATTGGTAACGACACATCTGAACCTTTCCAGCAGAAACAGGGTGTACCCCAAGATTCCTCCCTGTCTGCTCTGCTCTTTAATATCTATATGTAGCCAGTTTGTGACATTGCCCGCTCTTTCGGCATATCCTGCCTTATGTACGCAGATGACGTGCTGCTGTTTACACCTATAACTGTCACTTGCCCGGACTACACCGTACTAATCAACTGCTTCAATGCAATAACGGATTGGCTACTCACTCAGAACCTCTGTATAAATTTAAAAAAAACAGAAGTCCTAATAATAGCAAGAAATAAAGGTTTCTTTCCTCCACCATCACTGAAAGTCAGAGACGCAGAACTCCCAGTCATATCCAATATGCGTTATCTTGGGGTCATATTGGATCAACAATTGGACTTCAAGGAACACATAAAACGCACCGAAAAAGCTATCTATTTCAAGGTCAAATCCCTGCGGCACTTGAGACCTATGATTGAACCCGGTGACTTCCGCACCATCTTCCAAGCGCTAGTCACACCGCACTTCGATTATGCCAATATAATACTTCATGGTCTCCCGAAAACCACCCTCAACCCTCTACAGCTAGCCATGAATGCCGCAGCCCGCGTACTTTGTGGAGCCTCAAGGACTGACCACATCTCCCCCATTTTAAAAGAACTTCACTGGCTCCCAGTATGTTTCAGAATCCTATACAAGGCCCTCCTCACTACCTTCAAGGCCTTTAACAAAATATCACCTGCATCTATCTCCGACCTTATGAAGGGGAAGGTGATGGCAGTGGGAGTATACTATCGACCACCTGGCCAGAATGAACAAATGGATGATGAAATGCTCAAAGAAATCAAGGAAGCTAACAAAAGTCACAACAGAGTAGTAATAATGGGTGATTTCAATTACCCCGGTATCGACTGGGTCAGTGTCACAGCAGGACAAGCTAAAGAGATAAAGTTTCTAGATGGAATAAATGACTGCTTCTTGGAGCAGCTGGTTCATGAACCGACCAGAGGGGAAGCCATACTGGACCTAGTCCTTAGTGGAACGCCAGATCTGGTGCAAGAAATAAGGGTGTTGGGACCACTTGGCAATAGTGATCATAGTATGATCATGTTTGATTTAATTAGTGGAGGACAGATAGTAAAGGCATCCACAGTACTACCTTTTAACTTTCAAAAGGGAGACTATGATAGAATGAGGAATATAGTTAGGAAAAAACTAAAAGGAGCGGTTCCAAAGGTTAAAGACTTACAGCAAGCTTGGGTGTTATTTAAAAATACTATCCTCGAAGCCCAGACCAGCTGTATTCCACGCATTAAGAAAAGTGGAAGAAAGTCCAAAAAACTGCCAGCATGGTTTAAAGGTGAGGTCAAAGAGGCTGTTGCTGCCAAAAAAGCAACCTTCAGGAAATGGAAAAAAGAGCCAAATGATGAAAACTGGAAACAGCACAAGCACTGGCAAGTTAAATGCAAAGCATTGATAAGGCAGGCAAAACGGGAATTTAAAAAGAAACTTGCTACGGAAGCAAAAACACGAAATAAAGACTTTTTCAAGTACATTCGTAGCAAAAGGCCTGTGAGAGAGTCAATTGGACCATTAGATGATAGAGGGGTAAAAGGGGCAGTAAGAGGAAACAAGGCTATAGCAGAGAGACTGAATGAATTCTTTGCTTCGGTCTTTACTGAGGAAGATGTAGGGATGTTACCCAAGACTGAAGTGGTATTTAAAGGTGATACTGCAGAGGAATTGAGAGAAATATCGCTACACCGGGAAGATATATTACAACTATTTGATAAACTGAATAGTAGCAAATCACCTGGACCGGATGGTATACATCCCAGAGTGTTGAAAGAACTGAAATATGAGATTGTAGACCTGCTATTGGTAATCTGTGAACTTTCATTAAAATCATCTGTAATACCTGAAGATTGGAGGGTCGCCAACGTAACACCAATTTTTAAAAAGGGTTCCAGGGGTGACCCAGGAAATTACAGACCGGTGAGCCTGACGTCAGTACCAGGGAAAGTGGTAGAAACCATCATAAAGAACAAAATTACGCAGCATGTAGATAGTCATGGCCTAATGGGAGACAGCCAACATGGCTTTAGACAAGGAAGATCTTGTCTTACTAATCTGATATGTTTTTTTGAAGGTGTGCATAAACAGGTAGACAAAGGTGAGTCGGTTGATATAGTGTATCTGGACTTTCAGAAAGCTTTTGACAAAGTCCCCCATCAGAGACTTTTGGCGAAGCTAAAAAGTCATGGGATAGGAGGCAGTGTACTATTGTGGATCGGGAACTGGTTAAAAGATAGAAAGCAGAGGGTAGGGCTAAATGGCCAATATTCCCAATGGAAAAAGGTGAATAGTGGAGTACCCCAGGGATCTATACTGGGTCCGCTGCTTTTTGACATATTCATAAATGACCTGGAAAAGGGAATAACTAGTGAGGTTATCAAATTTGCAGATGACACAAAACTGTTTAAAGTTGTTAAAACCCAAGAGGATTGTGGAAAACTGCAGGAGGATCTGGATAAATTGGAAGACTGGGCATCCAAATGGCAGATGAAATTTAATGTGGACAAGTGCAAAGTTATGCACCTAGGAAAGAACAACCCACACTAGTTACACAATGCAAGGCTCCACATTAGAAACCACCACCCAGGAAAAAGATTTAGGAGTCATTGTGGATAACATGTTAAAACCCTCCGCCCAGTGTGCAGCAGCGGCCAAGAAAGCAAATAGAATGCTAGGTATCATAAGGAAAGGGATGGAGAACAAAACAAAGGATATTATAATGCCTCTGTATCACTCCATGGTACGACCGCACCTTGAATATTCTGTGCAATTCTGGTCACCGTATCTTAAAAAGGACATAGCGTTATTAGAAAAAGTACAGAGAAGAGCCACCAAATTGGTGAAGAGGATGGAAGGCTACTCCCATGAAGAGAGGCTAAGAAGGTTAGGGCTCTTTAGCCTGGAGAAGAGACGGCTGAGGGGAGATATGATAGAGGTCTATAAATTAATGAATGGAGTGGAACGGATAAACGTGGATCAATTGTTTACGCTATCAGAGTATAGAAAGACTAGGGGACATGTAATGAAGCTACAGGGTAAACTATTTAAGACAAATAAGAGAAAATATTTTTTCACTCAACGTGTAATCAAACTCTGGAATCTGTTACCGGAGGATGTAGTAAGGGCTGTTAGTATAGCTGGGTTTAAAAAAGGTTTGGACAAGTTCCTGAAGGAAAGGTCCATAAACCACTATTAAAAAGGGACCCAGGATATCAATGCTTGACCCAGTACAAGCATTGTGGAACCTGTCTTTTGGGGATATTGCTAGGTACGTATAACCTAGATTGGCCACTGTTGGAAACAGGATACTGGGCTTGATGGACCTCGGTCTGACCCAGTATGGCATGTCTTATGTTCTTATGTTCTCATCATACACACTGCAAACAGACCTAGGAGACCACTGGCTGCAGACACGCTACTCATACCAAGTGAATCTACAAAGCTCAACCAGACCACCATCAATAGGGCATTCTTGAACTATGCCCCTAGATGTTGGAACAAGTTCCCTCCCAGCATTAGAGCAATCAAGGACCTTAGGCTGTTCAGAAAAGCCCTCAAACACCACCTTTTCCTCACGTATTTTACACATCTGTATATTCCCCCCCCTCACCCTTCCCCACCCTCCCAACCCCAAACCGCAGCTATATGAGTCCAGTAACCTACAGCAAAATTAGTTCTAAATGTATTTGTACTAAGTAATGTAAATAGCTTCCCCCAAGTTACCTCCATGTTAAATCCCTGTTCTATGTAGACGATGGTCTAATTTAACTGACCAAGTGTTATATTGTTCAATGTAAACCGCACTGATGACAAAGAGCGCGGTATATAAGAAATGTTAAATAAATAAAATAAATAGCCTCTCAGTGGGAGACACTTATGCTGGGGTTAAGGGGTACTAAGGTCCTAGCGTAGCTGCATCCTCTGCCTCAAGTATAGCTTGGTAACTACTAACAAACTAAACTCCGTATCTTCCCAATATCGAACTCGACAACAAAAACAACAGGAAGAAAAATAATAAACAAAACCCTGATTAGCTCCTACCCATGGTCTCCCTATAATGGAGATATATACCATGGACTGGGAGAGAAAAAAAAGCCTCAGACGAGGGTTCCTGGCAGTGCAGAGCAAAAGCCCTGCTAACAGCTCATAGGAAAACCCCTTGATGTCATTCATAGGCTTATTGTGCAAAGTCAGTTTTTTAAATTTTCAAATGCATTTAAAAACGCTGAAAAACATAAACAAAGCACTTATCTAGCGAACAGAAAGCATAGTTACTCACCTGTAACAGGTGATCTCTGGGAACAGCAGGAATGTAGTCTTCACATATGGGTATCGTTGGCACCGACGGAGCCTGCGTGGGAATGCTCCCCAGCGTCCAATAGGAAAGCTTTTGGGAGCATCCCACAGCGCCTGCGTGTTGCCTTCCCACCTTTCCCAACTGTCCCTCTCCAGTTGAGTTTAAAGCTGAGACAAAAGAGAGAGAGAAAGAGAGAGGGGAGGTGGTTGGGTTGTGAAGACTAAATTCCTGCTATTCCCGGAGATCACCTGTTACAGGTGAGTAACAATGCTATCTCCAGGAACAAGCAGGAATGTAGTCTTCACATATGGGGACTCCCTAGCTGCAGATGCCAGGGAGAGGGCCCCAAAAGGTTGTGTGCCCTTGTGAAAGGGCTCCACTTCCCCCCCATGGATATCTGGCATCCTACCAGGGATGGTGGTTAGGAGTTGATTAAGTCTGGAATAGGTGTTGAACAGCCTGACCAAGCAAGGCATCCCAGCGGGAGTCCTTGTCTAAGCAGTAATGGGCTGTGAAGGTATGTACCGAAGCCCAAGTAGCTGCTCGACAGATGTCGTCGATAGACAGACACAGAGTGAAGATGAGCCATTAAGGCTGCCATGGCTCTCACATTGTGATCTGTGACATGGCCTTCAAGAGGAAGGTTCTTACTTTCATAGGCAAACGATATACACTGTGCAATCCAGCTGGACAGTGTTCTCTTGGAGACTGAAAGTCCCAAATGACTAGGATCAAAAGCAACAAAGAGTTGAGAGGATTTTCTATGTTGCTATGTCCTTTGCAAGTAAAAGGCCAAAGCTCTTTTACAGTCCAAAGTATGAAGGTTCCTTTCTGCATTTGAGGCATGAGGCCTTGGAAAGAATACAGGAAGGTAAACCGCTTGGTTTAAATGAAAAGGCGAAACCACCTTTGGCATAAAGTGTGGATGAGTCCTAAGGACTACCTTATCATGATGGAACCTTGTATAAGGAGGATCAGCCACCAACGCTTGCAATTCACTGATGCGACGTGCTGTTGTGATTGCAGTGAGAAAGATAACCTTCCAGGAAAGGAATTTTAAAGAGGTATTGACTAATGGTTCAAAGGGCATTTTCATGAGCTGTCCAAGTACCAGATTTAAGTCCCATGCCACCGGTGGTGGCTTAATGGGAGGGTTAGTAAAAAGAAGGCCTCTCATAAATCTCGCTATGAGAGGATGAGAGGAAATAGGTTGTCCATTTAGAGGCTTGAAAGAAGCTGCAATAGCACTCAAATGGACTCTCACTGAATTGGTCTTAAGCCCTGCATTTGATAAATGAAGGAGATACTCCAGTAATGATTCCAGAGGTATCGCAAGAGGGTTAAGACCCTTCTGCGAGCACCATATGGTAAACCTTTTCCACTTAAATGCATAAGAGCATGTTGTGGAAGGCTTCCTGGAAGCATGAAGGATATCCTTTACCTGCTGGGAAAGTTTAAGACCGTGAAGTTCTAGGCTTTCAGCAACCAGGCCCTGAGATGCAGAGACTGGGGATTGGGATGCCACAGCATCCCGTCCTCTTGAGAAAGAAGATCTGGAGCAGATCCTAACTCCAGAGGCGGAGCTTGAGGGAAATGTAGGAGCAGAGGGTACCACGGTTGCCGTGGCCAACGTGGAGCTATGAGGATCATATGACCTCTGTCTCTCTGAAGCTTGAACAGGGTTTTGGGAATTAGGGGAATGGGTGTAAAGGCATCCAGGAAATCCTGACCCCAGTGAAGGAGAAAAGCATCCCTAGCCTGACAACCTCGAGCCAGAATTCTGGAACAGAACCGGGGAAGTTTGGCATTCAGCGGACTTGCAAAGAGGTCTATGTCCGGGGTTCCCCAAATTTGAAAAATTTGGGCCACCTGGTCTGCATGGAGAGACCATTCATGTGGAAGCAGAACTCGACTGAGTTTATCTGCCCAAGAGTTTTGAATGCCTGGAAGATACACCGCAAGGAGATGAATCTGATGCTCTCTGGCGAGGGCCCATAGTTGCAAAGCTTCATTGTACAGCGACAGAGAACCTGTTCCGCCATGCTTGTTCACATAAAACATGGCTGCCTGATTGTCCGTTTGAACTAGGACTGTCTTGTAGCTGAGCTGGGTGTGAAATACTCGAAGAGCAAGGAAGATTGCTCTGAGCTCCAGGAGGTTGATATGGAGATAGGCCTCCTGTGGAGTCCAGGTACCCTGGGTAGAGAGGCCGTGCAAGTGGGCTCCCCAACCCACCTGTGAAGCATCTGTAGATAGAGTGGCTTGGGATGGGGGTTGCTGAAAAGGAGACCCCACCAGAAGGTTTTTGGATGACTGTGTCGTATCCCCTTTGCCTAGGCCAGAGGCTTAGGGCAAAAAGGGCTGCCTTATTTGTCCTTAAATAAAGAGTCACTGGTTTTCTCCACCTAGGGAATTCTGGGAGTTGTAGTTCTTAAAGACAAAGTAGTATGACCACTCGGGTTTGTTCAGGCAAAACAAGAAAATTTATTTTGGGTTCCCCTTTCGCATCAAATTCAAACACAAGGCAAAAATAGGATTATTCTCCAAAAAGATAACAGGAACAAAACTTTGCATCTGGAACCTCAGAACTGAAAACACCTTTTCACATCACAGCTGTTCCCAGCTAATTCTTCAGCATGTTAATTCACAGCTACTTCTTTTCATCCAAACCAGGTAAATTCATTCCCTTTATATTCAATGTCGCTTTAGTTAATAAACTCAGGGTTCAGAAAAATGTTCTTTAGCTTAACAGGTCTTAGCTTTCTCCTAGCTAAGTGCAATATTGCTTTTCAAAGACTTCCTGTCTCAGTCCTTTTTCTTAGCAATAATCAAACTTCCCTTCTACATAGAGAACAATCCATCGGAGCTTCTTTACATCCAGAATCTTCCTCACAAGGATCAATCTGCATGTCCTCCTGGCCTATACATTGCTTATCTTCTCCTGGGTTTTCAACCACACGTTCACACTTACTGCTTTGCAGAAACTTCTGGAGTTCCTATAAAAGCTGCTCTCCTTGACAAGAACTGGCTGTACCTTGAGAGTTTGCTTTTCTGTCTTGGAACAGTTTCTTTAATACTTTAATTGTATTCAGGTCAATCCCTCTGCTCGAGGCTAGGTTTTGGTTATCTCTGTCTATAACTGCTTGCACCCACCTTCTCTCAGCTTGGGTTCCTGGAACCGGGTTATGCACACTCTGCTCTGCAGTCTGGCTCAGCTCATTAGCAGCGTCTCCAGCTATCCATTTGCTGGACTCTGAAGCAGGGCGTACCTTTCACCTTAGAACTGTTTCTTTGGTTGCTAAAACCTTTTTCCCACGTGGAATAAAGCTTTCCACGTCTGCGTTCTCTTGGCTTCCCTGCTCCTGAACCCTCTGGCTTCACAGCTGCTGCCCTCTCGGCTGCTCTCTCTCCTCCTCCCCTCTCTGCTGCAACTGAGGCCGGCTTAAAAAGCTGCTTTCCAGCTATCACTCCCTGGTCCCTGCATGTGTGCCTCTGATTAGAGCTCAAACCTGCACCTACGTTAGGGCTTGGGCGTGGCTCTGCCTCAGCTAGTATGTGTTTCTTTAGTTCCTCTGAAGCTTGAATCCTGTGGAAACCTTGCCTGTCTCTTTTCTTAAAGGGGTATTCCCTATTTTCCTCTGTTTCCATCTGTTCCATACTGCTCTCATTGTCACAACTGCCACCATTGGAGTGACAAAATGAGGCAATCTGAGTTTGCTATTTTGTCTGACAGGCAACCTGAGTCCACTGAGTGGATAAGGTCCACTGGGCTGCCCTCATATGGAGGCGAAAATAAGGAACCACATGCACGGTGGATGCCATGTGGCCTAGCAACTGTAACATTTCCCGAGCAGTGAGGTGAGGTTTTAGCACTGCTTGAGAAGCTAACTGCACAATGCGAAGGCAGCGGGGCTGTGGAAGGAAGGCCTTTGTCTGTCTGGTATCCAGAAGAGCTCCTATAAACTCTAGGGATTGAGTGGGAGCAAGGTTGGACTTTGGGAAGTTTGACAAGTCCCAAATACTGAAGGATGCGCATTGTGCGAGACAGCCATCCTGGCCTCTGGCTCTGAAGGGACTCGAATGAGCCAGTCATCTAAGTAAGGGAAGTCGAATATTCCCAGGGTGCGGAGAAATGCTGCTACCACAGCCATGCATTTTGTGAACACCCTTGGTGCAGAAGCCAGGCCAAAAGGAAGAACCCTGTATTGGTAGTGCTTCCCTTGAAACAGGAATCGAAGGAATCTTTGGCGAGTTGGATGGATGAGAACATGAGTGTACGCATCCTTGAGATCTAGAGAACAAAGCCAATCCTGACTCCTAAGGTATGGCAGCAGAGTTCCTAGAGAAATCATTTTGAACTTCTCTCTGAACAGGAATTTGTTCAATTCTCTGAGGTCTAGAATGGGTCTGTGTCCTCCTGTTTTCTTTGGAATAAGGAAATAGGGGGAGTAAAGCCCTGTACCCCGTTGGGGAATGGGCACCTCTTCTATTGCTCCTTGAGCAAGGAGCATTGTGACTTCTTGACCAAACCGGTCGTTGGGAGAGGTCTGAGAATTGAACTGTCTTACTATTGTAGGAGGGGACATGCTGAGGAAATAAAGCTTGTACCCCTCTTGTACAATAGACAGAGTCCAATTTTCTGACACCATCTGGGGGCAAAATGACATAACCTTCCTGGGATCGTGGAGGGTTCTGGTCCGTTCAGGGCCAGGAAGGCAAAGTTTTCTAGATAGGAGTCAAAGTCCCTGTGGAGGCTGAGTCTGCTGAGCCGGTTGAGGCTTAGCTGCTTTTGGCTTCCTTTGTTGCATAAGTTGTTGCTGCTGTCCCTTTTGGGCAGACTGACCTGAACGATGTCCCTGCTGGGTATAGGAGGGATGAAACGTCTTCTTCGTACTGAAGAATGGTTTCTTAGAGGATCTTTTCCTCGCAGGATCCGCTGTAGATTTGGACAATCTATCCAAAGTGATATTGTCAGCATCTATCTCATTAGCTTTTTCCTGCCAATTCTTGCCAAAGAGATTCTCTCCTGTGCAAGGTGTATTCCCAGTTTGTCCTGTACCCAGATTTCTAAATCAGATGCCTGGAGCCAGGCAATTCCACGTGCACCTATGGCAATAGCAGAGGTTCTGCTTATGCATTCAAAGCAGTCAAAGGCTGCACGATTCATAAACTTAGAAACATCCTGAGCATGTTTAACAAGAGTAAAGTAATCTTGCCTTTTATCATCAGGAAGGAGAGGGCTCATAAGCTCTAAGTCTCCTGTGACTTCCTTAAGCAACTTTCCCATATACAAGATATAGGAACTGATCCTAGCAGAAAGCCTGGAAGGATCAACGTCCAAAAGCATCAAGAGTCCTACACTCACGTCCTGGAGGATTAGATGCATGCCTTTTTGCACTCTTCATCCATCTCATGGCTGATTCCACCACCGGAATGGTGTGGTAATTGAGTCTTCTGAAACCCAGGACAAGGGGGAACTCAATACATGGTGTCGAGTCTTCGAGAATGAGGAGATGTGGTTAGGTGTTTCCCACATCCTTAACATAAGATCATGCAAAATCTCATGACTAGATAAGGTACAGTAGCTGCCTCCTTGGGAGCTTTAGGGTATTGTAGGATTTCTAATTCCTTTGCCCTAGGCTCTTTTTCAGGAGCCACTGTGATGGAAAGACCTCGGGCCACATTATGGATAAAATCCTGAAAGGACATATCCTCTGGTGGAGACATCCTACACTGAGGAGAAGAGGAATCCTCGGGAAGAAGTACTCTGGTATCGGCAGAGCCTTCGGAGTCTTCAGACTCATCCGAGGATTAGAAGTATCTCCGATCTGGGTGATCATGCAATGCACGGTACTGGTACCGATCGAAGTCTGCATCGGAGTGGTCCGGCACTGACTTGTCGATGCCGGATAGAGACGCATGAGTCGGTCCCAGTAGAATACCTGCCGATGTCGATGCAGTCGGTGCCGGTACCGATTGAATTGTCTGAAGTGGTTTCAGTGGCATCGAGGCCTTGAGAAGAGCCGCCAGACTGCGATCAATAGCCAAGAAACTCTGGTCTATCGAAGCTGCCGATGCTTGGGTATCGGTGCCGGTTAAAGCGGCCGGAACCCCAGAGCATGGCACCAGTAGTTCTGCCGAGGTTGAAGCCTCGAACATCCTGGAGCCCCGTTAGTGCTTTGGAAGCCGAAGCCTCCCGCCGGGGCAGTTTTGCCGGTGAAAGTCCCTCAAGGGCAATGCCAGAGGCATCTCGATGTTTAGAAGGAGATCTACCCTTTGAGAACCTGCTAGATTTATGTTTAGTTACCTGAGATCCATGGGAGGAGGATGAAGTCCTGGAGGATGTCGATGCCATGGAGGCTGCATCGGAGAGAAAAAGGGTGCTGAGCTTAGCAGCTCGGTTTTACCGGCCCCTTTTTGACATCATTCCACAGGCAACACACTCTGAAATAGAGTGGTCAGGACCTAAACATTTGAGGCACCACTCATGGGTGTTGGTGACAGAGATGGTACCGCCACACTTAGAACACTTTTTTTAAAACCCGAAGCGGGTTTTTCCATTTTGAGGGAAAAAGTGGGCCTAGTGCCCAAAATGGTGCCTGGCACCCGAGAAGAAAATTACTGGAGCTTTCTTTTTTCTTAAAAAAAAAAAAAAAGAAGAACCGGTGGTACCGGTATAGCGTCAAGGGAAGGTAGACGCGACCACAAAAAAAGTATAAGAAGGGAATTTTTCTGCGGTGGCAGGATGTGCGACCTGTCGGCTCTGCGGAAAATGAAGAACTGGAGAGGGGACAGTTGGGAAAGGTGGGAAGGCAGCATGCAGGCACTGTGGGATGCTCCCAAAAGCTTTCCTATTGGACGCTGGGGAACGTTCTCGCGCAGGCTCCGTCAGAGCTGACGATACCCATATGTGAAGACTACATTCCTGCATGTTCCTGGAGATGCCCACTCTCCTTGCAGGTATCAGCAGCGCCAACCACACCGAAACAAATGCTGACTTGCGTTTCGCCCATCTTATACATAAGGGATGCATCAGGATTTGCTAACGGTGACAGTGGTAGAATTATCCAGGGAATACCCACTATAACCAGAAGCTGTTTAAATAGAGGCAGAAACATATGCAAGCAAATCAAAAAGGTGACTGAGGAGTGACGTGTCAGAGCTGTGTACCAAGCCAGTGATTCATTTAGGCCAGATGGTTGCAAAGTATTGAGGGTAAAAATCCACCTTTGTTCCAATCTAGTTAAACGTTGTTCTAAGCAGCCTTGAAGGGGTCAGAAATCCCATCCAGAACCAACCAATGCAAATGTTGCTACTGGTGATAAAAAAACAATACAATGTTGCTTTTTTCTTATCATCCCTCCAGACCAGTCCCGCACCTCAGGGTAGTCAACCCCCACCAGCAGCTTGGAGCATGTCATGTTTTGATGACATCAGGATATTTAGGCAGCTGCCACCACCCACCAGCCCCAGTAAGCTCAGTCTCCAAACAGCTGAAGCGGGTGATCCCAGAGATCTGTACTCGCTGAAGGGATAACTAGGAAGCCTGTTAGATTACTTGGAAGGAGAGACCCAGCAGGGCTGCAGCCCCTGGGAGGTCAGCAACGGGACTGCCTGCCTGGGCCCAAATTACATTGGACTAGTGGGTCCTAGAGATAGTCGGGGACGGCTATGCGCTGGAGTTCATCAGACTGCTCATGCCGGCCTTCAATCACTCCTCCAAAATGCAGCGGAAGGCTCAGGGGGTGTGGGATACGCTGGAACGGCTCCTACAGTTAAGGGTGGTGGTGCCGGGACCTGCAAACCAATGTGGCACAAGTCGCTACTCCATTTATTTAATAGTACCAAAAAAGGAAGGCCTATTCTCGATCTCGAGCAGGTGTACAGGTATTTGCTTGTGCCACGGTTTCATATGGAGACCTTCAGGTCGGTTATCATGGCCATAAGAGAGGGAGAGTTCCTAACTTCTCTAGACCTTACAGAAGCGTATCTGCATATCCCCATTCATCCAGATCATCACCAGTTTTGCATCTTGCAGTGCCCATGAGGCACTTCCAGTTGCAAGTGTCGCCATTTGGTCTCGCTACGGTCCCTCGCATGTTCACCAAAGTGATGGTCGCGGTGGCAGTAGCGCTACGTCGAGAAGGAATCCTAGTACACCCATACCTCGACGACTGGCTCATTTGAGCAAAATCCAGATAGGAGAGCAGCCAAGCCATGGCAAGGGTTCTCGAAGTCCTGCAACGTCTCGGCTGGGTCATCAGTGTCTCCAAGAGTCATTTGCTCCCTTCCCACCTCCTGGAGTACCTCGGGGCTCACTTCGATACACTCAATGGCAGGGTCTTTCTGCCGCAAAAGAGAGCCCAGACGCTGAGGCAGCTAGTGGGGCAGTTCCTCTACATGGCGGAACCGACAGTGTGGCATTATCTGCAACTCTTGCGGACCATGGTGGCAGTGATCAAACTGGTTCAGTGGGCGCAAGCCCACATGAGGCCATTGCAGAGAGCTCTGTTGCGTTGATGGTCACATCGACAGCATCCCCTGTCACAACCATTGCCTTGTCAACAGGAGGCCTGGAGAGTGCTCAGATGGTGGCTTCACCACGAGAATCTAGTGGCAGGACTCCTGTTGCAATTGCTGCACTGGGTTCCCTTAACAACCGATACCAGCCTCTTGGGATGGAGAGCTCATTGCGAGGGGCACATTGCTCAAGGTCAGTGGACCGTGGTAGAGAGTGCTTGGCCTATCAACAGGTTGGAAATGAGAGCGGTGTTCCTGGCCTTGCAGGAGTTTCACTTCTTTCTGGCGGGAAAGGTGGTACGGGTTTTCTCCAACAATGCTACCACGGTGGCCTCCATCAATCTGTAAGGGGGCACAGGCAGCATGAGGATGGAGAATGAGGCAGAGACATTTCTAGGTTGGGCAGAGACCCATCTTCAGTTGATCTCGGCAGCGCACGTAGCGGGAACGGAGAACGTGACTACAGACTACCTCAGTCGGATGCACTTAGACTCAGGGGAATGGCAGCTAAACCAAGCAGTTTTCGAGCAGCTAGTACGCCGATTGGGCGGGGGGGTTCCAGTCATGGATCTCATGGCAACCTTTGCATCGGCCAAAGCAAGCAGGTTCTTCAGCAGGCAAAGAGAGAATGTCAGAAGGCCTGGACGTGCTCGTGCAGTGATGGCCTGATCAGGGACTGCTCTATACCTTCCCTCCGTGGGCGCTCATAGGGTGAGTAATTTGGAGAGTAGAGGCACACCATGGTCTTGTCATCCTGATTGCTCCGGATTGGTAATGGTGCCTGTGGTATGCGGACCTGATCCGGCTGCAGGCGGACCAGCCATGGAAGCTCCCAGGCAGCCAGATTTACTGTCTCAGAGGCCAGTCTTAATGCCCCAGGTGGATCGATTCTTGCTTATGGCATGGCTCTTGAGAGGGCTCAGTTGAGAAAGAGAGGTTATTCAGTGCCGGTAATATCCATGCCGCTCAGGGCCAGGAAGAGGTCCACGTCTCTGTCCTACGTTCGAGTGTGGAGGATATTTGAGGCCTGGTATGCAGAAAGAAATTGCAGGCTTTTGGCGGCGTCTGTTCCGGAAGTGTTAGCGTTCCTTCAGTCCAGTCTTGAGAAAGGACTGGCATGTGGCATACTCAAGGTACAGGTGGCTGCGCTAGCATGTTACCAGGGCAGGATCCAAGGGGTTTCCTTGGGAGCGCACCTGGATGTGGCTCGTTTTCTGAGGGTGGTTAAGCGGCTCCATCCACCCTAATGGTCGTTAGTGCCTTCCTTGGGATCTCAATTTGGTGCTTTCAACTCTGGCGAGAGAGCCATTCGAGCCTCTAGGTTCATGTACCCTGAAGAATTTGTTTGGCCCGGAGGATTTTGGAGCTCCAAGCATTGTTGTGTAGAGAGTCTTTTCTTTCCTTCTAGAGGGAGAAAGTGTTGCTTCAGCTGTTGCTGTCCTTTTTGCTGAAGGCGTTGTCAACGTTCCACCTGAATCAGCCAGTCACTCTACCGGTGCTGTCTGAGTTGGCCGAAGAATTGGCAGATCCGCAGTTGCATCGTCTCGATGTCAGGAGGGCGTTGAGGCTGTATCTGGAGAGAACGGTTTCTTTTCGAAAGTTGTATTGTCTGTTTGTCCTGTTTGGAAAGCTGCATAAGGGAGAGTCAGCAGCGAAGGCCTCCATTTCTAAATGGATTAAAGAGGTGAATGCGTCAGCGTATATGTTGCAAGGAAAGGTGGCCCCGCTGGGATTGCGAGCACATTCAACCAGGGCACAGGCAGCATCCTGGGCGGAGTGGAGTTTGGTTCTGCCAGGAGATATCTGTCGGGTGATCACCTGGTCGTCTCTTCATACCTTTGTGAAGCATTATAGGCTGGATGTACAAGCGGCAGGGGATGCGAGATTCGGGTCAGTGGTGATTCAGGCTGGCCTCGCAGTCCCTCCCAAAGTACTGCTCTGTTACATTTCTGAGGTGTAGGCCTGGACTGAGGGACGATAAGGAAGGTGAAATTAAGCCTTACCTGCTAATTGGCTTTCCTTGAGGAACTCCATTCTAGTCCCGGAATCCTCTCATTTGCATTTATAAGCAGCGTTCATGACCCTGGACCTAAAGAATCTCATCTTATTTATAAGGTCTAAGGTTTTTTTTCCTGTGACACGGTGTTAGTGGAGGAGAGATGCAGTTTCATGTGGCAGTTTGTAAGAGCCCTAATCTGGTTGTTGGCAGGGCGATTTGTGTTTGGACAGGTAAGCTGCTCTACATTTGGAGGACCACCCCGGTTTGGGGGAGGGACCTAGCTAAGGGACTTCATGGGGGTATTTCCATGTGGGGCCCCAAAAATAGTTTTGGTTTCCAGTGCTAACTTGTTTGTTGCTCCTGTGAGTTTGCTTTGTCAATAGGTTACTGGGGCTGGTGGATGGTGCCAGCTGCCTTAAGTATCCTGATGTCATCAAAACATGACACGCTCAGCCTCCAAGCTGCAGGTGTGGGTTGACTACCCTGAGGTGTGGGACTGGATTGGAGTTCCTCAAGGAAAGTCAATTAGCAGGTAAGGCCTAATTTCACCTTGGGATCCCTGAAGTCTGTGTCAGAGGGGTGGAAGCAAACAGCCCCGTGGCACCAAAATTTAAAGATAAGCGCCACGGGGATGTTTGTGCCCATTGCTGCTGCTGCACATCCCAGAGAGGGGTTACAGTGGCAGCAATAGGTATTCCCACAGAGGGCCAGTGCTCTAGGCAACTGCCTAGTTTGCCTAATGGTAGCACAGGCCCTGCATATAGAGCAGCAAAGTGAAAAGATCAAAGCCTTGCATTGGTAGTGGTAGAGAAGGGCACAGATAGAAATGATCTGCCAGAAGAGTGGAGTTCCCGAGGAGGGATTTATAGTAAGATAAGAGAGGAAAGGTAGTGAAGAGCAGCAGAATGAATGCACTTCCTGCCCTGGGAAGACTTCACCTACAGGATGGGGGAGTCCTGCTGCTTTTTCTCAGTATCCGTACCTCATGCGGAGTCAAGTATGGCAAGATGGCCAAGATTTTCTTTTTCATGTATTGTTCTGGTTAAATACTTTGAGTTTTTCAGTTGACGTGTCATACTGGCAAGTCTCTGTGCTGTATTATTCAGTCAGTGTTGTTGCTGGAAGTTGCTCTGGTCTGCCTCTATCTGCTGGCTGGGAATCATAACCCACTCGTCTGGACTGGCCTAGCAGGAATCAAGGAAAGGAAATTAACAGATATTGAAAAATTCTCCTTACTATTCCCCTTATTTTTTATGTTTTTGAAGAGTAGATAAATAAGTAACAAATGCAAAAAGTTTTTAAAAATAGTTTTCAATTCTATCAACAAAATTTTAATATAAAAATTTAAATGGTGGTGTCACTTATTTTAAACACTTCTCAAATACCTTTAATCTGTATGCAAAAATCTTCATAATTACAAACTTTGGCATTCCCTGAGTGCCAAAAACTGGTAAGTAATTATCAATTTATTCTCTCCCACTGAAAGGTACATTTTATTTAAACACTTATGTCAGTCCATATGATGGCCTGTTCCTAGCCCCATTCCATCAGCTATAACTTTATCAAGGGAAATTTTTTCTTTGGAGTATTGTACATGCTTATGCTGTAATATCACAGTTTATGAAGCAGTTTTCTGATAAAATAACTGGCGTCCATTCAAGCATTGTGATGCTTCTGTAGTCTTTGTATTTTGTGAATGAGTCATCTTTTTTCAGGGTGTTATAGAAGAGTTGCTGGAAATAAGCGATTTTCTTATTGTGGGGTTTCTAAATGTTGTGTAAAGATAACTTCTCTTCGTTAACCTGTAGGATTTTACTGCCTTCCTCAGGCAATTCAAGTGAGTTGGGACTCTGATCTTATTGACTAGGTCTGTCATCTAGCCACTGTTTGAAACAATTGGTGGTTAATACTGTAAATGTGAAAATCCATGGTGCTTAATGCATCCACATATAGCATAATGTGCACCCATAATAATGGGCATCCTGTTTCCAGGTTCTCTTCGTATGATTGGAAAGAAAAATGGAAAATAGCTTGTCACAAACAAAAGCATGTTTCCTTAGCACTATTTTATGAAGGCAGTTCCCCTATTGTTGTCAATCCAACAGAAATTGGAAAGAATTATTTAAAATGGGTCAAGAATGTCTGTGTCTGAGGGCAAAATAACTTTGAAAATGGAGTGGGCCGAAACTGGTAGAGACCGAGTTTGAAAATGGGTCAAATCGTGCCAGTGGTTCTAGTTAGATAAGCCCTCCTAAAAACTAGCCCAATATATTTCTATGAGAAGAGAGAGGGGTTCCAGCTTCTGTAGCATAGAAACTTACATACTGTGAACTATGGCAGTTAGGGAATTGCTCCTTGTCTCTGTCAGTACACTCCCAATCCCCAAACTGACCACCCCACAATTGCCCCACCTTGATACTCGCTGCCCTGCTTCCAAAAGATACTTCCTTGTAATTGCTCTATGAACCCACCAAAAGCTACCATCTCAGGGGAGAAAAAGGCTCCTCCATAACTGCCTCACCACCCTGCAAATTTCCCCACCCCCAAAAACTGCACTTCCAAAACTGCCCTATCACAGTAACTGCCCCACCACCCCATCCCCTAAATAATGCCTTCTGCAAACTGCCTCACCTCCAAAACTACCACATCGCAACTGCCCACCCATAAATTAAACAATTCCTTGCAACTGCCCTACCATCCTCACAAACTACCCTCCTATAACTGTCCCACTCCCATACCAGCTGTCCCTTGCATTTATTTATTTTTATTTAAAACACATATGCCATTAATAAAACCAGCATTAAAAGCTATTCGGACTGTCTTCTTTATATGTTTGTACAGTGTTGTGTTTGTCTTGTAGCATTATATAAATAGTAGTAGTAGTAATCACAGTAGTGATCACAGGAGTGGCCTAGTGGTTAGGACAAGGTACTTCAGGCCGGAGGGCCGGGAGTTCAAGTCCCACCTGGGGACAGCAATCTCAACCCGGAGGGACTGGGATTTCTAGTCCTGTAGGCACTCCTTGTGGTCTTGGGCAAGTCACTTAACCCTCCATTGCCCATGTTCCCTGTAAGTATTAGCGTATGTGTCTCATATCCCCTCGTGTTAAATGTATCCCCCAATTGACTGCTTTGACCCGGTGAAAAGCGGGATATAAATACAGCTAAATAAATAAATAATCAATAAATAAGATGTATACATAAACCAACTATTGGAACTGGTTGCACCAACCAATCCCCCCCTCCCCACCACCACCACCTATATACACAAGCACATGAACACCTCACAGCCCTGCACATGTGCCCACACCCCCACGCACACACCCCATCCCTCAGGGATTACAAATAATTCTCTAGACTTATTTTATTTTCTTTGCTGTGAAAGATGCTAACTGAATTATACTGTTTTTTTATTGGTTGCCATCTGTACTGTCTGCTAGTGTCTGTTGTCATAGGCATGGATAGATTAAAGAACTTGCAAGCTAGGAACATACCTAGGAAAGTATAGGATGGCACGGTTGGATGTGCTCAGCACTTAGGAAGTTAGGATCAGGGCGGCTCAAGACAATCTGCTGCCTGAGGCGACATGAGATGGTGCCTCCCCCCCCTCTCCACCACAGCCAAAATGGAGGGGCCTCCTTGGAGCTCTAGTCAGGGAACGGGGGGTCTCCCCACTCAGGAGACTAGTCAGGTAGTTGCTCCAAGAATAAAGAAGTCAATTATATCCTGCCACTCTGATAACATACATGAAAATAAAGCGTATCTTACACTACGACTTTATCATTCATCTCCTATTAAATCTCCTGTTCAATCATCTTACTGCGACTAAAGGTCTCACTCTTTGGGCGTCCAAAAGGCAAACTTCAGTATATCTTCTGAATGTCGCCCCAATTGCATCAATGACCTTTTTTTATCTTAGTCGCTTATAATCAGGTGTTTAAAGGAAATTATTTAAAGGTTAGGTATACTGAAACAGTGCTTAGCTTTAGATGTTGTCCCAAACGCCATCTATCGCGCTTTTCTTGCGTTTCACCCAGATTCGGTTTCTTCAGGGGGTAACTTTGAAAGCACCTTTGTTCAACAATTCTTCATTCATATGTTTAAACAATGTCGTTCGTATTCTCTGCATGAGCCTACCGGTGTGGCAGGATATAATTGACAAAGTTATTGCTCTGAGAAAAAGACCATCTTTAGATTTGTGTGGCCAAGAATAAAGAAAGCAATATATTCCCAGTCTATATAATTTTCTTTTTAAAGTTGGCGATGTTTATGTTCAGCAAAAATCGTAGAAGTTTAATTGTGTAGGCTAAGAATCTAATATAAAACATAGATTCCTGATGCTGCACACTGGACTGGCATGGTATTTAATGTAAATATGTACTCTGCAAAAGACAACAGAGATGCAGGGTGATAGCACACCAAGGAGCATAAAGGAAAAAGCGAGAACCACAGATTAGAGCTAATGGTTAGAGTAGTGGGTCAGGAAGATGGCAGCCAGGGTTCAGATCCCACTTCTGCTGCTGTTGACATTGTGCTGACTACTAGGGATGGAATGCTTTCTTCACATGTACCTGTGACCTGAATTGGCTGCTGTTGGTATAACTTATGTTCTAATTTTATTTTGGTGCTTTAAACTGTGCTGTGATTCTTGCTTTTTCTTTTTGAACAAAAAATCCCTCTCTCAATAATGGATGCAGAACCGAACTAGGACATTTCAATTAGAACTAAGCATACCAAAAATAACTTCTGATTTGGTGTCATCTCGGTAACAACAATATAAACCCTCATCAGTACTGGACATATTGCGAAGTAATACAAATCTTACAAAAATTACTGAAGACCTGTAGAGAAAATATACTATATTATAACAGCATCAACTTCCAAAACTCACAGAAGAAGCCTACCCAGAAAAGAGCAGCATTGTAAATATTGCAGTGGACCATTGAACATCTATACACTTCTTCAAAAAATTGAGGAAGCCGAATTATTACCTATCCCAACATAAAAACTCCATGCTAACATAATATTTGGCCTTGGTCACACACTTGGAACACAGATAGATGTTTACCAAGTAGGTAATAAATTACCGCAAACTAAAAATATGCACATGAAGACAAAAATTAAACTGAAACTCCAGGAAGCCAGACTCTGCATCAATGACATATCCATGACTGATTTTTTGGTGGGGCCTGGGGTTACTATAGATGGTCACAAAGCAGTGCAAATGTTGATACTGCCTCCAGTTATTCTCTCATATGATTCAGTGGGCTTCATGCCAAAATGGAGGGTCCATGGCCCATGGTTGCCAACTAGCTCTAGATGCACCCAACAAGCTTGAAACAGTCCTGGGTTTGCCCCATTCCATGCAGGGACTTGTAGTCGGGCTTTTCTTATGGAATGCAGTAGATAAATCAGAACTACATATCCCTGCATGCAGTGGGGTAAACCCAGGATTGGATCAAGCTTGTTGGGCACATCTGAAGCCAGTTGGCGACCATGGACCCTCCAGTTTGGCATGAGGCCCACTAAATCAGCGGCAGTAGAACAGTCGAATGAGAGGATAACTAGAGGTAATGTCGACATTCGCACTGCTTTGAGTCCAACTGTATTAACCCCAGGCCCCACCAAAAAATCAGTCCTGGATAAGACACTGATGCAGAGTCTGGCTTCTTGGGGTTTCAGTTTAATTGTTGTCTTCATGTGCATATTTTTAGTTTTGTGATAGATGTTCACCAAGTAGATCTGTGGTCCGAGTGTGTGACCAAGCCCAAGTATTATGTTAGCATGGAGTTTCTATGTAGGGTAGGAAATAATCCGGCTTGCTCGGTTTTCTGACTACGTGTATACGTAGATGTTTCGGGGTCCACTGCAATATTTACAATGCTGCTCTTTTCTGGGTAGGCTCCTTGTATGAATTTTGGAAGTTGATGCTAAGGACCACCCTTGGCTACACCCCTGCATGCATTATAAAACCAGGGAAATAGTAAGAGATGTATGTGCCCATGTACTGTTTAAAATATAAAGATATAATATGTAGATCCCAAAGACCGACATACCCAATCATTAAATTTTGAAATAAAATTCATTTTTCTACCTTTCTTGACTGGCCATGTTATTCTGTAATTATGTTGATCTCAATCTCCAGGAACAAGCAGGAATGAGTCTTCACATATGGGTATCATTGGTACCGACGGAGCCTGCGCGGGAACGCTCCCCAGCTTCCAAAATGAAAGCTTTTGGGAGCATCCCACAGTGCCTGCGCGCTGCCTTCCCGCCTTCCTAACCGCCTCTCTCCAGTTCTTCTTTTCCGCGGAGCCAGCAGGTCGTGTTCCTGTCACCGCTGAAGAATTTCTTTATTTTATTTTATTTCTTTGGTCGCACGTCTGCCTTCTCGACGCTGGACCGGTACCGCCGGTCATTTCTTTCTTTATTCTAAAAAACCCCCCAAAAAACCTACTGTTTTTTTCTCACTTCAGTGCATTTCTTCTTTGGCCTTAGGCCTAGGACTTTTTTCCTCATGGAAAAGCCCGCCTCTGGCACTATTTCTGTCACTGACACCCATGAATGGTGTCTAAAATGTTTAGGTCCTGACCACTCCATTGCGGATTGTGAGTCCTGCTCCATGATGTCTAAAAGAGGTCTACAGAATCGAGCAGCTAAGCTCAGTACCCTGTTTCCCTCGGATGCAGCTTCGGTTGCATCGACGTCTTCCAGGGCTGCTTCTTCCTCACATGGATCTCAGGTAACCAAACTTAAATCCAGCCGGTCCTCGAAGGGTAAATCTTCCTCTAAGTATCGAGATGCCTCCGGGCTTGCCCTCGAGGAATCCGCACCGGCAAAATTACCCCAACGAGAGGCTCCGGCTTCCAAAGCTTTATCTATGGGTTCACAGGTTAACATCGATGGCTCGGCCTCGACCGATCACCTGTTGCCATGTTCTGGGGTACCGGTGGTTGCCACTGGTACCGACATCCAGACATTGGTTGCGTCAATGGATCAGAATATCCTGACCATGCAGCGTGCCATCACGGCATTCATACAAGCTGCGACGCCTTCGGTACCGCAACAAACTCCGTTGCCGGTACCGACTCCGGTACCGACATCGGTTCCGGTGCCGGTACCGCTTGCATCGACATACGCTTCGGTGTCGACTGCAGCGGTACACTGTTCTGTGATGCCCATCGGTACCGAACCGGTACCGATCACTCCCGATGTCGATACCACCCGGTACGCGAATCGAGCTCTGCAGGAGCATCCAAACAGGCGATACTTCAATTCCTCTGAAGACTCTGATGAATCAGAGGTCTCTGTCGAAGCATCGGTGATTCATCCTCAGGAGCCCTCTTCTCCAAAAAGGAGAATGTCTCCTCCAGAGGACTTGTCTTTTCAAGACTTTATTAGGGAGGTGGCCAGGGGCCTTTCCATCTCAGTGGCCCCTGAAACAGAGCCTAGAGCCAAAAAATTAGATATTTTACAATATCCTAAGGCTCCTAAAGAGGCAGCCACTTTACCAATACATGAGATTCTTTATGATCACATGTTGGGCATATGGGAGATTCCTCTCACCACTTCCCCTCATTCTCGCAGGTTGGACACCAAGTATCGTGTTCCTCGTCCTGGCTTTCATAAGACTCAGCTTCCTCACCACTCCATTGTGGTGGAGTCTGCTATGAAGAAGATAAAAAGTACAAAAAGGCACTCTTCTGCTCCTCCAGGAAGAGAATGCAGAACCTTAGATGCCTTTGGCAGGAGAATTTTCCAGGCCAGTATGCTTGTTGCCAGAATCAACTCCTATAGTCCTCTATATGGGGATGTTTCTAAAAGAAGTTACAGATCACCTGCAAGCTTTATCTCCTTTTATTTCAGAAGATAAAAGGGAAGAGTTCCTCACCTGGCTCAAACATGCCCAGGATATTTCCAAGTTTTCCAACCGTGCAGCCTTTGACTCTTTTGAAGGTGCCAGCAGAGCCTCGGCCATTGCCATAGGTGCACGCAGAGTTGCTTGGTTACAAGCTTCTGATTTGGAACCTTGGGTTCAAGATGGACTAGGAAACCTTCCTTGTACAGGTGAAAACCTTTTTGGCAAAGATTGGCAAGCAAAGGCCACCCAAATGGATGCTGAAAATTCTGCTTTAGATAGACTTTCAAAGTCTACTTCTGCTCCTTTTAAGAAAAGGTTGTTCAAAAAGGGATTTTTTCCAAAAAAAGGGAAATATTA
The DNA here is from genome assembly GCA_033557465.1 of Ichthyophis bannanicus. NCBI lineage: Eukaryota > Metazoa > Chordata > Amphibia > Gymnophiona > Ichthyophiidae > Ichthyophis > Ichthyophis bannanicus. The sequence continues at coordinate 592,721,351 of CM066032.1, forward strand.
TTCTGCTTATGGTCAGCAGTCATCTACTGCAGGTCGTTTTGCTACAAAGAGACAGCAACAACCGAAACAGGCCAAGCCTAAGGCTGCTAGGACTGCTACGGCCCAACAGCCTCAGCCTCCTCAGGGCCTTTGACTTACAACTAGAGAGCTTAGCCTTTCTGGCTCTAGAACCTCCAGAGCCTCTCACCATTCCAGGAAGGTTGGTTTACTTTGCTCCCAGATGGGAACAAATCACAGCAGAGCAATGGACCCTCTCCATCATAAGGGAGGGGTACAAGCTTCATTTCTTAAACCTTCCTCCTCACACCATGGTGAGACAGTTCAATTCTCAAACATCTCTCCTCGACCTTCTGGGTCAGGAGATTACTACCCTTCTTGCCCAAGGGGGCAATAGAAGAAGTACCCCTTCTTCAACAGGGCTCAGGGTTCTACTCCCCCTACTTTCTTATTCCAAAGAAAACAGGGGGCTACAGACCCATTTTAGATCTCAGAGAATTGAACAACTTTCTATGCAAGGAGAAATTCAAGATGATTTCTCTCGGTACTCTCCTTCCATACCTTCAGAGTCAGGATTGGCTTTGCTCTCTAGACCTCAAGGATGCGTACACCCATGTCCTCATCCATCCAACACACAGAAGGTTCCTTCGGTTCCTTTATCAAGGGAAGCACTACCAATACAGAGTGCTTCCTTGGTGCAGAAGCCAGACCGAAAGGGTGTTCACAAAATGCATGGCAGTAGTAGCTGCATTTCTATGCACTCTGGAGATATTCGTATTCCCATATCTGGACGACTGGCTCATCCGAGCTCCATCCCAGTCAGAGGCCCAGACTTCTCTAACCTTCACAAGCCGTATCCTTCAGTATCTGGGACTTGTAATAAACTTTCCAAAATCCCATCTCACTCCTACTCAGTCTCTAGAGTTCATAGGGGCCTTACTGGATGCCACAACTGCAAGGGCCTTTCTTCCCCAGGCCCGTTGCCTACGCTTGGTGCAGTTAGCTTCACAAATTCAGTTAAAATCCCATTTAACTGCTCGAGAGATGTTACAACTGTTAGGCCACATGGCATCCACTGTGCATGTGGTTCCTTATGCTTGCCTTCACATGAGGGCAGCTCAGTGGACTCTGTCCACCCAATGGCCCAGGCATCAGGTTGCCTGTCAGACAAAATAGCAACCTCCAGTCGCCTCTTTTGGTCCCTCCACTGATGGAAGTCCACTCAAAATCTGTTGCTGGGGTCCCCCTTCCAACAGGTGTTACCCCAAGCAACCCTTACAACAGATGCCTCTCCAAGAGGTTGGGGAGCTCATCTTCAGGATCTCTCCACTCAAGGCATCTGGTCTCTAGAAGAGACATCTCTACATATCAACCTCTTAGAGCTCAGAGCAATTTTTCTAGCTCTCAGAGTCTTCCACACCCTGCTCAGCTACAAGACAGTCCTTATCCACACGGACAACTAGGTAGCCATGTTCTACGTGAACAAGCAGGGCGGAACTGGCTCTGTCGCTTTGCAACGAAGCTCTGAGATTGTGGGCCTTCGCCAGAGAGCATCATATTCATCTCATGGCAGTGTATCTTCCAGGGGTTCAAAACTCTTGGGCAGACAGACTCAGTCGAGTTCTGCTTCCACACGAATGGTCCCTCCATGGGGACCAGATAGCCAGGATCCTCCGAATTTGGGGAACCCCGGACATAGACCTCTTTGCAAGTCCATGGAATGCCAAACTTCCCCGGTTCTGTTCCAGGATTCCGTGTCAGGGAGTTCAGGCCAGGGATGCCTTCCTCATTCATTGGGGGCAAGACTTCCTCTATGCCTTTCCACCCATTCCCCTAATTCCCAAGACACTCTTCAAACTTCAGAGAGACAAGGGGTCTATGATCCTCATAGCACCACATTGGCCACGCCAAGTGTGGTACCCTCTACTTCTGCATCTCTCCCAAGCTCCCTCCCTGGATTTGGGATCTGCTCCAAACCTCCTGTCCCAGGATGAGGGAACGTTGTGGCATCCAAATCCCCAGTCTCTTCACCTCAGAGCCTGGTTGCTGAAGGCCTAGACCTTCAAGATTTGCATCTTTCTCAGCAAGTGAAGGATATCCTTCATGCTTCCAGAAAGCCTTCCACTAGACGTTCCTATGCTTTTAAATGGAAAAGGTTTACCATTTGGTGTGCAGAGAAGGGTCTTAACCCTCTTGCAATACCTCTGAATTCTTTACTAGAGTATTTGCTGCATTTATCCCATGCAGGCCTTAAAACGAATTCAGTAAGAGTCCATTTGAGTGCTATTGCAGCATCCCTTAAACCTCTCAATGGACAGCCTATTTCCTCTCATCCTCTTATAGCAAGATTCATGAGAGGCCTTCTTTTATCTAAACCTCCCATCAGACCACCTCCAGTGGCCTGGAACTTGAATCTGGTTCTTGGCCAGCTTATGCAGCCACCTTTTGAAACCTTAGCCACTACCTCCTTGAAATTTCTTTCCTGGAAGGTTATTTTTCTCATTGCAGTCACTTCAGCTCGCCGCATCAGTGAGCTGCAAGCCTTGGTGGCTAATCCTCCTTATACAAGGTTTCATCATGACAAGGTAGTCCTCAGGACTAATCCACACTTTATGCCTAAAGTGGTCTCACCTTTTTCATCTGAACCAGGAGGTTTATTTACCTGTCTTTTTTCCTGGACCTTATGCTTCAAGTGCAGAGAGGAATCTTCATACCCTGGATTGTAAAAGAGCTCTTGCTTTTTACTTACAAAGGACACAGTAACATAGAAAGTCCTCTCAACTCTTTGTTGCTTTTGATCCCTCTCATTTAGGACTTCCAGTCTCTAAGAGAACTCTGTCCAATTGGATTGCTCAGTGTATTTCTTTCGCCTACCAGAGTAAGAACCTTTCTCTGGAGGGCCATGTCACAGCTCACAATGTGAGGGCCATGGCAGCCTCTATGGCTCATCTAAATTCTGTGTCCATCGACCAGATCTGTCGAGCGGCCACCTGGGCCTTGGTTCATACCTTCACAGCCCATTACTGCTTGGACAAGGACTCCCGCCGGGATGCCTTGTTTGGTCAGGCTGTTCTCAAGCACCTGTTCCATACCTAACCAACTCCTACCCTCCATCCCTGGCTGGATGCCTGAGATTCATGGGTGGAGGTAGAGCCCTTCCCGGGGACTCACAACCTGGGTGATCTCCCAGGAATCTCTAGCTGGGGAGTCCCCATATGTGAAGACTCATTCCTGCTTGTTCCTGGAGATAGCACAGTTACTTACCTGTAACAGGTGATCTCTGGGAACAGCAGGAATAAGTCTTCACAACCCACCCACCTCCCCTAGGAGTTGTATCTCTCTATCTTTCTTTCTTTCCTTTCCTCACTCTCTCTTTGTCTCAGCTTTAAAACTCGAACTGGAGAGAGGCGGTTAGGAAAGGCGGGAAGGCAGCGCGCAGCCGCTGTGGGATGCTCCCAAAAGCTTTCCTTTTGGACGCTGGGGAGCGTTCCCGCGCAGGCTTCGTCGGTACCGACGATACCCATATGTGAAGACTTATTCCTGCTGTTCCCAGAGATCACCTGTTTACAGGTAAGTAACTGTGCTGTCTCTGGTTTCTGCTTTCATCTGTCTTAGCTCGCTTTCTTAGGTCTCTGGCCCATGTGCCACTTCTCTCCTCTCCTGTCTTTTTCACTTTGTTACATCTCTGGCATTTATCTTTCTTCTGTTTATTTCTCTCTATATAAACGCAGAGTTTACAACTCCTCCATACCATCCAACCCTCAAAAACGCTCTTGTTACTGCATCTACCAGTTTTCAATCCTTAACATAGCCCTCTTATTCTCTAGTCTTTAACTTTCCCCTTTCTTTCTTTCTTCCTCCTCCCGCGTCCAGCATCTGTCCAAGGCTAGCTCCAGAGTAGGCTCAATATATTGGTACCTTAGACATACTTTATGCCTTATTATTTGTTTAGCTTTGGATGCCTTGCTTTTTGTCTCCTCTCCCTGAAACCGCCACCCTAGGTGATTGCCTAGTTTGCCTGATAGTTGTCCCATTCCTGCATCTTTCTCTTTTCCTCCCTGTCCAGTGTCTCTCCTCTCTCTTGCCACTATCCAGCACCTCATCCCCTTTTCCTCACTTCACCATTCCCCCTCTCTGCCTATTCCTCCCCTTTGTCCAATATATCCCTTTCTCCGGGAACAAGCAGGAAGTCAGTCCTCAGATATGGGTGACGTCGGAGCCGATGGAGCCCATGCGGAGCAAATCCCCAGCTTTCAAAGAAAGCCTTTGGGATTGCTACCATGCATGCATGGTCTCCTTCCCGCCCAAGGGTGCCATCTTGCTCAGTCTCCTTTTTTCCGCAGAGCCCACCAGACGTCTGTTTTTTCCTTGGAAAAAGTTGACTTCTCGAGTGTTTCGCTCGTCTCCGGTCTTGCACTGGTACCTTTCCTGCCCTGACCTCGGTGCCTCGGTATCTTTTACTTTAAGTTTAAATTTTTCTTTTGGCGTCTTTGCACTCTTTTTCTTCGCTGGCAGCCCGAAGGGTCTTCGATCTTGCTGGAGTTCTTTTCCTCCCCATGGCTACCAGCGGTTTCAAAAAGTGTGATCGATGAGGTAAGATTATGTCCCTAACAAACACATGACTGTTACCTCCGGTGCCTTGGCCCGGACCATGACCCGACGGTCTGTGGCCTGTGTAAGAAAATGTCTTCCAAGGCCTTGAGGAGCCGCCAGCAGCAGCATGACAAAATTTTTCCCGACTCCCTGGTGCTTCCGAGAGCCAGGACCCCATCTGAGGCCTCGACATCTCGGGTGGAACATTCCAAACCCAAGCGTCGTCGTGGGTCCTCAGAGAGGGGAGTCTCCCTCGAGGGAACCAAAGAGGAAGAAGAAGCCCTCGAAGGCAGCGTCCTTGGATGGCTCCGATCAGCCGGGATCCTCCCGCGCCTGGTCGCAGAGCCCCGGGCATCCGCTCGAGCTGTCGGAGAGGGAGCAGCCAGCCAAGATTCCCCGAAAGGATCCGGTTGCAGTCCGACCTCGGCAGGTAGACATAGTCCTCGTTGGATTCCCCTCCTGGGGAGCTGGCGTCTGGCCCGAGTCCATCGGGGCCCATGTCGAAGGCTGCGGAGCCACCGGCACTGGTGTCCAGGATGGCACCCTTGGAGCACAGTGTGACTGCCTTCTTGGACCAACAGGCGGGCACTGATGTTCGGCATGTCCGGTTCCTCCGCCCCGACCACCCGGTGTTCGATGTTGAAGTCATCCCCGGAGACCGAGCCAATCCTTGAGGCTATGTGGGCCCGAGTTGATCCTTGACCGAGGTCTCCACTGACGAGTTTTCCAGGCTCGGGGTATGCAGCGCCGGGGCCCTCGAGGCCCAAGGAACACCACGTATCTTCCTCGGAGTATTCCGACTGGGAGACCGAGGACAAGGAATCCCCGGACACCCGTCAGCACTGAGATGTCCCTTCCGATTCCCCGCTCTGAACTTCAGAGAAGGTCACCTCCGGAGGATATGAGCTGCTTGGATTTCGTCAAGGACATGTCCAAGGCCTTGGCTTTTCCTACTGAGTCCGAGGAGGATCCTCGGGCCAACGAGTGGAATGGAGGAGTGGCCTAGTGGTTGGGGCAAGGTACCTCAGGCCGGATGGTCGGGGGTTCAAATCCCACTAGAGGACAGCAACCTTGGGCCGGAAGGACTGGGGTTTCTAGTCCCACAGGTGCTCCTTGTGGTCTTGGACAAGCCGTTTAAACCCTCCATTGCCCATGTTCCCTGTAAAATAGTTATCTCCAAGTTATAATGCCCTGTTCAATGTAATTTCAATTTGTTCAATGTAAACCGTCTTAATATCATGAAAGGTGGTATATAAGAAATGTTAAATAAATAAATAACGAGCTTGAGATCCTCCAATATGAGGCTCCTCCCTCGCGGGGTACCCAGCTGGTCTCTCCAAGGTACCTTTGCAGCGCTTCAAGAGCCTGTCCAAAGCCGTCCGGGAGTGCTTCAAATTTATGTTTTGGGTGGCCTATGATGGTTTCAAATCGGCGGTCCGAATAGCCATGGCGGGCATTGGTGTGCGCTGCCAAGTTTGGCTACAGTCGTCCAACCTCGAGCAATGGTTACCGGACAAGTTGGTCAACGTCACGTGTCGGGGGGGAAAACCTCTTTGGCAAACCCATGACCGACAAGGCCACAGAGCTGGAGACTGAGTTCATGACGAGGACTAGGCTCTCCAGGAAGACCACTGCCCCTCCCCGAAAGAAGGGCTCGAGTAAAAAGCCCTTTTACCCGAGGAAGTCAACTGCTTACTGAAACTACCAACCCCATACCAGGCCTCCCTGGCTCCCCAGCAAGGGCAGCAGGCCAAAGGACAAGGGCATGGCCCGCATAAGCAGAAGGCTCCGGCCCCGGCCCAGCCTGGAGGGAGCTTTTGACTCCTGCAGCGTAGCCTGTCTCCCAAAAGGAGATTAGCAGCCTACAGGAGGCTGCCTTACCCTTTATGCCAACAGGTGGGGAGCTATAACCACCGACTCCTGGGCATTAAAGGTGGTCAGGGAGAGTTACCTCCTCCATCTGAGCCAAGTACTTCCACACTACTTCCTGGGAGAGCCCCTCAGGTCTCCCCTTCACCAGGACCTTCTTCTGAAGGAGTTGGCAGGCCTTCTCGAGGACCAAGCGGTGGAACCGGTGCCCCACCACCTAAAGGGCAAGGGGTTCTACTCCAGGTACTTCCTCGTGCCAAAGAGGACAGGGGGCCTAAGGCCCATCGTCGACCTGCACAACCTCAACAAATTCCTGGTGAGGGAGAAGTTCAAGATGCTCTCCCTTGGAACATTGCTGCCTTACCTCCGCCAGGGAGACGGGCTATGCTCCTTAGACTTAAAGGATGCCTATATTCGCATCCTAATCCACCCAAACCACAGGCAATACCTTCGCTTTGTGGTGGGAGGCAATTATTTCCAATACAGGGTGCTTCCCCTCGGCCCTCAGGGTGTTCGCAAAGTGTCTGGCAGTGGTTGCTGCCTTTCTCAGGCTCCAGGGGATATTTGTCTTCCCCTATCTCGACGACTGGCTCATCAAGGGCAAGCCCCCGAGGTGCAGCAGGCCACGACACGCACCACCTAGGTCTTGCAGCACTTGGGTTTCGTTATAAACTCAATTACGTTAAAGAAAACTTCAAGGTCAAAAAAGAGGTGAGATACCTGGGAGTCACCCTAGATTATCAGCTCAATTTCAACAAACACGTGAGCAACATAATCAAGGCTATATACAACAAGCTAAAAATGCTCCAACGCTTAAGACCTCTCCTACCCAAAAGCGACTTCAGAACAACAGTACAGGCAATGATCTTCCCACATCTGGATTTTTGTAATGCACTACTGAACGGTCTCCCAAAACAAACAATCCACCGACTACAGCTAGCCCAAAGTGCAGCGGCTAGAGTAACAACTCAAGTACCAATTAAAGAGCACATCACACCAGTTTTGAAGCTTCTCCACTGGCTCCCAATAGAGAGCAGAATTAAATTCAAAGTTCTCCACACAATATTCAAATCCTTACAAGCCGAATCATATACAGTACCTACCTCAAAACCCTGACGACACCTACCCCTGACAACAGACAAAGGAGAAGCAACAACAAAGATCTCCTAATGGTACCAGCCGAATTTAAGAAATGCAAATCTACAACATCCAACAGATCCTTCTCACTATACGCACCACAAGTATGGAACTCTCTTCCAGAAACTTTAAGAAACACCAAGGATCCAGTAGCCTTTCACAAGCATCCAAAAAACATATTTATTCATCGAACATTTTGGTGACCTGATCACCTAAACATAAAAAAAAAATTTCATTACCACAACCTATGGCACTACTACTATTGTGTATTAACCTGTGATGCTATTATAAATTGCCTGACTAAAAAATACCTCATAGATAACCGCAGTTCCAATTAAACACTCCCTACTCTTAGTGCTACCTCCTGTGAACTGCGGGCTATCACATATTCTCCAGGACCAAGCAGGAAGTCAGTCCTCACTTATGGGTGACGTCGGCGCCGACGGAGCCCTCGCGGAGCAATTTTCCCCAGCTTTCAAAGAAAGCCTTTGGGAATTGCAGCGCGCATGCGCGGTCGTCTTCCCGCCCGAGGGTGCCATCTTAGCCAGTCTTCTTTTTTCCGCGGAGCCCTACAGACGTCCCCGTCTTGTCCCCGCGAAAAAGTTGATTTTCTTCTTTGTTTTATCCTTTTTTCTTTCGGTTCGACGCCGATCGTTTTCCCGCCCGGACTCGCGACGCCGGTCTCGAGTCCGCTTACTTTTTCGGTTTTTCTGACTTAGTCAGCTTTCGTTTTCGGTTTCCCTGGCAGCCCGGTCCTTTGACCTCGCAGGGGCCCTTTTTCCCCCGATGGCTGCCAGTGGGTTTAAGCGGTGTGGTCGGTGTGACCGAAATATGTCACTAACCGACACACACGACTTTTGCCTCCGCTGTCTGGGCCCGGATCATGAGGAACTGATCTGTGGGCCCTGCAGCAAACTGTCCTCAAAGGCGTTGAGGAGTCGGCGGCATCAGCGTGAGAGAATCTTCGCTGACCCCAGCCGTACCCGGACCTCGTCGGAGGCCTCCGCGTCGAAAGGCTCCAGCTCGGACCGTCGCCGGAGCTCCTCCGACCGGGGTTCTCCCTCCGGGGACCATCGTCGGAAGGAAAAACCCGCGAGGGCGGCGTCGGTGGACGCTCCTGGTTCCGCGAGGGCCAGGTCGCATAGCCCCGACAGCCGCCCCGGGTCCTTGGAGAAGGAACACATCCCGAAGCGACCTCGCCTGGAGTCGGAGATGCCTGCCCGGGTAAGTCCTGTGGTCCTTCTGGACTCGCCTCCGCGACAGCCGACGTCGGGCCCGACGCCGTTGGGGCCCGAGTCGGGGGCTGCTGGGTCACCTGAGCTCGGACTCAGGTTGATGGCCTTGGAGAGCAGACTGTCTGCCTTCATGGACCAGCAGCGGGCACTTCCCTGCGGATCCCGAGGAGGAGCCTCGAGCCGAAGAGCTCGACGCCCTCCAGTATGACTCTCCCGCGAGGGAACACTTTACTGTGCCGGTTCCTCCTATGCTGGAACGACTACTCTTCCGCATGTGGGAAAGTCCGGCCTCCTCGCCGGTCCTGAGCAAGCGGGTCGATTCTATCTATCGGGTCCGCAAGAGCCCTGGCTTTCAGAAGGCACAGCTGCCACACCATTCCATGGTAGTGGAATCGGCCATGCATCGTCTTAAGAGCCAGAAGATGCACTCCTCGGTGCCTCCTGGAAGGGAGGCCCGTAACCTGGATGGCCTTGGCAAGAAGTGCTTCCAGGGCTCTATGCTCGCATGTCGTGTCCAGACTTACCAGCTCTACATGGGCATGTATCTCCGGGATCTGGCTAAAGAGCTAGCCGGATTCTCCGCTGGTCTCTCCGAGGAGCCCTTGCGGAGGTTCCTAGCCTTGTCCACGGGCATTCAGGAATGCTCAAAGTTCATGTCCCGAGCAGCCTATGATGGCTTTGAGGCCTCGGCTCGAGTAGCCGCAGCCGGCATCGGTGCCCGCCGACAGGCTTGGCTTCAGTCGTCAGACCTTGAGCCCTGGGTACAGGACAAGTTGGTCGATGTCCCCTGCCGAGGCGAAAACCTCTTTGGCAAGCCCATGGCGGAAAAGGCTGCACAAATTGAGACTGAGACTCTCACCAGGACCAGGCTTTCTAGGAAGACCTCCGCCCCTTCCCAGAAAAAGAAGGGCTCGGGGAAAAAGTCCTTTTACCCGAGGAAGGCGGCTGCCTACAAACAATACCCCCATTATCAGGCCCCTGCAGCTCCCCAACAGGGCCAGCAGGCCAAGGGACGGGGTAACGGGTCCCGTAGGCAGCAAGCCCCCAAGCCTGCACCACCAGCCCCTGCTCAGCAGGGTGGGGGCTTTTGACTCGCTCAGCATAGCCTCTCCCCCCCGCTGGTTCCTCCCAGCACCGGAGGCCGGCTGGTTCACTTCGCCCACAGGTGGTCCAGCATCACTGCAGATGCCTGGGTACTTCAGGTCGTGCGAGAAGGCTACCTTCTCCACTTCCATCAGGTCCCTCCCTCCTATTTTCCGGGAGAACCTCCGCGCCCCCCTCTGCACAGGGAGTTGCTCCTTCAGGAGTTAGCAGGTCTTCTGCAGGAACAGGCGGTGGAACCGGTGCCACACCACCTGAGGGGTCGAGGCTTTTATTCAAGGTATTTTCTGATACCAAAGAGAACAGGGGGCCTCAGACCCATCCTGGACTTGCGCAACCTCAACAAGTTCCTTGTGCGGGAGAAGTTCAAAATGCTTACCCTTGGAATCCTTCTGCCCTACCTCCAGCAGGGAGATTGGCTATGCTCCTTGGATCTAAAGGATGCCTACACGCACATCCTCATCCACCCAAGCCACTGCCAATACCTAAGGTTTGTGGTGGCAGGAAATCATTACCAGTACAGAGTACTGCCCTTTGGCCTATCCTCCGCACCGCGAGTCTTCACAAAATGTCTCGCGGTCGTGGCGGCCCATCTCCGGCTTCACGGCCTCTATGTCTTTCCGTACCTCGACGACTGGCTCATCAGAGCAGCGTCCGCTCAGGAGGTCACCAACGCCACGTGCCGCACGGTGACTCTGCTGCAGCACTTGGGCTTTGTTATAAACTTCGCAAAGTCCACTTTGCTCCCCTCACAGGATCTCGAGTTCATCGGCGCAAGGCTGCACACTCCTCGGGCACGAGCGTACCTACCGCTCGACAGGGCTCAACGGCTCATGGACCTAGCCGACCGCTTTCGCAGCCAGCCCCTGGTCTCCGCCAGGCGCTTCCTGAGACTGCTCGGCCATATGGCTTCCACCGTCCATGTGACCCCCAATGCCCGCCTGAATATGCGGTCTGCTCAATGGTGTCTCCGCCAGCAGTGGCGACAAGCCACAGGCGGCCTAGCGGACCTAGTGCGCGTCTCCGAGCCGCTGGTCTCGTCTCTCCGGTGGTGGCTCCGGCAGCCGAACCTGATATTCGGAATGCCTTTCCAGTCACCTCAGCCGACCCGGGTGCTGACCACCGATGCGTCACTCCTGGGCTGGGGAGCACATTGCCAAGAGGCACGTACTCAGGGCCTCTGGACCACGTGGGAGTCTGCTCAGCAGATCAACTTCCTGGAGCTCAGGGCGATCCGCCTAGCTCTCAAGGCCTTCTCCCACCTGACTTCCCACCAATCCGTCCTTGTCCAGACGGACAATCAAGTTGCCATGTTCTACGTGAACAAGCAGGGGGGCACGGGCTCCTTCCTCCTCTGCCGGGAGGCACAGAAGCTCTGCTCTTGGGCCGTCAGTCACGGCATTCTCCTCAAGGCGGTTTATCTTCCGGGCCAAGAAAATTGCCTTGCAGACAAACTCAGCAGGGTCCTCCAGCCGCACGAGTGGCGTCTGGATCCCTTGGTGGTTCAGAAGCTCTTCCTCAAGTGTGCTCTCCCCACGGTAGATCTCTTTGCCAGTCCTCACAACCGGCAACTTCCTCGCTTCTGCTCTCGTCAGCCACACCCCCTTCGGGTTGCGGCGGACGCCTTTCTGATCTCATGGTCGGGGAGCCTTCTGTATGCTTTCCCTCCCATCCCGCTAGTCTCTCGGACTCTTTTCAAGGTTCTCCGAGACAAAGCCTTCATGATCCTGGTGGCCCCTCGCTGGCCCAGGCAGCCGTGGTTTCCGCTCCTGCTGCAACTGGCGGTGGAGGATCCAATCCCTCTGGGGGTACAACCGGATCTCCTCACTCAGGATCAGGGGTCCCTCCTGCACCCCAACCTCAGGTCTCTCAACCTCATGGCCTGGCTGCTGAGAGGGTAGTCCTTGCTCCCCTTCTCCTGCCGGCGGAAGTGGAGGAGGTCGTCTTGGCTTCGCGACGGCCTTCTACCCGCAAATGCTACGCCCTTAAATGGCGTCGCTTTGCAGTCTGGTGTACCCAACAGTCTCAGGATCCCTTCTCCTGCCCGGTGTCGGTGATCTTGCAGTACTTGCTGCACCTCTCTAATCTGGGACTTAAGTCCAACTCCGTCAAAGTTCACCTCAGTGCTCTTTCAGCACATCATGTGCCGGTGGACGGCAGACCTCTCTCCAATGACCCTCTCGTAGCGAGGTTTCTCCGAGGTCTCCTTCTACTTAAACCACCTCTGCGCCCGCCAGCGCCTGACTGGGACCTGAATGTGGTGTTGCAGCGGATCACCTGTCCGCCTTTTGAACCTATGGCTACCTGTTCTCTCCGTTTTCTGTCTTGGAAGACACTGTTCTTGATAGCCCTCACTTCCGCTAGACGCGTAAGTGAATTGCAGGCCCTCGTGTCTGATCCCCCTTACACTAGGTTCTACAAGAATAGGGTGGTCCTACGGACTCATCCGAAATTTCTGCCTAAAGTGGTCTCCCCTTTTCACATCAATCAGGAGGTGGTACTTCCAACCTTCTTTCCCAGACCACACTCCAGCCGAGCTGAAACGGTCCTCCATACCCTGGACTGTAGAAGGGCTCTGAACTTCTACCTTGACTGTACGCGGGAGCACCGTAAAGCTGCTCAGCTTTTTGTGTCTTTTGACCCCAATAGATTGGGGCTCCCGGTCTCCAAGCGTACTCTGTCCATCTGGGTTGCGGACTGTATCTCTTGGGCTTATGGGGCAGCCGGACTCTCCTTAGAAAGTCGAGTCACGGCTCATTGTGTTCGGGCAAAAGCCACGTCAGTGGCTTACCTCCGCTCTGTTCCGCTGGCAGACATCTGCCGGGCCGCTACTTGGTCTTCGAGCCAGACTTTTGCGGTCCATTACTGTCTCGAGAGGGAGTCCCGTAGGGACAGTGCTTTCGGACAGGCAGTCCTCCGTAATCTCTTTGAGGTCTGAGCAACTCCTACCCTCCATCCCGGATGTGGGCTACCGGTGGGTGATATTTCAGCGAAGATTCTATCCTTCTGTGCTGCTGAGCTAGAGGGAGCTCATTTTTGTGCTTAGGGTCTCCGGTAGCCTTGAGCTTGGGAGTCCCATAAGTGAGGACTGACTTCCTGCTTGGTCCTGGAGAAAGCGTAGTTACTCACCTGTAACAGGTGTTCTCCAGGAGCAGCAGGAATCAGTCCTCACTACCCTCCCTCCTCCCCTTGGAGTTGCAATCGTCTGCTTATGTTCTTTTTGCAAATTTTTATGCTGTCTTTTTTTAGCTATGTCATCTGACTGGCTAAGATGGCACCCTCGGGCGGGAAGACGACCGCGCATGCGCGCTGCAATTCCCAAAGGCTTTCTTTGAAAGCTGGGGAAAATTGCTCCGCGAGGGCTCCGTCGGCGCCGACGTCACCCATAAGTGAGGACTGATTCCTGCTGCTCCTGGAGAACACCTGTTACAGGTGAGTAACTACGCTTTACCTCTCTCTGCCACTGGGATAAAGTAACAAAGTGACAAATCACCACACTACTAAGGAAACAAAGTACACAACTAGTTATAATCTATTTACCTGCTACACACTGTTAGCTCCCCTGACTATTCCAGGGAACTCAATTATACCGTCTCCAGCTGACCACACTATCTATAGCCATGTCTCCTCTCATGTACCATACACCTTACTTAGTCCCCTTCCTGCTCATCGCAGCGATCCCATTCCTAACATTGGCCCTAGACCCTTGCATTAAGCAGATCCCTATCCTTTATAGCACGGGAAGGTGTTCAATGAAATATCCCTGCCTCTCTACCATGAGAACCAGAGTACCCTATTCACACCTCTTACATATCCCACTGCTGCCCGATAACAAAGACCATACTGAGAAACGCAAATCGAATCGACTACTCAAGTGTGCCTTAATAAATGCCAGATCTATTCGTTCCAAATGGCCTGCAGCTATGGATCTGATAACAGCACATAACCTGGACATTCTGATGATAACGGAAACATGGTTAACCGACAATGACAACGTCCTTATCAACCTGATGATCCCACCAGAATTTTCCATCTATACCTGCCACAGATCTAACCAGAGAGGTGGTGGCACACTCATTCTCGCCAAATCGGACCTCCAATTCAAACTGATCAATACCATCAGCACTCCACACCTTGATGCTCTTTCCATATCCAATAGGAGCTGTACGATCAACCTACTCTACCGAGCACCATCACCCTCCCCTGAGGACCTTCCATCAATAATCAACATTGCATGTAACTCTCCCAACCCACAATCCCCTAACTGGTTAGTGGGGGATTTTAACCTACCATCGCTACAAACCTCACACTCCTCAGCATTCCTTGATGCCATGTGCCATCTAGGATATGAACAACATTGATTCTCCCACCCATATCAAAGGCGGCACACTGGATTTAATCTTCGCCCCTCAAGCAGTACTCAACACATCTCAGAAGCCCCCGATCTCCATAATCCCTGTACCCTGGTCCGATCACAATTTACTCCTCTCTTATATCCCCACTGAACACCTATCCAATGACAACAACAAATCAGATCGCCCCCCAAGTGCCCTTGAAACACGATTCCGTCCTTTCAATAAAATTGAAATCTTAGAGAAAATCTTACCTGCTCTCCACAAGAACTTACCCTCTCAAGATGACTTAGTAACCAACTGGGACAACACATTGAAAGCCGCTTCCTACATCCCTGCTACTGACAGGACCAAGAACAAGGGCAAACATAAACCATGGTTCTCCTCGGATCTACAAGAATCTCTCCTCTACCTACGCAGACTTGAAAGACGCTGGCGCTCCTCCCGATCTCCTGATGCACTATTCTCATACAATTCCTACTTACAATCTCACCGGAAGATGACATTGGAAAAAAGAAAGAAATACCACTCTGATACTTTAATGAGGTCCTTAAACAAGCCACATGACCTATTCAATATTGTTAAATCCTTAACAGGTGATCCAACCACAACCCAACCTCCTATGCCACACCCTCAAGATTATGCCGAATATCTACAATCAAAAATGATACAGACTAGTTTGATCCTCACAACATTTCCAACTCCCACCCCACAGACTGTGTCCCAACTAGCCTTGCTCAACAATTTCTCTCTAGTATCCAATAAAGAGATCGAAGAAATAATAGCAGTGATTAATTTAACTACTGCACCTAACGACCCCTGCCCAGCCAGGTGGATTAAAGAACTATGACATGAACTTAGCCCATTTATTAGCAAGATTGTCAACTATTCCTTTTCAACTGGATCCTTCCCTCAAAGTCTGAAGCATTCATCCATCCACCCTCTCCTGAAGAACAGCAAGCTAGACCCAGCAAAAGTCGAATCATTTAGACCTATCTCTAGCATTCCTCTATTAGCTAAAATCATGGAAAAAGTAGTCCAGAGACAAATACAACAACATGTTGACTCAGAAGCTCCCCTGGACCCCTCACAACATGGCTTTAGAGAAGAACATGGTGTTGACACCCTTCTCACAACCCTATTCAATAACCTAATCATAAGCATCGACAATATCCATCAAGGGTTCATTCTCATTTTTCTCGACATAGCTGCGGCATTTGATTCAGTAAACCATAATACTCTCCTACAGCGCCTCAAAGATAAGGGTATTCAAGGTCTAGCCCTGAACTGGTGCAAATCTTACCTATCCGATAGACAGCAGCAAGTTAGAACAGGAGAAGCAACATCTGATTCATTCCCACTTAAACAAGGTGTCCCTCAGGGATCCTCCTTGTCTGCATTAATGTTCAATATATATATATGCAGACAATCTGTGATTTAATACGTGCCTTCAACATTCAATGTCTAGCATATGCCGATGACATCCTATTATATGCTCCTTTCAACATAAAACAACCAGATTTTACATCAATAATTTCCTGCTTCGAAGAGGTATCAAATTGGCTTCTCAAACAGAATCTACGTATAAATCACAACAAGACAGACGTCCTATTCGTAACACGGAATCCTACTTTCATACCCCCCGCCTCATTGCAAGTAAACAACATTGAACTGAAAGCACAACCCACGATCCGATACTTAGGGATTACCTTAGATCAGCGGCTTGATATATCAGCTCACATCAAGAAAACAACAAACTCAATTTATCAAAAGATTCAATCCCTACGTAATCTCTGACCTCTCCTTGATTACTCTGACTTCCGCACTATTTTCCAAGCTCTGGTACTACCACACTTGGATTTTGCTAATATCATACTACATGGTCTCCCACAATCTACTTTAAATCCCTTCCGGCTAGCCATGAATTCAGCTGCAAGAATTCTTGTAGGTGCTCCACGATCTGAACACAACTCCAATACTGAAGAGTTTACACTGGCTACCCCTCCAGGCCAGAACCCTATATAAAACCCTGGTCATGACCTTTAAAGCTGTCAAGAACCCATCCCTATCACCCATCAGCAATATGATACATGCCACTCCATCAAACAGATCCAGGAGACCTGCTGCACTGAACTCCATCAACCTACAAAAAATCCTTACCAAATGCTCTAAAACAACAGCCTCCAGAGCCTTCTCACTGTTTGCGCCCAGAGCATGGAACGTCCTCCCACCCGAAATCAGATCCATCCCTAGCCTCATGACATTCAGAAAGGCCTTAAAATATCATCTGTTCCTAATACACTACCCTGAAGCAACCCCACATGAACATAGCCCTTATACTGACCTTTCCCATTTAACCCCGGTAGAAAATGGCTAATTCTTGTTGATCCATACTTGCACACACTACCCATATTGTTTTTATACTTTACTGTAATTTTATCTGTTATCTACCATGTAGTCACTCAAAATTGCCATGTACATAGTTAACCCTATTCACATCCAAGTTTTTTGTATATAGTTAACCCTGTTACTTCCTATTTTTTGTACCCTGTTCAATGTAAAAAACCAATGATGACTGTACCATTGTGTTTAAATTTGTTCATTTGTATACCGCACTGACTAAAAAAGCGCAGTATATAAGAAATATAAATAAATAAATAACCTCAACATACCAACAGGAATAAACCCACTGATGAGCTCACCACACCCTGAAAAAAAAATCAGAGGACATTAGCAGTAAAGCATAGTTACTCAGCTGTAACAGGTGATCTCTGGGAACAGCAGGAATTTAGTCTTCACATATGGGTATCGTCGGTACCGACGGAGCCTGCGCGGGAACGCTCCCCAGCATCCAATTAGAAAGCTTTTGGGAGCATTCCACAGCACCTGAGTGCTGCCTTCCCACCTTTCCCAACTGCCTCTCTCCAGTTGAGTTTTAAAGCTGAGACAGAGAGAGAGAGAGAGGGGGAAAGAAAAGAAAAGAGATACAACTCCTAGGGGATGTGGGTGGGTTGTGAAGACTAAATTCCTGCTGTTCCTGGAGATTACCTGTTACAGGTTGAGTAACTATGCTATCTCCAGGAACAAGGAGGAATGTAGTCTTCACATATGGGGACAACCTAGCTACAGATGCCAAGGAGAGACCCCAGAAGTTGTGTGTCCCTGTGAAAGGGCTCCACTTCCCCCCCATGGATCTCTGGCATACTACCGGGAATGGTGGGTAGGAGTTGATTAAGTATGGAACAGATGTCGTAGAACAGCCTGACCAAACAAGGCATCCCGGCGGGAGTCCTTGTCCAAGCAGTAATGGGCTGTGAAGGTATGAACTGAGGCCCAAGTAGCTGCTCGACAGATGTCGTCAATAGACACAGAGTGTAGATGAGCCATTGAGGCTGCCATGGCTCTCACATTGTGAGCTGTGACATGGCCTTCCAGAGAGAGGTTTTTACTCTGATAGGTAAAAGAAATACACTGTGCAATCCAATTGGACAATGTCCTCTTGGAGACTGGAAGTCCCAAATGAGAAGGATCAAAAGCAACAAAGAGTTGAGAGGACTTTCTATGTTGCTGTGTCCTTTGTAAGTAAAAAGCAAGTGCTCTTTTACAGTCCAAAGTATGAAGACTCCTTTCTGCATTTGAATCATGAGGCCTTGGAAAAAATACAAGCAGGTAAACTGCTTGGTTTAAATGAAAAGGTGAGACCACCTTTGGCATAAAGTGTAGATGAGTCCTAAGGACTACCTTATGATGGAACCTCATATAAGGAGGATTAGCCAGTAATGCTTGCAACTCACTAATGCGACGTGCTGATGTGATTGCAATGAGAGACAACCTTCCAGGAAAGGAATTTCAAGGAGGTAGTAGCTAGAGGTTTAAAAGCCGACTTCATGAGCTGTCCAAGAACCAGATTTAGGTCCCATGTTACCGGTGGTGGCCTAATGGGAGGCTTAGTTAGAAGGAGGCCCCTCATAAATCTCGCTATAAGAGGATGAGAGGAAATAGGTTGTCCATTTAAAGGCTTGAAAGAAGCTGAAATAGCACTTAAATGGACTCGTACTGAGTTAGTCTTAAGCCCTGCATTAGATAAATGAAGGAAATACTCCAATAATGATTCCAGAGGTATCGCCAGGGGGTCAAGACCCTTCTGCGAACGCGATATGGAAAACCTTTTCCACTTGAAAGCATAAGAGCATCTCGTGGAAAGCTTTCTAGAAGCATAAAGGATATCCTTTACTTGTTGAGACAGGTTAAGACCATGAAGGTCTAGACCCTCAGCAACCAGGCCCTGAGATGCAGAGAGTGAGGATCGGGATGCCACAACAGGAGATTTGGAGCAGATCCTAACTCCAGAGATGGAGTTTGAGAGAGATGTAGGAGCAGAAGGTACCACACTTCACATGGACAATGTGGAGCTATGAGAATCATATGGCCTCTGTTTCTCTGAAGCTTGAATAGGGTTTTGGGAATTAGGGGAATGGGTGGATAGGCATATAGGAAGTCCTGACCCCAATGGAGGAGGAAAGCATCCCTGGCCTGAGAACCCTGAGCCGGAATTCTGGAACAGAATCGGGGAAGTTTGGCATTCAACGGACTTGCAAAGAGGTCTATGTCCGGAGTTCCCCAAATTTGAAAACCTTTTCTACCTGGTCATGAAGAGACCACTCGTCTGGAAGCAGAACTCGACTGAGTGTCTGCCCAGGAGTTTTGAATGCCTGGCAGATACACCGCAAGGAGATGAATCTGATGCTCTCTGGCGAGGGCCCATAGTTGCAAAGCTTCGTTGCAAAGCGACAGAGAAGCCTGTTCCTTCCTGCTTGTTCAGATAGAACATAGCTACTTGATTGTCCGTCTGAATTAGGACTGTCTTGTAGCTCAGCTGGGTGTGGAACACTCGAAGAGCAAGGAAGATTGCTCTGAGTTCCAAGAGATTGATGTGTAGATGGGTCTCCTGTGGAGTCCAGGTGCCCTGGGTAGAGAGATCTTGCAGGTGAGCTCCCCAACCCACCTGTGAGGCGTCTGTTGTTAGAGTGACCTGGGGTGGGGGCTGTTAGAAAGGGGACCCCACCAACAGGTTTTGGGTTGATTGCCACCATTGTAGGGACAAAATAAGGCGACTTGAGTTTGCTATTTTGTCTGATAGGCAGCCTGATGCTTGAGTCCACTGAGTGGATAGAGTCCATTGGGCTGCTCTCATATGGAGGCAAGCATAGGGAACCACATGCATGGTAGATGCCATGTGGCCTAGCAATTGTAACATTTCCCGAGCAGTGAGATGAGTTTTTAACACTGCTTGGGAAGCTAACTGCACAATGCGAAGACAGCGGGGCTGTGGAAGATAGGCCCTTGCTTTCCTGGTATCCAGTATAGCTCCTATAAACTCTAAAGACTGAGTGGGAGTTAGGTTGGATTTTGGGATGTTTATGGCCAGGCCCAAATACTGAAGTATACGCATTTTGCAAGATAGGGAAATTCTGGCTTCTGATTCTGATGGGGCTCGAATGAGCCAGTCGTCTAAGTAGGGGAAGACGAATATTCCTAGAGTGCAAAGAAATGCTGCCACTACAGCCATGCATTTCATAAACACCCCTGGTGCTGAGGCCAGGCCAAAAGGAAGAACCCTGCACTGGTAATGCTTCCCCTGAAATAGAAACCGAAGGAATCTTCGGTGAGTTGGATGGATGAGAACATGTGTGTATGCATCCTTGAGATCTAGAGAACAAAGCCAATCCTGACTCTGAAGGTATGGCAGAAGAGTTCCTAGCGAAATCATCTTGAACTTCTCCTTGAACAGGAATTTGTTCAATTCTCTGAGGTCTAAAATGGGGGTGTACTAGCGAGCGCCTTGCCAGAATGACCAAATGGATGATGAAATGCTCAAAGAAATGAAGGAAGCTAACAAAAGTTACAGTGCAGTAATAATAATGGGTGATTTCAACTACCCCGGTATCGACTGGGTCAGTGTCACGTCAGGACATGCTAGGGAGATAAAGTTCCTAGATGAAATAAATGACTGCTTCTTGGAGCAGCTGGTTCATGAACCAACCAGAGGGGAAGCCATATTAGACCTACTCCTTAGTGGAACACCAGATCTAGTGCAAGAGATAAGGTTGTTGGGGCCACTTGGCAATAGTGATCATAGCATGATCGCCTTTGATTTAATTAGTGGAGGATGGATAGTAAGGAAATCCACAGTACTACCTTTTAACTTTCGAAAGGGAGACTATGATAAAATGAGGAAAACTGTTAAGAAAAAACTAAAAGGAGCAGTTGCAAAGGCTAAAGACGTACATCAGGCTTGGCTGTTGTTGAAAAATACTATCTTGGAAGCCCAGACCAGCTGTATTCCACGCTTTAAGAAAAGTGGAAGGAAGTCCAAAAAACTGCCAGCATGGTTTAAAGGTGAGGTCAGAGAGGCTGTTGCCAAAAAAGCATCTTTCAGGAAATGGAAAAAAGAGCCAAACGACGAAACCTGGAAACAGCACAAGCACTGGCAAGTCAAATGCAAGGCATTGATAAAGCAGGCAAAGGGAGAATTTGAGAAGAAGCTTGCTGCGGAAGCAAAAACGCGAAGTAAAGACCTTTTCAAGTACATTCGTAGCAAAAAACCTGTGAGAGAGTCAGTTGGTCCATTAGATGATAAAGGGGTTAAAGGAGCACTAAGAAGCGACAAGGCGATAGCGGAGAGATTGAATGAATTTGGCAATAGCGGAGAGATTGAATGAATTCTTTGCTTCGGTCTTTACTGAGGAAGATGTAAGGATGTTACCCATGACTGAAGTGGTATTTAAAGGTGCGGAAGAATTGAAGGAAATATCGATACATCGGGAAGATGTATTACAGCTATTAGATAAACTGAAGAGTAGCAAATCACCTGGGCCGGATGGTATACATCCAAGGGTGTTGAAAGAACTGAAATATGAGATTGCAGACCTGCTATTAGTAATCTGTGAACTATCATTAAAATCATCTCTAATACGTGAAGATTGGAGGATCGCCAGTGTAACACCAATTTTTAAAAAGGGTTCCAGGGGTGATCCGGGAAACTACAGACCGGTGAGCCTGACATCAGTACCGGAAAAAATGGTAGAAACCATCATAAAGAATAAAATTACTCAGCATGTAGATAGTCAGTCATGACCTAATGGGAGACAGCCAACATGGCTTTAGACGAGGAAGATCTTGTCTTACTAATCTGTTATGTTTTTTTGAAGGAGTGAATAATCAGGTGGACAAAGGTGAGTCGGTTGATATTGTGTATCTGGACTTTCAGAAAGCCTTTGACAAGGTCCCTCATCAGAGACTTTTGGCAAAACTAAAGAGTCATGGGATAGGAGGCAGTGTACTACTGTGGATCAGGAACTGGTTAAAAGATAGAAAGCAGAGGGTAGGGCTAAATGGCCAATTTTCCCAATGGAGAAAGGTGAATAGTGGTGTACCCCAGGGATCTGTGTTGGGTCTGCTGCTTTTTGACATATTCATAAATGACCTGGAAAGTGGAATAACAAGTGAGGTTATCAAATTTGCAGATGACACAAAACTATTTAAAGTTGTTAAAACCCAAGAGGATTGTGGAAAATTGCAAGAGGATCTTGATAAATTGGAAGACTGGGCATCAAAATGGCAGATAAAATTTAATGTGGACAAGTGCAAGGTTATGCACCTAGGGAAGAACAACCCAAACTATGGTTACACGATGCAAGGTTCCACATTAGGAACCACCACCACCCAGGAAAAAGATTTAGGCGTCATTGTGGATACCATGTTAAAACCCTCGGCCCAGTGTGCAGCAGCGGCCAAGAGAGCAAATAGAATGCTAGGTATGATAAGGAAAGGAATGGAAAATAAAACAAAAGATATTATAATGCCTCTATATCGTTCCATGGTGAGACCGCACCTTGAATATTGTGTGCAATTCTGGTCGCCGTATCTTAAAAAGGATATAGCGATTTTAGAAAAGGTTCAAAGAAGAGCCACCAAAATGGTAAAGGGGATGGAAGGATACTTCTATGAAGAAAGGCTAAAAAGGTTAGGGCTCTTTAACCTGGAAAAGAGACGGCTGAGGGGAGATATGATAGAAGTCTATAAATTAATGAACGGAGTGGAACGGGTAAACGTAGATCGATTTGTTTACCTTATCAGAATATAGAAAGACTAGGGGACATGCAATGAAGCTACAGGGTAAACTATTTAAGACTAATAAAAGAAAATATTTTTTCACTCAACGTGTAATCAAACTCTGGAATTTGTTACCAGAGGATGTAGTAAAGGCTGTTAGTGTAGTTGGGTTTAAAAAATGTTTTGGACAAGTTCCTGGAGGAAAGGTCCATAAACCATTATTAAGAAGGGACCCAGGATATCAATGCTTGAACCAGTACAAGCATTGTGGAACCTGTGTCCCTTGGGGAAACTGCTAGGTACGTATGACCTAGATTTGCCACTGTTGGAAACAGAATACTGGGCTTGATGGACCTTGGTCTGACCCAGTATGGCATATCTTATGTTCTTATGGGTCTGTGTCCCCCTGTTTTCTTTGGAATAAGGAAATAGGGGGAGTAAAACCCTGTACCCTGTTGGGAAATGGGTACGTCTTATCTCCAGGAACAAGCAGGAATGAGTCTTCACATATGGGTACGTCGGTACCATCGGAGTCCGCGTGGGAACGCTTCCCAGCGTTCAATCAAAAAGCTTTTGGAAGCATCCCAACATGCCTGCGTGCTGCCTTCCCGCCTTCCCAACTGCCTCTCCTCAGTTTTCGTTTTTCCACGGAGCCGGCAGGACGTCCTCCTGTCACCGCAGAAAATTCTTCTTTTATTTATTTTTTTAGTTTTCTTGTGGTCGCGGCTGCCTTCCCCGACGCCACCGTTACCGCCGGTGTTTCTTTTTTCTTTTCTTGTAAAATTTTTCCCTTAAGGAATATATTTTTCTTTGTTAGTGTCTCACGGTTCTCAGGCCTTCTAGGCCTCTCCATTTTTCCTCATGGAACCGCCAGCCACTTTCCCCAAGAAATGTACAAACTGTGTGGCGGTACAACTTTATTTTTAGACACTCACAATTGGTGTCTAACCTGCTTGGGTCCTGACCATTTTCCTCCGGAGCCCTCAGGCACCAGTATGGTGAGAAGACGTTTTCAACATCGAGTTCCCCTCGACACGCGGTCCCCCTCCAACTTCAGGGCACGACCATATCTTCTTCTGCACAGGATCAGGTAACCCAAAAACAGTGTTAAGACTAGCCAGTCCTCGAGCGGCACTTCTCATGCACAGCATAGAGATGCCTATGGCCTTGTCCTCGAGAATCCACTGGCTTCAGAACCCCGGTGGGAGTCTTCGGCCTCCAAAGCCTGTGTGGGGTTTCAGGTTGTTCCTGGGGTTCACCCCTCACAGAACATACCTGAGCCATGCCCAGTGGTGGCATCCGCTTCGAGCGGTACCGATACCCCGGCATCGGCACTGGTGTTGGATGAAACATTCCTCACCAAGGATCGTCATCTGGCATCCTTGGTACCTGCGGGCCCGGTGGATACGCTTCAGACCGACTTTCCAGTATCGGTATCGACACCGATACTAGTACCGACATCGGTACCCTCTAGACGTGCATCGATAGACTCGCTTCCTTCGATGCCGAGTCTGGAATCGATCTCCAGTCTGGAGGACTGGGTACCGACTCGCCTTGGTACCGACTCCCGTCGGTACCGAAGGCTCGGTTCCGATACTTCGGATCCACAACTCTCGGTTCCTCCGACACTGTTAGAGTTGCCACCGGCTGGTATTCTTCCGCCGGTATCAGATACGGTACCGAGATCGGTACCGATATCCACAGTACCATTACTGTCGGTACCTTCCATGCTTCTCTCTTCAGGCTCGCTTCCCTCGATGCCGAGTCTGGAATCGATCCCTAGCATGGACGATCTGTTACCGACTGTCGCTAGTTCTGACCCTATAGTACCAGCGCCCACCATCTAAGGATCCCATACTGCACCATTCAGGATCTTCTATTCCTATATACTGGAATAGATCCCTCGGTGCCAACGCTAGTTCTTCATCAGATCTAGCCTATCCAAGGGAAGTTTTCTCTGGGGATCTTTCTTTCCAGACTTTCCTCCTGGATATGGCAAAATCACTTGCCATTCCTATTCCTGGACAAGATCCTACACAAGGGAATACAGAATACCTCTCTGTTCCTAACGAAGCAAAGGAGAACATAATGCTTCCTTTGCATCATTCTTTGCAGGATCTCCTTCTACGAATGTGGGAAGCTCCTTTAAGGGTACCCCCACTTTCCAGAGCAACTGATCTCCTATATCAGGTGCCCCCCTCTCCAGGGTTTCAAAGGACTCAACTTCCTCATCATTCCATTGTAGTGGAATCAGCATTGAGGCGAGTAAAGAGTAATAAAAAGCACTCTTCTTGTCCGCCAGGTCGTGAGTCTAAGACACTAGATGCCTTTGGACGTCAAACCTTCCAGACATCCATGCTTTCAGCAAGAATTCTCTCATATATTTTTTATATGGGTCTATCTCTTGAGGAGGTCACAAGGAAATTACATCTTTTGACTCCTTGTCTTCAAGAGCCCAAACAAGCAGACTATTCCTTACTGGTTAGTCATGTTCATAATATTTCTAGGTTTCTTACTCGTGCTTCCCTAGACTCCTTTGAGTCTGTTAGCAGAACTTCTGCTATTGCTATAGGGGCACGACGTAGAGCCTGGCTCCGAGCTTCAGTCTTGGACAAATGGACACAAGAAAGACTGGGAAATACTCCTTGCACTGGAGAAAATCTCTTCAACAAGGAGTCTTTACTCCAGGTTACTCAGTTATCCACTGACTTTCCTGTTTCCAGGGGCTATTCTACGCCGCCTTCTTTCCCAGTAGGTAGGAAATGTCCTACGAAACTTTCTTCCCCTAGGGGGAGAAGGTTTTGTCCTTCTTCTGCCCATCATACAGATGTTCCCAAACAGGGGAAACATCGCCCTAGTCTGAAGAATCTACAAACTCAACAGGGTCAACAAACCCAGCAGTCGCAGGGTTTCAAATAGATCATTGTCCTTCTTGGTTGCTGGTTAGGGTAGCAGTCTGCTTCTTTTCACTTGCAGTATCTGCTCTAAATTTATCCTAACCTACCTAGATATCTCTTCATGAGACATCTTTTCTAAGAGTCTTTATGATGATCCTGCCCATACTTAACAGATTTCCTCTTCCTCTTGGAGGAAAGAGAGGTAACAACTATCAATAGACAGTTGTTTTCCCTGTATTGGCATGTATCATCTCACCTGTCGGAGACTTCCTCCATAGTTGGTCTCTTGCAACTCTGTTTTACCTCCCTCTTACTACAACGTTTAGTTTGTAAGAGTGACTTTTTTATATGGGTAAGCTCTTTTGGTTCTCTACCTGTTCTACCGGGGGATTCTCCCTTCTGGAGTTGTCTTCCCCCTTGTTACCTTAGAGTAGCTCCTCAGACAATAGGAAGTCCTACCATGTCTGTTTCTTTTTCCCAATCTAAAAAGAGGAGGGAAAAGAAATTCTCCATGCTGCCCTGATAGTTGCTGCAAATGCAGCAATTTCTAATGGTTAAACCACTGGTTTTGTTCACCACACAACCAGGGTTTCCCCTCCACTAGCAATCCTCCTAGCCTCAGTGCTAAGTCCCAAACAGGGTATCAACCTCGTTTGGGAAACCCTATTGTTACAGTTTTGGTTGGCAGAATAGCTGGTTACCTGCTGGCTTTCCACAGCCAGTTTTTTCTTCTGACCAACCTGCAGCATGCTCTCTGCAACTCTACAAAGTAGCTTTGCACTATGGGCCCTTGCTAGAGAGCATTAGTATCTTGCCTAGCAGATAACCCCAGATGGTTAAAAGGGGTTCCCCCAGTCATGTTCATGCCTGGCAGGTATTTTCTACCCTTTCCATCTTATCTTAAAAATCTTTTGAGGCATAAGCCTCAGGCCTTTCATTACGTGAAAGCCTAAAGAAGGGCTAATTCCCTATCTTGGCCCATATCTCCTGGGGTCTCCCGTCAGAGATAAATTCTTCACTGGCAGCTAGAGGATACCTAATATCCATCTTGCCCTCATAGGCGGATCACTAGGGTATCTTCCTCCTGAGGCCTCCTCTATCCAATCTCCATACTACAATTCTGGAGATATCTGGACTTCCTGTCTGCAGACTGCTGTTATCCTCTGCCTTTTTCACGTAGGCCTTCCTGGTTACTCAAGAGCTCAAATTCTGCAAAGAATTAAGCCGCCTTCTTGTCAGGGACACCTTTCTTCTGACTATGCCAGTCATAACCAGGAGAAGAGGATTTTTCCTATTTTATCTATTCAAGCACGTATCAACCTTCTTGCTATTAGATAAATTTCTCTCTCTCCCTAATAAGGGGGGATGGGGTTCTCTGGACATTTCTCCATCCATATACCTGGAGACATGTCTCTATATGCCTGCCTATTCATCTAGGTATATATATACATATATATATTGATTATATCTATCTGTGTGTCTTCTGCCCATATATATATATATCTTTATAGATATATGCATATATACCCAATATGTGTATATATTTAAATCTACATATATATATCCAGGAACAAGCAGGAATGAGTCTTCACATATGGGTACGTCGGTACCGACGGAGCCTGCGCGGGAACGCTCCCCAGCGTCCAATCAGAAAGCTTTTGGGAGCATCCCTCAGCGCCTGCGTGCTGCCTTTCCAACTGTCTCTCCTCAGTTTTTGTTTTTCCGCGGAGCCAGCAGGACGTCCTCCTGTCACCGCAGAAAATTTTTTCTTAATTCTTTAATTCTTTTTTTCTTGTGGTCGCGGCTGTTTCCCCGCCTCCACCGGTACCGCCGGTGGGTTTTTTCTTTTCTTTTTCTCAAACTCAGGGAGAGTTTTTCCCTCAGTTTCTGTCTTACATTTTGGGCCTGTAAGACCTCTCCATCATGGAGCCTTCTTCTCCTAAGAAGTGCCTTAACTGTGGAAATAGTTTTCTTTTTAGACTCCAATAACTGGTGTTTAACCTGTTTGGGTCCTGACCCTTTTCCTCCAGAGCCATTAGGCTACAATTTTATGAGAAGAGATTTTCCATTTCGAGTTTCCCTCGATACCGAGTTCCCTTCCAGTGTCAGGGCACTGACCATTTCTTCTCTACAGGATCAGGTAACCCACAAACAGTCTGCTAAGACTAGCCAATCCTTGAATGGTAGGTCTCATGCCAAGCATGATGACAGCTCCGGCTTTGCCCTCAAGACCCTATTGGCTTTAAATCCCCGGCGGGAGTCTTCGGTCTCCAAAGCCTTTCAGGGGTTTCAGATTGTTCCTGGGGCTCACCCCTCACAGAACATACCTGAGCCATGCTCGGTGGTGGCATCCGCTTCGAGCGGTACCGATACCCCAGCATCGGCACTGGTGTTGAGCGATTCACTCCTCACCAGGGATCGTCATCTGGCATTCTCGGTACCTTCGGGACCGATCGATACGTCCCAGATTGACTTTCCAGTATCGGCAGCACCGCCGATACGACCATCGACGTCGGTATCCTCTAGACATGCATCGATAGACTCGCTTCCTTCGATGTCGAGTCTGGAATCGATATCTAGTCTGGAAGACTGGGTACCGACGCGTCTCGGAACCGACGCCTACCGATTCCGGTTGCGCGGTACCGAGGGTGCTCACCAAGAGTTTTCGGTTACCTCAGTACCGCTTGCGCAGCCTCCGATGACTGCTTCGATGTCGCTATCGCCTTCGATTCCAGCTCAGCTTCCAGTATCGGTATCGGTGCCGGTACCGGCAGTAACATCGGGACCAGCTCCTTCCATGCTTTTTTCACCAGGGTCGCTCCTCTCTATACCTAGTTTGGAGTCAATACCTGGCATGGACGATGCAGTACTGACAGATTCAGGTCATAACTGTTGGTACCAGTATTCATCCATAAAGGATACTTTTCTGCACCGGACAAGTACATCCTCCGGTGCCCAGGCTTCTCCTTCAAGTCTAGCCTGTCCAGGGATGGTTCCCATTGAAGATCCTTCTTTTCAGAATTTTCTCCTTGACATGGCAACATTCCTTGCTATTCCTATCCCTGCCTATGATTCTACACAAGGCTCTTCTGCAGAAAAGGAAAATATAATGCTTCCTTTACATCATTCTTTGCAGGATCTTCTTCTGAAAATATGGGAAACACCTTTGAGGGTTTCCTCACCTTCTACAGCAACTGATCTTTTGTATCAGGTGTCCCCTTCTCCAGGGTTTCAAAAGACTCAACTTCCCCATCATTCTATTGTGGTAGAATCAGCAATGAGGAAGGTGAAAAGTAAGAAGAAGCACTCTTCTTACCCACCAGGTCGTGAGTCTAGAACACTAGATGCCTTTGGACGTCAAACCTTCCAGACATCTATGCTATCAACAAGGATTCTCTCATATATTTTTTATGAGTCTATCCCTTCAGGAGGTTACAAAGCAGTTGTCTCTTCTAACTCCCTTTCTTTCATAGCCCAAGACTGAAGACTATTCCTCACTACTTAGTCATAGTCAAAATATCTCTTGGTTTCTTACTCGTGCTTCTCTATACTCTTTTGAGTCTGTTAGCAGGACCTCTGCTATAGCCATAGGAGCACGACGTAGAGCCTGGCTCCAAGCTTCAGACTTAAACAGATGGGCACAACAAAGACTGGGTAATACTCCTTGTACTGGAGAAAATCTCTTCAATAAGGAGTCTTTACGTCAGGTTGCTCACTGCTCCACTGACTTCCCTGTCTCTGAGGCTAAGCCTTCTCCTTCCACACTGGGTAAGAAATGCCCTACCAAACCTTCTTTCCCTAAAAGAAGAAGGTTTTATTCTTCTCCTGCCCCTCATACAGATGTTCCCAAACAAGGGAAACCTCGCCCTGGTCTGAAGAATCCAAACTCAAGCCAGGAAAATTAACCCTCAATGGGGTTCTAATTGATCTCTTATAACATACAGTTCACTTCTTTTCAGCAGAAGTTTTTTCACTGTTTTTTTCATTTAAAACTCTACACATGGATTCCTGTTTCCAGGACATCCACTTGCTCTTAGGTAGGTTGAGCTGTCAGGAGATTCATGTCTGTGGGTCACAGGGTTTTCCTCCTCTTCCTACCATGAAGAGAGGTTTTCCAACTATCTCATGATAGTTTCCCTGTACCACCATGAATTTTTTCTTTCTACAGACTTACCTTATAGCAAGTCTCCCTTCAGCTCCTATTTTTCTTTACCCTTGTTTCCAGGACTTTCCCTGTACGAGTGGTACCATACAGCTGGAAGGCTTTCTTAGCCTTTCTAGTCTTCCTTTCCTTTCCAGTGTAGAGTTTTCTCTGGAGTAACCTCCCTGCTTTCATTGGGCAGCTCATCAGACATGATCAGGATTTTCTCCTCTTGTTCTGTCTGTTCTCTCTGTTACATACAGAAGGATTCTCTCTGCTGTTCTATTCAGCAGTTGCCCATGCAGGAGTTCCAGTGATTGGACTACTGGTACTTTTCTACAAGTTCCAGTCTTGTCTTTCACTACTTTTCTCTGGCCTTAGTAGTGCTTCCAAGATAGTGCTCATCTATCTTGGATATTCCTTATCGCTTCTTTTCTGTCATCTCCAAATCTCTGGAGTTGGCAGCATAACTGAGGTGGCAGCTGGTTTCCTCCAACAGCCACTTTTATTTCCCAATTCTCCTGCATAGTGCTCTCTGCAATCCTACTGAGAAGCTTTCCACTATGGGCCCTTGCTAGAGAGCATGGGGATTTTTTCTCTAATTACTATCCTATATGGTTGAAAAAGGCTTCCTCAGTCATTCCTCATGACTGTAGGGGTTCTTTACACCCTTCTATTTCCTTTTAATAAAGGACATAAGCCTTCTCTATATGGCAGTCTAAAGAGTTATCCAACTATAACAAAAACCCGCTAAAAACCTTACAAGGTACAAATTCTCACAACACACTGATTACTCTTTTCCTGCTTTTGGCTATTGTTTTTAGTCTAAAGAGTTAACCAGTTTCTACAGGAAATATGCTCTTTTTCCTTGCAGCTTGTCCTCATGGTATCCTAATCCTTCATGGACAGCACATATTTAATTAAACAACGCATGATACCCCCCCCCCCCTTGTTCCTCAAGTGGGTCAACCTGGTATCTCATCCTATGCGTTTTCTGGCCATTTACCATGCGAGAGTTCTATAGGACTCAGGACTTGCTGTTTACAGACTGATATTATCCTCTGTTTTTCACGCAACCATCCTGGTTATTTCACTGGATAACATTCCTGCACCATCTTAGCCAGGGGGAATAGATTCTCTATATATCTTCTCAAGTTATTTTATTTATTTTATTTTATTTATTTATTTAACATCTCTTATATACCGCACTATTGTCATCAGCGCGGTTTACATGGAACAAACATATACATACAGAGAACTGTAATGCATTTTACAAGTAACGGGGTTTTTGAACTTGGGATTAAAAAGGTAAACTATATAGGCTAACTAACTATTTACAGAAAATTCAAATACATTAGTCACATTTGGATATCGTTTGGGGAATGTCTTGGTCAGAAAAAGTGTCTGTAGTATATATATATATATATATATAGATATATATATATAGAGATATATATAGAGATATATATAGAGATATATATATAGAGATATATATATAGAGATATATAAAATGTGTGTGTATCTGTCGAGATGCTTCCTTATAGGTAGATATGTATTTACATACTTATCTCTCTAATTGTCTATGCTTATAAAAGGTTTTACCTTCCTATAGGTTCCAGACAGTGGACTTGCATATCTTCATACTGTCCCTCAGTATGTCTGGGGTATTATGCACACAACCACTACTGTGGTACTGACAGCTCCTACTTTAACCCTAGGTCTAGGTATCCCTGAAGCTCCATGCTTCACTATCTTTCCTATCTCTCAACAGATAGGAAGGACAGGGTGGATCTTCAGTAGATCTGAAGTTTCAGCCCTTCAGACATCTGTCCTCCTTGGGAATATGGGCTTTTTTTCCATACCCCTTCTTCCCTCCAGGACTGGGCTAGTTGTCCATATCAGTCAGTCTTCCTCTTTTGCTCCTAAATTCTACTAACTCTGTATCCAAAAGAGTTCCCAGCTTTTTCCATAAAGCTTCCACTAAAGACCTGACGTTTTTGTACTACCCCAGTTGACACCTGGGTCACCTGTCAATTCCAGATTTGGACCTTCGCCTTCACTTCAGTGAGGTCACCTTGAAGATTCCTCTACTGGATCTCCAGTAGACTCCATCAGCCCCTCTACTTCCTGCAATCCAGTAGGTGAGGTCCATATTGTGATTGTTCATGTCAATATTTTTCATGATAATTATCATACACACAAGGACTCCTTACCTGTAGTCCTTAGGTTAGCTGTTTTTCTACAGCTCCTCTTTTCAACTCCTACCTTCCATCCTCAGGATGCCTGACCATATGAGGTGTAGCATGTTCCAATCCTCACCATGCTAGGGCTCCAGGCATCTTAGCTTGGGAGTCCCCATATGTGAAGACTCATTCCTGCTTGTTCCTGGAGATAGCACAGTTACTTACCTGTAACAGGTGATCTCTGGGAACAGCAGGAATAAGTCTTCACAACCCACCCACCTCCCCTAGGAGTTGTATCTCTCTATCTATCTTTCCTTTCCTCTCTCTCTCTCTCTCTTTGTCTCAGCCTTAAAACTTAACTGAGGAGAGGCAGTTGGGAAGGCAGCGCGCAGGCGTGTTGGGATGCTTTCAAAAGCTTTCTGATTGGACGCTGGGAAGCATTCCCGCGTGGACTCCGTCGGTACCGACGTACCCATATGTGAAGACTTATTCCTGCTGTTCCCAGAGATCACCTGTTGCAGGTAAGTAACTGTGCTCTATTGCCCCGTGTGCAAGAAGTAAATTGACCTCTTGACCTAACTGATTTTCGAGCGAAGTCTGAAAATTGAAACATCTTACAACTGTAGGAGGGGGCATGTTGAGGAAATGAAGCTTGTACCCCTCCTTTACAATGGAGAGAGTCCATTCTTCTGCTGTTATCTGCTCCCATCTGGGGGCAAAATGACACAACCTTCCTGGAATGGTGGAGGGCTCTGGCCCGTTGAGGGCCAGGAAGGCCATGTTCTCTAGATGGGAGTCAAAGCCCTTGTGGAGGCTGAGTCTGTTGGGCCAGTTGAGGCTTAGCAGACTTTGTTTTTCTTTGTTTTGGTGGCTGCTGTCCCTTTCGGGCAGACTGACCTGCAGAATGCCCCTGCTGGGTTTCGGAGGGGTAAAACCTTTTCTTTTTAGAGAAGAATGGTTTCTTGTAGGATTTTCTCCTTGCAGGATCAGCTGTAGCCTTGGATAGTCTATCCAAAGTTGTGTTATCAGCATCCAGCTCATTAGCTTTCTCTTGCCAATTTTTGCCAAAGAGATTTGCGCCTGTGCAAGGGATATTCCCCAGTTTGTCCTGTACCCAGAGTTCTAAGTCAGATGCCTGGAGCCAGGCAATCCTACGAGCACCTATGGCAATGGCAGAGGTTCTGCTTATGCACTCAAAGCAGTCAAAAGCTGCATGATTAACAAACTTGGAAACATCTTGGGCATGTTTGACAAGTGTAAGATAATCTTGCTTCTTATCAGGAAGGAGAGGGCTCATAAGCTCTAGATCTCCTGTAACCTCCTTAAGGAACAGTCCCATATATAAAATGTAGGAACTAATCCTGGCAGATAGCATAGAGGCCTGGAAGGTTTGACGCCCAAAGGCATCAAGAGTCCTACATTCACTTCCTGGCGGATTAGATGCATATCTTTTTGCATTCTTGATCCTTCCCATAGCTGATTCCACTACCATGGAGTGGTGTGGTGTGGTAACTGGGTTTTTTGAAATCCAGGACAAGGAGGTACTCGATACATGGTATCAAGCCTACGAGAATGAGGAGAGGTGGTAAGAGGTGTTTCCCACATTCTTAGCATGAGATCATGCAAGATCTCATGAATAGGCAAAGTAGCCGCCTCCTTGGGAGCTTTAGGATATTGTAAAATCTCCAATTCCCTTGCTCTGGGCTCTGTTTCAGGAGCCACTGTGATGGAAAGACCTCTAGCCACCTCCCGGATGAAATCCTGAAAGGATATATCCTCTGGAGGAGACATCCTACGTTTAGGAGAGGAAGGCTCCTCAGAGAGAAGTACTCTGCTACCGACAGAGCTGTCAGAATCCTCAGACTCCTCGGAGGATTCAAAGTTTCTCCAGGACCAAGCAGGAAGTCAGTCCTCACATATGGGTGACGTCGGCGCCGACGGAGCCCTTGTGCGGAGCATTTCCCCAGCTTTCAAAGAAAGCCTTTGGGAATTACAGCGCGCATGCGCGGACCCCTTCCCGCCCAATGGTGCCATCTTGCTCAATCTTCTTTTTTCCGCGGAGCCCGACGGACGTAGTTCGTTTTTCCTCAAGGAAAAAGTTGATTTTCCCTATTTTTCTCTTTTTTTTCTCCGGTTCGACGCCGGATCCTTTTCCCGCTCGGACCGATACGCCGGTATCGAGTCCTTTTCTCTCTTTTTCGGTTTTTGTCCTTTGTGACTGGCGTTCGCGCCTTTTTTTCCTTTTTCCCTGGCAGCCCGGTCTTTTGACCTAGCAGGGGTCCTTTTTCCCCCGATGGCTACCAGCGGGTTTAAGAAGTGTGATCGGTGTAAGAAACTTATGTCTCTTACCGACACACATGACTGCTGCCTCCGTTGCCTCGGACCCGATCATGACCCGATGATCTGTGGTCCGTGTGGCAAAATGTCCTCAAAGGCGTTGAGGAGTCGGCAGCACCAGAAGGATCGAATTTTTTCTGACTTCGCGTCCGGCCGGGCCCGGACCTTGTCAGAGGCCTCGACGTCTCGGGACTCCGGCCCCGAGCAGCTTCAGGGTTCCTCTGAGCGGGGGTCTCCTTCGCAGGAACATCGCAGGAAGAAGAAACCCACGAGGGCGGCGTCGGTGGACGCTCCTGGTTCCTCGAGGGCCAAGTCGCATAGCCCCGATAGCCGCCCCGGGTCTTCGGAGTCGGAGAGGCCTGCCAAGCATCCTCGTGTCAAGATGGAGTCCCCTGGACTCGTAATGCTGTTGTCCTCGTGGACTCTCCGAGGGAGCTGACGTCGGGCCCGACGCTGTCGGGGCCCGAGTCGGGGGCTGCTGGGTCTCCTGAGCTCGGACTCAGGTTGACGGCCTTGGAGAGCAGCTTCGCTGCCTTCATGGAACAGCAGCGGGCATTGATCGCCGGTCTCACCGGTGCATCTGCCCCGACCACCGGGACCTCGACGTCTAAGTTGGCCCCGGAGGCCGAGCCGATCCTCGAGTCCATGCGGGCTCGAGTCTATCCTCGGCCACGGTCTCCCTCGACCTCCCGTTTGGGGCCGAGGTTGTCGACGCCGATACCCTCGGCGTCGGGGCGGAGGGCATTGGTGCCCGCCCGACCGGAGCCGCTCGATTCCCCATCCGAGGAGTCGGGCTGGGAGACGGAGGACGAAGAGTCACCCGACACCCATCGGACTCGGTGTGTCCCATCGGACTCACCCGAGTCCGAACCTTGGAGACGATCCCCACCGGAGGATACCCGGTTCTCGGACTTCGTGCGGGATATGGCCAAGGCCTTGGCCTTCCCCGCGGATCCCGAGGAGGAGCCTCGAGCCGAGGAGCTCGAGGCCCTCCAGTATGACTCTCCCCCGAAGGAGGCCTTTCCTGTTCCGATTCCTCCGATGCTGGAGCGGCTGCTCTTCCGCATGTGGGAGACCCCGGCCTCGACGCCGGTGTTAAGCAAGCGGATCGATTCCATTTATCGAGTCCGCAAGAGCCCCGGGTTCCAAAAGGCACAATTACTGCACCACTCCATGGTTGTGGAATTGGCCATGCATCAACTGAAAAGTCAGAAGATGCACTCCTCGGTGCCTCCCGGCCGGGAAGCCCGGAACCTGAATGCCCTCGGCTTCCAGGGCTCTATGCTTGCTTGCTGTGTCCAGACTTACCAGCTCTACATGGGCATGTACCTCCGAGACCTGGCAAAGGAGATTGCCGGGTTCTCTGCTGGTCTCTCCGAGGAACCTTTGCAGAGGTTCCAATCCTTGTCCACCAGTATTCGAGAGTCCTCGAAGTTTATCTCTCGAGTAGCCTACAATGGCTTCGAGGCTTCGGCCCGAGTAGCCGGGGCCTGCATCGGTGCCCGCCGACAGGCTTGGCTACAGTCATCCGACCTCGAGCCATGGGTCCAGGACAAGTTGGTCGATGTCCCCTGCCGAGGTGAAACCTCTTTGGCAAGCCAATGGCTGAAAAGGCTGCAGAACTCGAGACCGAGACTCTGACCAGGACTAGGCTTTCCAGGAAAACCTCTGCCCCTTCTCAGAAGAAGAAGGGCTCGGGAAAAAAGTCCTTTTACCCGAGGAAGTTGTCTGCTTATAAACAATACCCTCATTATCAGGCCTCTGCAGCTCCCCAACAGGGTCAGCAGGCCAAGGGGCAGGGTCAAGGACCCCGTAGGCAGAAGGCCCCCAAGCCACCTACGCCGGCCCCTGCTCAGCAGGGTGGGGGTTTTTGACTCAAACAGCATAGCCTCTTCTCCTCAGCTGGCTTCTCTCAGCACAGGAGGCCGGCTGGCCCACTTTGCCCACAGGTGGTCAGCCGTCACATCAGATACCTGGGTTCTTCATATAGTCCAAAAGGGCTATCTTCTCCATTTTCACCAGGTACCTCCCTCCTATTTTCCAGGGGAGCCTCCAAGACCCCCTCTGCACCGGGACCTACTCCTTCAGGAGTTAGCAAGTCTGTTAAAGGATCAGGCTGTGGAACCGGTGCCCCACCACCTGAGAGGTCAAGGCTTTTATTCCAGGTACTTTCTGGTACTAAAAAGAACAGGAGGCCTCAGACCCATCCTAGACTTGCGAAACCTCAACAAGTTCCTGGAGAGGGAAAAGTTCAAGATGCTTACCCTTGGAATCCTGCTGCCCTACCTCAAGCAGGGAGACTGGCTATGCTCCTTAGATCTAAAGGATGCGTATACTCACATCCTTAT
The DNA here is from genome assembly GCA_033557465.1 of Ichthyophis bannanicus. Taxonomy (NCBI): domain Eukaryota; kingdom Metazoa; phylum Chordata; class Amphibia; order Gymnophiona; family Ichthyophiidae; genus Ichthyophis; species Ichthyophis bannanicus. Next base: position 592,757,656 of record CM066032.1, read on the forward strand.
CCATCCAGACCACAGACAATATCTCAGGTTTGTTGTGGGAGGAAACCACTATCAGTACAGAGTACTACACTTTGGCCTGTCCTCCGCTCCAAGGGTGTTCACCAAGTGCCTGGCAGTGGTGGCGGCCTACCTGAGGCTTCAGGGTCTCTTTGTGTTTCCGTACCTGGACGGCTGGCTCATAAGGGGCCAATCTTCCCAAGAGGCCAACCAGGCCACCCTTCGCACTGTGGCTCTGCTTCAGCACTTGGGGTTTATCATAAACTTCGCAAAGTCCACTTTGCTCCCGTTCCAGAACTTAGAGTTCATAGGGGCCAGACTAGACACTCTTCAAGCAAAGGCTTTTCTGCCTCTGGACAGGGCCCACAGGCTAATGGATCTGGCCAGCCAGTTTCGCAGCAATTCCCTTGGTCTCTGCCAGGCAATTCCTGAGACTACTCGGCCATATGGCTTCCACGGTTCATGTCACCCCCAATGCCCGCCTGCACATGCGACCTGCTCAGTGGAGCCTTCGCACTCAGTGGCATCAAGCCACAGGGGGCCTAGCGCGGACTCAGTGAGGATCTCTGACCTCCTGGTCTCCTCTCTGCAATGGTGGCTTCATCTTCCGAATCTGGTGCTCGGAGTGGTTTTTCAATCCCCTCCGCATTCTCAAGTGCTGACGACAGATGCTTCTCTTCTCGGTTGGGGAGCACATTGCCAAGGGACATGTACTCAGGGTCTCTGGACCCCTTGGGAGGCTACTCAACAGATAAACTTCCTGGAGCTACGGGCGATACGCCTAGCTCTTGAGAGCCTTCTCCCACCTCGCCTCTCACCAGTCTGTACTGGTCCAGACGGACAATCAAGTTGCCATGTTCTATGTGAGCAAACAAGGAGGCACAGGCTCCTTCCTTCTTTGTCAGGAGGCACAACGACTGTGCTCTTGGGCTGTCAGTCACGGAATCCTTCTCAAGGCTGTCTACCTCCCAGACCAGTAAGAAGACGTGGATAACTCAGGAAGAAAGCAACTTTATTAAGAACCAATTGCCACTTGCCCGACACAGGCCGTGTTTCGCTACCTTCCTCAGGGGCTAATAGTGGACATAAAAGCTAAAAACACATGAATATACATATTAATAACACAATAATAATAAAACATCAAGATACATAACAATTCATAAAAAAACATAAAAAAACAAACCTTAGAATGATACCCATTATATAAATAAATAAATAACATACATTAAAAAAATAGATAAATCACGTATAGGAACATATATAATTAAAAAATCAGTTGTATATGCAGAAGAATATATAAGACTATACATATAAAACCATAAATATCCTTATACATAACATATAAAAATTTTTAAGAAAACTAGAATTTTTCAAGCTAAAAGTGACACATACCTGCTTTAATTCTTGAGAGTATATATAGCTAATGCTATACCTTATAGGGAGAGGAGGAAAACATGTAAGGATTTAAAACATTTCAAAATTAAAAAGTCTTAAAAAAACTTAAAAAAAGAAAGAACAGGTCAGGAAAATTGCCTGGCAGACAGACTGAGCCGGCTCCTGCAACCACACGAATGGAGATTGAACCCATTGGTCTGTTCAGCAGGTCTTTCTCAAGTGGGGGCTCCCCACCATGGACCTTTTCGCCAGTCCTCTGAACCGGCAACTCCCAAGATTTTGCTCCAGACAACCGCATCCTCTCAGAGTAGCAGCGGATGCGTTTCTGATCTCGTGGTCCACAGGCCTACTGTATGCGTTTCCTCCCACACCACTAGTGTCCAGAATGCTGTTCAAAGTCCTCAGGGACGGGGCTTCATTGATTCTCATAGCCCCCAGGTGGCCGAGGTAACCGTGGTTCCTGCTTCTGCTACAACTGGCGGTGGACACACCTCTTCCTCTGGGGTTTCAACACGATCTCCTGTCTCAGGATCAGGGGACTCTCTTACACCCCAACCTCCAGTCCCTTCATCTGATGGCCTGGCTGCTGAAAGGGTAGTCCTAGCACCCCTACTACTACCTCGAGAGGTGGAAGATGTAGTCTTGGCCTCTCGGCGTCAATCCACCAGGAAATCCTATGCTCTTAAGTGGCGTAGATTCTCCGCATGGTGTGCTCAGCACAGTGAGAATCCCTTCTCATGCTTGGTAGCGGTAGTGTTGCAATATTTGCTCTACCTCTCCAATCTGGGCCTTAAGTCTAACTCTGTCCGAGTTCACCTTAGTGCTCTCTCAGCACACCACACGCCGGTGGACGGCAGGCCTCTTTCCAGCCACCCTTGGGTGGCTCGTTTCCTCAGAGGCCTTCTTCTGCGAAGGCCTCCTTTGCATCCACCGGCCCCTGAGTGGGATCTGAATGTGGTCTTGCAGCGGCTTACTTGTCCGCCTTTTGAACCTATGGCTACCTGCCTTCTCTGTTTTCTCTCCTGGAAAACTTTATTTCTGGTAGCTCTCACCTCTGCTATGCGAGTGAGTGAACTGCAGGCACTAGTGTCTGATCCTCCTTACACTAGGTTCTACAGGAATAGGGTAGTCTTACGGACTCACCCTAAGTTTCTTCCTAAAGTTGTCTCACCTTTTCACCTCAATCAGGAGGTGGTTCTTCCGACCTTCTTTCCCAGGCCGCATGCCAACCGGGCTGAGCTGGTCTTGCATACCCTGGACTGTAGGAGGGCGTTATCCTTCTACCTTGACCGTACGCGGGAGCATCGGAAGGCTGTTCAGCTTTTCGTTTCTTTTGACCCCAATAAGTTGGGGCTCCCTGTCTCCAAGCGTACGTTGTCCATATGGGTTGCTGACTGTATCGCCTGGGCTTATGGGGCAGCTGGCCTCTCGTTGCATCAGTGGCTCATCTCCGCTCTGTTCCGTTGGCAGACATCTGCCGGGCCGCTACTTGGTCTTCAAGCCAGACTTTTGCGGCCCATTACTGCCTTGAGAGGGAGTCCCGCAGGGACAGTGCTTTCGGACAGGCAGTACTCCATAATCTCTTTGGGGTTTAGGCAACTCCTACCCTCCAGCCCTGATGTTGGGCTACCGGTCGGGGGCGTTCTCAGAGAAGATTCCTTCCTTCTGTGCTGACGAGCTCGAGGGAGCTCATTTTTTCTGCTTGGGGTCTCCGGTAGCCTTAAGCTGGGGAGTCCCATATGTGAGGACTGACTTCCTGCTTGGTCCTGGAGAAAGAGTAGTTACTCACCTGTAACAGGTGTTCTCCAGGAGCAGCAGGAATCCGTCCTCACAACCCTCCCTCCTCCCCTTGGAGTTGCAGTCATATGATTTATTTTTGCTAATTTTTTGCTGTCTTTTAGCTATGTCATCAGATTGAGCAAGATGGCGCCCTTGGGCGGGAAGGGGACCGCGCATGCACGCTGCAATTCCCAAAGGCTTTCTTAATGTACAATAATGTTTATCTTGTTCAATTCAATGTAAACCGTCTTGATTCACGAAAGGTGGTAACAAATACCAATAAATAAAAAAATTAAACAAACAAACTACTCCAAGTCGAACCTTTGCCCGTCGCAAGGGCTGGAATTCATTGGGGCAAGAATTGACACCCTTCAGTCAAAGGCCTTCCTGCCCGCAGACAGGCTCCATGGCGCTAGCCAGAGATATGCAGCACCGCCCCCTTGGTGCCAGCCAGGCATCTTCTGTGCCTTCTTGGGTACATGGCCTCCACGGTGCATGTCACTCCAGATGCCCGCCTCCACATGCGAACAGCACAGTGGTGCCTCAGGGATCAATGGTCCCAGGCCACGGGACACCTCCAGGACAGAGTCCGAGTGACCCACCATCTGGTAAAGTCCCTGATTTGGTGGCTGTCACCCTAGCACTTGGAGACGGGCATGCCTTTTCAGACCCCCAACCACTCGAGGGTCCTCCCCACAGATGCCTCCCTGCTGGGCTGGGGATCCCACTGCGAGGGCTACTGCACCCAGGACATCTGTTCCCTGGACGAGAGCGCTCAGCAGATCATCCTCCAGGAGCTGCGGGCCATTCACCTCGTACTGAAGGCCTTTCATCATCGCCTAGGCCACCAGTCAGTCCTTGTAAAGACGGACAACCAGGTGGCCATGTTCTGTGTGAACAAGCAGGGAGGCTGTCTTGCTACAACAAAGGCTAGCACACCTTGTATTGCAGACAAACAGTTTATTTATAAAACAATGCCTTTACAATTCAAAAATGCTCTATAAATAACCTGCATTCAATGTGGTAAATGCGTTTACGGTAAAAACATTTTTTCTTCATTTAAAGAAAGTGGAAGAAACGCTGTATATGCCCAGAATGTCTCAGACTAGGTAGTGCTGTAACAAACGATATTTATCATGTCATATTCAGGCGCCTAATAGCATCAAGGACTGTTCTGGCAATTTAGCATATTGTTTTATTGACAATTTCCACCTTCTAAATTATCATTCAAAGTAAAAAGTGCTTAGCTTTGTGGTTTCAGATGCTCCCCCAAAGTTTCGTCAGGAGAATCTAAAAATGAAAATAAACATTTAATTCCAAAAACCTCAACATTGGTTTTCCACATTGATGTCACTAAAAATTTTTTAACTTTATCAATTTGTTTGTTTCACATACCTATCAAAATCTTCATTTCATGATGCTGCCAGCGTCTAGTGCTACAGAACTTTTGAAACAGTTTAACTTCCAAAAAACGCCGCGCATGCGTCAAACCCAACCTATTCCACTTTTATACTGCCCTGTTTTGACGTCGTCTAATAGATAAAACCCTTAATCTATAGAATTTGAGTTTAAAATTCTTTCTTTCATTCATTTAAAGGCATACCCCCCAATCAATGGTGGAATTTAAACCCTCCGGTGATAGGGTTTTCAAATTAAAAATCCAGCGTTCTCGCATTAACAGTGTCTGTTCTTGTGATTTTCCGTGTATCGCTAACGTTACCTGCTCTATGCAGAAGCACCGCAGATCTTCAAACTGATGTGAAAATTCTAAACAATGCTGAACTATAGGTGCTGTTAGCGTTTTACATTTTAATCAACTTTTATGTTCTGCTATGCGAATTTTAAAGGGACATGCGGTTTTCCCTATATATAATAAAGTGCAGGGACATCTTATAGCATAGATCACTGATGTGTCACAAGAGGTGGTGTTACATAATCTATATAACCTGCCTCTGTGTGTAAACTCCTTAATTTCCTCTGTGATCTCACAAATCCCACACTGGCCGCATTTCCTAAGTCCCCTTATATGAACATCATCTCTCTCTTCCGCCGATGGTAACACCACTGGACTTGGATGTTCCTTTAAATTTTTGTTTCTCTGCCAAACACAGCAAATGTATTTCTCTTTGAGACCTGGGATATTGCGTAACATGTTAGTATGTTTTAATAAAATACGTTGAATTTTATAACTCGATGGTGAAAATCGTGTTATCATATTGACTTGCTCTGTATCGGTCTCACCCACGCTGTTCCGAGAGGTCCCTAACAACCAGGACCTATCATTAAAAAGCGCTCGTTTGTAGGCTTGCTGAGAAACCTGAGGGGGATAACCCCAATCACTGAAATGCTTCAATAAAATCGATGATTGCCTCTTGAAGTCATGCACATCTGAACAATTTCTGCGAAAACTGAGGAATTGAGAAAAAGGTAAACTGTCTTTTAGTCTTTGAGGGTGGGCACTGTTATAATGCAGGAAAGTGTTGATCTATTGGTTTTCTGTATACCGATGTTGTCCAGCCATGATGTCCTTTTTCTACCAACACATCCAAAAAAGTGATTTTGGTGGGGTGGACAATATAGGTAAATTGTATGGCTTTATCCACTCCGTTTAACCAATGCACAAACGGGATCACTGATTCTATAGGTCCTTTCCATAAGACAAAAATGTCATCAATAAAACGGCACACAGTCAGAGAACGTGATGGATTACCAAGGACAGGACTTTATATCAAACAAACTTTATTAATATAGGTGCAAATATGCCAAACAGACTTGCCAACCCGACCCATGCCGTGTTTCGTGACTACTTCTTCAGGGGTGAAGGCAAACTGAAAACAATAAAATCATTAAAAATAAAAAATATAGTGTCAACTTAAATATCGCAAACTCATATAAACAATTAACATCCCATCGTACATAAACGTATATATTAAAACGTATATATTAGAACATGTGGAATGCTATTTAAAACCATAAATATAAATATAACATAAACAATAATGACTAGCGGAATATCCAAATGAGGAACATGAAAAAGTATAGAATATACACTTAAAACTTTAACAATACAAATCAGACATACTTCATTATTAATAAAGACATAACATAAAAAAACGTGGAAACGTTTAAAAGCTCTGCATCAGTTCCTATGGGTCTTTCTGTTTCAGAAGATCCTGGAGAGGGTCCTTCTCTAACTAAGGAGGTCATTAGGGATCCTTTGGACCCTTTTGCCCCACAGCTCTCTGTACCTTTGGGTCAGGGAGAAACAGAATGTCTGTCTGTAGCAGCCTTGGACATGACTTCTGAAGAGCTGGAAGAAGGTGAAATTGCTCCTGGAGAGGATCCTAATATGTTTCGTGTTTTTCGCAAAGAAGAACTTTCAGCTCTTATTTCTCATTCATTATCTGCCTTACATCTGTTGCTTCCCTCTGCCTCTCAGGAACCTTTGGAGGATCCGTTATTGCAAGGTTTTAAAGCAGAACAACGCTCTTTTTCCCAATGCACCGGGTGATAAGGCAGATGATTGAATCTGAATGGGAGTGTCCTGAGGCTACGCTTCGTGGAAGCCGCGCCTTAGCTCGCCTTTATCCTATCCCGCAGGAGAAGAAGGATTTATTACGCATGCCCAAGGTGGATGCAATAGTTTCAGCTGTGACAAAGAAAACTACTATCCCTGTTGAAGGAGCAGCTGCTCTTAAGGATTTGCAGGATCGAAAGTTAGAAGTTCTTCTTAAGCAAGCGTTTGATTCTAGTGCTTTGGCTCTGCAAGCAGCGGTTTGTGGAGCATATGTATCTAGAGCGTCCATTCAGTGGCTCCAAGGAGATGTATCCGGGGATCCTGATTCGTTGCAGGGAGCGGAAACTGCAAAATTAGAATCGGCCGCTGCTTATATGGCGGATGCTTTTTATGATCTGCTGCGAATTGCCGCCTAAACTATGGCATCCCTGGTTGCGGCTAGGCGTTTTTTATGGTTGCGTAACTAGGCAGCAGATGTGTCTTCTAAGTCGCGTCTTAGCAAATTGCCCTATAAAGGAAAATTGCTTTTTGGAGAAGCATTAGAGAAGATTGTGAAGGATCTTGGTGATTCTAAAGGAGGGCGTTTGCCAGAGGATAGGCCAAAGCCCGGGCGAGGCGCAGGAGGTCTACGGGGTGCCGGGCGAGACATTAGAAGGTTTCGAGGGGCGCGTTTTGTTCCCTATTCCAGAGGTTGTGTGGGATTTCGCGGTCAGTCCTTTCGTGGGGCCAGAGGTTTCGGCAGATCTTACTTCCCGACTTCTCAAACCGCAACTAAGAAACCACAATGAAGGTCTGTTGGTCCAGGCGTTGGTGCCTGTAGGAGGACGCCTACAGAGGTTTCTAACAGCCTGGACCGCGATCACGGAAGACAAGTGGGTATTAGAGATAATTCAAAAAGGGTATGCGCTGGATTTCGCTTACCCTTTGTCACCCGCTTTTGTACTGTCTCCCTGTGCCCCAGGGTCAAAGGAGAAAGCGGTATCAGACACGATATTTCGTCTCTTGCAGCTACAAGCAATAATCCCTGTGCCGCGAGACCAGTACGGTCACGGTCGATACTCGATCTATTTCGTGGTTCCCAAAAAGGAAGATTCTTTTCGGCCAGTACTCGATCTCAGGGGTGTCAACCGTGATTTGCGGGTGCCTCATTTTCACATGGAGACGCTGCGTACGGTGATTCAAGCAGTGCGTCCCGGAGAATTCCTCTCTTTAATAGATCTCACAGAGGCCTATCTTCACATTCCCATCAGGCCTTCTCATCAACAATTTTTGCGTTTTGCCCTTCCAATGGGTCATTTCCAGTTTCGGGCGTTGCCGTTCGGCCTTGCCACGGCTCCGCGAACCTTCACAAAGCTCATGGTAGTGGTAGCGGCTGCTCTGCGGAAGGAAGGTATCCGGGTTCATCCATATCTCGACGATTGGCTTATCAGAGCTGATTCTCATTTGGCTTCGGTAGTGGCAACGGTTCGAGTTGTTCAGCTTTTGGAACAACTAGGTTGGGTCATAAATCAGACCAAAAGTCACTTGCAGCCAGTTCAGCAACTAACTTATCTAGGAGCCTTATTCGACACAAGTCGAGGAGCAGTTTTCTTGACGGAAATCAGAGTAAACAAGATTTTTCAACAGGTGCAGGCGTTTTTAAAAATTCAGGCTCCATCGGCCTGGATGTACTTACAACTTTTGGGATCCATGGCGGCAGCTTTGGATCTGGTTCCGTGGGCCAGGGCTCACATGAGGCTGTTACAACAGGCTTTGCTTTCCCGTTGGTCACCACAGCTACATCCTTTGACACAATGCCTGTTGTGTCCAGAACAAGTAAGAAGAAGTCTGGAGTGGTGGTTGAACCCTGTGCATCTCTCAGCAGGCGTTCCTTTGCGGGAGCCCGCATGGGTTTTAGTCACCACAGATGCCAGTCTAGCGGGCTGGGGAGCGCATTGTCAGTCACAAGTAGTTCAAGGTTCTTGGTCTCTGGAAGAGGCGTCATGGTCGATCAACATGCTAGAGCTACGCGCTGCTCAGCTTGCTCTTCTACACTTCGAACGTCTTCTCACAGGGAAGGCAGTCCGGGTGTTCTCCGACAATGCTGTTACAGTGGCATATATCAATCGGCAGGGGGGGGGACCAAGAGTTCCTCTCTTCTAGGCGAATGTCAGGAGTTAATGGCTTGGGCGGAGGGCCATCTTCTGACGTTGTCGGCTGTCCATGTGGCTGGCATGGAGAATGTTCAGGCCGATTATCTCAGTCGCAATATTCTAGATCCAGGAGAATGGGAGTTAAATGTAGCGGTTTTTCACGAACTGACCTTGAAATGGGGACAACCAGTTATGGATCTAATGGCAACTTTCAGCAATGCCAAGGCAAACCGGTTTTTCAGCAGACGCAGGGAACGCATGTCAGAGGGGCTCGATGCTCTGGTTCAGCCTTGGCCGGTGAATGTTCTTTTGTATGTTTTCCCTCCGTGGCCAATGGTGAGTCGTGTTGTTCAACGCATAGCGGGACACCGCGGCTCCGTAATTCTGATTGCGCCAGATTGGCCTCGCCGTCCTTGGTATGCCGATCTAATTCGGCTCTTGATAGCTCCCCCTTGGCGTCTGCCGGTTCGGGTCAATCTGTTAAATCAGGGACACGTACTCATGTCACAGGTGGATCGCTTCTTGCTTACGGCTTGGCTCTTGAGAGGGCTCGCTTAAGACGCAAAGGTTATGCGAGTTCAGTAGTGGCTACCTTACTTAAATCTAGAAGGCCGGGGACATCTCTTGCATATGTTCGGGTATGGCAGCTTTTCGAGGATTGTTGTGAACGGCGCAACGTTCTTCCTCGTTTGGCTTCCTTACCTCAATTGCTTTTGTTTCTCCAAGAGGGTCTGGATAAAGGTTTGGCGATTAATACTCTTAAAGTTCAGGTGGCCACATTGACATGTTTTAGGGGATTGGTCCAAAACCGTAGGCTATCGTTGCATCCAGATGTGCAAAGATTTTTTAGGGCAGCTAAAATTCTTCGGCCTCCACTGCGTAAGATAGTGCCTCCCTGGGATTTAAATATCGTTTTAGAGGCGTTTTCGAGATCGCCATTGGCATCGGTTTCCTTGCGGTCTCCACGTGAATGTTCATGGAAGACGGCTTTTTTGGTAGCTTTGTGTTCAGCGCGGAGAATTTCCGATTTACAGGCTTTGTCTTGTCAAGAGCCTTATTTGCAATTTCTACCTGAACGAGTATTACTACGTATGGTTCCTTGTTTTTTACCGAAAGTACTTTCTGTTTTTCATGTTAATCAGTCTGTAGTTTTACCAACTTTTTCCGATTTATCAAGTTCTCCAATTGATCGAGCTCTCCGAAAACTGGATCTTGGTCGTGTTTTAAAGGCGTACCTTAAAATATCGGAGCCTTTTCGAAAGACAGATAGACTGTTTGTGCAATATGCTGGGCCTAATAAAGGGCAGCCAGCTTCGAAGTCCACGATTGCTCGTTGGGTACGCTGTGCTATTACAGCAGCTTACCAAGCTGGAGGACGATCTCCCCCAGTTGGATTGAAAGCTCATTCCACTAGGGCTCAGGCGGCGTCCTGGGCAGAATTTGCTTTTGTTCCTCCGGTAGATATCTGTAGAGCAGCGACGTGGTCTTCATTGCATACGTTTACGAAACATTACCGCCTGGATGTTCAAGCTAGGGAAGATGCAAAAGTGGGCGCGTCGGCTCTTATTGCAGGGCTGGCAGGTCCCTCCCGAGTTTAGGTACTGCTCTGGTACTGCCCTAACCTTCCCTGGACTGGCCCGGAGAAGCGATAAGGAAAATGAAATTAGTTCTTACCTGCTAATTGTCTTTCCTTGAGTATTCTCCGGGCCAGTCCAGGGTCCCACCCTTTCGTATGTTTTTCCGTGTGTATTCGTGTGAAGAGGGAGTATCGGGGCTTCTATGTTTTTCTTTTCATAGTTGGATCGGTTAAATTATAAATTAATATAAAAAAAAAAAAAAAAAAAGAAATTTATAAACTTAATTTTAAGAAGCAAGAGTTGTTAGCTTTTTCTGTTTCTAAAGGACTATAGAACATAATCAGTTTGTATGGGTTGATTTTATGTTTGTTTCACTTCTGTATTAGTTTGATGCTTGGTATTAGTTTGCTGGTTTGTCAAAAGAAAGACTGGCAGGTTGACCTCAGGGGGAGTGGCTTCACTGCTCAAGAAAACTTGATGTCTTCATGTCCTCAGCTGCTGAAGGGGATTGACAACCTAACCTTCCCTGGACTTGCCCGGAGAATACTCAAGGAAAGACAATTAGCAGGTAAGAACTAATTTCATTGTCTACCTATCCCTCTGTAGTTATGTAAACAGTTTCTCACCAAACTGCAAAACTGAGGTTGAATTAACCCCTAACTCACTGCTGAGGCATAATCAATAGTCTGTTTTAATTCATATGTACTACAGAGCACGGGGTCCCGTGTCCTCTGCCAGGAAGCCCTGGATTGTGCTTTTATGCATTCCAACAGGGCATCCTCCTCAGAACAGTATACCTGCTGGGCCAAGACAACTTGCTGGCTGACAGACTCGGCAGGATTCTCCAGCCGCACAAGTGGCAGTTGGACCCAGGAGTAGCCAGCAGGCTTTCCCAGACCTGGGGGGAACCAGTGATGGACCTGTTTGCAACCCCGGACAATAACCAGTTACCCCACTTCTGCTCCTGGCAGCCTCACCCCGCCAGGGTGGCCGCCGATGCCTTCCTGGTCTCATGGTCAGAGGGACTTCTGTACGCTTTCCCTCTGACACCACTGATCACCAGGACTCTGTTGAAGACTCTCCATGACAGGGCCTCTTTCATCTTGGTAGCTCCAAGGTGGCCCAGGCAACCATGGTTTCCACTGCTCCTGCAACTGGTGGTGGAGGACCCCATACCCCTGGGGTCCTCACCCCGACTCCTTTCCCAGGAGGGGGGCTCTCTCCTACATACCAACCTCGACTCCCTCTTGCTGGTGGCGTGGCTGTTGAGAGGGTGACTTTAGCCCCGCTCCACCTCCCTAGAGAGGTGGAGGATGTTCTGCTAGCCTCATGCCAAGGCTTCTACCAGACAGGCCTATGCCTTTAAGTGGCGTAGATTTGCACTTTGATGCACTGAGCGGGGGGCCGACCCCTTCTCTTGCCCGGTGGTCACGGTGTTGCAATACCTGCTCCATCTCTCTCATGTGGGGCTCAAGTCTAACTCTGTTAGGGTACACCTCAGTGCCCTAGCGGCAAACCACCATCAGGTGGACAGGAAGCCCCTCTCGGCACACCCCTTGGTGTCCCACTTCTTAAGGGACCTACTCTTGTCTAAGCCCCCAGTTCGCCCTCCAGCGACCGAATGGGATTTCAATGTGGTGTTGGGGCAGCTCACCCTGTCACCATTCAAGCCCCTGGCTACTTGCCATCTTCGCTATCTCTCTTGGAAGGTGGTTTTCCTGGTCGCGCTCACTTCTGCCCGTAGGGTAAGCAAGCTCTAGGCCCTTGTGGCTGAGGCGCCTTACACCAGGTTTTACAAGAATAGGGTGATGCTTCGCACGCATCCTAAATTCCTTCTGAAGGTGGTGTCCTTTTTCCACCTCAACCAGGAGGCGGTCCTCCCTACCTTCTTTCCCAGACCACACGCCAGTCGGGCAGAGACGGTCCTCCATACCTTGGACTGTAAGAGAGCCTTGTCCTTCTATATCCAACGCACTCAAGGCCACTGTAAAGCCTCTCAGCTTTTCGTTTCCTACGACCCCAGTAAGCTGGGGGAGGTGGTGTCCAAGCGTACGCTGTCAACATGGGTGGCAGACTGTATTGCCCAGGCCTATGAGGAGGCGAGGCTTCCGTTGGAAGGCGGGGTCAAGGCGCACCGGGTCAGGGCTATGGCGACCTCAGGAGCCAACCTGCGTTCTGTCCTGCTAGCAGACATCTGCGGTCCGCCACCTGGTCTTCAGTCCATATCTTCACATCTTATTACTTCCTCGATAGAGAGTCCCGACGGGACAGTGCCTTCGGCCAGGCCATGCTCTGCAATCTTATTACTTCCTCGATAGAGAGTCCCGACGGGACAGTGCCTTCGGCCAGGCCATGCTCTGCAACCTAGGCAACTCCTACCCTCCAACCCTTCTGTGTTCAGGCTAACAGAGTGCTAGTTCTCTCGGACACAGGGGTCCTGCTTGGTCCGTTTATTCGGACTTCATTGCTACTGCTTGTGGCTCTCCATGAGGGAGCCCTTTTTTGGCTATAGGTTCTTGGTAGGCTGGGGAGTCCCATATGTGAGGACTGACTTCCTGCTTGTTCCTGGAGAAAGCGTAGTTACTCACCTGTAATAGGTATTCTCCGGAGACAGCAGGAATCAGTCCTCACAACCCTCCTTCCTCCCCTTGGAGTTGGTCATACCATCTTTATTTGTTTTTGCTGTCTTTTAGCTATGTCATTTGACTGAGCAAAATGGCACCCTTGGGCGGGAAGGGGACCACGCATGCGTGGTAGCAATCCCAAAGGCTTTCTTTGAAAGCTGAGGATTTGCTCCGGGTGGGCTCCGTCATTACCGACGTCACCCATATGTGAGGACTGATTTCTGCTGTCCCCAGAGAACACCTGTTACAGGTGAGTAACTATGCTGTCTCTCCCATATCCAGCACGCACCCACCCTCTGGTTCTCCCCACACCCCATGTCCATTTCACATCTTCCTCTCCTTATCCTTCCCCACTTTGCATTTCCCTCTATCTCCACCCCATGCCAAGCATTTTTCTTTCCCCCTCCCCCTGCACCCAGCATTTCTTCTCTTTCTTCTCTATCTCTCCATCACCCCCTCCCCTCCATGCCCAGCATCTGACCTCCACCGCCTATGTCCAGCATCTACCTTTTCTGTCCATCACCCCCCATGCCCAGCATCTGCTCGTTCTCACCTATCTATACCCTATGCCAAGAATCTACCCTTTCTCTACCCCTACCCCATGCCCAGTATCTGCTCTCCATTTTCCTATGCTCCCATCCCATGTCCAGCATCTGCTGTCTACCCACATCTCATGTCCACCATCTGTCCTCCACCTTCCTCACTCTGTGGCCACCATCTGCCCTCTGGCTCCCCCTCCCCCCCACAGTCAGCATATATCCTCTGCCCCATTTCATGTCCAGCATTTACCCTCTGCCCCCACGCCTTCCCGCCTCCCCTGCCTCTCTCCAGAATATGCTCTCTACCCCTATCCCCACTTCCACCTCCCCACACCCATTCTCTGGCCAGCATCTGCACTTTGCCCCTCCCTACCTGTTGCAACCATCTGCTAGCCATGAGATGAAGGGGGCATCTATCCACTGTTAGCCATGAGGTGAGGGCAGCATCTGCCGTCTGCTCCCCACCTCAACTCATGGCCAGCATCTATCCCAATCCCACTCTGTGTCCCTCTATTCCCCCTCCCTCATGTCCAGCATCTGCATCTCCCCTGTGCCACCATCCATTCTCTGTCCATGGCGGGTTTGTGGCAGTGGCGGCATCACCCTGCATCCTGCTGTCACCACTGACACAGGCCCAATGACAGGCAGCAACTGCAGGCTATAAGTTCTTAAAAAAACAAAACAAAAAAAGTGCAGGGCATTTGAATTCAGTGTGCTTCAAAGTTCTGCATGTCCCACCCCCTTCTGATGTATGCTTCGTTTCAGAAGAGGGTGGGACAGACAGGGGCCGGGCCTTCAAAATGTCTGGAGTCAGGAAGGCACAACACTTTGTTAGTGCTGAGGCAACAGCGGCAGCAAGTACACTAATAAAAGCATGGGGTCTTCCTGACTCCAGATATTTTGAAGGCCCTGTCTGTCCCACCTTCTTCTGAAGGGGGTTGAGACATGCAGGACTTTCAAGCATGCTGAATCAGAGGCCCTGCACCTTTTTAGAACGTGTAGCCTGCCGCTGCTGTCGCTGCTGCTTCTCATTGGGTCCAAGTCGGTGGTGACAGCAGGAAGCGGAGTGATGCTGTCACTGCCACTGACCTTACAGAAGCGGTGGCATATCGTCTTGAAAATACACAAAAACAAAAAGTTTTTTTTATTTTTTTAAGAGCAGGCAGAAGGAGGCAGCTGCTGCTAGGGTATTTTGGGAACATTTTTGTCGCTCCCTAAACTTTGCCAATTGATAGAGCTGCCCCTGGTTAGGATTGACAACTCTTTGGCTGTTTTCATGATTCTATTGATTTTTACATTAATGTCTGGAAGCTAGAAAGAAAGCTAGCATGTTTGGACATTTTCCAGAGTTTAAAATCTCTTATCTGCAGTTCTCTAATCCTTCTTACTGTGTGAATGAGCCTACCCTGCCCGCTTTCATTATAACTGACAGCAGAGACTATGGATAGGATCCAGCAAATGGGGGAAGGCTGTGGGGTCAGAGCACTGAAATGCTACTGTAGTCGCAGAAAAGGAGGAGGTGAGCTGGGGGAAAGTGCTTGTGTTGTATAAGGTTAGTTTCTTCGGGAACAAGCAGGAAGTCATTCCTCATATATAGGTGACATCTGCTAACGGAGCCAGCGCAGAAGCATCTCCCCAGTTTTCAAAGAAAGCCTTTAGGATATGCATCACGCATGTGTGGTCCCCTTTCTGCTCAAGGGTGCCATCTTGCCTCGGTCTTCTTTTTTCTGCGGAGTCCACCAGACATCTGTCCGCTTTCCCCAGAAAAAGTGTTTCTCCAGGACCAAGCAGGAAGTCAGTCCTCACATATGGGTGACGTCGGCGCCGACTGAGACCTCGCGGAGCAATTTTCCCCAGCTTTCAAAGAAAGCCTTTGGGAATTGCAGCGCGCATGCGCGGTCCTCTTCCCGCCCAAGGGTGCCATCTTGCTCAGTCTTCTTTTTTCCGCGGAGCCCTACAGACGTTGCCTGTGAATCCCCGCAGAAAAGTTGATTTTTTCTCTATTTTTCTCTTTTTTCTTCGGTTCGACGCCGGTTCTTTTCCCGCCCGGACTCGCGACGCCGGTTGCGAGTCCGTCCATTATTTTTCAGTTTTTTGTCCTTCGTGACAGATTTCGCGCCTTTTTCCTTTTTCCCTGGCAGCCCGGTCATTCGACCTCGCAGGGGCCCTTTTTCCCCCGATGGCTGCCAGCGGCTTTAAAAAGTGTGATCTCTGTAAGAAACTCATGTCTCTTACAGACACTCATGACTTCTGCCTCCGCTGCCTCGGCCCAGATCATGACTCCCTGCTCTGTGTGCCATGCGGCAAAATGTCCTCAAAAGCATTGAGGAGTCGGCAGCATCAGCGGGAGCGTATCTTCTCTGACTCCGGCCGGGCTCGGACCTCGTCAGAGGCTTCGACGTCTCGGGACTCTGGTCCTGAGCATCGTCGAAGTTCCTCTGAGAGGGGGTCTCCTACCCAGGAACATCATCGGAAGAAGAAACCCGCGAGGGCGGGATCGGTGGACGCTCCAGGTTCCTCGAGGGCCAGGTCGCATAGCCCCGACTCCCGTCCCGGGTCCTCGGAGATGGAGAGGCCGTCAAAACATCCTCGACTCGAGGTGGACTTGCCCGCTCACGTGAGTACTGTTGTCCTCGTTGACTCGCCTCCGAAGGACCCGACGTCGGGCCCGACGCCGTCGGGGCCCGAGTCGGGGGCTGCTGGGTCTCCTGAGCTTGGACTCAGGTTGACGGCCTTGGAGAGCAGTCTGACTGACTGCCTTCTTGGACCAGCAGCGGGTATTGATCGCTGGCCTCGCCGGTGCTTCTGCCCTGACCACCGGGACGTCGACCTCCAAATCGACCCCGGAGACCGAGCCGATCCTCGAGTCCATCCTCGGTCGAGGTCTCCTTCGGCCTCCCATTCGGGACCGAGGTCGTCGACGCTGACTCCCTCGGCGTCGGAGCGGATAGCATCGGTGCCCGCCCGACCGGAGCCGCTCGACTCCTCCTCCGAGGAGTCGGCCTGGGAATCTGAGGACGAAGAGTCACCTGGTTCCTTTCGGACTCGGTGTGTCCCTTCGGACTCCCCCGAGTCCGAACCTCGGAGACGGTCCCCCCGGAGGATACCCGGTTCTCGGACTTCGTGAGGGATATGGCCAAGGCCTTGGCCTTCCCCGCGGATCCCGAGGAGGAGCCTCGAGTCGAAGAACTCGATGCCCTCCAATATGACTCTCCCCCGAAGGAGGCCTTTATTGTACCGGTTCCTCCGATGCTGGAACGACTTCTCTTCTGCATGTGGGAGAGCCCGGCGTCGTCGCCGGTATTAAGCAAGCGGGTCGATTCCATTTATCGAGTCCGCAAGAGCCCCGGCTTCCAGAAGGCACAACTACCGCACCATTCCATGGTGGTGGAATCGGCCATGCATAGACTTAAGAGTCAAAAAATGCACTCCTCGGTGCCCCCTGGTAGGGAAGCCCGAAGCCTGGATGCCCTCGGTAGGAAGTGCTTCCAGGGCTCTATGCTTGCTTGTCGAGTCCAGACATACCAGCTTTACATGGGCATGTATCTCCGAGACCTGGCTAAGGAAATAGCCGGGTTCTCTGCTGGTCTCTCCGACGAACCTTTGCAGAGGTTCCAAACCTTGTCCACTGGTATTCGGGAGTGCTCCAAGTTTATATCTCGAGCAGCCTATGATGGTTTTGAGGCTTCGGCTCGAGTAGCTGCGGCCGGCATCGGTGGACGCCGCCAGGCTTGGCTTCAGACGTCCGACCTCGAGCCCTGGGTACAGGACAAGTTGGTCGATGTCCCCTACCGAGGTGATAACCTCTTTGGCAAGCCCATGGATGAGAAGGCTGCACAAATCGAGACGGAGACTCTCACCAGGACTCGTCTCTCAAGGAAGACCACTGCCCCTTCTCAAAAGAAGAAGGCCTCGGGGAAAAAGCCCTTTTACCCGAGGAAAGGTGCTGCCTATAAATACTACCCTCAGTATCAGGCCTCAGCAGCTCCCCCACAGGGAAAGCAGGCCAAGGGACGGGGTAATGGGTCCCGTAGGCAGCAAGCCCCCAAGCCTGCACCACCGGCCCCTGCTCAGCAGGGTGGGGGTTTTTGACTTCCTCAGCATAGCCTCTCCCCCTCAGCTGGTTTCTCTCAGCACAGGAGGCCGGCTGGTCCACTTTGCCCACAGGTGGTCCAACATCACCACAGATACCTGGGTACTTCACATAGTTCAAAAGGGCTATCTTCTTCACTTTCACCAGGTACCTCCCTCCTACTTTCCAGGGGAGCCTCCCAGACTCCCTTTGCACAGGGACTTACTCCTTCAGGAGTTAGCAAGTCTCGTTCAGGAACAAGCCGTGGAACGGTGCCCCACCACCTGAAGGGTCAAGGGTTTTACTCCAGGTACTTCCTGATTCCAAAAAGAACAGGAGGCCTCAGACCCATCCTGGACTTGCGAAACCTCAACAAGTTCCTTGCAAAGGAAAAGTTCAAGATGCTTACCCTTGGAATCCTGCTGCCCTACCCTCCAGCAGGGCGACTGGCTATGCTCCTTGGATCTGAAAGATGCATATACTCATATCCTCATTCATCCGGACCACAGACAATATCTCAGATTTGTTGTGGGAGGAAATCATTACCAGTACAGAGTGCTGCCCTTTGGCCTATCCTCCGCACCCAGGGTGTTCACCAAATGCCTCGCAGTGGTGGCGGCTTATCTGAGATTTCAAGGTCTGTTTGTGTTCCCCTACCTGGACGACTGGCTCATCAGAGCCCAGTCTTCCCAGGAGGCCACTCAAGCCACTCATCGCACTGTGGCTCTGCTCCAGCATTTGGGTTTTGTCATAAACTTCGCAAAGTCCACTTTGCTCCCCTCTCAAAATCTCGAGTTCATCGGCGCCCGGTTGGACACACTTCAGGCGCGGGCCTTCCTCCCTCTGGACAGGGCCAAGCGGCTCATGGATCTCGCCGGCCACTTTCACAGCAATGCACTGGTCTCAGCCAGGCATTTTCTGCGACTGCTCGGCCATATGGCTTCCACGGTCCATGTGACCCCCAATGCCCGACTGAACATGCGTCCTGCTCAGTGGTGCCTTCGCAATCAATGGCATCAGGCCACCGGGAGCCTAGCGGACTCCGTACGGATCTCCGACCAGCTGGTCTCTTCTCTACAATGGTGGCTTCATCTGCCAAACCTGGTACTAGGAGTGACTTTTCATCCCCCTACGCATTCTTAGGTCCTGACGACCGATGCTTCTCTCCTGGGTTGGGGAGCACATTGCCAAGGGACATGTACTCAAGGCCTCTGGACTCCTTGGGAGTCTGCTCAGCAGATAA
Source organism: Ichthyophis bannanicus (assembly GCA_033557465.1). Classification (NCBI taxonomy): domain Eukaryota; kingdom Metazoa; phylum Chordata; class Amphibia; order Gymnophiona; family Ichthyophiidae; genus Ichthyophis; species Ichthyophis bannanicus. Next base: position 592,776,531 of record CM066032.1, read on the forward strand.
ACTTCCTGGAGCTCAGAGCCATCCGCCTAGCGCTCAAAGCATTCTCTCACCTGGTTTCTCACCAGTCGGTGCTGATACAGACAGACAATCAGGTGGCAATGTTCTATGTGAACAAACAAGGCGGAACAGGCTCCTTCCTTCTCTGTCAGGAGGCCCAAAAGCTATGCTCTTGGGCAGTCCACCACGGCCTCATCCTCAAGGCTGTCTATCTCCCAGGTCAAGAAAATTACCTGGCCGACAAGCTCAGCAGGATCCTCCAGCCACACGAGTGGAGGTTGGATCCACTGGTGGTTCAGCGGATCTTTCTCAAGTGGGGCCTCCCCACCATGGATCTGTTTGCCAGTCCTCTGAACCGGCAGCTGCCCAGATTCTGCTCTCGGCAGCCGCATCCTCTCCGGGTAGCGGCGGATGCTTTTCTAATTCCATGGTCTACCGGCCTCTTGTATGCCTTTCCTCCCATGCCACTGGTGTCTCGGACGCTCTTCAAGGTTCTCAGAGACAAAGCATCGATGATCCTCGTGGCTCCCCGGTGGCCGAGACAACCTTGGTTCCCGCTTCTGATGCAGCTAGCGGTAGACACTCCTCTTCCACTGGGATTTCAGCCCGACCTCCTGTCGCAGGATCAGGGGATTCTCCTACACCCCAATCTCCGGTCCCTTCATCTGATGGCCTGGCTGCTGAAAGGGTAGTCCTTGCTCCTCTGCAGCTACCTCCAGATGTGGAAGAGGTCGTCTTGGCCTCCAGGAGGCCCTCCACCCGCAAGACCTACGCTCTCAAGTGGCGTCGGTTCTCCGTCTGGTGTACTCAGCAGTCTCAAGATCCTTTCTCCTGTTCAGCATCAGTGGTCTTGCAGTACTTGCTCTCTCTCTCCAACCTTGGACTAAAGTCCAACTCGGTAAAGGTCCACCTCAGTGCTCTTTCTGCGCATCACATGCCGGTGGATGGTAGGCCTCTTTCCAGCCACCCTCTGGTGGCTCGGTTTCTCAGAGGCCTCCTTCTCCTTAAGCCACCTTTGCGCCCGCCAGCCCCGGACTGGGACCTTAATGTGGTGTTACAGCGGATTACCTGTCCGCCTTTTGAGCCTATGGCTACCTGTCCACTACGTTTTCTTTCTTGGAAAACCTTGTTCTTGGTAGCCCTCACTTCTGCTAGACGCGTTAGTGAGCTGCAGGCCCTGGTTTCTGATCCTCCTTACACTAGGTTCTACAAGAACCGGGTAGTCCTATGGACTCACCCTAAATTTCTTCCCAAAGTGGTTTCCCCTTTTCACATCAACCAGGAGGTGGTACTTCCGACCTACTTTCCCAGGCCACACTCCAGCCGAGCTGAAATGGTCCTGCATACCCTGGACTGTAGAAGGGCGTTGACCTTCTACCTTGACCGTACGCGGGAGCACCGAAAGGCTGTTCAGCTCTTCGTGTCTTATGACCCCAACAGGTTGGGGCTCCCTGTCTCCAAGCGTACTCTGTCCATCTGGATTGCGGACTGTATCGCTTGGGCTTACGAGGCAGCCGGCCTCGTGCTGGAAGGTAGAGTCACAGCTCATCGTGTTCGGGCGAAGGCTACGTCGGTAGCTTACCTCCGCTCTGTTCCATTGGCAGACATCTGCCGGGCCGCTACTTGGTCTTCAAGCCAGACTTTTGCAGCCCATTACTGCCTGGAGAGGGAGTCCCGCAGGGACAGTGCTTTCGGACAGGCAGTCCTCCGTAACCTCTTCGAGGTATAGGCAACTCCTACCCTCCGTCCCGGTTGTTGGGCTACCAGTTGGAGACATATTCAGAGAAGATTCCTTCCTTCTGTGCTACTGACCTTGAGGGAGCTCATTTTTGTGCTTAGGGTTTCCGGTAGCCTTAAGCTTGGGAGTCCCATATGTGAGGACTGACTTCCTGCTTGGTCCTGGAGAAAGCGTAGTAACTCACCTGTAACAGGTGTTCTCCAGGAGCAGCAGGAATCAGTCCTCACAACCCTCCCTCTTCCCCTTGGAGTTGCAGTTATATGCTTTCGTTTTTGCTAATTTTTGCTGTCTTTTAGCTATGTCATCTGACTGAGCAAGATGGCACCCTTGGGCGGGAAGAGGACCGCGCATGCGCGCTGCAATTCCCAAAGGCTTTCTTTGAAAGCTGGGGAAAATTGCTCCGCGAGGGCTCCGTCGGCGCCGACGTCACCCATATGTGAGGACTGATTCCTGCTGCTCCTGGAGAACACCTGTTACAGGTGAGTAACTACGCTTTCTTGGTTTTTTTGCCTTAGAATTATCCTTTCTGGTACGTGTACCAGTTCCTCTTCCCACCCTTGAGCTAGCTTGCCTCGGCATCACTCCTCAGGTTAGTTTCTTGTTTTTTTCTTGATGTCCCTCAACTGGTGCTTTGTACCCTTTTTTGCCCATAGACCTCAGACCCTCGCCCAAGTTGAAGGGCCCAGCTTTTCCCCATGGCCTCCAGCGGCTTTAAAAAATGTGATTGGTGCAGCAAGATGATGTCCCTTACCGACCCGCATGACTGCTGCCTCCGTTGCCTCGGACCAGACCATAAATATCAAGATCATTTAACGGAGCCTAATTATGATACTTCATATTATTTTAACAAATAAGCTCCACTTATTAACTTCACCGTAGTATTAATTACTCAGCAACATGACAAGGAAAAGGAGCAAACCTCAGATCACTCAACCACTACCCATATTCCACCTTTCAGTGAATCCAGGTAATTCAACGAGTTTCATACATCAACGGTTCGCTAATTTTTTTCCACTGTGTCTAAACAGAATATCAATAGCCACAAGAAAAGTTTTTTAGAACCATGCCATAATAACATAACAATTTCTTTATATATACTTTAAACAAATTGCATAACAGCATGATCCAATATTAACATTCAAAGTGTATCCAGGTGGCACATGATGTCCCGACAAATCAATCCCCGACGCCTGCTGGAACGTCCCTCCAGTGTTTCGCCTCAGCTACTTCAAGGGAATATAACTGTAAAATAAATAACCATACAATCATTGCTTAACTAACATACTGCATTATCAAGAGAAACCTCCTTTTACAAACTGGAAAAGAATTCTTCTTACCCAACCAATTCATTTCACTCCAGAGCCAGATGAAGTTTCTCGGACAGCTAGTAAATTCATTCTTGGAAGTCACACACGCTTCATCTAAACCACAGGTCACCAACCTCCAGAGGGCCGCGGGCCGCACAGCCGACTACCGGGAGCCTCGCGGGCCGCACCCCCCTTCTCCCCGCCCCCCGCGAAAAAAAACAACAAACGCAAAATTATGAAAACAATGGCTGATCACCTGATAGCCATGAAGCGCGACTTCTGTGCGTCGTCACACTGCAGTTCGATCAAGTCCATTTGAAGGTCAGAGGGCACGTCGGTGGGGTTCATCTCGAAGGGGGCACTGAAGAGGGCAAAGTCTTGTGAGTGCTTGGTGAAGTCTTATTGCTGATTGGTCCTCTAATTTGCGCGCTGCTCTTGGGAAACCGGTCACGTGCCGTTGAACCCGCCGAGCATGCCGCGGGCCGCAGATACAATGGCGGGAATCCTTGGCGGGCCGCACGTAATGTTAACCGGGGTAGAGCCTCGCGGGCCGCACGAAGGGACCTCGTGGGCCGCAGGTTGGTGACCCCTGATCTAAACCATCTTGGCTTGATCACAAAAATGCCAGGCAGGTGCGCTAATAAACACCAGAACGCCAACCATTTCTCTCAACCAGTCCACTCTTATTTTCTATACACAGACTCCCCAATCAACGCTCAAATTCAATCCCTCTGGTATAACTGTCCCTAATTGATAAATCCAGCGTTGTTCTCTGTATATAAGATATTGCTCACATGTCTTTCCTCTACTCCCTGAACGAATTTGTTCAACGCAAAAACATTTTAAATCATAGAACACATGACCCTTCTTTAAACAATGTTCTACAATGGGAGCCTCATGTCGCTTACAACGTAACCGACTTTTATGCTCCCCCAATCGTATTCTAAATGAATGGATCGTCTTACCTCGTCCTTGCTCTAATTACTAGCCGACTCGATTACTGTAACGTTTTCATGGCCAACCTTCCCAATTATCAGCTCCAACGTCTTCAGCTTATTCAGAACACCGCTGCCCGTATCATCACTTTTGCCCGCCGTTTCGATCACATCACTCTATCCTCTTCTGCCTACATTGGCTGCTCCTGCGTGTTCGTTTTCACTATAAACTTCTCATCCTCACTCACTGTGCTATCTACACCAATAACCCTCTGTACTTGGCTGATTTGGTTTCTCTGCACACGCCCTATCGTCAGCTCCGTGCTCTCCATGCTAATCGTCTGTCCTTACCTTCCCCTTCCCATGCACATCTTGAAAAGACCCGTCACTCTGCCTTTTTCTTCCTTGGTCCGTGGTTGTGGAATGCCCTACCCTCGTCCCTTCGTCTCGAAATCTCTTATCCTCAATTCAAAGCCTCACTTAAAACCTATCTATTTCAAAAAGCATTTGACCTTCCCCTAGATTCCCCTCCCTGATGCAACAGTTGGTTGCTGTCTTGTCCCAGTTGAGTTTTGGTCCTGTTATTCCCCTGTTTGTCAGTGTTGGTTGAGTCTGTCTGTGCTTGGTTGTGATTATTGTTTTCTGTCTTTTGCTTTGCGCTATCCTTTCTCTTTCTTTCCTGTTAATTTTTGTCGTTCTTTTCTGTAGTTTGCAGTGTTGACCTTTTATTTTCTTTGTACACCGCTTTAATGTTTCAGCCTAAGCGGTTTATCAAATATAAAATAAAGATAAAGATAAAAGATACCTATATAATAACCTGCATGGACAAAAGATGCCATATACAACATAATCTGAAGTGCAAGTTGTCACAGTTCTTAAAATATATACCTTGCCTTTATAATAAAATCGATCAGTTTCCCACGATACTGTACAAAATGCACAGCAGCCACATTTCATATGTCCTGCCTGTCCCACAGACCTCCCTTCCATGGGAGGTAATGCAAATGGGCTTAATATCTCCTTTAAATTGGATTTCCGTTGCCAAACATATCGAAGACGTTTTGCTTCTAAACCTGGCACAGTCTGCAATACTGTATATTACCGTGTTTCTGCACAATTTGTTGAATCTGTTTACTAAAAGGGGAAAACTGTGAAATCAGATTAACATATTCATCTTCCCCCTGTACCTGTGTCTTGGGGGATAATAACCACCTGCGATCATTATACAACGCCCTCTTATATGCCCTGTCCACTATCTTCTCCGGGTAACCCCTCATCCAAAAGTAACTTCTGAGAGAGCTTGCCTGAATCTGAAAGTCTTCAAAAGTAGAACAATTGCGCCTATACCTAATAAATTGTGAAAAGGGTAACCCCTTCAGGAGATACATAGAAACATGACGACAGAAAAAGACCATATGGCCTATCTAGTCTGTCCTTCCATATCAACAACTACAACAGTCCACTTTTTACCTTTAGAGATCCTCTGTGTTGGTCCCATGCTTTTTTGAATTCAGTTACTGTCCTCATCTCTACCACCTCCACTGGGAGACTATTCCACAGATCCACTACTCTTTCCGTAAAGAAATATTTCCGCATATCACTCCTGAATCTATCTCCCTTCACCCTCATCCCATGTCCCCTCGTAGCAGAACTTGCTTTCAATTGAAAGAGGCTCTCTCCCTGAACATTTATGCCATGGAGGTATTTAAACATCTCAATCATATCACCTCTATCCCGCTTTTCCTCTAAGGTGTACATATTAAGATCCTTCAGTCTGTCCTCATATGCTTTATAATGAAGCCCACTAATCATTTTAGTAGCCACCCTCTGCACCGACTCCATCCTGTTCACATCCTTTTGAAGGTGCGGTCTCCAGAATTGCACACTATACTCCAAATGAGGTCGCACCAAAGACTTATACAGAAGCATTATCACCTCCTTTTTTCTGCTAGCCATTCCTCTCCGTATGCACCCAAGCATCCTTCTAGCTTTTGCCGTCACCTTTTCTACCTGTTTAGCTACTTTAAGATCATCAGACACAACCACGCCTAGGTCCCGCTCTTCTTTAGTGGACAAAAGTACTTCACCCCCTATACTGTATTGCTCCCTTGGATTGCTGCAGCCCAAATGCATGACCTTACATTTTTTAACATTAAATCCCAGCTGCCAAATTCTAGACCATTCTTCAAGCTTAGCTAGATCCCTCCTCATGTTATCTACACCTTCCTGGGTGCCTACTCTATTGCAGATTTTGGTATCATCTGCAAAGAGGCAAACCTTACCCGACAGCCCTTCCGCTATATCACTAACAAAGATGTTAAAAAGAATCAGACCAAGGACAGATCCCTGGGGCACACCACTGGTAACATCCTTCTCCTCAGAGTGAGCTCCATTTACTTGTACTCTGTCGCCTCCCACCCAACCAATTTCTAACCCAAGCAGTAACTTTAGGGTCCATCCCTAGGGTGCTCAGTTTGTTTATAAGTCGCCTGTGAGGAACAGTGTCAAAAGCTTTACTGAAATCTAAATACACCACATCTAGAGCTCTCCCTCGGTCCAACTCCCTGGTCACCCAGTCAAAGAAATCAATCAGATTTGTCTGACAAGACCTGCCTCTGGTGAATCCATGCTGCCTCGGATCCTGTAATCCGCTGGACTCCAGAAACCTCACTATTTTCTCTTTCAGCAGCGTTTCCAATAATTTAGGGTGAGCACTTGAAAAATGTAAAAACGTGTTCCTATCCGTACTTTTTTTATATACTGAAGTACCCCAAAAATCCCTTTGTCGATGTACTCTAACATCCAAAAATACAATCTCCTTTGAATTATAGGTCATAGTAAATTGAATATGAGAATCTAAGGTATTGAACCATTCATGAAATAATAGCAACGAATCCACAGAGCCTTCCCATAGCATAAAATTGTCATCTATATATCAACGCCAGACTTTTATCAGGGAAAAATACGGCAAATCCATCAACCATCTTTTTTCATGGGCCTGTATGAACAAAGATGGTTGATGGCTTTGCCGTATTTTTCCCAGATAAAAGTCTGGCGTTGATATATAGATGACATTTTTATACTATGGGAAGGCTCTGTGGATTTGTTGCTATTATTTCATGAAGTGGATAAATCCCACACCAGGCCCCACAGTCTCCGGCATGAGTCCAAGGGGTTGGAGCAGGAGCGGCCACACAAGCTGCCCCGGAAAGAGTCGCCTGCATCGGGCAATCAGCCTCAGACCCCCGAGGCCATCCTGGTCGATGATTCCCCAAGCCATCGGTACTAGTGTCAAAGGCTGCATAACTATCTGGCATGGAGACCAGGATGGCAGCCTTGGAGCACAGTATCCGTGCCCACCAGGCCCAGCAGCAGGTGTTGATGTTAGGTTCATCTGCACCAATGACTGGACCCTTGAACTTGAGGACTTCTCCAGTCATCAAGCCGATCCTTAAGGGCCACCGGCCTTGAGAGAGGCATCGCACAAGGTCCAGGTCTTGTTCCTTGGGACACGTTTCCTCTCCATTGTGTGTCAGTGGCTCAGACAGCAGGTCTCCCAGGGGTCGCAGGCCTTCCGGCTCGGGGTCTGACCACTGGAGCCACAGAGCTTTGGATTTTTCCTCTGACTTCGAGTCTGACTGGGAGACTGAGGATAAGGAGTTCCTGGACACCCGATGACACCAAGATGTGCCCTCAGACCTGTCTTCTCTGGTGTCCCTGTGCTGTTCCCCACCCGAGGATGTTGCTTTCTTTGACTTTGTGCGGGATATGACAAAGACACTCGCATTCAAGACCGAGGTAGAGGAGGACCCACACACAGAGGAACTTGAGATCATCCAATATGAGGCCCCTCTGAAGGAGGGCCCTTATGGTTCATGTTCCTCTGATCCTCGAGCATCTCCTTCTCCGTATGTGGGAAACATGGCATCAGTGCTCATTGTGAGCAGACTGCTCGACTCCATGTACCGAGTCCACTGAAGCCCGGAGTTCCAAAACAACCAGCTCCCTCACAATTCTGCGGGCATTGAGTTGGGCAAAAGACTCATTCCTTGGTGCCTCCAGGTAGGGAGGCCCAGATCTTGGACACCCTTTGCTGAAAATGCTATCAGGGCTTGATACTGGTTTGCCGAGTCCATTCCTACTAGTTGTACATCGGTGTGTATCTAAAGGAACTGGTGAGGGAACTCGCTGGTTTCTCTGCAGGCCTTGATGGGGAACCTCTTCAGCAGTTCAAGTCACTGGCCTTGGCAGTCAAGGAGTCCTCGAAGTTTCTGTCTCGAGCAGCATATGATGACTTCAAGTCCTCAGCCAGAGTGGCCACTGTGTGCATCGGGGCCCAATGCCAGGCACAGCTGCAGTCATCTGACTGAGGGCAGTAGATCCAGGACAAACTCATAGATGTCCCTTGCACTGGAGAGAACCTCTTCGGGAAACCCATGTTAGACAAGGCTGCTGAGATAAAGACTGAGTTCCTGACCAGAACCAGACTCTCGAAGAAGACCTCAGCACACCCCCGTAAGAAGGCCCCAAGGAAGAAGCCTTTCTTCCAGAGAAAGAAAGAAGTGGGTGTTTGGTAATGTCCCACAGTACCGGGCCCCTGCAAGCCTAAGACCCAGGCACCGTCCCCAGCCCAGCCTGGAGGGAGTTTTTGGCTCCTTGGGTATGGCCTTTTCTCCCTCAGGAGGTCCTTAACAACCCACAGGGGGACATCTTGCCCTGTTTGCCCAGAGGTGGACCCCCATCACCACTCATTCCTGGGTGCTGCAAGTAGTCAAGGAGGAATACCTCCTCCACCTGCAACAGATGTCACCCTCGTTCTTCCCAGGAGAACCAGTAAGGCCTCTCCTTCACCAGACTCTGCTCCTCACCGAGTTCACAGGCCTCCTCACGGAGAAGGCGGTGGAGCTAGTGCCCAAACATCTCTGGGGCAAAGGCTTCTATCCCAGATATTTCCTAGTTCCCAAGCGAATCGGGGGCCTCAGGTCCAACCTGGACCTATGGAACTTGAACAGATTTCTGGTGAGGGAGAAGTTCAAGATGCTCTTCCTTGGAACACTGCTGCCTTACCTCCAGCAGGGAGAATGGTTATGCTCCTTAGACCTTAAGGATGCTTATGCACACATCCTGATCCATCTGACCACTGCCCATACCTCCAGTTCGTGGTGGAAGGAGGTCACTACCAACAGGGTGTTATCCTACGTGCTGTTGTCATTGCCAAGGGTCTTCAAGCCCCTAGCTGTGGTCACAGCTCACTTTCGTCTTCAAGGGGCCTTTGACTTTCCCTACCTGAACGACTGACTCATAAGGGGCGGCACAGCTGCAGAAATACCCCATGCCACCGAGCGCACCATACATGCCCTGCAGCATCTGGGGTTCGTCATCAAGTACACCAAGTTCCAGGTCTTTCTGGCTCAGTACCTGGAGTCCATAGGGGCTCAGCTGGACACTCTCCAGGCCAAGGTCTTCCTCCCTCCGGAAAGGACCGAACATCTCAGGGCACTAGCTGCAGGGGTGCAACATTGTTGGTCGGTGCCCACTCGCACTTCTCCTCCGCTTGCTGGTCCACATGCCCTCCACGGTCCATGTAACCGCATACACCCGCTTGCATTTGAGTGCTGCTCATTGGTGCCTCTGCTCCCAGTGGACACAAGCCACAGGCAGGCTTCGAGACAGAGTAAAAGTGACCCGCCAACTGGTGGACTCCCTCAACTGGTAGCAGATCCCCTGCCACCTTCAGGTCGGGAAGCCCCTCCAGGCCCCCATCCCCCCAGAGGGTTCTTACTATGGACGCCTCCCTGTGAAGATGGGGAGCTCAATGCATGGACCTCCGCACCCAAGGCACGTGATCTCAGACGGAGTGCCAGTTGCAGATCAACCTTCTGGACCTCCGGGCGATATTTCTGGCCCTCCAAGCCTTTCACCACCGGTTGTAGCACCAGTCTGTGCTGGTCCAGACAGACAACCAAGTCGCAGTGTTCTATGTCAACAAACAGAGACATGGGGTCGTACTCCCTCTGCCAGGAGGCGGTAGCCCTATCCTCATATGCAATCTAGCAAGAATAAAAACCAAACCTACAAATAAATCCCCATTTAACACATCATTTTGTCGGAAGAGGCTGGAGGCGACTGAAATGAAAACCCAGTCACACCAGACAACCTGTTCCCTTTTTTTATATAAAGCAAAATGCTGTACTTAACTTATAAAAATAGTCCAGTGAAGTTTCATGCACACCAAAGAACTTTCCATCTAAAAGCGGTCAGGTAGCCAATCCACGGCGTACGTTTCGGGCCATAGGCCCTGTTTCAAGTGTTCACGCTCCTCAAAATATACCGCTGTAGAGATCTTCTATAACCGTCAAACTCCACCGGTTATATAAAGGGGAAATGTATTCATTGGCTAACATTCACTGCCAATCAGCAGGGAGCTCCAGTCAACTAAACGGGAGACCCCATTGTCATCGGGGAACCCCTTAGTGTCATGGATGACGTTATAACAAGCTGAACCACTCCACTTCCTTGTTCAACCCTGAAGGATGGACAGCCTGTAATTCAAAAATCAGCTGCTGTTCACGTCGTTGCAAAGCAAAAAGCCGATTACCTCCTCTAGGATTTGGAGGAATAAAATCCAACACGGTCCAGGAAAAGTCAGAATTAAACTGATGATGATAAAGCTCACAATGCTCGACGAGGGGGGCTGATAGAACCTTCTGCCGGATCCTAGAGGCATGCTCACTAAGGCGGACTTTAATTTTCCGAGAAGTCCTGCCAATATATATTAGGGGACAGGTGCACTGCAAGACATATACAGGTCCAACAAACAAGCACAATTCCACGTGCCTCTCAACAAACCCAGTCAACGACGTGGAAGGCAAGGAAGGAACTATTATTTATTGAACACTTATATTTCATAAAGCCAGGCCCGACACAGGCCGTGTTTTGCTTACACCTTCATCAGGGGCTTTTGGCTACAAACACCACATAAAAATACGTTAAAAACATTCATAATTTAACCAAATAAATTACAAATAAAACATTATATCGTCATAAAAACACCTTTTGGCTCTATATTACCATAATGACTAACAAAAACATCAATAAGTAAATAAATAAATATATAATGCTGAACATATATAATATTTAAATGTATACTATATAAATAATAATAAAAACATATGTGCAAAATAGTACAGCAAAACATAAATGAAACACCTCATTAGATCATGATGAGAAATAAATACCAAATCATATATATGTAAAAATATTAAAACATCTAAAATCAAAAACATAAAAAGGTTAATACACAACCTATGCATACCCTAACCTCCCACCATAATGAGCAATTATCTCACCTGTATGGTTTTGTTTTTACTTTTTACCTTGCCACACTGTGAATCACTGCAATACAGAAAAAAGAAAGGAGGGAAAAAGGTACAAAGGGACCAGTCTAAATAAGTTACTGTGCAAAGTGCATGCTGATACTTAAAAAACCCCTTGTTTGAACCAGAAAATAATAATGCCAATTAGATTAAAAATAAGAATAAATAAAATTAAAATTAACCCTAACCATTGACTATTATATAAAAAAACTTTTAGATCATTAAGGGTTATGAAACCGAGGGTCACCAAAGAAAGCGCAACCGGAGCAACCCTACTATCTATCACCTCCATTTCATAGTACTGATCCTTACCTTCACTATACTTCTTGTCCACAAGCTTTAATAATCAATATGGCAGCGTCACAGCACATGTAGTATTTTGAACCGCTGGCAGCTGCAATACAAACATCCCATGAAGGAGCACTTGCCCATAAAAATACCCGTTCCAAATTAATTGATGCTAACCCATCTTACTCTGCAACTATTCAAAAGCCATACACCGCGTTGCGGTTCCCATGAGAAAAGTTCTATTAAAACCGCAAGTGTAGATCTCTCACCTCCTACATGCATAATTGAATTATCTTGTTATATTAAAGAAAACAACTTCCCGAGCTGTTTTTTCCGCCGCACATTTACTATTCCATTCACCCAACCGGGCTGTCAACACCTCTGAAATTTACACAGCTTCCCGATCTGTTTATCCGCCACACATTTACTACTCCATTCATCCAACCGGACTGCTAACACCTCTGAACTTTACACTTCAACATAAAAATATGTAACATCTTTCCACAATCATTATCCATACCACAAACTTTGTATATCCTTCACTCTTATGATTGCCGAAGGATCTCGCTGGCCGCTGCTTTCTTGCTACAAAAAACTAAAAACGCCCGCGGCTGCGCTCTAGTTAAACATTCAGGCGGGAAAACGGGCAGATGACATCACAGTTCTTATCACCAATTCTTCACAAAACAATCGTAAAATTTAATTGCCATACCCTAAGACCTATAAAAACTTTCACTTATAATGTATAATAGTCTATTTTGCTTATTCTTTTACTTTCTTGCAAATCCCCGATTAAGTATACCCCCACTGAGCCAGGGGGAAGGGAAAAATGACGTCATGATGGATATTTACATATGCCTTGCATATAATCGCAGCGTTTTTGTGATAAAAGATTTAAAAAATCTATATATACTGTACAACCCTTACATACTGGGAATAATGCATTTAATGACCTAATCATTTTGTCACCCTTATCAACCTATACATAGGGGAATATCATAGAATCTCAACAAAGTAAACTTGCAAATTTCGCGATCATATCAACCACCTTCTTACAGGGACGGCCCTAAGTGATCATGATTAGTGTCATACTTTCTTAACCCATCATACCCCACACAATGGCTCGGTCTGTGTGTTCAACCATAGAATCTCATATAAACCCATTCTTCAACATACTATACTACAGTAATAATCACCTATCCTCCTTATGCCATCATATGCTACCTAAAAAACTTTAAAGAAATACTGACAAATCTTCATCCATATTCAGCCCATTAGGGTGCAGGCTGTTCAGCTGAAAAATATACCGCTGTTCCAATCTTGCTATTGTTTTTTCAATATCTCCCCCTCTCCAGTTTAACTTAACCTTTTTTATAATGAAAAATTTTAAATCTGACACCTTATGTTTATATTCCATCCAATGCGTCACCAATGGCTTGTCCTCTAGTTTTCTACTAATGCAACTTCTGTGCTTTATTATTCTTTTTCAAATGGGTCGTGTGGTCATGCCCACGTATACTTTTTGACACGGACATCTAATTACATAAACAACATGGCTAGTGTTGCAATTGGTAAATTCATCCAAGTAGAAAACCTTATTGTTACCGGTGTGTGTATATTGGCCTGATCCAGTCTCTTCCGGGTTTTGCTGATATGAATTTGGTCATTGCACATAAACGGAATGTCAACTTAAGGAATATGTTGGTCCCGTCGGCGTTTACCGAACGCAAATATTTGTCAAAATATAAAGGCCACTATCAATGTGGTAAATGTTTGGTTTGTGTCCATGCCCTTCCAGTTAGAGGCCAATATACACACACCGGTAACAATAAGGTTTTCTACTTGGATGAATTTACCAATTGCAACCCCCGTTGTGTCAATCTGTTGATCAAATCCGAAGCATGAAATTTGAAATCTGACAGTGTGGAACAAATCCTTCTCAGCCTAAGGAATTGACCATAAGGTAAGTTCCTCCGCATAGGACCAGGAGACAACTGTGATACATAAGGAGACTATTACGCTGAACACTCTTTCTATATAAGGTCGTGTGGAATGTTCCCTGATCTTTAATCACTAGCATATCCAAAAATTCGATTTGTTTCAAATCAAAATGGGCAGTGAATTTCAAATTAGGCTTCAAAGTATTAAGCCATGTAAGAAAAACTTGAAGACGCGGGAAAGTATCAAACCACAAGAAAAAGACATAATCTAGGAACCGTCTCCAAAAATGTACTGGCTTAAAGAACTCAGATGGGTAAAGCCAGACTTCTTCAAAATGAGCCATATACAGTGTGGCTATAGAAGGGGCTACAGAGGCACCCATGGAGTTTGACGGTTATAGAAGATCTCTACAGCGGTATGTTTTGAGGAGCGTGAACACTTGAAACAGGGCCTATGGCCCGAAACGTACGTCGTGGATTGGCTACCTGACCGCTTTTAGATGGAAAGTTCTTTGGTGTGCATGAAACTTCACTGGACTATTTTTATAAGTTAAGTACAGCGTTTTGCTTTATATAAAAAAAGGGAACAGGTTGTCTGGTGTGACTGGGTTTTCATTTCAGTCGCCTCCAGCCTCTTCCGACAAAAATGATGTGTTAAATGGGGATTTATTTGTGGGTTTGGTTTTTGTTCTTGCTAGATTTTATATTCACCGAACCAAGGATTGGGTTCATTTTCTATCCTCATATGCGACATGCAACGGAATGCTCTGTAGGCGGTCTACCTCCTGGGCCTGGACAAACGCCCTCTCGGACTGGCTGAGCAGAGTCCTTCAGCCGCACGAGTGGCATCTGGACCTCAGAGTGGCCTCCTGGCTTTTCTGACTCTGGGGTATCCCCCTAGTGGACCTGTTCGCCAGCCCAGACAGCCAACATGCAGTTGCTCCACTTCTGCTCCTGCCACTGAACCCGTCCCAGGTGGCAGTGGATGCATTCCTCATCCCATGGACGGAAGGCTTCCTTTATGCCTTCCTGCCGACACCACTAGTCACCAGGACCCTCTTCAAGGTCCAGCATGACAGGGCATCAGTGACCCTGGTAGCCCCCCTCCCCCCGGTGGCCCAGGCAACCTTGGTTCTCACTGCTTGTCTGTCGGCAGCGCCTCTGATTCCCCTGGGTCATGCCCCAGGAGTACTTTCAAAGAAGGAGGGCTCTTTCTTGACTTTGTCGTTCACGGGTTGGCTGCTGCCTTCAGCCTCCTATGAGATGTGGAGGAGGTCCTTCTGGCCTCCTGGAAGGCTTCCACAAAAAGGGCATACACTTTCAAGTGGCATCTCTTTTCAGTGTGGTGAGCCGAGAAGTAGGCGAACCCATTGTTTTGCTTGGTGCAGCTGGTGCTCGAGTACCTACTCCACCTGTCTCAGGTGGGACTGAAGTCATTCTCGGTCAGAGTGCACCTGAGCGCTATTGCGGTGCACCACCACTCTGTCAAGGGCAAGCCCTTCTCGGCTCAGCCCTTTATCTCTCATTTCCTGCAGGGTCTTATGTTGTCCAAGCCCTCCGTCCGCCCACCAACAGCTGAGTGGGATCTTAATGTAGTGCTCTAACAGCTCACTAAGCTGTCATTTCAGCCCCTGGCTACTTGCCACCTATGATACCTTTCCTGGAAGGTTGTCTGTCTTGTGGCACTCACTTCAGCTCATAGGGTTAGCAAACTCCAAGCTCTGATGGCAGAGCTGCTGTACACAAGGTTCTACAAGAACAGGGTGCTGCTCCGCACATACTCCAAGTTCCTGCCAAAGATGGTATCCCCCTTCCACCTCAGTCAGGAGGTGATGTTCCCCACCTTCTTTCCAAGACCTCACACCTGTAAGGCGGAGACCATTTTCCATACTCTGGATTGTAAGAGGGCCCTGTCCTATTTGCAGTGGACTCAGGGCCTCCACAAAGCACCTCAGTTTTTTTTGTCTCCTATGACCCCATCTAGTGACCAAGCGAACTCTGTCCACTTGGGTTGCAGACTGCATTGCCCTCACCTATGAGCAAGCTGGGATCTCACTAGGCCACCGGGTCACTGCGCACCGCATCAGGGCCATGGCTACCTCTGTAGCAAATCTGCATTCCGTATCTGTATTGGAAATCTGCCAAGCCACCACCTGGTCTTCAGTCCATACCTTCGCAGCTCACTACTGCCTGGAGAGTGAGTCCTGACAGGACAGTGCATTCGGCCAAGTGCTCCGTAATCTCTTCGGGGTGTAGGCAATTCCTGCTCTCTGGCCCTTCTGTGTTCAGGCTACTGGAGTGCTGGTTCCCTACCGGATACTTGGGTCTTGTGTGAGTCTCTCTCAGTTGGGACTCAACTGCTGCAGCTGATAGCTCACCACCTCTGGTCACCCGTGGCATTTGTACAGGTTCTCGGTAGCCTGTAGCTGGGGAGTTCCATATGTGAGGATTGACTTACTACTTGTTCCCTGAGTGTTATTCATCTGTAACAGGTGTTCTCTGGGGACAGCAGGAATCAGTTCTTGCAACTCTCCCTCTTCCCCTTGGAGTTGCTGCTTTACCATATTTTATTTTTGCCATCTTAGCTATGTCATTAGACTGAGGCAAGATGGCATGTATCTGTGGTGCATCTCCCAAAGACTTGATTTGAAAGATGGGGAGATTCTTCTGCACGGGCTCTCTCGGCGCCAATGCCATCTGTATGTGAGGACTAATAACCTGCTGTCCCCGAGGATCACCCGTTATAGGTGAACAACTACACTTTCTATGTTTGGTTGAAGATTGATGAGAAATAAAGCCCCAACCCCACTCCCCCCCACAAAAAAAAAAGCAGCCTCAATGCATTTCTGTAGGAAAAGCAGTTCCAAGAGCTGCAGCATATCAATACTGATTCACAGTAACATAACAATTATGCAATTACCACCATCAAATAATTCTCACCCTTCTCTTCTTGCCTGGTCACAGATACACAGAGAACATATGCACACACAGACACATACGTACAAGTATCCACACACACATTCAAGCACATACAATGATACATATACTTGCATGTTCATACAAATATTCACAGACATGCACAGGCAGCTGGTAGCTATGGAATCCCATATGTGAGCACTTATCCTGCTTGTCCATAGAGAAAATAGTTACTCACATATAGCAGATGTTCTCCATGGGTATCAGGATAAATCCTCACAATCCTCCCCTCCCAACCACTACCCCCACCTCCTGCTAAGTTAAGTTAATCTGTACATAGTACATTAAATTAATCTGTACATAGTTCCCCCGGTTGTCCTATTGTTGAAGTTCCCTGTTTAATGTAAAACTCAATGTTACTTGTATGCATTGTAGTATGTTCTTGTTCATTGTACACCGCACTGATTGTAATAGCGCGGTATAAAAGAATTGTTAAATAAATAAATAAATAAAAGAAATCAGGTGCAGTTGCATATACAGGGTGGGACTACTCTAAAAACTTTTAGAAGGAGTTGAATGAAGTTCCGCATAGGGGCGTCACCCATAGATGAAGACACATCCTGCTGTCCATGAGAACACCTGCTACAGGTGAGTAACTTTGTTTTCCATCTCAGTGCCATCTGATAATGCACCCACAATCCTGTTTGATGGAAAATGAAATTCTTAATCGTCTGGTTCAGTCCAGTATGTATGGGTAATCACCGTCCTCCAGCAGCTGGAGACTGAGAATGTCAGAATTCTGATGTCCTAGCAGAAGAGCTCCCCCCAGGGGCTACAGGATTCAGTATCGTTCTCCAGCAGCTGGAGAGGAGCACCAATATAGCTCTCTATTCTATTTTGGAGGGATAGATTGAGAAATCTAATTCAGTTGTCTTGCAGTTTTGACTATTTACTCCTTATGGCCTGTCACCCACAAAAAAAAGGAAAATTAAGGATGGAAAAACTGACATCAAAGAGTTATTCTTCAGAGAGGCTTCATTCATTAGGCCTGTGGGGGATATTACCCGGTGGTCCGGGCTCCTTTCCCTCCCTCCACCTCATGCCTCTTCCCCATCTCAAGTTCACTCTTCTGCTCAGAGGAGGATGGCCTGCTGTCAGACTTCGTGAGACAATGATGGATTGAATTGAGGGGTAGGTAAGAGTGTGCGAGGGGTGGTGACTGGCTATGGCTGGTGCCTGACCCTGGGGTGCAAACCTGGTAGCACCAGGTCCCTTCTCCCCCCATCTCCCCCAAAGTGGCTCTTATGTGCAGCATGACCTGTATTTGGGGAGCCTTTGGACTGATGGTGAGCTTCCCTGGGCTCTAGCATTGCTCCTTGGAGAAGGAACCATCAGATCGGGGTAAGATGACTTTTGTTTAATGATTTGTACAACAAAAAAAAAGGAGGTTAATAGTAATGAGGTGGGGGGGGGGGGGGGAGGCAGCTGCTGACATACCCTTGAGTGGAGAGAAAGCAGCTTTGCAGACTCTGTTTCTTCCATTGGTGGTACAGCAAGCTCTGCCGTTAAGCTCATTTGTTGTCGGCCCTTTGTTTTTTTATTTGTTTTAACTGGGGCTTTCCGGGGAATGGGTGCTTGAGATGCCGTCAGCTATGGGGAGGCCTGGTGCAGTTGGTGCTTCTGGTATAAGAATATTCTGTTTTGGCAGGAGGACCGCATATAGGCCGTCGGTTGCGGACACTCGTACTGTTTGATCTTTGAGTTGCAGGCAATTCAGGATATTACTAAGGGAAATGGATGGCTGGCTCCTTCAACTGGAAGGTGAGTTCCTGTTTTTTGTCTTTGTGGTGAGCTTTTCAGCGCAAAACGCCACTAATTTCTTCAATCCCCTTCCTCAGACTTGCTGTTCGGGAGCTTGGGAGCAAACAGAATGCGGTAGTGCCTAGTCGGCTGACTGAGATCTGTAGGTAGTACAGAGGTGACTGTCTGGTCACAGTATGACCGATTTCTTTCCCATTTCCCCTCACCACCTCTTCATTCCCTTGTTCTAACTCTAAAAGTTGAAAGTCGTGATGACTGCGATGCTGGGAAAAAAAAACCATTGAACTAAAGGGATAAAGGAACAAGCGGATGGAGAGGGCTGTTTTCCGTATCTTTCTGGTGATGTCCCCTGTAGTGGGGAGAGAGACGTTACAAACAGCCAGTGGCCAAGGATCCTGAGGAGGGGAAGAAGGGCCGATGAGCATAGTCCTGGTTCTGGCTTCTCAGGAGGAGATAGCAGTCAAGCAAGATGTGTGGGCTTTTTTTGTTTTTTGTCTGGGCGAATCCCTGATTTGGACTGGGCTGGCCGTGGCTGAGCAAGGGTCTAGGTGTTTCTCAATTGCCTTGGAGCAAGATATTTTGCAACACTGGTTGTTGTTGCATGGCTAGTTTCTTAGCATTGGGGGCCAGTATATGCCTGGGGTCAGTGTTTTTGTTTTTCCTGTTTTTTTGGTGGGAACGTCTGGTCTGCCCTTTATGCCTAAGCCCAAAGGGCTACTTAATAAAAACAAAATAAAACTAAACAGAGGTCTGGCACAAACCGACT
Organism: Ichthyophis bannanicus; assembly: GCA_033557465.1. NCBI lineage: Eukaryota > Metazoa > Chordata > Amphibia > Gymnophiona > Ichthyophiidae > Ichthyophis > Ichthyophis bannanicus. The sequence goes on from CM066032.1 coordinate 592,795,615, forward strand.
AAGGTCATTAAGTTATATAAAGTAACTGAATAAGGGCAGTAGATGGCATATCTTTAGTGCCTCTAAGGAATGGAATATATGGAGTAAATTGACCTACAGTATGTATTCAGTTAATTGGAGTTCAGTGATTTCAGTGCACTCATCTCAATGAGCTAAATGAATTAAGTAATTTCCATGAAGTAAATCAGAGATATATGCTGTATGTGAATTAAATATTTGCCATAAAGTATATTATTTCAGTGATAAATTAACTTATATCTGTGAACATAATTCACATCTATGTGGTCAATGAATTCAATGATATTCATCAAGTCAATCCTTTCAGTGATGTATTGCTTGCAGTGACTTCTGAATGAGGTAAATGATTTATCTAATAGCCATGAAGTACTTCATCTACATGATGTAAATAAACGGAATGGTGGGCATAGGCAAAGAAACTTTGTGGTAAATGATCTTCGATGAAATGGCTGACTTAACGAAACTAGATCAAGTTCATGAGGTACAAGGCTTGTCTGATCAACTGACTTGTCTGTTGCACAGGATGTTTCTGGATCCAAGGAATAAAGGCTAATGGGCCTGATATTGGAAGGTCATTTACGTGGTTTACAGACCAGTAAACCAAGTAAATGCCCTATATTGGGATATTCAATATCACTTATGCTGTTAGTGCCATTGAATATCCTGTTCAGAGCCTGCTACATGCCCCGATGCTCTGCGGGGGCGGAGACTGCTGATAACCAGGTAGCAGTGATATTGCACCGCAACCTGGTTAGCAATCCACGGCTAAAACTAGGCCAGCTTTTGTCTCGCCTAGTTTTAGTCACGGATGTTAACTGGGTAGCAGTGCAATATCGCCGCTACCCAGTTAGCCTCGGCAACTCCAGGGCATGTGCGGCGATGCCTGATATTCAATGCTGTCATCGCAGTATTATGTATCCGATGTTAAGGGTTGTTGGGCAGGGCTATGTGTGATAGTAGCGCATAGCCTGCCCAATACAATATCGGGCCCAATATCTTTATTTCGATTGTAAAAATGGGGTGCCCTAGGAGCAGTGGGGTTTTCTTGCTCATGGCACAAATACCATTGTTGGAGAGGCAGTAATGATTGGGGTTCAGTGCGATCCACCATTTCCAATTACTCAGCTTGCCTCGGCATTGCTCATGGCCAGGCCGTTCTTAAAGCTCGGGACGTGTGAGTGAACCGTGAAATATGTGTCAGGCAGAGGGTGAGCTGTAGGATCTCAGGTTCTTTGGGCAGAGCCGCCTCAGCTGAGTCAGTTTGTTGGTTTGTGTCTGGCTAAGCCTGTCTTTCGCTTGCTGTGTGAATTGGCGGGTACTGCTGCTGTAATTTGCGTTCCACATGTATTGCACGTCGGAGTGGGCAAAACAAACAAAAAAATTTTTTCTGCAAGGCTAGATGCATGACTATGGCTAATCCTTACGTCCTACAGGCGGCCATATCGGGCATTCAAGTGGCTGTAGCCCCTTGCACAACTGACCCTGCGTCCACTGGACAACAGCTTTTCAGTTCGAACAGTCGTTCTGTTTTTTGCTAGTGCACCTCGGCGTGCCCGCCATGTGGGGTTCAGGGCTCCTGTGGATTTGTTTGTGGCTGAGCCAGTGCGGTTGCTCCCCGTTAAGGGCAACAAGTCTGGCTTCTCTGATGGAGGTCTGGGGGAGTAGGCAGAATTGTTGCTGCTATCAGAGCATGACTTAGGAGAGCGGGGCTCTGCATCCCTCCCAAAGGGGAAGGAGAGGGCTGTGGATTTCCTCCCTTCTGCCTTGATAGTGGTTTGCTGATTTCGATCTAGGCCTTCATCTAGTGATTGGCACCATGCAATACTGAATCTTGCTTTGGGGCTTAAAGAGGAAATTCTCTGTAAGGCTGCTTCTGCTCCATACTGAAATTAGTCGTCTTTTTCACAGTTCATGTAGCTACGCTATCCATCAGGGAAGGAGTAGTTAGCAGGGTTACTTGCACAAAGAGTTTTTTTTCCTGAATTTTGGCGAATGGCAAGAGGTTAGTGTTTTTTTCAAAGAAGTGTGTATGCATGGAGTCCTGTACGTTCGTGAACAGCAGTAGAGACACCTCTGGTCACAAAGGTTGCTATTAAGCTCAAAACTCCCAAAAGAGCTTTGGTTTTATGGTTTGAGTCAGAGACGGGTAATGCTCAGATCTTCTGTACTATTTCTGGTGTTCTTGTGGATGTATTTGTCTGTATCCTTGCTGATATTCTCTCTAAGGATATTAGTTAGATCCAAGTCTAGGTTCTGCCCACAATCCTGTTCTTTGACATTGATAGCCAGACAGTTGGATTTCCCACTTATTTCTCCTGTGTGCACTTACGAGCAGGGACTAACTTTGGACTGTTGATCCCCCTTGAAGAGGGTCTCTTTGGAATATTAAAGACCTTGGACTCTGAAGGGCAACCCTTCTCCCAGTTGATAGGCTATGGCCATAGCATAGGGGCTCTTCTATCCTGGTGGTAGCCGCTTGGTCACGAGTCTGGAACAGTTCTCTTCTTTGACCTCTGTGGTCGTTGGGCCCATTGGTTCGGCTCAACGAGTTTCACAACTTCAGGACCTGTCAGGCACGGAGTCCTCACTGCTCATTTCTCAGAAGCAGGTGGGTTTCTGGTCAGCTCCTTCTTTTCTTGGTATTCCGGTTTTGTTTCACACCCAGTGGATTCCAAGGCGGTTTGTCGGCTGCCTTGCTGGACAGGCACAGACTTTTGCATTATACTAAACTGGCAAACATCCATGGTTGAGAGAGGCGGTTTCCAAGGCCTCAGGGGATGCAGGGTACTCTGCTGCCTTGAGGTCTTCATGCTTATTCTGCTAGATCCCAGGTGGCTTCCAGAGTGGAGCATGGCTTGATGCTACCAGTGAACTGTTGAAGGACAATGAAAATGTCCGCTCAGTTAGCTGTGCGAGTGTCGGAGGATGCGCACTGTTGGGGCTTTTGTGCTTCAAGCCAGACTCGCGGGGCCCTCCCTAGTTTAGTTACTGCTCTGGTACATCCCATATGTACTGGACTGGACTGGACAGAGGAAGGCAAAATTAGACCTTACCTGCTAATTGTCTTTCCTTGAGTCCCTCCAGTCCAGGACCTGCCCTTCTCTGATGAATACCTTTCAGTGTTTTGATTTTCAAGGAATGGACGTGTCCTGCTGTTCTCTGGAGAAGTTCCATTATGAAATACGTTCCCTTCCTGATGGATGTCTTCCAGGAAGAAGTCTCAGTTATGGCAAGTATGAACCTGAGTTCGGGATTCTGTTTTCACATTGTGCATGGTTCAGTTGTACTGTTAATTGCTAAGTTTCTTTCTGTCTGGCATCAGCGGGGTTAGTTCCCTGGCTTGGAGTTTGCTTATTCTCTTTTTTGTAGTCTTCTTTGTCAATAGGATACTGAATCCTGTAGCTCATGGGGGGAGCTCTTCTGCAATGACATCAGAATTCTGACATACTCAGTCTCCAGCTGCTAGTGGGTAGTGATTACCTATACGGACTGGACTGGAGGGACTCCAGGTAAGGTAAGGTCTTATTTTGCCTTTTCATACAGTTTTGTTTTGTTGGTGTTTTTTTTTTTAATCTAAATTGCGTATGTTTGATTTTTTTTGTACACTTTTTGTGAAATCAGTATTACCTGCCCACCATGTTATATTTGGATTGGGTAAAGGGTTTGGATCACAAACACTATGGATTAAAGAGAAATTGAAATCTTCATTGTATACCTGAGCACTTTGAAAAAGAGTTTTATAAAATGTGTATGTGTAAAAATTGTTTTGCCATTATTATGATCAGTGGATAAAAGAATGCCATTTTCTGTTTTCTGCAGATGTGTGGGATTGCATAGCAACCTGCTTTTTTATAGACACTGCTCATAACATTATTGATTATATTGACACAATGTGGAACATACTCAAACCAGGAGGCATATGGATAAATCTAGGTAAGCATGCCATTTATAACTTGTTTTCATTATGCCAACACTCTAGTTTGACATGCGAATCATTTTATAGTTTTGTTGATTTATCTACCAGTTGTGTATTTCTCTCCTTTAAAATTGAACTAAAGGTACCCCAAATTGACTGTAAGAAGTCCTTAATGGAATGAATGCAAGTAGATACTGTCACTGGCATTTCGTGCTGCGCATGTACAGTAAGAACACGGGTTAATTAAAAATCATAATATAACATACAATATTCTGCTAAACCAAGTTAAAAGGAAGATCTAGTTCTGAGAGTGATTTGACATGGCTGCTGTATAATCTTCATAGATCTGCAGTAAATCCTTGTTGCCTTTCAATAAATAGCTTCTATAATGTTCAGTGTTCTGGGGAAGGGGGTTCTCATTTTCTGTTTTTATATTTAAAAAAACAAAACAAAACAGGTTCTAGTGTTGCTAAACACACTTCCATTTGCAGTAGATGTGTCTTCATATCCACCCTGCTATTGTGCTTCAGCCCAAATCAGGGCAGCTCATCTCTAAAGATGATGTTGGTTAAACTTCCGTGGCCCATCTACTTGTCTAAATGGAATGAAGATGAGCTAAGACTAAAAGTTGAGTTTACATGAGCTAGTGAGTAGCCTGTTCTACCAAAACAGTGCTTATGGGTTTAACTGGAGACAGACATGGAACCACTCTATCAACAGCTTTATAGGATAATTTGGTGTTTCTGTTCTAGGTCCTTTGCTTTATCACTTTGAAAATTTGGCAAATGAAATGTCTATAGAACTGAGCTATGAAGATGTAAAAAATGTCCTGTTGCAATATGGATTTTGTTTTGAGGTAAGGCTCAAGTGTGGCATTTCTTTAGAGATGCTACCAGATATTAACTCCAGTGATTGATTTAGTTTATATTTTTTTTGTATTTTTAAATGGTTTTAGAGGCATCAAAAAGTGAAGCAATTTGGGGACCTATTGCTTTCTAAAAACATTCAGATGCTTCATGCAAGATAGTCCTAAATTAGGTTTATCCAAGTTCAGTCCTTGAGGACCTCAAACAGGCTTGGTTTTCAGGCTATCCCTAATGAATATGCATATGAGAGATTTGCATATAGTGGACATGTAAATCTTTCTCATGCATATTCTTTAAGAATATCCTGAAAATCTGTCCTGTTTTGCAGCCCTTGGGGATGGAACTTAGACAAACATGATCTAAACTTAAGATTGAGTTAGTTATATATACACAGTGCTGAAAAGAAGTTTGTGAATCCCCTGGGGTAATCTGTATTTTAGCACAATTTAAACTCTCAACATTTGTTGATTAGTCTGTCACATCACCCTTATTTATTTATTTATTTATTTATTTATTTAACTATTTCTTTTATACCGCCCCTTCCAGAGATCAAGGGCGGTTTACATATAACAGATTAACAGTCTTGTACACAATTTGTATACATTTTACATAGAACAGTAGAAATCAACTATTTACATTGAACAGTAAGTATAAACTTTGTAGGTATTGTAACAAAAAACCCTTGATGAATTTTAGCTCATTCTTGCACAAAGAATGGTTTCAACTCTTTCTTGGATGAAAAGCTCTCTTCACGTCTTGCTGCATTTCAGTAGGGTTTAGGTTAAGGCTTTGGCTTGGCCATTCCAAAAAACAAATCCTCTTTGGTATTCTGTAATATATTTGTTTGAATATTTAGGATCATTTTCCACATGACCTATTTTTGACTCTGCTTAAGCTCCTGTCATTCTTCTCAAATTTTTTGATAGAAAGCAGGAAGTCAGTCCTCACATGAATGATGTCACCGACGGAGCCTGTGCAGGAACACTTCCCAGCTTCCATGCATGCTTGCCAGTCTTTCCGTGTGAAAGAGCCATCTTATCTCGATCTTCTTTTTTCCGCGAAGTCCTTTGAATCTCGGAGAGAAGTTGATCTTTTCACTGTCGATTTTTGCCATTCTGGTAGTCTTGTCTCAATTTGCATCTCCCTTACTGCCTTCGAAGATCCCGCTTTTTTGGGTTTTCTTATTTGGTTCATGGGTTTTTTCTCACGCCCCCCTGGTTGGTGAAGACATTGGAGTCCTTTGACTTGGCGGGAGCTGTCATCCCAACCATGACAAACCCAATCAGTGTTTTTAAAAAGTACACAGTGTGGGTCAGACTATCTTGATCACCGACCACCACAGTTTGTGCCTTCAATGTCTCGGGGGGGCCAGCCATGAGCCTTCGACTTGCCCTCTCTGCTTGCAGATGAAGCGCAAGGGGCTGAAGAACCAGGAGCAGCCGCAGGAATTGTTGTTGGTTCCAAGGCCTCAACACCACAGCATCAACCTTGGCTTTGGCTTCGATGTCCTCGAAAGTCCTGTCTGAGGCCTCTGCTCTGAAAGGGGACTGGGTGACATCAGAGTCTCGGTTGTGGGACATCAGACCGATGGCTCTCCTTTGACAAGGTGTGCCTCCAGAAGGAATGGACTCCATTTGAGTCAGCATCAAGGGACGATGCCGATGCCAGGGGGAAAACTCTTGGTCATCGGCATCGGAGTCCTCGACGCGACTCAGAGGGCAAAGGTCGGGAGTGGCCTTCCAAACTGCCCTGGTGGGAGGAGTTGCCTCTTAAGATATTGGAAGTTCAGCGTGGGGCTTCCGACACTATAACCCTCGAAGTCCTCTCTGAAGGAGCCAGCACCTACTTCGGTGCCAGCACCAGTGCATACACCAGAAACTCCGGAGCCTTTCCTCCTAGCAGAGAGAATGCTGGCTCTCTAGCACAGCCTGGCCGACTTCATGGTGCAACACACCTCCCGAAGGCTGGATAACTCTGGTTCCTCTGTGCCAGTGATGGTCCCATCCACAGCAGATGCCTTGCCAGCCAAGATGCACCTGATCCTCAAAATCCTTGCAGTTTCCTTGGGTTCCTGAGACTGCTCCTGATCCCAGTTGGTGCAGCCAATCTCCTCAAATGCCTCTGGTTTAGAGCATCGAGAACAGATGATGCTTTCCAGTCATCGAAGGAGTTCTTGATCTCGTCGATACTTTGAGTTCCTCAGTGACTTGAACTTCGACTGGGAGACTGAGGATGAGCCCCCGGAGACAGCGAGGCACCGGGATGTGCCCTCTGATCCCTCATCTCCTCCTGAGTGTCGAAGGTCCTCGGGGGGGGGGGGGTGATCTTTCTTATGTTTGTGAGACATGGGAAAAGCCTTGTCTTTGACCCTTGAGGCGGAGGAGGAGCCTTGAGCTGAGGAGCTCAAGATCCTTCAGTATCCCACTCCACCAAAAGAGGCCATCATATTCCCTGTCCACCCCATTCTGGAGCGGCTCCTGATGAGGATGTGGGAGACCCCATTTACGGTGCCTATGGTGAGCAAGCTCGATTCCATGTATTAGGTCCACAAGAGCCTGGGCTTTGAGAAAACACAACTGCCTCACAACTCCATAGTGGTGGAGTCAGCCATGTGCTGTATCAAAAGCACTAAGATGCACTCCTCAGTGCCCCTGGATCAGGAGGCCCCCACCAAGGATGGTTTTTGCAGGAAGTGTTACCAGGGCTCACTGCTTGTGGCCCGTATACAAACATACCAACTGTATATGGGCATGTACTTGAGAGACCTGGCAGAGGAGTTTGCTGGGTTCTTGGCTGGGCTTTCTGGTGACCATCTTGAGAACTTACGGAGCCTGGTCAGTAAAACAAAGGAATGCTCCAAATTTATGACTCAGGCAGCCTATGATAGCTTCGAGTCCATAGCCAGAGTGGCTATGGTGGGCATTGGTGCCCGCTGCTTGGCATGGCTACAGTCCTCGGACCTGGAGCAATAGGGTCAGGACAAATTGGCTGATGTCCCATTCCAGGGAGCGAACTTCTTTGGCAAAGCCATGATGGAGAAGGCGGCTGCTGAGTTGGAGACTGAGCAGCTCGCCATGCCAGGCTCTCCAGGAAGACTACTGACCCTTCCTTACAGAAGGTTTTGAGGAAAATGTTCTTCTACCCAAAGAAGAAGAGAGCCTATGGTGCATATCCCCGATACCATGTGCCCCCATAGGGGTAGCAGGTGAAGGGCAAAGACAGCAGCATAGGCCTAAGACCCCAAAAACCCCAACCAGCACCTCAGCTGCAGTCTGCGAGGGGATTTTGACACCCGGACCACAATCTTTCCTCCCCTTTCAGGCCCAGTTACACAGCACATTGCAGATCGTCTCCAGTTCTTTGCCCACCGTTGGCTCAGCATCACTACTGACACCTGGTCATTACAAATAGTGAAGGAGGGATACCTCCTATACTTCGAGCAGACACCCCCTTCTGTTCTTTCCAGGGGCATGCCCTCTGGAACCTCACCATCGAGAACTTCTCCAACTGGAAGTAGCCAACCTTTTGGAAGCCAGAGCGGTGGAATTGGTTCTGCTCTCTCTTAACAGGAAGAGGGTTTTACTCCCAATACTTCCTGGTCCCCAAAAATATGGGCAGCTTCTGACCCATTCTGGATCTTTGCAATCTAAATCGGTTCCTTGTAAGAGAGAAGTTCAAGATGGTATCTCTTGGAACGTTGCTGCCCTACCTCCAGTTGGGAGATTGGCTGTGCTCCTTGAATCTAAAAGATGCCTATACCCACATCCTCATTCACCCCCTGCACCGACAACACCTCCGCTTCATCATCAGTGGCAGGCACTACTAATACAGGGTTCTTCTCTTCAGACTAGCGTCCGTTCCCAGAGTTTTCACAACGTGCCGAGGGGTTGTGGCCACTTTTCTCCACATACAGGGGATTTTTGTCTTCCCTTACCTGGATGACTAGTTGGTAAGGGGTGGCTTTCTGGCCAAAGTTCGCCAAACTGCAACATACTATTCAGGTCCTGAAGTAGCTGGACTTTATCAACTACCCAAGTACCTTCAAACCCGCCCAGTGCCTCAAGTTCATTGGGGCTCTCCTCGATACTTCGGTGGCCAGGGCATATCTCCTGACAGATCAGGCCCACAGACTCATCTCTCTGGCACACCAGGTTCAGTGCTGCTCGATGGTGTCCACTCACCAGATGCTTCACCTCCTGGCCACATGGCCTCCACTTTCCATGTCACCCCATTAGCCCACCTACATATGTGGCAAGCGCAGTGGACCCTCTGCACTCAGTGGCATCAGACATCAGGCTGTCTCTCTGACAGAATACGTATAACTCCACCACTACTCGACTCCCTCCCCTGGTAGCAGCAGTTGGAGTATCTTATAGCATGGCTGCCCTTCCAAGCACCTCTGCATCAGCAAATTCTTATGACTGATGCCTCCAAGTTCAGCTGGGAAGCCCATCTTGGAGACATCTGCATGCAAGGCCTCTGGTCAGAGGGAGAAAGCTTCCATCAGATAAAGTTCCTTGAAATCCGAGCCATTGCAAATGTGCTGCAGTCCTTCCGGACGCAACTGGCTGGTCAGGTCATTCTCAGGCCAGGTCATTACAAATTGAAAGTTCTGCAACCATTTCGCAATATCCTCGAGAAATCTGACTTCAGGACTGTTGCACAAGCTCTAATCATTCCTCACCTAGACTACTGCAACGCCATTCTGCAAGGGCTTCTGAAGAACACCCTAAATATCTTACAAATGGCTCAAAATGTTGCGGCAAGAGTCGTCATGGAAAAAAGCGTCACAGATCACATAACCCCAGTGCTGATGGAACTGCATTGGCTCCCGGTAGCCGTCCGCATCATATTCAAACTCCTCATAACAACATTTAAGCTCATTCACAACATTGCACCCTCCTTCCTCGACAACCTAATCACTATGCAACAACACAACAGGACCAGAAGAACCATAAATCTCAACACCCTCTGTGTCCCGATCAGCATAAGAACTGTCAAAGCAGAAGCAAGCAATAGAGCTTTCACATATACAGCACCAACCCACTGGAACCAACTCCCGCACGAGTTGCGACTGACAAATAATTTGAGTGAATTCAGAAGGAAACTCAAAACCCACTTATTTCAGGCTCACTACAACCCGACCTAAGTGCGACACCTTACCTCAACGAGATGGATTTTGCCTGCCATGACGGCAGTTGGAATACCGATATGTAAACTTGTATATATGTATATTTTAGGCCCCTCCCACGCACCTATAATCAAATGTATTTTTAGATTTGTGAGCCCCAATCCAATGTATAATTACTATTTCCTGTGTTATGTAAATCATTGCTCAATCGAAATGTGTATCTTAAAAATCACTGTATTGTACGATACATTATGATTCTGTAAAGTAAACCGCTGCTGATCGTAGGAAGCAGCGGTATACAAATGTTTACTAAATAAATAAATAAATTCTCATATAAACCAACAAACAGGTAGCGATGTTCTACATCAACAAGCAAGGGGACATGGGCTTGTACCTCCTCTGTTGGGAGACAGTCCGGCTCTGGAAGTTCACCGTGAAGCACCAGATGCTTCTCTGGGCTTTGTATCTCCCAGGGGAGGACAGTGCCTTAGCAGACAAGCTCAGCAGAGTCCTGCAACTGCACAAGTGGGCTCTCAACACCCAGGTGGCCCACAAGATCTTTCAGATGTGGGGAACCCCCACCATGGATCTCTTTGCATCTCCTCTCAATGCCCAGCTACTGCTGTTTTGCTCCAGAATGTCCTGTCCCAGTCAGGTGGCAGCCAATGCCTTCCTTCTGGATTGGAGTGAGGGTCTCTTCTACACTTAAACACAGAATCCCCTGGTGGCCAAGATCCTCTTCAAAGTCCAAGCAGACCAGGACCTCCTCATTCTCCAGGACCAAGCAGGAAGTCAGTCCTCACATATGGGTGATGTCGGCGTCGACGGAGCCCTCGTGCGGAGCATTTCCCCAGCTTTCAAAGAAAGTCTTTGGGAATTGCAGCGCGCATGCGCGGTCCCCTTCCCGCCCAAGGGTGCCATCTTGCTCAGTCTTTTTTCCGCGGAGCCCGATAGACGTAGTTCATTTTTCCCTGAGGAAAAAGTTGATTTTCCCTGTTTTTTCTCTTTTTTTCTCCGGTTCGACGCCGGATCCTTTTCTCGCTCGGACCGATACGCCGGTATCGAGTCCTTTTCTCTCTTTTTCGGTTTTTGTCCTTTGTGACTGGCGTTCGCGCCTTTTATCTTTTTTGCCTGGCAGCCCAGTCTTTTGACCTAGTAGGGGCCCTTTTTCCCCCGATGGCTACCAGCGGGTTTAAGAAATGTGAACGGTGTAAGAAACTTATATCTCTTACCGACACACATGACTGCTGCCTCCGTTGCCTCGGACCCGATCATGACCCGATGATCTGTGGTCCGTGTGGCAAAATGTCCTTGAAGGCGTTGAGTTGGCAGCACCAGAAGGATAGGATTTTTTCTGACTCCGCGTCCGGCCGGGCCCGGACCTCGTCAGAGGCCTCGACGTCTCGGGACTCCGGCCCCGAGCAGCATCGGGGTTCCTCTGAGCTGGGGTCTCCTTCGCGGGAACATCGAAGGAAGAAGAAACCCACGAGGGCGGCATCGGTGGACGCTCCTGGTTCCTCGAGGGCCAGGTCGCACAGCCCCGATAGCCATCCCAGGTCTTCAGAGTCGGAGAGGCCTGCCAAGCATCCTCGTGTTGAGATGGAGTCTCCTGGACACGTAAGTGCTGTTGTCCTCGTTGACTCTCCTCCGAGGGAGCCGACGTCGGGCCCGATGCCGTCGGGACCTGAGTCGGGGGCTGCTGGGTCTCCTGAGCTCGGACTCAGGTTGATGGCCTTGGAGAGCAACTTCGCTGCCTTCATGCAACAGCAGCGGGCATTGATCACCGGTCTCACCAGTGCATCTGCCCCGACCACTGGGACCTCGACGTCCAAGTCGACCCCGGAGGCCGAGCCGATCCGATCCTAGAGTCCATGCGGGCTCGAGTCGATCCTCGGCCACGGTCTCCCTCGACCTCCCGTTCGGGGCCGAGGTCGTCGACGCCGATACCCTCGGCGTCGGGGCGGAGGGCATCAGTGCCCGCCCGACCGGAGCTGCTCGATTCCTCCTCCAAGGAGTCGGGCTGGGAGACGGAGGACGAAGAGTCACCCGACACTCATCGGACTCGGTGTGTCCCATCGGACTCGCCCGAGTCAGAACCTCGGAGACGGTCCCCACCGGAGGATACCCAGTTCTCAGACTTCGTGCGGGATATGACCAAGGCCTTGGCCTTCCCCGCGGATCCCGAGGAGGAGCCTCGAGCCGAGGAGCTCGAGGCCCTCCAGTATGACTCTCCCCCGAAGGAGGCCTTTACTGTTCCGGTTCCTCCGATGCTGGAGCGGCTGCTCTTCCGCATGTGGGAGACCCCGGCCTCGACGCCGGTGTTAAGCAAGCGGGTCGATTCCATCTATCGAGTCCACAAGAGCCCCCGGGTTCCAGAAGGCACAATTACCGCACCACTCCATGATTGTGGAATCGGCCATGCATCGACTGAAAAGTCAGAAGATGCACTCCTCGGTGCCTCCCGGCCGGGAGGCCCGGAACCTGGATGCCCTGGTAAGAAGTGCTTCCAGGGCTCTATGCTTGCTTGCCGTGTCCAGACTTACCAGCTCTACATGGGCATGTACCTCCGAGACCTGGCAAAGGAGATTGCCGGGTTCTCTGCTGGTCTCTCCGAGGAACCTTTGCAGAGGTTCCAGGCCTTGTCCACCGGTATTCGAGAGTGCTCGAAGTTTATCTCTCGAGCAGCCTACGATGGCTTCGAGGCTTCGGCCCGAGTAGCCGGGGCCGCCATTGGTGCCCGCCGACAGGCTTGACTACAGTCATCCGACCTCGAGCCATGGGTCCAGGACAAGTTGGTCGATGTCCCCTGCCGAGGTGAAAACCTCTTTGGCAAGCCCATGGCTGAAAAGGCTGCAGAACCCGAGACTCTGACCAGGACTAGGCTTTCCAGGAAAACCTCTGCCCCTTCTCAGAAAAAGAAGGGCTCGGGGAAAAAGTCCTTTTACCCGAGGAAGTCATCTGCCTATAAACAATACCCTCATTATCAGGCCTCTGCAGCTCCCCAACAGGGTCAGCAGGCCAAGGGGCAGGGTCAAGGGCCCCGTAGGCAGAAGGTCCCCAAGCCACCAACTCTGACCCCTGCTCAACAGGGTGGGGTTTTTTGACTCAAACAGCATAGCCTCTTCTCCTCAGCTGGCTTCTCTCAGCACAGGAGGCCGGCTGGCCCACTTTGCCCACAGGTGGTCAGCCATCACATCAGATACCTGGGTTCTTCACATAGTCCAAAAGGGCTATCTTCTCCATTTTCACCAGGTACCACCCTCCTACTTTCCAGGGGAGCCTCCAAGACCCCCTCTGCACAGGAACCTACTCCTTCAGGAGTTAGCAAGTCTGTTACAGGATCAGGCTGTGGAACCGGTGCCCCACCACCTGAAAGGTCACGGCTTTTATTCCAGGTACTTTCTGGTACCAAAAAGAACAGGAGGCCTCAGACCCATCCTAGACTTGCGAAACCTCAACAAGTTCCTGGAGAGGGAAAAGTTCAAGATGCTTACCCTTGGAATCCTGCTGCCCTATCTCCAGCAGGGAGACTGGCTATGCTCCTTGGATCTAAAGGATGCGTATACTCGCATCCTTATTCATCCAGACCACAGACAATATCTCAGGTTTGTTGTGGGAGGAAACCACTATCAGTACAGAGTACTTCCCTTTGGCCTGTCCTCCGCTCCCAGGGTGTTACCAAGTGCCTGGCAGTGGTGGCGGCCTACCTGAGGCTTCAGGGTCTTTTTGTGTTTCCGTACCTGGACAGCTGGCTCATAAGGGGCCAATCTTCCCAAGAGGCCAACCAGGCTACCCTTCGCACTGTGGCTCTGCTTCAGCACTTGGGGTTTGTCATAAACTTCGCAAAGTCCACTTTGCTACCATCCCAGAACTTAGAGTTCATAGGGGCCAGACTAGACACTCTTCAAGCAAAGGCTTTCCTGCCTCTGGACAGGGCCCACAGGCTAATGGATCTGGCCAGCCAGTTTCGCAGCACTTCCCTGGTCTCTGCCAGGCAATTCCTGAGACTACTTGGCCATATGGCTTCCACGGTTCATGTCACCCCCAATGCCCGCCTGCACATGCGGCCTGCTCAATGGAGCCTTCGCACTCAGTGGTATCAAGCCACAGGGAGCCTAGCGGACTCAGTAAAGATATCCGACCTCCTGGTCTCCTCTCTGCAATGGTGGCTTCATCTTCCGAATCTGGTGCTCGGAGTGGTTTTTCAATCCCCTCCGAATTCTCAGGTGCTGACAACAGATGCTTCTCTTCTCGGTTGGGGAGCACATTGCCAAGGGACATGTACTCAGGGTCTCTGGACCCCTTGGGAGGCTACTCAACAAATAAACTTCCTGGAGCTACGGGCGATACGCCTAGCTCTGAGAGCCTTCTCCCACCTCGCCTCTCACCAATCTGTACTGGTCCAGACGGACAATCAAGTTGCCATGTTCTATGTGAACAAACAAGGAGGCACAGGCTCCTTCCTTCTTTGTCAGGAGGCGCAACGTCGGTGCTCTTGGGCTGTCCATCACGGAATCCTTCTCAATGCTGTCTACCTCCCAGGTCAGGAAAATTGCCTGGCAGACAGACTGAGCAGGATCCTGCAACCACACGAATGGAGATTGAACCCATTGGTGGTTCAGCAGGTCGTTTTCAAGTGAGGACTCCCCACCATGGATCTTTTCGCCAGTCCTCTGAACCGGCAACTCCCGAGATTTTGCTCCAGACAACCGCATCCTCTCAGAGTAGCAGCGGATGCGTTTCTGATCTCGTGGTCCACAGGCCTACTGTATGCGTTTCCCCCCACACCACTAGTGTCCAGAACGCTGTTCAAAGTCCTCAGGGACGGGGCCTCATTGATTCTCATAGCCCCCAGGTGGCCGAGGCAACCGTGGTTCCCGCTTCTGCTACAACTGGCAGTGGACACACCTCTTCCTCTGGGGTTTCAACACGATCTCCTGTCTCAGGATCAGGGGACTCTCTTGCACCCCAACCTCCAGTCCCTTCATCTGATGGCCTGGCTGCTGAAAGGGTAGTCCTAGCTCCCCTACTACTGCCTCGTGAGGTGGAAGATGTAGTCTTGGCCTCTTGGCGTCAATCCACCAGGAAATCCTACGCTCTTAAATGGCATAGATTCTCCGCATGGTGTGCTCAGCACAGCGAGAATCCCTTCTCGTGCTTGGTAGCAGTAGTATTGCAATATTTGCTCTACCTGTCCAATCTGGGCTTTAAGTCTAACTCTGTCAGAGTTCACCTTAGTGCTCTCTCAGCGCACCACTCGCCGGTGGACGGCAGGCCTCTTTCCAACCACCCTTTGGTGGCTCGTTTCCTCAGAGGCCTCCTTCTGCTTAAGCCTCCTTTGCGTCCACCGACCCCTGAGTGGGATCTGAATGTGGTCTTGCAGCGGCTTACTTGTCCGCCTTTTGAGCCTATGGCTACCTGCCCTCTCCGTTTTCTCTCCTGGAAAACTATATTTCTGGTAGCTCTCACCTCTGCTAGGCGAGTGAGTGAACTACAGGCACTAGTGTCTGATCCTCCTTACACTAGGTTCTACAGGAATAGGGTAGTCTTACGGACTCACCCTAAGTTTCTTCCTAAAGTTGTCTCACCTTTTCACCTCAATCAGGAGGTGGTTCTTCCGACCTTCTTTCCCAGGCCGCATGCCAGCCGGGCTGAGATGGTCTTGCATACCCTGGACTGTAGAAGGGCGTTATCCTTCTACCTTGACCGTACGCGGGAGCATCGGAAGGCTGTTCAGCTTTTCGTTTCTTTTGACCCCAATAACTTGGGGCTCCCTGTCTCCAAGCGTAGGTTGTCCATATGGGTCGCTGACTGTATCGCCTGGGCTTATGGGGCAGCCAGCCTCTCGTTGGAGGGTTGAGTCACGGCTCATCGTGTCAGGGCGAAGGCTGCGTCAGTGGCTCATCTCCGCTCTGTTCCGTTGGCAGCATCTGCCGGGCCGCTACTCGGTCTTCAAGCCAGACTTTTGCGGCCCATTACTGCCTTGAGAGGGAGTCCCGCAGGGACAGTGCTTTCGGACAGGCAGTACTCCATAATCTCTTTGGGATTTAGGCAACTCCTACCCTCCGGCCCTGGTGTTGGGCTACCGGTCGGGGGCGTTCTCAGAGAAGATTCCTTCCTTATGTGCTGACGAGCTAGAGGGAGCTCATTTTTCCACTTGAGGTCTCCGGTAGCCTTAAGCTGGGGAGTCCCATAGGTGAGGACTGACTTCCTGCTTGGTCCTGGAGAAAGAGTAGTTACTCACCTGTAACAGGTGTTCTCCAGGAGCAGCAGGAATTAGTCCTCACAACCCTCCCTCCTCCCCTTGGAGTTGCAGTCATATGATTTCTTTTGCTAATTTTTTGCTGTCTTTTAGCTATGTCATCAGACTGAGCAAGATGGCACCCTTGGGCAGGAAGGGGACCGCGCATGCGCGCTGCAATTCCCAAAGGCTTTCTTTGAAAGCTGGGGAAATGCTCCGCACGAGGGCTCCGTCGGCGCCGACGTCACCCATATGTGAGGACTGATTCCTGCTGCTCTTGGAGAACACCTGTTACAGGTGAGTAACTACTCTATACTCATTGCAGTCTGGTGTATGGACTGGGCCCTCAACCCCTTTACTTGCTTGGTGGACATGGAGCTGACTGACTTGCTTCACCTCTCCAACTTGGGACTGAAGTCTAACCTGAGTGCTCTTGCAGCATATCACCGCAACGTTGATGATCGGCCCCTTTCTGCTTATCCAATTGTAGGATTCTTTATAAGAACATAAATGCCATACTGGGTCAGATCAAGATCCATCAAGCCCAGTATCCTTTTTCCAACAGTGGCCAATCCAGGTCACAAGTACCTAGCAGTTTCCCAAAAAGACACACAGGTTCCATAATGCTTTTATTGGGGCAAGCAGTGGATTACCTGGGCCCTATTTAATAATGTTATATGGACTTTCCCTCCAGGAACTTGTCCAAACCTTTTTTTAAATCCAGCTATACTAACAGCTTTTACTACATCCTCCGCTAACGAGTTCCAGAGTTTGATTACACATTGAGTGAAAAAATATTTTCTCTTATTAGTCTTAAACAGGCTCCAATGTAACTTCATTGCATGTCCCCTAGTCTTTCTACTTTTTGGTGCCATAAAGAATTCATCTACATTTACCTGTTCCTCCATTCATTAATTTATAGACATCTACCATATCTCCCCTCAGCCTCAGCCATCTCGTTTCCAGGTTGAAAAGCCCTAACCTTTTAAGCCTTTATCATTTTAATGGTTCTTCTCGGTACCTTTTCTAATTCCGCTATATCCTTTTTAAAATACGGTGACCAGAATTGCACACAATATTCAAGGTGTGGTCGCACCCTGGAACGATACAGAGGCATCATAATATCCTTTTTGTTTTATTCTCCATTTCTTTCCTTATGATTCCTAGAATTTTATTTGCCTTCTTTGCTGCCGATGCACACTGGGTGGAGAGTTTCAACGTGTTACCCACGATGATGCCTAAATCTTTTTCCTGGGTGCTGGTGGTTTCTAATTTGATTATTGCATAAGGGCTGTCGGGTAAGGTTTGCCTCTTTACAGATGATACCAAAATCTGCAATAGAGTAGACACCCAGGAAGATGTAAATAATATGAGGAGGGATCTAGCTAAGCTTGAAGAATGGTCTAGTTACTCACCTGTAACAGGTGTTCTCCAGGAGCAGCAGGAATCAGTCCTCACGACCCTCCTTCCTCCCCTGGAGTTTGTCATATACTTCATTTTGTTTTTTGCTGTCTTTTAGCTATGTCATCAGACTGAGCAAGATGGCACCCTTGGGCGGGAAGGGGACCGCGCATGTGCGCTGCATTCCCAAAGGCTTTCTTTGAAAGCTGGGGAAATGCTCCGCACGGGGGCTCCGTTGATGCTGACGTCACCCCCTGCAAGGGGAGGTCTGCTGCCTTGTACGCCCAGGCGACACAATCTGCTACCCAAGTGGACAACGTATGCTTGGAGACAGGTAACCCCAGCTTATTAGGGTCAAAGGAGATGAAGAGCTGAGTAGCCCTTCAATGCTCCCGCATACCTTCTATGTAAAAGGACAACGCCCTCTTACCATCCAGGGTATGCAAGACTGTCTCAGCCCATATGTGAGGACTGATTCCTGCTGCTCCTTGAGAATACCTGTCACAGGTGAGTAACTACTCTATCCTGTCCAGGTCATTTGCTACTGTTTAGTTTATCAGTATTTCTTTCAGTTCTTCCGATGCATCCTTTCAATACCATTTCAGTCATGGGTAACTTCCCTACATCTTCTTCAAGAAAGACCGAAGCAAAGAATTCATTCAGTCTCTGCTATGGCCTTGTACCCTCTTAGTGCCCCTTTTACCTTTCTGTCATCTAATGGTCCAACTGACTCTCTGACTGTTTTTTTTTTTTGTTATGAATGTACTTGAAAAAGTCTTTATTATGCGTTTTTTCTTCTACAGCAAGCTTCTTCTCAAATTCTCTCTTTGCCTGCCTTATCAATGCCTTGCATCTAACATTACCAGTGCTTATGTTTCCAGTTTTTGTCATTTGGCTCCTTTTTTCCATTTCCTGAAAGATGCTTTTTTTGCTACAACAGCTTCTCTGACCTCACCTTTAAACCATGTTGGCAGTTTTTTGGACTTCCTTTCACTTTTTTTAAAGCATGGAATACAGCTGGTCTGGGCTTCCAAGATAGTATTTTTAAATAACACCTATGCTTGATGTAAATCTTTAACCTTTGCAACTGCTCCTTTTAGTTTTTTCTTAACTGTTTTCCTCATTTTATCATAGTCTAACCTTTTGAAAGTTAAAAGGCAGGACTGTGGATTTCCTTGCCATCCTTCCTCTATTTATGAAATCAAATGTGATCATGCTATGATCACTATTGCCAAGTGGCCCCAACACCCTTATCTCTTGTTCCAGATCTTGTGTACCAGTAAGGACTAGGTCCAAAATGGCTTTCCCTTTTTGTCGTTTCATGAACCAGCTGCTCCAAGAAGTAGTCATTTATTTCATCTAGAAACTTTATCTCCCTAGCATGTCCTGCCGTGACACTGACCCAGTCGATACCGGGGTAATTAAAATCACCCATTATTATTACTATATTGTAACTTTTGTTAGCATCCCTGATTTCTTTGAGCATTTCATCATCCATTTGTTCATTCTGGTTAGGTAGTCGGTAGTACCACCTCCACTGCCATCGCCTTCCCCTTTTTACATAGAATTTCAATCCATAGAGATTCTACTGTGTATTCTGTTTCCTGCAACACTTTAATCCTTTATGACTCAATGCCCTCTTTAACAGAGTGCAGTCTCTCCACCAATTTGATCTACTCTATCATTGCGATATAATTTGTACCGAGATATGTGTCCCACTGGTTGTCCTCCTTCTGCCAGGTCTCTGAGATATCATACATTTAGTGCAATATATTCTAACTCTCCCTTCTTATTTTTTAGACTAATAGTATTTGCATACAAGCATTTTAGAGGTTCTATTTTATTCATAGCAATCTGGTTATTGATAGGCAGGGATAATTTGGAATCTTTAAGCTCTGTCTGCTCTGTACTTAAGGGCATTTGGGTTGTTTTTATTTTTATTGAAACCTCTGTCGATATGCCCTAACTTCAGTCTTTTGCTAGTATCCTTCAAGGATACATTGTTCTGAACCATGCGCTGTTAAGTGACTGTCGGTTTTCCTCTATTATCTAGTTTAAAAGCTGTTCTTTCTTTTTTTAAAGGTTAATGCCAGCAGCCTGGTTCCATCCTGGTTAAATGTGGAGCCCCCCTCCCTTCCCCAAAATGTTGCCCAGTTCCTAACAAATCCAAAACCCTTTTATTTGCACCATCGTCTCAACCACGCATTGAGACTCCGGAGCTCTGCCTGCCTTTGGATCCTGCCTGTGGAATGGGAATCATTTCTGAGAATGCTACCCTAGAAATTCTGGATTTCAACTTCCTACCTAAAAGCCTAAACTTGACCTCCAGAGCCTCCCTACCACACTTTCCTATGTCATTGCTACCAACATGTACTGAGACAACAGATGCCTTCCCAGCACTATCTAAAACCTTGTCTAGGTGGCACGGGAGGTCTGCTGCCTTCGCACCAGGTAGGCATGTTACCGGGGGATTCTCGCATCCATCAGCCATCAAGCTACCTACATGTCTAATGATTGAATCACCAGCTATAATGGCCATCTTAACCCCCTCCTCATGGGCTTATGGCCCTTGAAAAACCACCTCTGTGCGAGAAGGTTTTATATCACCTGGAGGACAGGTCCTAGCTACAGGATCACTTCCTGCCACACCAGGGTGATGCTCTCCTGTCACATGAGCTCTCTCCTCCATGGCAACAGGGAGGCTGCCAGACTGGAGGTGAGACTTCAGTACTGCGTCTCTGTAGGTCTCATCTATATACTTCTTTGTCTTCCTTATGTCCTCCAAGTCTGCTACTCTAGCTTCCAGAGATCAGACTTGTTCTCTGAGAGCAAAGAGCTCCGTGCACGCATAAGACCTCTTACCAAATGGGAGAAAATCATACATGTGACATTCAGTGCAAAAGACGGGAAAGTCCCCATCTTACTGCTGGACTGCTGTCTGCATCTTAGTTTTAAGGTTTTGTTCAGAAATTAAAGTTGTTTGTTTACTTAGGTTTGCAGGGAATGTTTAAACTAATACAACTATATCTTATATGTTAAATGGACTTTGTGCACCTCAAGAATAATTAATCTCAGGTCCTTAATAAATGTTTTCATGATGAGGATAACCAGCCGCACCTGAAAGTGATTATGGGCACCTCCCCCTTTAATAAGTCTTAGAGCCTATAAAGCTAAGATTAACCCTGGGGTGGATGGGAGGAAGGGAAAGAAGACTTACAAGCTGGCTTGCTACACGGTGCCTTGACCTGTGTTTCTAAAGTAAAGTCTTTTCAATTTCCTGGGTGATTCACACAGCACATGGTTTGATAGAGGGGGCCTTTCAGAATACCCCTTTGATCTGTCACTTGCCTTTAACACCTATTTAAGACAACTTCACAGATCTTTTGCTTCCTAACTGGAAGGCCTCTTTGTAAAGGACATTAAAAACAAGTTTAGTTCTTTATACTCGGAGACTATTTATTCTGCTTGTATGCTAAGCTATACTCAAATTTGATTTAAATAAAATGTGGGGTCTTCTGCTTTCTCATCCCCCTATTTGCCCACCACTGGTAGCGTGGGATCTCAATGTCTTGGGACAGCTGCTCTCTGCTTTATGCCAGGTTCTACAAAATAGAGTGGTGCTATGCACTTATCCTACGTTTCTCCCTTAGGTGGTTTTGGCATTCTAACTAAAGCAGTCCATGGTACTGCCCACCTTTCCCCCACAGTCTCACGCCTCCAGGGCAGAGGCCTCTCTCCATACTTTGGACTATAAAAGAGCGTGTTCATTTTTTTATCTTGAACGGACGAAGCCCATCACCATTCCACTCAGCTCTTTGTTTCTTACGATCCCCAACAGGCTGTGGGGGTAGCCATCTCTAAGTGTAGCCTCTCCGTCTGGGTGGCTGACTGCATCTCTTTTGCTTTTGCCCAGGCTGGGCTTACTTTAAAGCGTCACATTAAAGTGCATAATGTTCACGCTATGGTAGCCTCAGTAGCTCACTTGCTCTCCATCTCCACAGTGGAGATTCATGGTCATCCAGCAATGCTTTGCACCAACTATTGTCTAGATAAGGATTCCCAGTGTGACAGCACCTTCGGCCAAGCCATACTCCAGCACCTTTTTCAGAATCAATGCAACTCCTTTCCTCCGGCCCTTCTGCCTGTCCAGGCTACCGGAGAGTTGACTATTGATTAATGCCTGTAGCTGGTATTGACTCTCGGAACCTCAATGTTTCCGCTGTTTTCTTGGTTTGTTTTTCTGGTTGCCCCTTTGGGCAGTCTACAGGGTTTTTAGCTAGCCTGTAGCTAGGGAATCCCATAGGTGAGGACTGACTTTCTGCTTGGTCCCGGAGAAAGCATAGTTAGTTGCCTGTAGCAGGTGTTCTCTGGGAACAGCAGGAATTGGTCCTCACTACCTTCCCTTCTCCCCATGTAGTTTTTATTTTTGGCCTTCATTAGGCAATGTCATCATACTGAAGTAAGATGGCTCCTTCGGACAGGAAGACCAGCATGCATGAGTGGCGTACCTTCCAAAAGTTTCCTTTGGAAGCTGGGAAGTGTTCCCACATGGGCTCCTTCTGTGACATCACCCATATGTGAGGACTGATTCCTTCTGTTCCCGGAGAACACCTACTACCGATTAGTAACTTCGCTATCTTTACATGCCAGTTCTGCCCATTTCAGTTGCTGTGGCAGCAGCAAGGTGGGTTGTGGCTTTGTCCATGTTTTTTGTGGCCTGATGCCGGGTTCTTTGCCATGCTGTTTTGCCTGTAGTAAGAAGCACCAATTCTTTGTGGACCAGCTGTATGCAGCCTGGGCCACAGATCTCAGAGAGACCTCTCTCTGGTCGGGGTCTGCAGGGCAGGGTTCTTCCCAGGCTCGGGGATTGAAAGACCTTCCTCCCCGTCGTCTTCAACACTACTCTCCCATTGATGGGAACAGTGGCTGCTGTGGCAGGTTCCAGAGGGCCTGTGGATTCTGGGACTCCTCCAGTACCACTTCTGGAGCCCTCCCCAGTACCAGAGCTCACAGTGCAATTAGGCTTTCGCCCTGCTGTGGCTGAATGCATGACCTTGTTTCAACAGGCCTGGAATTTGCCATGGGGGACTGAGGGGGGCCAACACTTGGGGCCACACAAGGGTTTCTACTGCCCCAGGCAGAAGCCCCAGCCGTGCAGCCCCCATGCATTGAGCCGTGCCACCGCCAATTTCATCGGAGGGGTGGGGTGGCACAGCTACGGTAGGCCATGTGTGCTGAAGCACATGGCCTGTCACCCACAGAAGTCTGATGCCCTAGGCAGCTGCCTAGCCTGCCTACTGGATGGGCCAGTCCTGCCAGCACCTGCCTCAATCTTGGGATGGCTGCAGGCCTCAGGGGTCAGTCGGAATCATGAATCTTTCTAGGAAGCAGTCCTGGTCTGAGGGCAGTACCTAAGGCGGCGCTCGGGCTCCAGTGTGTATGCTGGGGACTGGGACCTTTAGGTGGATGGCGAGGACGAGGATTCCCTCAGCTGTAGTGTTAGTGGCTCCAGTTGTCAAGAAGGCGAGGTGTCCCCTCCAGAGGAAGAGGGGCATTCCTCAAATATTTGCTTGTTCCATCATGATGAGTTCGCCACCCTGATTGCACAGATTACTGAGGCTCTCCGGCTTGTGGATATGCCAGAGGATGAGCAGGGAAAGTCGCAGGCTGATCTGATTGTCCTGGGTATTAGGAAGCTATCTAGGGCCTTCCCTTTCCCACAGGAGCTTCAGTAAATGGCATCGGTAGAATGGCTTTCTCCAGAGGTTGACAGGTGGTTGGGGAAATTCTTCACCTGGCCTCCAAGTGACTTAGGTGGCTGCAGTATCCAAAGGTTGATGTCTTGGTAATGGCGGTGACAAAGTGCACCATGATCGTGTGGAGGGAGGTGCGGCTCTCAGGAACCAGCAGGACAGGAAAGTAGAGGGTCTCTTAAAGACCCGCATTCTCGTCCTCTTTGACACTGCATGTGGCTGCCTGTGGTGGCTTGCTACTCATGTTCTCTTGTGTTGAATTCAGCTCTTGCCAGAGGACTCATCTTTTAATCGTCTCAAATCTGTGGCAGCCTTTCTGGCAGATGCCATGTATGATCTCCACTTGGCTGCCAAAAGAGTGGCAGCAGTTACTGTTGCCCGGTGGTGGTTGTGGTTCTGGCATTGATCTGTGGAGGTAACCTCTAAGGGGCCTTAGCCAAGGTCTCGTTCAGGTGCAGGCTTCTCTTTGGAGAGGATCTGGAGAAATTTGTTAAGGATTTGGGGGGAGGTTATACCCCAGCGTTTGCCTGAGGATAAGCCCAAAGTTGCCTCCAAGCATTCCTTTGCCTTGCAGTTGGCTTCTTCCAGTTTATGCTTTCAGGACTCTGGACATCCTAGGCAGGGAAAGCAGAGAGCTGCCTTTTCCAGATTGGGACAGAGAGTGCAGTCCTTCAGTGGAATCTGTCGTCCCTGCGATACCACGGCCCATAACCCCCCCCCCCTCCAATTGCTCTTTCCATTGACGGGCAAGGGGGCCCATTCAGCGGTGCCACAGTAGGTGATCGTCTTCAGCATTTTTACCGAAATGGGCTCAGATACTGTAATCTCAGATCGCTGGGCTCTCGACAACATTCACCAGAGATATGTGTTAGAGGCAGTGAGGCCCATCAAGGACGTCTTCATGGTCTGTCCCTGCAGGTCGACCTTCAAAAAGGCAGTGGTTCAGGTGACTCAAATATTTCCTGCAGCTTCGAGTGATTTGTCTGGTTCCGTCCCCTGAAAGAGGGATGGGCCACCTTTCCATCTACTTTGTGGTGCCAAAGAAGAATGGCTCCTACCGTCCCATTCTTGATCTCAAAGGAGTCAGCCTCTGTTTGAAAGTTGCCTATTTATGAATGTAAACATTGAAGTCTGTTATTCTAGCAGTTCGCTTGGGAGAACTTTTGACATCTCGGGATCTAGCCAAGTCCTACTTCCATATTCCCATCAAAGAAAACCAACAGTGGTAGCTCTGCTTTGCAGTACCGAGAGAGCACTTAGGTTCTGTGCCCTGTTCTTTGGGTTAGCAACAGCACCCTGCACCTTTTCAAAGATAGAAACATAGAAAACTGACAATAGAAAAGACCACATGGCCTATCTAGTCTGTCCTTCCACACCAACAACTACAACAGTCCCCTTTATTCCTTTAGAGATCCTGTGTGTTTGTCCCATGCTTTTTTGAATTCAGATACCGTCCTCATCTCTACCACCTCCACTGGGAGACTATTCCACGGATCCACCACTCTTTCTGTAAAGAAATATTTCTGCATATCACTCCTGAATCTATCCCCTTTCACCCTCATCCCATGTCCCCTCAGAGCAGAACTTGATTTCAATCGAAAGAGGCTCTCCCCATGTGCAATTATGCCATGGAGGAATTTAAACTTCTCAATCATATCACCTCTATTCCACCTTTCCTCTAAGGTGTACATATTAAGATCCTTCAGTCTGTCCTCATATGCTTTATAATGAAGACCACTAATCATTTTAGTAGCCACCCTCTGTACTGACTCCATCCTGTTTATATCCTTTTGAAGGTGTGGTCTCCAGAATTGCACACAATGCTCCAAAGGAGGTCGCAGCAAAGAACAGAGGCACTATCGCCTCCTTTTTTTCTGCTAGCCATTCCTCTCCCTATGCACCCAAGCATCCTTCTAGCTTTTGCTGTCGCCTTTTCTACCTGTTTAGCTACTTTAAGATCATCAGACACAACCACACCGAGATCCCACTCTTCTTTAGTGGACAAAAGTACTTCACCCCCTATACTATATTGCTCCCTTGGATTGCTGCAGCCCAAATGCATGAACTTGCATTTTTTAACATTAAATCCCAGCTGCCAAATTCTAGACTATTCTTCAAGTTTAGCTAGATCCCTCCTCATGCTATCTACACCTTCCTGGGTGTCTACGCTATTGCAGATTTTGGTATCATCCGCAAAGAGGCAAACCTTACCCGTCAGCCCTCCCGCTATCTCACTAACAAAGATGTTAAAAAGAATCTGACCAAGGACAGATCCCTGGGGCACACCACTGGTAACTTCCTTCTCCTCAGAGAGATCAAGGTGGTTACAGTGGTGGCACTCCGTCGGGAAGACAATTGTGTGCATCTCTACCTGGATGATTGGCACATCCTGGCCAGATCCTAATTTGAGGCACTGGGTGGTTTCCCGAGTGGTCAGCTTTCTCAAAGGTCTCTGATTGTTAGTCACAGCAAGAGCTGTCTGAGTCTGTCCCAATCGTTCGAGTTTCTCTGAACCCACTCTGATACTCTGAGAAGTGTCTTCCTCATGCAGGAGAGATGGGAGAAATTTCACGGGCAATTTCAGTCCTTTCTGTAGAAGCCTGCTCCCAGGGTTTGAGATCATCTACAGTTGCTTGGCCTAATGGCTGTGACACTAGAGTTGTCCCCTGGGACCAGACACACATGTGTTCTCTGCAATGGGCTATGCTGGGCTGTTGATCCTCTTTGTCCCAGGATTACAGCGGTAATCTCCTTCCTCCATCCAGCGTGCAGACCAGTTTCTGTTGGTGGGCTTGTGCTGACAAATTGCTCCAGGGGATGCCCCTGGAGGGTCCCCAACTGAGTGGTAGTGACCACCAATGCCAGTCTAGGAGTCTGGAGAGCCACTGTCTGGGCCAAATGGCTTAGGTGGTGGTCTCGACTGAAGACGAGGTGGCCCATCAACCGCCTCAAGGTAAGAGCAGTGCAGTTGGCTCTGTTCAGTTTCCTGCTGACCCTGCACAGGCAGGTGGTGCAAATGTTAATCGACAGTACCACAGCTGTGGCATATATCAACAGCCAGGGAGGAACCAGGTCCACAAGAAGTGGCAAAAGAGATGAGCCTGTGGTTCCAGTGGGCAGAGCAGCATTTGCAAGTTCTGTCAGCGCATCACATTGCGGGAGAGGATAACATTGAAGCAGATTTTCTCAGTTGTCATGTTCTTGATCCAGGTGAGTAGGAGGAGGCCCTTTTGGCCTTTTGCCAGATAACAAAGCGATAGGGGATTCCAGAAGTGGATCTGATGGCCACGAAGGCCAATGTTCAAAGCATCCTGGATTCTTCCGTTGTCGGCAGAAGAGCAGTTCCAAGGAATGGATGCTCTGGTGAGTCCTGGCCCCTCTCTGACCTGGTTCATCTCCTGGTTTCACAGCCTCTGGCTCTAGGTGTGTATAGGGGCTTGAATCTGGGGCCTGTCCTCATGGACATCTCTGCTCCCTTCTTGCTTACGGTTTGGCCCTTGCGAGGCACCACTTAGCACGTAAGGGATATTCTGCAGCAGTAGTCTGCACGATGTTGCAGGCCAGGCATACTTCTACTTTGCTGGCCTATGTTGGCATATGGTGAGTCTTTGAGGGCTGGTGCTGTCAGTGGTCTCTCTTGCCTTGGCATGTTCAGGTTTCTTCGGTCCTAGCTTTCCTCCAAGATGGGTTTGATAAGGGGTTGGGGTTGGTGTTTGAGTTCCTGTATTAGGTTCGTTTGGATATTAAGTTTAAGAGCAAACAGCCACACATGCATGATATTTTTATATTTCAACTACTTGAAGAGGTACAGATCAATTAATGGTCTTACAATTCTTTTAGAGAGCCTGATTGTGCATCCTATACAATACAAGACACTTGGGAATCTGTTCATTGCATGTTAACATGATCTCTTCCACATCCTCCTTCATACCTCCTATACAATTTCTCCTTGTCCTGTTATTTGGCTCCTCCTTTTATCCTTCTTATGTCCTTGTCCCCCACCGTGTCTCTCTCCCTGTTCTGGTCCTTTGGCCGCCTTCAATCTCTCTTCCGTTTTGTATCTATAAATATCTCCGTGCATTGATTGTCCCATTTTTCCAAAACATAACAATTTCCAAATTATTTATCACCAAACTTCAAATTTTAAACCTTAGCTCATGGTTTGCTCAGTGGAGTGTCTCTATTCCTTGAGAAGTCTTTCAAACTGGGCATTCATGCTACCCATTTTTCCCACACCTTTTCCCCCCATTCCCTTCTCCCCTGAAGTGCATATATAGTGATACCAAAGAAGCGTGCTTCATTTATCTTTTGTTCCCAATCGAGTATCTGAGGTCCCAGTGGGGTTTTTACATCTCCACGTTAATGCCACTCTTGCCATTCATAGTAATTTAGCAAGAAGTAGCGTATCTGATGTTTTCCGCATGGCCTCCCAAGCCCAGCAGCATCTCCCCTGGATCTTCCCTCGATGTGGTTCCTAGCGCCATGCCACTCCTTTTAGCTACCTGAACCATGTATCCCCTGGATGTTGGGACATTCCCACCACATGTGGAAAAACGTGCCCCTCTGACCACAGCCCTTCCAACAAAGTCCCTCTCCCCTGTTATTTTTCCTGCTTAACTGCAGCGGGGTCGTATACGACCGATGAAGTCGCAATTGAGTCTGTCTCCAGTTTGTGACCAGGGTCCATTTGTAAAGCCTGCTTTGTACCTCTTCCCTTTCATTTTCCATGTATTCTTTTCCCAACCATCTATTCCATCCCTGCAATTGGTATTGGGGTGGGGGGGGGTTATATACCTTCCCTCTGATAGTCCCCGGTAAATTTTTGAGAAGAGTCTTGCCCCTGATTTCCCTTAATAAAGGAGATCTTCTAGCCAGGTTAGTTTCCCTGTGAGTTGCTGCCCTACTCCCTCTGTTTGCACGAAGAATTGAAAGAATTGATAAAAGGGGGATACATTCCCCCACCCGAGCCTCAAACTCACTTTGAACAAGACACTTCCCCTCTCTCAGCAACTCTGAAAATCTCTGGCTCTTTTTTTTTCCTGCATGGAGTAAAGTAAAACTGCGTATTCTGGACTAGAAAAGGGGACGTAGTCTCTAAGACAAGATCATTTGGATTTTTCTTCTTATATCCTTCCCTTATTAAGGGTCCAATAAATGGGTAGGTTGTTTAGTCAAGATGTAGTCTGTTCGTGAATAGGTGTCTGTTCTCTAGGTGTAGCAGGTGTACTCCTTCCCGCTTTTATTATTTACCCGCCATAGATCCGCAAGTTCCCAGTGCTTTATACATGCTCGTAATTCCCATGCTTTTATGTAACCTTGCTGTATAGACCTGGCCAAATCTCCTATGGTACAGTTTAGAACCCCTCCCCCCCCCCAAACCATCCAGACACCCTTAGCGTCTTCTGCAAATTTTTGAAAACTGGTTTGGAAAAATGTGCCCTTAGGGCCGTTTGGGGCATAAAAATTTAGAAGAGCCAGGTCATGTTTTTTTACCTTTCTTGTAACCCAGCTCAGCCAGCCATTTGAATCTTTTCCACTGGCATACCCTCACTTGGTTTGCAGCTTGTTGTGCTATGAGGGCTTGTGTGCATCAGTGATGTTGAGGGCTAAGCTTTTGGTATTTTAACTACTGGCAGGGTCTCCTAAGATGGACAGGTCTCAGCTGAGATGCCCCAGACCAAGGCAAACCACCCATCTGGGCAGCAGCAGAATGGGACAGTGTTGGCAGTAGAGGATCACTTTTCTGTGACAACGACAACAACACTAAACTTAAACTGCGATTTTGTGGGTTTTTTACCACAAAATCCCAATGGATAATTATTTATTTATTTATTATTTATAACCATTCCCCCAAGGCCAAGGAATACCCCAAGGATCAGCCCTCTCCGCCCTCCTATTTAACCTGTATCTACAACCAATAACAAACATATTTAAAAAACACAGGATTAACCACTTTATATACGCCGACGACATCATGCTCGCTATCCCTATAACCGCTAAAAACCCCTCATATGACACACTATCAGAATGTATGACTGAGACCTCCTCCTGGTTAGAATCTAGCTACCTCAGCATCAACCTCAAAAAAACGGAAGCAATGTTCGTAACAAGGTCATCAACCACAGAGAACACCTTCCCAGAAACAATCACAATTAACAGAACATCCATACCTGTTGGAAAAGAAGTAAAATATTTAGGTGTGATAATAGATCACACACTCACCATGCTACCACACATAAAACAAACCGTAAAAACCATCTACTACAAACTAAAAACTATTCAGCACCTAAGGCCACTCCTAGAAACTCAAGATTTTAGATCTGTAGTAAATACACTAATCACCCCCCACTTTGACTACTGCAACAGTCTATTAATAGGCCTCCCTCAAAAAAGCACATACCTTCTTCAAAGAGCTCAGAACATCTGTGCAAAAGTAATAGCTAAAGCACGTCTAACAGACCACGTAACCCCAATACTGCTAGAACTACACTGGCTCCCAATCAATAGCCGAATCAGATACAAAACTATCCTAACAACCTTTAAACTCATAAAAGACATAGCCCCCTCACACCTATCCACACTACTGCAATCACCAAACAAAACTAGATCACACAGACAAAACGAAGCCCACTCCCTTATCACACCAAAAGCCTTCAGGAAGACAAAGAAAACCACTAGCTCCAGAGCATTCACATTCACTGCCCCTACGCTCTGGAATGACCTCCCAATAGACCTTCGCGTCATAAATGACCTCTATCAGTTCAGGAAAGAGCTAAAAACTTACCTCTTTACTGAACACTTTGAAATCCCATATAC
Source organism: Ichthyophis bannanicus (assembly GCA_033557465.1). Classification (NCBI taxonomy): domain Eukaryota; kingdom Metazoa; phylum Chordata; class Amphibia; order Gymnophiona; family Ichthyophiidae; genus Ichthyophis; species Ichthyophis bannanicus. The sequence continues at coordinate 592,825,757 of CM066032.1, forward strand.
CCCCAAAACACCTCCATAACCATGGTATTACACACACAAACCCCCTTGCTCAAAACTAAACAACTCACCCCCCCCCCCGTCTGAAACCCCATACACACCCCCGATTTACGTCATAAAAGGAAATAAATTCCAAAATATACACAAAACACAACCACTGTAAATATCCAATGTAAATAATTTAATGGTTGTTTGTATTACTAATACATCTTGAAGTTGAAGTTTTGTTCAATGTAAATAGTTAAACTTAACCGTTCATTGTAAATAGTTGAATCTGATTGTTCAATGTAAATGTATACATCGGTGTACAATTGTTAAAATGTTCCTTGTAAACCGCCCTTGATCGCTGGAAGGGGCGGTATAGAAAAAATATAGATAAATAAATAAATAAATAAATTATACCGCGCTCTTTAGATTCAGTGCGGTTTACATGTATACTAACAGGTACTTTTTATTCCCTTGTCTCCGAAGGGCTCACAATCTAAGTGTACCTGAGGCAATGGAGGGTTAAGTGGCTTGCCCAAGGCCACAAGGAGTGGCCATGGGACTAGAGACCCCAGTCCCTCCAGCCTGAGGTTGCTTGTCCCCATGCGGGAATTGAACCCTCCGGCCTGAGGTAACCTGTCCCAACCACTGAGCCACTCCTCCCTCCCTAGTCAAAACAAAACAAATTGCACTATAGTGATGGAAGATATGACCCCCAGGTCGGAAGGCACTCAGTTGGCTAGTGGGGAGGAGATGAAGACTTTTCAGAGTAAGGCCAGTATTTATGATGTGGTTGGATCAAAGCCCTCGGGACATCTGACTGCTGATGTAACTGCGTATGAAATGAGTCAGAAGCTGCAAAGATGTCTTACATATTGGGACATGGAACATATGAAGCAGGAACCAAGGGAAGTTGGAGGTGGTCAAGAATGAAATGAATCTGTTTGGTGTCAGCAAACTGAAATGGACTGGCATCGGACACTTTGCATCTGATGATCACATGGTCTACTATGCTGGAATTGAAAGACATATGGAATTGATGAGTTCTATGAACAAGTACAAGCTGAAATTGACAGAGCATGCAAACAGTATATCCTGATAGTCATGGGTGACGGGAATGCAAAAGTTGGCAACAAAGAAGAAGGCAAAATGGTTGGAAAATATGGACTTGGCAATAGAAATGAAGCTGGAGAAAGACTGATAGAATTCTCAAAGACCAATGATCTAGTCATCTCAAACACCTTCCTCCAGCAACGCAAGCGGCGACTGCACCCATGGACTTCACCCAATGGATAGTACAAAAATCAAATTGACCACATCTGTGGAAATCAACAATGGAAAAGCTCTATAACATCAACAAAGACAAAACCTCGAACTGACTGTGGTACAGATCACCAATTACTAGAATGCAAACTCAAGCTAAAGTTGAAAAACAGCAAGCCATTCATTAATATAGCAAAATATGACCTTGAGAATATACCACTGGAATTTAAAGACTGCCTGCAAAATCTATTTGCTGCTTTAGATACAAATATCAGAGCTCCAGAAGAGTTATGGGATGATATCAAAAAGGTTGTGTTGGAAAAAAGTGAGAAATCTCTACAAAAGGTGAAAAAGCAAAAACGGCCAAAATGGATGACCAAAGAAACTCTGAAAACTGCCCAGACATGCAGAGAAGCTAAAGCCAGAGGAGAAGGAGGCAGTCACAGAACTCAAGATTTCCAACATGCAGCAAGACAAGACAAGGAGGATGCATGCAAGAAAATAGAAGCAGAAACTATTAGAGGAAGAACAAGATCGGCTTTCCTAAAGCTGCGGGAGTTAAAGAAAAAATTCCCAGCCTCAAATTGGAATGTTACAAGATGCTCAAGGATCCATGTTGAATGATACTGAGAAGATCAAAAAAGAGTGGAAAGAATATAGAGTTTTTATGATACAGATCAAGTGGAACAACAGCTGTTTCAACCTGTACCTTATGATCGGGAACCATTGGTGATGAAAGAAGAAGTTGAAGCAGCATTGAAAGCCTTATGAAAGAATAAAGCACCAGGTATTGATGGCATTCCCATAGAAGTATTACAGCTATCTGATGCAGCTGTTACCATACTGACAAGGCTCTGCCAGGAAATTTGGAAGACAACATCATCGCCAACTGACTGGAAAAGATCTGTGTTTATACCAATACTAAAGAAAGGTGATCCAACTGACTGTGGAAATTATCGCACAATCACTTTGATCCCACATGCCAGCAAGATTCTACTCAAGATTACTCAACAGAGACTACAACCATACCTGGAACGAGAACTACTTGAAGTGCAAGCAGGGTTTAGGAAAGGGCGAGGAACGAGAGACATCATCGCGGATTTGAGATGGATCCTTGAAAAGACTAAAGAATACCAAAAAGACATCTATTTGTGCTTTGACTACAGCAAGGCTTTTGACTGTAAACCATGAGAAACTCTGTGTCACATTAAGAAGCATGGGTATACCAGAACAGTTGATCCTTCTCTTGCACAGCTTTTACATTGATCAAGAAGTAACAGTTTGAATGGAACAAGGAGAAACAGAATGGTTTAAAATCAGCAACGGTGTACGACAAAGCTGCATACTCCCCCCCCCCCCCCCCCACCTGTTTAAATTATATGTAGAACAAATCATCAGAGAAGCAGGTTTGTATGAAGACATCAGATGTGAAGATTGGTGGAAGACTCAACAACCTTTGATATGCTGATGATACCACATTACTGGCTGAAAGTGGAGACTATCTGAAACATTTGCTTCTCGAGATCAAGGAACATAGTCTCAAAATGGGCCTGCACCTTAATGTGAAGAAGACAAAGATCCTGACAACTGGCAGAATCAATAAGTTCATCACTGATGGAGAAGAAATTGAAATCGTGGACAACTTTTAACCTACTTGGATCAACTATCAAAGAAGCAACAAGCAGTCAAGAAATCAGGCGACTCACTGCTCTTGGTAGAATGGCTATGAAGGACTAGACAAGATTCTCAAAAGCAGAGATGTCTCTCTCGATAGAAAGATTCGACTTGTTCAAGCCATGGCATTTTCAATAACATATGGATGTGAAAGTTGGATAGTGAAAAAGATAGACAGGAAGAAAATTGATGACTTTGAATTATGGTGCTGGCGGTGAAAACTGCGTATACCATGGACTGCCTGAAGAACAAACCAGTCAGTACTAGAGGAGATCAAACCTAAGCTTTCTCTAGAAGCTCAGATGACAAGACTTCGACTTTCATATTTTGGACACCACATCCGAAGAGAGAGATCATTAGAGAAAGACATCATGCTTGACAAGGTAAAAGGTCAGCGCAAAAGAGGAAGGTCAGCAATGAGATGGATCAATACAATAACAGCAGCTATGGATGCCAGTCTGTCAACAATGAGCCGCCTGAGTGAAGACCGAACACAATTTAGGACAAATATCCAGAGGGTCACCATGAGTCAACACATACTCGATGGCACTTAACAACAACAATGAACTAAGGGGACTCTTGTGTATGTTACACCCCTCTTTTTTGAGTTGTAGGCCGAGCAGTACATTTGGTCAAATGCCCTGAGCCTTAAGTTTTGTTTTCTCCTTCTGTCGAGTGCATTTCTTGGAGCATGACAATATCCACCCTCTCTTGATAAGTCTTAATATTTGGTGCCTTTTACAGGGATGATTTATACCTCCTATATTAAGTGAGGCAATTGTAATTCCCTCCATTTGGGTTCATATAGTCTGTTTTATTCCTTTCTTGCCTTCCAGCCAAATAGATACCCAGTTTCAAGACTCGTTCTATGACTGTTTTCCACTTCTCCACTGAGCACCATGAATAAACAAACCATAATCATAAACATTGTTTTAAAACACTTCTTATCATAAAGCTTCTATCTCCTCCATCTCCTTCCTTTTTGTGCTTTTGACTTCCATTTCTTAACCATATTATATATGATTTTGCTAATTTAACTATTTCCATCATCCCCACACATTCTTTAACCCCCCCCCTTTTTGAGCCCTTATACACCCTTCCTTACACATTTTCTGTCTCTCTCCCCTCCCCATACAATCATATGCTCACTATTCGTAGTTCTTGCTGCCCCTCGTTAGGCAGTCTCATGATGCTGCGTCAATCCTCTGCCAGTCTTGGGAGAAAAAAAAAACATTGTTCTGTCCCCTCATGTATCTGGTTATGGGGACTCCTGATCTTCTCTGTCCATTCCTGTCAGTTGTATGGGTATTACTGAGTCCAGCACTGTTCCCAGGTGTGCAGCTGGTTCTGACCGTGCCCCATCTTCCCCTAGTATCTCTGATGCAAACTATGTCAAGGGGGTCAAGTTGTTTAGATGTTTAGCCTGCTGAGGTTTATTCCGTGGTGATAGTGTAGTCCCCTGGTCTCCACGGTGAGTGGTTGGGATTCCGGCTGCCAAGAATTTCTGAACTGCTTTGAGAGAGCTGAAGAAGCGGGATGTACTACTGTCCAGTAGAATTAATTTTGCTGGGTAGCGTAATGCCACCTTGTAACCCTTTGCAACAAACAACTCCCGACCTTTTGAAAGTTGCAGTCTTTTCCGAACAGTTTCGGCTGCAAGATCCGGAAAGCTCATAAGTTTCTAGTAGCGATATAATTGTTGTCCCTATTTGTCTTACCATGCAGATGATCTTCTCCCACTCTGGGAATCTCAATAGTTTCACAATCAAGGCGCGTGGTCAGGTGTTAGCCTCTAGCTTAGGCTGCAACTCCCTATGAGCTCTTTTTAGTTCATATGTTTGTGGGGCCTCAGATCCGGGAAAGCACTCTCTCTCAGCAGGTTTTGAATAAATTTAATTGGGTTGTTCTCTTCCTTCCTTTCTGGAACTCCAAATATATGGAGATTTGACAATCTGTCTCTGTTTTCATATCCTTCTAAGCGATCCTGTGTTGTCCTTATTTGTGCCTTCAGGTTAGTCATGTCTCCTGCCAGTTCCTGCTGTGTATCTTCCACGACCCCGACTCTTCCCTCTACTTGTTATTGGTGTTCCCTGATACTGACCAACTTTTCTTCTGTCTTGGCGAGGACCGATTCCACAGTTTCTATTTTAGATTTCTGGATTTCCTGTAATCTCCAGGAACAAGCAGGAATAAGTCATCACATATGGGTACGTCGGTACCGACGGAGCCTGCGCGGGAAAGCTCCCCAGCTTTTCAAATGAAAAGCCTTTGGGGCCTCCCACTGCACATGCGCGCTGCCTTCCCGCCTTCCTGACCAGCTCTCCTCAGTTCTTCTTTTTCCGCGGAGCCAGCAGGTCGTGTTCGTCACCGCTGAAGAATTTGTTACTTTTGTTTGTTTCTTTAGACCGCGTACCTGCCTTCCCCATACCGAAACCGGTATCGCCGGTCTTTCTTTCTTTCTATATCAAAAAAAAAAAAGACTTTTTTATTTTTCTTCAGCACAGCTTGGTACCCGGTGTTAGGCCTTAAGGCCTACACAATTTCTCCTCATGGAGAAGCCAGTCCCTGGTTTCAAAAAATGTACCAAATGCAGTGCTGTCATTTCTGTCACAGACACCCATGAATGGTGTCTCAAATGTTTGGGACCTGAGCACTCCATACCGGACTGCCCATCCTGCACCCAGATGTCTAAACGCGGTTTGCAGAACCGGGCTAACAAGCTCCATGTGCTGTTTCCTTCAGAAGCATCACAGTCATCCAGGTCTTCCTCTCCGGATGGATCTCAGGTAACCAAAACTTCTGTGGGCAAATCCTCTAAAAGCAAATCTCTTTCTAAAGATCGAGAGGCTCTCAGTTCTGAGTTCGAGGATTCTGCCCAGGCCAAAAAACCCCGGCGGGAGGTTCCGGCCTCCAAAGCAATCATGGGGTCACAGGTTGACATCGATGGCACGGCCTCGACAGATCACCTGTTGGACTGCTCTGGGGTACCGGCCCATACCGGTACCGACATCCAGGCAGTAGTGGCGTCTATGGACAGTACTGTCCAGACCATGCAGCAGGCCGTACTGGCCTTCATTAAGGCTGCGACGCCCTCGGTACCGATTTCATCGGTACCGACCCCGGTTCCGGTATCTACACCGGAACCGAGACCATCGACTTCTAAACGTCGATCGGTTTTGCATGCCGGATTCCGGCTTTCGCCCGGTACCGATCCCATGCCCGATACGCCCGATGTCGATACCGATCGGTATGCGTATCGTACATTGGAAGCACAGAAAGAGTACTCAGATTCTTCTGATGAATTCAATTCCTCTGATGACTCTGCTGAGCTTACTCTTCCTGAGGAGCCCTCTTCTCCCAAGAGGAGGATGTCTCCTCCAGAGGATTTATCCTTTCAGGATTTCATTGTTGATGTAGCTAAAGCACTTTCTATTACTACATCTTCTGAAAGAGAACCCAGATCAAAAAAATTGGACATTTTAGGATACTCAAAAGCTCCTAAAGAGGCAGTCACTCTGCCTGTCCATGAAATCCTTCAAGAACACTTGATGGATTTGTGGGAGACTCCTTTAACACTGTCTCCCCATTCCCGCAGGTTGGACACCATGTATCGGGTCCCTCCTTCGCCTGGGTTCCAGAAAACTCAGCTGCCTCACCACTCCATTGTGGTGAAGTCTGCTATGAAGAAAATAAAGAGTCCTAAGAGGCATTCTTCTACCCCTCCAGGGCGAGAATGTAAGAACCTAGACTCTTTTGGAAGAAAGATGTTCCAGGCTAGTATGCTTATAGCCAGGATCAACTCTTATAGCCTTTATATGGGCATGTATCTTGGGCAACTTGCCCTAAAAATACAGAATTTTGCCCCCTTTATCCCTGATGATCCAAAGGGCGGACTTCTTTTCTATGGTGACACAACTTTCCGAGGTCTCCAAGTTCTCCAACAGGGCAGCCTTTGATTCCTTTGAAGTTGCAGGCAGAGCTTCGGGAATTGCTATTGCAGCCCGACGTCTCGCTTGGCTCCAGGCTTCTAACCTAGAACCCTGGGTTGTAGAAGGCCTCAGGAATCTGCCCTGTACCGGTGAGAACTTATTTGGGGAAGACTGGCAGATTAAAGCTGCTCAAATGGATGCAGAAAATGCCACTCTAGATAGACTTTCCAAGTCTACTTCTACCCCTACCAAAAAGAAGCCTTTTAAAAGGCCTTACTATAAAAAGACAAATACTGGCCAGCAATCTGCTCAGCCTCGCCTTGCGGCTAAGCGTCAACAATCTAAGCAGGTAAAGTCAAAGCCTGCAGTGTCTGCTACATCCCAGCAGGCTCAACCCCCTCAGGGGTTTTGACTTCCCTCTAGAGAACTTGCCGTTTCTGGCTCTAGCACAGCCAGAGCCCCTCACCATTCCTGGAAGGCTAGCTCACTTTGCTCCCAGATGGGAGCAAATAACATCAGAGCAATGGACCCTCTCTATTATCCGAGAAGGCTACAAACTTCATTTCTCCAGCCTTCCTCCCCATACCATGGTGAGGCAATTCAGTTCTCCCCCATCTCTTCTGACCCTGTTGGGTCAGGAAGTCTCTTCTCTTCTTGCCCAAGGGGCAATAGAGGAGGTTCCTCCTCCACAACAGGGGTTAGGTTTCTACTCCCCTTACTTTCTCATAACAAAGAAGACAGGGGGCTTCAGACCTATCCTAGATCTGAGAGAATTGAACAGGTTTCTATTCAAGGAGAAATTCAAAATGCTCTCTCTGGGCCTTCTCCTTCCATACCTTCAGAGTCAGGATTGGCTTTGTTCTCTAGATCTCAAGGATGCGTACACTCATATACTCATCCATCCATCCCACAGAAAGTATCTAAGATTTCTGTTCCAGGGAAAACATTTTCAGTACAGAGTACTACCCTTCGTGCTGGCCTCTGCTCCAAGAGTATTCACAAAATGCATGGCAGTCGTTGCCGCATTTCTCAGAGGCATGGGAATCTTTGTCTTCCCATATCTGGACGACTGGCTCATCCGAGCTCCATCTCAATCAGAAGCCCAGATTTCTCTGGACCGCACAAGGCGTATTCTTCAATATCTGGGACTTGTGGTAAACATTCCCAAGTCCCAACTCATCCCTACTCAGTCCCTGGAATTCATAGGGGCCCAATTGGACTCCACCACTGCAAGGGCCTACCTCCCTCTGGTCCGAGGCCAAAGGCTAATAAGCTTGGCCTCCCAGGCTCAGTCCAGAAGTCACTTGTCAGCCAAAGAAATGCTGCAACTTCTCGGCCACATGGCCTCCACGGTTCATGTGGTACCCTATGCTCGTCTCCATATGAGAGCACCTCAATGGACATTGGCCACCCAGTGGTCTCAAACATCGGGACTGCTGTCAGACCAGGTACTCACCTCAAAACGTCTGTTTTGGTCTCTCCAGTGGTGGACATCCTCCAAAAATCTGTTGTTGGGGACCCCCTTCCAACCTTCGTTGCCCCAAGCAACCCTCACAACAGATGCCTCCCAAACAGGGTGGGGAGCTCATCTTCAACATCTCTCCACTCAGGGAATCTGGTCTCCCCAAGAGACCACCCTTCATATCAATCTTCTGGAACTGCGAGCAATCTTCCTTGCCCTCACAGTCTTCCATACCCTCCTTGCCAACCTGACTGTCCTAGTTCAGACAGACAATCAGGTGGCCATGTTTTATATCAACAAACAAGGAGGGACAGGCTCTCTGTCGCTTTGCAACGAAGCTCTCAGATTATGGGCCTTCGCCAGAGAGCACCAAATTCATCTTCTGGCAGTATATCTTCCAGGAGTTCAAAACTCTCGGGCAGACAGACTCAGTCGAGTTCTGCTCCCACACGAATGGTCCCTACATATGGACCAGATACGCAGAATCTTTCAGGAATGGGGGACCCCGGACATAGACCTCTTTGCAAGTCCGTGGAATGCCAAACTTCCCCGGTTCTGTTCCAGGACTCCGTGTCAGGGTGCTCAGGCCAACGATGCCTTTCTCCTGCATTGGGGTCAGGAATTCCTGTACGCTTTTCCACCCATTCCTTTGATTCCCAAGACTCTGTTCAAACTTCAGAGGGATCACGGATCCATGATCCTCATTGCTCCACGCTGGCCACGCCAAGTGTGGTTCCCTCTCCTTCTACAGCTCTCCCAGGGCTCCTCCCTGGACCTGGGAGCTGCACCAGACCTTCTGTCTCAGGAGCAGGGGACTTTGTGGCATCCAAACCCCAAGTCCCTACATCTCCGAGCTTGGTTACTGAAGGCTTAACCCTTCAAGAGTTTAATCTTTCTCAACCAGTGAAAGATATCCTTTATGCCTCTAGGAAACCCTCTACCAGACGTTCCTATGCTTTCAAATGGAAACGTTTTTCCATTTGGTGTGCTCAACAGGGTCTTGACCCTCTGGCACTTCCTTTGAATTCTCTACTAGACTATCTCCTGCATCTTTCCAATGCAGGCCTCAAGACGAATTCAGTACGAGTCCATTTAAGTGCTATTACAGCATCCTTAAAACCTATACATGGACAATCTGTTTCCTCTCATCCTCTTATTGCAAGATTCATGAGAGGCCTAACCCTCACTAAGCCTCCCATCCGGCCTCCTCCGGTAGCATGGGACTTGAATTTAGTTCTGGGTCAACTTATGAAGCCACCCTTTGAACCTTTGGTATCTACCTCCCTGAAATTTCTTTCTTGGAAGGTCCTTTTCCTTATTGCAGTCACTTCGGCTCGCCGCATCAGTGAACTGCAGGCTTTGGTGGCAAATCCACCTTATACCAGATTTCATCATGATAAGGTGGTCCTTAGGACGAATCCCCACTTTATGCCTAAAGTGGTCTCGCCTTTTCATCTTAATCAAGAGGTATATCTACCTGTCTTTTTTCCGGCTCCTCATGCATCCAGTGCAGAGAGGAACCTTCATACTCTTGACTGTAAAAGAGCTCTCGCCTTTTACCTCAATAGAACTCAGCCACATCGAAAGTCTTCTCAGCTTTTCGTGGCTTTTGATCCTTCTCATTTGGGACTTCCAGTCACCAAACGCACACTTTCCAACTGGATTGCTCAGTGTATTTCCTTTGCTTACCAGAGTAAGAACATATCTCTGGAAGGCCATGTCACAGCTCACAATGTGAGAGCCATGGCCACTTCTATGGCTCATCTCCACTCTGTATCCATAGATCAGATCTGTCGAGCAGCCACTTGGGCCTCGGTACATACCTTCACAGCCCATTACTGCTTGGACAAGGACTCCCGCCGGGATGCCTTGTTTGGTCAGGCTGTCCTCAAACACCTGTTCCATACTTAAACAACTCCTGCCCACCTTCCCAGTATGGATGCCTGAGATCCATCCGAAGATGGTTACCCTTGGAGGGGGATCTCCCAGGCATCTCAGCTAGGGAGTCCCCATATGTGATGACTTATTCCTGCTTGTTCCTGGAGATAGCACAGTTACTTACCTGTAACAGGTGATCTCTGGGAACAGCAGGAATTAGTCATCACAACCCACCCACCTCCCCTAGGAGTTGTCTCTCTATTCCTCTATCTTCCTGTCCTCTCTCTCTATTGTCTCAGCTTTAAACTCGAACTGAGGAGAGCTGGTCAGGAAGGCGGGAAGGCAGCGCGCATGTGCAGTGGGAGGCCCCAAAGGCTTTTCATTTGAAAAGCTGGGGAGCTTTCCCGCGCAGGCTCCGTCGTTACCGACGTACCCATATGTGATGACTAATTCCTGCTGTTCCCAGAGATCACCTGTTACAGGTAAGTAACTGTGCTTTACTGTTTTGCAGCATTTTGTGGTTTTTTGCTATTGCGGCCTCTGTCTCACTCGCTGCCTATGAGCATGGGGAAGACAGATCTGTTATCTCGGCAGAGTTCTGTCCGACCGTCGTTGCCTTAGCAGCATATAATTCACTGATGATCTTAGACTTTGGGTTTCACTATTTTCAGCATTATAGTCATTTTTTTACCGATTTTGGGGTTTTGTTCGGCGAGATTAGCCCTTAGCTGTGCCAGGTCAAGCAGGAAATCAACTCCTTGCTATCTTACTATGTCACCATCTTGACTGGAAGTCACGTGCATGGTATTTAATAACTATTTAATATGACAATTAGCTAGGTAATATAACAATAAGCTTGTGACATGACAGCGACAACAAAACAGTTGATATGACAATAGAACAATGGCATAACATTCATCATTGCATACCAAACTCTGACATCATTGTAGCCCCTTTATCATCAGCTGGGAAAGCCACAGCGAAGGCTGGAGAAACATTTGGGGCCCCTCACACACTTGTTAGGCGGACATCTGCTCTCTGCCTGTCCTGGATTTTCTAGCTCTTTTTATAGGCTGTAACAAATGTGTCACAGCTGGACAGCGTGACGACTCATGTGAAGCTTTCCTTACAAACATTCTTCATACCATACACCTTTGATCTCCGGGTTAGTAAACTATTCTGATCAGTCATTCCATACACCTTTTGTCTTTGGGCTAGTAAAAAATTCTGATACAATTGGCTCAGCATGTTTCCTCACATACAGGGTGGTTCAAAAGTTCAATATTCCTTGCTGATTCTAACAAATCTTTTTAATCCCTATTACAGTTCCCTGATGGTACAGGTGGCTGCGCTATTTTAGTTTCTTGACCTGGTGTCTGGACGCCACTGGCTGCCCAGTCAGATGCGAATTGCTTTCTCAGGGGAGTGCAGATCTTGTACCTGCTGGTTTGGCCGGAGGTTCCACCTTGGTATCTTGCCCTGGTGTTTTAGGTGCTTATGTACAGTAGTCCCCTTTTGAGCCCTTGAAGAGAGCCACGCTCAAAGGTCTCTCGCTGAAAACTATCTTTTGGTGGTGGTCACCTCGGCATGCCACATTTCCAAGTTGCAGGTGTTGTCCTTTCAGGATCCTTTCTTTCTCTGCAGACCGGATTACTCTGCGCCCGGTCCCCTCCTTCCTGCCTAAGGTCTTGTTGGACTTTCATGTTAACCAGGTTATTTCACTCCCGTCCTTTTTGGTTGAACAGTGTTTGAGAAAGGACAAGGGTCTCCAATTGGTGGATGTTCACAGAGCACTTCTCCATTTCTGGAGGTCACAGATTCCTTTTGGCTGTTCATTCTCTGTGCCAGACCTCATAAGGCCATGCAGCCATGTTGGCCTGGTAGATTATGGAAACTATTGCTTCAGCGTATCTACTGCATAATAAGCACGTGCCAGATGAGCTGAAGGTTCACTACCAGGGCTCAGACTGCATCCTGGATAGAGCAGTCTCTGGTATCCTCACTAGACGTTTGCCGCGCAGCTACCTGGTCATTTTTGTCTACCTTTGCAAGACACTCGCGCTTGAACCTTTAAGCCCGTTCAGTGGCCTGCTTTGGCTCTAGGGTGCTTACAGCAGCAGTCTTGTCCCACCCCTTGGAGGATTAGCTTTGTTACTTCCCACTAGTCTGGACTGGTCTAGAAGGATACCCTGGAAGGAGAAATTTTGCTTACCAATAATTTCCTTTCCAGTAATCTTTCTAGACTACTCCGGGACCCGCCCACTCATTCTGCATCTGTGCCGTTCTTGAGACAGCATGTATCTCAGATTTCAATGCCTATTGGGCTGTTTCAGCAGTCTGCTGTAAATAGTTTTCACTCCTTGAGCATTTTCCATATTTGTATGGTTAAAGCTTATGAGATAGTTGATTGGTTTATTGCATTCCTTGAGAGGTTTGCCAGGAGTGTATTCCATGGGCTTTGTCAGTGAAATACTGAAGGGTGCACCTAGCTGTACTGGTCTTAATACCAGTATTGATGTCACTGGAAGTTTCTGGTATGTTCTGTTTCCATCTGCTGGCAGAGGAGATAACCCACTAATCTGGACTGGTCTAGCAGGACTACAGGAAAAAAAATTATTGGTAAGCAAAATTTCTCTATGCTTGGGCACCACTGCAGCCCCCCAAAAATGCAGTATTTTGCCGAGATAGCTGTGGTACTGTGTGGCTGTGATGTGATTCTCTGCATAATGTTTTCGTTAGTCATTTGATTCCTGCTGGCTGCGATGACATGCTGAAGAAATTTGTACACAAGATAAATTGTTAAGAATATTTTTGGTCTGATGTCTTTTTGCATAATTTGAATAGTTGAATCTTTTCTGATATTTTTAGATGCAACAAAAAAGTTATAAAATGTGGAATTGTTTATGGATAACTCTGCATATATTTTCAAAAGTTTCTTTGTTTTGGGCACAAAGTGATTAAAATCCATCCAGACTTGGTAGGGGATACCTTTGCATCCAGAGGAACATTGTGGACTAGTTATAAATCATTCTTCTCCAAACTAGAGGCTTCAGGCTTTTTGAGAAACACACACATACTCCATTGCTCTCCTCCTTCAGTAAAGTTCATGTAGTCATTTAACCTAGCAGATTTTAACTTAGAGGCTCCTTGCTTTTCTCATTGCCAACTTTATATAGCATGTTTAAGCATTGGAATTAGAAAAAATCAGTTTATATAATGTCCTACTAGATCAGTCTAGACAAGTGCATTGTGTCCTCCTACCAGCAGATGTGGCGACAGAAACGTTCCAGAGGCTTCTTATGACATCATCCTGCCATTAACAGCCAGTATCCCTAGGGGCATACTTCAGTATTTCTGTCTTCAGCAGATAGCGGATGCAAGTTTTTACAGCTCTGAAATCTGGGAAAAGCTCTGAGAAAGATTTGATTTTGCTCGTGAACAACCACCCTCGGGGTGACTTTCTCACTAGAGCACAGTGCTGCATGCTGCACTAGATTTAACCTTAAAACTGGTGCTCTTTGGAGTATGGAGGAGGGGAATTAATTCATCTCCTCATACTTATCTTGCCAAAGGCCAATTGAGCAGCCAGAAATTTTGGAAACATTGTTGGCATAGACATATGCCTACTTCTGAGAAGGGCTGCCTGGTCTGTGGAAAACGGAAAGTTATGTTGCTGGTTTCTGTGATTCTTGCATGGAAGCTTCAGATGTGCCCTCGTGGGGCCCATTTCCCTTCTTGCAGCGAGGGAATATGGGTGCCTTGGCCGCCTTCTCATCTTCACTGCAGGAGGCAGAAGATATGGCGGTGAGAGAGGATAATCTCCAAGCCTTGGACTCGAGCACTTGCTCTATTGGCTGCTCTCCTTCTCTTAAGTAGATCGACAATAAGTCTGCAGGAGAGGACTCTCATCCTGTCAGGGAGCTCCCAATTTCCAGGTTGTCCTAGGAATTCTCCTTTCTGCAGCAAGCCTAGTCCTTCTGACATGGTAACTCCTACCCTGGGGCCTCCAGCTCTCTTTTTCTGCTTGCTCGGAAGAGAGGCAAGTTGAAATCCATTCTAGGTGCTGCCTCCTAAGCAGTCCCAACAGAGATTGGAATCTGGAGATTTGGATCACCTTTCCTTTGGCTGAGACCCCAGAGTTCCGTTCCGATGCCTTAGGCGCAGCCTCTCCTCCAGCCAGCACCAGAAGTGCAGGAAGAGCAGAGGTAAGCAGCTTGATCATCCGGGAGCGAGATAGTGAGCTCCTGCACGCTCTTGCAGCCACCCATTCCAGTGCAGCCTCTTCTCCATTTGAAAAGCTAGCATCAGAGGCACGCCCGTGTCTGAAGGCCTCGCCAGAGGGCCTTTGGTGGGGACCAAAACCAGAAAAAAAAGAGAGCTCAATAACGGACACCACTTGGACACCGTCAAAGAACATACCGCAGCTCTGACCAAAATCACTAGTGATCCCAAGCCCCACTCATACTGCAAGCTCACACAAGAGTAAACCTCTCCAGTTGTGACCTCTCTCCACCAGGCCCTTCCCAAGACCTCATCGCCGCTTTGGCTGCAACTACAGTGACCCTGAGTCCTACAGGAAAATCGAAGCAGCAGTGTTATCCAGGATCCTACTGAGTTTTACATCCATGTGTAGAAGGATGGCTAATATCACAATGGACTGCTAACCCACCAAAGAATCTCCTCTATGCAAGCAACAGCATGCACAATTTTGACCATAAATCACAACCAACGTAAAAATACCCCTCTGTACTGTTGCTGAACTGTAACAACTGACGCTGAAGGAACACATACGTTACCAGGCAATACAACCACCCATAACAGCAACAGATCATAGACCATCACTAATATAGCACAAACTCACATAGCTACATCCTTAGTAAGGCTAGGCTCTTCACCAGCACCTTCCGCACACACATTACCCATACCCCATAAATCAACATACAAAATACATACTACCCATGCAAACATGTCCACATGCTACTCTACTCAGTCTCCTCTACCTCACTGCCACGCTGCATCACAGGCCACATCATCCATACACATAGCAATCATACACTCTTACACACCACCACCTAACCACCTCCCCCTGCACCACAAGATCCAGACCTTACCAACATCTCATTTGCATCAAACCAGGTATCGCTCCATATACCCTAATATGACCTTGCCAACAACACTCACCGCCTAAAAGGCACCCTAATCAACGCACGATAAGCACGCAATAAGACACAGATTCTCACAGACTATTTTACGTCCAATGGGCTAGACTACATGTGAATAACAGAATCTTGGTTCATGGAATCAGACAACTTGATAATTGGCTAATCTCCAGGAACAAGCAGGAATGAGTCTTCACATATGGGTACGTCGGTACCGATGGAGCCTGCGCGGGAACGCTCCCCAGCATCCAATCAGAAAGCTTTTGGGAACATCCCACAGCGCCTGCGTGCTGCCTTCCTGCCTTTCCAACTCTCTCTCCTCAGTTGTTCTTTTTCCGCAGAGCCAGCAGATCGTGTTCCTGTCACCGCAGAAGAATTTCCTTATTTTTTCTTTATTTCTTTTCTGTATGCATCTGCCTTCCTCGACGCTGTACCGGTACCGCCGGTTCTTATTCTTTTCTTAAAAAAAACAAAAAACTTTTATTTTTTCTTCAGCTATACTTCAGTTTTGGGCCTTAGGCCCAAAACCACCTTCCTTAAAAATGGAAAAACCTGCCTCAGGTTTTAAGAAGTGCACAAAATGTGGCAGTACTATATCCGTCACCGACACCCATGACTGGTGTCTCAAATGTTTAGGACCTGACCATTCCATTAAAGATTGTGTGTCTTGTTCCATGATGTCTAAGAGAGGTCGACAGAACCGAGCTGCTAAGCTCAGTACCCTGTTTCCCTCTGATGCGGCTTCGGTGGCATCGACGTCTTCCAGGGCTGCTGCTTCCTCACATGGATCTCAGGTAACTAAACATAAATCCAGCCGGTCCTCGAAGGGCAAATCTCCTTCTAAGCATCAAGATGCCTCTGGCCTTGCCCTCGAGGATTCTGCACCAGCAAAATTACCTCGGCGGGAGGCTTCGGCTTCTAAAGCATCATCATCGGGGTTCCAGGACGATCTAGATGGCGTGGCCTCAACAGATCTCCTGGTGCCATGCTCTGGGGTACCGGTGGCTTCCACCGGTACCGACTTCCAGGCATTGGCAGCGTCGATGGATCAGAGGATTCTGTCCATGGAACGCAGTCTGGCGGCTTTCCTTGTGGCATCGACGCCCGTGGTACCGCAGCAGACTACTCCGCAAGTACTGGCTCCGGTATCGCCATTGGTACTGATCCCGGTACCGGTGGCATCGGCATCGGCCATACCGGTACCCTGCCCTCTGCAGCCATCCGGTACCGATACCCCGGTACCGATGATTCCCGATACCGACCCCGGTCGGTACGGGTATCGGGCTTTGCAAGAGCATCCCGACAGACGATATTTTGATTCCTCTGATGACTCTGAGGATTCTGAAGAGTCTGTCGATGCAGCGATGCTTCTTCCACAGGAGGAGTCCTCTCCTAAACGAAGGATGTCTCCTCCAGAGGACTTGTCTTTTCAAGACTTTATCAGAGAGGTGGCTTGGGGTCTGTCTATCACAGTAGCCCCAGAGTCAGAGCCTAGAGCTAAGGAGTTAAATATTCTACAATATCCTAAGACTCCTAAAGAGGCAGCTACCTTGCCTATTCATGAGATTCTGTATGATCTCATGTTAAGGATGTGGGAAGCACCTCTAACCACCTCTCCTCACTCTCGCAGGTTGGACACCATGTATCGTGTCCCTCCTTGTCCTGGTTTCCATAAAACTCAGCTTCCTCACCACTCTATTGTGGTTGAGTCTGCAATGAGAAAGATTAGAAATGCCAAGAGACATGCCTCTAATCCTCCAGGACGTGAATGTAGAACCCTGGATGCTTTTGGTAGAAGAGTCTTCCAAGCTTCCATGCTTGCTGCAAGAATTAATTCTTATAGTCTCTACATGGGAATGTTCTTAAAAGAGGTCACTGACCATTTGCAGACTTTGAGTCTTTTTATGTCTGACAATAAAAGGCAAGAATTTCTTTCTGGGCTCAAACATGCCCAGGATATCTCCAAATTCTCCAACCGTGCAGCTTTCGACTCCTTTGAATGCGTAAGCAGAGCCTCAGCTATAGCTATAGGTGCACGTAGGATTGCTTGGCTTCAAGCATCTGATTTGGAGACCTGGGTCCAAGATGAATTGGGAAATATTCCTTGTACGGGGGAAAATCTGTTTGGTAAGGATTGGCAAGCAAAAGCCAATCAAATGGATGCTAAAAATTCTGCTTTGGATAGACTATCCAAATCTACAGCTGCTCCTGCTAAGAAAAGGTTGTTCAAGAAAACACCTTTTTCTAAAAAGGGAAGATCCTATCCTGCTTATAGTTAGAGAGCATCTTCTGCAGCTCAGTTGCCTTCTAAACGTCAGCAATCCTCCAAACAGACCAAGGCCAAGGCTGCGAGGCCTGCTCCAGCCCAGCAGTCTCAGCCCCCTCAGGGCCTTTGACTTTCTACTAGAGAACTTAGCCTTGCTGGCTCTAGAAGGACCAGAGCCCTCCACCATTCCAGGAAGGTTATGTCACTTTGCTCCCAGATGGGGGCAAATCACAGCAGAGCATTGGACACTCTCCATCATAAGAGAGGGGTACAAACTTTATTTTTCCAGCTTGCCCCCTCTCACAAGAGTGCACCAGTTCAATTCTCCAACCTCCCTCTTCAGCCTATTAGAGCAGGAGGTTGCCACTCTTCTAGCCCAAGGGGCAATAGAGGGAGTGCCTTCTCAACAACAAGGCACAGGGTTCTACTCCCCCTATTTTCTTATCCCAAAGAAAACAGGGGGCTTCAGACCCATTTTAGATCTCAGAGAGTTGAACAGATTCCTAGTCAAGGAAAAATTCAAGATGGTTTCTCTAGGAACTCTGCTGCCATACCTTCAGAGTCAGGATTGGCTTTGTTCTCTAGATCTCAAGGATGCGTACACTCATGTTCTCATCCATCCAACTCACAGAAGGTTCCTTTGGTTCCTTTTCCAGGAGAAGCACTATCAATACAGAGTGCTCCCCTTTGGCCTGGCCTCTGCACCAAGGGTGTTCACGAAATGCATGGCAGTGGTTGCTGCTTTTCTGCGCACCCTGGGAATATTTGTCTTCCCCTATCTGGACGACTGGCTCATTCGAGCTCCCACTCAATCAGAGGCCAAGACTGCTCTAACCTGCACAATGCGTATCCTTCAATACTTAGGGCTGGTAATAAACATCCCAAAATCCAATTTGATCCCTACTCAGTCCCTGGAGTTTATAGGGGCATTGCTGGATACCACAAAGGCAAGGGCCTTTCTTCCCCAGGCCTGCTGCCTTCGCTTGATGCAGTTAGCTTCTCAAGCAGAGTTGAAACCCCTACTAACTGCTTGAGAAATCTTACAGTTGCTAGGCCATATGGCTTCCACTGTTCATGTGGTACCATATGCTCGCCTTCACATGAGAGCAGCTCAGTGGACTTTATCCACCCAATGGACCCAGGCATTAGGCTGCCTGTCAGACAAAATAGCAAGCACAAGTCGCCTCATTTTGTCCCTCCAATGATGGAAGTCCCCTCAAAACCTCTTGCTGGGGTGTCCTTTTCAACAGCCTCTACCCCAGACAACTCTTACAACAGATGCTTCTCCAATGGGCTGGGGAGCTCATCTTCAGGACCTCTCCACCCAGTGCATCTGGTCCCCACAGGAGACTTGTCTCCACATCAATCTTTTGGAACTCAGAGCAATCTTCCTTGCTCTACGAGTTTTCCACACCCTGCTCAGCCACAAGACAGTCCTTGTCCACACGGACAATCAGGTAGCCATGTTCTACCTAAACAAGCAGGGGGAAACTGGCTCTCTCTCACTTTGCAACAAAGCTCTGCGACTATGGGCCCTCGCCAGAGAGCATCACATTCATCTTCTGGCAGTCTATTTTCCAGGGGTTCAAAACTCTTGGGCAGACAGACTCAGTCGAGTTCTGCTTCCACACGAGTGGTCCCTACATATGGACCAGGTGTCAAAATTTTTCAAATTTGGGGAACCCCGGACATAGACCTCTTTGCAAGTCCATGGAATACCAAACTTCCCCGGTTCTGTTCCAGAACTCTGGCTCAGGGGGCTCAGGCAAGGGATGCTTTCCTCCTTCACTGGGGTTAAGACTTCCTGTATGCCTTTCCACCCATTCCCCTAATTCCCAAAACCCTATTCAAGCTTCAGAGTGACAGAGGCCACATGATTCTCATAGCTCCACATTGGCCACGGCAAGTGTGGTACCCTCTGCTTCTACATCTCTCTCAAGCTCCCTCCCTAGAGTTAGGGTCTGCTCCAGACCTCCTCTCTCAGGAGGACGGAAAATTGTGGCATCCCAATCCCCAGTCTCTGCATCTCAGGGCTTGGTTGCTGAAGGCCTAGATCTCCAGGATCTTCCTCTTTCTCAACAAGTGAAAGATGTTCTTCATGCTTCTAGAAAACCTTCTACTAGACGTTCTTACGCCTTCAAGAGGAAAAGATTTACCATCTGGTGTTCTGGAAGGGGTCTTAACCCCCGGTCAATACCTTTAGAATCGTTACTGGAGTATCTCCTGCATCTGTCTAATGCAGGCCTTAAGACAAATTCAGTAAGAGTCCATCTGAGTGCTATTGCAGCTTCACTCAAGCCTCTAAATGGACAACCTGTTTCCTCTCATCCCCTTGTAGCAAGGTTCATGAGAGGCCTCCTTTTAACAAAGCCTCCCATTAGACCACCACCGGTGGCATGGGACTTAAATTTGGTTCTTGGACAGCTTATGAAGCCGCCTTTTGAACCTTTAGCTACTACCTCCTTGAAATACCTTTCTTGGAAGGTTATCTTTCTCATTGCAATCACATCAGCACGCCGCATCAGTGAATTGCAAGCACTAGTAGCTAATCCACCTTATACAAGGTACCATCATGACAAGGTGGTCCTTAGGACTAATCCACATTTTATGCCTAAGGTGGTCTCGCCTTTTCACCTCAACCAAGAGGTCTATCTACCTGTCTTTTTTTCCAGGGCCTCATGCATCAAGTGCAGAGAGGAATCTTCATACCCTGGACTGTAAAAGAGCTTTGGCTTTTTACTTAGAGGACACAGCAACATAGAAAGTCTTCCCAACTCTTTGTTGCTTTTGATCCTTCTCGTTTGGGACAACCAGTCTCCAAGAGAACTCTTTCCAACTGGATTGCCCAATGTATTTCTTTCGCCTATCAGAGCAAGAACATTTCTCTGGAGGGCCATGTCACAGCTCACAATGAGAGCCATGGCAACCTTAATGGCTCATCTGAACTCTGTGTCTATCAGTGACATCTGTCGAGCAGCCACTTGGGCCTCAGTTCATACCTTCACAGCCCATTACTGCTTAGACAAGGACTCTCGCCGGGATGCCTTGTTTGGTCAGGCTGTTCTCAAACACCTGTTCCATGCTTAATCAACTCCTACCCACCATCCCTCAGGGGATGCCAGAGATCCAGGTGGGGAAGTGCAGCCCTGTTCCAGGGACACACAACTTCTGGGCTCTCTCCCTGGCATCAAAAGCTAGGGAGTCCCCATATGTGAAGACTCGTTCCTGGAGATAGCACAGTTACTTACCTGTAACAGGTGATCTCTGGGAACAGCAGGAATAAGTCTTCACAACCCACCCACCTCCCCTAGGAGTTGTCTCTCTCTCTCTCTCTCTATCTCTCTTCCTTTCCCTCTCTCTCTCCCTCTTTGTCTCAGCTATAAAACTCAACTGAGGAGAGACAGTTGGGAAGGCAGCACGCAGGCGCTGTGGGATGCTCCCTAAAGCTTTCTGATTGGACGCTGGGGAGCGTTCCTGCGCAGGCTCCGTCGGTACCGACATACCCATATGTGAAGACTTATTCCTGCTGTTCCCAGAGATCACCTGTTACAGGTAAGTAACTGTGCTTTCTCCAGGAACAAGGAGAAAGTCAGTCCTCGCATATGGGTGTCATTGGCACTGATGGAGCCCTCATGGCAGCATCCCCCCAGCTTTCAAAGAAACCCTTTGGGAGATGCTACCACGCATGTGTGGTCCCTTTCCCGCCCAAAGGTGCCATCTTGCTCATTCTTTTTTTTTTTTTTTTCCACGGAGCCCTTCAGATGTTCATCTGGCTTGTCCCTGGAAAAAGTTGATTTTTTTTCTTCTGAGTTTCATACTCGCCTCCGGTATCGCACCAGTACTCTTCCTGCCTGCCGACCTTGTTGCCTCTGCATCGAGTTGGCCTATTTTGTAGTTTTTTTCTTTCTTTTCCTGCTGCCTTCATGCCTTTTTTCTCCCACTGGCAGACCGGAGAGTCTTCAAACTCTCAGGGGTACTTCCCCCCCATGGCTACCAGTGGCTTTAAGAAGTGTGATCGGTGCTTCAAAATTATGTCCTTGATGGATACACATGACTGCTGTCTCCGCTGCTTGGGGCCAGATCCCAACCCAGCAGCCTGCGGTCTCTGCAAAAGGATGTCCAGTAAGGCTCTCAAGAGCCACCAGCAGAAGCATGATACGTTTTTCCCGGAGTCCCCAGTGCCTCCAAAGGCCAGGGCCTCATCTGAGGCCCCAACATCTCGGTTGGAATCCTCTGTACCAGAGCCTCATCGTGGGTCCTCGGAAAGGGGGTCTCCCTCAAATGAACCCAGGAAGAAGCCCTCGAAGGCAGCATCCCTGGATGGTTCCGACTGCCTGAGTGCCCCCCGGGCCCGGTCCCGCACTCCAAGACCCCCGTCCAAGACGTCTGAGAAGGAGCGGCGCGCAAAGGTACTACTACTACTATTTAGTACTTATATAGCGCCAAGCACGCAGCGCTGTACAGGTATGACATGCATATAAAAGATATACATATAATAGACAGTCCCTGCTCGTCAGAGTTGTGCTCATCTGAGCTTACAATCTAATACTCATCCAAGTTTACAATCTGATACAACAATACAAAGCGATAGCCAGTTCGGTGCAAAGCATAATATGGTCTGTGTAATTCGGTCATGGGAGATTGATGGGAATCGGGTCAGGATAAGGGTGGAAGTCCGGATCTGAAGGCAACAGTCAAGGGGTGGGTTTTCAACTTGGATTTGAAGAGGGCCAGTGAGGGTGCCTGGCGTATAGCCATAGGTAGGTTGTTCAGCGGTAGGGTGCAGCGAGGTGAAAGGAGCAAAGGTGAGAGCTGTGCGAGTGAAAGGCCTAAATAGAAGTAATTTGTTAGCAGACCGAAGTTCCCAAGAGGGGATGTAGGGGGAGATAAGGGATGAGAGGTATTGAGGGGCCACAGAGTGGATGCATTTGTAGGTCAGTATGAGAAGTTTGAACTGTATGTGGAATTGAATGGGGAGCCAATGAAGTGACTTGAGAAGAGGAGTAATGTGGGCATGGCGAGACTGGCAGAATATTAGTCGAGCAGCATAATTTTGTATAGATTGAAGGGGAAGGAGATGATTCGCGGGGAGACTGGCAAGGAGCAGGTTACAGTAATCTAGGCGAGAGGAAATTAAGGAGTGGATAAGCGTTTTGGTAGTGTGTTCAGAAAGGAAGGGGCGGATTTTGTTAATGTTGAAGAGGAAGATGCGGCACGTCTTAGCTACAAGCTTGGATGTGTGTGGAGAAGGAGAGAGCGGTGTCAAAGATATCCCCCGGATTGCGGGCTGAGGGAACAGGGAGGATCGTAGATCCATCCACTGAGACTGAGAAAGGGGAAAGACGAGGGGAGGAGTTGGGGGTAAAGACGAGGAGTTCAATCTTGGCTAAGTTCAGTTTCAAGCAGCGATGGGACATCCAGGCAGCGATGTCGGAAAGGCAGGCTGAGATCTTGGTCTGGATTGCTGGAGAGATATTAAGTGTAGAGAGGTAGATTTGGGAGTCATCGGCGTAGAGATGGTACTGGAAGCCATGGGAGGAGATAAGTGCGCCAAGGGATTGGGTATAGAAAGAGAAAAGGAAAAGGCCCAAGACGGATCCCTGCGGAACACCAACATGGAGCGGGGTGGGGGAGGAGGAGGAGCCCCCAGAGTATACATTATGGGAGCAATGGGAGAGGTAGGAGGAGAACCAGGATAGCACAGAGTCCTTGAAGCCAAGCGAGGAGAGGGTGTTAAGGAGAAGATTGTGGTTAACAGTGTCAAAGGCCGCGGTGAGGTCAAAGGATGAGGACAGAGTAGAGTCCCTTAGATTTAGCCAGGAGCAAGTCGTTAGAGACTTTTGTAAGAGCCGTTTCAGTGGAGTGTAGGGGCGGGAAGCCCGATTGTAGTGGGTCCAAGAGGTCATGGGAGGTGAGGAAGTCAAGGCAGCGGCGGTGGACTGCTCGTTCTAGTAGTTTAGAAATGAAGGGAAGGAGGGAGATGGGTCGATAATTAGAAGGGCAGGTGGGATCGAGTGAGGGTTTCTTGAGGAGAGGTGTGACAATAGCATGTTTGAAGTCCACTGGGACAGTTGCAGTGGAGAGTGAAAGGTTGAGAATGTGAGAGATGGATGGAACAATGGTGGGGGAGATGGGATGTAGGAGATGGGTGGGGATAGGGTCAGAGGAACAGGTGGGTTTGGAGGAAGAGAGGAGGAGTGCGGTTTCCTCTTCAGAAATCGTAGGGAAGAAGGAGAAGGTAGCAGAGGAAGTATGGATGGGGGAGGAGAATTGGGGAAGGGGGGGAAGTAGATGAGGGAGTGGGGAATTGGAGGGTGATCTTGTGGATTTTGTCGTGGAAGTAGTCGGCTAGCGTTTGGCAGAGAGGGAGGGAGGGACCAGGGGTGGGGGCACCTTGAGGAGAGAATTGAGGATGGATGTAGTATTCTTGTTTGGCAAGTGCTATGGCTGACTGGAAGGAGCCGAGCATGAATTTGAAGTGAATAAGATCTTCCGGGGAGTGGGATTTGGCCCAGGCGTGTTCAGCAGAACGGTCCCCAGGAAGGATCCGATCGTGGACTGGTTTGGTCCCCAGACACTATCCTCGTTGATAATTCCCCTTTGGGGGACCTGGCATTGGGCCCGAGTCCCTCGGTGCCAGTGCCAAAGGCTGCGGAGCCTTCTGGTCTGGAGTCCAGAATGGTGGCCCTGGAGTGCTGTTTGTCTGCCTTCATGGACCAGCAGCGGGGCGCTGTTGTCCAGCACAACTGGTTCATCCGCCCCAACTACCAGGCCCTCGACGTCCAAGATGTCCCCGGAGGATGAGCCAATCCTTGAGGTCTTCCGGCCTCAAGTTGATCCTCTGCCGAGGTCATGATCCAAGTCCCGCTCGATGGGTCTGTGGTCATCCCTAGCAAGTCCTCCAGGCACCGGCAACAGGGCATCAGGAACCCTGAGGCCCGCAGAGCAGCCCTGTGAGGCCCGCAGAGCAGCCCTGTGAGGCCCGCAGAGCAGCCTTCCGAGTCCTCCACGGACTACTCTGAGTGGGAGACGGAGGATGAGGAGTCCCCCGATACCCATCGTCACTGCAACGTCCCATCTGACTCTCCCATCTCGTAGCCTCGATGGTGGTCTCCGCCCGAAGATATGGGCTTCCTTGATTTTGTCAAGGACATGTCTAGGCTCTGGCATTCCTGACTGAGTTGGAGAAGGATCCTCAGGCGAACGAGTTGGAAATCCGTCAGTACGAGGCCTCTCCACGGGAATTGCTCACGGTGCCCATCCCTCCCATCCTGATACAGCTGATGCTACGAATGTGGTGTGCTGGTGATGAGCAAACGGCTCGACCTGATGTATCGAGTCCGCCGAAGCTCGGGCTTCCAAAAATCACAATTGCTGCATAATTCCATGGTGGTGGAGTCGGCAATGCGTCGTCTGAAAAGCCAGAAGACGCATTCCTTTGTACCCCCCAGGATTGAGGCCCGCACCCTGGATGCCCTCGGCAGAAAGTGCTACCAGGGCTCAGTGCTCATGGCCCGCATCCAGGCCAACCAGCTGTACATGCACATGTACCTGAGAGACCTGGCGAAGGAACTCGCCGGGTTCTCAGCTGGTCTCTCCGAGGAACCTTTGCAGCGGTTCAGGTACCTGGCCAAAGCAGTCTATGAATGCTCCAAATTCATGTCTGGGGTGGCCTATAACTGGTTCTAGTTGGCGGCTCCAGTAGCGGCAGCTGGCATTGGTGCATGCCGCCAAACGTGGCTACAGTCGTCTGACCTTGAGCAATGGGTTCAGAACAAATTCGTTGATGTCCCCTGCCAAGGAGAAAACCTCTTTGGCAATCCCATGACCATCAAGGCTGCCGAGCTGGAGATCGAGTTCATGAGGACCAGGCTTTCTAAAAAGACCATTGCCCCTCCCCGATGGAAGGGCTCGGGTAAAAGGCCCTTCTACCTGAGGAAGGGAGCTGCTTACAGAAACTACCCATCTTATCAGGCCTCCCCAGCTCCCCAACAGGGTCAGCAGGACGAGGGCATGGCCCACATAAGCAGAAGGCTCCAAAACCCTAGGCACCGGCTCTGGCCCAGCCAGGGTGGAGTTTTTGACTTTTTGAGCATAGCCTCTCTACCCAAGGAGATCAGCAGCCCACAGGGGGACATCTGGCCCTCTATGCCCAGAGATGGGTGACCATCACCACCGATTCCTGGGCACTAAGGGTGGTCAGGAAGGATTACCTCCTCCACCTGACTCAGACACCTCCCACTTATTTCCCGGGAGAGCCCCTCAGGTCTCCCCTCCACCAGGACCTTCTTTTGAAGGAGTTGATAGGTCTTCTCGAGGACGAAGTGGTGGAACCTGTGCCACACCACCTCAAGGGCAAAGGGTTCTACTCCAGGTACTTACTCATGCCAAAGAGGACAGGGGGCCTAAGGCCCATCCTCAACCTGTGCAACCTCAACAAATTCCTGGTGAGGGAGAAGTTCAAGATATTCTCCCTTGGAACATTGCTGCCATACCTCCAGCAGGGAGACTGGCTATGTTCTTTAGACCTCAAGGATGCTTATTCCCACATCCTCATCCACCCCAACCACAGGCAGTACTTGCGATTCATGATAGGGGGCAGGCACTTTCAATAGAGTCCTCCCCTTTGGCCTAGCCTCTGCCCCCAAGAGTCTTCTCAAAATTCCTGGCATTGTGGCTGCCTTCCTCTGGCTCCAGGGGCTGTTCATCTTTCCCTACCTAGACGACTGGTTCATAAAGATCAGCACAGCCTCAGAGGTGCATCAGGCCACCGCACACCCCATCCAGATTCTGCAACACTTGAGCTTTGTCAAACTACCCCAAGTCTCACCTCCTCCCGACACAGTTTCTGGAGTTCATTGGGGCAAAGATTGACACTCTCCAGTCGAAGGCTTTCTTGCCCAGGGACCAAGCCAATCGTCTCAGGTCTCTAGCTCGGGACATACAGTACCGTCCCTCGGTGCCCGCCCAACTTCTTGTACGCCTCCTTGAGCACATGGTCTCCATGGTCCACGTCACTCCAGACACTCGCTTCCACATGAAGGCGGCACAGTGGTGTCTCCGGGATCAGTGGTCTCAGGCCACGGGCCGCTTTCAAGACCAAGTCTCTGTGACCCACCAACTGGCGGACTCCCTGGTCTGATGGCAGTCGCCCCAGCATCTCGAGGCGGGCATGTCTTTTCAGCCCCAAGCCCCTCATGGGTCCTCATCACAAATGCCTCCTTGCTCAGCTGGGAAGCCCACTGTGGAGATCTCTGTACTCAGGGCAACTGGTCACCAGACGAGAGCACCCAGCAGATCAACTTCCCGGAGCTCCAAGCCATATATCTAGCCCTGAGGGTCTTCTGTCACCACCTGTGTCACCAGCCAGTGCTGATCCAGATGGACAACCAGGTGGCGATGTTCTACGTGAACAAACAGGGGGGTACGGGGTCGTGTGCCCTCTGTCAAGAGGCGCTGGTCCTCTGCTCGTACGCAGTCCAATAGGGAATCCTCCTGCGGGCAGTGTACCTGCCAGGCTAGGACAGCCTACTGACTGATGGACTCAGCAGAATTCTCCAGCCACACAAGTGGCAGCTGGACCCCAGGGTAGCCGGTTGGCTTTTCCGGCTCTGGGGGGAACCCATTATGGACCTGTTCGTCAGCCCGGACAACTTTCAGTTGCCCCACTTCTGGGTGGCAGCAGACGCGTTCCTAGTCTCATGGTTGGGAGGCCTTATGTACACCTTCCCTCTGACGCTGCTGATTGTCAAGACCTTGTTCAGGACCCTCTGCGATTAGGCCTCGCTCATGCTGATATCTCCTCGGTGGCCCAGGCAACCCTAGTTCCCACTGCTTCTACAACTGACGGTGGAGGCCCCCATCCCCCTGGGGACCGCCCCGCGACTCCTGTCTCAGGAGGGGGGCTCCGTACTGCATCCCAACCTGGGGTCCCTGTCGCTGACAGCATGGCTGCTAAGAGGGTGACTCCTGGCCCCTTTCAACCTTCCCGTTGAGGTGGAGGACATTCTGCTGGCCTCTCACAAGGCTTCTACTAAGAAGGCTTATGCCCTCAAATGGTGCAGGTTCTCTGTTTGGTGCACCGAACATGGCACTGATCCTTTTTCCTGCCCGGTGGCTCTGGTGTTACAGTACCTTCTCCACCTCTCTATCCGGGATCGTCTAACTCCATCCGAGTGCACCTTAGTGCCCTGGCAGCGCACCACCATCCAGTGGACAGTAAGCCCCTCTCGATCCAACCATTGGTGACCTGTTTCCTTCGGGGCCTGCTCTTACCAAAGCCACTTGTTCGCCTTCCGGAAACCGAATGGGACCTCAACGTAGTGTTGGGGCAGCTCACTTACCCATCCTTTGAGCCTCTGGCTACCTGCCACCTTCGCTACCTCTCTTGGAAGGTAGTTTTCCTGGTTGCACTCATCTCCGCTCGCAGAGTTAGCAAGCTTCAGGCCCTTGTGGCGGAGGTGCCCTATACCAGGTTCTACAAGAACAGATTGGTGCTTTGCATGCACCCTAAATTCCTGCCGAAGGTAGTGTCGCCCTTCCATCTCAACCAGGAGGTGGTGCTCCCTACCTTCTTTCCAAGACCTCACTCTAGTCTAGCAGAGACTGTCCTTCACACCCTGGAATGTAAGAGGGCTTTGTCCTTCTACAGTGGTGTGCAAAAGTCTGGAATCACTTATGAGTTTTGTGTTTTACGTACTTTCTAACGTGTTTTTTTTTGTAAATTTTGCATTAGCCCAGCATATTCATCTTTCTACCACGTTAAAAGGGATACATTTGGCTATTAGAGTTGACTTTTGCATTCCTTGCTTCCAATTTAAATACTTTACAGACACTGGGAGATAGCTACTGCGATTTTTGTAGATCCTGCGTCAAAACTGGATTGAGATTGGTGAGAAATATTGGATAATCAGGAGGCTGGTTTTACTAACCAATCACAATGCAGATATCTAGCCAACAGTGCAGCTATAAAAACGCGTGGAATGTTTGAATTTCATACGTTTTCTGGATCGACCATGAAGATGACTCGGACCCTGACGTTGGAGTAGCGTGTTCATGTGTCCTTTATGAGCAAGGAAGGATTTTCAAGCTGTCAGAAAGCCAGGAAAGTTGACTGCAATCAGAGTGCTGTTAAGATTGTACAGAAGAAGAAAGAAACTGGTTCAGTGGTGGACAAGCCTCGTTCAGGTCATCCACGTGCATCAACATCACGCCAGGACCGTGCACTACGATGCATTTCACTGACTAATGTCAAGCCCCAGCCCTCTGCCTAGGGCTCAGAGGGTTGGGGTTGCCATTATATGCTCCTTGCAGAAGGTGAGAGAAAACCTTTTGCTCCTGCTATGCCTGCTGGGAGTGGTAGTTCTTTTTGCCCTCTGATAAGGAAATAGTTGTGAGACCAGTGGTAAGGCAAAATGACAAGAATTTATTCCCCAACAAAATGATTCAGTGCAGATTAAATCAGGATACTCTTCAGGTGTTTGCTTGAGGATATTTACAGAACTTAAACTGATTGAGCTTCACACTCTTTGCTCACAAAACGTGCTTTAGATCATATGATGTAAGTGACGTCAGACGCCGAGAAGACAGCGGGCTATAAGGCTCCTCACTTTTGGTTTATTCCAGCAAAAGCTCTGTTATTTGCTGTAAGGTTTTGCCAGCTTTCACACACTCCTGAAGAAGGGTTGACTGAATCATTGAATTTTGGAGACGACCCGAAACGTGTCGCACGTCGCTGCTTGAGATATTCTGGCATTTATCTCTAAACAGATCATCAATTGAGCTAAGTACTACAAGCGCAGAAGCTTTATTTTTACATTTATTAAAACGGAGACATCGCGGTGGTGTGTGGTCATTTGTCCATTCACTTTGACGACTAACTTCAACAAAAAAATTAGTTTAGTTTGTTTGTGGGGTCCTATACATTTGTTGAAATTTGGTAGATTGTGGTATTTTGAATATTTCAGCGGTTTTTGGTGTTCTTAATTCTTCACAAAACGTGCCATGCATATCACATGTAACAGAAAACATAACAGCTTCTTCTCACAAAGAAAAATATCTTCTTTCCCTTTGTTCCCACTCAGCTCCCTCGTACACATTTAGCAAAGGGATTCTATATCATCTGCCAAACACAGTGTACAGTCCATAGGCACTTCTGCTGAGTCACTCTCATTAAAGTCCTGTTGCATCTCTTCAAACTCTGGAACCTAAGGAGTTTGGCTTTAAGCTGTTATTATAAGGTTTAGGATAATTTCCCCCTAAGACCTCTGGAGCTTCCTTTGGGCACAGTTCTATATGGTAAGGATTGGAAATACCTGAGGTTGTGGAGATTCCTCTCTGGCTTTGTTCAGCTAGCTTTTTCCAGCTGTAGGGAAACGCCCTTTGATTCCCTTTTTGGAGTTCTTGTCTGAAGCACTGCTCTGGTTCCCAGTCCCAAACTGAGCTTTGCAAACTCCTGGGTTTAGTGCTAGGTTCCCACCTGTGAGCTCCTTGAAGCTTTTTATCTGGCAATGAGGTCTGAAGGTCTCTCTGTTCTCTCCCTCTAGGCAGGTTTCTGCAGCAGTCTGTCCCTTCTCTCCTTCTGCTCTGTCTGCTTCAATTCCAGAACTGCAGTTGGGTTTCCTCAAAGGTCTCCTCCCAGCTCTTCTCCAACCGTCTCTCCAACCACCTCTCCAGTCAATACTCTCACCAACACTCTTACCAACACTCTTACCGGCTCTCTCAGCGAGATTCCAATCAACCACACCTCTTGTTTTCTCCTAGCCAGGGTTTATATTCCTGTTCCCTGAGCCTTGGGTCTGCCTTCCTGAACAGGTGTGTGTAATTAGGTTCCAGGCTTGCAGTTACGTCAGAGCTTGGGTGTGTCAGCCTAGCTCCTGTTTCCCTATGCTTGCCTCTCTCTTGAAAATGCTGAAACGTGTGTGCAGCCTGACTGTCAGTTTGTTTAAAGGTAAAATCATCCTTTTCTTCTATTTCCATATGCTCAGTATGGGCTTCTTCATCACACTAATCACAAGTTGACCTCTCCTCCAGCTACTTCGAGAGTGGTCAGACAAGAGTGAGGTCGGTGTCAGCTCATCAACAATTCATCGCCGGTGCCTGCAGTTTGGTCTCCGGGGCGGCAAAACACGGAATAAGCCACTGATGACTGACATACAAAGGCGCAACCGGATCGTGTGGGCGAGAAAGCACTCAACCTGGTCGACTGAAATGTGGGAAAAGGTGCTATTCAGCGATGAAAGCACCTTCTGCCTGTTTGGTAACCAGGCCCACACCTATGTGAGGAGATTTCCTGGAGAGGAATTCAAGCCTGAGTGTCTCAACCTCACTGTGAAGCATCCTTTGAAGGTCATGGTCTGGGGCTGCATGGCTGCCAGTGGCGTTGGATGTCTTCACATCATCGATGGAATGGTCAACGGGGCCAAGTACATCACCATACTGCAAAAGTGCATGGTGCCATCAGCACACCAGCTGTTTCCTGGCCAGTTCCTGTTCCAAGATGACAATGCACCCTGCCATCGCTCCAGGCAGGTGATCAGCTGGAAGCAGCGGAACAACATCAAGTCAATGGACTGGCCTGCCCAGTCTCCAGATCTGAATCCATTCGAGAACCTGTGGCACAAGGTGGCCTTGGAAATATCCAAGAGGCATCTGACATCAAAGTGTGAGCTGATTGAGTCACTCATTGCAGCTTGGAACCGCGTCGTCACCAACGATCACCTTGTCAGACTGGTTCATTCAATGCCGACAAGGTGCAGTCAGGTGATCAAGAACAAAGGGTGGCCCATCAAATAATGAGCCATCACTAACACATAAAAACAGCCTTTTTCAAGGCCACATACATTAATTTGAAGGAAACCTGGTGTGCGTCCATAATATTTTAAAGCATACTTACAATAATATATTGTTGGCCAACGATGTACATCATGCGATTTTCACAGAAAATCTATCAACAGGACAACTATGGGGAACAAACTCAGAAAATAAGGGCCAAACCAGTACTAAAAGTTGGACCTAATAGCCAAATCTATCACTTATGAGATACACAGAAAAAGAAATTAAGATATAAGGTCACGAAGTTGAAAAAACGTCAAATTTACAAGTGATTCTAGACTTTTGCACACCACTGTATATCCAACGCACTCGGGGCCACTGCAAAGCTTCCCAGCTTCTCATCTCCTAAGACCCCAGTAGTCTGGGGGAGGCAGTGACCAAACGTACGTTGTCCACCTGGATGGCAGACTGTATTGCCCTCGCTTACGAGCAGGCGAGGCTCCCGCTGGATGGCCGCGTCACGGTGCACAGTGTCAGGGATATGGTGGCTTCGGTGGCAAACTTGCACTTTATCCCGATGGTGGACATCTGCAGGGCTGCCACCTGGTCTCCAGTCCGTTCCTTCGCAGCCCATTACTGCCTGGAAAGAGTCCAGACAGGACAGTGCCTTCAGCCATGCCATGCTCCATAACCTTTTCGGGGTTTAGGCAACGCCTACCCTCCAACCCTTCTGTGTTCAGGCTACTGGAGTGCTGGTTTCATCGGACACAGGGGTCCTGTTGGTCTGTCTGTACAGACTCTATTGCTGCTGCTTGTCACTCCCCATGAGGGAGCTCTATTTTTGCTATGGGTTTTTGATAGCCTGTAGCTGGGGAGTCCAATATGTGAGGACTGACTTCCTGCTTGTTCAGGAAGAATGTGTAGTTACTCACCTGTAACAGGTGTTCTCCGGGGACAGCAGGAATCAGTCCTCACAACCCTCCCTCCTCCCCTTGGAGTTGCTCCTATACCATCTTTTATTTTGCCGTCTTTTAGCTATGTCATTTTATATTGAAGAAAAAGTTTATTTTTGACTCATCTCCCCAGAGAGCATTATTCCAGAAGTCTTATGACTCATTTAGATGTCATTTGGTTTACCTGAGGTTAGCAGCAATGGTTTTAGAGAGCAGTGGTTTCTTCCTAGTTATCCTTCCATGAATTATATTGTCTTCCCAATGATTTATGCATGAACTGTCATATTAACCACAGTGAGAGGTGTCTAGATCTTTTAGATGTTAGTTTGGGATCTTTGTGACTTAATGAAATATTTTCAGAATGTGAGTAAGATAACATTTTTTCCAAAAATTTTAAAATATGGTTATTTTCTAAATATTTTGCTTGACAGTTTGTTACTCTGATTATTATTGATTTAATAGGGGATGTGGATGGTTGACTTTTTTACTTCTTATTTTATATGACTATGATTATAGTATGCCACAATTTTAGGTTGATTATTTTAATTTGTGTTTTTAAGATATTGTAATTTTGATTATTTTCCTTTGTAATCTGCATTGAGCTTATGGTTAAGTGGAATAGAAATGCCTGATTAAACTAAACTGGTTTGCTCTTGGTGTTGTCTTGGTATGTGGACAGTTTATGGGAAGGGTCACTGTAGTCTTCATCTTTCTCCAAAACAAGCAGGAAGTCAGCCTTCACATATGGGTGATGGCGCTGACGGAGCCCGCACAAAAGCATCTCCCCAGCTTTCAAAGAAAGCCTTTGGGAGATGCCACCATGCATGCGTGGTTCCCTTTCCACCTAAGGGTGCTATCTTGCTTAACCTCCTTTTTCCCGTGGAACCCAACGGACGGACGTCTAGTGTCCACGGAAAAATTTCTTTAAAACTTTGTAATTCAGTTTAGCTTTCTGGTAAGTGTGCCATTTCCTCTTCCCGCCCCAAGCTGGCGTCAGTCAATGTTCCAGTCCCGTTCCTGGCTAGTGACCACGACTTGGACCTCAGGTCCTCGACAGGCCTCTGGCCCCCGACACAGGACTTAGTCAACTGAGTCACAGGGCCTCTGAATGCTCAACTCTGAGTGGGAGACCCACAACAAGGAAGCCCCAGACACCCGGAGACACAGATGTCCCCTCTGACCCATCTCCATTGGTGCCTCTGTGCCGGTCTCCACCCGAGGACGTGGCCTTCCACGACTTCATACGAGATATGATTAAGGCGGTCTCAGTCCAGGCTAATAAAGATCCACGCACCGAGGAACTGGAGATCCTCCAGTATGAGGCCCCTCCTCGGGAGACTCTCACGGTGCCGGTGCAACCGATCCTTGGGTGACTGCTTCTCCGGATGTGGGAAACATCATTGGGTGCCCATTTTCAGCTGCCAGCTCAAAGCGATATACCGCATCCACAAGAGCCCAGGGCTTCATAAAACCCAGTTACCGCATAACTCCATGGTTGTCAAGTTGACCATGCACAAACTAAAGAGCCAGAAGACCCACTCCTCCATCCGAGTAGGGAGGCTTGAACCCTCAGTGCCTTCAGATGCAATTGTTTCTAGGACTTGATGCTAGAGTGCAGTCCAGACCTATGAGCTCTACATCAGCAGGTACTTCAAAGCACTAGCCAAGGAGCTTACTGGGTTCTCAGCAGGCTTAGATGGGGAGCCCCTCCAGCGGTTCAAGACTCTGACTTCTGTGGTACAGGACTACTCAAAGTTCCTCTCAAGAGCAGCTTATGATGGTTTTGAGTCATCGGCTTGAGTAAAGGCTGCCGGCTTCGGGGCCTGATGCCAAGCCTGGTTGCAATCGGTCAGACTTTGAGCAGCTTGTCCTGGACCCACTGTTCAATGTCCCCTGAACCGGGAAGAATCTTTTCGGCCAACCTATGTCTGACAAGGCTTTCAAGATTGAAAACGAGTTTGACTCGACAAAGGTTCTCCAAAAAGACCTCTGTCCCTCCCTGCAGAAAACCACCGGGGAAAGTCGGGGGTCCCCCCCCCCCCCCCCCCGAAAGAAGGGAGCCTTCTCTCTTACCCAACAATACCAAGGCTACTTGGGGCCTCTGCAGGGTACCCAGCCCAAAAGACAAGGGCACAGGATCCAGAAGGCCAAAACCCCCAAGCCCCAGACTCCGGCTCCGGCCCAGTCCGAGGGAGCTTTTGACTCCCAGAGCATTGCCCCCTCTACCCCAGGGCCTTCAGCCCACAGGGGGATACTGGGCACTCTTTGCCCACAGGTGGGCCTCAGTCACCACAGACCTCTGGTTACTGCAGGTGGTCAGGGAGGGTTACCTCCTCCACCTACAGAAGGCACCTCCCAGACTTCTTCCCAGGAGAGCCAATGAGGCCTCTCCTTCACCAGAGCTCATACGTCTCCTCAAAGACAAGGCAGTAGAGCCAGTACAAGCATCTTTGGGGTAAGAGCTTCTATTCCAGGTACTTGTCCCAGAAAGGACTGGAGGTCTCAGGCCCATCCTAGACCTGCGAAACGTGAACAAATTTCTGGTGAGGGAGAAGTTGAAGATGCCCTCCCTTGGAACACTGCTGCCTTACCTCCACCATGGAGACTGGTTTGCACCTTGGACCTAAAGGTTCGTGGTGGGAAGAAGGCACTACCAATACAGGGTGCTGCCTTTCGGACTGGCCTCCTCACCAAGTGTTCACCAAATTCCTAGCAGTGGTTGCAGCCCACCTCCGTCTTCAAGAGGTCTTCGTCTTCCCCTATCTGGACGACTGGCTCATAAGAGGCAGCACTACCATAGAGGCACACCAGGCCACAGGTTATGCTATCCTTTTACTGCAGCACCTGGGGTTCGTCATCAACCACCCCAATTCTCATCTGATCCCAACCCAAAGCCTGGAGTTCATAGGGGCTCAGCTGAACACTTTGCAGGCCAAGGCTTTTCTTCCCAGAGAGAGGGCAGAATGCCTCAAGGAGCTAGCAGCTCAACTGCAGCACCGGCAATCTGTCCCAGCCTTCTCTGCCTGCTGGGCCATTTGGCCTCCACAGTGCCCATGAGTCCCTCGATTGGTGACAGAGCTCCTGCCACCTCCAGGCTGAGATACCCTTCCAGACCCCCCCCCACAGAGTCCTGACCTCGGACCCCTCACTCGGTTGGGGAGCCTATTGCGAGGATCTTTGCACACAGGGCTGCTGGTCCCAGGCGGAATCTAAGCTACAGATCAATCTCCTACAACTCACAGTGAATTTTCTGGCCCTTTGGGCATTCCGCCATCGGTTGCGGCACCAGACAGTACTGGTCCAGATGAACAACCAGGTCGCAGTGTTCTGTGTCAATAAGCAGAAGGGCATGGAGTGGTATTCCCTCTGCCAGGAGGCGGTAGCACTCTGCTTTTATGTGACTCGCAATGGCATGCTCCTCCAGGCAGTCTACCTCCCGGGCCAGAACAATGCCCTGGCAGACAGGCTGAGTAGAGTCCTTCAGCTGCATGAGTGGCGTTTGAACCCCAGAGTAGCCTCTCAGCTCTTCCGCCGCTGGGGGCTGCCCCTGATGGACCTCGGCACATTTCTTGGCTCTTTCCCTTCTTTTCTTTTTTTTGATCGAGGCTTGCCTTGGCTGGCGTTTTGTGCCCTTTTTTCGCCCGGGGGTTGTTTACCCCGGCCGAGTACCCCCACCATGTCTCCCAGTGGATTCAAGAAATGTGACTGCTGCAATCAAGCTATGTCTGTCAAGACACCCACGACTGCTGTCTACGCTGCCTGGGCCCAGACCGAGATAGCACCACCTGTAACCTGTTCCAGGCCATGACTCCGAAGACCAACAAGAAACAGTCGGAGTTGCAGGGGAATATGTTCCCATGGTCCGATTCAGCTCTGGCTTCCCCGACGCTGGGCTCCAAGCCCAGCACTTTTTGGGAGGCCCAGGCGTCCTCAGAATCCTATGGCGGTGGCAACTCCTCCAAAAGGACCCTGAACCCCGAGAAGAAAAAGAAAAAATCCTCGAAGCCCATCGAGGTTCCACTGACCAAACCTGGTAAAGTCCTGCGAAGGAACTCTGGGGACTCCAAGCAGCGCCCCACTCGAAGGTCTCTAAGAAGGAGTCCTTGGTTGGCGGAGACTGTGCAAGGCTCCTTGAGGCCGTGGTCCTTGTCAAGGACGCACTTGTGAGAGTGCTGGCGTCGAGTCCGAGAACATCGGTGCACACGCCGAAAGCTGCATAGCCTTCCGGCCTTGAAACCAGAATGGCAGCCCTGGAGCAGAATATCTCTGCGATCCTGGCCCTGCAGCAGGTGATGATGTCCGGCTGGCTTGTCCGCATCATCTACCCTGACAACCAGGCTCTTGACTGCAGGTGAGTCCCTGAGCGTCAAGCCAGGCACCGAGCGCCACCAGCCTTAGGCAAGCTCTCGGCACCAATCGAGGTCCTGGTCCCAATCCTCGGGTGTCCGGTCCCTGGTCAGTTTCTGGGAGTCGTACCCAAGATCCTCCAGGGGAGCTCTGTTCACCAGACCCGGCCTCGAGGCACAGGAGTCCCGAGCCTCTGAGTCCTCGACAGGCTCCTACTCCTAGTGGGAGACCGATGACAAGGCCTCCCTGGAGACCTCCCGACACTGAGACATCCCCTTGGAGCCATCTCCACCAGTGCCCTGGCACCATTCTCCCCCGGAGGATGTGGCCTTTCACGACGACATCTGGGATATGGCCCAGGCCCTGTTGGTTCACGCACCAAAGAACTGGAGATCCTCCAGTAGGAGTCCCTGCCAAAGGAGACTCTCACAGTGCTGGTGCAACCTATTCTCGAGCGGTTGCTTCTCCGAATGTGGGAAACCCTGGCCCCTGTGCCGGTGGTCAGCCGACGCCTCAAAGCCATCTACCGTGTCAAGAAGGGCCCTGGCTTCCAAAAGGCTCAGCTCCTGCATAACTCCATGGTTGTGGAGTCAGTAATGCAAAAACGTAAGAACCAGAAGGACTATTCCTCCATCCCCCTGGGGAGAGAGGCCCAAGCCCGCAATGCCCTTGGGCACAAGTGCTTTCAAGGCTACATGCTCGGCTGCCGGAAACAGGCCTATGAACTGTACATAGGTGGTATGTACCTTTCTCCAGGACCAAGTAGGAAGTCAGTCCTCACATATGGGTGACGTCGACGGAGCCCTCGTGTGGAGCAATTCCCCAGCTTTCAAAGAAAGCCTTTGGGAATGCAGCGCGCATGCGCGGTCCCCTTCCCGCCCAAGGGTGCCATCTTGCTCAGTCTTCTTTTTTCCATGGAGCCCGACGGACGTGTGTCCTAGTCACCCGGTTAAAAGTAGATTTTTCCTTTGAAGATTCGTACTTTTTTGCCGGTTTGACGCCGGTTCCCCTTCCCACCTGGGCACAGTACACCGGTATCGAGCCCGGATCTGTTTTTTCAGTTTTTGTCCTTCGAGACTAGCGTTCGTGCTCTTTTTCTTTTTCACTGGCAGCCCTTTTTCCCCCGATGGCTGCCAGCGGATTCAAGAAGTGTGATCGGTGCAAGAAACCGAGGCCTCTCACCAACACACACGACTGCTGCCTCCGCTGCCTCGGGCCCGATGATCTGTGGCAACAGCGAGAAAGGATCTTCTCTGACTCCGTGTCCGGCCGGGCCCGGACTTCGTCAGAGGCCTCGACGTCTCAGGAGTCCGACCCCAAGCATCATCGGGGCTCCTCTGAGCGGGGGTCTCCCTCACGGGAACACAAAAGGTAGAAGAAACCCGTGAGGGCAGCATCGGTGGATTCTCTTGGTCCCTCGAGGGCCAGGTCGCATAGCCCCGACCGCCGTCCCGGGTCATCGGAGCTGGAGAGGCCTGCAAAATTGCCTCGTGTGGAGCCGGAGTCCCCGAGTCACGTGAGTGCTGTAGTCCTCGTGGACTCTCCTCCAGGGGAGCCGACGTCGGCTCCGACGCCGTCGGGGGCTGCTGAGTCTCCTGAGCTCGGACTCAGGTTGATGGCCTTGGACAGCAATTTGGCTGCCTTCATGGAACAGCAGCAGATGCTGATCACCGGTCTGACCGGTGTATCTGCCCCGACCACCGGGACCTCGACGTCCAAGTCGACCCCGGAGGCCGAGCCGATCCTCGAGTCCATGCGATCTCGAGTCAATCCTCAGCCAAGGTCTCCCTCGGCCTCCTGTGCAGGGCCGAGGTCGTCGACACCGGTACCCTCGGCGTTGGGGCGGATGGCATCGGTGCCCGCCCGGCCGGAGCCGCTCGATTCCTCCTCGGAGGGGTCAGGGTTGGAGACTGAGGACGAGGAGTCCCCAGACACTTTTTGGACCCGGTGCGTCCCATCGGACTCACTGGAGTCCGAGCCTCGGAGAAGGTTCCCCCTCCCCCCCCCCCCGAGGATACCCGGTTCTCGGACTTTGTGAGGGATATGGCCAAGGCCTTGGCATTCCCCGCGGATCCCGAGGAGGAGCCGAAGAGCTCGAGGCCCTCCAGTATGACTCTCCCCCGAGGGAGGCCTTTACTGTACCGGTTCCTCCGATGCTGGAACGGCTGTTCTTCCGCATGTGGGAGGCACCGGCCTCAGCGCCAGTTCTCAGCAAATGGGTCAATTCCATTTATCGAGTCCGTAAGAGCCTTGGGTTCCAGAAGGCACAGCTACCGCACCACTCCATGGTTGTGGAATTGGCCATGCATCGTCTGAAGAGTCAGAAGATGCACTCCTTGGTGCCCCCCGGCCGGGAGGCCCGGAACCTGTTTGCCCTTGGTAGAAAGTGCTTCCAGGGCTCTATGCTGGCTTGCCATGTCCAGACTTACCAGCTGTACATGGGCATGTACCTTCGAGACCTGGCAAAGGAGATTACTGGGTTCTCTGCTGGCCTCTCCGAGGAACCTTTGCAGAGGTTCAAGGCTTTGTCGTCGGGTATTCGAGAGTGCTCGAAGTTTGTCTCGAGCAGCCTATGATGGCTTCGAGGCTTCGGCCCAAGTAGCAGCGGCTGGCATCGGTTCACGCCGTCGGGCCTGGCTACAGTCATCTGACCTTGAGCCATGGGTCCAGGACAAGTTGGTTGATGTCCCTGGCCGGGGTGAGAACCTCTTTGGCAAACCCATGGCTAAAAAGGCTGCAGAAATCGAGACTGAGACTCTCACCAGGACAAGGCTGTCCAGGAAGATTTCTGCCCCTTCTCAGAAGAAGAAGGGCTCGGGGAAAAAGCCCTTT
Source organism: Ichthyophis bannanicus (assembly GCA_033557465.1). Taxonomy (NCBI): domain Eukaryota; kingdom Metazoa; phylum Chordata; class Amphibia; order Gymnophiona; family Ichthyophiidae; genus Ichthyophis; species Ichthyophis bannanicus. Next base: position 592,865,275 of record CM066032.1, read on the forward strand.
TACCCGAGGAAGGCCTCTGCCTACAAATCCTACCCTCACTTCCAGGCCTCTATAGCTCCCCAACAGGGTCAGCAGGCCAAGGGGCAGGGACATGGGCCCCGTAGGCAGAAAACCCCCAAGCCGCTAGCTCCGGCTCCTGCACAGCAGGGAGCAGGGTTTTGACTCCCACTGCATAGCCTCTCCCCCACAGCTGGCCCCACTCAGCACAGGAGGCCGGCTGACACTGTACGCCCACAGATGGTCAGCTGTAACAGGGGATACCTGGGTACTGAGCATAGGTCCAACAGGGCTACTTGCTCCACTTCAACCAGTTACCCCCTCCTATTTTCCAGGGGAGCCTCCAAGACTCCCTCTGCACAGGAACCTCCTCCTTCAGGAGTTGGCAAGTCTTCTACAGGAGCAGGCGGTGGAACCAGTGCCTCACCACCTGATAGGAAGAGGCTTCTATTCCAGGTACTTTCTGGTACCAAAAAGGACAGGAGGCCTCAGGCCCATCCTAGACTTGCAAAATCTCAACAAGTTCCTGGAGAGGGTAAAGTTCAAGATGCTTACCCTTGGAATGCTGCTGCCCTACCTCCAGCAGGGAGATTGGCTATGCTCCTTAGACCTGAAGGATGTTTATACGCACATCCTCATTCATCCAGACCACAGACAATATCTCAGATTTGTAGTGGGAGGCAATCATTTTCAGTACAGGGTACTTCCATTTGGCCAAACCTCCACACCCAGGGTTTTCACCAAATGCCTGGCGGTGGTGGCGGCCTATCTCAGAAACCAGGGCATCTTTGTCTTTCCATACCTCGACGACTGGCTCATCAGGGGTCAGTCTCCACAGGAGGCCAGACAAGCCACTCTTCGCACTGTCTCTCTTCTCCATTACCTGGGCTTCGTCATAAACTTTGCAAAGTCCACTTTGCTCCCCTCACAGGACATAGAGTTCATAGGGGCAAGGTTGGATACCTTACAAGCAATGGCTTATTTGCCCGGGAACAGGGCTCACAGACTGATGTCTCTGGCCCAGCAGTTTTGCAGTGGATCTCTGGTCTCTGCCAGACATTTCCTGAAGCTTTTGGGCCACATGGCATCCACGGTCCATGTAACCCCAAATGCTCGTCTGCATATGCGGCCTGCTCAATGGTGCCTCAGAGCTCAGTGGATACAGGCCACAGGAGACCTAAGAGACAGAATAAGAGTGTCCAAGCTACTAGCGGCCTCCCTGCAATGGTGGCTCTATCTCCCAAACCTGATCAAAGGGGTACATTTCCAGGCACCACCACACACACAGGTGCTGAAGACCGATGTTTCTCTTCAAGGGTGGGGTGCACATTGCCAGGGGGCATGCACTCAGGGCCTCTAGTCCCCTTGGGAGGCCACACAGCAGATCAATCTGTTGGAGTTGCGAGCTATTCGATTGGCTCTACAAACTTTCTCATGTCCTCTCTCACCAGTCTGTCTTGATTCAGACAGACAACCAAGTAGCAATGTTCTATGTGAACAAACAAAGGGGCACAGGTTCCAGGCTTCTGTGTCAGGAAGCACAGGCCCTGTGCGCTTTTGCAGTCAAACAAGGCATGTTTCTCAAGGCAGTTTATCTACCTGGCCAAGAGAATTACCTGGCAGACAGGTTGAGCAGGATTCTACAGCCTCACGAATGGCATTTGAATCCCCTAGTGGTCCAGCAGATCTTCCTAAAGTGGGATCTTCCAACCATCGATCTCTTTGCCAGTCCATTGAACCGTTAGTTGCCCAGGTTCTGTTCCAGACAACCGCATCCTCTGCGAATAGCAGCAGATGCCTTCCTAATCTCTTGGTCTATGGGCCTCCTGTATGTGTTTCCTCTAACGCCTCTAGTGGCCCAAACCCTCTTCATGGTTCTTCGGGACAGGGCCTCGCTGATCCTGGTAGCCCCCAGATGGCCGAGGCAACCATGGTTTCCACTCCTTCTGCAGTTGGCGGTGGACACTCCACTCCCTCTGGGGGTGCAACCCGATCTCCTGTCTCAGGATCAGGGATCTCTCCTGCACCCCAACCTCCAGTCCCTCCATTTGATGGCCTGGCTGCTGAAAGGGTAGTTCTAGCCCCCTTACTTCTACCTAGGGAAGTGGAGGAGGTAGTTTTGACCTCTAGGAGACAATCCACCCGGAAATCTTATGCCCTCAAGTGGCGTAGGTTCTCCACCTGGTGTGCTCAGTACCAAGAGGATCCGTTTTCGTGCCTGGTACCAGTGGTGCTACAGTATCTGCTTCACCTGTCGGACCTAGGCCTTAAATCCAACTCTGTTTGGGTCCACCTCAGTGCTCTGTCAGCGCACCACTCGCCGGTGGAGGGCCAGCCTCTGTCCTTCCACCCCTTAGTGGCCCGCTTCCTCAGAGGCCTGCTTTTGCTCAAGCCTCCGATTCATCCACCAGTTCCTGAGTGGGATTTAAATGTGGTCTTGCAACAACTTACTCGCCCACCGTTTGAGCCGATGGCTACCTGTCATTTACGGTTCCTTTCCTGGAAGGCGTTGTTCTTAGTGGCTCTTACCTCGGCCAGGCGTGTGAGTGAACTACAGGCTCTGGTTTCTGATAGACCGTACACACGGTTCTATAAGAACAGGGTGGTCTTACGGACTCATCCTAAGTTCCTTCCAAAGGTTGTCTCCTCTTTCCACCTCAATCAGGAGGTGGTTCTTCCGGCCTTCTTTCCCAGGCCGCATGCCAGCCGGGCTGAAATGGTCTTGCATACCCTGGACTGTAGGAGGACGTTGTCTTTCTACATTGACCGCACGCAGGGGCATCGAAGAGCTGTTCAGCTCTTCGTATCTTTTGACCCTAATAAGCTGGGGTCACCTGTCTCCAAGCGTACCCTATCCATTTGGGTAGCAGACTGTATCCGCCTGGGTGTACAGGGCAGCCGGCCTCTCCTTGCAGGGTCGAGTCACGGCCCACCAAGTCAGGGCGAAGGCTGCGTCAGTAGCTCATCTCCGCTCTGTTCCATTGGCAGACATCTACCGGGCCTCTACTTGGTCTTCAAGCCAGACTTTTGCGGCCCATTACTGCCTCGAGAGGGAGTCCCGCAGGGACAGTGCTTTCAGACAGGCGGTACTCCATAATCTCTTTGAGGTTTAGGCAACTCCTACCCTCCGGCCCTTGTGTTGGGCTACCGTTCGGGGGCGTTCTCAGAGAAGATTCTTATCTCGCATGTTGAGGCTCTAGAGGGAGCTCATTTTTCAGCTTTTGGGTTCTCGGTAGCCTAGAGCTGGGGAGTCCCATATGTGAGGACTGACTTCCTGCTTGGTCCTGGAGAAAGAGTAGTTACTCACCTGTAACAGGTGTTCTCCAGGAGCAGCAGGAATCAGTCCTCACGACCCTCCCTCCTCCCCTTGGAGTTGCAGTCCTATATATATATTTCATTTTGTTTTTTTGCTGTCTTTTAGCTATGTCATCAGACTGAGCAAGATGGCACCCTTGGGCGGGAAGGGGACCGCGCATGCGCGCTGCATTCCCAAAGGCTTTCTTTGAAAGCTGGGGAATTGCTCCGCACGAGGGCTCCGTCGACGCCGACATCTCCTATATGTGAGGACTGATTCCTGCTGCTCCTGGAGAACACCTGTTACAGGTGAGTAACTACGCTTAAGGGCCTCATCCAGGAACTGGCGGACTTCTCAGCGGGTCTCGCCGGGGAACCTCTAAAGAGGTTTCAAACCCTGACAGCCAGGATCTGGGACTGCTCAAAATTCCTGTCCTGAGCCACCTACGACGGCTTTGAATTGGCAGCCCAGCTAGCAGCAGCCGGCATCGGCACCCGACACCAGACCTGGCTGCAGACCTCCAACCTCGAGCAGTGGGTTCAAGAGAATTTGCTCGACATTCCCTGCACTAGAGAAAACTTGCAAGCAAACCCATGGCTGACCAGGCAGAGGCTCTTAAGGAAGACCTCGGTCCTCCCCAGGAAGAAATCTGCAGGGGAAAAGACCCTCTTTCCCAAGGAAAAAGGTCTTTTCATCAAGCTCACTACCACCCCTTCTTGGGACAGCAACAACAGGGCCCTCAGCCCAAGAGTCAGGGCCACGGGCCCAGGAAGCCTAAAACTCAGAAGCCTCAGGCCCCAGCTCCCACCCAACCCAGGGGGGAGCTTTTGACTCCCCTGGCAGGGCCTCTTCTCCCCCGGGAGACCCTCCCTAGCCCACAGGTGGGCCGCCTGGTGCTTTATGCCCACAGGTGATTGTCACAGATGCCCATGACTGCTGCCTGGGCCTGGACCAAGACAGCACAACCTGTCCTATGCTGTCCTTCACTTCCAGCAAATATCCCCAGGGTTCTTTCCAAGAGAGCCGGTGCAGCCTCTCCTTCACCAGACCTTGCTCCTCAGAGTTCGCAGGCCTGCTCAAGGACAGAGCAGTGGAGCCTGTACCCAAATATCTGTGGGGAAAGGGCTTCTACTCCAGGTACTTCCTTGTCCCCAAAAGAACGGGGGGCCTCAGGCCCATCCTAGACCTGCGAAACCTGAACAAGTTTCTGGTGAGGGAGAAGTTCAAGATGCTCTCCCTTGGGACACTGCCTCCCTACCTCCACCAGGGAGATTGGCTCCGCTCCTTGGATGCGTAAACCCACATCCTGATCCACCCCTCCCACAGACAGTATCTAAGATTCGTGGTGGGAGGAGAGCACTACCAATACAAGGTACTCCCCTTCGACCTAGTCTCATCGCCAAGGGTTTTCACAAAGTGTCTGGCAGTAGTAGCCACCTATCTGCACCTATAAGGGGCCTTAGTCTTCCCCTATCTGGACAACTGGCTCATCAGAGGCACTATGGCCATCGAGAATGCACCACAACAAAGCAAGTAATCACATATATCAAAGAACCCAGTCCAAGACTTAATTAATGTGGAAAAGACAGAGCTTAACTTTATTGACCTATTACCAACCTGACACAGGCCGTGTTTCGTTACCCTTCATCAGGGGTTGATCTGGTAAAAGTAACTAAAAACATAAACATACATTTTAAAATAAAATCATGGAAAGAACAGATGACTAAAAGGATAACGTAAATTACAAGATAAAACTCCATAAAAATATGTTATAAATGAAATGCCAAAGTGAACAAAACATAAAACATATTGAATATTAAATTACACATATCATATGAACATATATATTAAATAATTATAAAAAGCTAAAAAAGGATGTGACAGGTGACATATAAACTGTGTATCAATAAATACCTCTGTGTTGAGAAATGAGGACACACCAAATTGTGACCCTTGTAAAATAAGTACAATTCCTGTACAACCAAAAGTATAATAAACAATAATGAGATAAAAATAGGAACACTATTTACAGTAAATTACATAAAATATAAAAACTGTAAAAGAACATATAAAACCTATACAATCATCTTAAAAAAGAAAAGAAAGAACAACGTAGCAGGAGCGAATAATGAGCAAAATAACCCATGATCATAGTCACATATCAGCCAAGAACATAAAAATATATAAAGGGGGCGCTCGTGAGCCCGACCAAAATGGCCACACTAACTTAGAACTAGCTCCTCAACTGCTCCCTCCATATACCGGGAATCCATGCTCCTAAGATGAGTTTTTTGGTCGGAAAATGCTCTGATTAAGCAGTGCTAAACTATCTGCATAACATGCTGCAGTTTGATCTTTCAGCCTTCTGCCAGATCCTGATCTCCCCCATTGTGGCTTTGTCGGAGGGAACCCGCAGCATGTGGCTGACATATCCTGTAAATTGAATTCTGCTGAAGCGGGTTCGCTGGCTTAGCTTTCTGAGGAGCAGGGTGAGAGTGCTGCTTCAGCCGCTTTGCCTGTCTAAGTTCCCTGCGTGTCGATCTTCCCACAATGTAAGTGCTACAACATTGAAAATATAGCCTGGAAATTGGTTGTGAAGGGGGATCCCTCCCAGAATGTGTGTATTGGGCCCGTGACACTTTTTAAGGATTTTCACTGTCCCCCGCGATTAGCCCTGCGAATTCAAGAAGTGAGTCAAGAAGTAATGTCGCCACCATGACAGACGCACCTGAGAGAGATGAGTTGGAACGCAGATGGGGCTCTTGGTAGAGGCAGGAAAGCTGCTCTGTGCTCTTCTTGGCACGCAAGCTGTTGCTGACGATGACAGCGATCCTGCTCACGTGTGTTGCCTGAAGCTGTTTCTCTCCTCAAAATGGCCGCCAGTTCCTGGAACGCATCGTTGGAACGCAAGGGTTCCAACAAGATGGCACCGCAATTTACTGAGCCCAGCTGATTCTCCCGAGACTGATGAAGTTAAATGCGAAATTTGAATCGACGTGTTAGGATTCTGTCAGAGCCGTCCCTGGACCATCTAGTCTTGTTTCATCTGCTAATGAGGGCTGTTGTCTGCGGCTGACAGGTGATTCTCGCTGTGAGTGTTCTTCTCTATCTGTAAGACTGGTACTTTATCCTGGAGCGCCCTCTTGTGTCTCTTGCCAGTATTGCAGGACTTATGCCGTATACTTTCACTGATGCAAGTTTTCTGAATTTATGGTACTTCCTCCTCACTTCCAGTCCTTAGGGGAGCATCATTGCAAAGAATCGTCACTTCTACTGGAGGAGCCGAGGCTGTCTTATCTGATGCTGTCCCTCTAAGTTCATTGTAGGGTAAAGACACCCTGCCTTAACAGGAGCTGGCCAGGTGATAGCTTCCATCCTATACTCTGACACTGCGACCGTACAGTAGCCTTTATTTTTATGTTGTTGCCCTAAACATCCACAGGGTTTGTCCTAACACTATTTCTTTGAGATTTTAACTGAAGAAGGATGTCATGGCCTTGCTGTGTCTAAGTGGTGGGAGCAACTTGTCGGAATTTCACAGAAGAGCAGCAGTCTGACTTGATTGCACTGTGTACACATAATGCAAGATACCTTTTTGGACGATGAAAGCAGATCTGCATGATAATTATGGCTACTGCAAAATCTTATGCAGCTTCCCTCTCCAAGTTTGCTAGATCTTCAGACTCTCTTAGTGCACAGCCCTCACATGCTGCTGAGAGCATGTCCGTCTCTAAAGCTAAAACCTCTGGCCCGCAGTCTCCAGTTACAAAAGCAGACTTTCTGGAAATCTTAAAGGAGCTCAAGCTATTCCGTCGGGATTTTTCTAAGGCAGTGAGTGATATCCGCTCAGGTTTAAAATCACTGGATGACAGGGTTACGCAGGCTGAGCTAAATATAGGGGAACAAATGGATTCATCTGTGGCCCTCCAGACTAAAATTGTGAAATTAGATCAACTATCGAAAGATTTAAAAGAAAGACAGGATGATCTTGAAAACAGACAAAGACTAACAACATCAGAATATTTGGCCTTCAAGAGCAACTGGGAGGGTCAGAGGACACTATGGCTCTAGTCCAAGATCTGTATGCCTTCTGTCTACCCAATGCTCCTAAACCGGTTCGATTGGAAAGAGCGCATCGATCTCTGGGGACCCGACGATCCTCTAGCACAAAGCCCCGAGCGATTATAATCTGCTTCTTTACCGACAAAGTAGCTCTAATGAGAAGTCTAAGGGGTAGACGCTCAGTAGTCTTCAAAGGTCAGGAACTTCAAATATATCAGGATCTTTCTCAGTATACCCTAGAGCGTCGACGGAGCTTTAAGCCCTTAACCCAGGCACTGCAGAAGCGAGAGATCTCTTACAGATGGGATTTTCCCTTTGCATTGATATTCGAGTGGAATAACTGTGCTCAAAAAATTACAGATCTGTCGGCAGCAATGGAGTTTTTGGATATCATGCAACATGGAGAGCGACCGTCACGACAGAGAGGCACGCATGGAGAGTGGGAGATGTCGCTACTGAAGAGGTGTAAGGTGCCACGTTCCTGGAAATCATCTAACTCTGATACAGACTCAGATCTGCAGAAGGAGATGGACATCACTGCTCCCACTTGATCATATTATGAATGCTAAATGCGTGGTGGGACTATGTGTGTGGGAATGTTCTATCTTCAGAATCTGTTATTGGACTGAATGGTTTTTAAGGCCCTAAGTCGAGCATAGGGACAGCATGGAGGGAAGAGGAGGTATTAAGTAGGGTGGGGAAGGCGATGGGGAGGTGGAAGAGGTACACTGGGGAGTGGTGGGAGGCTGGGAGGAAGTCAGTATAGGAATACGTTCCGTAATAAGAAAGCATTTTAAGGGGTTTTGTTTATTGCTTTTCTCTTTATTTGGCCGAAATGTGGAGGGGGAGGAGTTGGGGAGGTTCTCGTTTTTCTACACTTCCTTATAATGCCTTATCTGGTGACACTTGAAGTGTCACCCGTGTTGAGATGTCTATCTGATAAGTATACTTCCTTTGGAGCATAGTGTTTCAGGAAGCCTCGTGAGGGTTGAGGACCTAAGGCTGGTCATTACATAAGAACATAACATATGCCATACTGGGTCAGACCAAGGTCCATCAAGCCCAGTATTCTGTTTCCAACAGTGGCAAATCTAGGTCATACGTACCTAGCAGTTTCCCCAAGGGACACAGGTTCCACAATGCTTGTATTGGTTCAAGCATTGATATCCTGGGTCCCTTAATAATGGTTTATGGACCTTTCCTCCAGGAACTTGTCCAAACCTTTTTTAAACCCAGCTACACTAACAGCCTTTACTACATCCTCTGCTAACAAATTCCAGAGTTTGATTACACGTTGAGTGAAAAAATATTTTCTTTTATTAGTCTTAAATAGTTTACCCTGTAGCTTCATTGCATGTCCCCTAGTCTTTCTATATTCTGATAAGGTAAACAATCGATCTACGTTTACCCGTTCCACTCCGTTCATTAATTTATAGACTTCTATCATATCTCCCCTCAGCCATCTCTTTTCCAGGTTAAAGAGCCCTAACCTTTTTAGCCTTTCTTCATAGGAGTATCCTTCCATCCCCTTTACCATTTTGGTGGCTCTTCTCTGAACCTTTTCTAAAATCGCTATATCCTTTTTAAGATACGGCGACCAGAATTGCACACAGTATTCAAGGTGCGGTCTCACCATGGAACGATATAGAGGCATTATAATATCTTTTGTTTTATTTTCCATTCCTTTCCTTATCATACCTAGCATTCTATTTGCTCTCTTGGCCGCCGCTGCACACTGGGTTTTAACATAGTATCCACAATGACGCCTAAATCTTTTTCCTGGGTGGTGGTTCCTAATGTGGAACCTTGCATCGTGTAACCATAGTTTGGGTTGTTCTTCCCTAGGTGCATAACCTTGCACTTGTCCACATTAAATTTCATCTGCCATTTTGATGCCCAGTCTTCCAATTTATCAAGATCCTCTTGCAATTTTCCACAATCCTCTTGGGTTTTAACAACTTTAAATAGTGTTGTGTCATCTGCAAATTTGACAACCTCACTCGTTATTCCACTTTCCAGGTCATTTATGAATATGTCAAAAAGCAGCGGACCCAGCACAGATCCCTGGGGTACACCACTATTCACCTTTCTCCATTGGGAAAATTGGCCATTTAGCCCTACCCTCTGCTTTCTATCTTTTAACCAGTTCCTGATCCACAATAGTACACTGCCTCCTATCCCATAACTCTTTAGTTTTGCCAAAAGTCTCTGATGAGGGACCTTGTCAAAGGCTTTCTGAAAGTCCAGATACACAATATCAACTGACTCACCTTTGTCCACCTGATTATTCACTCCTTCAAAAAAACATAACAGATTAGTAAGACAAGATCTTCCTTGTCTAAAGCCATGTTGGCTGTCTCCCATTAGGTCATGACTATCTACATGCTGAGTAATTTTATTCTTTATGATGGTTTCTACCATTTTTCCCGGTACTGATGTCAGGCTCACCGGTCTGTACTTTCCCGGATCACCCTTGGAACCCTTTTTAAAAATTGGTGTTACATTGGCGATCCTCTAATCTTCAGGTATTAGAGATGATTTTAATGATAGTTCACAGATTACTAATAGCAGGTCTGCAATCTTGTATTTCAGTTCTTTCAACACCATTGGATGTATACCATCCGGCCCAGGTGATTTGCTACTCTTCAGTTTATCTAATAGTTTTAATACATCTTCCCGATGTATCGATATTTCCTTCAATTCTTCCGCACCTTTAAATACCACTTCAGTCATGGGTAACATCCCTACATCTTCTTCAGTAAAGACTGAAGCAAAGAATTCATTCAATCTCTCCGCTATCGCCTTGTCGCCTCTTAGTGCTCCTTTAACCCCTTTATCATCTAATGGACCAACTGACTCTCTCACAGGTTTTTTGCTACGAATGTACTTGAAAAGGTCTTTACTTCGCGTTTTTGCTTCCGCAGCAAGCTTCTTCTCAAATTCTCCCTTTGCCTGCTTTATCAATGCCTTGCATTTGACTTGCCAGTGCTTGTGCTGTTTCCAGGTTTCGTCGTTTGGCTCTTTTTTCCATTTCCTGAAAGATGCTTTTTTGGCAACAACAGCCTCTCTGATCTCACCTTTAAACCATGCTGGCAGTTTTTTGGACTTCCTTCCACTTTTCTTAAAGCGTGGAATACAGCTGGTCTGGGCTTCCAAGATAGTATTTTTCAACAACAGCCAAGCCTGATGTACGTCTTTAACCTTTGCAATTGCTCATTTTATCATAGTCTCCCTTTCGAAAGTTAAAAGGTAGTACTGTGGATTTCCTTACTATCCCTCCTCCACTAATTAAATCAAAGGCGATCATGCTATGATCACTATTGCCAAGTGGCCCCAACAACCTTATCTCTTGCACTAGATCTGGTGTTCCACTAAGGACTAGGTCTAATATGGCTTCCCCTCTGGTCGGTTCATGAACCAGCTGCTCCAAGAAGCAGTCATTTATTTCATCTAGGAACTTTATCTCCCTAGCATGTCCTGACGTGACACTGACCCAGTCGATACCGGGGTAGTTGAAATCACCCATTATTATTACTGCACTGTAACTTTTGTTAGCTTCCTTCATTTCTTTGAGCATTTCATCCATTTGGTCATTCTGGCAAGGCGCTCAATAGTACACCCCCACTGCCATTGCCTTCCCCCTTTTACATGGAATTTCAATCCATATAGATTCTACAGCAGATTTTGTTTCCTGCAAAACATTAATCCTTTCTGACTCAATGCCCTCTCTAACATAGAGAGCAACCCCTCCACCAATTTGATCAGCTCTATCATTACGATATAGTTTGTACCCAGGTATCACAGTGTCCCACTGGTTGTCCTCCTTCCACCATGTCTCTGATATTCCAATCATATCTAACCTTTCATTTAGTGCTATATATTCTAACTCTCCCATCTTATTTTTTAGACTTCTAGCATTTGCATACAAGCATTTTAGAGAATGAATTTTACTCATATTAATTTGGCTATTGTTAGACATGGGTAATTTGGGATCTTTAAGCTCAGTCTGCTCCATACTTGAGGGCATTTGGGCTACTTTACTCTTTTGTGGAACCTCTCTGCTTTTGGTAGTATCCTTCAAAGATACATTCTTCCGAACCAGCCGCTCTTGGGCGACTGTCTGCTTTCCCCTAATATCTAGTTTAAAAGCTGCTCTATCTCCTTTTTGAAGGTTAATGCCAGCAGCCTGATTCCATCCCGGTTAAGGTGAAGCCCATCCCTTCGGAAGAGCCCCTCCTTTCCCCAGAATGTTCCCCAGTTCCTAACAAATCCAAAACCTTCATCTCTGCACCATTGTCTCATCCACGCATTGAGACTCCGGAGCTCTGCCTGCCTTTTGGGTCCTGCGCGTGGAACGGGAAGCATTTCGGAGAACGCTACCCTGGAAGTTCTGGATTTCAACTTCCTACCTAAAAGCCTAAATTTAGCCTCCAGAACCTCCCTACCACATTTTCCTATGTCATTGGTACCGACATGTACCAAGACAGCAGACTCCTCCCCAGCACTATCTAAGACCGTATCTAGGTGGCGCGTGAGGTCCGCCACCTTCGCACCAGGCAGGCATGTTACCAGGTGATCCTCACGTCCACCAGCCACCCAGCTATGTACATGCCTAATGATCGAATCACCAACTATAACGGCTGTCCTAACCCTTCCCTCATGGGCACATGGCCCTGGAGAAACGTCCTCAGTGCGAGAGGGTTTCACATCACCTGGAGGACTGGTCCTAGTTACAGGATCACTTCCTGCCACACCAGGGTGATGCTCTCCTGTCACGTGACCTTTCTCGTCCATGGCAACAGGGATGCTGCCAGACTGGAGGTGGGACTTCAGGACTATATCCCTGTAGGTCTCGTCTATGTACCTCTCTGTCTGTCTTATGCTTTCCAAGTCTGCTACTTTAGCCTCTAGAGAACGGACTCGTTCCCTGAGAGCAAAGAGCTCCTTGCACCTAGTGCACACGTAAGACCTCTCACCAACTGGGAGAAAATCATACATGTGACACTCAATGCAAAAGACTGGAAAGCCCCCATCCCGCTGCTGGACTGCTGTCTGCATCTTAGTTTTAAGTTTGTGTTTAGATCTAAGTTCTTTACTTACTAAGGGTTGCTATGGATATTTATACTAATAAAACTGTACCTAATACGTGTAATATACCTTGTTCACCTGAAGCTTAACTAATCTCAGGTCCTTGGTGTATGACTGATTTGGGTAATGAGCTTCACCTGAGAGCACCTCCTGTCTTTTAAGAGGTGTAAGTACCTATAAAGCTACGATTATCCCAGGGGTGGGTGGGTGTGGGGAGGGTGGGAGGGAAATAACACTTATTAAAAGAGGGCTGCTACACAGTACCCTGTCTTGTGCTGCTGAGGTAAGCTAAATTCTGATTTGATTTAAATTATAGCTCTTAGCTGCTGCTAGGCTCGAGCTTCTTATGAAATTTAAACTACAAGCTCTCTGCTGGGTTCCAAATGTAACCAGAAAGCTCTCTTCTGTGTTTTAAATTTAAACTAAAAGTACTTTGCTGTTACTAGGCCCTGAGTGACTATTAAATTTAAACTTCAAGCTCTCTGCTGGGTATGAAATGTAACCAGAAAGTTCTCCTCTGTGTTTTATATTTAAACTTAAACTGCTGCTACTAGGCCCTGACTGATTTAACAAAAAATAGTGGGTTCACAGATTAATTAGCTTTAATACAAAGAATTCCTTTTAGAAAATTACCAGAAGTATATACTCAGTTGCAGATCTCTCTTCAGAAGTAAGTCCCTTTTTCTAGTCCTTCAAGAACATTGGTAGGATGTTCGTCCTTTACTAGAATGTTTCGCTACTAGATAGTTCTCTACCTGGGATCTGCCACTTTTCTTTTTTCCTTTTCGTCTTTCACTGTTCTTTCTCTTCTTTTCTCTTCCTTCATAATGTACGGAGTAGATGGGTCAGAAGGGCGGGGAGGGAGGTGGGAGTTTTTTGGGGGGGAACTGGGGGGTAGGGGGTTAAATGAGTAGAGTCCATTGCACACATTGGTTCTAGGATGGCTCAGTTTTGTTACTTGTTTTGATTTGTTACTTGTATTGCTTGACTAATAATGGGGGTCGATATCCTGCCCTGTCCTTCACTGGATGGCTGATGAAGGTATTAGAACGGGGGGATGTTGCACTTCATTGTATGAGATTGTTGTTTTGTAATGTATGTTAGCTGATTCTGCTCAATAAAAAATGTATTACATAAAAAAATATATATAAAAAAACTTTCTAATCATGATGGCACCTATCACCATAACTACACAGGTACACTACCAAAAAACTGCCTCCAGTTTTGCAACTGATTCCTATAGATTTTGGGGTGCTGAATCCAGGAAAAATAGCCAAAATGTTCCATCACGTCACGTTTTCTTGCAAAATTAGATTTCTTACCCATATAAGGAATGTTCACATCATTTCTTTTTAGCCGACTGCAGTTTATTTTCTTGGCCCAAAATAGAGGTTGTAATGGTTAACTAACTAGAAACACTCCCTCATGATATTTTAGAGTGTTTTGTATTCATTTTATACATTAACAGGACAATTGGGAGGCGGGGGGGCTAAATCCAGTACTCGCGCTGGCGCATGTTCTTTCCTGTTCGCCTCGCCTCGCCTCGCTCGCTCGCTCGCTCGCTCGCTCAAACATGGTGGTTGCGACATGAACGTTCCTGTCAAATTTCAGTTTCTTGCAAGTTCATTATTACCTTTTGTTTGCTCAGTCGTAATCCAGCTTTATTCCGAAGTGGTTCACTACAGTTGTAGTTTGCAGTGCTGTGTATTTGTGATGGCTCACAGAGCCAGAGGTTGCGTCAACTCTCTGGACAGTTTTTGTTTTATTTGTGGGGAATATACCGTGAAAAAGCGGCAGAGGAACATTTCTGCATTTATTAAAAAAGTATATTTCGCCTATTTCGGTTTGAAGTTAGGCGATCAAGACAAACCGTGGGCTCCTCACAAAGTGTGCAAGACATGTGAGGAAGATCTACGCTTATGGATGAAAGGTAAAAAACAAGCATTTCGTTTCAGAATACCTATGATGTGGCGTGAACAAAGAGACCACAGCAGTGACTGCTATTTTTGCTCTTGCATTGTGAAGGGATACAACTTAAAAAATAAGAACGTAATAAGTTACCCCAACCTTCCCTCAGCAATTAGGCCTATGCCTCATAGCAACGAAGTACCTGTGCCTGAACCACCAAAATCTTTGGATCATATTTGTGTGGACGGTTCTGATCATGATGAGACTCATCAGATGGCTTTTCCCGATGAGTCCAGTACTTCCAAGTTTGAAACTGAACCAGATCCGAAACCTGAACTTTTCTCTCAAGCTGAATTGAATGATTTAGTCTGGGATTTAGGACTCCCAAAAGATGCTGCCCAACTGCTAGGTTCTCGGCTTAAACAGAAAAATCTATTGTCACCCAGGGCCGGCCCGTCCATTGAGCAAGAATGTTTTTTGCACAGGGCCCCGCGTTTCAGGGGGCCCCGCGCAAAGAACATTCTGATTTTTTTTTTATTACATTTAAAAACAAAAACCTGGCTCTAGCTGCTGCCGCTGCCGCGTCCGTCGCAGCAGCGGCAGAATGGCGTGTCCCGCGGGGCCCCTTCTCCTCTTCGAGCCCTCTGCAAGGGCTTTCAGATTCGCGAAGGGAGAGTTGTGCTCCCTCGCGTCTCTGTAAAGCCCGCAGGGGCTAATGGGAAATTTCCCATCAGCCCCTTTAGACGCGAGGGGCTGATGGGAAATTTCCCATTAGCCCCTGCGGGCTTTACAGAGACGCGAGGGAGCACTCTCCCTTCGCGAATCTGAAAGCCCTTGCAGAGGGCTCGACGTGGAGAGGGGGCCCCGCGGGACACGCCATTCTGCCGCTGCTGCGACGGACGCGGCAGCAGCTAGAGCCAGGTTTTTGTTTTTAAATTTGCCGGAAGGGAAGGGAAGGGGGGGGGGGCTGATGGAGGCTGTCTGGAAATGGGGTGATGGGGGGTTAGGACTGGAAATGTGCAAGGGGGGGGGTTAGGACTGGAAATGTGCAAGGGGGGGGGGGTTAGGACTGGAAATGTGCAAGGGGGGGGTTAGGACTGGAAATGGGCTGGGACGGATGGGGGATGACTTTAAATGGGGTGGGGGGGGGGTTAGGACTGGAAATGGGCTGGGGCTGATGGAGGCTGACTGGAAATGGGCTGGGGAGGGGTTTAGGACTGGAAATGGGCTGGGGGGGGTTAAGACTGCTAATGGGCTGGGGCTGATGGAGGCTGACTGGAAATGGGCTGGGGGGGTTAAGACTGGTAATGGGCTGGGGGGGTTAAGACTGGTAATGGGCTGGGGGTTGATGGAGGCTGACTGGAAATGGGGTGATGGGGGTTTAGGACTGGAAATGGGCTGGAGGGGGTTAAGACTGGTAATGGGCTGTGGGCTGATGGGGGCTGTCTGGAAATAGGGTGATGGGGGTTAGGATTGCTAATGGGCTATGGGGGGGGGGTTAGGACTGCTAATGGGCTATGGGGGCGCTAGGACAGGAAAAGGGCTGATGGGGAGGGGTTAGGACTTGAGGTGGGCTGATGTGGTTAGGACTAGTAATGGGCTGTGGGCTGATGGGGGGGGTTAGGACTGGCAATGGGCTCTGGGGGGCTGACTGGAAATGGGCTGATGGGGTTAAGACTGGAAGTGGGCTGATGGGGGGTGAGGACTGGTAATGGGTTCTAGGGGGGGCTTAAACTGAAAATGGGGTGATGGGGGGCTAGGACTGGTAATGGGTTGGGGGATTGCTATGACTGGAAATGGACTGAGTGGACGGGGAGGCTTGAACTGCAAATAGCTGATGGGGAGGGAGCTTGGAATGGAAATGGGCTGTGAGGGAAGGGAGCTAGAACTGAAAATGGGCTGATGGAGCAGCTAGGATAGGACTGGAAATGGGCTGTTGGGGGGAGCTAAGATTGGAAATGGGCTGTGGTGGGGGCTTGAATTGAAATGGACTCATGGAGGGGCTAGAACTGGAAGTAGGCTCATGGAGGGGCTTGGACTGGAATTGGGCTGAGTGGAGGGGAGCTAGGATTTGACATGGGCTGATGGTGGGGCTAGGAAATGACTAGAAATGGGCTGATGGGGGGCTAGGATTGGAAATGAGCTGATGAAGGGACTCAGACTGAAAATGGATGGGGGAGCTAGGACTGGAAATGGGTTGATGGGGGGCTAGGACTGGAAATGGGCTGATGCAGGGACTAGAAGGGAATGGATGCTGGGTGAGACGGGAACTAGAAGGGAGCTGATGTTGGGGGAGGATTAGAATGGGATGGGGCTGGGAGAGTAAAATGGAGAGGGGAAAAATATTTTGTGTGGGAGGGATGAAAAATCTACAATTGGCCGGGTATTGGGAGAGTAAGTGGGGATTGAGGATGGAGGGGTAAAATTTGTGTGGATGAAATAAGAATGAGGAAAGAGCAAAAGGATAAAGATTAGTATGTTAAAGCAGATGTAGAGAGAGAGGATGGAAAGAAAACTAGAAGAGAGAAGAAAGGACAAATGGACAGCAGACGATGGAGAGTTAGCAGAAAACATGAAGAAACCAGAAGAAAGTGGCTGGAGCAATTGCAACTGAAAAAAATGCACAAAAGGTAGAAATATATCTCTTTATTTTGAATTTATTAACTGGAATATGAAAGTTCTGGGAAATGTGCATCATTAACGTCTGCGCTTTGTTTGGTACAAGAGGAAATTGATTTATAGTTTTATTTCTACAGTGTTGTTGTACATTCCAAGTTTGGCTTTTGGGGTTCCCAGTTTAAATTATTGCCTTCCTGTTTCTAAATTGCGATTCCTTGTTTGGTGATGGTCTATGTTCTGCATGTGTAACTGAGCTGAGGTATTCTGTTTATGTAATTCCTATTTGACATTGCCACTTGTTCTCTTTCCCCAGTATTCTCTGAAATGTACTGGTTTAATATTTGCAGTGTTTCCTTTTGATAGGTAGGGACTGGTGCTTTGTGAGTCCTGGTAATGCTGTCAGGATACAGCGGGTTTGCTATGGGTTCTAAATGGGCAGCGTTTGTAGTAGTTCCTAATGTGCCTGGCGGTTGGCACTGGATTATAGTAATGTAGAAATCTTTTAGTCTTTCTTTATCCATACACTCATTAAGAGACATGTTTACTAAAAGTTAGTGTATGGTAACATTATGCAAATATTTATGCAAATAAGGCCACTTATGCAAATGAGGCCCCGCACCGAGTCTCCGCACATGGCCCCGCACCCCCCTTGGGCCGCCCCTGTTGTCACCAGGAACAACTTTTTATTGGTACCGCAACCGCGAGACACAATTTTTGAAGTATTTCAGCAAAGAGGAAGATTTGGTATTTTGCAACGATATATACGGAGTGATTGAAAAGTTTAAACTCAAGTATGATCCTGCTGAATGGCGGCTGTTCATTGATTCGTCAAAAGACAGCATAAAAGGTGTTCTTCTTCATAATGGCAACACATTTGCTTCAGTTCCTATTGCTCACTCTGTTATTCTCCAAGAAAAATACGAGAATTTGGCCCTGATTCTTCAGAAGATTCGTTATGATGAGCATAAGTGGATGATTTGTGGAGACTTTAAAATTCTATCCATGCTATTAGGGCAGCAATCCAGTTTCACCAAATATCCCTGCTTCCTTTGCTTGTGGGATAGCCGGGCCCGCGACCTACACGGGGGGAAAAAAGACTGGCCAATTCGGGAGTATTTGAGACCCGGTGAGAAAAATGTTCTTCATGAGAGCTTGGTACCTCGTGATAAAATTCTATTACCACCTCTCCACATTAAGTTGGGTCTCATTAAGCAATTCATCAAGTCCCTTCCAAAAGATGGTGAGTGCTTTCGGTACCTTTGCTCAAAGTTCCCCCGACTTTCTGAAGCAAAGCTAAAGGAAGGAGTGTTTGTTGGTCCTGATATAAGGAAACTCATTTCAGATGGAGCATTCGCTGAAACGATGTCTGAGAAGGAAAAAGAAGCCTGGGATTCCTTCAAGGATGTTGTTCTCAAATTCTTGGGGAACAGGCGGGATGAGAACTATAAGGATATTGTTGCCAGGATGCTCAATGCCTTCAAAGAACAAGGCTGTAACATGAGCCTGAAAGTCCATTTCTTGCACTCCCATGTGAACTACTTTCCCGAAAACTTGGGGGCGTACAGTGAAGAACAAGGTGAAAGGTTTCACCAGGACATCAAGGACGCAGAGATAAGGTACCAAGGAAGATGGAACACCACTATGATGGCTGATTTTTGCTGGTTGCTGCTGCGGGAAACCCCAGATGAAAAATACGCCAAGCAGCGCACCAAGAGAAGCATTCGGGGGAAGAAGAAACGGGCCCACCAGGAGATTGATTGACCCAAGAATGACTTTAAAATCTAAACTGTGTTGACAAATATCGTGTTTTTACTAAACTTTGAAATAAAAATTTGCTAGTTATTACCACAGTGTCGGATCTCATTTATTAGAATTTTATTTTCACACCATCGGGTGTTTGTCTTCATGTATTGCAATGGTGCGGTTTGCGTTTTCTATTCTTACATACATACCTGTACCACATTTTTTGCACATTTCTTTGCTTTGCTTTGTGTCTAACCTCGCTCTTATATGCTCAATGTTTGTGCACATGTATGTGGCTGTTTTAAGTGCAGACAATTTTGCTACCATCACAGTGTGTTTTGTTGACATTACTCTATTCTTATGTGCTGCCTTGTTACAATTTTCTTTATTCTTATTTGAATAACTACTAAACAATTAGTATAAAGAATTCATCCAAGAAACTTTTATCTCGATCGCACTCAATCTGAAACGTTCACCTCAAACTGCTAACCCAATGTAGCAAAAACTCTGTACGTGATGGAGCAAATTGGTTACCAGATTTGGATTCAGCGCACCAAAAAACGTAAAAATCAATCGAAACATTAGAGGCAGTTTAAAAAAAAATTTTTTTTAGTGTACCTATGCTATCTCTTTGAAGAACAAATCCATCAAGTAATATGAACTGTATATAATGATGGGATTCATTGCTATTAAAAACTCTCTGAAGGATAGTATATTCATATGATGATATTACAACTAGTATCAGACAAACTAAGAGCAATTTAAAAATTAAGAATTAAAATTTTTAAAAAATTTCAATTTTTTTTTTTTTTTAATTCCTCAACTTCTATAAAAACGCAATCTCCTAAAGAACAACAAGTAGAGCCATCTATGGGCAGCTATGCAAAAAGACTGTCGGAAATATATCTTATATATAAAATTACAGGGGAATAGAAGGGTAGGGGGGGACAAATGGAGAAACGGTGGGAGGGGTATGGAGGTGGCTAAGAGGTTAGGTGGAAGGATGGAGAGGGAACGGAGGGGGAAGGGGGTTAGAAATAATGTAGGGGAAGGGGTGGAAGGAATATGGTTGAATGTAACAGGATATTTTTATTTGCTTGATGTAAATGATGTGGTGGAAAATTTAATAAAACTTTAAAGTTTAAAAAAAAAAGTACAAGTAAAAAACGCGGCTTCTTATTTGCATGCATATTATCTAGTCAGTTCATAGGCACTAAAAAACTGCCAGACTAAATAGTGTAAAAAACAAAATATTCTCGGAAGGAAAATCTATGTACCTTCAACAAAAGAATCACAATATAAACATGTTAGAAGTGCATTTAAAAAAATAAAGAATGAAGATAAAAAATGGACAACACCGTGCCATAAATCTCATATTGTAAAATAAAATGCCCTAAGAATCTGACCGGAGTAGTAATTAGAATAGCCCCCTCCCCCATCTAGTACAGCCACAGCAACATACCCCGCAAGCCATCCATGACTACAATTACTTTTGACACAACATAATGTGTCACCTAGATGTAAATAGTTACCCCAGTTTTATCCAAGTTGTAGTACCTGTTCTTTGTAAACACAGATCAGCTTGCTGCACTGTGCTAGTCATTCTGTTTCATGTAAACAGCACTGATGTGGAATAGCGCGGTATAAAAGAGACTGTAAATAAATAAAATAACAAAATAAAAAATATATCCTCTGTAAGAGAGAGGGGGAATTATGAGTGTATGTGCCTCCACTGAAAATATCACAAATGAAAACTATCGCAATTGAAAAGAGAAATTTTTCAACTCAGCGGCACGGCGTGCACCGTATAGTAATGAAGTCGCTTTGTCAAAAACCCGCCAGCTCATGCATATTTCAATTATGCCTGCTCCAGAGGATATTACAAACCAAAAATTTGAAAAAATAAGTAAGTAAACATCCTACCTTCCTCAGCAGCACGGCTGGAGAAATGCTCCGTGCAGGCTCCATCGACGTCGTCTATATATGAGGACTGATTCCTGCTATTCCCGGAGAACACTTGTTACAGGTGAGTAACTAACTATGCTTTCCTCCAGGGCCTCTTGCTTTCTAAACCCCCCATCCGCCCCCCACGGCGACTTGGGACCTCCATGTGGTGCTCTCACATCTCAGACCGCCATTTGAGCCTATGGCTACTTGCCACCTGCAGTATCTTTTCCGGAAGGTCTCCTTCCTAGTGGCGCTGACATCCGCTCACAGGGTAAGTGAGCTCCAAGCTCTGGTGGCAAAGCCACCTTATACAAGGTTCTACAAGAACAGAGTGGTGCTCTACACACACCCCAAATTCCTCCCAATGGTGGTATCCCCTTTCCACCTCAGTCACGAGGTGGTCCTCCCCACTTCCTTCTCCAGGCCCCATGCAGAGTGGGTGGAGACCGTACTCCACACTGGATTGTAAAAGAACCCTGTCCTTCTACCTTCAATGGACTGAGGTTCACTGCAAAGCTTCTGAACTTTTTGTTTCATATGACCCCAGTAGGCTGGGGCTCCAAATGACTAAGCAAACTCTGTTCACTTGGGTGGTGGACTGTATTGCCCTTCCTATGAGCAGGCTGGACTCTCCTTGGAGCACCGAATCACAGCGTATCGTGGAAAAGCAATGGCCACTTTCATGGCAAACCTGCGCTCAGTGCCAGTGATGGAGATCTGCAAGGCAGCCACATAGTCTTCAATTCACACATTCGCAGCTCAGTACTGACTGGAGAGCGAGTGCTGTCGGGACATAGCCTTTGGCCAGGTGGTACTCTGCAATCTATTTGGGATGTAGGCAACTCCGGCCCTCCGACCCTTCTGTGTTCAGGCTACTGGACTGATGGCCCCTCTGGACACTAGGTTCTCACAGAATCTCTCAATTGGGGACTTATCTTCTGCAACTCGTGGCTACCCTGCCATGGTTGCCGCTGGTGCTGTCGTGATTCGGTTCCCGGCAGCCTGGAGCTAGGGAATCCCATATGTGTGGACTGATTTCCTGTTTGTTCCTGGAGAAAATGTAGTTACTCACCTGTAACAGGTGTTCTCCAGGGACAGCAGGATTAGTCCTCAGAACCCTCCCTCCTCCCCTTGGAGTTGCCTCCTTTGCCTTATTTTATTTTTATGCCTTCCTAGCTATGTCATCTGACTGAGCAAGATGGCATCCTTGGGTGGAAAGGGAACCATGCATGCGCGGCGGCATCTCCCAAAGGCTTTCTTTGAAAGCTGGGGAGATGCTTCCATGCAGGCTCCGTTAGCACCGACGTCACCCATATGTGAGGACTGATTTCTGCTGTTCCTGGAGAGCGCCTGTTACAGATGAGCAGCTATGCTTTTTTTAATTTGTAGACTTTGACAGGGGATGGTTGGAACACCATGTGATTTAGAAATGGTCTTGTAAATCTGTCCAGACAAATAAGCTTCAGCTACTCTTTTGTAGGTCCTCTGAAATTTCTTTTGATCGTGGCATGATCAATTCACTAACTGTTATGGTGAAGATTAAACTCAACCTTTTTAGAATTTTACATAGAACAGAATGCACAAATTTAGTCATGCATACTTTGCACGGTGGCTTACACGATGCCCAATTATTTAAGCATTTGATTCTAATTGGACAAAGAATTGCTGCTCACTTGTAACAGATGTTTTCTGTAGACAGCAGGATTGTTGAGGCACACAAGTGGGCAGTGTCATCCGGTGGCAACAGGATAGAATAGCTCTCCCACTTCTCATAACTAAATATAAAGTTATAAGCATACATGGCCCTTCCTGCATACAGAGGTCTCTTTAGCACCTTGGTTTCAAAATTCAACAATTAGAGCAACTCGGGGAGGGAATGTGTGGCTGATCAAAGGGAAGACATCTTTTACAGGTGAGCATCAATGCTTTTTCCATCAACAAGCAGAATTGAGTCAGGCACATAAATGGGGGATTCCCAAGGTTTAGGGCTACTCACAGTCCTTATGTATCTCATATTTACGAGCAGTCTGTACAGAAAACCAGTGCTAAAATTTCCACATCTCACAGGCAGATTGACTAGCATAGTTTATCCACAGACACTGTCCTTATTGTGACTTGGTCCAGGCAGTAGTGAAACACAAAGGTGAGAAGTGAAGATCATGCTAATGCTTTACAAATTGTAATCGGTGAAGCCAACTTTAGGAGGGCCATAGTAGCTTCAGTGGCTCTGATTTCACTGGTCAACATTGAAATCGTTACTGACTTTAAAAGGCCCTAATCTGTAGTATCTTGGTGAGCTGAACACAAATATAACATTTTAAAAAATGTATTGGCTCTCTTTTTGAAGATATTGCATGTAGTTCATTTTTGACGTTTCACCGTGTAAATTTATCCAGTAGGACATCAACATCATCCCAAATAAGCCATGAATGATGTAATATTGCATCACATTGCATAATACCAGCATGCACACATCATCCAGAGTTGATTGCATCATTTTCTGATGTAATGCAATACTACTGCCAGACGGCTGCTGAAGCCATCTGATGTCAGCAGTGTACTATACGCAGTCGGAAAGGAAAATAATCTGGTATTCTTTTCCGATATTGAAAGCCTCATGAATGCCTTAAAAATCACTCATGACCCACTGGACAAGACTGGAGACTATTTATAGACTTTTCGAAACTGAGTCTGAAGGCTGTGCTTTTGAACAATGGAAACAGTCTTCCATCTATTCCAGTAGCACATGCCGTCCACATGAAAGAGACATACGATAACTTAAAGCATCTACTGACTTCCATTAACTATAACAAGTACAGCTGGCACCTCTGTGGTGACTTGAAGGTAGCTGCCCTTTTAATGGGACTGCAGCAGGGATATATAAAATACATGTGTTTCTTATGTGAGTGGTATAGCCAAGCAAGGGATTGGCACTACTTGCGGAAGGAATGGAATCGCAGACAAAATGTAACAGTTGGAGAGAAGAATATCCAGCACCCAGCTCTGGTTGAGGCTCACAAAATCCTGCTACCACCCCTTCACATCAAACTAGGACCATGGACCGCACTTCACCAGCTTTCTGATACCTGCATGAAAAATTCCCTCGACTCAGCGAAGCAAAGATTAAAGAGGGAGTTTTTGTGGGTCCTCAGATTCGAGAGCTCTTCAAAGATGACCGGTTCAACAACTTGCTGCAGGATGATGCGAAACAAGCATGGACTGCTTTTCGCCTAGTGTCAACAAACTTTCTCGGGAATGTTAGGGCAGAAAACTACAAGGAACTAGTAGAAGACATGCTGATGTAGTATCAGAAACTTGGCTGCAATATGTCTCTAAAGAGCCATTTCCTTGATTCCCATCTCGATTTCTTTCCTGACAACTGTGGTATGGTTAGTGATGAACAGGGCGAACGTTTTCATCAGAATATCGCAACTATGGAGCAAAGATACCAGGGAAAATGGTCCACTACAATGCTGGCTGACTATTGCTAGACACTCCCCAGAGAAGCTCCCGAACAGCTGTACAAGAGACAGGCGAAAAAAATCTAAGTAGTCGTCTATGACTTGGTTTTTTACAGGTATTAACCGAAAGCCTATTATATTTACTATTGACATGCATTTTGTGATGTAAACATTAATTCTTGTAGATTACAAAAAAACTAGAGCCAGCTTTGCAATTTCACTATCATATTCGTGTTCAGCATATAAAAAATGATAAGAAATGACTATTTTTATTTCAGTAACGTGACTTTTGTAAAAATTTGTTGACCAGTGTTTGATGAGATTTGACTAGAGTTCAGAGGAGTACTCATTTGTTCATAACAAAATTGGATGCAAGATGTCAGCCAATTTACTAGAGCTCTTTTGGTGACTGGTATGCCAATTCTGTTGGGATCAAAGGAGATTATAAACTGCAGAGATTTCCTGATTGATTTCATTGAAGTATGTGGGAGCCCACTTGCAGTACAGTGTGTGGAGGGGTTCCTCATGTGGATTTTTATGAGGCTTCATTTGTAATGTAGGAAACATTATTTCATCATTAATATGAAAAGGTCTTACTGTCTTTGGGTAAAATTTTTGGATGAGTTCAAAGCACCATATTTTGTTTTGTGGTGTTTTTTTTAAACTTTAATATTTATTAAATTATCATATATCGAGACAAGCATGTACAGAAAGGAATGACAACAACAATCATACAAAAAGAAAAGCAGATACAACCAGGGGCGGCCCAAGGGGGGTGCGGGGCCATGTGCGGAGACTCGGTGCGGGGCCTCATTTCCATAAGTGGCCTTATTTGCATAAATATTTGCATAATGCTAACATACACTAACTTTTAGTAAACATGTCTCTTAATGAGTGTATGGATAAAGACAGACTAAAAGATTTCTACATTACTATAATCCAGTGCCAACCGCCAGGCACATTAGGAACTACTACAAACACTGCCCATTTAGAACCAATAGCAAACCTGCTGTATCCTAACAGCACTAACAGGACTCACAAAGCACCATACCCTACCTATCAAAAGGCAACACTGCAAATATTAAACCAATACATTTCAGAGAACAACAATACATGACCTACTGGGGAAAGAGAACAAGTGGCAATGTCAAATAGGAATTACATAAACAGAATACCTCAGCTCAGTTACACATGCAGAACATAGACTATCACCAAACAAGGAATCACAATTTAGAAACAGGAAGGCAATAATTAAACTGGGAACCCCAAAAGCCAAACTTGGAATGTACAACAACACTGTAGAAATAAAACTATAAATTAATTTCCTCTTGTACCAAACAAAGCGCAGACGTTAATGATGCACATTTCCCAGAGCTTTCATATTCCAGTTAATAAATTCAAAATAAAGATATCTTTCTACCTTTTGTGCATTTTTTTTTCAGTTGCAATTGCTCCAGCCACTTTCTTCTGGTTTCTTCATGTTTTCTGCTAACTCTCCATCATCTGCTGTCCATTTGTCCTTTCTTCTCTCTTCTAGTTTTTTTTTTCCATTCTCTCTCTCTACATCTGCTTTAACATACTAATCTTTCTCCTTTTGCTCTTTCCTCATTCCTATTTCATCCACTCAAATTTTACCCCTCCATCCTCAATCCCCACTTACTCTCCCAATACCCGGCCAATTGTAGATTTTTTATCCCTCTCACACAAAATATTTTCCCCTCTCCATTTTACTCTCCCAGCCCCATCCCATTCTAATCCTCCCCCAACATCAGCTCCCTTCTAGTTCCAGCCTCACCCAGCATCCATTCCCTTCTAGTCCCTGCATCAGCCCATTTCCAGTCCTAGCTCCCCATCAGCCCATTTCCAGTCCTAGCCCCCCCCATCAACCCACTTCCAGTCCTAACCCCATCAACCCATTTCCAGTCAGCCCCCCATAGCCCATTGCCAGTCCTAACCCCCCCATCAGCCCACAGCCCATTACCAGTGTTAACCCCCCCATCAGCCCATTTCGTCCTAATCCCCATCACGAAATTTTCAGTTTAAGCCCCCCCATACCCCATTACCAGTCCTAACCTCCCCATCAGCCCACTCCCAGTCCTAATCCCACCAGCCCATTTCCAATCCTAATCCCTATCACCCAATTTTCAGTTTAAGCCCCCCCATACCCCATTACCAGTCCTAACCTCCCCATCAGCCCACTCCCAGTCCTAATCCCATCAGCCCATTTCCTGTCCTAGCCCCCCCATAGCCCATTATCAGTCCTAACCCCCCATAGCCCATTACCAGACAGCCCCCATCAGCCAACAGCCCATTACCAGTCTTAACCCCCCCATAGCCCATTACCAGTTCTAACCCCCCAACAGCCCACAGCCCATTACCAGTCCTAACCCCATCAGCCCACCTCAAGTCCTAACCCCTCCCCATCAGCCCATTTCCTGTCCTAGCCCCCCCATAGCCCATTATCAGTCCTAACCCCCCCATAGCCCATTACCAGTCCTAACCCCCCATCAGCCCACAGCCCATTACCAGTCCTAACCCCATCAGCCCACCTCCAGTGTTAACCCCCCCATCAGCCCATTTCGTCCTAATCCCCATCACCCAATTTTCAGTTTAAGCCCCCCCATACCCCATTACCAGTCCTAACCTCCCCATCAGCCCACTCCCAGTCCTAATCCCACCAGCCCATTTCCAATCCTAATCCCCCATCACCCAATTTTTAGTTTAAGCCCCCCATAGCCCATTAGCAGTCCTAACCCCCCATCAACCCACTTCCAGTCCTAATCCCATCAGCCCATATAAAGACTTAGCTCCCCATAGCCCATCACCACTCCTAACCCGCCCAGCCCCCCATAGCCCATCACCACTCCTAACCCCCCCCAGCCCCCCCATAGCCCATCACCACTCCTAACCCCCCCAGCCCCCCCCCATAGCCCATCACCACTCCTAACCCCCCCAGCCTCCCCATAGCCCATCACCACTCCTAAGCCCCCCCATAGCCCATCACCACTCCTAACCCCCCCAGCCCCCCCATAGCCCATCACCACTCCTAACCCCCCCCAGCCCCCCCATAGCCCATCACCACTCCTAACCCCCCCCAGCCCCCCCATAGCCCATCACCACTCCTAACCCCCCAGCCCCCCCCATAGCCCATCACCACTCCTAACCCCCCCAGCCCATCAGCACTCCTAACCCCCCCAGCCCCCCATAGCCCATCAGCACTCCTAACCCCCCCAGCCCTCTATAGCCCCCATAGCCCATCACCACTCCTAACCCCCCAGCCCATCAGCACTCCTAACCCCCCCCAGCCCCCATAGCCCATCAGCACTCCTCACCCCCCAGCCCCCCATAGCCCATCAGCACTCCTAACCCCCCCAGCCCCCCATAGCCCCCCCCAGCCCATCAGCACTCCTAACCCCCCCCCCAGCCCAGCCCAGCCCAGCCAAATCTTTTTTTTAAAAAAGCTGTCTTCTCCTGCTGCCGTGGCCGCCGCGGCAGAATCGAGTGTGCCGCGGGGCCCCCCTGCCCAGCAGAGCCTGCCCTGCCCTGTATCCGCTCTCGTACAGCTGCCTGCAGTCTCACGTGCCGGCTTTCAGAGCGCGAAGGGACTAATGTCCCTTTCGCGGCTCTGTTAAGCCCGCGGGGGCTGATGGGAACTTCCCATCAGCCCCCGCGGGCTTAACAGAGCAGCGAGGCAGAAACTCTCCCCTCGCGCTCTGAAAGTCGGCGCGTGAGACTGCAGGCAGCTGTACGAGAGAGCGGATACAGGGGAGGGCAGGCTCTGCTGGGCAGGGGGGCCCCGCGGCACACTCGATTCTGCCGCGGCGGCCCCGGCAGCGGGAGAAGACAGCTTTTTTTTTTTTTTTTTTAATTTGACTTTAGGATCAGAATGTTTTTTGCACGGGGCCCCCTGAAACGCGGGGCCCTGTGCAAAAAACATTCTCGCTCAATGGACGGGCCGGTCCTGGATACAACAAAACTTCAAATGAACATCCCTGTAGTCCACAATAAAGGAGAAGAGTGTGCAGGTATAAATAGTTAGGAGGAATTACCCCAACTGCATAAAAAGATATCAAGCGATATTAATATAAAACAAAATGGTTACAGAAGGTCCAAGGCTTATTTACACATGGTCAAACAATCCTATTGCGGTCAGTGGCAACCGATGTTACTGGCAATGTGGCGTTGAAAAATGCTAAGAGATCACTAGGTTGAAAGAAAATGTATCTGAGATTTATATACCACTGAGCATTTACAGGGGAAATGTAAATAGTAAGAGGCTCCCAGCTGTAGGATGCTGGGTTTGAGAAGAAACTGCTTTCACCTTTTTTGAATTTCTCTAGCAATATCTGAGAATATAGAAATTATCAAACCATAAAAAGATCACATCTTGTAATACATTTTCAAAAGCCAGTCTCTCTATCCGTTATTAAAACACAGGTAACAAGGAGCGTAGAGACCCTGATAGATTCAAAAGGTCCAAAACATTGAGAACGTCCATATTAGTATCCATAGCTGCAGCACCTGGCTCTTTTTTCCTTCAGGCAAATAGAATGCTTTAGAAAAAGGTGGAATCTGTTCCTGTGGTACTAAAAGAATCTCGATGAGATATTTTTTTAAACATATCAATTGCCAAGATCCCTGATTATCCTAGGAAAACTTAGAACTTGTAAATTTGCAGCCTGGGCAGAATTTCAAGCCCTTCTAACTTGGCTCGTAGAGCTACATTATCCTTAAGAGCCATTGTTGTGTCTGATATAGAGTCCAACTTATGGTCATCTTCTCTAGTTTAAGTTTTAAGTTTAGTCAAACACATATGTCTCCAGCTTCTCAGCATTCTGTGCCACTTTTGCGGAAATTTCAGCAGTCTGGTGGCAAATGGCTTTAGAAAGATTAGTAATCGCATACTAGATATTATCCAAGGTAACCTTCAGGCAAGGCAAGCTAAAAGGAGTCAGCAATTATGCAGCTAAAGTTGCTTCAAAAACCTTATCCTCACCAGGGCCACAAGCCAGGGGTATATCAGCCATCAACACTTCACCAGGAGAGCCCTCAGGAGACCCAGTGCTGAAGCAACCACAACGCTGATCTCTGACTAGGCAGGTGCATAAATTGGATGGCTGGGGAGTGGATACTCCTAGGAGTGGAGGCGGGAATTGGGCTTAGGAGACAGGGTTATATCCAGGTCAGACAGCTGCGGAGGCTCCTCCAAATTCTCTGTGGCAAACCTGCTCTAATCTCCCTGTTCACAGTCTCAGAGACTTCAACAAAGCGATCCATCGGACCACTTGCTTGGAGGCTGCGGCTCGGCGGGGTAAACCTTAGCCTTCCCTTTTCAGCATGGAACCAGGCAGCAGAGCTCAACCCTCATGCAGCCATCTTGAAGTTAAACCACCTCAAAGCACCGTGTTGTGATGAAACTATAAATATAGTTCATAGGTTAGTAGTGCTTGGAGTTCACTTATTTTTCTAGCTAAGATAATAGTTGCTGGGAAGACCACTTCTCATATAAGGTATTTCACTAAAGCAGACTTACGTGGTTAAAATGGCAACCTCAGAAGTTAAACACACTATAGCCCCTAAGTTGGAAGCTTCTGGACTGGCAGTTTACCATGAAGTCTTTTCATGAAGTGTGAAATGATGGAACACTGAGAAGACAGAAGACTGTCAACTTGAACATGATAGTTGTAGAGGGTACCGAGATATGCCCTGCTAGAGTATTTTTGGAATCTAAGACAGTATAAGTGGTATAAATCCTGCAGTATGATGGTAGGCAGGGTTGTAACCGTTCATGAAGCACCAGGTGGAAACAAAAAAAAAACAAAACACAGCTGTTTTCTCTGGGGGTCTATTCCATCCCGTTCGCAAAGTGAGTATTTTTTTGGCAGATATACTGTGTCTTGGATAGGTATTGGTAGACCTAGAGTGAAGATGTAGAAAAATGTCTTGGACTTCAGCCATGTTCCCTGTATGTGGTGAGCTTTAATATGAGTTCCCCAACCTAGGTTTGATGCATCTGAAGTCAGGAGAAAAATGTATTGGCCTGGATCAAAGGGGACACTTATTATGAGACAGATCTATATTACAGTAGTGTGCATACAAGATCAAAGTCAAACTAAGAGATGAAAGATGTTTGTGAACGTCACTGGTTCCATTGGAACTTTATCTTTATTTTTCATTTGATAATACCGCCCAGGCCAAGGCATCAGAGCGGTTTACAATAAAACAACCGTATTGTAGAAAACATGAAAAGAACGCCATTTATGTGATAGGAAAGCTATAAGAGACAAAAAGCCAACAGAGAAGGAAAGAAGCAGGAGGGAAGGAAACTGAGGATCAAAACCAGGAATGTTTTGAGTAGTGTGTTAAATTTCAAGTAGGAAGCTTCAAGGCGAAGCGAGGATGGCAAAGCATTCCAGAGTGAAGGACTGAGGAAGAAAAATGCGGCATGATGCATTAGCTCTAGATGAGCCTGAGAAGGGGATGGGAGAACTAGCCGATTTGCATGAAGAGAACGAAGTTGTCAACATGGGATGTGAATAGATATGAGATTTAGTAAATATTGAGGAACTGAGGTAAAGAGAGCTTTATATGTCAAAATTAAAAACATATTGAATCCTGTAATGGATGGGTAACCAATGAAGACGTATCAGCAGAGGGGTAATGTGATCAAAACGCCTAGTATGGGTAATAAGGTGGGCTGCTGTATTTTGCAGTAATTGTAAACGCTGAAGTTGATAAAGGGGTAGACCAGCAAGAGTGACAGTAAGTGAAGAGGGCGTTAATAATGATCGGACTGCTCGGATCTGACAAAGTGCACAAAAAGACCGACTGACAAGAATGGATACATGCTCATGAAAGGAGAGTGAAGAATCCAAAGTGACACCCAAATAGCGGAATGAGGAAACTAAGGGAATAATAGTGGAATTTAACTGAGGGGCAGTGATTGGACAGGGGGTGCTTAGGGAGACCAACATGGCCTTAGACTTGGATAGGTTGAGATGAAGAAAGTTATTAGAGATCCAAGTGGCAATGTGGGTAAGACAATCATTAAGTGGTGAGAGATCAATTGCAACTGGGGATGTATGGTAAAGAAGAACAATATCATCAGCGTAGAGATATGTGGACTCCGGATATTGTTGAATGAGGGGAGGCAGAGGAGCAAGAAAAATATTAAAGAGCAATGGTGAGAGCACAGATCCCTGAGGAACTCCACATATTAAAGGGAATGATGAGGAGGACACGTCATTTAAATGAACAGAAAAGCTACGGGAGGAGAGGAATGAGAGAAACCACTGCAGCACAGTACTCCGAATCCCAAAATCATGAAGGCGAGAGAGCAGTGTACAATGATCTACTAAGTCGAAGGCAGAGGAGAGATCTAGAGATACAACCAGAGTGATCTCCCCTCGATCGTGTGCAACATATAACTCCTTCAGCAAAGCAAGAAGAATGGATTCCATGCTGTGGCCTGCACGGAAGCCAGACTGACGTGGATGGAGAATATTAGTTGCCTCAACTTGGGATGCCAGTTGAGAGAACATGAGTTTCTCAAGCAATTTTGCTAGAAATGGGAGATTTGAAACTGGATGTCAGTGTGATGGAACAGAAGAATCTAATGAAGATTGCTTAAGTAGTGGACGAATAATGGCTGACTTCCATGGAGTAGGAAAGTTCCCAGTAGATAAACTGGTATTAAAGATTGTTTGAACAAGAGGCAGTAAGCCAAGAGATGATTCAGATAACCAGCTGGAGGGAATGGGATCTAGCAAACACGTAGTCTTCCTGGAGCTCAAGAGGGACTTAACTAGCTCTGTTGCTGAAATGGATTGAAAAGAAGATCAAATAAGGTCCTGAGTCCGATGGGAGGGAGAGGATGTTGAACAAGAGATGTCAGTAAGGGGAATAGATGGCGGGAAGGGAGGAGAAGGGGCAAAGGGGGAGGTGGGTTGAATAAAGTAGAACGCAAGTCAAGAACTTTATCACGGAAAAAGACAGCAAGGAGTGTAGGATTCAGTGATGATGTCAGATGAACAGGCTGAGTGGTAGGAGCAGATAGAGTATGAAGGATGGAATAAAGCTGCCTGGAATGGAAGAATTGGAGGCTGTAGAAATGAGGGATATATAAAAGAACGTTTTGCAGAATAGACAGATGAACGATAGAAGGAATATGCCTGTTTAAAACAAGCACATGATTCTGAAGAGGGATTCTTAAGCCACAACCACTCAACTCGACGAAGCTGAGAGTGCAATAAAAATAAGCCTGGATAATACCAAGGGGAATGAGCATGTTTTGTTGAAGTAGAGAAGGGGTGGAGAGGGGCCAAGATATCAAGAGAGGCAGTAAGCACAGAATTCCAGATGCAAACCTGAGCACTAGGAGACTTAGAAGCAAAATCAGAAGGAAACAGGGCTTATGCAGGAGGAAACGCAAGCACTGTTGCTGGAGTGATATGACGACACAAAAGACAGGATAGCTGGGGATTAGCAAAATTAGCAGCTGTGACTGAGAAAGAAGTAGAAAAGAAGATGCAATGATGATCTGACCAAGGGATTGCAACGGCTGAAAAGGATGATAGAGTAAGACCAGAAGAAGATGGGGCAATGACCAGATCTAATGTATGGCCTGCACTATGAGTTGCACAAGGAACGTGCTGTGTGAGAGACAAGCCATTCAATAGATTGAGAAAAGCATGATCTCTGGGCCTGAGGGGAGAATCCAAATGGACACTAAAGTCACCAAGAATAATAAGATTAGAATAAATTAAGGTGGTTTCAGAAATAGTCTGCATTGCCATATCCCATAAATCAGTGGAAAGGGAAGGGGGAAGGTAAAGCAGAAGGAAATAGAGGTGGGGACGATTGGAACCGCAGGAAAAGATATTCAGAATAATGAACTGAAGCAGCTCTAACTTCTGAGATGTTAAGACGAGAGCGATAGAGGAGCGCCACCCCCCCCCCCCCCATCTACCCAGCTTGGGTGTTGAGACTTGATGTCTTGTTGATATCTAATTTTCAGTGAAGTAATAATACAATATGATGTCTTCAGCTATATGAGCCAACAGCTCTAAGCAAGCCCTGGTCATGACCACCAACGAAATATATATGTTATGGACCTGTAATTGGCCTACCGACAAAGTCTTTTGTCTGAATTGTGTCCAGAATTGCGCCTAGAAAAGAGATGGTGATCATAGTGTGCAAAGAGCATTTCTGAAAATGGATAATGAAGCGCAAACTCAGGAGTTATATATTTCAGGTCTGAAGTCTAAGGTTCTCTGTAAAGGAGCCTCTGAAAGCCATTGTCAAGGTGTATGGGTAAATGATGTTGTCTTTATAGATGGACAGCTTCCACCAGGGCAGGGGAGGGGAGTGCTTGGGGTCTGTGTGTGCAGTAGTTGTATTAATTTAGTGTTAGTTGTCTACACATAAACCGAAGGCACATGAGTGTGCTAAGCACCTAGCCACACATGCACAATACATATGATGGAATTTACGCTCATACTTAAGAATTCTCTGGGAACAAGCAGGAAGTCAGTCCTCACATACAGTATGGGTGATGTCGGCGCCGATGGAGCCCTCATGCGGAGCAAAACCCCAGCTTTCTAAGAAAACTTTTGGGAATTGCATCACGCATGCACGGTCCCCTTTCCGCCCAAGGGTGCCATCTTGCTCAGTCTCCTTTTTTCCGCGGAGCCCTTCGGACGTAGTCCAATAGTCGCCGTGAAAAAAGTGGTTAAAATACTTACGTTTCTTCTTTTCCTCCAGTTCGACATCGGTTCCCCTTCCCACCTTCGGCTCGGTACACCGGTATTGAGTCGGGTTTTATTTTTTCGTTTTTTGTCCTTCGTGATTAGCGTTCGTGCTCTTTTTCTTTTTCACTGGCAGCCCAGGTCTTCGACCTCGCAGGGGCCCTTTTTCCCCCTATGGCTGCCAGCGGGTTTAAGAAATGTGATAAGTACTAAATTAATGTCCCTCACCGATAAACATGACCGCTATCTCCGGTGCCTAGGGCCTGACAACGACCCGAAGGTCTGTGGCCCATATAGGAAAATGTCCTTGAAGGCTCTGAGAAGCTACCAGCAGCAGCATGCTAGGATTTTTGCTGAGCCCTTACCTTTGCGGGCCCAGACCTCGTCTGAGGCCTCTACGTCTCGGGGGGAACACTTCGAGCCTGAACGTCATAGAGGTTCCTTGGAGAGGGGGTCTCTCTTGTGGGAACATCGAAGGAAGAAAAAATCCTCAAAGGTGGCATCATTGGATGGCTCTGAACGGCCTGGTCCCTCCTGGGACTGGTTGCGGAGCCCTGAGCGCCGGCCCAGACCCTTGGAGATGGAGCTTCCAGCGAAGCTTCCTCGACGGGATACGGAGCAGCCGAAGCAGGTAACAACTGTCCTCATTGAGGACTATCCTCCAGGAGAACCGGCGTCGGGCCTGACGGCATTGGGACCCAACCCGGAGGCTGCGGAGCCTTCTGAGCTCAGTCTCAGAATGGTGGCCCTGGAGCGCTGCATGTCTGCCTTCATGGAGCAACAGCGGGCGCTGATAGCCAGTCTCACCGGTCCTTCCACCCTGATCACCGGGCCACCGACGTCCAAGTCGACCCAGAAGGCCGAGCCGATCCTCGAGACCATGCGTACTCGAGTCGATCCTCAGCCGAGGTCCCCCTCGACCTCCCGTTTGGGACCGAGGTCAGGGCGGTTGAAGCCGAAGCCCTCAAGGCCAGAGCCACTCGATTCCTCTTTGGAGGCATCGGGGTGGGAGACTGAGGAAGAGTCGTCTCCGGACACCTGCCGGCACAGGGATGTCCCGTCCGATTCCCCGGTGTTCGAGCCTCGGAGAAGGTCCCTCCCCAGAGGACACTAGATTCTTGGACTTCATAAGGGACATATCAAAGGCTTGGGCATTCTCTACGGAGTCCGAGGAGGATTCTTGAGTCGAAGAGCTCGAGATCCTCCAGTATGACTCTTCCCCCCCCCCCCGCGAGGCCCTTACTGTACCAGTGCCTCCGATCCTGGAACAACTGATGCTCCGCATGCGGGAGACACCGGTGCTCAGCAGGCGGATCGACTTGATGTATCGGGTCTGCAAGAGTCCTGGGTTCCAAAAAGCACAACTGCCGCACAACTCCATGGTTGTGGAATCAGTCATGCGGTGGCTCAAGAGCCTGAAGACGCACTCCTTGGTGCTTCCTGGCAGGGAGGCCCGCAACTTGGACGCCCTCGGCAGGAAGTGCTACCAGGGTTCTATGCTGACATGTCGAATCCAGGCATATCAGCTGTACATGGGCATGTACCTGTGAGATCTGGTGAAGGAAATCGCCGGGTTCTCAGCTGGTATCTCCGAGGGACCTTTGCAATGCTTTAAGAGCCTGTCCACTGGAGTCTGAGTGCTCGAAGTTCATGACTCGAGTGGCCTATGACTGCTTCGAGTCGGCGGCCTGGGTAGCTGCAGCGGGCATCGGTGCACGCCACCAGGCATGGCTACAGTCGTCAGACCTCGAGCAATGGGTTCAGGACAAGTTGGTCGATGTCCCATGCCAGGGAGAAGAACCTCTTTGGCAAACCCATGACCAAAAAGGCTGCTGAGATCGAGTCCGAGTACATAACCAGGACACGGCTCTCAAAGAAGACCTCTGCCCCTTCTAAGAAGGGCTCGTGTAAGAAGCCCTTTTACCCGAGGAAGGGTGCTGCTTACCGAAGCTACCTCACATTTCAGGCCTCCCCGGCTCCCCAACAGGGGCAGCAGGCCAAGGGACAGGGGTATGGCCCACGTAAGCAGAAAGCCCCCAGGCACCGGCTCCGGCTCAGCCTGGGAGTGGCTTTTGACTCTCAAAGCATAGCCCCTCTCACCACATGAGACAGGCAGTGCACAGGAGGAAGGCTTACCCTGTATGCCCACAGGTGATCAGCCATCACCACAGATGCCTGGGTCCTACAGATAGTCCATCAGGGCCATCTCCTCCATTTGACCGATGTGCTGCCTCCTTACTTTCCAGGAGAGCCTCTCAGGTCTCCTCTTCACCGGGACCACCTTCTGAAGGAGTTAGCAGGTCTTCTCGGGGATCAGGTGGTAGAACCGGTGCCTCCCCCACCTACAGGGCAAGGGCTTCTATTCCAGGTACTTTCTGGTACCAAAAAGGACAGGAGGCCTCAGATCCATCCTTGACGCGTGCAACTTTAAACAAATTTCTGGTGAGGGAGAAGTTCAAGATGCTTTCCCTTGGAATATTGCTGCCTTATCTCCACCAGGGAGACTGGCTATGCTCCTTAGACCTAAAGGATGTGTATACACACATCTTAATTCATCCAGACCACAGACAATATCTACGCTTTGTGGTGGGAGGAAACCACTATCAGTACAGAGTACTTCCCTTTGGCCTGGCCTCCGCCCCCAGGGTATTCACAAAGTGCCAGGCAGTGATGGCTGCCTTCCTCAGACTCCAAGGAGTTTTTGTCTTCCTCTACCTAGATGACTGGCTCATCAGGGCCACATCAGCCATGGAGGTCCAACAGGCCACATCTCGCACCATTGTCACCAGTAACCCCCCTAGAGCCAGGGGCGGGTAGGGTAGGTCAGCCTGGGCTATCCAAAACTTAAGGAGCAGGGTAGTGCAGTTGGCCCTGCACTGCCTTCTGGGTGTTATAGTCCCTCTTGCTCTCTAAGCCAAGGAATAATTGTAGTCGAGTGGATTAGGCAAAAATTACAAGGTTTTATTTCCCCTTCCGGGTGGATTCATTGCAAAGAAAATTAAGAACAAAAATGACCATACTTCTGGTACAAAGAAAACAATGCAGGAACAAAAACAGCTTCCGTTGTTTTCAGCTTTCACAAACAGTATTCAGAACCAACTTAAATGCAGCAGTCCCTTTTCAAACAAAGGCAAATACTCTTGCTTTTCCACTGCTGTTCTAACAGCCTTGTTAACAGCTAGTTTAGCACAGAGATATGACGTGATCTGCTAAAGACAGCGTACAATCCATCTGCTCATCTGAGGTCTGTTCATTAACAAACTCTGTCTGCATTTCTTCACAGTCACTTTCAGACAAGTAAGTTTGTGGATAATTATACGGTACTTCAAAGTGCAGTCTCTCTTTACTTCCTCGAGACTTCTCTTCACCGGTTGCTACAGAGCAGGGTGGAGCATTACCATATATATGGGATTTAGCTAAAGGAGAGTCCAGCAAACCCTGGCAGCCACAGGGAAAACTTTCAAACCCAGTTTCCCTTCTACCTGGTTTATACAGCCTACCTTTTGGCTTCTTCACAGAGGGATTGCTCAGCACAGCTGGGTCAACAATGCTTTCACACACCGGCTGTGTTTTCCTGCCTTTTAACCTTTCTTTTCTCTCAGTCATACAAATGTCCTCTGGCCAGGACGTCTCTCCCTCTCTGGACCTGAAGCTCTCCGTTTGGAAACTCTCTTCTGGTCTCCTTCTCCAACTGGTTCCCTCTCTGGTTCCCCAGCTCTCTCTGGTTCTACCACCGGTTCTCTCTCTGGACCTGGACCTCCCACCGGTTCTCTCTCTGGAACTCCAGCTCTCTTCTGGTGAGTAGTTTTTATGTGCCTGTGTCTTAGGGCTTAACTGCGCCCCTCCCCCAACCAGGTGCTTCTCCTTAAACCCTGAGCTCGGGGCTACTTTGCAGTTTGGGCGTGTTCTCTCCCCTCGTGACACACTCTGTTTATTTTGTCCATGGCAACCCTGGGCCATGTGGTCTTCCTAGCTGTCAGTTTCTGACCCAATCTCTTCAGCTTCACCCCGTTCCATATCCTCGGAAGGATCCTCTACATGACACCATTCAGGTGCTTCAACATCTAGGGTTTATAATAAATTACCCCAAGTCTACCCTAGTGCCCACTCAACAACTAGAGTTTATTGGGGCCAGACTAGATACCCTTCAGGCAAGGGCTTACCTGCCAGTAGACAGGGCAGAGAGACTTCTGGCCCTGGCACGTCAAGTGAGTCGCAGGTCCCAAATATCAGCAAGACACTTCCTGCGCATTCTCAGGCACATGGCCGCCACAGTCCATGTGACACCGGATGCCCGCCTCCACGTGCGAACAGCTCAGTGGTACCTCAGGGACCAGTGGACACAAACCACAGGCGGACTCCGAGACAGAGTCAAAGTGTCCATAAGACTGGTACAGGCCTTGGAATGGTGGTTTCAACCATTACACTTGGAGGCGGGGGTGACCTTCCAGGCTCCTCGCCACATGAGGATCCGGACTACGGATGCATCCTTGCTGGGCTGGGGAGCCCATTGCCAGGGGCTTTGCACTCAGGGCGTGTGGTCTCCGAATTAGAGCACACAACAAATCAATTTCTTGGAACTTTGTGCCATTCACCTGGCTCTACGACCTTCTGTCAAACTTTGGCTCATCAGCCTGTCTTGGTTCAAACAGACAACCAAGTAGCCATGTTTTACATAAACAAGCAGGGAGGCATGGGATCCCGCCTACTGTGTCAGGAAACCCTGGACCTGTGCTCCTTTGGAGTCTGGCATGGCATGCATCTGAGAGCAGTTTACCTGCCAGGCCAGGAAAATTACTTAGCCAATAGGCTAAGCAGGATTCTGCAGCCCCACAAGTGGCAGCTGGACAAGAGTATGGCCCAATGGCTTTTTCAGACCTGGGGTCAGCCGACACTGGATTTGTTTGCGAGCCTACACAATCACCAGTTGTCCTGGTTTTGCTCCAGGCAGCCACATCCAAACAGGGTGGCTGCCGATGCCTTTCTTATCTGATGGTCTGTGGGCCTCCTGTATGCGTTTCCTCCGACGCCTCTGGTGGCCAAAACTCTGTTCAAGATTCTCCAAGACAAAGCCTTGGTCATCCTGGTTTCCGCTTCTACTTCAAATAGCGGTGGAGGCCCCAATTCCCCTGGGGTTCTCTCCAAACCTCCTGTCTCAAGAGGGTGGCGCTCTCCTGCACCCCAACCTCAGCTCCCTCAACCTAATGGCATGGCTGCTGAAAGGGTAGTTCTCCCACCACTCCTCCTTCCAAAAAATGTGGAAGAAGTTTTGCTGGCCTCAAGGAGGCAGTCAACTAGACTGACCTATGCCTTTAAGTGACGTAGGTTTGGGATGTGGTGCGAAAAGCAGAAAGTGAATCCTTTCTCTTGCCAGGTTGCAGTGGTACTACAGTATCTTCTCCACCGTTCGGATTTGGGCCTTAAGTCTAACTCCGTCAGAGTTCACCTCAGTGCCTTGGCTGCACACCACTTTCCAGTAGAAGGAAAACCTCCTTCTGCACATCCTTTGGTGTCCAGGTTCCTGAGAGGCCTACTTCTGCTGAAGCCCCCAGTTTGCCCTCCGGCAACTGAGTGGGATTTGAATGTGGTCTTAGGGCAGCTTACTCATCCGCCATTTGAACCAATGGCAACTTGCCATCTTCGCTACCTTTCTTGGAAGGTAGTTTTCTTGGTGGAACTCACATCGGCTCGTCGGGTGAGTGAGCTTCAGGCCCTTGTGTTCGACAGGCCTTATACAAGGTTCTATAGGAACAGGGTGGTGCTCCACACACACCCCAAGTTCCTTCTGAGGGTGGTCTCTTCGTTCCACCTCAACCAGGAGGTAGTACTACCTACCTTCTTTCCCAGGCCGCATGCCGGTCGGGCAGAGAGAGTTCTGCATACCCTGGACTGTAAGAGGGCGTTGGCCTTCTACATTTAGCGTCCGCAAGGCCATAGAAGGGCTTCTCAGCTCTTCGTATCCTATGACCCCAGTAAGCTGGGGATGGCCATCTCCAAGCGTACACTGTCCACCTGGGTGGTGGACTGTATTGCCTGGGCATACAGGGCGGCTGAGCTTTCGTTGCAGGGTCGTGTTACAGCCCACCGGGTCAGGGCTATGGAAGTCAGCCACATCAGTGGCTGACATCCGCTCTGTTCCACTAGCAGACATCTGCTGAGCTGCCACCTGGTCTTCGGGTCAGACTTTCGCAACCCATTACTGCCTGGATAGAGTGTCCCAACGGGACAGTGCTTTCAGCCAGGCTGTACTCTGTTACCTTTTCGAGGTCTAGGCAACTCCTGCCCTCCGACCCTTCTGTGTCAGGCTACTACCGGAGTGCTACTCTGTTAGATTTCTATTGTGGCTGCTTGTGTCTCTCGTAGGGGGAGCGTATTTTTCAGCTGTGGGTTCTTGGTAACCTATAGCTGGGGAGTCCTATATGTGAGGACTGACTTCCTGCTTGTTCCCGGAGAAAGCGTAGATCTCCAGGAACAAGCAGGAATGAGTCTTCACACGTGGGAGACGTCGCCGACGGAGCCCGCACGGGAATGCTCCCCAGCATCCAATCAGAAGGCCTTTGGGAGCATACCCCGCGCCTGCGCGGTGGCTTCCTGCCCTTCCTACTGCCTCTCCCCAGTTTTTCGTTTTCCGCGGAGCAGGCAGGACGTCCCTCCTGCCACCGCAGAAATCTTTTTCCGTTTTTCTGTAGTCGCAGCTTTCCCGCCGACGGTGGCACCTCCGTGCCCCCCCCCCCTTTTTTCTTTATTTTCCTTTAATTTTCGTCGCCCCCTCCGGGCGCTGAGGACCCCGGGGCATGGAGCCTTCTTCCCCCCAGCCTCATGGCGGGGACTCCATTTTCCACGTGGACTCCAATGCCTGGTGCCTCTCCTGTGTGGGGCCTGACCCCTCTTTCCCGGATTCCCCGGGCTGCAGTGTCGGCAGAAGACCCTCCCTCTTTCGGGTATCCCTCGACGACGTCTTCGCGCCCAGGGCGCGGTCGTCGGGTTGTTCTTCTCTCCAGGATCAGGTAACCACACAACAGTCTGTTAAGACTAGCCGAGTCTTGAGGGGCAAGTCTCATGCGAGGCATGGCGACGGCTCCGGCCAACCCCTCAAGTCCTCCTTGGCTGATATACCCCGGCGGGAGTCCTCGGGCTCCAAAGCATTTACGTGGTTTCGGGATGTTCCTGAGGTTCGTTCCTCACAGAACATTCCCGAGCCATGCCCGAGGGAGGTACCCACCTCGAGCGGTGCCGATGCATCGGCGTCGGCGTCGAGTGTTCCACTCTTCGCCAGGGATCGTCAGCCGGTGTCCTCGGCGCCTTCGGGGCCGACTGGCTCGACCGGGTCTGACATCCAAGCCATGCTCGGGCGTGGTAGCCGCTTCGGGCGGTACTGAGCCCCCAGCATCGGCGTCAGTGTCGAGCGCTCCGCTCCTCACCGAGGATCGTCGGCTGCTGTCCTCGGCGCCTCCGGGGCCGATCGACTCGGTCCAGTCTGGCGTTCCTCCATCCCTGCCATGCGTGTGGGCGGTGCCCGCTTTGGGCGGTACCGACCCTTCGGCGTCGGCGTCGAGCGTTCCGTACTCACCGGGGATTGGCGGCTGAGGTCCTCGGCGCCTCCGGGGCCGACCGACTCGCGCCGGTATGGCCTTCCTAGGGGGCCGGTATCCGCCTTGGGCGGTGCCGATCCGTCGGCGTCGAGTGACCAGCTCCCCACCGGGGATCGCCGGCCGCTGTCCTCCCTACCTCGGGGGCCGATCGACTCGACACGGTCTGACGGCCCTACGTTCAGGTCATGCGCGGGGGTAGTACCTGCTTCGAGCGTGCGGGCGTCGGTGGTTCCGCCCCGCGCCGGGGATGGTCATCGGGCCTCCCTCCCCTCGGGGCCGCTCGCTTCGACCCGCACCGGGTCGCCGTTTTCCCAGCCCTGCGCAAGGGTGGTACCGGGTTTGAGCGGCGCCACTCCGCTGGCGACGGCAGGGGCGTCGAGCACGAGGGGCCGCCATCGACCTTCCCCGGGGACCTCGGGGTGTGTCGGCCAGCGCTCGGACGACTCCCCGGCATCGACGCGGCCGTCGAGGGCCCCGTTTTTTCCTAGAGAAGGGGCCTCGGGGCCTTCGACCGCTTCGATCCGATCTGGATCTGCGCCGCCCCGCAACGGTACACCGACGTCGGCACAGGGGCTTTGCACCCCCGCAGGGACTCGTCGTCGGGTGACCGGGGTCCCCTCGGGGACGGGCCGTATGCCCCGGGAGGGTTTCTCTCCGGGTCGAACGGGTGCGAGAGGGAGCCCGGCTTCGGGCAGTGCCCGCCGATCGACATCGGCGCCGGATGACCCCCTCTCCACCGAGCTCCGCCCTCGGGGACCTGTGATGCTCGCGGCACCGATCGGCGCTCTGGGTTTTCCACCACCGGCGCGGTCGCCCCCGCCGGGGCCCTCTGGAAGGGAGTCGATCTCCTAGCTCGGTTCGATGCCCAGCCTGGAGTCGGTATCCAGTCTTGAAAGCTTGGACACTACACGTCTCGGGATCGGTCCCTGTCCCCTCCCGCGACGCAGAGCGGAGACTGCTGGCCCCTGCCCTCCGGCGGCCGCGGAACCGCTTCGATCGCAGGGAGCAGCGCCACCCCCGGGTTCGGGGCCGAGGCCGATTCCTGCGGCGCTGTCGGTGCCATCGACCCCTTCGATGCTTAGTTTGGAATCAATCCCAGGAGCCGACGACGCCATGGGGACTGCCCCGATCCGGGGCGGTTGGTCCCCTCCTATGCCTAGCGGGCATCGGGCCGAGCGGCCTCTGTGTGCCCCGGCAGCCTCCCCCGCCATAACTCCTCCGGCAGAGCCACCTTTTCAGGATTTCCTCCTTGACATGGCGGACTTGCTGGCCATCCCTACCCCGGGCCTGAGCCCGGGCCCTGAGGAACAGGCAGCCGTGATGCTTCCTCTGCATCCCCCTCCCTGCAGGATCTCCTGCTGGGGGCTTGGCGGTCGCCTTTGAGGGTTCCAGCACCGTCGACTGCGATGCAGGCTCTCTACCGGGTGCCTCCGTCCCCGGGTTTGCGGCAGCACCAGCTTCCACATCGGTCCATTGTGGTGGAATCGGCGCTGAGGAAGGCCGGAAGCAAGGAGAAGCATGCTTCTCGCCCCCCCCCCCCCCCGGCCGCGCCTCAAAGACGCTAGATACTCTAGGACGTCAAGCTTTCCAGACGTCTATGCTGACGGCCAAAATTATCTCATATATATTTTATATGAGTCTGTCGCTGCAGGAGGTCACCGAGAGGTTGTCTCGTTATCCCTCTTCGTATCGGCGACCAAGGCCTTTGAATATTCCCTGCTCCTTTATCACTGCAGGAATATCTCCGGGTTCCTTTCTCGTGCTTCGCTGGACTTCTTCCAGTCGGTCAGCAGAGCTTCTGCTTTTGCCATTAGAGCACGCCGTACAGCATAGCTGCAGGCGTCCGAGTTGTGTAGACGGGCACAGCACTACCTGGGTAATTCTCCCTGCGACGGAGATCACCTCTTCAACAGCGAAGCCTTGCGTCAGGTTGCACAGTGCTTCGCTAACCTTCCCAGGGTTAGCAGCCAGCCTAGGGCCCGGCCACACGGCGGCGGTAAACGCCTCTCTAGGAAGAGGAAATATCGGACCTCCGCCCACCCTCCAGGCGCGCCCAGGCAAGGGGCCTCTCACCCCGGGTTGATGCCCCCGGGCCTGCGCCAGGACACTCCTTCTA
Source organism: Ichthyophis bannanicus (assembly GCA_033557465.1). Taxonomy (NCBI): domain Eukaryota; kingdom Metazoa; phylum Chordata; class Amphibia; order Gymnophiona; family Ichthyophiidae; genus Ichthyophis; species Ichthyophis bannanicus. The sequence continues at coordinate 592,908,849 of CM066032.1, forward strand.
AGCATTTTTAGGCTCAGGCAGGCGGCTGCCTGCACCTAACCCTCTTATCGGACGTTTAAAAATTGAGCTCTGCTCGGGGGCTCGTTCAGTTGCAAATGGTTCGGAGGCTTATCTAGGGGTTCGGGTATTCTCCTTCCGTTGGTAGGGAGACCACCTCTATTCCGTGATAGCTATGGCCAACGGCCAACTTATTACCCTTCGGTACGTCTCCGAACCCTTCTCAGCCGGTATCCCCCTGCTGATTGCTTCCGTACCGGAATTACCTTCCTGTCCCCCGTCTGTGCGGGGGGGGGCGAGTTTCTGCGTGCAGGTCCTGGGGACACATATAGGGCCTCCAGCCCCTGTGGCGTTCTACCAGACTGATGCTATCCCCTGTCCCCCACGCTACCGCGCGGTTGGTTCGCCGATCTGCCCTTGTCCTCTGGAATAGATCCCTCTACTGACGGATCTTGCTGCCACCTTCCAGGTGGACGCTCTGTGGATCGATGGCAGATCCGCCTTACCAGGGTGATGCGCAGGGAGGTAGGCCCCTCGACATACCTGCATTAGTACCGGAGTGGGCGCCCTCATGTCCACCGGCTTAGATATACTAGATATCTCCTGCGCCATAGGCGCATATTGGGGGGATGCCCGCAGTACCTGTGCTATACCGCCTTTTTCCCTATGGCCGGTACTCACGCCCCCCCCCCCCCGGGGTCCGGCCAGTCCGCCTGCCTATTCCTCAATCGGGCCGCGGATTGGTGGTACTCTACCGCTGTGAAGTCTACAGCTCCTTTTCAGTTAGGTCCTCCTCCCGGGGGTTCAGACCCTTGTCTCCCTATCTCTCACTAGGGTAGCCTGTGTACTCCTTCTGCTCCGGGGTGCACCCCTACTCTTCTCCGGAATGGGCTCTCTGGTTCGGCCAGTCTTCTACTGTTAGTCCTCTGAGTTCTGGACTCTACTCCTAAGGGAGTGCTCAGCTTGCACTAAGCCTCCTGGAAGACCTGCCGTCTTTCTCCTGACCCAGCTGACGCCTGGATCTCCTAGCCTTCCAGATTTGGAGCTTCCTCCTCGCTGCGGCGAAGTTTCCTTGACGACTTCGCTACTGCGTCTACTTGCCTTCACCACAGGTCTGCTTCCGGCAACCCGGTAGGTAAGCCCTACGGGGTTCCACACCATTACTTCATTAAAACTTAGTGGCCGGTAAGCTCTACATGGTACTAGGGCATTTACTCATTAAATGCTTACTGATACTATTTGTGCATCCCTCTGGCTACTCTTCCCGTAGCCTGGGGTTTTTTTTGCTGTATCTTAATGTTACCTGTTCTGCACTCTAAAGACTCCCTCTGTAGTCTGTAGATTCGCTGTTCCTCTATTCAACTCCTGCCCTCCATCCCTCAGGGGATGCCGGGGATTTAGGCTGGGCGAATGCCATCCCGTCCTGGGCTGCACTTATGGGACCTCCCCGGGCATCCTAAGCTAGGGAGTCCCCACGTGTGAAGACTCATTCCTGCTCGTTCCTGGAGATAGCACAGTTACTTACCTGTAACAGGTGATCTCCGGAACAGCAGGAATTAGTCTTCACAACCCGCCCACCTCCCCTAGGAGTTCTATCTCTTTTTTGTATCTATTCCTTCCTCTCCTCTCCTTCTGGCTCAGCTATGAAACTCAACTGGGGAGAGGCAGTAGGAAGGGCGGGAAGCCACCGTGCAGGCGCGGGGTATGCTCCCAAAGGCCTTCTGATTGGATGCTGGGGAGCATTCCCGTGCGGGCGACGTCTCCCACGTGTGAAGACTAATTCCTGCTGTTCCGGAGATCACCTGTTACAGGTAAGTAACTGTGCTTTACGCACCTGTAACAGGTGTTCTCCAGGGACAGCAGGAATCGGTCCTCACGACCCTCCCTCCTCCCCTAGGAGTTGCAGTCTTATTATATTTTGTTCTTTTTTGCTGTCTTTTTAGCTATTTCATTTGACTGAGCAAGATGGCACCCTTGGGCGGGAAGGGGACCGTGCATGCGTGATGCATTTCCCAAAGGCTTTCTTAGAAAGCTGGGGATTTGCTCTGCACGAGGGCTCCGTCGGTGCCAACATCACCCATATGTGAGGACTGATTCCTGCTGTCCCTGGAGAACACCTGTTACAGGTGAGTAACTACGCTATACATTAGAGGCAAAGGCCAGGCTTCCTTGGAAGATAGTGCAGAGTAATTGACTATATAGGGATGAAGTGCAGTAGGCTTGATCTGATTTGCTGAAAAAAAACAAGCAAAAAAACTTGATGGAAAACAAAAGGCCCTTGAGTACCTGTACCAGTATGAGGGTCCAGGCTTTTTTGTTTTTTGAACACGTGGAGGCATGTTCCAATGTGGCCGTCCAGCCCCCTGTGCGGCCGATCAGAATCGGAACATCTAGAGGTAGACCCGATTCTGATCCCATGGGGGCCAGACGTGCCCTGTGGGATCAGAATCTGATTTAGGGCCTGTACATGCAGGCCGGGACCCGACTCCATTCGGCCTGCATGCACAGTCACCTGCCTGGCTACCTCAGTGAGGCTCCTGAATGGAGTAGAGGTGCCATGGCATCCTATTGCCATGTCACTGTGGCTCCATTCAGGAGCTGCAATCCCCGGCCACCGCTCACAATCTTCTTTCCCTGCAGCCCGACCCCCGATCTGGCCTTCATGGCCAGGGTTGGGCTGCGGGGAACCCCCTGCACCCTCCTACCTTTCTGCTGCTGCCCTGCCCGGGCCTTTCGTCCCCCATCCAGTTTGCTGACCCTGGACATACAGGGCCGTGGGCCACCTATTCCCTGCCCTCGCTTGCCTCTGGAATGCCCCCTCCCACCCCCGTCTAAGCCTCCCCATACAAACGCGTTGTTCGTACGGGGAGACTTCTTTGATGGAGCTGACAGGGGGCGAATAGCAGGGATGGAGGTCCCAACGGGATGGAATAGATCCCAGAGAAAACAGGTGTGGTTTTGTTTTCTTTTTCTTTTGTCTTTAAAGTTCTGTTAAACATTGCAACTTGTATTTTTAACAGACACATCTGAGAGGGATTATACTTGCAATGTAGGTCCACTTTTAATATAGCCTTTTCCATAACGTTCTGTCATGGCTTGTAAAAACAGTTACGTATTTTCTGAAAGAAAACCTGACTGTTCTGGAAAGGGTCCTCCAGTTGTCAGATCAGTGGATCCCAATCTCCATCTGATGAAAGGCCCATGTTGAAATAATAACAAGGATAACTATAGTCTGAAATACAGTAGCTAGCTTGGACCATGCCAAACTTGAAGAGATCTCTATGGGAGAGTCTATTTATATGAACAGGGCCAAGATTTAGGTCTCTGTGCTGCTCCATTGAAATGTTGCTTGTGCATAAGGAGGCTTGGACAGACACCACAGGGCAATACAGTCTGGATTGCACTGGTCATCCTTGGGCCTAGATAACTGCACAAGAAGAGCATTGCCATGTTGATAAAACAGCACAGGTATCTATGCAAAATGAGTTTAGCTGCACTGAAGGGGGCTGTACAGCTCTGATGTGGAGAGGTGTAAAACTGGATATAGCACAGTGAGGAAGTTGTATTGTGGTAGCACTTATTCCATGTTGTGTAGTCTGTGCTGCTGAGAGGCCCAAAAGGGGGAGAGGGGAACCTCATCCTCGGGCTCAATGAAGCGTCTCGTAAACAAAAGTACTTCAGGCTTTGGAACCTGCAAAGAGCTAAAGCAGAATGGAGATAGCTCTAAATTTTGTTCCTGTGTGTATGGACTTCAGGCAACTATCCAAAGAGGAAATACTTTGAAGAAAGAGTGAGCAGAATCAGCAGACCTCTGCACAGACCACCAATCCTCCTCAGTCGCCTCTCATTGCCAAAAGTCCCTGAATTTGTCTGAAACTTCATATGTGAAAGACAGTCACTCTGGAAGTTTAGGGACATAGCGAAGCATTGGAAACAGACAAAATGAGGGTCTATGTTCTGGAATGATCTGGACCATTGTATCCTGCCTTGGACTGTTTGTAAGGGCAGGTAAAATATCTAAGAAATGAATTGAAATGAAAATTGTAGACAGTGAACCCCAAAGCCCAACACACACACACACAACAATAAAAAATTGTTGGAAGAGAATATAAAAAAACTTTTTTGGGAGAGGTTAATTTTGCATCCATTCAGTAGAGTGAAAGAACAAAACAAAAGTGAGGCGTTGAGATTACCACTGCGTGCAGGAAGGGCCATGCATGCTCTGTTTTGAGCTGAGAGCAGTTCTGTTTGGCATTGTCAGATGTCATCCGCTTGTGTGCTTGACTCAATCCTACTTGTTAACAGGAAATTAATTGTGCTAAGGATTTGCGTACTATTTCACATAGTTTCTAAATTTAGTCTTTTGTTCCTACTTTGTACATTGTGTCTCAAACACAAAATTGATTGATTTATACCGTTTTTTTTATTGTATAAGAAAAAATTAAACAAGAGTACCATGGTTAAAACTTGCAATTCTCATTATTATATTTTGGGTTCACAAACCGTTTTTTTCAGCACTGTACTGTTAGTAACAGGATAGTGTTTAGAGAGAGGAACAATAGCTGTGTAACCATTTTACCTTGCATAAAAGTTCAATTTTATATAAATGGGTACTCCTGCAAGAAGCATAAGCATTACAAAGTTTTTAAGTCCCTGGATTTTTATGTCAGAGAAGCCAGGTGACAAGCAGGCTTTATAGGAATGTGTTGCCCCAATATCATGTACTGTAAATTTACATACTGAAGCATTGTAACTGAAAAATGTGGTTACTTTTTCAAATGAAAATAAAGCCTGCACAGGGAATACAGAATCTGTTGTATTTGTATTGCCTCCTTTTAATGAAATTTAACTTTTTTTTTTTAAGGTGGAAAAAGAGTCTGTATTGACAACATATACTGTGAATGATTTGTCCATGATGAAATACTACTATGAATGTGTGTTCTTTGTGGTCAGAAAACCAGAGTAACTGTTCTGGATAAGAAATGAACACTGCAACACAGCATGGACTTGGGAAAGTTAAACTGGATTGACAACCTCAACTCAGTGGTGCCTTCTGATCCTTAACAGCATTTAGGTATTGAGCTTCTTGATGCCAGTATGTTGCTGTTGAAGCACATAATGATTTCTGTCAGACTGGAGGATTTGTGTATGATGTATACACATAGTCTTCCCCTTTTTGGGAGAAGTGGTATGCTGCTGATGGTATGCACATACTAAAGTTGCTCTCCACACAGAGGAATCTGCCAAGGAGTTTCCTTAATCCAAAGCTACTGTCAACTCTATTAAAATCCAGAATAGTTGTACTTTTACAGCATCTCTCAGTAACATGGAGATATTGGTTGTATGGAGAAATGCCTTAAAACAAAGGGTGTGCTGTACCATCTTTGACATCACAATTATGGGAATAATGTCATTTTTACTTTTGGATTTTCAGTTTAAATACAGAAAAGAATGTCATCCATGGTCTGTCATTTTTTATATTAAGCTATTATTTTATTCTGAAACAAGAAGTGTATTGGCTGGATTAATACAATTGTCTTGTGATTATAAATAGGATTTGGTGCTCCACTATCATTTTAAAGAATGTGTCCATGATGCAGTATTCGTAATGAACTTAAATCATCATAAAATGATAAACCATTTAAAATTAAAATAAATTTGAGCAACATGAATTAGAGGTAGTTCACCCTTAGTGATTAAGTTAACTTGAAGTACTGTTGGTGCTGTATGCTAGCAGAAGAAGAACAAACTTCCTTAGTCGACAAGCTGGACTGCATTAGGCACACAAGTGTGGGTGCATTTTCAGACTGTATTGGGACAGAACAGTCCTCCCAGAGCTGAAAACTTAGAGATCTAGAACTGCTGGAGAGCGAGATAAAGAATGGACAGGTTAAGACATCAACTGAATAGGAACAAGAAAGGGAGGAAGACTGAGGTGGAGGAATTCAAAATCAAACTACTAGTCCATGTTGAAAAAGATGAATATGCTGGATTCCAGGCAAGGGAGAAATTATACAAGTTAAATTTTAAAACCTAAGGTTATAAGTATGATAAATAAGATGAACAAGGCCATATTCTGTATAAAGGGATCATTTACTGACGACATAGCTGTGGAAGACTGTATTTGATTTATTTCTAACATTTTTACTGAAAGAATTCTACCAACTAAAATGCAGGGCCAGAATAAAAAAGGACAATAACAGTTCCTCCTTGAAAAAAGCACATCGAAGGAAAAATAAAATCACTGTGTGGAGGTATCTACCGTATCTCTAATAGATGGATATCTAAAGGGCTTAAGATCATTAAAGGCATTGAGGAAGATCCAAAACATCAAGATGAAACATGCTGCGTTAATAGAAGAAGACCTTTCAATTTGTTATTATTGGAGCATATAAAAGTAAGTAGGAGCAGAAGTGCAAAAACTGTGAAGATATGAAGAAAACGGAAAAAGATATCAAAATAAACTATTTAGAGAGAACCCAAAACAGTTCTATAAGGGACTGGGAAAGAGCATTAATATGATAAAAACGCCACCAACCAAAGCTGAAACAGACTGTTGAAAACAATACAAGGACCCCATAGACCACACTCAAGAAGCAGAATGGTTACCCTGCATATGGGAGCATTTAGAAAAAGCAAACATCAAAAGAGCTGGAAAGCAGAAACAACAAAAGAGGTGGAAAGCAGGCTAAAACGAGCCCCAAACTGGAAGAACCCTAGCTCAGATGGAGTGACCAATGTTTGACTCAAACAATTAACATCACTCCACAAAGACCTGGAAAACTGCAAAAACCAATTGATCAAGAAGCCAGACTTACCATAATGGCTTATAACAGGAAGAACATTTGTACTTCCAAAGGGGGACCCAAGTAATATTCCTAAAAATTATAGACCAATAACTTGTCTACCTATGACCTATAAGCTGTTCACTGCAATAGATGTGGACATTATATTATATAGTGTCTAATAACATCATGGCAATAGAGCAAAAGGGCAATAAGAGGGGAGCATATGGAACCAAACACTAGTTTGCTATTTAATAAGGCCATCGTGGGCAGTGCTAAGAAAATCAGGAATCTCGGTACAGAATGGATTGATTAAAAGAGCTTTTGAGAGCATCCCATACTCTTGGATAGTAAATTGCCTTGTTAAGTGCCATCGAATCGGTGTCGACTCATAGCGACCCTCAAAACTGCCTTGAAATGTATAAAATCTTGAGTAAATAGAGTACATTAAATTCACCATGACAATTTGGCAAACCAGATTCTTTTTGAAGTATGAAGATGGTCAGTACATCGTTCCTAATATTAAGATCCAGCGAGGAATATTTTAGGGAGATTCCCTGTTGCCACTTCTGTTTGTATGGCGCTTAATCCAATGAGTACTCTCATCAGCTCTTTGAGATACTGATTTAGTCTGAATCCTAAAGAGGGTAACAACCCAGAAGTAATATTTAATTTACTATTTGTTGATGACCTGAAGCTCTATGGTTCCAGCAAACAGCAATTTGCAGAGCAATTCCATGTAGTGAAAAGCTTTTCTGATGACATCAGGATGACTTTTGGCCTAGACAAATGTGCTAAGGCAACTTTCTTTAGAGGCAAATTGAGCAAAACTGAAAACATCTCCCTTGCTGTTTTGTCAATGAACTTGATGGGAAGGCGTATATAAATCTGAGTAGTAGAAGGAACGACACTCGAGCATAAATTACTGAGAGAAAAAAATCAGTAAAGAATATTAGAGATTAAAATAGTTATTGAAAAGTGCTTTAACATCATGGAATAAGATACAAGCCATTAATCATACAGCTTTGGGATTGTAGACTGGTTTCTTAAAGATGTTGAAAAACTTGATTTGTGAACAACAAAACTCCAAACCTATGAGGTAATTTACAAGAAATCGGTGTATGCTAAGATTGTATATACCTAAAGCTGAAGGAGGGCTAGTCCTCATAAATATAGATTACATATACAGAGCTACTATCATAGGCCTCCGGGCTTACCTAATGGCATCATCGGATCCAAATATGCAAAAAGTGCTGAAATATGTAAGTAAACATCCAGAATCTGTCTCACTCATTTACTTGGACAAGCATTCTGATGACCAGAAGGAATGAGTGAAAATTCATAACCCCAACAGGGAAGGAAGCAACAGAATTTGCAAACGAGCAAAAAAGCTCTTCAAAGCATTTGATTAGCAAATGAGTCAAAACAAGTGGCAAATACACAAATACAGTAGGACTCTGTGTTACTGTAGGACTCTGTGTTACTTCAAGAACCCTTTGCCAATCAAGAATGGACACATGAATGGTTAAGGAGAGGTGAACTGAATCCGAAGGATTAGAGCTTGATAGTTGCAGCCTAGGAGAGCGGATTATGGACAAGATGGTTTATAGCAAACATTGAAAAAACTGGTAAAACCGACATATGTTGATTCTGTAAGAAAGAGCTGGAAACAGTGACTCATCTCATAGCTGTCTGTGAAGTACTGATGGCAGAAAATTTGTATACAGAAAGGTCTTATCCACTGGAAACTCTGGAAACACTAAAACATGACTGTCTGAAGAGCACTGGGATCATGACCCTAAGAGACTGATAAAACGCTGAAGGTGATGAAGCTGAACATAGTGGTAAAGGAGAACACCAGAATGACATTAATTTATAGCGTTGTCCATTCCAAGCAACTATTCTGTGAATCAGGAGAGGGAGAAGATCTTCAAATACTAAGAAATGCAGTCCGAGACCAAGAAAATGTGGCAGAAAGAAACTGTTATTTCCCGTTGTGTTGAGTGCACACTTTGATAAATTTACTCATATATGTTATATCTTACGAACTCCAGAAGGAGGCTGTCTTTGACATGATACAAGTACTAGTAAATTTGAGAGGCTGAGATCGTACGCCACATACCCTGGCTTAGAAGTGAGGTTCATGACTCTCATAGTATGTGCAAAACTTATCCATTTGGAGAAATTGCCCCTGAAAACGAGTGTGAGGTTCTAAGTATATGCAGCCCTTCCCATGCACAGCAGTTCTCCTTAGTCCTCTGTTATGTTTTTCCACTCTTCTAAACAAACAAAGCTCTTCCATAATGGCTCTCCCAACTTCTCTTTAAAGTGTTTTATTCTTAGAATGTTTTGATGATGTTCTTTTCCTTTCCTCTTTCATTTGTCACTTTCTAAAAAAAAGAAAATATATAGATAAAACTTTTTCAGGTACCATTGGACCACTGTGTACTAAAAGGTGAGTTTTCAGCCTTGCTTAGCCTGAGGAAGAAAAAGTGCATACTTTTGTGCAGTTTCTCATCTGTTTGGGTATAGACCATAGCCAGGAAGCCTGCAAGAACTGTCGGCATATATCCCTGTGAGTTTCAAGAGACAGACCGCCACCTCCAGGACTGCTACAAGGTAGAGAAAAGGCTCTTAATTACACAAAAAGTGACAATATATTCTCCAGGAACAAACAGGAAGTCAGTCCTCACGTATGGGTGATGTCGGTGCCGATGGAGCAACCACGGAAGCATCTCTCCAGCTTTCAAAGAAAGCCTTTGTGAGATGCTACCATGCATGCGTGGTCCCCTTCCCGCCTAATGGGTGCCATTTTACTTGGTCTCCCTTTTTCCGTGGAGCCCAACAGATGTCAGTCTTCTTTCCCTGGAAAAAAGTTGAGGGGTGGTTTTATTTTTTTATTTATTTATTTTTATTTTTTTTTGCATAAAACTGCCTTTCCTTCTCTGGTTAGCACCGGTTCCTTTCCTGCCTCCAAGCCCTGTTGCCCCGGCATCGAGTCTCGGAACAGTTTTTCATTTTTTTCTTCCAGCGCGGTTTCGTGCAAGCCGATGGAGGAAAAGGTAGCGGAGATAGAAACAGAGTTCATCACAAGGACTCTGTTCTCCAGGAAGACCTTCACACTTCCCAAGAAGAAACCATCGGGGAAGAGGCCCCCTTTTCACAGAAAAGGCCAGCCCTTACCGAGGCTATCACCAGTACCAGGCCCCCTAGATCCCACAGCTGGGTCACTAGGGCAAAGGAGCAGGCCAAGACCAACACAAGCCTAAGGGCTCTAAGCGCCAAACACTGGCTCCTGCCCAGGCTGGGTTGAGGTTTTGACTTCCTGAGCAAAGCCTCTTCTCCTGGGAGGGGGGGGGGGGGTAGCAGCTGTTAACAGGGGGAGTGTCTGATTCACTTTGCCCATCGGTGGCCGGCCATAACCACAGACACCTAGGCCCTTCAGGTGGTCAGAGAAGGCTACCTCCTTCACTTGAACCAGACGCCTCCGCCTTTCTTTCCACAAGAGCCCCCTCGGGCTTTCCTACACCAGGCCCTGCTACTGCAGGAACTTGCAGGCCTCATCAGAGACGAAGCTGTGGAACCAGAACCCCTTCACCTCAGGGGCAAGGGTTTCTATTCCTGTTACTTTCTGGGCCCAAAACGAACAGGGGGTGGGTCTAAAAGCCCATTTTGGACTTGCAAAACATGAACAAGTTCCTAGTGTGGGAGAAGTTAAAGATGCTCTCCCTTGGAACATGCAGCCCTACCTCCAGCAGGGAGATTGACTATGCTCCTTGGACCTAAAAGATGCTTGTACCCATATCCTTATTCATCCCAGTCACAGCTAATACTTAAGGTTCATGGTTAGGGGTAACCATACCAGTACAGGGTACTATCCTTTGGCCTAGCCCCACACCAAGAGTCTTCACCATATGCCTGGCAGTGTGGTGGCCATCTACCTCTGTCTCCAAGGGGCCTTTGTCTTCCCATACCTGGACGACTGGCTCGTAAAGGGGGACACAGCCACTGAGGTGCAACAGACCACAGCCTGCACCATCAAGGTCCTGCAGCATTTGAGGTTCATAGTAAACCACCCCATGTCTCACCTAACTCCAGGACAGGGACAGCACAGGACAGGAGCTCGACCGGACACAATCCAGGCCAGGGCCTTTCTTTCCTTGGACAGAGCAGATTGCCTCAGGGCCCTGGCCACCAAGGTGCAATGCCATCACGCAGTGTCAGTGCGGTCCATACTCTGCCTACTGGGCCACATGGCATCCACGGTCCATGTGATTCCCAACATCCACCTCCACATGCGGGCGGCTCAGTGGTGTGTCTGCTCACAGTGGACACAAGCCATGTGCAGGCTCCAGGACAAGGTCTTAGTTTCCCGTCAGCTAGCAGAGTCGCTTGACTGTGGTAGGGCACACAGCACCTGCAGAAGGGCAAGCCCTTCCAGTCCCCAAATCCCCAGAAGGTCCTCACCAGACGCATCCCTACTGGGCTGGGGTGGCCACTGCGAGGAACTGTGCATGCAGGGCATCTGGCCCCTAGTGGAAAGCCAGTAACAGATCAACCGGCTGGAGCTTAAGGCCATTTTTCTGGCGATCAAGGCCTTCCACCTCCAGAACCAGTCTGTGCTAGTCCAAACGGGCAACTAGATTGCGATGTTCTACCTTAACAAGCCAGGGGGCACCAGATCTCAGCGCCTCTGCCGGGAGGCAGTAGCCATCTGCTTGTACACGATCCGCCAGGGAATGCTCCTCAGAGCAGTATATCTTCCGGGCCAAGACAATGCCCTAGCGGACAGGCTTGGAAGGGTCCTCCAGAGAGGTAGTACAGTGGCTCTTCTGACTCTGGGGAACCCCAAGTCTTGACCTCTTTGTCAGCCCGACCAATGCTCAGCTGCCCCATTTCTACTGTTCCCGATCGCATCTGTCCTGGGTAGCGGCAGACGACTTCCTCATCTTGTGGTCGGAGGGCCTTCTGTATGCCTTCTCTCCTACACCACTAATCACCCAAACCCTCTTCAAGGTCCTGCGGTACGAGGCCTCCATGATCCTAGTAGCCCTGTGATGGCCCAGGCAGCCTTGGTTTTTCCCCTGTTGTTCCGCCTCTCGATGGAGCTCCTGGTCCTTCTGGGGAACACCCCGGGGCTACTGACCCAGGAGGAGGGCTCTCTTCTTCACCCCAACCTGGGGTCCCTGTTGACAGCATGGCTGCTCAATGGGTAGCCTTAGCACCCTTCAACCTCACAAGGGAGGTGGAGGAAGTCCTCCTGGCCTCTTGTAAGAACTCTACGAGATGGGCCCACACCTTCAAGTGGTGCAGATTCTCAGTATGCTGTGTAGAGCAACAGGTTGACCCGTTCTTTTGCCAGGTGCACACAGTGCTACAGTACTTGCTTCACCTTTTGCAAACAGGACTCAAGTCTATCAGAGTGTACCTGAGTGCGCTCTTGGTGCACCATCATTCCATAAGGGAAAACCTCTTTCTGCGCAGCTCCTCATTACCCAATTTATGCAAGGCCTTCTGCTCTCCAAACCTCCCATCCGCCTGCCCCCGGCAGAATAGGACTTCAACATGGTTCTGATGCAGATTACCAAGCCGCCTTCTGAACCTCTGTCATTTGCGTTCTCTCCTGGAAGGCCGTCATTCTGGTGGTACTCGCCTCTGCCTGCAGAGTCAGCGAGCTTCAGGCCTTGGTGGTTGAGCTACCTTACAACAGGTTCTACAAGAATAGAGTTGTGCTTCACACCCACCCTAAATTCCTTCCGAAGGTGGTATGTGCCTTCCACATCAACCAGGAGATGGTGCTTCCCACCTTCTTTCCACAGCCCCACGCTGACAAGGCAGCAGCCATTCTCCATACCCTGGATTGTAAGGGGGCCCTGTCTTATCTGCAAAATACCCAGGGCCACCGCAAAGCCTTGCAGCTTTTCATTTCCTACGACCCCAGTCGACTGGGGGATGCTGTTACCAAGCGGACCCTGTCCACCTGGGTGGCAGACTGCATCATCTTCGTCCATGATCAGGCTTGCCTGTCATTGGAGTGCTGGGTCACGGCACACAACCTCAGGGCTATGGCGACCTCAATTGCAAGACTACGCTCTGTCCCAATGGCAGACATCTGTCGGGCCACCACCTTGTCCTCAGTTCACACCTTTGCAGCTCACTACTGCCTGGAGAGGGAATCCTGACGGGACAGTGCCTTCGGCTAGGCCGTACTCTGTAATCTGTTTGGGATTTAGGAAACTCCTACCCTCTGACCCTTCTTGTTCAGGCTACCGGAGAAATGATTCTCCCTGAACACTGGGGTCCTTAGAGTCTTTCCTTAGACTCACTTGCAACTGGTCATGGCTGGGCCATGTTTTTCTACAGGTTCTCGGTAGCTAGGGAGTCCCATATGTGAGGACTGACTTCCTGCTTGTTCCTGGAAAAAGCACAGTTTCTCCAGGACCAAGCAGGAAGTCAGTCCTCACTCATGGGTGACATCGACGTCGATGGAGCCCCCGTGCGGAGCATTTCCCCAGCTTTCTAAGAAAGCCTTTGGGAATACTGCACGCATGCGCGGTCCCCTTCCCGCCTAAAGGTGCCATCTTGCTCATTCTTTCTTTTTCCGTTGAACCCTTCGGACATCTGTCCTTGTCACCCGGAAAAGTTGACGTTTTTTCTGCGAATATTTCATTCTTTTTCTCCGGTTCAACGCCGGTTCCCCTTCCCGCCGGGTTCGGTACACCGGTATCGAGCCCGTCTTCTATTTTTCGGTGTTTGCCCTTCGTGGCTGGCGTTCGCACCCTTTTTTGCCTTTTCCCTGGAAAGCTGGTCCTTTGACCTCGCGGGGGCCCTTTTTTCCCCGATGGCTTCCAGTGGTTTCAAAAAGTGTGATCAGTGCAAGAAACTGATGTCTCTCACCGACACACACAACTGCTGCCTTCGGTGCTTCAGCCCAGATCATGATCCTAAGATCTGTGGCCCGTGTGGTAAGATGTCCACCAAGGCACTTCGAAGCCGTCAGCATCAGAAGGAGAGGATATTCTCAGACTCTGCCTCCGGCCGGGCCCAGACCTCATCTGAGGCCTCGACGTCTCGGGAGTCTGATCCCGAGCATCGCCGAGGGTCCTCGGACAGGGGTCCCCCGATCGGGAACGTAAGAGGAAGAAACGGCTCGTGAGGGCAGCGTCGGAAGAGGTCCCTGGTTCCTCGAGGGCCAGGTCTAAAACCCCCGACCGCCGCCCTGGGCCCTTGGAACAGGAGAAGCCGTCCAAAATGCCTCGCGTGGAGCCGGAGACCGTCGGACACGTAAGTCCTGTAGTCCTCGTGGACTCTCCCCCGAGGGAGCCGACGTCGCCGGGGCCCGAGTTGGTGGTTGCTGAGTCTCCTGAGCTTGGACTAAGGCTGACAGCCTTGGAGTGCAGACTGTCTGCCTTCATGGATCAGCAGCGGGTACTGATGGCCAGCCTTGCTGGTGCATCTGCCCCGACCACCGGGACGTCGAAGTCGACCCCGGAGACCAAACCGATATTCAAGACCATGAAGGCTCGAAGTCATCCTCGGTCACGGTCACCCTCGACCTACCGCTCGGAACCGAGGGTGTCGACGCCGGTGCCTTCGGCGTCGGGGCGGGTGCCACCGAGACCCGTGCAGTCGGAGCCCCCTGACTCCTCTTCGGATGAGTCCACGTGGGAGACGGAGGACGAGGAGTCCCCCGACACTTTTCGGACTTCGTGCGTCCCTTCGGACTCACCGCAGTCCGAGCCCCGGAGTAGGTCTCCACCGGAGGACACCAGGTTCTCGGAGTTCGTCAGGGACATGACCAAGGCGTTGGCAATTCCCGCGGAGCTCGAGGCCCTCCAGTATGACTCTCCTCCGAAGGAGGCCTTTACTGTGCCGGTTCCTCCGATGCTGGAACGGCTCCTCTTCCGGATGTGGGAGGCACCGGCCTCGGCGCCAGTCTTGAGCAAACGGGTCGATTCGATCTATCGACTCCGTAAGAACCCTGGATTCCAGAAGGCGCAGCTGCCGCACCATTCCATGGTGGTGGAATCGGCCATGCATCGTCTGAAAAGCCAGAAGATGCACTCTGCGGTGCCTCCCAGCAGGGAGGCCCGGAACCTGGATGCTTTCGGCAGAAAGTGCTTCCAGGACTCAATGCTTTCTTGCCAGACCTGGCGAAAGAGATTGCCGGGTTCTCTGCTGGCCTCTCCATGGAACCTTTGCAGAGGTTCCAGACTTTGTCCTCGGGAATCCGGGACTGCTCGAAGTTCATGTCCTGAGTGGCCTACGATGGCTTCGGCTCGTGTAGCGGCAGCCAGCATTGGGGCCCGACGCCAGGCATGGCTGCAGTCATCGGACCTCGGGCCCTGGGTGCAGGACAAGTTGGTCGATGTCCCTTGCCAAGGTGAAAACCTTTTTTGGCAAACCCATGGCCGAGAAGGCAGCTGAGCTCGAAACTGAGCACCTGACTAGGACAAGGCTGTCCAGAAAAACGTCTGCCCCTTCTCACAAAAAGAAGGGCTCGGGTAAAAAGCCCTTTTACCCGAAGAAGGTGCCTGCCTACAAACCTTTCCCTCAATACCAGACCTCCCCAGAAGGGTCAGCAGGCCAAGGGGCAGGGACATGGGCCCCGTAGGCGGAAGGCCCCAAGCCTCCGGCTCCTGCTACGCAGGGAGGGAGTTTTTGACTCCCACAGCATAGCCTTTCCACCTCTGCTGCCCCATTCCTGCACAGGAGGTCGTCTAGCCCTGTTTGTCCACAGGTGGCCACGCATTACAGGGGATGTTGGGTATTGAGCATAATGCACAAAGGCTATATGCTCCATTTCCAGCAGTTGCCGCCTGTCTACTTCCCAGGAGAGCCTCTAAGACCTCCTTTACACACAGACCTCCTCCTTCAAGAACTTCAGAGTCTGCTTCTGGACAAGGCGGTGGAGCCTGTACCTCCTCACCTGCAGGGGCTCGGTTTTTACTCCAGGTACTTCCTCGTACCAAAGAGAACCGGTGGCCTAAGGCCTATTCTGGACCTCAGAAACCTCAACAAGTTCTTGGAGAAAGAAAAGTTCAAGATGCTTACTCTTGGAACACTTCTGCCCTACCTCCAGCAGGGAGATTGGCTATGCTCCTTACTCCAGACCACAGGAAGTACCTCAGGTTCATTGTGGGAGGAAACCATTACCAGTACAGAGTACTACCTTTTGGCCTAACCTCCGCCCCAAGGGTCTTTACCAAGTGCTTGGCTGTGGTGGCGGCCTACTTGAGGACTCAAGGTGTATTTGTCTTCCCCTATCTGGATGACTGGCTCATCAGGGGTCAGACTTACCAGGAGGCCAGACAGGCCACCTTTCGAACTGTGTCACTCCAACACCTAGGCTTTGTCATAAACTTCGCAAAATCCACTTTGCTCCCCTCCCAGAACCTCGAGTTTATAGGGGCGCACCTGGACTCTCTACGAGCAAGGGCTTACTTGCCAGCGGACAGGGTGCAAAGGCTCATGGAGTTGGCCTCCCGTTTTCTCAGCATGCCAAGGGTTTCTGCCTGACTCTGTCTACAGCTCCTAGGCCACATGGCATCGACAGTACATATGACCCCCAATGCCCGCCTCCACATGAGGCCCGCACAGTGGTGCCTCAGAACTCAGTGGAAGCAGGCCACAGGGAGTCTAGCAGACAAAGTAAGGGTATCCAAACCCTTCCTAAATTCCCTGCAGTGGTGGCTACACCCACCCAACTTGCTTCTGGGAGTGCCTTTTCAGGTGCCTGTCCCCACAGTGGTGGTGACGACAGAGGCCTCCTTGCAGGGCTGGGGTGCGCATTGTTTGGAAAAGTACACTCAAGGCCTATGGTCTCCATGGGAGGCCACGCAACAGATCAACCTACTAGAGCTTCGGGCTATCCGATTAGCCCTCAAGACCTTTGCTCACACTTTGACTCACCAGTTTGTTCTGGTCCAGACGGACAATCAAGTGGCCATATTTTATGTGAACAAACAGGGGGGCACTGGGTCCAGGCCCCTGTGTCAGGAAGCACGGGCCCTGTGTTCCTTTGCGCTCAAGCACAACATGTTCCTCAAAGCTGTGTATCTCCCTGGCCAGGAGAACTTCCTGGCGGACAGGTTAAGCAGGATTCTGCAGCCCCACGAGTGGCAGCTGCACCCATTGGTGGTTCAAAAGGTTTTCCTGAAATGGGGACTTCCAACCATGGATCTCTTTGCCATTCCCCTGAATCACCAGCTCCCAAGGTTCTGTTCCAGGCAACCGCACCCCCTGAGGTTAGCAGCGGATGCCTTCCTGATTTCTTGGTCCCAGGGCCTCCTATGTGTTTCCTCCCACGTCTCTGGTGGCCCGAACATTGTTCAAGATTCTCAGGGACAAGGCCTCGGTACTTCTGGTAGCTCCCAGGTGGCCAAGACAGCCCTGGTTTCCACTTCAACTAGCAGTGGACACACCACTATCTCTGGGGGTGCAGCCCGATCGTCTCTCTCAGGATCAGGGTTCCCTTCTGCACCCTAATCTCAAATCTCTCCATTTGATGGCCTGGAGGCTGAAAGGGTAGTGTTAGCTCCCTGGAGCTTGCCTCACGAAGTGGAAGAGGTGGTCTTGGCCTCTAGAAAGCAATCCACCAGGAAAGCTTATGCCCTGAAGTGGAGAAGATTCTACTTGTGGTGTCAGCAACGTAAGGAAGATCCTTTCGCCTGTACTGTGCCGGTAGTGCTTCAGTATCTGCTGCACTTGTCCAATCAGGGCCTTAAGTCCAATTCTGTTCGGGTCCACCTCTCTGCTCTGGCAGCTCACCACTCTCTGGTGGAAGGACACTTTGTCGGTTCACCCCTTGGTGTCCAGATTTCTCAGGGGCTTGCTATTGCTCAAGCCTCCTCTCCATCCACCGGTCCCTGAGTGGGAGTTGAATGTGGTCTTGCAGCAACTGACTCGCCCACCTTTTGAGCCGATGGCTACCTGTCCTCTCCGCTTCCTTTCTTGGAAGACTCTATTCCTTGTGGCCCTGACCTCGGCCAGGCGAGTGAGTGAGCTACAAGCCCTGGTCTGTGACAGGCCTTACACTCGCTTCTATAGGAACAGGGTAGTCCTTAGGACTCATCCTAAGTTCCTCCCAAAGGTTGTCTCCTCTTTCCATCTCAACCAGGAGGTGGTTCTTCCAACTTTCTTCCCTAGGCCCCATGCCAGCCAGGCTGAAACAGTCCTGCATACCCTGGACTGTAGGAGGGTCTTATCCTTCTACCTTGAGCGTACGCAGGGGCATAAGAGGGCTACTCAGCTCTTCGTATCTTTTGACCCTAATAACTTGGGGTTACCTGTCTCCAAGTGTACCTTGTCCATCTGGGTGGCTGACTGTAGCACCTGGGCTTACAGGGCAGCTGACCTTCCCTTGCAGGGTCGGGTCACGGCCCACCGTGTCAGGGCAATGGCTGCCTCAGTGGCTAATCTCCGCTCTGTACCATTGGCAGACATCTGCAGGGCTGCAACTTGGTCCTCAAGCCAGACTTTTGCGGCCCATTACTGCCTGGAGAGGGAGTCCCGTAGGGACAGTGCTTTCGGTCAGGCAGTGCTTCGGAATCTCTCTGAGGTTTAGGCAATTCCTACCCTCCAGCCCTCTGGTTGGGCTGCCGGTGGGGGTATGTTTCAGTGAAATCCTTTCTCTGATGCTGCGGCTAGAGGGAGCTCATTTTTCAGCTCTGGGTCCCCGGTAGCCTGAAGCTGGGGAGTCCCATGAGTGAGGACTGACTTCCTGCTTGGTCCTGGAGAAAGAGTGGTTACTCGCCTGTAACAGGTGTTCTCCAGGAGCAGCAGGAATCAGTCCTCACAACCCTCCCTCCTCCCCTGGGAGTTGCAGTTGTACATAGTTTATTTTGCATTTTTGTGTGCTGTTTTTTAGCTATGTCATCAGACTGAGCAAGATGGCACCTTTAGGCGGGAAGGGGACCGCGCATGCGTGCAGTATTCCCAAAGGCTTTCTTAGAAAGCTGGGGAAATGCTCCGCACGGGGGCTCCATCAGCGTCAATGTCACCCATGAGTGAGGACCAATTCCTGCTGCTCCTGGAGAACACCTGTTACAGGTGAGTAACCACTCTTACTCATCTGTAATAGGTGTTCTCCAGGGACAGCAGGAATCAGTCCTCACAACTCTATCTCCTTCCCTTGGAGTTGCTGTACAATTTTTGCCATCTTCTTTTGTCGATTCTAGCTATGTCATCTGACTGAGTAAGATGGCACCCTTAGGCAGGAAGGGGACCAAGCATGCATGGTAGCATCTCCCAAAGGCTTTCTTTGAAAGCTGGAAAGATGCCTCTGCGGTGGCTCTGTCGGCACCAACGTCACCCATATGTGAGGACTGATTCCTGCTGTCCCTGAAGAACACCTGTTACAATGCTTTCTCTTAGGTATAGAAATCAGCTGACTCTTCTCAGTCCAGCATTTCCTTCTCTGATATTGCCTCCATTCTCTCACACAATGACCTTGAAGTGGTGAAAGAGAAATGCTATAAATCCTCTGGCTCTGTAGTAGTCTTGCCTGCCACTTCTGAAACTGACAGACATCTTTGAAACGGAGTTCCACAGCCTGAACATAGAGCAACTCCCAAATCACATGGCTTGGCATAGAGGATCATAACCACCTCCAAGAGTAAGCAGTTGCAAACTGATTCTTTGCCTCAGCATCAAAGAAGGCTCATTGAACTTCAAGCACAGACATGACTCTGGTGAGAATGGTGGTAAACCACAAACTATAAAGGTGCTGTTTCTGGTACTGTAATGACTTTATTTTTTGTGCATTTGTGAGTGGTGTCCAGTGATATGTGTTTGGGTTACCCCCATTTGGATTATGAACAAATGCTGGCTGACATATAAGTTTGTTTGGTTGATTTGGATTGGGTATATAGTACCCAGTGGAGGTTTCTCTCCATTGATGTCAGTCACTTGTTTCTGGTGTGATATCCACCATGTAAGTTCAACTCAAACCCCTGATGCAGGCCATCCACCAAAATGTCAAGCTATTTGTAAGCTTATTTTTGACAACATTTGTATTCATTGGACTGTTCTGTTTTGAATCGCAGAATTTTAGCTTCACTATGATTTGTTTAATCATTGTAATTTTGCATCCTAGCTCCATTCTTTTCCTCTGAACATGTTCCCTGATCTTCTCTTTGCAGTAGGATTTGCTTCTGTCTGCATCACAAGTTTCTCAATCTACAGGAGTAATTTCTGAGCAGAGAAGCCACATTCTTAGAATACAATAGCCTCTCTTCTGTGTACCTGGAATTCTGAGTCCCATGCTCTTTTCCTCCATTTCCATTTCAAAACATTCTTGGCGTGCTCTTGAAAATTAAATAGAACCTTTAATCTAAAAGTCTCCTCCCTTGAGGGGTGGATACCTGCAGGAATTTCTTCTGATCTTTTTCCCCTTCCAAGGAATTTATCTGCTTTATGACTGTTTCTTATCTTAGATTTTTGTAGGGTATGCTTCTTTTCCCCTACTACAAGAAGCAAAACCTAGAGCTGATCATAATGCTCTTTAAAATTTATAGAACTTTCAGTCCTTGGCCTACTGCACAAGAGGCAGATTCATATATGGCTAACTCCGTTAACTGTGCAGCTAGTTTAAGAAGTTGGACCTTGAAGTATAAGGTTCAATCAACTCATGTATTCTGCAAAGTGCATCTTTCACGTACATCTGGAGTAACTTAATCAACTATATAAAAGGCAAAAAATGCAGACTTAAGAGTAATCACTCATCCTCTCCAAGATAAATTGGTTCTAATCCAGATGGACAATCAAGTGGCTATATTTTTCTTCAGCGAATGGGAATTCAGATTCCCTTCAATTATACTGTGCAGTAGTGTGAATTTGGGACTTTGTAATATTCAATTACATAGCAATCCAAACCACATATATATCGGAGTATCAAAAGCATTTGGCAGACAAACTTAGCAGGGAATAATAGCCCAAACTATTGTTACACAATGCAAGGTTCCACATTAGAGATCACCATCCAAGAAAAGGATTTAGGCATCATTGTGGATAATACGTTGAAACCTCTGCTCAGTGTGTAGAGGCAGCCAAGAAAACAAATAGAATGCTAGGAATCATAAGGAAAGGAATGGATAATAAAACCAAAGATATTATAATGCCTTTGTGTCATTCCATTGTGTGACTGTACCTTGAATATTGTGTGCAGTTTTGGTCACCATATCTTAAAAAGGATATAGCAGAATTAGAAAAAGGTACAGAGAAGAGCCACCAGAATGGTAAAAGAGATGGAAGGATGCCCTTACGAGGAAAGGCTTAAAATGTCAGGGCTTTTCAACTTAGAAAAACGGCTGAGGGAGAGAGATGATAGAGGTCTATAAAATAATGAATGGAGTGGCATGGATAAATGTAGATCAGTTGTTAACTCCTTCAAAACAGAAAAACTAGGGGATACGCAATGAAGTTACAATATAACACATTTAAGACTAATCAGAGAAAATATTTTTTCATTCAACACATAATCCAACTCTGGAATTCATTACCAGAGAATGTCGTAAAAGCTGTTGATGTAGCTGGGTCTAAGCAAGATTTGGACAAGTTTCTGGAAGAAAAGTCAATAAACCATTATTCCTTATCGTTCCTCCAGTTAAGAACTGCACCTGTGGGTAGTGTCACCTCACCAGCAGCTTGGAGAGTGAGCATGTCATGTTTGATGACATTAGAGTATACATACCTCCTACCACAACCAGTATCTCAATCTCCAAGCAGCTAGGATGAGGTGATTCCACATAGGGCCTCACTAAAGGAACATAAGGTTGTAGAACAGAGTCCTTTAATTCCCTTTTCATTAATATTCAGCCACTGGGGCAACAGGCTGACTTAGCTTATTGGTTCCCTTTGTACAATGCAGTCTCAATTAAATTTAAAAAAAAAAGGCCTGGGACTATGTCACCGCCTCCCTTGCCCAAGCAGTTGCCTAAGGCTTGGGAACGGGCAGTCAATATATTTATTTGTTTTAAGTGCCTATTTCTTGTAGTTGTGTAATAATCCAGCTGAGATGGTAATTACAGGCACACAGGATTTTTATTATTTTCAGCCAAGGAACTTTAAAGATTCCAATTATCAGGATAAGGTAAGGATATTTTCCAACAGCATCAAACAAAGGCAAACTCGCTTCTCTTCAGCTTTGGCACTTAAATGAAAACACAATATTTCCTCATACTATAACCAAACACAGCACTGAAACTCCGGTGCAAAAAGAATTAGAAAAAAAACCCATCTTCTTTCATAGCTTTAAAACAAACAGAAGTTGTTACATTTCCAAGCAGGCAAACTTCTGTTACACATTGGTTTTTCTTTCTTTTCACCAAGTAATTTCTTCAGCTTGTTGTATCTCAGGCTTTTCACTTTCTAGCATACAAATGCTCACACACTCAGCTACGGCTTAAAACTTCAGGAACCTTATTTGCATATTTCCCAGCCGTGCTCTCTTGAAGGAGCAGCTACCAGGTTTAAAGCTTCTGCAAATGTTCTGGCCTTTCTCAATGCCTAGAGGCTACCGAACATTCCATTTCCTCATCAGAATTCTCCTCTATTAAACCAGGCATCTCTATTTCCATACTCTCGAGGTCAGAGTCTGCTTGAGAGGCACAGGATTCATACTCAAAACTATCAGGCTTTAATCCCTTCAGGATTTCTAAGACTTTAGTCAAGGCAGTGTCCTTCCTTCTCTGAGGAATAGTATAGCAGTTGGAAAGTCTCTTAGCTTTTAAGGAGTTAATAGAAGGCTTTTGGCGGCTCACCTTATCTTTTGGAATTGAGCACTTAACAGGCTTTACTGCTGAAGGCTCATGCTCCATGCATACTTCGGGGGAAGGGCTTCTGCTGCCAACATGGCTGACCAACTCCCCTGGGTAAGCTTTCCTTCTAGAAGTATATCTCCTGTCTACCTTACAGGGCCCTGGGTTAGCTCCAAATCCTCTGGCTGGCTCTGCCCTTCTCCCAGAGGTTTCCAATGAAGCTCCCTTGACTCCCCGGGTACCTTCTTTGCGTGGTTCTCCAGAGCTTCTAGGACCTCCTCCCCTCCTGGGACGTTCTGACCTGTTCCAAGCTGCACTGGAACCAGAACTAGGAATCCTCGTCAAGCGTTTCCCTTCACGGTTCTCAGACCTCTCTCTGAGTTCAGGCTTCCCTCAGTTCAGACTCCTTTCTTTCCTCCTCTGCTGCTTCCTCTCTCCTGAGTTCACACTCTGGCAGTTTATATGAGTGCTTTCCCCTTCGGCTTCCTGGCCCCACCCCCAGCTGTCCCTCGTGAGCAGGGTTGGTAACCATGGAGCTGGGGTGTGTCTCCTTGCTACCTGCTTTCTGTGGAGAGTTTTTTTCTAGTTCAGAAGTTTTAACCCTTAAACTTCTGGTTCTTTCCCTACTATCTGGGGAAAATGCCTGTTTTTTCCCTCTTTCTCTATTCTCTCTGCTTTCTGTGCCATCACAGATCCCCCCCCTTAAAATATTCCGGGCTGGCAGACAACTGTCGTCACAGCACGGAATCCTTGACAGGGCATCTGCGTTGGTGTGGAGCCTACCTGCCCTATGCTCGATTCGGAAGTCATAGGCTTGCAGGGTCAGGTACCACTGGGTGAGTCTCGGGTTATTATCTTTCATCTTGTTGAGCCATCTTAGAGGGGCATGATGGGTTACGAGAAGAAACGGCCCACAAGATAAAAACGGAGAGCGTCTATCGCCCAGCGTATAGACAAGCACTCACGTTCGACCGTGGAATAGTTCCTTTCGAGTGGTGCCAATTTCCTACTTAAAAACATGATAGGATGTTCCACCCCTTCTGTCTTTTGGGATAAAACTGCCCCCAACCCGGTTTCGGAGGCGTCCGTTTGTACTATAAACGGGCGCTTAAAATCTACACCCCTTAGAATGGGCTCACAACAGAGTTTCCCCTTTAGTTGCTCAAAAGCCAACTCTGCCTCTGGAGACCACCTTACTTGGTTCGGAGCATTTTTTTGAGCATGTCTGTCAAAAGGGCGCTCTCAGTGGCGGTTAGGTATAAATCTCCGATAATACCCTATTAACCCGAGAAAACTGCGGACCTGTCTCTTTGTTAGGGGCCTTGGGAATGTCCTAACCGCTTCTATCTTATCTATTAAGGGCCTTATCACTCCTCTTCCCACTATGTGGCCCAGGTATTTAACCTCCTTTCCTCCGAACATGCACTTGGAGGGGTTGAGGGTGATACCTGCCTCTCTCATGGCTTCCAACACCTTGCCTATGTGAAATAGGTGTTGGTCCCAACTGTCGCTGTGAATCACAACGTCATCCATGTACGCTGTAGCGTACAGTTGGTGTGGTCGCAGGATCCTGTCTACCAGACGCTGGCATGTCGCAGCTGCCCCATGCAGCCCAAAGGGCATACGGCGAAACTGGTAGAGACCTAGCGGGGTACTAAACGCGGTCTTCGGGTGGGATTCGCTTGTAAGGGGAATCTGCCAGTACCCTTTTTTTCATATCTAATGTTAGATATGCAGCCCTACCCAACCTATCCAGGAGTTCTTCTATCCTAGGTATAGGATAGGTGTCAAAATGCGAAATGGCATTGACTTTCCTAAAGTCTATACAAAACCTAGTACTGCCATTGGGTTTGGGAACTTGGACAATCGGGTTATTCCATGGGCTTACGGATTCTTCAATAACCCCTAAAGCCAGCATTTCCCTTACCTGATCTTTTACGATCTGTTGTTTCGCTGCGGGTAACCTATAGGGCCTTTGGTGAACAATTTCTCCTGGAGGGGTTATCACTGAATGGCTTACAAGGTTAGTTTTCCCCGGGATGGGTGTTAACACATCTGGGAACCGACTCAATAACCTTGCTAAAGCCTGTTGCTGGTGCCATGACAACTCATCCCCTATTTTTGGACTAGGGTTTGTTCTGCAATCGGGGAGCTGAGGACCTAGGTCCACGTCTATCTTATCTTTGCAGGTGGCGGCTAGCCCTTCAAACTCAGCCTGGCCAGAGGAACCAAATCCTCGGGCTCCCCTCAGAGTGGTGCTTAGCTCTTCCCTCTCTTCTATAGGTGGAAACCCTACTCTCTCGCAGATTAACTGCGCTATCCTTATTTTATTTTATTTATTTTATTTGCTTTTCTTATATACCGCGCTATTAAGATCAGTGCGGTTTACATTACAACTGAACAATGCAACAATGTTTTTTACATAACACAATGTGCTTACATAGAACAAGGGTACAGTCATAACGGGAGAATAACGGGGGAAACTATTTACAAGATATATACACATAAATTTACATAGAGTTAAATACAACTGATATTTGGTTATAGCTAGATCGAATGGGGGACAGGATACAGCCATAGGGAGAGGGCGGCTAACCGTTTTCGTGTTGGGTTATCCTATCTCCTACATTCACTTTGAAGTCTGTTTGGGAGGAATTTAATTAGCAAAACCTTTATAGCTCCCCGGAAATCAGGGTCTATTACCCCTGCCCCCACATCAACAGAGTTCTTTACCGCTAACCCTGAACGTGGAGCCACCCTCCCGTAACATCCAGGAGGTATCTCCACCTGAATACCAGTTTCAACCAGAGCTCTGCCTTGTCTGGGAATGATCCTATGTTCCGCACTGTATAAATCATACCCTGTAGCCTGCTCTGTTGCTCGCCTAGGTATTCTGGCATTAGGGGTGGTCCTACAGACACTCAAAATAAACTTAGGCTTATTTTCTGAGGCCTCCTTTTGGGTAATTCTCCTTTCCGGTTTCTTTCCAAATGAGGGAGCTAGTAATGGGTTAGGCTTTCCCTGGGTTTTACTAGAGGAGCCGGGTAACTTACTCTTCTCTTTACTGCCTAAGGGTGCTTCCTCCTTATTGGGCATAGCTTGTTTGTCTAACCCCCCAGTCCCTGCTGGTGGTAGACCAGTCTTGTTAGCAGCTTCTCCTAGTAACCCTTTCTCCAGGCCAGACCTGAATTGGGGCCAGTCTTTCCCCAGTACTAAGGGATGAGGGAGCTTAGGGACTATAGCGACAACTACTTCTTGCTCCAAGCCTAAGCCCTTCACTTTCACCTTGGTTAAGGGGTATGCTGACGTGGCTCCATGTACACATTTTATCCTAATGGAGTGCTCAGATTGGGTTGGGGTCTGCTCACTATGTGCCTGTATATCTGTCCACAGTTTGGCCGATATTATAGACTGCTCTGCTCCTGAGTCCAGGAGAGCTTCGGTGGGAATGCCCTCGACCTCCACAGTTATCAGGAATCCCTCCCCCTCGTCCTTGCAATGGGTGGAAACCAGAACTGTCCTGGCCTTGCATTCCCTACTATAGTGGCCCACTTCCCCACAGGAAAAACATTTACCCTGAGCATTCATACATTTCCTCCTGGGTTTTACACCTATGACCTCTCTTGACAAAGTGTTCCATGTCCTTTCTGAAACTCCAGGCTCAGGATTGTTTGCACCACCCACCTTCATCTGGCCGACCAACCTGGTCTCAAGAAAACGTTCCGCCAGCGAGGTGGCTTCCCTGGTGGTTTTACAATCCTGGAGGATCAGGAAGGACTTTAGTTCGGGAGGAACAGCATCTACAAATTGCTCTAACACTATGCAATCAAGAAGTGAATCAATAGATTTCCTTTGTGGTTCTAACCACTTCCAAACCAGGTTTTTTATCCGGTGACATAAGGCCCTTGGCATCTCTCCCAGTTTCAATTTACAGGCCCTCAACTGGCGTCTGTAAACCATTGGGGTAAGACCCAATCTAGCTTTTATGGCCTTCTTCATTTCAATATAAGAGGAGGCAAGATCATTAGGCATTGCCTGGTATGCAGCCAAGGCTTCACCCGTAAGTGAGGCTGCGAGGCGAAGTGCCCATTGGTCTTCCAGCCACCCGCTTAATTGAGCCACTCTCTCAAAAACATCTAAATAATCGTCCACATTGTCATCCTTGGTTAGAGGGCTAAAAGAAAAAATACCCTTCCCCGGTAGTCCCAGTCCTTGTGCTGCTCCCAAAGACGTGGTCACACTCCTGAGCGCATCTGATGTTTTTCTCTGCTCTCCTAACCAGTCTGTCATCAGTGATAGGAGCGGTTGCTGCTGATCCCGCATCATGGTGGCCATGCGTTCCTGAGCCTTAGCGGTCTCTTCCTGCTGTTCCCGGAAACGCTCAGCAACCCAGCCGATCAGATTTGGCTGCTCCATCTCTCCGCTGATGCTGTGAAAAAACAAACACAAACACACCAAGTGCGGATCTTCCACACACAGGCTGTTTCCCAATTCAACTGAGGACTACAGTACCCCACCCTGGCAGGCAATCCTACGCTGACCCAGCTTATCTACTGGTTACCTGCCAGCAAGGTAGGTTCAGCTCATCAAGGTAGACACCCTCCTGGAAACACTGCTCCGGTCCTCCTTCCGCTGTCCGTCTGGTCCTAGGGCTGCTGCAGCTCCTCCGTGGCCTCTCCGGACTCCTCCCAGGCCCTCCTTACTTCCGGATATAGGCTTCTTAAAAAAAAATCCAATAGACTACGCCAATCCTGTCACCGCCTCCCTTGCCCAGGCGGTTGCCTAAGGCTTGGGAACGGGCAGTCAATATATTTATTTGTTTTAAGTGCCTATTTCTTGTAGTTGTGTAATAATCCAGCCGAGATGGTAATTACAGGCACACAGGATTTTTATTATTTTCAGCCATGGAACTTTAAAGATTCCAATTATCAGGATAAGGTAAGGATATTTTCCAACAGCATCAAACAAAGGCAAACTCGCTTCTCTTCAGCTTTGGCACTTAAATGAAAACACAGTATTTCCTCATACTATAACCAAACACAGCATTGAAACTCTGGTGCAAAAAGAATTAGAAAAAAAAACCATCTTCTTTCATAGCTTTAAAACAAACAGAAGTTGTTACATTTCCAAGCAGGCAAACTTCTGTTACACATTGGTTTTTCTTTCTTTTCACCAAGTAATTCCTTCAGCTTGTATCTCAGGCTTTTCACTTTCTAGCATACAAATGCTCACACACTCAGCTACGGCTTAAAACTTCAGGAACCTTATTTGCATATTTCTCAGCCGTGCTCTCTTGAAGGAGCAGCTACCAGGTTTAAAGCTTCTGCAAATGTTCTGGCCTTTCTCAATGCCTAGAGGCTACCGAACATTCCATTTCCTCATCAGAATTCTCCTCTATTAAACCAGGCATCTCTATTTCCATACTCTCGAGGTCAGAGTCTGCTTCAGAGGCACAGGATTCATACTCAAAACTATCAGGCTTTAATCCCTTCAGGATTTCTAAGACTTTAGTCAAGGCAGTGTCCTTCCTTCTCTGAGGAATAGTATAGCAGTTGGAAAGTCTCTTAGCTTTTAAGGAGTTAATAGAAGGCTTTTGGCGGCTCACCTTATCTTTTGGAATTGAGCACTTAACAGGCTTTACTGCTGAAGGCTCATGCTCCATGCATACTTCGGGGGAAGGGCTTCTGCTGCCAATATGGCTGACCAACTCCCCTGGGTAAGCTTTCCTTCTAGAAGTATATCTCCTGTCTCCCTTACAGGGCCCTGGGTTAGCTCCAAATCCTCTGGCTGGCTCTGCCCTTCTCCCAGAGGTTTCCAATGAAGTTCCCTTGACTCCCCGGGTACCTTCTTTGCGTGGTTCTCCAGAGCTTCTAGGACCTCCTCCCCTCCTGGGACATTCTGACCTGTTCCAAGCTGCACTGGAACCAGAACTAGGAATCCTCGTCAAGCGTTTCCCTTCACGGTTCTCAGACCTCTCTCTGAGTTCAGGCTTCCCTCTGAGTTCAGACTCCTTTCTTTCCTCCTCTGCTGCTTCCTCTCTCCTGAGTTCACTCTCTGGCAGTTTATATGAGTGCTTTCCCCTTCGGCTTCCTGGCCCCACCCCCAGCTGTCCCTCGTGAGCAGGGTTGGTAACCATGGAGCTGGGGTGTGTCTCCTTGCTACCTGCTTTCTGTGGAGAGTTTTTTTCTAGTTCAGAAGTTTTAACCCTTAAACTTCTGGTTCTTTCCCTACTATCTGGGGAAAATGCCTGTTTTTTTCCCTCTTTCTCTATTCTCTCTGCTTTCTGCGCCATCACAACTACTAGACTGCAGGAGTTTGGAACTGGCAGCTACTGGGGGCTGGGAAGGGCAGTCTGATAGCGAGCACTCCTCGGCTGAAAGAGAGGATCATGCCTGAGGCTCCTCCTGCTAATCTGCTAGACCCGCAGAATGTTGGGGAGACAAGGGGACAGCAAGCCTTGCTTTCAATGCACTCCTGATGATGCTGAAGCTCTCCAGAAGCTGAGCGTTGGGTCGGAGTGCTGACGGCAGAATACTTACGGTGATTGCCTGGGACGGCAGTGTTGGGGGCTGAATAGGCAGCACGGGTTGTCAGCATTGCCTTTTTTCCTGTACAATGAGGGTTTGATGGCCATCTTGTGGAACCCGCGATTTTTGTTTTGCCTTCAGTTTTTTGGGGTTCTCTCTCTCAATTAATGCGGTCCAAATGGGGTTAAATGGACGCAGGGGAAGCAGTCACATTTTTTTTGTTTTAATTTAGTGCTACAAGGCTGCAGTGAAAAAGCAGACAACAGAGCAAAAAGAGCCTGTGGTGAAATTAGGTAGCAGAGTCAGTTAAGGCAGTGGGACTGGCTGCTGCGGGGGATTTATTCTTTGCCTGATGAAGTGGTAAAAAAAAAAAAAAGCCCCTAAAAGAAACAGTAGAGTGACAGAGAAACAGGCATTATGGCCCTTAAAAACCCACCTGCCTGGTGTGCGGTTCATGTCAGGGGTAAGTGTCCAGTGCTGGATTAAGTTCAGGTCTGAGGAAGAGGGCCTCCTGGAGGGTTAGAGCGCTAGTGTGCTGGGTCCTTCAGTGTGTGGTGGCTCTTCACACGCTACAAATGCCCATGCAGTGCTGCAGCGCAGGCTGAGGTGCGGGTACCCAAAAAAAGGCCTTAAAGAGCATTCTGGAAAAGGATAAGCGAGGGGGATTAGCAAAGCGATTTTTCCCTTGAGTTTGTTCTTCTGCACAGAGCTTTCTGCATGAAGCAGCAGACAAGGCAGCTAAGGCGAGTGCAAGGCAAGGGGCTTAAACAAACCATGCTGGGGTGCTTTCAGCGGACAGCACAGGACAAGCCAGGCCCTAGTGGACAGAGACTGGAGGATGACCTTTGGGGGGAGGTAGGGTCCTTTCAGTCTGCAGAAGAAGAGGAGGACTGTGAGGAGCAGGCCGAGGAACTTGAGTTGGAGGAAGGAGAGCTCCCTCAAGTGGAAGAATCCCACATAGTGCGTGTCTTTCGGAGGGAAGTGCTTTCAGTCTTGGCTACACATTCATTGAAGGCCCTTAATATGGGAGCTGAGACCCCGTTGGAGGAGGAGCCACTGAAAGATCTGATTTTCCAGGCAATTTGGATGAGACAGAAGGTGTTTCCTATGCACTGGGTGATTAAACAGATGATCCAAGAGGAATGGGATGTACCAGAGTCCGCATTGAAGGGTATGCACACGATGTGTCAGCTGTACCTGCTCCTAGAAAAGGATAAGGATCTGCTGCGCTCTTGAGGGTCAATGCAGTGGTGTCAGCTGTGACAAGGAAGACTACTCTACCAGTAGAAGGGAGTTCGGCATTTAAGATGTCCAAGATAGGAAAGTGGAAATGCTCCTCAAGCAGGCCTTTGATATCAACACCCTCTCATTGCAAGCGTCAATGTGCAGGACCATCATGGCATGCGCTTGTTTGCACTGGATGCAATGGATCATGCCGTCTCTGGGGACGTCCTAGCCACTACTGCCAAAGGCGCTCGTTGGAATCCGGGGTGGCTTATTTGACCGATTCCTTTATGATCTGATCAGAAGCTTATTGAAGGGAGTGGCGGTAGCGGCACGTCGCTATCTCTGGCTGAGAAATTGGTTAGAAGATGTCTCTTCTAAATCCCGGCTTAGCAAGTTACCCTTTAGAGAGAAGCTGTTCAGAGAAAATTTGGAGAAATTGGTAAAGTGAGAGTCCAAAGGCGGTCACCTGATAGAGGACAAACAGAAGACGGTTAGGGCTGCTGTGCCTCAGAGGACAAGCGTAGACTTTCTGCGTTTTTGAGCAGTACAATTTTCACCCTATCAGAGAGGCAGATTCCTGTCCAGGGGACAGTCCTTTCGCAGGTTCAGGGGGTCAGGTAGAGGTTTTTCTCTTTCACCCTTGTGGCCCCTTAAAAAGTCACAATGAAACAAGGGTCGCCCCCACAGGAGTAGTACCCATAGGAGGTCGGCTGTGGGACTTTTATCCTGTGTGGGCACAGATTACATCCGATCAGTGGGTGTTAAAGTCATTAGAGAGGGATATGCTTTGGATTAGCCACTGCGTAAAGCACATTTACAAAGGTGGTGATGGTGGTCGCGGCAGGATATCTGGACAATTGGCTTATCTGGGCAAAGTCCAAGAGCAAGATTGAGCGCATCACGGCAAGAGTCATCGCATATCTACAGAGTCTCAGATGGGTTATAGACTTTGTGAAGAGTCAGCTCAGACCCTCTCAGGACTTGGTGTATCTCAGGGCTCGGTTTCAGACAGCAACAGTTTGAGTATCCTTGCCGGAAACTCGGGTGCTGACATTGCAGGAGCAGATCAGAAGATTTTGCAGCAGACAGATACCAACAGCCTGGCATTATCTACAGGTGCTGGACTCCATGGCAGTGACCATTGAGTTTGTGCCTTGGGCATGGACTGCAGAAGAGCTTGTTGCAAAGGTGGTCTGTGCAGTCATACCCTTTCACTTCCGCTGCTGTGTGCAGCGAGCACCTGCAAGTCACTCCAATGGTAGCTACAGGGTGATAACTTGCAGGTGGACGAGCAGGCATTCCTCTGGAAAGTCCCTGGTGGGTTCCTGTAACAGTGGATGCTACTCTGATGGGCTGGGGAGCTCACTATGAAGGTCACATCGCACAGGGGCATTGGTCGGTACAGGAAGTGTCTTGATCGATCACTCGAACTGAGAGCGGTATTCTTGGCATTACAATAGTTTGGTTCTCTCTTTCGGGGCAGGGCAGTGTGAGTGTTCTCAGACAATGCCACAGCGGTAGCATATGTCAATTGCCAGGGCGGAACAAGCAGTGTGGATTTAGAAGGCAAAGTGGGCCCTTTTATGGCCTGGGTGGAGGCTAATCTGCAGGCCTCATCAGTAGTGCATGTGGCAGCCGATTAGCTCAGCCGGGTTCATTTGGGCCCAGGGGAATGGGACTCTACACGACACGGTTTTCGCTCTTCCGGTCCAGCAGTGGAGTCAACCGATTGTGGACCTGATGGTGATATTTGAATCAGCCAAGGCAGCCAGATTTTACAGCAGAGGTCGCAAACAAATGTCCGAAGGACTCGATGCCCTGGTTCAGAGGTGACCAACAGAGGGTGCTCTTTGTGTTTCCACCATGGGTGCTCATAGATCAAGACATACAGCGGATAGAGGTGCATCAGAGCCTTGTGCTACTAATAGCGCCTGCCTGGCCTCGTCACCCATGGTATGCCGATTTGGTGCACTTGACAGTAGACCGTCCTTGGAGGCTACTGCCTCGGCTAGATCTATAATCTTGGGGTCCCATTCTGATGCCGCAGGTGGATCGGTTCTCACTTACGGCTTGGCTATTGAGAGGGTGCAGTTGCTCTGTAGGGGCTACTCATCTCAGGTAATCGCCATGTTGCTAAAAGCTAAGCGGCGTTTGACACCACTAGCTTATGTGAGAGTGTGGAGAATGCTTGAGGACTGTCTGCATCAGTGCCGGAGGTGTTTGTGTTCTTGTAGGCTGGTTTCGAAAAGGGGCTGTCCTGTAGCACTCTCCGGGTACAGATAGCAACTATCTCCTGCTACTGGGGAAGGATGCAAGGCGGTTCACTAGCGGTGCATCCGGATGTTGTCGGGTTTCTCCGGGCAGTAAACAGGAATGTCTGCCATTGAGAACAGTAATTCCTCCATGGGACTTCAATCTGGTTTTGTCAATGTTAACAGAGCTGCCATTTGAACCGTTGGGTTTGTGTACTTTAAAAGATCTTATACTGAAGACTGTATTCCTCATAGGGATCTGTTCTGCGAGATGGATCTCAGAGCTGCAAGCATTGTCGTGCAGAGAGCCCTTCCTGGTTTTAGCCAATGAAAAAGTGGTCCAGAGGCCGATTCTCTTCTTTTTGCCTAAAGTTTTGTCAGGGTTTTGTATGAATCAGTTGGTAACGCTCCGGGTGTTTCCGGGAGCAGGTGGAAAAGAGCAGGATCCGCTTCTTCATCAGTTGGATTTACATAGAATGTTATGATGGTATTTGAAGAAAACAGTCTTTTCAAAAGTTGGACCAGTTGTTTGGAGGAGTACGCAAAAGAGAAGCGGCTTCGAAAGTCTCCATTTCCCATTGGGAGAGGGAGGCCATATCCTCTGTTATTTGCTAAGGCACAAGCAGGTGTCGGTTGGTTTGAAAGTGCATTCGACTCGGGTGCATGCCATGTCGTGGGCGGAGTCACAGATGGTACTACCAGTGGACATCTGTAGGGCGGCAACTTGGTTGTCCATACATGCGTTCATTAAACATTATAGGCTGCTGATCAAGTGACAGGATGCCTGTTTTGGAGCGACGGTTCTTCAGGCCGGTCTTGCAGGTCTCTCCTATGTTTAGTACTGCTATGATACATCCCACAGGTGCAGGACTGGACTGGAGGAATGATAAGGAAGGTGAAATTAGGCCTTACATGCTAATTGATATTACATGAGTGAGTCCAGTCCAGTCCCAATCCCACCCGGGTTATGGTTATTCATTTTAACTCCATAGATATCTCTGGGTCCTGAAGGATGTCAACACATAGTGGGGACCAGGAGCGCAGGCATGGAGTAGAATCGTTGAGGGGAGCACAAGGAGATGCTTTTGGAGCTCAACTTGGCACATTTGGAAGTGCCCAAGCGAGGCTAGGATCGGAGGTCTCAAATGTGGTAAGTGATACCTCTCTCAGGTGGGGAGTGGTTTTTCTGTCAGGGGGGGGTGCAGTATATATAGTTCTAATCAATTGTGGTAAAGTTGCTTTCGTGAGTCTGCTTTGTCAATAGGATACGGGTTGTGGTTGGAAGTGCCACTAGTATGTATACCCTGATGTCATCAAACATGACATGCTCAGTCTCCAAGCTGCTGGTGTGTTGACACTGCCCACAGATGTGGGACTGGATTGGACTCATAGTAACATAGTATATGATGGCAGATAAAGACCAGTATGGTCCATCTAGTCTGCCCAGCAAGGCGGCAAGAATAGGTGCACTTGCCGCTCTGTGCAGGTCACCTCTCCCCATGTCTTTGTTTAGGGGTGTACCCACCGCTCCGTATAGGTCGCCCCTATTTGTTCAGATTTAAGAGATAGTTATGCTTATTTTGATTTTATCCTGTTGCCATAAAGGGATCCACTATGTCTTTCCCATACCATTTTGAATTCTGTCATTGTGTTTGCCCTACAACTTCCATCGGAAGGGCATTCCAAGCATCCACCACTCTTTCAGTCAAAAGGTATTTCCTGACATTGCCTTTCAGTTTACCCCCTTGCAGCTTCATGTTATGCCCTCTAGATTTACAGCTTCCCTGTCTTTGGAAGAGGTTTGTTTGTCCATTAATAAAGGTCTGAATCATATCTCCCATGTCCCTCCTCTCCTCCAGAGTGTACATATTTAAGTCTTCAAGTTTTTTCTCATAAGTCTTATGATGCAGGCTCCAAATCATTTTGGCTGCCTTTCTCTGAACCACTTCCAGCCTTTCTATATCCTTTGCGAGATATGATCTCCAAAACTGAACACAATATTCCAAGTGAGGCCTCACCAGTGACTTGTACAGTGGCATTAGTACCTCTTCCTTTCTGCTGGTAATTCCTCTCTGTATGCCACTGAGCATCCTTCTGGCTTTTGCCACCGTCTTGTCACACTGTTTTGCCA
This sequence comes from Ichthyophis bannanicus, assembly GCA_033557465.1. NCBI lineage: Eukaryota > Metazoa > Chordata > Amphibia > Gymnophiona > Ichthyophiidae > Ichthyophis > Ichthyophis bannanicus. The sequence goes on from CM066032.1 coordinate 592,943,526, forward strand.
CCTTGAGATCATCAGAAACAATCACACCAAGGAGGTCTTTCTCCTGGTCCATGCACATCAATTTCTCGCCCCCTATTGCATACAATTCCCTTGGATTTCTGCTTCCCAAGTGCATGACACTGCACTTCTTCACATTAAATCTTCAAAGTTCTGTTTATTAATGATTGCATGGTACAAACAACAAATGACAAAGCAACTTTACAATTTTACATAAAAGAAACATGTCCCGGGCAGGGCTGTGTCTTGTCCACCACCCTGGGAACAAGGCAAAAACAGTCAAAGGGATACTCCATACATCCAATCTGACCTAAAAGACCTCCCCTCCCCCCCCCCCATCCCATTCCCCCCTCCCCCCCCCCCCCACCCATCGCAGGGAGCGCAGCAGTACAGGATTCATGCCAGGAGCGACCTGCATCCCAGGCCACAACTATCCAATTTTTAGCACGTCACTACGGGCCTTGGGTCCCAACCTCTGAATATAGGGCAGCCAAATCAACAGAAAGGTAGCCCACTTCTGAGGATGCCCCAGCGCACTTCGCCTTTCCATAAGCATAAGTTGGTGTAGGCTATTGCACCACTCACAAAAGGTAGGGGCCACAGGCTCTCTCCAGCGACTAAGAATAGGACCCTTACCCACCAGACAAGCCTTGCGCACCAACACCCTCTCCCATCTCCCCTTTGGGTGGAGTGGTCCTAACTGATCCAGCACTACCAAATTCCCCGACCAGCAAATCCGTTGGCCCAGTAGGCCACTAAGATATGCCTCAATGTGCCGCCAATACCTGTGAATGGAAGGGCAGCCCCACCACATATGACCCAAGTCTGCCAATGAACAAGAACATTTAGGGCACCCGCCATGCAGGGCAAGATGGCTTCTAAATGCCCGCCTCGGAGAGAAGTGGGCACGAAGGATGCATTTGAACTGCACCTCTCGCCAGCAGGCCCCAGCCACTAGTTGCACAATCCTGCCCAAAGCAGCCCGAACGGAACCCGGGGCTATTTCCCGACCCAACTCTCGCGCCCATAGGCTCTCCAACACCGAGTAGTCAGGAGGCGTATCCAATCGGTCTAATCGCTTCTTCAAGTCAGCTATCGTCGGAGGGGACTCCGCCCCCAGAGCAAAAAACTCAATGATCCGCTCCGAGTGCTCCGCAATGAGCTCACGCCTCGGCAGGGAGCCGACATAATGAGATAGCTGCGCATACGCAAAGGCGGATGTCCCCGTAGGCAGCCCATATTCTCCACAAAGCGCCCCCAAAGCCTTACAACGACCTTCAAGATCCACCACATGCCCCAGACGCCGTAGACCTACACGCCACCACTGACGAAAGGAAGCCGAGTCGGAACCTGGCAGAAAGCAGGCATTACCTTGTATAGGCAGCCAGCAGGAAACCGCAGCATCGCTGCCACAACACTTGTTTAACTGGTACCACGTGCGCCGCAGCACCTGTAACAAAACACTACTCATCAAACGAGCCGGCAAGGCAGTCCGCTTCAAATGCAAGACCGCTTCCAAAGAGTGGGGCGCAACAAAGGCTGCCTCAAGCCCTCGCGGGGTATAAATCTCAGTATCCCCCAGCCAATCACTTAGATGTCGTGCTTGGCACGCCAGCGCATATTTCCAAAGATCTGGCACCCCGACCCCACCTGATTTCTATCCCCCGCGCATCCTAGCCAATGGTATACGGGCTCTTAGACCCTTCCAAAGAAAGCCCCGGATCTCCTTCTCCAAACGTGCCACATCACGCTTCAAAAGCCACACTGGAAGTGTTTGCATCCAGTAGAGCACGGGCGGAAAGATCACCATCCCCAAGGCGGCCACTCTACCCAAAAGAGACAAGGGGAGGGGGGCCCAAGCCCGCAGCTGTGCTCGAACCTTGGAAAAGATACATTCGAAATTAGCTTTATACAGCAGTGCCGGCGTCCTAGTTAACAAAATACCCAAATAAACAAAGGACTCGTCCGCCCAGCGGAGTGGGAAATTCCCAAGCCATCTCCCCCGCAACGCGCCCCCCACATCTAGGGCCTCCGATTTATCTATATTGATACGCAGCCCCGCAAATTGGCCATATAGAGAGAACTCCTCAAGTAAATGCGAGAGGGATTGTTGGGGAGAAGTAAGGTGAACAAGGATATCATCTGCAAACGCAGCCACCTTAAAGCCATGGGAATCAATGCGCACGCCACCTATACCGGGGGATTCCTCAATCCTCCGTATCAGCGGATCCAGAGACAGTACAAAAAGTAAAGGGGAGAGCGGGCAGCCCTGACGTGTACCTCGTTCCAATCGAAACATGTCCGAGAGCACCCCGTTACATAGAACCCCAGCCGTGGGGTCCAAATAAAGCAAATCCACCATCTGACAGAAAGGGACACCTAGCCCATAGTACGGCAAAAGAGATTTCAAATACTCCCACTGTACCTGGTCAAACGCCTTTTTGGCATCAAAACTAATTACCAGTGATTGGAGGTCCCTTTCCCGGACCTACTCTAAGGAGGCCAGGAGTCGTCGCAAATTCCGCACAGCATAATGCCCCTTAACAAACCCAACCTGCGATTCATGGACCAAATCCCCCAATACCAGAGCCAGTCTATCGGCCAAAACCTTTGCCAGTATTTTCAAATCAAAGTTCAATAAAGAAATTGGCCGATAAGAAGCTGCTTGGGTAGGGTCCTTCCCTGGTTTAGGAATTAAGGTAATATGCGCATGGTTGGCGCCCCAACTAAACTTCCCCTGAGCCACCCTTTGGTGGTACATAGCCACCAGTGTTGGAGGCACTAACTCACCCAACAGTTTATAAACCTCGGCCCCAAACCCGTCCGGGCCAGGCGCTCTACAACAGCTAGCTCTCTGAATAACCCTATAAACCTCATCCACTGTCACCGGGGCATTGAGGCACGCCCGCTGCTCTGCCAGCACCTTCGGCAATGGTATTTCCCGCAAATATTTCTGCATTTCGATCGGAGCTCCCTCCATTCGGGCATATAATTTCTGAAAGAAAGAGCGAAACACTCTAGCTATGGCTACATTATCCTTATGCAGGACACCCTGACCATCCCGTAGCGCTGCCACCAACCGAGGGCCCCGGTGACCCTGCAGGCAACGCGCCAAACGTTTCCCGGGCTTATCACCAAAGCGAAATAGCTGGTACCTATAGTACATATACGATTTATTCGCCCTCTGGTGGAGTAGTTCATTAAGAGATGTTTGCAACTCCCAAAGCCGTCGCTTATTGGTCACACTGGGATCCCCGGCACACCTCCGCCGACCTCGCACCACCTGCTTCTCCAATTGAACAATCTGCCAGGCCAAAAGCTTCCGCTTGCGTGCCACATAGGCAATAATATCTCCCCTCAACACGACTTTCGCCGTCTCCCAGAGCAGCTCTGGATCATCCTGGTGTCGCTCGTGATGAACCATAAATTCCTGCCAAAATTTAACAATACGCGTTCGAAACTCACCATCATGATACAGCCCCATAGGAAACCGCCAGAGCCTCATCGACATGGCCGAGCTCCCCCAGCCTAATTCCACCCAAACCGGGGCATGGTCCGACACCGCAGAAGGGCCAATCTGTGCATCTCCCACTTGTGCAAACAACCTTTCCGAGACTAAAACATAATCCAGTCTAGCACTAGTTCCATGAGCTCGCGATTGATGGGTAAAGTCTCTCTCGGACGGATGAAGCAGCCGCCATGGGTCAACCAAGCCCAGGCGGGTACATAAGCCCTGCAGTGCCTTAGTATGCGTCCCCCCCCCTCTGCCGGACACATCTAGCTCAACATCCAACACCCCGTTCAAATCACCGGCCAATATCAAGGGAACATCAGGCAGCTGTTCGATTCTAGAAGCTAATCGGGCATAAAGCGCCCGATCCAATACATTAGGGCTGTACAGGCAACCCAACACGACAGGCCAACCGTCAAGATTACCATAGAGCAAAATATACCGGCCTTCTGGATCGGAGTACTCCTTAAGTAGTTCAAAACAAGTCTGCTTACTAATCAATATGACCACTCCACCCTTTTTCCCCTTAGCCGGAGAGCCCCAACTCTGCCCCACCCACATCTTCTGCAATTTAACATGCTCCTCAGCCATCTGGTGGGTTTCCTGCAACATAGCTATATCGCATTTCAGCCTAGCTAAGGCCTGCAGCACTTTATATCGTTTAATGGGATTGCCTATCCCACAGACATTCCAAGAGATGACTTTCAGGGCGGATCATAAATGAACAAGATTTCTGTACCAATCAGACTGAAATAATGAGGAAAGACCCCCCCCAGCCTGGGCCCCCCCCCCCTAGGCATTATAATGCCCCCATAGTGTCCACATTCAATCAAGCAACAGTAGCGCTGCGCTCCCTGCGACCCCCCCCCCTTTTCCCTCCCCTACCCTTCCTACCTCCCTTCCCCGCACAACCCTGCCCAATCCCTTTACCCACCCTACCTACACCCCCCTCTATTCTCTCCACCCTTCCCCAACTCTCAACCACTAACCTCCATCCCACTCCCATCAGGGGTCACTTAGGATGTGAGACGAGCCCCCCCCCCCCACTCCAAACGTCCTCACACAGTGTCATAGGGAGCCAAGTAGTCTCACCCCGCTCAAACACATAGGGAATAACCTCCCCAGGGGGGGGCAACCACTCCAGCTCAACCGAGTGTTTCACCCAAAAAAAAAACTCAGCTACCGACCTGATCAGGCTGGGATGGCTCCCCCCCAGAACCGGAGATGCTACAAACACTCACCACCCATTCCAACCCCCAGATATCCCCAGCAAGACATTCCAAGGCCCCAAGTGCCCATCAGCAGCATCTTCTCCTCAACCCCCACCCCTACACAAAACCATTCACATATTATAACCAAGCCCACAACATTAAGACATTCCAGTCCCCAAATTACTATCCGAACTGTACCCCTCCCGCCCGCCCCCTCACAGTCCATCCCCCACCCGCAACAGTAAAGCCCCACAAACTACTTTACAGCACACAAACAGCATACAGCAATACAAAACAAAAGTCATATACCACACTCATAGCAAGTCCAAACTTCTCACTGTGAGCAGCAAGGTAGGCCAAGGGGGGCTGGGCTGGGGCTGTAATCCAATCGGGGCTCCGTGGAGGTCAACCAGCCCGGGAATATTAGGGGTGCACCCAGGTGCCAGGACTCCGCACCACCAGTCCACAGCACCCGCCGGAGCTGATGCACGAGGCCCCCAGATAACTATTAAGGCATCGAAGAGCCACCAGCATAGCACGCCGTGCTCAGCCCGGTCCCCCCAGGAGCTTTGTGCGCGGGCCAGGACACAGAGACATAGAGTTCTCTGGGCCCATACCGACAACGGTAGGGGCCATGGACCCAACAGGAATCTTCTTCGGGCCCTCTAGCACGCACAGTAACCAGCAGGCCCCAGCCCTAATCAGATAATAAGGAGCAGTCTCACTGCTCTTCCAAAGTCGAGGACACCGATGCCAACAATTGCTCCACATAGGAACGCGCCGCCGCCGCTGACTCGAACGCCCGATGCGATCCCTGATGCAGCACGTGGAGCCGGGCGGGGTACTGAACGCTGAACCGAACCCCAGCCTCTATTAGCTTTTGGCACAGCGGGGCGTAGGCTTTCCTGCGTTGACTTAAGGCAGCGGAGTAGTCCTGGGTTATCCGGATCTTTGCAGTCTCCCACTCGACAACTCCCTTGCGCTTCGCCGCTCGGAGCACTGCATCCTTTTGTGTATAGCACAGAAATTTGGCCAAAACCACCCTAGGCCTGTGGTTTCCGGATTGTTGCTTAGGTCCCAATCTGTGGGCTCTTTCCACCACAATAGGACCACTCTGCTCAGCCCCATCTCTCAAAAAGGCAGCAAAGTTCTCCACGTAGCTTCTCAGGTCCTTTCACATTAAATCTTAACTGTTAAGCATTAGGCCTTTTCTTCCAGCTTTTGTAGATCTTTCCTCATGTTCCCCACTCCCTGAGGGGAGTCCACTCTGTTGCAAATTTTGGTGTCATCTCTGCAAAAAGACAGACTTTTCCATTCAGCCCTTTGGCAATAGCACTTAATATAATGAACACTACCGGTCCCATGGGGCACACCGCTAATCACCTTCCTTTCATCCAAGTGAGTTCCATTTACCATCACCCGCTGTTGTCTATCAGTCAACCAATTTCTGTTCCAGTTCACCATCTTCGGACCCATCCCCAAGCTGTTGAGTTTACTGATAAGCCTCCTATGAGGAACAGTATCAAAGGCTTTGCTGAAATCTAGGTAGATCACATCCATTGCATGCCCTTGATCTAGTTCTCTGGTCACCCAGTCAAAGAACTCAATCAGATTTGTTTGGCAAGATCGTCCTTCTTCCCTATTACCACTTTTGTGGAGAGGTACCACTTCAGCCCTTCTCCAGTCCCATGGAACTTCTCCTGTCACCAAGGATCTATTAAAAACATCCTTTAAAGGCCTTGCAAGAACTTCTCTGAGCTCTTTCGATATCCTGGGGTATATCACATCTGGTCCCATAGACTTGTCCACGTTCAGTTTTGCAAGCTGTTAGTGGACAAATCTATAGGACTAGATGGGACTCATTCAAGGAACATCAATTAGCAGGTAAGGCCTGATTTTACTTTAAAGAGGACCCGGGAAATCTACTGCTTACCCTGGGATAAGTAACGTGGAATCTGTGTACCTTTTTGGGAACCTGACAGGTACTTGTGACCTGGATAGGCTGCTGTTGGAAACAGGATATTGGGCTTGATGGACCTTTGGTCTAACCCAGTATGGCATATCTTATGTTCTTGTGTTATGTTCATATAATCACTTTCTATACAAATCTTTAAAGGAAGATTATTCAGTAGTCTGTCCTCAAAGAACTTTTCTATGTAGTAACTTTCTTAAAATAAGAATTTAATGGAATAGCTAATTTATTAATATGAATACTTCTATTCAGTGATCTAGAAGGAGATATTCAACCCTGTTAAACCAAATAAGATGTAACAAGACTGTACAATCCTTGAAAGGGGAGAGACAATAATTTAAATTCAATCCTGCCTGAATAGTAATCTAATGTAAAGGTTTTATTAATGGAGAAACGTCAAACATTGTAACATCTATATTAAATTTCACTGCTGTATTCTGCAAAACTTGAAGCAGTGAGGTAAACCTATATACTAGATATTACAGAATCCATATAGGTGAATGTAATTGCTTAAATAACCTTAAGATGTTCAAAAGACAAAAAATGTCTTTATCTGGTGTATTATACGAAGATTGAGGAGGTATTCTGTACCACTTTCCCAATATGCAGATCAAATGCCTTATCTAAATCCAATATTACACCTAACGTCTAACTGGATTGCTGCATTTTTAAATTAACATCTATCTGAGGACCTATACTTGGAATGGATTTGTTTCGCATCTACCTATATATATGGGTATAACAAAATTTCTTCATCCAACTATTGGCAAAAACAAGCAATAGTCTTGTAAAGATGATTGAAAAGGGATCACTATCTGAATATCATCTGAGTAAAGAAAGTTCCCCATTTCTCTTTATTTTATAGGAGCATAACTTTAAAAAAAACCCACAAGAAATAGTGCAGTGGATAGATCTAGCTTCATCAAGATACCTCATTTCCCTCATCTACAATCTTCCTAAGATTAGACACTAATGCTTGCAATAATGTCTTCATACTAAAACCTATTCTAAAACATGATTGCATTAGATCTAACAAGTCAAATTTCCATATTAAAAAAACACCTGCAACAGACCTGCTACCATAGGCTCTATCAACTTTGCCAGAAATAGAAAACTGGCTACTGAATGATGATGAGAAAACTGCAGTTTATGACTATTTGGGGATTTCAAAATAACTTAAAGATCATTCTTTGGCAAAGTAGTAAAGTGAAAAAAATAATTTAACTATTCTTTCTTTAAATAATTGCATCTATCTTACCAGGAGACCATTTTCTAGCTCTCTTGTAATTTTATCTGTCTAGATCAGGGCTTCTCAACCCAGCCCTTAGGACACACCTAGCCAATGAGCTTTTCAGAATAAGCACAATGAATATGCATAAGAGAGAATCTGCAAGCGCTTTCTCTGTTGTATGCAAATTTTCATGCATATTCATTGTGGTTTTCCTGAAAACCTGATTGGCTAGGTGTGTCCCAAGGATTGGGTTAACCCCTGGTCTAGATTCTTTTTGAATTTATTTAAATTCCAATAAACTATGATCCCACCAAGTCACAGGAGTTGATATACAATCTGTTACCAAACTATTTCTTTGCTCTCCTGTAGATGCAAATATAGCATCTGAGACCATGCCTCCCTACATGGGTTGGTTCTCGATCAACTAATTCTAAACTCAGCTTATTCATAAAAGCTTGGAACAACCTAACATGTTCACTAGTCACATTTTCAAAATGGAAAATAAAATCCCCCAAAATTAACAGGCCTAGATTCTAGACAATATGCCACTATCAGATCCTGCAGAATACCTAAAATATGGACCCACTGGAAATGTGATAGCAGGCCACAATGGGATTTACAATCATTGCTCTATGGTTGCGGTTTGGATCTCAAGAGCTGGACCGGCAACAAAGGGCCGGTGGTGGTAGAAATGGCAGGACAATGAGACTAGCTTCAGCAGTTTTGGGGGGGGGGGGTTTGTTTGCTTTTTGGTTTTTGATATATATATATATATATGTTTGTTTCTATTTTTGTTTTTAAATTTTGGCATGGGGGCAGAAAGGTTGCCACTGGAAATGGGCACACCCCAGAGAGACTGCAGCGCAAACCGTCCAAAACGCAGCCAGATGCAGCAGGGTGTGTGCAACTGCTCCACAGTACAGCTCTATACTTATTTCTCCTCCTAGTCACATAAAAATGAAAGGAAACCAAAGAAGGAGAGGTTTGCCTTCAGAAACGCTGGCTTTTTCACAAACTCTGGTACTAGCTGTGAACGATTTGAAGCTATGATATTCCCTACTATGGAACATATATGTTTACGGGCACACTAGCTGGAGGGCAGTACAATGAAATACTGCGCAGCCTTTGGCCAGACTGCTGACTCGTGTGCCCTGTATGCCAAGGGATCTGTGTACATGGTCTCAATTGTCTCTGCAAGGTAGTGTCACTGAAATCTGTGCAGGAGTCTGACTTGTGACAGGCTGATCTCTGCTGCTTCTGCTTAGCTTTGAAGCTAGAGCTGTGGTCACCAAAATCTTTCCCTTGCTGGGACTCATGTAGGGCCGGCCCATCCACTAGGCGGGCTAGGTGGCGCCTAGGGTGGTAGACCTCTGTGGGCAGCATGGCATGGCACCTGCAGCAGGCCATGTGCTTCTGCACACATGGCCTGCTGCTTCTGACCCCACCCCCCTGGCAGGAAGCTGTCAGAGAGAGGTCAGAAGTGGCAAGTCATGTATGCCGAAGCACATGGCCTGCTGAGCCTTCCCTCTCCATCGACCCTTCCATTGAAATTAGTGACAGCGGGGGGAAGGAGCAGTGTGGCTCGGAAGGGAGGGGATGGCATGGCTGGGGCTCATGGGTCACTGACATGGAAAGATGGAGGAGCGGTAAGTGCCAGGGTGGTGCCCATGCTACCAGTCCTACTTATTGGTATGCCTATTTCCCCTGCTGCATCATCACTGCCATTATCCCACTGCCTCTGGTGTTCTCTTTCCTTTACATTAGGCACTAGCTTTTCCTTCCAGTAAGTTAGTGTGTTGCAATGCAGAGCACTAGTTCCTTTCACCCATGGGTCTCAGAGACCAGCTAGCATATAAGCATCTCCTTTCATAAAGAATTGTAATCTTCCCCCCCCCCCCACTTGGCAAGCAAGAAGTCTACCATTACCAAAATCTCTGCTGTGAATCCCTACTGTTGCCAGAAACCATCTTCTAACTTCACCATAAAATATTTACTACCAGGATAAGAAAGATTGGGGTAGCCTTTGTGGAACTGATTTCCTTCTTCAAAGGGCTTTAACCACTCTAACCCTCTTGCCTTGAAGCTCCTTTTCCTTATCACCTCATTCAATCTCCAGCTATGCTCTACTGCCCCTGCTCTCCAGCTAGGCTTCTTCCTTAACCTTTGTCTTCTTTTGACCTTGACTTCTCTCTAACTGCTTGCCCTCAAATTTCTGCACCTCAGTTCTTCCCTTATCTGACCATCACCTGCTAGGTTTCACTCTTCATCATCCACCACCTCACTCTCTCACCCAATCTCTTCAAACATCTTTAGAAATCTTCACAATATCGACCCATCAGCTCTCTCCACTGCTGTTTCACAGTCTCTTTCCTCCACTTTGTCATTGAAGTCCTTTAATGAGGCAGTATCATCCTGTAACACTGTATTTTCTTCTGCTCTGAATGCTCTTTCTCCTCCCACTTCATGTCCTGTGAGGCATACTGTACCTCAGCCCTGGCTATTCTTTAAAACTCGCTACCTAAGTTCCTGTGCCCACTCAGCTGAGCGCTGTTGGCTCAAATCCCGCATCCTTATGGACTTCCTACATTTCAAATTCATGCTTACCTCCTTCCAGTCTGCCATAGCACTTGCCAAGCAATAGTACTATGTCCATTTACAAACTCTTTCCTCCAGCCCTTGCTGTCTCTTTACAACTCAACTCTTTCTTCAAAGTGCCTCAGCCTCAGACATCTCCTTCCCTTTCTGTCCAGACCTTGGCTGATTATTTCCATGACAAAGTCCACAAGATTTCTCTTGAATTCCCCAGGTGGTCATCTCCATACCCCCTTCTCCCTCTTCACTCCCAAATCCTTCTCTCAACCTCTGTTGCTCTCTCCTCCTTTTCCAAGATCACTGAGGTAAAAACCACACATCTTCTGTCCTCCTGTAAACTTATTACCTACTCCTCTGATCCCATTCCCACCCATCTATTAAACTCCATCTCCTCCACTGTTGTCCCTTCCATCTGTTATATCCTCAACCGATCGCTTCTACTGCAACTGTTCCTGCAGCCTTCAAGCATGCTGTAGTTACACTTCTCCTCAAGAAACCATCCCTTGATCTTAACTGTCCTTCTGAGTATTGCTTTTGACACTTGATCACCACCTTCTCCTTGATACCCTATCCTTGCTTGGATTTGGGGTTCTGTCCTGTCCAGATTTTTTTTTCCTCTCTCCCACCACACATGGTATGTTCTGGTGGATCCTCCTCTACTGCTATCCCGCTTTGTTGTACCCCAAGGCTCTGCCTTGGGACCTCTCCTTTTCTCTCTCTACACTTAGTCCCTTGGTGCACTCGCCTCCTCCCATGGTTATCTCGGCGCTGATGGCTCCCAGATCTATCTCTGCACCTGAAATCTCTCCGGGTATCCAGGACCGGATCTCTGCCTGCTTATCTGACATTAATGTCTGGATGTGGGAGGAGTGGCCTAGTGGTTAGGACAAGGTACTTCAGGCCGGAGGGCCGGGGGTTCAAGTCCCACCTGGGGACAGCAATCTCATGCTGGAGGGACTGGGATTTCTAGTCCTATAGGCACGCCTTGTGGTCTTGGGCAAGCCACTTAGCCCTCCATTGCCCATGTTCCCTGTAAGTATTAGCGTATGTGTGTCATATCCCCTCGTGTTAAATGTATCTCCCAATTGACCGCTTTGACCCGGTGAAAAGCGGGATATAAATACAGCTAAATAAATATAAATATGTCTCAATGCCATCTGAAACTGAACATGGTTAAAACTGAGCTTATCTTTCCCCCTACGCCCACTTCCCCCTTCCTCCTTTCTCACTTCCTGTGGATAACACCACTACTCCATGTTTCTTCGACTCACATCCTTGAGGTTATCTTTGACTCCTCTCTCTCCTTCTCCACACACATATATCCAACAGATAGCTAAAACCTGTTGCTTTGTGCTCGCTAACATTGGAATAATTTGTCCCTTCCTTTCTGAACACTCTACTAGGACCCTCATCCATTCTCTTGTCACCTCCTGTCTACTATTGCAACATCCTCTTTGCTGATCTTCCTCTGAATCATCTCTCCCCACTTCAATTTGTTCAAAAATCAACTGCACGGCTAATCTTCTGCCAGTATGGCTATGTTCATCACCCCTCTTCTCATCACTTCATTTGCTCCCTATCCGTTTCCGCATCCAGTTCAACCTTCTACTACTGACCTATAAGTGCCTTCTTTTGTCTGCTCTTCTCTACCTTTTCGTTCTTATCTCTCCCTTAACCTCTTTTTGGGAACTCTGCTCTTCTGGTAGATCCCTTCTATCTGTACCCTTCTCTTCTACTGCCAATGCCAGACTTCGATCTTTCCACCTTGCTGTTGCTTATGCCTGGAACAAATTTCCTGAGTCAGTACATCAGGCTCCATCTGTGGCCCTGTTCAAATCCAGGCTAAAAACTCACTACTTTGAGACTGCTGTTGGATCCTGATCCTCCTAGCCTCCTGTACCCCTCCTAGGTGTATCTTTATTTTTTTATTTTTATTTTATTTAACCGGTTGCATATACCACTTTATCCTTCAATCAAAGTGGTCGACAACACAAAGGGGTCTACATTGAACTAGAGGGGTGGGGCAACATGACGTACATGCAGACTTTTAGACATTTGGTGGTACTTTTCTTCTGTGCATGCCAGTGGTGTCCTATGTTAGGTGTGAAAGTGTTCTGTGAACAGGAGTGTTTTGAGCGCCTTGCGGAAGTCCTTAGTGTCACTTAGCGCTCTCAGTTCATCTGGGAGGGGGTTCCAGAGGGCTGGGGCTGAGAAGGATAAGGCTCTGTTGGAGGTGGTTTGTTTTACCATTCCCCTAGATATATTGTAGTCCGCACTTGTTGTATTGTCAAGACTGTAAGCTCTTATGAGCAGGGACTGTCTCTTACATGTCTCTGTACAGCACTATGTATGCCTGGTAGCGCTGTACAAATAAGTAGTAGTACTATAACCTGTATGATTTATCCAATCCTGGCAATGCAGGGGTCTTTCAATGACATCTGATGCACTGACCTCTCCAGCATTTAATAAATGGAATTCCTTTTGATGCCAATATTCTGCTTGAATTGTTGCGCAGGTGCCTTTGTGACTTCCTCCTGCTTATGTGTGGTTCAGCTTATTTTTCAGCACTTCTCAAATCTGTTACCTCAAGACAGGGCTGGCGCTTTCCTTGCTTCCAGGGCCTAGGGAGTCTGACAATCAGGTGCAGCAAGTGCGCAAAGTATCTGATCCCATGAAAGTCCCCCTCCTTCATGGCTTTCATCATGTTTGTCCCAATATCTGTTACAAAGAAACCTGGAAACATAGCACTTTGTTTGTACCCTATGTGCCAACCCTGGTGCCCATATTTCTGCTAAGATATGAATTCAGATATGGATGTCATCAGTTATCTGGCTGGGCAGCAGAGTCCACTGGTAGCCTTCTCCTGCTGCTCCCCCATTATACCTACAACCTCTTCTAACTCCCACCATTGTGCTCGTCAGGGAGATATAGACATGTAGCATTCTGACTAGTACAGATAATAGTCCCAGGTCTTGAAAGTAGGAACTGACAGTCTTTTTGCACCCTGCACCGCCTACCAGGCCTGCTGCAGAGAAAGCACAGTTACTTACCTGTAACAGGTGATCTCTGGGAACAGCAGGAATAAGTCTTCACATATGGGTATCGTCGGTACCGACGGAGCCTGCGCAGGAACGCTCCCCAGCGTCCAATAGGAAAGCTTTTGGGAGCATCCCACAGTGCCTGCGTGCTGCCTTCCCGCCTTTCCCAACTGCCTCTCTCCAGTTTGAGTTTTAAAGCTGAGACAAAGAGAGAGAGAGAGAGGAAAGGAAAGATAGATAGAGAGATACAACTCCTAGGGGAGGTGGGTAGGTTGTGAAGACTTATTCCTGCTGTTCCCAGAGATCACCTGTTACAGGTAAGTAACTGTGCTATCTCCAGGAACAAGCAGGAATGAGTCTTCACATATGGGGACTCCCTAGCTGCAGATGCCAGGGAGAGACCCCAGAGTTGTGTGTCCCTGAAAAGGGCTCCACCTCCCCCCATGGATCTCTGGCATCCAACCAGGGTAGGTGGGTAGGAGTTGATTAGGAATGGGTGTGACACTAGGAAGCAGAATTCACGCAGAAACAAGAACAAACCAACCTGAAGCGTGAGTGGATGGAAAGACAGAGTCCTTTATTAACCCTTAGGCCGCCCGACACAGGCCGTGTTTCGTCACCCTTCGTCAGGGGCTGGCCAGGCACAAAACTAAAATCATAAATAACAACCATTAACATACATTAAAAACAAAGGAACAGACTGACAAACTTGTAAAACAACATCATACATATCAATACTTAAACAACAATAAAAACATCAAAACCTTACAAATTATAATATCATAAAATCAATAAATAATGTGAAATAAATAAATGTGCTTGAAGGTACTGATCATCATAAAATCATATACATACATAAAAATAAAACAATATAAAAATTAAAACGATATAAAGAATTAAATTACCAACCTCTGTTGTGGACTCTAAAAAGTATTACACCACACTAATGAAGTAAAATCTGAAACGTTGCTAGGAAAACAAAAAACAGGATAATTAAAAAACTTGTAACTTAATTCTATATTTTTCATTAATCCAAAATGAAAGAAAAGGAAAGAAGGTGGAATAAGCAATGAGGAGAACAGGACAGGACATGAACAACAAAATCTTTAATAAAATAAACTACATAAGAAAAACTACATAAGAAAAACATAATGTGCATCAGTTTTAGATAACATTTGTTTTTGTGCATGTTTGCATCAAAGAATACAATTCTCCCTGCTTTTGGGCCCACGTTTAAATTTGTACAGATCCATTGGCAATGTCTTATCCATCATCCTGCCTTTATTGTTTTTTAGTAGAGCTCCTGGCTTCCTCCTGCTACAATTTTGAAGTACAAGTTTTGTTTTTTAGTAGAGCTCCTGGCTTCCTCCTGCTACAATTTTTAAGTACAAGTTTTTCTTATGTAGTTTATTTTATTGAAGGTATTGCTACAGGGTTAAGACCCTTCTCTGAACACCAAATGGTAAATCTTTTCCATTTGAAAGCATAGGAACGTCTAGTGGAAGGCTTTCTAGAAGCATGAATAATATCTCTGACTTGCTGAGAGAGATGGAAAACTTGAAGGTCTAGGCCTTCAGCAACCAGGCCCTGAGATGGAGAGACTGGGGGTTTGGGTGCCACAACGTTCCGTCTTCCTGGGAGAGAAGATCTGGAGCAGAACCCAACTCCAGGGATGGAGCTTGAGAGAGATGCAGAAGTAGAGGGTACCACACTTGGCGTGGCCAATGTGGTGCTACGAGAATCATAGAACCTCGGTCTCTCTGAAGCTTGAACAGTGTTTTGGGAATTAGGAGAATGGGTGGAAAGGCATAAAGGAAGTCTTGACCCCAGTGAAGGAGGAAGGCATCCTTGGCCTGAACTCCCTGACATGGAATACTGGAACAGAACCGGGGAAGTTTGGCATTCCACGGACTTGCAAATAGGTCTATGTCCGGGGTTCCCCAAATTCGAAAAATCCTGGCTATCTGGTCCCTGTGGAGGGACCATTCGTGTGGAAGCAGAACTCGACTGAGTCTGTCTGCCCAAGAGTTTTGAACGCCTGGAAGATATACTGCCATAAGATGAATTTGATGCTCTCTGGCGAAGGCCCACAGTTGCAAAGCTTCATTGCAAAGCGACAGAGAGCCAGTCCCCCCCTGCTTGTTTACATAGAACATGGCTACTTGATTGTCCGTGTGGATGAGGACTGTCCTGTAGCTGAGCAGGGAGTGGAACACTCTGAGAGCTAAGAAAATTGCTCTGAGTTCCAAGAGATTTATGTGTAGTGAAGTCTCCTGTGGAGACCAGATGCCCTGGGTGGAGAGATCTTGCAGATGAGCTCCCCAACCCATTGGAGAAGCATCTGTTGTAAGGGTTGCTTGGGGAAGTGACTGTTGAAAAGGGGACCCCAGCAACAGGTTTTGAGAGGACTTCCACCACTGGAGAGACCAAAAAAGGCGATTGGAGTTTGCTATTTTGTCTGACAGGCAACCTGATGCCTGAGTCCATTGGGTGGACAAAGTCCATTGAGCTGCCCTCATGTGAAGGCGAGCATATGGAACCACATGCACAGTGGATGCCATGTGGCCTAAGAGTTGCAACATTTCTCGAGCAGTTAAAAGGGGTTTTAACTGTATTTGGGAGGCTAACTGCACCAAGCGTAGACAACGGGCCTGAGGAAGATAGGCCCTTGCAGTTGTGGTGTCCAACAAAGCCCCTATAAACTCGAGGGACTGAGTAGGGGTGAGACTGGATTTTGGGATGTTTATTACTAGTCCAAAATACTGAAGGACACGCATTGTGCAGGTTAGACAAGTCTTGGCCTCTGCTTGAGATGTAGCTCGAATGAGCCAGTCGTCCAGATATGGGAAGACAAATATTCCTAGAGTGCGTAGAAATGCAGCAACTACTGCCATGCATTTCGTGAACACCCTTGGTGCAGAGGCCAGACCAAAAGGAAGCACCCTGTACTGGTAGTGCTTTCCTTGAAAAAGGAACCGAAGGAACCTTCTGTGAGTTGGATGGATGAGGACATGGGTGTACGCATCCTTGAGATGTAGAGAACAAAGCCAGACCTGACTCTGAAGGTATGGAAGCAGAGCACCGAGAGAAATCATCTTGAATTTCTCCTTGAATAGAAATTTGTTCAATTCTCTGAGATCTAAGATGGGTCTGTAGCCCCCTGTCTTCTTTAGAATAAGAAAATAAGGGGAGTAGAACCCTGTGCCTTGTTGAAGAAGAGGTGGTACTTCTATTGCCCCTTGGGCAAGAAGGATGGCAATCTCCTGACCTAGAAGGTTGAGGAGAGATGTTGGAGAATTGAACTGTTTCACCATGGTGTGAGGGGGAAGGCTTAAGAAATGAAGCTTGTACCCTTCCCTTATGATAGAGTGTCCTTTGCTCTGCTGTGATTTGCTCCCATCTGGGAGCAAAGTAAGTCAACCTTCCTGGGATGGTAAGGGGCTCTGGTCCTTCCAGAGCTAGAAAGGCTAAGTTCTCTAGTCGCAAGTCAAAGGCCCTGAGGAGGCTGAGGCTGCTGGGCCGTGGAAGGTCTAGCTGCCTTTGATTTGGCCTGTTTGGGTGGTTGCTGACGCTTTGCAGCAAAACGACCTGCAGAAGATGCCTGCTGACCATAAGCAGGATAGTATCTTCCCTTTTTGGAAAAGAAGGTCTTTTTAAACAATCTTTTCTTAACAGGAGCAGAGGTAGACTTTGAAAGTCGATCCAAAGCAGAGTTTTCAGCATCCATCTGAGTGGCCTTTGCTTGCCAATCCTTACCAAAAAGGTTTTCACCTGTACAAGGGAGATTTCCCAATTGATCTTGGACCCAGAGCTCCAAATCAGAAGCTTGTAGCCAAGCAATTCTGCGTGCCCCTATGGCAATAGCCGAAGCTCTGCTTACACACTCAAAAGAGTCAAAGGCTGCACGGTTGGAAAATTTGGAGACATCTTGGGCATGTTTGAGCCAAGTGAGAAACTCCTGTCTTTTATCCTCTGAAATGAAAGGGGTTAAAGTCTGCAGATGATCTGTGACTTCTTTTAGAAACATTCCTATATAGAGACTATAGGAATTGATCCTAGCAGCTAGCATAGCAGCTTGGAAAACCCTTCGACCAAAAGTATCCAGGGTCCTGCATTCACGCCCTGGAGGATTAGATGAGTGACTTTTTGCACTCTTTATCTTCTTCATGGCAGATTCTACCACAATAGAGTGGTGGGGAAGCTGAGTCTTGTGGAAGCCCGGACAAGGAGGGACACGATACATGGTGTCTAACCTGCGAGAATGAGGAGAGGTGGTGAGAGGAGTCTCCCACATCCTCAACATGAGATCATACAGAATCTCATGAACAGGTAAAGTAGCTGCCTCCTTAGGAGCTTTAGGATATTGTAAAATATCCAACTCCTTGGCTCTGGGTTCTGACTCAGGGGCCACTGTGATAGAGAGGCCCCTAGCCACTTCCATAACAAAGTCTTGAAAAGACAAGTCCTCTGGAGGAGACATTCTTCGTTTAGGTGAAGAAGACTCCTGAGGAAGAAGTATCGATGCTTCTACAGAACCCTCAGACTCATCAGAGTCTTCAGAGGAATCAAAGTATCGCCTGTCTGGATGCTCCTGTAAAGCCCGATAACCGTATTGAGTGGGATCGACATTGGGAGTAATCAGTACCGGTTCGGTACCGATGGGCATCATAGGACAGGGTACTGCTGCAATCGGTACCGGGAGCGATGCCGGTACCGGAGCCGGTACTAGCAACGGGGATTGTTGCGGTACCGGAGGCGTCGCAGCCTGTATGAAAGCCGTTAAGGTGCGCTGCATGGTCAGAATCTTCTGATCCATCGACGCCACCAGAGTCTGGATGTCGGTACCAGTGGGAGCCACCGGTACCCCAGAACACGGCAACAGGTGATCTGTCGAGGCTGAGCCATCGATGTTAACCTGTGACCCCATAGATAATGCTTTGGAAGCCGGAGCTTCCCTCCGGGGTAATTTTGCCGGTGCGGAATCCTCGAGGGCAAGCCCGGAGGCATCTCGATGCTTGGAGGGAGATCTGCCCTTCGAGGACCGGCCAGATTTATGCTTGGTTACCTGAGATCCATGGGAGGAAGAGGAGGCCCTGGAAGACGTCGATGCTACCGAAGCTGCATCAGAGGGAAACAGGGTACTGAGCTTGGCTGCTCGGTTCTGCCGACCTCTCTTAGACATCATGGTACAGGACATACAATCCGTGATGAAATGGTCAGGTCCTAAACACTTTAGACACCAGTCATGGGTGTCGGTGACAGAAATAGTACCGCCACATTTTGTGCATTTTTTAAACCCAGAAGCGGGCTTCTCCATGAGGAAAAACATTTTTAGGCCTAGGGCCAAAAAACTGAAAATGCACAGTAGAGATAAAGCGTTTTTATTTTTTGGGGGTTTTTTTGAAAGAAAGAAAAAGACCGGCGGTACCGGTCCGACGTCGAAGTAGGCAGACGCGACACAAAAGAATAAAGAAAAAATAAAGAACTTCTTCTGCGGTGACAGGAACATGACCTGCTGGCTCCGCGGAAAAGAAGAACTGGAGAGAGGCAGTTGGGAAAGGCGGGAAGGCAGCACGCAGGCACTGTGGGATGCTCCCAAAAGCTTTCCTATTGGACGCTGGGGAGCATTCCCGCGCAGGCTCCGTCGGTACCGACGATACCCATATGTGAAGACTCATTCCTGCTTGTTCCTGGAGATTGAGGTTAAAGGCCAAAGAATGAGTTTTTTTCAGATGATAATCTGGCGTATAAACCTAGAAAGATTTTTCTTGTAGATTATTGCTTTGCAGAAGTAAAAAAACAGCATAAAATTATACTTTTTTCTTTGGTGCCTCTAAAAGGATATGTCAAGTATTGGGTTGTCACTTATCAGAACTAGATGCTATATAGCTTCAAAATAATGTAACTAGCTCTACTCTTTTACCATTAACCAACTCTAGTATCCTGTAACAAGAGTGTATTATTTCTTATATAGCGAACAGATCTCAGAATCGAATCGGCTATAGACTGCTTTCACTTTCGTAATGCAGCCAGGTGCCTTCAATACATCAATGATCTGTTAATTTCGCTATTAACTTTACTTTTAATTTATTTTTCTTCTTTAAATTAATTTTTCTTTTTATTTTCAATAAAAAAAATTTTCAATAAAATTGAACTGCAGTTGAAGCCTTGTATTCTTCATGTTTTGATTGTTTGGAACAACTTTAAATGATGTTGTGAATCAACCTCAAGCGATCGAAAATCTCTCAAATCAACTAATGCTATAAGGTTGACATTGAATCTCTCTGGGCTCGTTGTAGGGCGATGAAAATACTTCCGCTCCAACTATAACACTTCAATTTTCACCATACTGCACTCAAAAGCCTTATAGCGAGGGATAGTCCAAAAGTATCCTATAGCTTGTATCTTTGTGTCATATGATAGACACTGTGCTGATCCAAAAGATTTTTCTTCAACGCTCTATATGTGCTTAAGCTTCATGGCTGAGTGTCTCACACTCAGTGTTCCAACATGAAAGCTGCTGCTGCAGTGTTTTAAACTGTTATGAATTCCTCCATTCCATTTTAAACTGTTAGAAATTGCTCCATTCCCGACGCATTAATAGGCGCCACAGCGTTTCACTATTAGCGTTTCTTCAGGGGACTGCCTATAAAAAATGGAACATTTGCCTTAAGTTATCCAATAACACTTGAATTTGAAAAGGTTGGTCTGTATGATTACAAAGAGATACTCACGGTCGCTTCCACACTGAGCCTTGCATTGAAAAAAACGCCGCGCATGCGGGATGAAATTGCTACTCCTTTTTAAATGCCTGGGAGCAGTCACGTGAAGTAGACCTCTTTAGCATATCCCCCATTCAATGGCACTGTTTAGGCCTGTTGGATACAAAGTGCCCAATCTAAAAATCCATTCCTGTTCTCGTCTCAGCAATGTCTGTGCACGAGATTTTCCTCCTGTTCCCTGAATAACATGATCAATGCAGAGACAGTGTAGTGTTGTAACTGAATGATTTTTCTCTATACAGTGCGATACTATAGGGGCTTGTACATATGCACAAGCCAATCGACTTTTGTGTTCTTTCATTCTAACTTGAAAAGCCCGAATAGTTTTACCTACATAGACCTGTGGACACGGACAGACGATGGCATACACTACAAATGTAGAATTACAGGTGGTGTGATGTCTCAATTTATAAGTTTTCCCATTATGTACAAAATGATCTGTTTCTAGAGTAATCGAACAAATGGTACAGGACCCACATTTATAATGACCCCGAATTTTTGATTCGTTAGAAGATGCTGTTCTTAATACAGTAGGGCTGAGGATTTCTTTCAAATTTCTGTGTCGTTGCCAAACGCATCGGATGTAATGATTTTCCAATCCTGGAGTGCTGCGCAAAACATTGCTATGTTTTTTTATGATCCGCTGCAGTTGATGACTAAATGGAGAATATTTAGTTATGAAATGTGATGTATTTTCATATAGATCATCTCTTTTGTTTGATTGCAATAATAAATCTCTGTTAACATGTAATGCTCTTTTATATGCGTTATTTATCACATGGTCAGGGTAACCTCTGGCTCTAAATTTTTGTTTCAATATAGTGGCTTGTATCTTATATTCTGCAACATCTGAACAGTTTCTCCTATAATGAAAGAATTGAGAGATTGGAAGGCTATTTTTCAGATTACTTGGATGGGCACTTTTATAATCCAGTAAGCTATTCCGGTCAGTAGATTTTCTAAATACTGATGTTTGCCAAACTGAACTTGTCTTAGAAACCTTGACATCCAAATATGTAATCGTGTCTACGGCGTGTGCATAGGTGAATTGAATGTTCTCATCGCGAGTATTTAGCCAGTGAACAAAGTATTGAAACTCTTGATCATTTCCGTCCCATAACATAAAAACGTCATCAATATACCGCACCCACAATCTTATGTTGGTGGATTTTTAGATTGGGCACTTTGTATCAAACAGGCCTAAACAGTGCCATTGAATGGGGGATATGCTAAAGAGGTCTACTTCACGTGACTGCTCCCAGGCATTTAAAAAGGAGTAGCAATTTCATCCCGCATGCGCGGCGTTTTTTCAATGCAAGGCTCAGTGTGGAAGCGACCGTGAGTATCTCTTTGTAATCATGCAGACCAACCTTTTCAAATTCAAGTGTTATTGGATAACTTAAGGCAAATGTTCCATTTTTTATAGGCAGTCCCCTGAAGAAACGCTAATAGTGAAATGCTGTGGCGCCTATTAATGCGTCGGGAATGGAGCAATTTCTAACAGTTTAAAATGGAATGGAGGAATTCATAACAGTTTTAAAACACTGCAGCAGCAGCTTTCATGTTGGAACACTGAGTGTGAGACACTCAGCCATGAAGCTTAAGCACATATAGAGCGTTGAAGAAAAATCTTTTGGATCAGCACAGTGTCTATCATATGACACAAAGATACAAGCTATAGGATACTTTTGGACTATCCCTCGCTATAAGGCTTTTGAGTGCAGTATGGTGAAAATTGAAGTGTTATAGTTGGAGCGGAAGTATTTTCATCGCCCTACAACGAGCCCAGAGAGATTCAATGTCAACCTTATAGCATTAGTTGATTTGAGAGATTTTCGATCGCTTGAGGTTGATTCACAACATCATTTAAAGTTGTTCCAAACAATCAAAACATGAAGAAATACAAGGCTTCAACTGCAGTTCAATTTTATTGAAAAAAATGTTATTGAAAATAAAAAGAAAAATTAATTTAAAGAAGAAAAATAAATTAAAAGTAAAGTTAATAGCGAAATTAACAGATCATTGATGTATTGAAGGCACCTGGCTGCATTACGAAAGTGAAAGCAGTCTATAGCCGATTTGATTCTGAGATCTGTTCGCTATATAAGAAATAATACACTCTTGTTACAGGATACTAGAGTTGGTTAATGGTAAAAGAGTAGAGCTAGTTACATTATTTTGAATCTAAAAGGATATGGACAGAGTTGAGACAATATGAGAGAGTTTTCAAAGGAATTTTCCCAGTGCCTAAAAGTATGCATAGTGCACATAGGGACTTGTGGTACAGGGGAAAGAACTGGGGCAGTGAGACAAAGGGCAGGAAAGTGGGTTTATATTTCTCCTTACTAGTAGGGCCGCTTGGCTTTTCTCCTCTTAAACTTTCCTCTCATGAAATGTGTAATTAGATCTTACCTGCTAATTGCCTTTCCTTGAACTTTCTCCGGGCCAGTCCAGGGTATGTTAGGGTTGTCAATCCCCTTCAGCAGCTGAGGACTGAAAGAAACTTCAAACTTTGCTGACAGCTTAAGCCACTCCCCTCGATGACAGTGGACCAGTCTTCTCCTGACAAAGCAGCTATAGCAGAATCTAAAAGACATAACTAAGAGAACTGATAAGACTGTACATTCCCCAGCAACGCATCAGATAGCTCAATGCAATAAGCAAGTACAAAAAAAACCAGATTGCTGAGAGAATCATGAAGAATGCTTTATTTTGGTTTAGGGTTTGTTTTTTTTTTGTTTTTTACTTTTCATTTTTCAAATAATATGTCTATACTAAAAGTAGAGGAATATGCTCCCCCGCAGAAGGCCAAGGAGACCCAATTCATGTCTATCCAAGAAAACCATGCGCCCCAACTCCTAGGCGCAAGCAGACAGAACAACGGAGACTGAAGACAAAATGGGTGGGCCCTGGACTGGCCCGGAGAAAGTTCAAGGAAAGGCAATTAGCAGGTAAGATCTAATTACACATTCCTTATCACTTCTCCGGGCCAGTCCAGGGTACATTAGGGCAGTACCAAAGCAGCACCTAAACATGGGAGGGACCTGCAAGACCGGCCACCAAAGCCGAAGCCCCTACACTCGCATTTTCTCTAGCGTGAACATCCAAACGGTAATGTCTAGCAAAAGTATGCAGAGAAGACCAAGTCGCTGCCCTGCAGATATCTACCGGAGGAACGAACGCAAATTCCGCCCAGGAAGAGGCTTGAGAACGAGTGGAATGAGCCCTTGCGGCGGAAGCTTTCCAGATGCCTCATATGCTGCTACTTATAGCATTCTTAACCCAACGAGCAATAGAGGACTTAGAGGCAGCCTGACCCTTTTTTGCGCCCGCAAACAGTACAAACAATCTGTCCGATTTGCGAAAGGATTTCGTGACCTTCAGGTAACTGCATAAGACACGTCCCAAATCAAGCTTTCGGAGCACACGATCTATGGGAGAATCCGAAAGTTCCGAAAAAACAGGCAACGCCACCGACTGATTAACATGAAATGCGGACACCACCTTAGGCAGAAAGGAAGGAACAGTACGCAACAGAACTTTCCCCGGCAAGAAAAGAAGATACGACTCACGACAAGAAAGAGCTTGTAAATCGGAAATTCTTCTAGCCGAACATAAGGCGACGAGAAACGCCGTCTTCCATGTAAATTCGCGTAAGGTCTCCAAAGACGCAGAAGCAAAGGGAGATTGTGCCAACGCTTCCAATACCAGATTCAAATCCCAAGGAGGCACTACACGGAGGAAGGGAAGTCGAATAAGCCGAGCCGCCCGATAAAACCGTTGTACATCTCTGTGTGGAAAGTGGGCGAGACTGCACTGGCCCTCGAAAACAAGCCAGAGCCGCCAAATGCACCTTTAGTGTACCTAGAGCTAAACCCTTATCCAGGCCACTTTGAAGAAACAACAGTAGTTGCGGTAAAGCCGTGGACATGGGCTGAAAACCTCTTTTAGCACACCATTCCTCAAACACGCGCCAGACTCGAACATACGCCAAGGAGGTAGAAGATCTCTTAGACCGCAGCAAGGTGGCAACCACCAAATTCGAGTAACCCTTGCGCTTCAGCCGAGACCTTTCAAGAGCCAAGCAGTAAGCAAGATGCGATCCACTTGTGGCATAAGCACTGGCCCCTGACTCAACAAATTGAGCTGGACTGGAAGACGCCAAGGAGAAGCTATCAACAGTCTCAGCATATCCACATACCACGGCCGACGAGGCCAATCCGGAGCTATCAGGATTACTGAACCTCAGTGAACCGCTATCCGTTGAATGATGCGAGATAACATCGGCCACGGAGGAAAAACATACAGAAGTGTCTCTGTAGGCCATGGCTGAACCAAGGCATCTAGGCCTTCCGACATGTGTTCTCTGCGCCTGCTAAAAAAACGAGGTGCCTTCGCATTGTCTAGGGTCGCCATGAGACCCATCACTGGCTGTCCCCATCGGAGGGTGAGATCGTGAAATACTGCCGCGTTCAATTCCCATTCCCTGGGATCAAGAACATTGCGACTGAGATAATCCTCTTGGACATTGAGCTTGCCCGCCATGTGCGCCACCGACAGGGCTACGAGATGATCTTCTGCCCAAGACATCAATTCTTGACATTCTACCATTAGAGAGGCACTCTTGGTGCCCCCTTGACGATTGATGTAGGAAACCGTTACCGCATTGTTGGAAAAAACCCGAACGGCCTTTCCCACAATCAAGCAATGAAACTGGAGTAGGGCGAGTCGGACGGCTCTGAGCTCCAACCGATTGATCGACCACAAGCTCTCCTCTGCGGACCAGACGCCTTGTGCCACTTGAGACAGCCAGTGAGCTCCCCAGCCCGAAAGACTGGCGTCGGTGGTCACCAGAATCCATGGAGGGTCCTGCAACGGCATGCCGGCTTGGAGATGTATGGGATCGAGCCACCAGCTCAAACTGCGACGAACTAGATCTGGACAGCTCAGTCTTTGGGAAAGGGGGTGAAGCTGTGGGGACCACCGGGAGAGTAAGGCTTGCTGTAGAGGCCTCATATGTGCCTTGCTCCATGGAACTAGATCTAAGGCCGCCACCATGGCCCCAACAGTTGTAAATAGGTCCACGCCGACGGAGCCGGATCCAGCAGAAAGGCCTTTACTTGGTCCACAAGTTTCTGGACCCTGCTTTTGGGCAAAAACACCGAACCGCGATTCGTATCGAATAGAGCGCCGAGATAAAGGAGCTGCTGCACCAGCTGTAAATGACTCTTCTCCAGGTTGATGACCCATCCCAGATTCTCTAACAGCTGCACCACCTGCGCTGTTGCCGCATCTGAGGCTTGAAAGGAGTCTGCCCGGATGAGCCAATCGTCGAGATACGGATGTACTCGGATACCCTCTTTTCGCAAGGCCGCTGCTACTACCACCATCACTTTCGTGAAGGTTCGAGGAGCAGTCGCGAGCCCGAACGGCAAAGCCCGAAATTGGAAGTGACCCATAGGAAGGGAAAATCTTAAAAACCGTTGATGATCTGAGCGAATGGGAATATGCAGATACGCCTCCATGAGATCCAGTGCTGAAAGGAACTCCCCAGGCTGTACCGCTCGAATGACAGCTCTCAAGGTTTCCATCTGAAAGTGTGGCACCCGGAGATAGCGGTTGACGTGCTTGAGATCCAAAATTGGCCGAAAAGATCCCTCCTTTTTGGGAACCACAAAATAAATTGAGTATCGACCGAAGCCGTACTGGTCGTGAGGAACCGGAACTACAGCTTGCAGATGCAACAGGCGCTGCAGAGTGTCCGCCACGATCTGAGCCTTCGGACCTGACGGACATGGAGACATCACAAAGGCGTCCGGTAAAGGGCAAGTGAAGTCCAGCGCATAGCCTTCTTGAATTATCTCCAGTACCCATTGGTCGGAGGTTATCGCGGTCCAGGCCGCCAAAAAGCTCTGTAGGCGACCTCCCACAGGAACTGGAGCCTGGACCAGGAAACCTTCATTGTGGCTTTTTAACAGAGGATTGTTGGGAACTAAAATAGGACTTCCCAAATCCTCTATTACCGCGAAAGGAAGAACCACGAGCTCCAAAACGTCCTCTAGGATATGGAAGAAAGCGAGCCCCACGGAAACGATGAAAATCTCTCCCATGACCATGCTGAGCAGAACCTCCTCGAGATACTTTAGGACGATCCTCCGGTAAGCGACCTCCCTTGGAGTCTCCAAGGTCCTTCACAATCTTTTCCAAAGCTTCACCAAAAAGCAATCTACCTTTATAAGGAAGCTTGCTAAGACGTAACTTAGAGGAGACATCCGCAGCCCAATTGCGCAACCAAAGAAAACGCCGGGCCGCCACAAGCGAGGCCATAGACTTCGCCTCAATTCTTATCAAGTCATAGAAGGAGTCCGCTAGGTAAGCTGCCGCGGACTCCAATTTGGCGCCTTCCGAAGCAGAAGTGTCTGCCGACGGTGCAGAAACCTCCCCTTGTATCCAACGGATAGAGGCCCGGGACACATAAGCCCCACAAATGGAAGCCTGAAGTGCCAGAGCGCTGGAATCAAAGGCTTGTTTCAGAAGAACCTCCAGCTTCCGATCCTGCAGATCCTTAAGAGCCGCTGCTCCCTCTACAGGAATAGTTGTCTTCTTAATCACCGCTGACACTAGGGCATCTACCTTTGGTAACTTCAACAATTCTTTTTCTTCCTGAGGAACCGGGTAGAGACGAGTTAAAGCACGAGCACCCCTCAGGGAAGCCTCTGGAAACTCCCATTCCGATTCTATCATCTGTTTGATGACGCGGTGCACAGGAAAACAGCGTTGCTCAGTTTTAAACCCTTGCAACAAGGGATCCTCTAAGGGTTCCTGAGAAACCGAGGGCAAGAGAAGATTTAGGGCAGACAAAGATTGCGAAATAAGAGCACCAAGCTCCTCTTTGCGGAAGACCCTAAAAACATTTGGATCCTCTCCTGGGGCAGTTTCGCCCTTCTCCAGCACCCCCGGCTCAAGATCCAAGTCTGGCTCTGGAAAAAGCTCTCCTTCCTCCAAAACCTGAGGATCAGAGACCTGCGGACCAAAAAGATCCATCCCAGGCCGAGCAGTGAGATCTACCTGGGAAGGACCCTCCCCCGGATCTGTGGAATGCTTCACAGGTTGACCGAAATCCAAAGACAAAGGCATAGGAGAGTCTGACTGAGAAGTTTTCAGTAAAAAGGCATTATGAAGTGCCAAAATAAACTCGGGGGAGAAAACAGAAGAAAGAGTTTCCTGAGCCTCAGGAATCTTCTGTGAGGACTGAGAAGGAACTGGAGTCGGTTTAACCGACTTCGACTTTCTTTTCCCGGACTTGATTTGGCCCGCGGGAACTACAAGCGGCTCCTTCAAAATGGCCGCCGCTCCCGCCTTATCAGAGGAAGCAGCAGAGCCGATGCTCTCTGAGGAAAGCTTACCGTCCATGTGGGATCGCGGTTAAACCAAAACAAATCAAGGAAAACAAAAAAGAACGGGCCGCGAGCAAAGCCGTCGCAAAAGCAGTCCCTCCAGCGACCAGCCCCCCAGCTCACCTGTAAGGAACACGCGGTGTGAAGCCGTTTAACCTCTCTCCCGCAGCTAGCGGGAGTCACCGAAGCATGTCAGACCGGCAAAGCAGAGGGTAACTGGGGCTCCCAGAACCAATCTGCTGGTGAGCAACTGTCCCCGGAGAGAAGGCAAATGCCGCCCTGCTCCTCCGCTGCCAACAATGAAATCGGGGCAGGCAGAGAAAAAAACGCAGAGCACAGTTGAAATAAATTTAAAGTAAATCAAATGAAATCAATTCAAAAACGCTCCGGGGAATATAGCAGCTTATGAGCCCTGCTAGAGCCAAGCACTATAAGGCAGACAAAAGAGAAAAAATAAGAAAATACTGAAATTTTGCACAAGAACTGTCAGCAACAATCCTCTTCAGCTGCTGAGGACTGAAAGACTGGTCCACTGTCATCGAGGGGAGTGGCTTAAGCTGTCAGCAAAGTTTGAAGTTTCTTTCAGTCCTCAGCTGCTGAAGGGGATTGACAACACTAACGTACCCTGGACTGGCCCGGAGAAGTGATAAGGAAGTAGTGATTTAGGTTCAGTGCACTAGGTTCTGAGGCTCTGACTGAGTATGCCTTCAAATGTGTGAGAAACGCCTAATGAGTGTGACTTGGTATCAGTCTTCCTTTCCACTCTCAAAGCTGTTGTTCGAAACAATAGTTAAGCAAGATTGTTACAAAAAATTGTTGCTGTTGTAGAGGTGTGAAGAAATATTTGAGTAACTGCTTGTGTGGGCAAACTAAGCTCATGGGACCAAGGACCAGAGAAGTGAAATAACCGAAAAACCACATGCATGCAATGGAAAACTGATCAGGGAACTGGCCAGCCATATAGAAGTATGTGATTGTGACAGCCCTGGGTACTACAGCACAGAAGGATGTGGTAAGAGCAGGCCCTGAAGATGCAGAACTCAGTAGCTGTGAGTCACCCTGAATGATGTACAAAGACAGATAAAGAATGTGAATATGCAAACAGAAAAGTGATGACACTCACGGAAACTAAGTCAGAGCAACAGGTTTAGGGAAGTACGGTGAAATGAGTAGCCTGCATGTACAGGAGGAAAGCAAAAGGTATATATGGAGAGCAAGAATAATAGTTGGAGAGAGAAGCCTTCCGGAGGTGCCTAGTGCCCGAAGGGTCAGCTTCTCTCACTTGCCCCTAATATCCATCAGTGTTATAATATACTTCATCTATTTGGTCCTGCACTGACTTTTGGTTCTGTTATTTGGGGCAGCCACTATGATTAGGATGTGGTAATTGTTTGTGGGATCCAGGGCCCACACTGTATCTTCTGGTTGTACAGTGGAATAGATTATACTGTATATAGCAAACTGTCCTTCCCTAGTGACACTGACCAATGCACACCATGCACCAATGCTTAATTGTAAAGGCAGAACTTTCCTAAGCTCTTTGCCTTTTTTGAGCTCCTATCCCACCCCAGAGAGACAATTCCCTGCAGGAGCAGATCCGATCAAAACCTTCCAACTCTCTTATGTTCAATATATACTTCAAGTTTGCTATATTGTAAACCGCTTTGAATATATGAGAAGGTGGTATAGATAACTCTTAAATAAATAAAAAAAATCCTAGTTATAAAAGCTGATAGCAGTGGCAGCTCCTAAGCTATAAACAGGGAGGAATGAACATTTTGCACCTTGAAGTGCTTTTTCCTTGATCTTTTTTTTGTTTTCTTTGTGCTTTTAACTAGCAAGCCACAGCAACTCTTTCTCACTGCCTCAAAGTCAGCTATCAAGCTTTTTTTTCAGTCTTTTTTTTCTGCTTTAAAGTCCTAAGCCCTAAGTCTCCTTCCTTGCTCCCTCAAAGATAGAAACAAAATGGTTCTCTGGGTTTGTGCTGGGCTGTGGGTTCCAGCCCTGCTGATACATGGCATATCAGATTTGCAGAACTCAGGCAGGGATTATTTTTCTCATGTTTGCTGCTGCTGACTCCCTCCTTGACCTCCCCTCCCATATTTGCTCCAATATGTTTGGCAGCACCTGCTCAGACAACAAAAGCAAAGTTTAATGAATGGTGATTTGAGAATTTTCTGAGCATCTGCTGTCAGCTGCAATTTTTGTTGCTTTTCCCATCATATGAAAACGAATGAAAATGCCTACTACTTGGTCCTTGCTTTGTACCTGGATTAATAGGAGACTGTGCGTTCAGTCAAGCAGCACTGTCTAATCTATGTAATCTGTGCAGCTCACATCTTCATCTGACTCTGTTGGTCCTCAACAATGGAAAGTTAACTCAAAAATCTGAAGCAGCTCCGAGTTTCGGAGTCACCCACTTATGTGCTGGATTCAGTCTTGCTTGTCAGTGGAAAAAATATAATTGCTTACACATAACAAGTGTTCTCCACAGACAGCAGGATCAATCAGGTATACAGTATCTCCCACCTCTCTGAGAGTTGTATTTCTTTTTGAGCTGGAGAACTAACTGAAGAGACTACTCCATACAGGAAGGGCTGCATATGCTCAGACGTTCACACTACACTAGTTCTGAACTCTGGGAAAGCAGTTCTGTCCTGTTGTTATCCGATGACATCACCTATTTGTGTGCCTGATTAACTCTGCTGTCTATGGAAAATACCTTCTAGTAGAGGTTAGTAAATATGGTTTTCCTAAAGCTTAGGGCCAGGCACATACCACAAAACATATTGGTTCCTCCCTCACAGCAGCGATTTAATCCAGTAATTCTCATCCTAGACCTTGGACACACCTAGCTAGTCTAGTCTTCAGGATATCTAAAATGAATATGCATTGTATGCAAATCTACCTCCTGTATATTCATTTTGGGTGTCTGAAAATTTGACTAACTGAGGACTGGCTCAAAAACCACTTATCTAAATCCATGAGGCTCCCACAGCAACTTTTTTTAATAAGCCCATTAAGGAGTTGGGGACAAATGTGTGTCAAGGAAAAAATCTTGTAATTATTAATTTTTTTTAAATTACTATTTTTTTTTCCTTTACGCAAGTGTACAGCAGTATATTTTATCCCTACAATATCAGCTAAACAAAATGTGCAACAAGATAGTATGTGGACTTTACACTGTTGAAAATAAACAAGCCTGTAATTTTGGTATCACATGATTAAATCCTAATTGGATGTAAATTTCATACCTAACAAATGTGGAAAATGTTCACCCATTCAGATAAAAGTACCTACATATATGAGGAGCGGGGAGTATGTGAAATAACTAAATTTATAAATTTTACAACATGGCAATTAGTGTTAGGTAATTCACAGATTTTACTATTGGTATAGTCATATACTGTATCAAATAGCATTAGATGTTTTGCTGTTGTCCATCCTTACATGTTCTTGTCTCTTCTTTCCAAGTGAATGACAAGTATAGCTGTATGAGAACATATGATTGTTTAAATTTACATTTGCCTACAATCTACAAACTGATGCAAGATCTGCAGGAAACATCACCTGCACTTTGTCATCAGAAAATGAAAATTTTAAAGCATTCTGTTTGAGAGTTGTATACTATGTCTTCACATGGGGTTTTCATTCAGAAATTGTTTTAGACATGAATCATGCAGGAACAGTCTATTTTTAATGTGTATACTGAAAACCATTTTTTCTTACTAAATATTAAATATGTGCACTTGCTTCAAAGTATAAATGGTTTTGTTTTTGTTATATTCATTTCTTCCTTCTGTGGGTTGTAACAATTCATACCAGATTCTTTTGAACTGAGCGCAGAAAGCTAATATTGCCTTTTTCTACAAGATATAAGCCCAAGCTTTGTTTTCCTGTTCCAAGTAGAAAAACTTCCTACAAGTAAAGAACTGTGACCGTAATCAGCCGTTCATTAGAACAATAGATGATCATGCTGTAATTTGAGGGCTCGCTGAGCTTTTAGGGATTTTCCAGGCAGAAATAAATTCTTGCAGCTGTCATTTTGCTTTAGTCTTGAGAGTTAGTTTTGTTTTCGTTTCTTGCTATGCTGTTAGGAAGAAAACTGAATTATTGTAATAGTGTTTGACTATCTTATCGTGTAATGACAGCCATGGAACACAGCAATGCGTGATTTTTCTATTAAAGGCTATCTATGACTACAGTGGTGTGCAAAAGTCTGGAATCACTTGTGAGTTTTGCGTTTTTCGTACTTTCTAACGTTTTGTTTTTTTTAATTTTGCGTTAGCCCAGCATATTCATCTTTCTACCACGTTAAAAGGGATACATTTGGTTATTAGAGTTGACATTTTTGCATTCCTTGCTTCCAATTTAAATACTTTACAAAGACTGGGAGATAGCTACTGCGATTTTGTGGATCCTGCGTCAAAACTGGATCAAAATTATTCAATATGCACACGTTATTTCTGACCAATTAGGAGGCTGGTTTCACTAACCAATCACAATGCAGATATCTAGCCAACAGTGCAGCTATAAAAACGCACAGAATTTTTGAATTTCATACGCTTTCTGGATCGACCATGAAGATGACTCGGACCCTGACATTGGAGGAGCGTGTTTGTGTGTCCTTTATGAGCGAGGAAGGATTTTCAAGCGATCAGATAGCCAGGAAAGTTGGCTGCAGTCAGAGCATTGTTGTTAAGATTGTACAGAAGAAGAAAGAAACGGGTTCAGTGGTGGACAAGCCTCATTCAGGTCGTCCACGTGCATCAACATCACGCCAGGACCGCGCACTACAATGCATTTCACTGATTAATCGCAAGTTGACCTCTCCTCAGCTACTTCGACAGTGGTCAGACAAGAGTGAGGTCAGCGTCAGCTCATCAACAGTTCGTCGCCGGTGCCTGCAGTTTGGTCTCTGGGGCTGCAAAGCACGGAATAAGCCACTGATGACTGACATACAAAGGTGCAACCGGATTGTGTAAGCGAGAAAGCACTCAACCTGATTGATTGAAATGTGGGAAAAGGTGCTATTCAGCTATGAAAGCACCTTCTGCCTGTTTGGTAACCAGGCCCACACCTATGTGAGGAGATTTTCTGGAGAGGAATTCAAGCCTGAGTGTCTCAACCTCACTGTGAAGCATCCTTTGAAGGTCATGGTCTGGGGCTGCATGGCTGCCAGTGGCGTTGGACGTCTTCACATCGTCAATGGAATGGTCAACGGGGCCAAGTATATCACCATACTGCAAAAGTGCATGGTTCCATCAGCACACCAGCTGTTTCCTGGCCAGTTCCTGTTCCAAGATGACAATGCACCCTGCCATCGCTCCAGACAGGTGATCTGCTGGAAGCAGCGGAACAACATCAAGTCAATGGACTGGCCTGCCCAGTCTCCAGATCTGAATCCAATCGAGAACCTGTGGCACAAGGTGGCCTTGGAAATATCCAAGAGGCATCCGACATAAAAGCGTGAGCTGATTGAGTCTCTCATTGCAGCTTGGAACCGCATTGTCACCAACGATCACCTTGTCAGACTGGTTCATTCAATGCCGACAAGGTGCAGTCAGGTGATCAAGAACAAAGGGTGGCCCATCAAATACCGAGCCATCACTGACACATAAAAACAGCCTTTTTCAAGGCCACATACATTAATTTGAAGAAAACATGGTGTGCGTCCATAATATTTTAAAACATACTTACAATAATATATCATTGGCCGATGATGTACATTATGCGATTTTCACAGAAAATCTATCAACAGGACAACTATGGGGAACAAACTCAGAAAATAAGGGCCAAACCAATACTAAAAGTTGGCCCTAATAGCCAAATCTATCACTTATCATGAGATACACAGAAAAAGCCACTGGGAGGAAAAAGAAATTAAGACATAAGGTCATGAAGCTGAAAAAACGTCAAATTTACAAGTGATGCCAGACTTTTGCACACCACTGTAGCTGAAGCTATCCCAATAGCTTCTTAATCTCATAAAGTTGTAAATGCATTAGCTTTTTACTTATTTCAAAGGAATACTGTTGGAACTGGTAAAATAGAACATGAGCCACATTTTTCGTAGGATCTGTAGGGTAGGAAGTGACAGGATATTCAGATTCTAAGAATTTTACAAAAGGCCAGCACTTACGAGGTGTGATCAACAAGTATCAAGGCTCGTTATATAGCTATATAACAATACATTGCACCATGATACTATTAAGCATGCAGTGACCTAGTTATGTGCTCTGTATGTGCAGAGTGTAGCATGGCTGCAGCACACCTGTACTTTTTTAAATCATGTGATTGGTATCGTGTAAAAACAGTTTGTCAGATTTACGATGAGTGAAAAAATTGAACAGCGAATCTACATTAAATTCTTTCAGAAACATGGAGATTGGTGCAAAGAGACTTATGACAGGTTACAATAAGTGTATGGTGCTGAATGCATGAGTCATGCTTGAGTTTGATTGGTACAAGTGTTTCCAAGAGGGCCGCCAAAGTATTAACAGTGACGAGCATTCTGGAAGGCCATAGACAAACAGGCTTGAAGACAAAGTTGAAGCAGTGCGTGCCACAATGCATTCGCCCTTCCCCACCCACCATTAAATAATATCCAAATAAACATCCGCCAAGAACTGAAATACCTAGGTGTCATCACTGACCAGAACCTCACCTTCAAGAAACAAATAGCTACAACCAAAGCAATATACTATAAAACCATCACCTACGATCCATTCTCGATCCTTCAGACTGCCACTTAGCCCTCCAAGCCCTAATCCTTCCTCATGCCGACTACTGCAACGCACTATACCACGGTCTCCCGCAGTTCACCCTCCTCCCACAACAAACTCCCCTCCACACTGCAGCAGCCATCATACAAGGAGCATCTAAATATGACAGAATCACACCAATATTCAAACAGCTCCATTGGCTACCAATCCCCTGCAGAATCATATACAAAACCCTACTATTAACACACAAGGCTCTACAATGCACCCCTGCTACCCATCTACAACCTCTTCTTCAGCCCCTTAACCCCAACAGATCATGAAGAATCTCCACGACCTCACCATACCACACTCTGGAACAAAGCACACACAACAAACATGCTACAGAGCCTTTGAACTATGTGCACCCTCACTCTGGAACACACTCCCAAACCATCTAAGAAATATCACTGACATCCCTACATTCCGCAAACACCTCAAAACCTTCCTATTCTCAAAACACTTCAACCCAGACTCTGAACCAAGGACATACTGACCCCCTACAGGAAATGAGCACACTGAAACAGTTGACCTTACAGACCTACTTGTCTACATGTATATAGTTATAAAGTTCCATGTACATTGTTTTTCATATAGTTTAACTACACTATGTTATATGTAATTTGAATTTGGTTCAATGTAAACCGCTTTGACCCGGTGAAAAGTGGTATATAAGCACTGCTAAATAAATAAATAAATAGCATTGAATGAAAGCTTAGATATAATTGGCATCTCAGAGACCTGGTAGTAGAAGGACAATCAGTGGGACACTGTGATACCTGGGTACAAATTATATTTCATTGATAAGATAGATCAAATTGATGGAGGGGATGCCCTACATGTTAGAGAACGCATTGAGTCAAACAGGATAAAGGTTTTGCAGGAAAAAAAAACACTAGAATTTCAATGAATAGAAATTTTGCAAGGAAGAGGGTTTTGGATTTGGATTTGTTAGGAAGTGGGCAACATTCTGGAGAAAAGAGGGGCTTTTCCGAAGTGATGGGCTCCACCTTAACCGGGATGGAACCAGGCTGCTGGCATTAACCTTTAAAAAGGAGATAGCGCAGCTTTTAAACTAGATAATATGGGAAAGTCGACGGTCTCCCAAGAGCACATGGTTTGGAACAATGTATCCTTGAAGGATACTGGCAAAAAATTGAAGTTAGGACATATCAACAAAGAGGTTCCAATAAAGACAAAAGTAACCCACATGCCCTTAAGTACAGAGCAGACAGAGCTTAAAGATTCTAAATTACCTCTGCCTACCGATAACCAGATTAATATGCCTTTAAAATCCTTGTATGCAAATGCTAGAAGTCTAAAATAAATTAGATGGGAGAATTAGAATATATAGCACGAAATGATAGGTTAGATATGATTGGTATCTCGGAAACATGGTGGAAGGAGGACAACCAGTGGGGCACTGTGATACTTGGTTACAAACTATATCGTAATGACAGAGTGCAACCCCTCCACCAATTTGATCTGCTCTGTTAGAGAGGGCATTGAGTCACAACGGATTAAAGCTCCTTATCGTCCCTCCAGTCTAGTCCCGAACCTCTGGGTTTAGCACCTCCTCCAGCAGCTTTGGAGACTGAGAAACGTCATTCTTCTGATGGCTCTGGTACAAATACTCCAGGGATCGCCTCCTCTGTCCAGTTATCTCAGTCTCCAAGCAGCTGGAGGGTGGTGAGCCTAGAGGTTCGAGGCTCACTGGAGAAACACTTAAGGAGAGTTTTTAGGGGAGAGTTTAGGGTTGATTATTGAAAGTTTCAAATTTTGATATAAAAAAAAAAAAGGGGCTGCGCTGAGTTGTGCTCTGGGTGAGGAACCAGCAGCGTAAACGGCAAAAGAGCAGTGAGCAGGGCAGGCCCGAGGATCACTGCAGCAGTTTCTCCTCAGCTCCGGTTTCTCTCCCATCGTAGAAGCCGCGGTAACAGCTGAGTGCGGGGAGAAACGGACGTGGCACCCGCAGAGAGTTCGCATGAGGTAAGGAGTTTTAATGAATGAGCAGTTTTAGCAGGCAGTGTCAGTCGCGAGTGTAGAGTTTCGCGGCGTGTAGGCTGGGGCCGCATGGTAGAAGTGCGGGAAAGCTGTTGGAGCATCGGGGATTGCAGGAGGCTCAGTTTTCGGGGTGATCCTTCATTTTTTATCTAATTTTATTCCCGATTCTAGTAAGATTGAAAGAAAAAGGTTAATATAGGTAAAATAAAATACAGTCAAACCTCGGTTTTCATGATTAATCCGTTCGAAAAAGTCTGACTAAAACCGAAACGTATGAAAACTGAAGCAATATTTACCATAAGAAATAATGTAAATCCAATTAATCCATTCCAGACACCCAAAAATATTCACAAAAAATACATTTTATAGAGAATAACTATATTTTTACATACAGAAAACAATGAGAAATAAATATAAATGACTAATGAAATGGATAAATGAACATTTAACATCACTGAAAGCAAGCTAAGTACAGTACTGTACAGTACAGTACAGTATGTTAGCATCTGGCCTTAGCCACCCCTGACAAGCTGCTGTGCCCAGCTCTCTTCGGAATCACATTGG
Source organism: Ichthyophis bannanicus (assembly GCA_033557465.1). Taxonomy (NCBI): domain Eukaryota; kingdom Metazoa; phylum Chordata; class Amphibia; order Gymnophiona; family Ichthyophiidae; genus Ichthyophis; species Ichthyophis bannanicus. The sequence goes on from CM066032.1 coordinate 592,980,586, forward strand.
ATTCAACCCATTAAAATACCTTTACATTATCTGCTCAGTGCTTCAGAATGGTAGAAAATCTTAATGATATAGCTTCAGACGTACCCTGCAAGAGAAAGAATTGCCTCCCACATTCATGCAACATCTCCTGCTTACGTTGACAGCTTTTCTTCCCTGCTACCTCCGAGCCTGAGGGGGCGCTCCAGAGAACGGGCAGGCGGTGGACGAGATTGGGGCCTTCCTCTCCGCGCAATCCTTGCCTCTCTAACTCTGACCAGGCTCGAGGATGTGTTTCATTTACGTGCTCAGTTGGCTTTCGCTTCTCATCACGCTGGCGATCGGTGAGTCCGGGGGGCAGTGCTGCCGGGACCGGGCGGGCGTTCTAGCAGTGTATACAGACCGGTGTGCAGCGCGAGGGTGTATGTATTTACAGTACTGTACTTTACAAAAACCGAGGCGATGTACGAGAACCGGGACAAAATCTCAGTCAAAAAAGACGTTGAAAACCGAAGCGATGTATGAAAACCGGGACAAAATCTCAGTCAAAAAAGACGTTGAAAACCGAAGCGTATGAAAACCGGGGCAAATGAAAACCGAGGTTTGACTGTAAAATAAAATTTTACCTCTACACTGTTCCAAAAGGCTTCAGTCAGAGAGGCTGCTTCTGTTTACAAGCACTCAGTATAATTAGGGTAACTGAGGGACAAGCAGAGAAGCGTGTACGGAATGCCTTCTAGGCCACAGTGTTTAGTGTGCAGTACTAGAAGGGGAGCAGTGTCAGAGACAGGTGTCTGTAGAGGCTGCGTCCAGGAAGCGGCCTCTTTGGAGCAGGCTTAGAGGTTGGTGTGGAGAATCAGAAAGAGCATCCTTAGTCCTGCCAGAGCCTGTTTCCCCCTCTGTGCCACTACTGGAGCCAGTGGCGGGGCCTTCCTGAGCTCCAGATCTTCCTGCCTTTCAAGCGCCATTGCCGGGAGGGCTGGCAGTGATATTTTCCCCAGATTTCGTGGCTCTTCTTCAGCAAGCCTTCAGTAGCGGTAAGAGAAGGCCAGGAAGCCAGTTCAATGGAAGCGGAGCTGGGCGTGAAGCGTCCGGGGACCCCCCCTAGGCTCAGGGACTAATGAGGTCCCTTTAAAGAAGCCTAGAAAAGTGAGGGATAGGCAGAAGCAGTCAGTGACTTCAGAGGGCCACCTCTCAGAGGACGTGGATCCAGAGTTGGAGCTGGAAGATGAGTTAGAAGAAGGAGAGCTCACGGAGCAGGAAGACCAATCTAGAGTGATTCAGGTGTTCCGATGTGACGAATTGCCGGCGCTCATCGTGGAGACCCTTAAAGCTCTTAATATGCTACGTGCAGGTCCGGCGGAGGATGTGACCTTAGAGGATCCCTTATTGCAAGCGGTTCATAAGACACAAAAAGCATTCCTGGTGCACAGAGTAGTGTGGGAATGATTCAAGAAGAATGGGACATGCCTGAGGCAGGTCTTAAGGGGTCCAGGACAATGGCCCGCCTTTACCCATTGGTAGATCAGGATCGCGAGTTGTTTAAGTCTCTGAAGGTAGATGCAGCGGTCTTGGCGGTGACCAAAGAGACTACCATTCGGGTGGAAGGTAGTGCCGCTCTCAAGGATGCTCAGGACAGGAAGCTCGACACCTTGTTAAAGCAGGTATTTGACATCAATGCCCTATCCATTCAGGCATCTATTTGTGGTGCATGGGTGGTGAGAGCCTGTCTTCGTTAGTCGCAACGGATTCAAGGAGAGCAGATGGAAGAGAGAGAGAGAGTGAAGCATCCAGGTTGGAATATGGGATGGCTTATCTAGTTGACATTCATTATGACTTTATTAGGGGTTTGTCTTAAAGCATGGCGTCAGTGATAGCCACAAGGCGGTATCTTTGACTGCGTAATTGGGCGGCAGATGGTTCCTCCAAGGCAAGACTGGGTAAGCTGCCTTTTAGGGGTAAGCTACTTTTTGGAGAAGATTTAGATAAGTTGGTAAAGGATCTAGGGGAATCCAAGGGCGGGAGGCTCCCTGAGGATAAACAGAAGCAGGGGCATCCTGCTCCAGCGACCAAGGGTCAACAGAGGGAATTTTGCTGTTTCCGTTCGGCACGATTCGGTCAATTTCAAAGAGGACGTTTCCCCTATCGGAATCAGGTGTTTTGAGGGTTCAGAGGGGCAGGCAGAGGATTTGCTGCATCCTCTTCCTCGAACCTTAGAAAGCCACAATGAAGCCAGGAGGACCCAGGTAGGGCCAGTAGCTGTGGGAGGTCGGCTACGGGAGTTTTATCCTGCTTGGGTCCAAATTACTTCAGATCAATGGGTGTTGGAGATCTTTCAAGAGGGTTATGCTCTAGAGTTTGAACGCCCAGTGGTCGATTCTTACGTTCAATCTCCATGCAAGGCGCCCTTCAAGAGGAAGGCGATGCGAGAGACCTTAGAAAGGCTATGGAGCCTCAACGCAGTGGTGCCGGTACCGCCAGACCACTGCGGATACAGTCGATACTCCATATACTTCGTGGTGCCAAAGAAGGAAGGATCTTATCGTCCAATTCTGGATCTCAAGAAGGTAAATCGCTGTCTCAGAGTGTCTCATTTTCATATGGAAACTCTGAGGTCAGTTATCGTAGTAGTAAGGGCAGGAGAATTTCTTCTCTGGATTTGTCAGACGCTTACGTTCACATTCCAATTTGACGGGAGCATCAAACATTTCTCAGATTTGCAGTTTTGATGGGTCATTTTCAATTCCGAGTGTTGCCCTTTGGTTTGGCAACAGCTCCACGGACTTTCACCAAAGTCATGGTGGTCATGGCGGCTGCATTGAGAAAGGAGGGGATTCTAGTGCACCCTTACCTGGACGATTGGTTAATTCGAGCAAAATCCAAGAGAGAGCGAGTTGGCTACAACCAGAGTGGTAGAGTTTCTACAGAGTATAGGTTGGGTGATCAATATGGCAAAGAGCAGGTTGAATCCGTCACAGAACCTGGAATACCTGGGGGCTCATTTCAATACGAAGGTAGGAAAGGTTTTTCTGCCACAGTTGCGGGCACAAGGGTTAAGAAAGCTAGTCCACACGTTTCTGGGTAGAAGGAATCCCATGGCATGGCATTATGTACAGTTGCTAGGTACTATGCCAGCAACACTCGAGTTGGTTCCATGGGCACGAGACCACATGCGACCGTTGCAGAGAGTGTTGCTCCGAAGGTGGTCACACCAAGAGGATCCACTGTCTCAAAAGCTCCCATGTCCACCAGAGACGAGGCAGGCTCTTCAGTGGTGGTTACGTCCAGGGGTTCTGTAGGAGGGAATGCCCTTGGAAGCACCTGCCTGGCTACCCCTTACGAAAGACGCCAGTCTCTTAGGCTGGGGAGCGCACATCGAGGGAAATTTCGCCCAAGGACAGTGGACCGATGTGGAGAAGGGGTGGTCCATCAACAGATTGGAGTTGAGGGCGGTCGCTCTGTCACTGCGAGCCTTTCAAAGTTGCCTGAGGAAGAAGGCGGTTCGGGTGTTTTCCGACAATGCAACCGCAGTGGCCTACATCAACCGTCAAGGAGGCGCCAGCAGTGTATCTCTGGAAACCGAGGCTGAACAGTTGTTAGTTTGGGTCGAGGTGAATCTGGTAGCTTTGTCGGCGGCACATGTGGCAGGGCTAGACAATGTGGAAGCCGATTTTTTGAGTCGAGTCAAAGTGGACCCAGCAGAGTGGGTTCTCCATTCGGAAGTGTTCGAAATAGTCGTGCATGCTGAGGAGCACCAGTAATGGATTTAATGGCGACATTCGAGTCAGCAAAGGTCAACCGATTCTTCAGCAGACGAAGGGAGAGAATGTCGGAGGGCCTAGATGCTCTCATTCAAAAGTGGCCAGAACAACAGCTCCTGTACGTGTTTCCCCCATGGGTCTTAATAGGTCGGGTGCTACAGAAAATAGAAGTTTACAGAGGACAACTAATTCTGATAGTACCGGATTGGCCGAAGAGGCCATGGTATGCGGATCTGATAAGACTCTTGGTGGAGCGCCCTTGGCGTCTACCAATCTGGAAGGACTTCTTGTTCCAGTGTCCGCTACACATGCCTCAGGTGGATCGATTCTCGCTTACAGCTTGGCTCTTGAAAGGGTGAGGCTGAGAGCGAGAGGATACTCCTTGGCGGTTATTTCTACCATGTTGAAGGCTAGGCGGAGATCTACCTATCTACCTCGTTGGCGTATGTTCGAAGCGTGGTGTGCGGACAGGACACTTGAAGCGTTGAGGGCTTCGGTCTCACATGTGCTTTCTTACAGGACGGTTTTGACAAAGGATTAGCGGCAGCATCCTTGCGGGTGCAGTTGGCAGCTCTGTCATGTTATAGAGGAAAGATAAAAGGTAAGGCGTTGGGAGCGCATCCAGATATTAAATGTTTTTTGAGGGCTGTATCTCTTTTATTTATTTATTTATACATTTTTTCTATACTGCCACTTCCAGAGATCAGTGGCGGTTTACAGGTAACAAAAACATTAATAATAGCGTGGCAGACTATTTACAGAGAACAATTGAAGAACATTTTTAACATATAACTCTTAACATCAAAACAGGAGGAACTAGGTACTCAATAATATGCCGTTTCATATAACTGATTACAACAATATTAAAAAGGATAACTATTTACATTAGTGATATCAAATGTATTCAAGAGTTAGTTGAGCTGGGTAGGTATTATGACTGAGTGAGAAGGGGGTGAGTGCCTTAACTAGGTAGGGTCGCAGTATAATTGTTGTTCTGTGCTGTTCTGCATGTTCTGAACATTATCAAGTTGAAGGTTTTGATAGTGCAGAGTAAATAGATGGGTTTTTAGGTCTTTTCTAAATGATTGAAGGTTTTTGAGTTCTCTAAGTTCAATTGGGAGGTTGTTCCATAATGTAGGAGCGAAAAATGAGAAGGCAGTGTTACTTGTCTTCCGACAGGTATCCGGGACTAAGAGCATGTTTAGGTTCATTCTTTTTTTTTTTTTTTAAATTAAATTTTCAAAAATTACAAAAAGGAAAATAGACAAATAAATTGGCCATACCAAAATACAGCATCAAAACCAGAAAACACACAATGCAATGCAAAACTCATCAAGGAAGTGCCTAGCAATTTAACTCTCAAAACCTAGATGATCCCTGGAATATTAATAAACTCATTTCACATATTGATGAATCCAGAAAAGAAAGAGCCATTAAGTCTTGCCATCTAGAAATACAATCAACTGTTCTACTTCAGAAAATATATATCTTTTCCCCTGATATACAACATGGCATTTACAGGGAAATTTTAAATAAAAAGACGCACCCAAAGCAAGAACCTGTGGGTGAATTTCCAAGAAAGACTTACGTCGCCGCTGGGTCTCTCTAGAAACATCTGGAAATATCTGTATGGTTTGCCCACAGAACTTCTCTTTCTTTTTTAGAAAATAAGCTCGCAGAACCCTATCTTTATCTATCTCTGAAACAAAAGTTACCAAAAGAGTAGCTCTAGAGGTTATAGTATCGCTATCCGATTCAATAAACTCTGAGATATCTAGAGGAGAAGAGGCTGGATGTTGCGACTGAGCGCCCATCCCCCCTCTTCCCCCCCACTAACCACATTACCAAGAGGAACATAATAAAGTTTAGAAATACTAATTGCATCGACGTCATTAAAACACAATATCTCCTCAAGATATTTTCGCAAGAGAATCATAGGAGACAGAAAATGAGTTTTCGGAAAATTAACCGAAGGTTACGCGATCTCAACATATTTTCTAAAAACTCATCTTGCCGATGCAATACAAACAAATCTACTGGAATCTTTTCTAATACAGCCTTTTGAGATAGAAAATTAGAGTCCTGGAAGTCCACCCGCTTTTCTAAAGTTGATATTCTATCTTGATGATCTATTAATTTCAGAACAGTCTTGTTAGAGAATTCCGAAATCTTCTTCAGGGATGAACCCAGGGCTAGTTCCATACGAGAAACTATCGCCCAAATATCCTTCAAGGAAACATCTGATGGTGGAGTATGGACTTCAAGAACAGAGGGGAAAGTAATCATATTAGGCAAAGCCGTAGATGAAGCAGAATCCACTCTTAAGAAGGAAGCCGGCAACACAGCAGAACCAGAATTAACCACAACTGGCTCAATCAACGAGGAAACCGCATCAAACAAAGGTTTAGAATCATCGATGGGTGGAGTTACGCCCGTTTCGCTAAGAGAAGGAATAGAGGAAGAAGTACTCACTGCAGAAATATCAACAACATCGTTCGTCAACAACTGAACAGAAGCTGAAGAATCGTGTATTTTAACATGGGCATCCATTGGGCCAACGATCTTTACTGCCTTCATTTGAACAACCGGCGGAGATTTCTTCTTCCTTTTCCCCATAACAGGGATAGCCTTCTCAGACCAACGTGGACCGAAGGGGCACCAAAGGGGCACGCCCGCGACTGCGTCCTGTGGTGGGGCAGATGAATTTAAAGCCCTCCAAGCAGCTCAGCAACCAATTGGGGGAGCTGCAAGTGCCAGCAATCATCCAGGCACACTCTTAACATCAAAACAGGAGGAACTAGGTACTCAATAATATGCCGTTTCATATAACTGATTACAACAATATTAAAAAGGGTAACTATTTACATTAGTGATATCAAATGTATTCAAGAGTTAGTTGAGCTGGGTAGGTATTATGACTGAGTGAGAAGGGGGTGAGTGCCTTGACTAGGTAGGGTAGCAGTATAATTGTTGTTCTGTGCTGTTCTGCGTGTTCTGAACATTATCAAGTTGAAGGTTGTGATAGTGCAGAGTAAATAGATGGATTTTTAGTCTTTTCTAAATGATTTAAGGTTTTTGAGTTCTCTAAGTTCAGTTGGGAAGTTGTTCCATAATGTAGGAGCGAAAAATGAGAAGGCAGTGTTACTTGTCTTCCAACTTGTCTTTCGAAAGGTATCCGGGACTAAGAGCATGTTTAGGTTCATTCTTCTTCTTGACCTGTTTTCGTGTGGGATGTTGATGAGGGTAGATAGGAATGATGGTGCTAAGTTATTAAAGATTTTGAACGTAGTAACTAAAGCTTTATAGATAATTCTGCATGAGATTGGTAGCCAGTGCAGAGCATAAAGAATAGGAGATATGTGATCTGTTACTTTCGCATTATAGATGATCCTTGCTATGACATTTTGAGCTAGTTGAAGTGTGTGTAGGTTTTTCTTAGAAGTTCCTTGAAGAATACCATTACAGTAATCAAGATGCGGTGTTATTAATGTCTGGGCCACCGATTTGAAGTCAGTGCTATCTATAATCGGTCTTAGTTGTTGGATTGTCCTTATTTTAAAGTATATTGTTTTAACAGTTTGTTTTATGTGTTGAGAAAGGCTGAGGGTCCTGTCCAGCGTGACTCCTAGGTATTTGACCTCTACTTTAACTAGTAGGGTAATCTTTCCAATGTTGATTTCTGACGGTGGGGTGAAATTCATGTTTTTTGTTACAAATAGCACTTCCGTTTTTTTAAAGTTAATATTCATGTTCATTGATTTCAGCTAGAGTTCCGCTTCAGTTAGACATTGATAGATGTTGTTATAATCAGGGTTAGACACATCGAAAGGTGAGTACAACATAATGTCGTCTGCATAGATGTGGTAATTTAACTTGAAGCGCTTAAATATTGTACAGATGGGTTGAAGGTACAGATTAAACAATAGTGCTGAGAGGGCGGAGCCTTGTGGGATGCCCTGCTCTTGTGGAAATGGCAACGATGTGTCTTGATCTATTTGGACATATTGAGTCCGGTTAGTGAAATAGGATTTAAACCAGTCTAGGATTTTATCCTTAATGCCTATTTGAGAGAGTCTGGAGATGTGTGGCATGGTTTACATTGTCAAATGCCGAGGAGATATCGAGGAAAATGAGAATGAAGGCTCGTTTGGTATTATTAATGCCTCTGATGATGGTGTCAAATAGAGCTAATAGGAGGGTTTCTACACCATGGTGAGGGCGGAATCCATATTGGTGCTCATCTAATGGAGCTGATGAGTCTATATGGTCCTGCAATTGCAATTGTACAACCTTCTCGATAATCTTGGCAAGAAACGGAATGCTTGCAATAGGGCGGTATGATGTTGGGTCATTGCTGTCTGGTGCTTTGTTCTTTAGCAATGGTCGAATTGCTGACTTTTTGAGGACTTCCGATATGCAACCTTGTTGAAGTGATTGATTCACAATGTTCAGTAGGTCAGGAGCAAGTTCTGATTTTGTTGCTTTTATCCATGCCACTGGGCAGGGATCTAGCAGGGAAGTTGTGGTATTTAGTTTGGCGATTGTCTGGAGTAGCTGGTTGTTTGTAATAGTATGGAAGGCTTTCCATTCAGAGTGGTTGTTGTCTGTAAGAGATAGGATGGGTGGTGTGAAATGGTTGTTTTGCTTGAGTTTATTTGCAAAATGGTCAGCAAGCGCTTGGGGGTTAATAGAGATCTTGCATGTATCATTAGATGGGGATTTGGTCAGTGATTTAACAATCTCAAATAGTTCTCTAGGACGATTTATGGCTTTTGATAATACTTTGGAGTGATATTGCTTTTTGGCAGTATTAATCACTTCTTTGTAAGCTTTGAGCAGTGAAAAATATTGCACTCTGAGTTCTTGAGTTTTTTTCCTTCTCCAGGTGGTTTCTATTTTTCTAAGACCTTTCCTTAGTGTCACGAGTTCAGCAGTATACCATTTTTCGTTTCTTCTGATTTTGTGGCGTATCCGTAATGGAAAAGGTTCAGATGCAGATCCTATAATAGAATTCCAGTTAGATATTGCTTCATCAAGGTTAGTGGTATGAGGGTCTAACCTAGAGAGGACTGTTTCAAGGAACACTTCCTTGTTGAATGGGCGAAACCTCTGCCTTTGGTGTGAATTGTCAGTAAGTACTTTAGTAGACTGCGGGTAGTGTAGAGAGAACTGTATCATAAAGTGGTCAGACCAGGGGACTTGAGTTGTTGAGGGTGGATTATATTGAGATGATGTTATGAAGTGAGTTGGAATGAATATTAAGTCAAGAATGAGTTGGTTGGCATGAGTTGGTTGATTATTTGCTTAAAGCCCATTTCTTCCATTGCGTCTAGGAAGGATGTTTCTTGGTTATTAGACAGCGAAGGTAGGTTAAAGTCACCTAGCATAATGAGGGGTTTCCTTAAAGTTGAGCTGCAGGCAGATTCTAGGATGGTGGCTAGATTTTGATTGTTAGTAGTCAGAGGCCTATATATCAGGCAGATTGCTATGTCCTTGATTTCAATTTTGAGGATGTTCGTGTCATCCTGGTTTTCATAAATGGTAGGGGATAAGTTGAGGTTGGATTTTGCTAAGATGAGAACTCCTCCTCCTCTGGTGTGGTTCCTGTTGCAGGTGAAGATAGAGTATCCTTGCACTTTTATCTGGTTTAACAGTACTGAGTCAGGCTCTGTTAGCCATGTCTCGGTAATACAAAGGAGGTCTGGGTTTTCTGTGTTAACTAGGTCAGCTATAAGTGGAGTTTTGTTTCTAACTGACCTAGCATTGATGAGGATGAATGAAATATGAGTGAGTGCATTGCCTGTTTTCCAATGGTCGGTTTTATAAGTTGGAATTATCTGGATCAGTCTATGTTGAGTTAGGTTTGCTCTTCCTAGAAATGGTTGTTTAGTGTTTTGTCTTTTGAGGCCACCATGTAGATCGGCATTTCCAACGTGGGATCTCAAGTTGGTGCTGGAGGCATTAGTACACGAGCCTTTTGAGCCTTTGTCTAGGGCGTTGATTAAAGACCTTACTCTCAAGGTAGTGTTTCTAGTGGTGATATGTTCAGCTCATAGAATTTCGGAGCTGCAGGCTCTGTCTTGTCAAAAGTCATTTTTGACCTTTTATGATAAGAAGGTGGGTTGAGACCAGTCCCATCCTTCTTGCCCAAAGTAGTTTCGGCTTTTCATGTGAATCAGGCGGTTTCTCTGCCGGTCTTTGGAGAAGGTAGCGAAAATACAGATTTGGTGAAGTTGCATTTGCTAGACTTCGTTGAGCGTTAAAGTATATACGGAGGACAGCGGGTTTTTGAAAGACTGATAGACTATTTGTCCTGTTTGGAGGTACAAGAAGAGGGGAAGCAGCCTCTAAAGCTTCCATTGCCAGATGGCTTAAAGAGGCTATAGCATCAGCTTACATGTTGAAGGGCAAGACAGTGCCAGAAGAGCTTAGAGCTCATTCAACTAGGGCGCAAGCGGCGTCCTGGGCCGAGTACAGTTTGGTGCCAGCTATAGAGATTTGTAAGGCGGCTACTTGGTTGTCTCTAAATTCGTTTGTGAAGTATTACCGTCTGGATGTTCAGGTGGAAAGGGATACTTTGTTCGGATCAGCGGTGCTTCAGGCTGGTCTATCAGGTCCCTCCCGTTGACGTTTTCCACTGTTCTGTTATATCCCCAGAGGTTCGGGACTAGACTGGAGGGACGATAAGGAAGGTGAAATTAGACTTACCTGCTAATTGTTGTTCCTTGAGGAACTCCAGTCTAGTCCCGCATCCCTCCTTCATTGTTTTATGGTTCTGTGGCTTGCAGCAAAGAGATATTTCACAGGGCAAGCCGGAGAAGCTGCTGTGAGGATGCGGGCCATAAAGGGGGGTTTTGAGAAAATGGGGATTCTAGTGGGGTCATTATCCTCTGTATAGAGGGGGGGCGGACCTAATCGGTGCAGACCGAAATAAATACCTTGGTTTTTCAGAAGAGCTAAAGCTTAGGTAAGAGTTAGGTTAGTTTACAGTTTGATTATCATATTGATACTTAATTGTTGCTCTGGTGAGTCTGCGCTGTTAATAGGTTACTGGAGAGAGGAGGCGGTCCTTGGAGTATTTGTACCAGAGCCATCAGATGACATTTCTCAGTCTCCAAAGCTGCTGGAGGAGGTGCTAAACCCAGAGGTTCGGGACTAGACTGGAGTTCAAGGAACAACAATTAGCAGGTAAGTCTAATTTCACCTTTTTGCAGGAAACAATAGAATGTAGAATCTCTATGGATTGAAATTCCATGTAAAAAGGGGAAGAGGAAGGCGATAGCAGTGGGGGGTATACTATTGACTGCCTGGCCAGAATGAACAAATGGATGATAAAATGCTCAAAGAAATCGGAGATGTTAACAAAAATTACAGCACAGTAATAATAATGGGTGATTTCAGTTACCCCGGTATCAACTGGGTCAGTGTCACAGGAGACATGCTAGGGAGATAAAGGTTCTAGATCAAATAAATGACTGCTTCTTGGAGTAGCTGGTTCATGAACCGACAAGAAGGGAAGCCATTTTGGACCTAGTCCTTAGTGGAACACAAAATCTGATGCAAGAGAGAAGGGTATTGGGGCCACTTGGCAATAATGATCATAGCATGATTGCACTTGATTTAATAAATAGAAGAAGGATGGCAAGGAAAGCCACAGTATTCTTTTTTAACTTTCAAAAGGGAGACTATGATAAAATGAGGAAAATAGTTAAGAAAAAACTAAAAGGAGCAGCTGCAAAGGTTAAAGATTTACATCAAGCATGAGTGTTGTTTAAAAATACTATCTTGGAAGCCCAGACCAGCTGTATTCCACGCTTTAAGAAAAGTGGAAGGAAGTCCAAAAATCTGCCAGTATAGTTTAAGGGTGATATCAGAGAGGCTGCTGTTGCCAAAAAAGCTGCCATTTCAGAAAATGGAAAAAGGAGCCAAATGACAAAAAATGGAAACAACATAAGCATTGGCAAGTTAGATGCAAGGCATTGATAAGGCAGACAAAGAGAGAATTTCAAAAAACGCTTGCTGTAGAAGCAAAAACGCATAATAAAGACTTTTTGAAGTACATTCGTAGCAAAAAAACAGTGAGAGGGTCAGTTGTACCATTAGATGATAGAGGTGTAAAAGGGGCGCTAAGAGAGGACAAGGCCATAGCGGAGAGACTGAATGAATTCTTTGCTTTGGTCTTTGAGGAAGATGTATGGATGTTACCCATGACTGAAATGGTATTTAAAGGTGATGCCACAGAAGAATTGAAAGAAATATTGATACCTCAAGAAAATTTATTACAACTATTTGGTAAACAGAAGAGTAGCAAATCACCTGGATTGGATGGTATACATCCAAGTGTGTTGAAAGAACTGAAATATGAGATTGCAGACCTACTGGTAATAATCTGTGAACTGTCATTAAAATCATCTGTAATACCTGAAGATTGGAGGATGGCCAATGTAATGCCAATTTTTAAAAAGGGTTCCAGGGATGATAATCTATGAAACTACAGACTGGTGAGCCTGATGTCAGTATGGTGAAAATGGTAGAAACCAGTATAAAGAACAAAATTACTGAACATGTAGATAGTCATGGCTTAATGGGAGACAGCCAACATGGTTTTAGTCAAAGAAGGTCTTGTCTTACTAAATGGAAATTACACTTACCTGGTAATTGTTGTTCCTTGAGGGAGTACAGTTCAGTCCTCCACCACTGGGTAGTGCACCTCCTCCTGCAGCATGGAGACTGGACAAGTCAAACTTGTGACATCACTGGGTATATCTTGCTGGTCTTCTCCCATCATTCCCCAGTGACCTACTGACAAAGCAGACTCCAAGGAACAACAAAGGAGCAGTTAAGGAATTAAAGGCAAAACTATGGGCAAGCCCCAACTTTTAACCTGCAGTGCTCTGAAATAAAAGGCAAAGAAACACCCTCCTCCTCCACTCCATCCTCTTGCCCGCAGACCATAGCAAGACCGACAGAGGGAAGGAAGGAGGACTAAAAAGAGCACAGAAAGTAGCTGCTCCCATGAGCATTGGCATAACAGAACACGCTGCCTACTTATGGGCCGGCAACCCCCCCCAAACCGACGCCTCGCGTCTGAGACATTCATCCCTGGGCGGGAATGAGGACTGAACTGTACTCCCTCAAGGAACAACAATTACCAGGTAAGTGTAATTTCCATTTCCTTATCGGTCCTACAGTTCAGTCCTCCACCACTGGGATGTAACAGAGCAGTAATCCTCGGGAGGGGCACTTACAGCCAGAGCGCCGCACCGCCGACCCGAAACAGGCAACGCTCGGCACCTAAACTGCCAATGGTGCCAACTGAAAGTATGGCAAGATTACCATACCTCCATTCGGAATTTCTGCACCGCCAGAACCTGCCACCGTTCTGTTCAGGAAGTTGGCTGCCCCCCAGACAAAGGAAATCGCAATCCCACAAATTCCTGACTCCCAAGAAGAACCTAGCCTCAACTAACGCCTTCCAGGTACCACGGGACATTGACATTAGACTGCCGGAAGGAAATGGGCAGACCCCGAAAAGACCAAGTCCTGAAACCTTTGGGGTTTTTTTTGTTTTTTTTCCCAAGTTAAGTAATTCCCAGTACTTAACCGGGTGACCGCGGAACTCTGTTTACGGCCAAAAGAAGCAGACCGGTAACGAAAACCTCCTCTTCCAAAAAACCCCAAAAAGAAAAAAGGAACGAAACCAACAGCTACAAGAGAAGGCAGAACCGCCAAAGTTAAGAGGGAGACCACTTTCCGGAGAACCAACTGACCCCGAAGAACAAGAACGGTTCTCACCAATACCAGTCTTGCCAACCAAGCTCAGCCAGCCAAGCAGCTAGCCACTAGACCACTGACTCACAAAACCTAGATTGCAACTTGACACCAGGGTTCGAAAACGCACCAGCGACGGCCCCCCCCCCCCCGAGGATGCAACCGAGGCCCCAGGGAGAAGCCGCCATCCCGCGGACGGGTCGCGACCGGCAACCCTGAAACCCATAGAACCTGAAACCGCTTATGAAGGGATCGGCCGCCAAGCTGAGCAAACCTGGACGACACGCCATACCCGCTCATGCAACAGCGAATGGTACGGCCACCTGCCCTGATGCAGGTTGGTCACCCGAGATCCGTAATAGGCTGACCTCCTTAACCCAGCCCTTTTCGAATGCTAGGTCGTAAGAGAAGAACTAATCGCCTGCGAAACAAGCATAGAAGCCTCTGTCCACCGAGTCGCCGCCGAGGAGTTCCGTGTACCCGCCGGGCCAGGACGGCTCCCGACAGGTCTCTAGACCAATCAATGCATCCACAGTACTCTCTCTTGACACGGCAGAACGCGGTGCTTCACTTGACCCATGAACACCACGTCAGGGTAAGAACATTGCGAAGGGGGTTGCTAAACAAAATAGCAGAGGAGCAACGATGCCCTCCGATACCTTCTGTCGCCTACTACTGCCACCCAAGGAACCGCGTCAGCCAAAGAAAGAGCGGCCTGGCGGCCAGGAGCGGAGGACCTCTCCAACGCCTGTTCGTACGAAAACTTCCTTGACGAAGCTGCCATTCAACGGCAATTCTCTGGACACCGCCTGAGAAAAGGTCCTGCCTCATACTTGATGCACACCTGGTATGACCACACAAACGCCCGAAGACGAGACTCCTCCTACGCGACTGGAGCCCTAGACTCCGCTATCATGATCGCCCTGCTTATATCCTCGCGCCAAGATAGAGAAAACACTGCGATGTATCTGCCGGACAGTCCTGAACCAGTTGTAGCCTTCACTCCGAATACAAACGTTTGAAACGTCAGAGCGAGCTCACGCAGTCGCCAATGCCTGCATGACCCAAGGCCTCCTTGCTCTTTCCAGCGTCCTGTGGGAACGGAACCCTGTACTGAACACACAAGCCTGCGCGTATCATCTCCATCAACAGCGGAACCCACTGCGCCAGGCCCAGTGGCGTGCCTGCCTGCCTGCCCGATCTCTTTGAGACAGGTCCACCAGCAAGGAACTCCCTGACCTACGCAAGACATGGAAACTGTTTGCTTAGGTGAACATTCCGGCCCGACCCTCACTACCAAGTACCCTTTGTAAGGGACGCCCGGACGCTCCGGCTCATGGAGCCACTTTAGCAGAAACCCCGTTCCACCTGGAACATGACAACGTCCTAATAAACCCTGTCTATGCCCTATCCAGATCTTGAGACACACCAAGGTACTCTAGTCCACCTTGAGCACGCTAGTGCATCTGAAGAACGTTACCTTTCTGGGCGTAATTCGAACCCCTTCAGCCCTGGACCGAAGTTGAACACCCCTCGTGGAGGCAAGGAAACAAAGACACCTTCTCCACGCCTGAGACCAGTCGTGCAGAGAAATAACCTAGAATCTGCAAAGTCAGAGAAAATTGCTTTAAACCTGCTCAACAAGAAGTTTGAAGAAGTCATAAATCTGTCATTATGCTCCTGTGTTCTGAGGATAGAAAGGTTTCAAATACTGGCATTCCGAGAGTTCGAAACTACCTCGCAGCAGAGAAGTATCTATGTTTGAGACTATGCCATTGTTAAACTGACCCGAGAGGGGGGAACAGGGTGCTAGGCCCAGAAATGGTCCCAGACTGGGCAGGTGCAAGAGGCATTGGGAGCAAAAGAAAGTTTGCCTGTATCCAACGGAAGAAGAAGGTATATAAGGAATGACCTCCTGGACTCCATTGCTCAGTCCTTTCTGAAAGTTACTTTGCCTGAGCCTTGTGCACCATAAATTGGCTGGGAACCAGCAACCGACTCCTGGGATAATACATTGTGTGCACTCTGCTGCAACAATTGCTTACTGTATACGGAAAAGTAGGTGTCTGCACATACTCCCAGCTGAGGCCAGACTAAACCCAGGCAAAGAGGCTGTCCAGGCTCTTGTTCTGAAGGCCACCTCCAGAGAATCCCACCTTAGTAAGGACAGGACAACGGAAACAGCAACAGAGCTGTGCCTTAGCGTACCGAACATACAGCCCATGGAACTGATAAAGAAAGAACATAAGATATCCCAATAAATTAAATCAACAAAATAAATGAAATGAATATTACTAGACTATCGTCCTAAACACTCAGTGCATGCTAGCGCACCCGAAGATAAGGCCCCACTGGAGTTGGGGTTTTTTTTTTTTTTTTCCAAACAGAGAAGTGGAAAAAGCAAGCCTAAACCAAAAGACACTACGCTCACCGGCTTCATTAAACAACTGCCCCCCCAGGGAAGAGAGACTCCACGAGAGCCCAGTTGACTATAGGACTTGCTGCAGTCGCTGACCCGCCGAGGCGAGCTGTCCCTGCCACGCGAGCAAAAGGCGCGGAAAACCACCAAGAACCATCTACAAATCACAAATCCAAAAACTCTCCAGTCTTCCGTCAATGTAACCGGATTTTAACAGAAATTAAAATGAAACAAAACTAAATCAAACTAGCCCAATCTAGATGAAATTTAAGCTCCTGGCAATGGGCTTCAACCGCGGCCAGAAAAAAGCGCGGGAAGAAACGCCCGCCAAAACGCAGCGGCCTGATTGCCACCGCGATCCCCGATGCGGCAGTAAAACTCTCCCAGCCGAGCCGCAGCTCCCGAGGCCCTTACCTGCCCATTGGGAACCGCAAAATAGCAATTTTGATCTCGCCGAAGCGATCGGCCGCCCTGCAATCCATGACGCTGTTCACACAGTACTGTAATCAGCGGTCGTGGAGAGAGCTCTCATACCCCGACTGCTCAGCCACCGCCGAACATAGCATGATGCGAACACCGGAGCTGACATCAAAACCTGCCGCCCTGCAGCACAACTCCCCACCGTTCAAACTAGGAGGGAAAGGCAGCTCACCAAAAAAAAACAGAGAACTTGGGAGGTGAAGGGGCATCAACTCAAGCAGGCTCAAGCCTCGGGTTTTTTTTGTTTTTGTTTTTGTTTTTGTTTTTTGGAAAGTAACAGCACAAAATAAAGGAAGAAAGGAATAAAGTAGCTGAAGGTGGAGTGGGTGGAAAATCGAAGTCAACCAAGTGTTGCCAGCAGATTGATACTGAAGGTCAAGTGGCAGACGACACAGCCAACTAAATGAAAAAGCAAGCCCAAGCACCAGGCCAGGTCCGGCCTGGTCCGCAATCCGAGGAATGGTCGGGCTCCACGTCTGCATCGGATGGGCGGCCCGAAATACCCGCGCATGCATTATAGCACCAGTACTAACTATATGCGTGTTTCTCCCTATATCAAGATCCAAATTATGCCCAGATTGCAAAGTGCATTAAACTGAGAGCATGCAGCCCAAGCAAACCCCTGCAGCAAACGCAGCCGCACTGGCTTTCCACCTTCAGGGTTGCAAGCACCAACGGGTACACTCGCGCTTGGCTGAACCAACCACAGCTTGGGCCATACCTATGCAATGGGATAAGTGTACCCTCAATTGTTATGTTTTGTTTTGGTTTGGTTTTAAAACCAGAGCCCACGGCTCCCCAACCTACAATAATAAGGTTGGACTAATTAATAAGCAATAAAGGAACAAAAAACCTCCACCTTAATTGTTCCTGCCGACGAGAGCTGCGCTACAGCAACCCCCGATGTGAGCTGAGCCGCAGCGGGCCGCCCCGTGGCAAAGCCTGCATGTACAAAATGGCTGCCGCTGTTAGCAGTACGGAATTGGTGCCAAATACCGTTCCCATACCACAAAAGGGACGGTTATCCGGCTCACTGTCCGCTGACAGCGCGGACCCCCTGCATGAAATCCACGCACAAGGAACCCAAAGGGACTTCTTACCGTGCCTCGCACCTCTTCAGTTCGCGCAGCACTGCTCCCCACAGGAGTAATTGGCCAGCCGCAGAACGATCTCACCGTTCTCCTGCCCATCACCCCGGCGCAGCAGAGCAGCGCGGGACTGGCAGAGAGGCACGTTGTGCATGTGTTGCAGGGCTCCCCTCCGTACAGTCAAGGAGGGGAGAACTGCCAGGGGAAACTGGACCACCGCTCAAATCTCTAAAGAGAGGCAGAGCAGCCAGACCGCAGTCTAAGCAAACGCCGCTACCGGTATCCTTTTTTTTTTTTTTTTTAAACATCAGGCACTAGAGAGATGACCTAAACTAGATGAAAGGAAATTAAACCAGAGAGATGAAATCAAATGTAAAAACCCTAAACCAAAGAAACTACCCTAACTGCTCCTTATCTTCCCTTTTTGTGAGCCCAGCACCTAGGCTCACTACATCCTCCTGCTGCATGGAGACTGGACACACACTAGGGAATGATGGGAGAAGACCAGCAAGATATACCCGGTGATGTCACAAGTTTGACTTGTCCAGTCTCCATGCTGCAGGAGGAGGTGCACTACCCAGTGGTGGAGGACTGAACTGTAGGACCGATAAGGAATCTGTTATATTTTTTTGAAGGTGTGAATAGACAGGTACACTATATCAACCCACAAACTTTTGTCTATCTGGATTTTCAGAAAGCATTTGACAAGGTCCCGCATGAGAGACTTTTGGCGAAATTAAAAAGTCTTGGGATAGGAGGCAGTGTACTATTGTGGATCAGGATCTGGTTAAAAGATAGAAAGAAGAGGGTAGGGCTAAATGGCCAGTTTTCCCAATGGAGAAAGGTGAATAGTGGAATACCCCAGGGATCTGTCTTTTTAACATATTCGTAAATAACCTGGAAATGGGAATAATGAGTGAGATAATCAAATTTGCAGATGACACAAAATTATTCAAAGTTGTTAAAACCCAAGAGGATTGTGAAAAATTGCAAGAGGACCTTGATAAACTGGAAGACTGGATGTTCAAATGGCAGATGAAATTTAATGTAGACAAGTGTAAAGTTATGCACCAAGGAAAGAACAAGCTCAACTATGGTTACTATGGAAGGTTCACAGTCCAAAACGTGATAAGGTGGAAAAACACTTTATTTCAAATTCTCAGACCTAGCAACCCGACACAGGCCGTGTTTCGGAGACCTTCATCAGGGGTTGTCTGAATAGGTACTAGAAACATAGAAACAGACAATATTAAAAATCCAATAATAGTGAAAGAACAACTAATTAATTGTGGACATTCAATACACTCTATTCATCCAAAGATAAAAATAATAAAGAATTAAAAAGATAAATAATTAATAATAAATAATTAAAAGCAAACTCCAAATGCTCAAAATGTGATACTCAAATACAATTAAATTATAAAAATCATAGTTACCATGTATATAATAAAACCAAAGTAAAACACAACTAAATTAAATAAAATAAAACAAAATCCATACAGACACAATGCAATATAGTCTTTAAGGGAGGTGATCAGCATCGTAATTTCAATATTACTACCTTACTTGTAGAGATGATGGACATGTAATCCTCGCAAGGAGGCAAAAACTAAAATAAAGAAAACATAAAATGAGGCATATGTATAACATTGGAGATAACACTTATGATATGTTCAATTACCTTCTACCCTAACTGTAATACATGTGAAATATAACTCGAATTCAAAATTATCACAGAGGACTAGGAGTGAAAGGAAAAAAGGCAGCGGGTACTTATCTTAGAGTCGGTTGTGGGAGGAGGGCAGAGCCGAATGAAGCAGCAAAAGAGCTGAATAAACGTCCATTGTAATTGTGAGATTTAGGGGAAAAAATTACCACTCTATCTGGACACTGCTGTCAAAAATGCCAAAGGAAATGTATCTTTAATGAAAGAAACATGAGGAAATTGTTTAGAGTATGGCCAAAATTTTCATCGCAGGGCCAGCTTAACCAAAAACGTTTGACGAGTCTGGGTAGTAAACGGGCAGAAATGCAAAGGTTGAATTACCTTAAAATTTTTCATAAAACCAGTAAGAGAAAAAAAATGAAGGGAGATTGACCAGATTATCAAGAGGACAGCATTGCAAGAGGTGTGCAGAATCGCTACACTGATATTATCTATCCACATTCCATCGGAGGCTCTTAGCGATGTGTGAAGATTTTGTGTGTCGATGTTATAAAAGCTTTCCTACTTACCGATCTCTATCGCTGACAGTAATATGAAAAGTATTCCTTCAAGCTGTCAGCGCGAACTTCTATCCAAGAATGCCGACACATGCGTAAGCCTTATAGTAATTGTGAGAGCGGGAAAAAGAGGGGGCGTGGCCAAGGCGGAAAAAACCCTTTAGAACCAATCGTTAGAGCTAGCACTTATTCATATCTCCCCCTCGCCAATTAGTTTGGCGAGGGGGAGATATGAATAAGACCATTCTTCGGCTAGAATAGATATATTTTTCTACTGAATACTCTAGCTCCGAACGGTCTGAATCTAGATCAAGATTTTTCTGTTTTTCTCTAATTAGGATATCCCTATACTCCCCACAGCCATGCGATAATTATTAGTGAATTGATACTGTGATCCCTATACACCGTCTAGCCAGTCCTTTACTCAGTTTTCCCTCGGAGGTGTTAGTATTATTATTTTTAATCTAAGTTTTATTATATTTTTTATCATTTTCATTTTTATTTATTTATTATATTTTTTAATTTTTTATCTTTTATTGATTTATTATATACTATATGTATTTTTAACCATTACAGTTTTATTAAATTTTATGTTTGTAAGTGATTTTTACATTCATTAATAATTATTATTAGTATTTGAATTATGGTTAATTTTATTTCCTTTTTTACTATTTTAAGTATTATTCTATTTATTTTTTTATTATTTTTTATAGTATTTATTTTTTTTTTATTTTTATCATCATTTTTATATTATATTATTACCTTTTATATTATTATATTATCACCTTTTAATATTATTATATTACTATTATATTACCATTTTTATTCTTGTCTATATGTGTCTAGGCAGGTGACGGTCCTCAAATTAGTTCTTCAATGTCTCCAGTAGAGTTTAATCTGTCTCCAGTATAGTTTAATCTGTCTCAGGGATATGAATATTAATTTGAAGGGCATGCGAATAAATCAGCACAGTAATCCCAATAGATACAAAGATTTTACCAACACTTGAGCGTTTACTTGCAATCTTATGCCCTTGTTGGTTTCTTTCCCGTCAAAAAAATGTGCCAGGTTTATTTTTATTTTTATTTCATTTTCATTTCATTTTTATTTCTATTTCTTTTTTATCTTCACTTGATTTCCCTTGAGCAATTTCTAGTATTAGCGCTAAGTTCTAAAGTTTTTTTTAAAGCCTTTGACAGCATCAGTGCTAGCTCTAACGATTGGTTCTAAAGGGTTTTTTCCGCCTTGGCCACGCCGCCTCTTTTTCCCGCTCTCACGATTACTATAAGGCTTGCACATGTGTCGGCGTTCTTGGATAGAAGTTCGCGCTGACAGCTTGAAGGAATACTTTTCATATTACTGTCAGCGATAGAGATCGGTAAGTAGGAAAGCTTTTATAACATCGACACACAAAATGTTCACACATCGCTAAGAGCCTCCGATTGAATATGGATAGGTAATATCAGTGTAGCGATTCTGCACACCTCTTGCAATGCTGTCCTCTTGATAATCTGGTCAATCTCCCTTCATTTTTTTTTCTCTTACTGGTTTTATGAAAAATTTTAAGGTAATTCAACCTTTGCATTTCTGCCCGTTTACTACCCAGACTCGTCAAACGTTTTTGGTTAAGCTGGCCCTGCGATGAAAATTTTGGCCATACTCTAAACAATTTCCTCATGTTTCTTTCATTAAAGATACATTTCCTTTGGCATTTTTGACAGCAGTGTCCAAATAGAGTGGTAATTTTTTCCCCTAAATCTCACAATTACAATGGACGTTTATTCAGCTCTTTTGCTGCTTCATTCGGCTCTGCCCTCCTCCCACAACCGGCTCTAAGATAAGTACCCGCTGCCTTTTTTCCTTTCACTCCTAGTCCTCTGTGATAATTTTGAATTCGAGTTATATTTCACATGTATTACAGTTAGGGTAGAAGGTAATTGAACATATATCATAAGTGTTATCTCCAATGTTATACATATGCCTCATTTTATGTTTTCTTTATTTTAGTTTTTGCCTCCTTGCGAGGATTACATGTCCATCATCTCTACAAGTAAGGTAGTAATATTGGAATTACAATGCTGATCACCTCCCTTAAAGACTATATTGCATTGTGTCTGCATGGATTTTGTTTTATTTTATTTAATTTAGTTGTGTTTTACTTTGGTTTTATTATATACATGGTAACTATGATTTTTATAATTTAATTGTATTTGAGTATCACATTTTGAGCATTTGGAGTTTGCTTTTAATTATTTATTATTAATTATTTATCTTTTTAATTCTTTATTATTTTTATCTTTGGATGAATAGAGTGTATTGAATGTCCACAATTAATTATTTGTTCTTTCACTATTATTGGATTTTTAATATTGTCTGTTTCTATGTTTCTAGTACCTATTTAGACAACCCCTGATGAAGGTCTCCGAAACACGGCCTGTGTCGGGTTGCTAGGTCTGAGAATTTGAAATAAAGTGTTTTTCCACCTTATCACGTTTTGGACTGTGTGCCTTTTTCACGTGATATCTTGCCCTTTGTTGGACCTACTATGGAAGGTTCTACATTAGGAACCACCACCCAGGAAAAAGATTTAGGTGTCATTGTTGAAACCTTCTGCCCAGTGTGCAGTGGTGGCCAAGAAAGCAAATAGAATGCTAAGAATCATAAGGAAATGAATGTAGAATAAAACAAAGGATATTATAATGCCTCTGTATCGTTACATGGTGTGACTGCACCTTGAATATTGTGTGCAAGTCTAGTCACCATATCTTAAAAAGAATATAGTGTTATTAGAAAAGGTACAAAGAGCCACCAAAATGGTAAAGGGGAAGGAAGGATACCCCTATGAGGAGAGGCTAAATTGGTTAGGGCTCTTCAACATGGAAAAGAGACAGCTGAGGGGAGATAAGATAAAGGTCTATAAATTCATGAATGGAGTGGAACGGATAAACCTAGATCGATTGTTTACACCATCAAAAACTAGAAAGACTAGGGGACATGCAATGAAGTTATAGTGTAACCTATTTTAAGACCAATAAGAGAAAATATTTTTCCATTCAATGCGTAATCAAACACTGGAATTCGTTACTGGAGGATGTAGTAAAAGCTGTGAGTGTAGCTGGGTTTAAAAAAGGTTTGGACAGGTTCCTGGAGGAAAGGTCCATAAACCATTATAAAGGGGACCCGGGAAATCCAATGCTTGCCCCAATACAAGCATTGTGGAACCTGTGTCTTTTGGGAAACTGCTAGGTACTTGTGACCTAGATTGGCCACCACTGGAAACAGGATACTGGGCTTGATGGACCTTGGTCTGACCCAGTATAGCATATCTTATGTTCTTAAATTCATGTGAAAAGGGGAAGGCAATGGCAGTGGGTGTGCACTACCATCTGCCTAGCCAGCATGAACAGATGGGTGATAAAAGAAATCAGAGAATCCAACAAGAGATACAATATAGTAATAATGGGTGATTTCAATTACCCGGTATTGACTGGGTTAAATGTCACATCAGGACATACTAGGAAGATAAAATTTCTAAATGAAATAAATGACTGTGTCGTGGTGGTTCATACACCAACACAAGGGGAAGCTATTTTAAACCTAGTCCTTAGTGGAACACAGGATCTGGTGCAAAAGAAAATTGGTGTTGGGGCCACATACTATATTATAATCACTACTGCCAACATAGTATATGACGGCAGATAAAGATCAGTTGGGTCCATCTAGTCTGCCCATTAAGGTGGCTAGTATGGTTGTACCTGCTTCTCTGTGCAGGTCAGCCCCCCTCTGTTAAAAGATATTTAAGTTTACTTTGATGTTATCCTCTTGCTATAAGGGGTCCACCATGTCTGTCCCATGCCATTTTGAATTCCATCACGGTATTTGCCCCCACCACCTCCATCAGAAGGGCATTCCATGCATCTCTGACCCTATCAGTGGAAAAGTATTTCCTGATGTTGCTTTTAAGTTTATCGCCTTGCAGCTTCATCGTATGCCCTCTAGTCACATTTGATTTAATAAATGGAGAGAGGACAGCCAGAAAATCCACATGCTAGCATTCAACTTTCAAAAGGGACACTAAGACATGGCCAGCTGGATTACCAGCTGCCGGGCACAAGTGGACAGGGGAGCCAGGCAAGGGTTAACGGGCGGGAGGGCAGGCCATGGCTGGCTTTATCTGGGGCTGCTTGCCCCTATGGCCTGACAGGAGGAGACTCGCTTGTTTGGTTCCCCTTCCTGCATCGCGTGGGTTTTCTGGCTGTCTTGTGGGGTTAGAGCGCATCTTCCCAGAGCGTGTTGCACAATGAGTCCTCCCCTTCATGGCTGTTTAAGTGCCGCTAAATTAAAAAAAAAATTAAATACAGGAGGATGTGGGGGGGGTCAGGAGGGGTTTAGACCAGGCGATGGGCTTGCGCGCACAATATGTGGCCTCGGGAGGTCTGGGGAGTGGTGAGGCAGTGGGGGAGTGTGTGTCCAGCTAGGCCAGCAGTGATTGATGCACTGGGGGCTCTTCTGAGGCCGATCGCAATCTGCTAAAGTAAGCGGGAGCATACCGGATTTCTCCAGGACCAAGCAGGAAGTCAGTCCTCACTTATGGGTGACGTCGGCGCCGACGGAGCCCTCGCGGAGCAATTTTCCCCAGCTTTCAAAGAAAGCCTTTGGGAATTGCAGCGCGCATGCGCGGTCCTCTTCCCGCCCAAGGGTGCCATCTTAGCCAGTCTTCTTTTTTCCGCGGAGCCCTACAGACGTACCCGTCGTGTCCCCGCGAAAAAGTTGATTTTTTCTTCAGAATTTCTCTTTTTTTCCATTCGGTTCGACGCCGGTCTTTTTCCCGCCGGACTCGCGACGCCGGTCTCGAGTCCTCTTCTTATTTTTCGGTTTTTCTGACTTAGTCAGTTTTTCGTTTCGGTTTTTTCCCTGGCAGCCCGGTCCTTTGACCTCGCCGGGGCCCTTTTTCCCCCGATGGCTGCCAGTGGTTTCAAGCGGTGTGGTCAGTGTGACCGAAATATGTCACTAACTGACACACACGACTTTTGCCTCCGCTGCCTGGGCCCGGATCATGAAGAAATGATCTGTGGGCCCTGCGGCAAAATGTCCTCCAAAGCGTTGAGAAGTCGGCGGCATCAGCGGGATAGGATCTTCGCTGACCCCAGCCGTACCGGGACCTCGTCGGAGGCCTCCGCGTCCAAAGGTTCCAGCTCGGACCGTCGCCGGAGTTCCTCCGACAGGGGTTCTCCCTCCGGGGACCATCGTCGTAAGGTGAAACCCGCGAGGGCGGCGTCGGTGGACGCTCCTGGCTCCGCGAGGGCCAGGTCGCATAGCCCCGATAGCCGTCCCGGGTCCTTGGAGAAGGAGCATCTCACGAAGCGACCTCGCCTGGAGTCGGAGCTGCCTGCTCGGGTAAGTCCTGTGGTCCTCCTGGACTCGCCTCCGAGACAGCCGACGTCGGGCCCGACGCCGTCGGGGCCCGAGTCGGGGGCTGCTGGGTCACCTGAGCTCGGACTCAGGTTGACGGCCTTGGAGAGCAGATTGTCTGCCTTCATGGACCAGCAGCGGGCACTGCTCGCTGGCTTCGCTGGCGCCGCTGCCCCGACCGCCGGGACGTCGACGTCCAAGTCGACCCCGGAGACCGAGCCGATCCTCGAGTCGATGCGAACTCGAGTCGATCCTCGGTCGAGGTCACCCTCGGCCTCCTGTTCGGGACCGAGGTCGCCGACGCCGACTCCCTCGGCGTCGGGGCGGCAGGCGCCGCGCCCTGCCCGCGCCGCCCCCACCGAGTCCTCGTCGGAGTCGGTCTGGGAGTCTGAAGAGGAAGAGTCGCCTGATTCTTTCCAGACTCGGTGTGTCCCCTCGGACTCACCGGAGTCCGAACCTCGGAAGCAGTCCCCCCCGGAGGATGCCCGGTTCTCGGACTTCGTCAGGGATATGGCCAAGGCTTTGGCCTTCCCTGCGGACCCCGAGGAGGAGCCTCGAGCCGAAGAGCTCGACGCCCTCCAGTATGACTCTCCCGCAAGGGAACACTTTACTGTACCGGTTCCTCCCATGCTGGAACGACTACTCTTCCGCATGTGGGAGAGTCCGGCCACCTCGCCGGTCCTGAGCAAGCGGGTCGATTCTATCTATCGAGTCCGCAAGAGCCCTGGCTTCCAAAAAGCACAGCTGCCACACCATTCCATGGTAGTGGAATCGGCCATGCATCGTCTCAAGAGCCAGAAGATGCACTCCTCGGTGCCTCCTGGCAGGGAGGCCCGTAACCTGGATGGCCTTGGTAAGAAGTGTTTCCAGGGCTCTATGCTTGCGTGTCGTGTCCAGACCTACCAGCTATACATGGGCATGTATCTCCGAGACCTGGCTAAAGAGCTAGCCGGATTCTCCGCTGGTTTGTCCGAGGAACCCTTGCGGAGGTTCCTGGCCTTGTCCACTGGTATTCGGGAATGCTCAAAATTCATATCCCGAGCAGCCTACGATGGCTTTGAAGCGTCGGCTCGAGTGGCCGCAGCCGGCATTGGTGCCCGCCGACAGGCTTGGCTTCAGTCATCTGACCTTGAGCCCTGGGTGCAGGACAAGTTGGTCGATGTCCCCTGCCGAGGCGAAAACCTCTTTGGCAAGCCCATGGCTGAAAAGGCTGCACAAATTGAGACGGAGACTCTCACCAGGACTAGGCTTTCTAGGAAGACCTCCGCCCCTTCCCAGAAAAAGAAGGGCTCGGGAAAGAAGTCCTTTTACCCGAGGAAGGCGGCTGCCTACAAACAATACCCCCATTATCAGGCCCCTGCAGCTCCCCAACAGGGCCAGCAGGCCAAGGGACGGGGTAACGGGTCCCGTAGGCAGCAAGCCCCCAAGCCTGCACCACCAGCCCCTGCTCAGCAGGGTGGGGGTTTTTGACTCACTAAGCATAGCCTCTCCCCCCCCGCTGGTTCCTCCCAGCACCGGAGGCCGGCTGGTTCACTTCGCCCACAGGTGGTCCAGCATCACCTCAGATGCCTGGGTGCTTCAAGTCGTGCGAGAAGGCTATCTTCTCCACTTCCACCAGGTCCCTCCCTCCTTTTTTCCGGGAGAACCTCCACGACCCCCTCTGCACAGGGAATTACTCCTTCAGGAGTTAGCAGGTCTTCTACAGGAACAGGCGGTGGAACCGGTGCCCCACCACCTGAAAGGTCAAGGCTTTTACTCCAGGTATTTTCTGATACCAAAGAGAACAGGAGGCCTCAGACCCATCCTGGACCTGCGCAACCTCAACAAGTTCCTCGTGCGAGAGAAGTTCAAGATGCTTACCCTTGGAATCCTTCTGCCCTACCTCCAGCAGGGAGATTGGCTATGCTCCTTGGATCTAAAGGATGCCTACACGCACATCCTCATCCACCCCAGCCACCGACAATACCTAAGGTTTGTGGTGGCAGGAAATCATTACCAGTACAGGGTACTGCCCTTTGGCCTGTCCTCCGCACCGCGAGTCTTCACAAAATGTCTCGCGGTGGTGGCGGCCCATCTCCGGCTTCACGGCCTCTGTCTTTCCGTACCTCGACGACTGGCTCATCAGAGCAGCGTCCGCTCTGGAGGTCGCCAACGCCACGCGCCGCACGGTGACTCTTCTGCAGCACTTGGGCTTTGTTATAAACTTCGCAAAGTCCACTTTGCTCCCCTCACAGGATCTCGAGTTCATCGGCGCAAGGCTGCACACTCCTCAGGCACGAGCATACCTACCGCTCGACAGGGCTCAACGGCTCATGGACCTAGCCGACCGTTTTCGCAGCCAGCCCCTGGTCTCCGCCAGGCACTTCCTGAGACTACTCGGCCATATGGCTTCCACCGTCCATGTGACCCCCAATGCCCGCCTGAATATGCGGCCTGCTCAATGGTGTCTCCGCCAGCAGTGGCGACAAGCCACAGGCGGCCTAGCAGACCTAGTGCGTGTCTCCGAGCCGCTGATCTCGTCTCTCCGGTGGTGGCTTCAGCAGCCGAACCTGATATTCGGAATGCCTTTCCAGTCACCTCAGCCGGCCCGGGTGCTGACGACAGATGCATCCCTCCTGGGCTGGGGTGCGCATTGCCAAGGGGCACGTACTCAGGGCCTCTGGACCACGTGGGAGTCTGCTCAGCAGATCAACTTCCTGGAGCTCAGGGCGATCCGCCTGGCTCTCAAGGCTTTCTCCCACCTGACTTCTCACCAGTCCGTCCTTGTCCAGACGGACAATCAAGTTGCCATGTTCTACGTGAACAAGCAAGGGGGCACGGGCTCCTTCCTCCTCTGCCGGGAGGCACAGAAGCTCTGCTCTTGGGCCGTCAGTCACGGCATTCTCTTCAAGGCAGTTTATCTCCCAGGCCAAGAGAATTACCTGGCGGACAAACTCAGCAGGATCCTTCAGCCGCACGAGTGGCGTCTGGATCCCTTGGTAGTTCAGAAGCTCTTTCTAAAGTGGGGCCTCCCCACGGTGGATCTCTTTGCCAGTCCTCACAACCGGCAACTTCCTCGCTTCTGCTCTCGTCAGCCCCACCCCCTTCGGGTTGCGGCGGACGCTTTTCTACTCTCATGGTCGGGAAGCCTTCTGTATGCTTTCCCTCCCATCCCGCTAGTCTCTCGGACTCTTTTCAAGGTTCTCCGGGACAAAGCCTTCATGATCCTGGTGGCCCCTCGCTGGCCCAGACAGCCGTGGTTTCCGCTCCTGCTGCAATTAGCGGTGGAGGATCCATTCCCTCTGGGGTTTCAACCGGATCTCCTCACTCAGGATCAGGGGTCTCTGCTACACCCCAACCTCAGGTCTCTCAACCTAATGGCCTGGCTGCTGAGAGGGTAGTCCTTGCTCCCCTTCTCCTGCCGGCAGAGGTGGAGGAGGTCGTCTTGGCTTCGCGACGACCTTCTACCCGCAAATGCTATGCCCTTAAATGGCGTCGCTTTTCCGTTTGGTGTACCCAACAGTCTCAGGATCCCTTCTCCTGCCCGGTGTCGGTGATCTTGCAGTACTTGCTACACCTCTCTACTCTGGGACTTAAGTCCAACTCCGTCAAAGTTCACCTCAGTGCTCTTTCGGCACATCATGTGCCGGTGGACGGCAGACCTCTCTCCAGCGACCCTCTCGTAGCGAGGTTTTCTCCGAGGTCTCCTTCTACTTAAACCACCTCTGCGCCCGCCAGCGCCTGACTGGGACCTGAATGTGGTTTTGCAGCGGATCACCTGTCCGCCTTTTGAACCTATGGCTACCTGTTCTCTCCGTTTTCTGTCTTGGAAAACACTGTTCTTGATAGCCCTCACTTCCGCTAGACGCGTAAGTGAATTGCAGGCCCTCGTGTCTGATCCCCCTTACACTCGGTTCTACAAAAATAGGGTAGTCCTACGGACTCACCCAAAATTTCTTCCAAAAGTGGTCTCCCCTTTTCACATCAATCAGGAGGTGGTACTTCCAACCTTCTTTCCCAGACCACACTCCAGCCGAGCTGAAACGGTCCTCCATACCCTGGACTGTAGAAGGGCTTTGAACTTCTACCTTGACCGTACGCGGGAGCACCGTAAAGCTGCTCAGCTTTTTGTGTCTTTTGACCCCAATAAATTGGGGCTTCCGGTCTCCAAGCGTACTCTGTCCATCTGGGTTGCGGACTGTATCTCTTGGGCTTATGGGGCAGCCGGACTCTCCTTGGAAGGTCGAGTCACGGCTCATTGCGTTCGGGCAAAGGCTACGTCAGTGGCTTACCTCCGCTCTGTTCCGCTGGCAGACATCTGCCGGGCCGCTACTTGGTCTTCGAGCCAGACTTTTGCAGTCCATTACTGTCTTGAGAGGGAGTCCCGTAGGGACAGTGCTTTCGGACAGGCAGTCCTCCGTAATCTCTTTGAGGTCTGAGCAACTCCTACCCTCCATCCCGGATGTGGGCTACCGGTGGGTAATAATTCAGCGAAGATTCTTTCCTTCTGTGCTGCTGAGCTAGAGGGAGCTCATTTTTGTGCTTAGGGTCTCCGGTAGCATTGAGCTTGGGAGTCCCATAAGTGAGGACTGACTTCCTGCTTGGTCCTGGAGAAAGCGTAGTTACTCACCTGTAACAGGTGTTCTCCAGGAGCAGCAGGAATCAGTCCTCACAACCCTCCCTCCTCCCCTTGGAGTTGCAATCGTCTGCTTTACTTTTTTTTGAAAATTTTTATGCTGTCTTTTTTAGCTATGTCATCTGACTGGCTAAGATGGCACCCTTGGGCGGGAAGAGGACCGCGCATGCGCGCTGCAATTCCCAAAGGCTTTCTTTGAAAGCTGGGGAAAATTGCTCCGCGAGGGCTCCGTCGGCGCCGACGTCACCCATAAGTGAGGACTGATTCCTGCTGCTCCTGGAGAACACCTGTTACAGGTGAGTAACTACGCTGTTCCGACACACGCGGGCTGAATCTGGCGTCTTTTGGGGTCTGGTGTGCTCCCTGCTGCAGCTCTCCACAGCTTTTCCCACACGTGGGGCTGGTGCCCAATTAATTGGCTTGAGAATTTTGTTTTTGTTTTGTTTTTGGCATTGCGGAGTATGGGCAGCAGGCTATTCTTTGCGTTCGTGGGAGGGGGGGGGAGAGGGTCGGTCACTGTGGGTCACTTTGGTGATCTTGAGGAAGGGACTTGGTTCTTGTTCCCTAATATGTGCAGGGCATCTGATCCATGTTGGGACATGCTTGAATTTTTGTTTTGTTCATCGGGCAGTTCTCTCTGCTGGAAATGTTTTTGAATCGTTTTGACGGGGGGGAGGGGGGGGGATGACGGCAGATGAAGACTTACTTGGTCTGTCCTGTTGGGTGACTGGGGTTTGTGCCCACCAACGGGATCTGCGGCTCCTTTGTCCTGGGTCGCATGGCCAGCACTGTGAGCACAAGTCAAATTTCATTAGGGTCAATGCTACGATTTGAAAGTTGTTTTTTCTTTTCTTTTCTGGTGATTATGTTTAGGGCAAGGTTGCCTCCTAGAGGATTAAAGGCATGCATGAAGTTCAGAAATGTTCCTTTGTTTTTGTGTGAAAGCTGGGTACTCAAGGGTTTATATAAGGAATGAATGCATAAACAAAATTAATAATAAAAATGAATGAATAAATAATATATAATGATACCAAATTTAAAAAAAAAAGATAATGGGGGAAATCTGGTGCACAGTTGCAAGTATGGGCAATTGTTGAGAAAGAAGTGCATGTATTGTATGGGGTACATGGGCATGTCAGTTGAGGGATATGGATCAATAGGCTTCGATCCGTACAGGTTTATATATAGATGTACAGCGAATTTTAACAAGGATAGGTCTAGAACCTGAGTGAGGAAAGGAAAAGGGATGGTGTGTAGCGTTTTTTTATATGTATATTTGCATGGATATGTATATTAGTGAAAGGAGATAAAAAAAACAAACCGCAAAAGGATCATGGGATGGTTTTTTCTAGTGTCCAACGTGTCCTTTAACCTTTACTGTTCCTTCCGTCCTTCATAGCCGAATTTTTCACATATTGCAGATATGCCACGGAGGTTCAACCGCAACATCCTCAGGTCATGTGGAGGGCAACAAGTGGCAGGCCGCAGGTGTGGTAACACAGGCACAGCATTGGACACAACAGCGGCCAGGGCGATGAATATGACTGGGGTATCCAAAAGAAAACGGCCAGTAGTACAACTGCGACCACATTGGGGGCAGCAAGTAATATGGCTACGATCTCATCATATTGCAGCAAGCAGGCACCACTGCAGCAACCCGCACTGGCAATCACCAGCCACGAAACAGACAAATTGATTCAGGTGATCCGTGAGGAAGTGAGTCAACACAGCCCGAGCATCATTAGGCATCGCCTTGAGGCTCCCACATCCTCCGCGCGCAGGAGCCATGTAAACTGCGGTTGCGAATCCGCAGGTCAGTAAATCTGGGGAGACCTCTGGGGCACCAGAAACTTTATCCTCGTCATCAGAGGGTTCGATGTCGCAATAGTGGCCCTCGCGAACATGATACAAAATGCATTAAAAATATTTTTAAAAAGTCAGTCAAAAAAAGAACTCGGCAGTGAGGGTGTGGTCAGCCTGTGGGGGGGAAGGCAGCGCTGCATCCGCTGCAAAGGGGTTGGTTGCTGATCCAGGCACCATGGGGACACTCCCAGTGGCACCAGTGTCCCTGGCTGCCACAGGGGGGGATGCACGCTGTGGCATCAGTTCCTTGGCCAGTGCAGTGCCAAGAAGAATTAAGAAACGGATTTAGCGAAGGGAATTCATAGACATTTTTTCATTATTGCTCAGGGATCAGGATAAGGAAACGAAAGAGGAAAAAGATAAGGCAAAAGCGGGGATAAGGACAAGAAGTCAGAATTTTGAAATCCATCACTAATTGGGTTTGGTGTTCCATATATTTATGAGCATCATGGTCGAGCCCGAGCTCAGTCCCTTTCTCATAGATACTTGGATACAATTACCTGGGCACGTAAGCGCTTCGGTGATTGGGCTTGGCTCAACTACGATGTCAAGTTTAGAAAGAGTATGGCTGAGGACCGCACTATTACCTGGCAACACAGAATTCTAGATCTATGGCTGGACGAAATGTCCCCTAACGGGCCGTGGAACCAGGAGGGACCCCCCACAGCCTTTTCAAGCTTACATGGGCAACAGCCTGGTCAGGCTGCGGGGTGTCGATCAACCCGCCAGTACAACACCAGTAGTTGCACATGGCATCCCTGTAAATACCGGCATGCATGTTCCATCTGCAGAACTAGCCACCCAGCTTACGCCTGTAGATCTGCAAAAGGAAAACCTTTCAGACTTCTGCCTCAGCATGCCAACGAAGACCATGACCCCAATCTGATGGAGATTGGGGCTTGAGTGCATGTGCCCTTGGCTGCGGGCATATCCTTTGCAGGACACCCTTAGTGATGGCATTGAATATGGTTTCCCTGTCCCATCCTCGGTCCCCACTCTGTTGCGCACAATCCGCAACTCCCCTTCCATTATGAAGCACATTATGGTGGTGCGAGAAAAAGTGGCCAAAGAAATCTGCTTGGGAAGGGTGGCAGATAAATTCAAGGACCCTTCCTTCCCAGGTTTGGTATTGTCCCCCCTGGGAATAGTACCAAAGAAGGAGCCCAGCAAACTCCATTTGATAAACAATCTGTCATATCCAGAAGGCCAGTCAGTCAATGACCATATCGATCCCGAATTGTGCTCAGTGAAATATGCGACTATCAATCAGGCCATAGCACTCATATGGAATTTGGGCTGGCAGGCACAGCTGGCCAAGGCCGACATAGAGTTGGCTTTCTGGTTGTTTCTGGTACATCTGGAGTAATTTCCTTTGCTGGTCTTCACCTTTGAAGGAGAATATTATTATGACAAATGTATGCCCATGGGTTGCTCAATTGCCTTTGCCTATTTTGAGCAGTTCAGTTCATTCATCCATTGAGTGGTAGAGGAAATTGCCAGGCCTAACTCGGTGGTGCACTACCTCAACAATTTCCTTTTTGTGGGGATAAGCTCCGAGGAGTGCAAAAGGATCCTGGGTGTTTAAAAGCATATCGCACTATAGGTTTGGCAGGAAAGACCGTGGGTCCCGCAAGGGCAATCACATTCCTTGGAATCAAGCTCGACGTGCAAGCCCAGTTGTCTCAGCTGCCCCAGGAAAAACTTGAGAAATTAAGAAGTAACATTAGGCAAATGAAGGGTCAGTGGAAGGCCACACTAGAGCAATTCTTTGCTTAGCTTGCTGTGTTTTGCCTGTAGAGTGATGCCTATGGGGCAGGTTTTCTGTTGCTGGTTGGCGCTAACGACAAGATGGGTCAGAAAGGAGCACCACCGCATTAGGGTTAGCAAAGATATCTGCGAGGATCTACAGGTATGGGAACAGGCATTTAATGGCCCGGCGTTCTAGCAGAACTCCCCCATTTCGAACCTAGACTTAGTTACGGATGCATCAAGGGGAGTAGGGGGCTTGGTGCACCGAGCAGTGGCCAGCTGAGTGGCACTGTCTGGGAGTTACCAAGGATATCACATGCTTGGATTATTCCCCATAATGGTGTCCTTTTCATTTGGATCCCGTGATTGGCCAACAAAGCAATTACATTCCGTACTGACAATTTGGCAGTAGTGCAAGTGGTAAATGGGATGTATGCTGCTGCGGGAAATTCTGATGATATACCTTGTACATAATATTGTCATTCGGGCAGAACATATCCCAGGGCACTATAATAACATTGCCGATGCCCTTTTTCATTCTAAGATCCCACTCTTCCGGGCAATCACTCCTGATGCAGTCAAGGTCAAGACAGTCATCCCAGGAGAAGTCTGGGCATTTGGCCCACCGAGGTTTGGGAGCTCCTACTGAGTTCCTTGGCCAAGCGCACCAGGCAGAAATATGTGACGGCCTGGAAGCTTTTCCAGGACTTCTGTAGCCTTAACGGGATCAGGGGCAGGGACCAGTTCAAGACAGGCCCCATCCTGAAATGGATACTCTCTTGCAAGGGCAACGGCATGAAGAAATCATCTGTACAGATGCATCTGGCGGCAGTCGCCTTTTTCACCAGAGCAATGGGAGAAAAGAGCCCTTCAACTGATTTCATCATTGCTAGGGTGATGAGGGGTTGTTTGAATGGATGTTGCCGCGTGCCAGATCGCCGATGCCCGATCACACATAAAATATTAAAGAAGTTGCTGGCAGTTACGGACCGGGTCTGCTATGACACCTTCGAGACCCGTCTTTTTCAATGTGCCTCCTCCTTGGCATTCTTTGGGGCGTTCAGGATAAGGAGAGCTGGTGATTCCCTCGAGTCGCACCCCAGCAGGCAGGGGCCTCTGGAGGGAGGATGCCATATTGCACGATGGCATGCTGGTGCTACACGTCTGCAGATCCAAGACGGATACAGCAGGGAAGGGAACCAGAGTATCCTTGTCCTCCCTGCCGGACAACCCCCACGTGCCTGGTGAGGAATTTTGAGGATTATAAGCAGCTTCACCCCATGAGAGAGGAACAATGGCTGGTCCATGAGCATGATGCACCCCTATCTCGTTTCCAGTTGAATAGGATGCTCAAGCTAGTTGTGGAGGAGGCAGGTCTGGAGGTTTGCTTTTACGGCACTCACTCCTTCTGCATCAGGGCAGCTAATACGGCAGCTGGACTAGGAATGACAAGGGAATAAATCATGACTGTGGGCAGGTGGCGTTCAGACTGCTATAAATTGTATGTTCATCCAGAAAGAATTGTTGCTTTGCCTGGAAGCTAAGTGGATGCGAATTGTACCCGCACTGCTGACTTACCTGTAATTTTCCTGAATTTGCTTGTCAATGACTTGTCCAAGGGGCAAGTGCAAATTGTTCCCACATTGCTGACTTACATGTACTTTTCTTGTCTTTGTCAATGATTTGACCTAGGTATGGGTGCTCCAAGGGGGTCCCCGGGAGGCATGGATATGCGGACATTCCTTTGTCCACTGGGCGCAAAGGAGAACCAATAGCAGACCACAGGGTCTTAACCTGGGTCTGAATTCTGCAGAAGTATCAATCATATGGATGGGGGCTACAAGGCATGGTGTGGGACCAGCTGGTACTGTTCTTTATGCACAAGAGCAGGTGTGAGCCCGTGGGTCATAGTGGTGTATCTGGGGGAGAACAATTTGGCCAATACCTGCAGTATCGAATTGACCAAGAAGATGCAACGGGACGTGCTGATGCTGGCTGACGTGTTCCCCGGAACTCAGCTGATGTGGCCACACATCATACCCCCGGCATGTCTGGAGAGATGAGAGGTCGCACCAGGTGGTGGAAATAAACAGACGGAAGGTGAACAGATGGATGGCCCGCTTCATGGAGGCAATCGGAGGTGGGGGTCCAGCATCGGGCACGACCTATATTTGATGAGAATTGCCCTGGCCTGTATCGCGCCAACAGAGTACACCTGTCTGATATTGGCATGTAAATGTTCCTATGCGCGATACAGGACACGGTCAACATGCTATGGGACAAGTTGTGTGTTGGCCGCAGCTGAGGGTGCAGAGTGGGAGTCTCCCCCGACAAGCAAGGAGCTGCTCTCAAGGGGGGTTGGCTAGAATATAAGGGCCCTTAGGACAGAGCGCACAGCTGTACAGTTGCGTAAGAGGGGGAATAGCCACAAATAATTTTGTCCTCCCTGGTAGAGTCTATGCAGGATCAGAAGGTAATGGGCTTCTCCTGCTCTTTGATGGCGGGGGCAGAGGGCTACACCTCATGCCATTTACTAAGTTGCTAATACCGACCTTAGGATGGGCCGGGTCAGAGACAGAGAACAAGTGTTGCTAACACTGCTGCGACTGGGGTATAGCACACGCTTTAATGGTGTGCTGCACCCGCACTGTGCATTACGCTTGGGTATCAGTATGACCCCACAGTGACTAAGAAGGGTCTGGCAGAAACAAGGGGCAGGCTTTAACAGCATCCCTTTTTTTTTTTTTTTTTTTTCAAAACTTTATTTAAACACCAATTCAACACAGCAACATCCAACAGCACAACAGCCCCCGAGTGGGGTGGGTTTCTGATCCCCACATCAAGGGATAAAGAAAATATACAGTTGGTGTAAATTTTAACAATGAAAAGAAACCAATAAATCCCCCTCCCATCCCCCCCTCTCACCCCCACCCCCCAGAGACATGGCTACCCCCATACCAAGAGCCTCACAAGAGAGACCGACCCGGTTTACCACTCACGCCAGCACCTAATCACCTGACACCGGCATTCCTTGCTCTAGTATCGCCCATTGTAATACTTCATTACAACTACGGGGTCCCAACTGCTGAATGTAGGGATCCCACAGAGACTGAAAGGTAAGCCACCTCGCAGGATTACCCCGAGCGCTCCAACACTCAGCCAACATCAATTGATGAACATTATTTCTCCATTCCCAGAAGGACGGCGGACCCCGGTCACGCCATCTGCGAAGCAGAGGTCCCTTAGCCACCAAGCAGGCCTTGCGCACCAACAATCTCCCCCATTTGCCTTTGGGCGAGGTGAGGCCCAGGCAGTCCAAAGTCACAAATAAGGCATCCCAACCCACCCGCTGTCCCAGCAAGTCTTGCATGTACGAAGAAATCCGTGTCCAGTAAGAACAGAGTTGCCGACAGCTCCACCACATATGTAGAAGGGTCGCCATTGGTGCAGAACACCTCGGACAGCTGCCATCTACCATCAGATGGCTACGAAAGGCCCGCCACGGTGAAAAATAGACCCTAGTCAGCGATTTAAAATGTATCTCTCTCCAACGCACTCCCTCTGCTAATTGGGCCATGCGCCGAAGGCCCTTAAGAACAGTTCCTGGGGGGACCTCTCGCTGCAACTCTGTGGCCCACGCGAGTTCCACATTCCGGTAGTCCGGAGATTGCCGAAACCCATCTAACCGTGCCCTCATACGTCGTATGGACGGTACGAAGTCCCCTCCCAGATCAAAAAATTTGATTATCAGCGCCGAGCGATCCGCATGGAGCTCATCCGCCGGCAAAGAAGTCACGTAATGAGAAAGCTGCAGGTATGAAAATGGGTGCACCGAGGCCAGGCCATATTCAGCTCTAAGCGCTGGAAAGGGCTTACACCGGCCCATAGCATCTACCACGTGCCCAATAGTACGAATCCCCTTCGCTGCCCAAGCACGCAGAGTTGCCGTCTCCGTACCTGGCGTGAAATTAACATTCCCCTGGAGTGGCAGCCAACTTGAAATTTTCCAACTTCTCTTCCAGTATTGATTAAGTTGTCGCCAAGTCCGTCGGACGGCGCCCAACAGCACACTATCGGTAATATAAGGTGGAAGCAGGCGGTCCTCCTGATGCAAAAGGGCCAACAAGGAGTACGGGGCGACACAAGCCTCCTCAACCTGCCGCGGCGTGAAGACCTCAGTCCCACCCAGCCAGTCCCCCAAGTGTCGAGCCTGACAGGCCAAGGCATAGGCCCCCAGATCCGGGAGCCCCATACCCCCCTGTCTCCATCCTCCCCTCAGCCTCACATATGGTATTCGTGCTCTCGCCCCCTTCCATAAAAAACTTTTCAGCATCCCTTCAAGTCGTGTTAAATCCCGCCTCAGTACCCAGACCGGAAGAGTTTGTAGCCAGTAGAGTATCTGAGGAAGGACTACCATTTTGATCGCAGCTATTCTCCCGGATAAAGACAATGGAAGGGATCCCCACGTTTGTAGCTGACCTCGTAATTTAGTCATTACCCGATGTAAATTAACCTTATAGAGCTGCGCTGACCGGGGCGTCAGGATAAGAACATAAGAACATAAGACATGCCATACTGGGTCAGACCGAGGTCCATCAAGCCCAGTATCCTGTTTCCAACAGTGGCCAATCTAGGTCATACGTACCTAGCAATATCCCCAAAAGACACAGGTTCCACAATGCTTGTACTGGGTCAAGCATTGATATCCTGGGTCCCTTTTTAATAGTGGTTTATGGACCTTTCCTCCAGGAACTTGTCCAAACCTTTTTTAAACCCAGCTATACTAACAGCCCTTACTACATCCTCCGGTAACAGATTCCAGAGTTTGATTACACGTTGAGTGAAAAAATATTTTCTCTTATTTGTCTTAAATAGTTTACCCTGTAGCTTCATTACATGTCCCCTAGTCTTTCTATACTCTGATAGCGTAAACAATTGATCCACGTTTATCCGTTCCACTCCATTCATAAATTTATAGACCTCTATCATATCTCCCCTCAGCTGTCTCTTCTTCAGGCTAAAGAGCCCTAACCTTCTTAGCCTCTCTTCATAGGAGTAGCCTTCCATCCCCTTCACCAATTTGGTGGCTCTTCTCTGTACTTTTTCTAATAACGATAATCCCCAGGTATACAAAAGAGTCCTCAGCCCACCTAAGGGGGAACACGCCCTGCCACGCTGCCCGCACACCCCCTGAAACATCCAACGCTTCCGACTTCTCACGATTGATACAGAAGCCCACAACCCGACCAAAGGCCTGAAATTCCTGTAAGAGCACCAGCAACGAATCCTGGGGAGCGGACAAATGTACTAGGAGATCGTCTGCAAAGGCAGCCAGTTTGAAAACCTGTCTACCCATTGTTATGCCCGAAATCTCACGAGATTGTTCCACCCTGCGAACAAGAGGATCAAGGGACAAAACAAATAGAAGAGGGGACAAGGGGCAGCCCTGTCTAGTCCCCCTCCTGAGGGGAAAGGCCTCCGAAAGCAGCCCATTACACAATATCGCTGCCCTGGGATCTGCGTATAAACATCTCACCATTTTGCAAAAAGATTCCCCCAGGCCATATCGCGGGAGCAGATCCTCCAAATAGGACCAGCTAACCCTAGCAAAGGCTTTTTCAGCGTCGAAACTTATTAGTAACGTCTTCTGAGCCCATCTTTGCACCCATTCTAGTGACGCCATGATCTTCCGCAAATTGCGCACGGCATATCGGTGCTTCACAAAACCGACCTGTGACTCATGAACCAACTGGTCGAGGACCCCTGCCAACCGCTCCGCCAGAATTTTCGCTAGCAATTTAAGATCGAAGTTAAGCAGTGATATCGGACGATAAGACGCTGCACTCAACGGGTCTTTCCCAGGTTTCGGGATAAGTATAACATGGGCTTGGTTACTGCCCCACCGAAAGGAGCCCTGCGCAGCTCTCCGAGTGTGCACCGCTAGGAGAGTCGGAGATACCAGATCACTCAAAATCTTATAAAACTCCGCCCCCAGCCCATCGGGCCCAGGTGATTTATAGCAACTCGCCTTGAATATAACTGCACTTCACTCACCGAAATCGGTTGGTCTAACTGTTCCCTTTGCGCCTCCATTAGTTGAGGAAGATTCAGGTCTGCAAAATAATCCCGCCGCTCCTGAGGGGAATCCGGCTCTGTGGTATAGAGTTTCTGAAAAAAGGATTTAAACACTGTGGCAATCTGAGGGCTAGTCCTATGCAGCACTCCCCAATCATCCCTTAAAGCCGAAACTAAGCGGGACCCCCGGGGACCCCGCAGGCACCGAGCCAACATTTTCCCAGGTTTATCCCCCTGGGTATGCAACCTATAACGGTAATATAAGACAGATTTTTTCGCTCGTTGGTGCAAAACCTCATTCAACAACGTCTGAGTCTCCAACAGCTGCCTCCAACATTCAGCAG
Source organism: Ichthyophis bannanicus (assembly GCA_033557465.1). Lineage (NCBI taxonomy): Eukaryota > Metazoa > Chordata > Amphibia > Gymnophiona > Ichthyophiidae > Ichthyophis > Ichthyophis bannanicus. The sequence goes on from CM066032.1 coordinate 593,020,362, forward strand.
TCTGATGACAGGCACAGAGTCGACGCAGCTTCGTGACCTCCTTCTCCAGACGAATAATACGCTCAGACATTAATCTCCTCTTCCGGGCCTGAAAGCCTATAATGTCTCCCCGAAGAATCACTTTAGCGGTCTCCCAGACTAATTCAGGGTCGTCTAGATGGTTTCTATGATCCAATTCGAATTCCTGCCAACGCCGCTGCAGAAAGGAACGAAAATGAGTATCAGTATAAAGTTCTAACGGAAATCTCCAAAGGCGTGTCTTAGGCGTCGCCTCTCCCCATTGAAGGTCCAACCATATTAGCGCATGATCGGAGATCTCCCCCGGCCCTATCTGAGCATCACGGACTGCGGCGAACAAGGCGCCCGTAACCAACAAGTAATCAATGCGCGCCGAAGAGCCATGGGCTCACGATTGGTGTGTAAAATCCTTCTCCGAAGGATGTAACAACCTCCATGGGTCCACCAGCCCATGCTCACGCACAACCGCAGAATTGCCCGAGTGGATTGTCGTCGTTCCCGCGACCCCCCAGTAGATGTATCCAGGTCCACGTCCATCACTCCATTAAAGTCGCCCCCCAGGATTACAGGAGCATCCGGCAAAAGCTCCAATTTGGAGGCCAACCTGGTATAGAGACCATGGTCAAGGACATTAGGAGAGTAAAGGTTCCCAAGGGTCACCAGTTTTCCCTCTAACATACCATGCAGAAGCAGAAATCTCCCAGAGGGATCAAGAACTTCCCGAACTATGTCAAATCTTATACGCTTATGAATCAAAATAACAATTCCACCTTTTTTCCCCGTCGCCGGGACCCCAAAGGCCTGTCCTACCCACGCTCTGCTCAATATACCATGCTCTACCGCCGACTGGTGGGTCTCTTGGAGCATGGCTATATCAACTTTATGCCTGGCCAGGGCCTGCAACACTTTTGAGCGCTTCGTTGGGCTTCCTAACCCACACACATTCCAGGAAATAAGCCTCAGAGCACTATAGCTGGAATCAAGTACTTTGACAGTATACAATCCATTAGTCCAGAGAGAGCCCCCCCAGCCTGGGGCTCTCCCCAACCTCTTTCAGAGTGGTAAATCCCAAAAAGAAAGACCCCCGCATGGGCGTGACCATGTCTCCCCTTCCCCATCCCCCCAACCCCCTTCTCTCTCCCCTCTACCACCCGCGCCACGTAGTGGCACCTCATCTTCCACCTAACCTCCCCCAGGTAGAATAAACTACCCTTACAGATCACCTGGATGCGTCCAGTCCCCCACACCCCACCCACATACAGCTTCGGGCCCGAAGGGAGCCCGGGCCCCAGGAGGAAGGAACGCGGAACGGAAAAGGCATGTGGCAAAGGAAATGATGGGATTCCCCCCTCCCCCCCAATCTGCCAGCCACCAAAGCCCAAGTAATACATAGCACCAACACAGTATACCAGACATCATAAACTATTACCTTATACAGTACCATATTACCTTCCTGCAGCTTAGGAGAAGTCTATTATAGCTGACCCACTGTTAAATATTTGTGAGAACCCCTCCAAAAACTAGGACGTGGTCTAAAAACATTGGGTAATATATGAACGAAAGAAACATCCCTCAAAACTAATAACCCCCCCCCCCCCCCCAGGGGACCATACTATGACCTGAAATATCCTATAATCTCTCATCTGACAGGGAGGCCCACCACAAGACTAGTCATCCAACACAGAACTTCACCCCCTCCTCCCGAACCCCACCGCCTCCCAGTGGACCCATCCAAACAAACGGAACTCAGGGATGGAGGGAGAGAGCCGGGCCCATGGGTTCACCTTAACCTTTGCCATCCCATAACCTCTCCTCCCCCACAACTCTACACCCTAAAACCCCCAGCTCCGCTTCCCTCGGGTTCCCCCCCGACTTCCACCTCCCCCCCCTCACTGCACCATCGCCACTCACAACCCCCCTCCCCCTCTCACACTCCCCCCCTTCTCTACTCTCGTAGGACCCCCCTCTATGCCGCCCGTTCCCTTCTTCCAACCCGTCCTCCCAGGAGTCCCCCCCCCAGAATCCCGATCCAGATCCTTAAGGGAACCCACCACCTTTTTCCCCCAGCCTGTTCCATGGCAAAAGCAAAGGTAACAACTACAATTTAATAAGGCAGATAGACAAACAGCACATTTATCAGCAGTGGAAGTGCTATCTAGATTTTGCCTGTACAAACAATATTCAGCAATATAACTAAACAGTCTTTCATCAAACAAACGGTGAACAGAACTAGGGTCCAGGGCCAAGTATGGGCTGACCCTCGCTTCTTCCCCAGAGCTGTTCCAGCCGGGGACACTACTCCGCCACCACACTCTCCAGTAGTTTCGCGGGTCAAGGCTTGGGGCAGGTTAGCCGTCGCCTCTGGCTCGGCCCAGGCCAGAGCCGCCTTGGTAGTACAATGCGGCGTTCTTTGGCGGGAAAAGAAAGCCCCGAGCCTCTCTCAGTCTCTGCACTGCAGAACGGACGTCCATTTCGGGAACCCCCCGAAAGTCAAGCGGCAGCAAAGCCAGTCACCAGGACAAGGCTACAGTTAGGAGCTTGAGGTAGAAGGGCTCCCTTCTTGAACAATGCGCTCAACATATGATGCAGCCTCCTCCGCCGAGTCAAACGCCCGATGGTGCCCTCCGTGAAAGACATGTAAGCGGGCAGGATATTGAACTGAGAACTTAATTTTGGCAGTAAGCAATTTTTTGCAGAGAGGGGCATACGCTCTACGTCACTGGCTGAGAGAAGCAGAGTAGTCCTGGGCAATCCTGAGAGTGAAATTGTCATAGGTGAGGCCACTCCATTGGCGGGCGGCTCGGAGAATCGCTTCCTTTTGCGGATATTGAAGAAACTTGGCCAGAACTACCCTCGGCCGAGGGTCTCGGGATTGTTTGCTCCCTACTCGGTGGACCCGCTCAATCAGCAGATCCCCGCTTTCCAAACTGCCCTCAAAGAGTCGGGGGAGCAAATTCTCCACATACCGCTTTAGGTCCTTATCTGCGATCGCTTCGGGGATGCCCATCAGCCGTAGATTGTTCCGTCTCGATCGTTTTTCTAAGTCGTCGATCTTGGCAGACTGTGCCAGCACCTGGGCCTTCAACGTGGACAACTCCTGGGAGGCAGTCTCAATCGAGTCCTCAGCCCTCCCAATGCGCTCCTCGACCTCCTAGATACGACCCCCCAGAGCCCCAGCCGAATTCTGAAGGGCATCCATTTTTTCGTGGAGGGCTGCAAATTGAGTTGAGAGCGCCTCGGCTACTGCAGCAGATACCTCCTCCAGGAAGGCCGGAGAAGACGGGGAGCGCGGCATGGTATTACCGTCGGCCATTTTGACCGCAGAGGCCACATGCTCCTTCTCCCGCCGAGCCGTTTTTGTTGAGGCTGCCATCCAAACCCTGGCAATGCCGTCCGAAATCCAATGCCAAGTAAAGTGAGGGAAGGCGTCCGGGGTATTTAGCCCGGATTAAATCGTCCAAACCACGGTAATCTGCCGGTTAGGGGCGCGGGGGACCGGAGCACATGCAGCACACGTCTGCTGTCCTCACCGCATCACGTGATCAACAGCATCCCTTCTTAATTGGGAAAGTACAGACTGTGCCTCTTGAAGCTAGGGCAAGATGAGTTCAGGCAATTTAATGGTTGTAAATATATGTTTATAATGTGCAGATTTGTTGCATGTTTTACGGTTATGCTGTAGCCAACACTATCCAACACTGTTCAATAAAGAAAATCTGTATTTGGTGAAAAAGATGGTGTCTGTCAGATGTTCAAGGGAAGTGAGTGGGGGTGGCATGCCTACCCAAAGTCTGCTTGGCACTTGCCTGGTTGAGACCCGGCCGGCTGGATTACCAGCTGTCAGGCACAAGTGGGCAGGGGAGTCAGGCAAGGGTTAACAAGCTGTGGGGATGGGAGGGCTGGCCATGGCCAGCTTTATCTGGGGCTGCTTGGCCATGGGCCGCCCTCTTATCCGTATGACCCGTTGGGAGATGGAGACTCTTCCCTCCCACCCACCCTCGGGGGGGGGGGGGCGGGGGTTCTATTTATCGCAGCATAGCCAGAATAAAAGGACCATTAGGACAGAGTGCACAGAGCTCTGTACAGTTGAGTAAGAGGGGGAGTGGCCACAAAGAATTTTGTCCTCTTCCCTGGCAGAGTTGATGGAGTCACAGCAGGATCAGCGGGTAATGGCCTCCCCCATGTTTTGACGGTGGGGGGTGGGGACGGAGGGCTACATCTCATTGACATTTACTAAGTTGCCGACACCGACCTTAGGACAGGCCGAGCCAGAGACAGAAAACAGGTGACACTGCTGTGACGGGTATAGCGTATGCTTTAACAGCATGCTGCACCCGCACTGTGCATTAAGATTGGGTCTCAGTATGACCCCACAGTGGCTAAGAAGGGTCTGGCAGAAACAAAGGGTGGGCTTTGACTGCACACCTTCTTAATTCGGAAAGTATGGGCTGTGCTTCTTGAGGCTAGGGCAAGATGAGTCCAGGCAATTTCATGGTTGTAAATATTATACGGTTATAATGTGAAAATTTGTTCAATGTTTTACGGTTATGCTGTGGCCAACACTGTTCAATAAAGAAAATCTGTATTTGGTGAAAAAGATGGTGTCTGTCAGATGTTTAAGGGAAGTGAGGGGGGGGGGCATGCCTACCCAAGGCCTGCTTGGCACTTGCCCAGTTGTGATAAAATGAGGAAAATGGTTAAGAAAAAAATTAATGGAGCAGCTGCAGTGGTTTAAGGTTTATATCAAGCATGGGTGGTGTTTAAAAATACTGAGCCTGATATTCAGCTAGCCACCACAGCTGAACTTTAAACCCGGATATTCAATGCCAAGACCATATTCGGGCCCTGGCACTGAATATCCAGATTGCCATGCATCTAACTGGGCAGTGGCAATATTCAGCTGCTGCTGCCCTTTTAGCTTCTGCATTGAAAATTAGGCTAGCCTTTACTGCGCCTGATTTTTCCCTGCTTAGTAATAACTGGGTAGCGGCTAACCTGATAGCATCAGGGCATGCAGCAGTGGCACCCATGGATATATCAGTGGCATTAACAATGTTAGTACTGCTGAATATCCCAGCTAGGGCAATTAACGTCATTAGCAGGTCTGCTAACCAGGTCATCCCTTTAAATATCAAGCCCATACGAGATGTATAGTTGTGGTCAACATTATTGGCACCCTTGCAATTCAACCCACCTGTTACTCCCAAATATAAAAATGGGAATGAAGTAGATACCACACTATTCACAGAAGATGATGTGTTAGAACAACTTGCAAAACTGAAAGTGGACAAGGCCATGGGACCGGATGGAATACATCCCAGGATACTGAAAGAGCTCAGAGAGGTTCTTGCAGGGCCGTTAAAGGATGTTTTTAACAGATCCTTGGAAACAGGAGAAGTTCCTCAGGACTGGAGAAGGGCTGATGCGGTAACTCTTCACAAAAGTGGTGACAGGGAAGAAGTGACAAACTACAGGCCGGTGAGTCTTACCTTCGTGGCGGGAAAAATGGCGTTCCTGAAAGAGCGAATAGTGGACTTTCTCAAAACCAAGAGGTTGCATCATCCAAGGCAACATGGTTTTACCAAAGGACGATCTTGCCAAACAAATCTGATTGAGTTCTTTGACTGGGTGACCAGAGAACTAGATCGGGGGCATTTATTTATTTATTTAACTGTATTTATATCCCGCGTTTCACCGGGTCAAAGCGGCGTAACAAAAGGGGGGGGTTAATCGGTTATAGGGGTAGGGCCATCACCAGGAGGGCAACATTGATGATTTTGACAGAGGATAGACATAGACATGGACAAGGTAACAGTTTCTGATCATAGGTTCTTGAGGGTGGTTTAGGGGGTTGGTGAAGTTATTTGTGGGAGGGTGGGAGGGTTATTTGTGGGAGGATTGTGCGATGGATGTCATCTACCTGGATTTCCTAAGAAAAAACCTCGTGAAACTTATCTTTTTGTCGGAGCAAGCCGAAGGAGGGATGGTATGGAAACCCGTCCCACACCAGACGGCAGGCTTCTTTTTTTCTTTTTTCAATTGTGGTTCCCCACCATCAAAACTTGTTTGCTGTTCAGTTCAACAATATATAACCTCTTCCAATGATTCTTTTATTGTTGTCGCTCCAAAAGAACAGTTCAGCACGACGTGCACGTTTCGGGCTAGCGCCCTGTGTCAAGTGCTCATACGCTACTAAACAAACTGGCAACAATATCAAAAAATGCCATCACTGCAGCCAAGGTTAAGCTTATAATAAGGCTGACTCGTAACATTATAGCATTTAAAGAGGAACCAGCCAATAGAGACAGGGTCAGCCCCACTGACAGGGGAATCCCAGTCACCATTGGTTAATTTTATCAGGACAGCAAATGATGTCACAAAACACTCTGCCATTCAATCTCACGATTAAGGCCTGTAGGTTCAACAGTGTCCAACTGAAATATCCATCTTTGCTCCAGCCATTGTAACTTTTTCAGCCGATCACCGCCCCGGGGATCCAAAGGAACATGATCAATAACGGACCACTCAAGATCCTCAAAAGTATGATTATGAGCGATACAATGAGCTATCATCGGGGCTGTATCTATCCGGTGACGCAATCTTGAAGCATGCTCAGAAAGCCTAGTTTTAATCGGACGAATCGTCCGTCCAATATAAAACAGAGAACAAGGGCATCGCAAAAAATAAATAACATATACAGACAAACAGGAAGTATCCCATTTACGTTTATAAGTTTTCAGAGTCTGTGGATGATGCCATTCCAGCCCAGAGATGGTAGTCGCACAATAAGTGCAGGTGTTACAGGGACAATGGCCATTGATCGCTGATGATGGTTGTATACGATCAATTTCTAATGGCGTTTTCACTAACCAATCCCCCAAATTACGACCCCTAGAAAAGGCAATCCGTAGTGGCTTCTTAAAACACTCAACCAACTGTAATATCGGCCACCGAGCTTGTAAAATTCGTAAGATCTCAGAACTATGTTCTGTATATGGGAGAACCCCTGTGATAGAAGTGTCTTGTTGCGAGCCGTCATTCATGTATTGGGGATCCAATAGCCATTCCCGATGTATATAAGAGGTCCGTTGAAATTCTTTTTGAACAACAGCAAAGGGATAACCTCTTTTAATTAGACGCTGGTGTAAAGCCTGATATAGTGCATAAAACAGTGACATTTGATAGGTCATCTGATGATACAGATGGAAGCACCACTGAGTCAGAGGCTCGCCATTCTATCAGGGGACGACAGGATTTTCGATCAGGTCGGGGTCGGCGGTCTCACGGAGTTTATCAAGACGACGATTGGGAACCCCCGAATACAAGACTACGTTCCCGACAATGCCCTCAATAGTTGTTAATTTAACGGGTAATCCTTTGTCAACGGTTCAGGAACATATGTTGAATTATGGCCTATCTTTTGTACCTACGGTGCGTTACGATGCATTTTCTATGAGGGTAAGTCTCCAGCGATTTTTCCGAAAATTACAGATTATTCGTTTTTTTCATGATAAACCGGCTGCGATGGACGATTCAGTGGTAAAACCTCCTTCTAAGTGGATACCGCCAAAGGCGTTTGACCCTGCTTTGGCTACCTTTCAATCATTGGTGTTGAATGATTTGTTGCAATTAGAAGCCACTGCTTTTAAACGCTTTTCGAATTTGGATAAACATAGCTGGAGAGTCTTGACTGATTTGGCATCGGACCCCTCTTTAGTTGTATGACGGGCGGATAATGGAGGTGCGTTGGTATTACAGACGTTAGATAATTATCAGGCATCTTTACGTATTCCTCCGGATGATTGCCAAACTTATCAGATTTTTGAAAGAGATCCCACCACTGGTTTGATGGAGCGGATTAAATCGTTAGTGGAGGCAGCTTTTCAACAGAGCTGGATCACTCGTAAAGAATATTTGTTTTTGATTAATTTACATCCTAAGATTCCGGTTCTTTATTTAGTGCCGAAAATTCATAAATCGTTGTCTTCTCCCCCAGGTAGACCAATTGTATCCTGTAGAAATTCAGTGCTAGAGCCATTGTCAATTTTTTGTGATACATTTTTAAAACAAGAAGCTTGTCAAGTTGCTTCATTCATTCGGGATTCTACTCATTTTTTACAACTTCTAGCCACTTTAGAGATACCGTCGGGTGCTTTTTTAGTCACCTTGGATGTTGTTTCACTATATACAAATATTGATCAGGCAGAAGCACTGGATTTGTTGAAGAATCGATTATGTTATGCTCCGGCTCGGGTACCTCGGTCCTTTTTGATCCAATTGATTGAATTGGTTCTGACGAAGAATTATTTTTTGTCAGGAGGTGTTTTTTACCAGCAAATTTTGGGAATAGCGATGGGGGCAACGGTAGCACCCTCTATTGCTACCCTATATATGGCAGAAATGGAAACAAATCAGATAGAATGTTCAGTGGCTTTTTCTAATATTTTGATTTGGAAGCGATTTCTTGATGACATATTTTTTTCATCTGGACTTCGGATTTAGTATCTCTTCGGCAATTTATTGACTGGCTTAATTCATTACGTACAAATATTCAATTTATGGAGCATATTAGCATGACGACTATTGAGTTTCTTGATATACGGATTGATATTCATCAGGATCAATTACATAAATACGCTGTTTCGAAAGCCGGTTCAACGCAATAGTCTGCTTCACTATAATAGTTTTCATCCGGGCCCTCTGCGAAAGGGTTTACCTTTTGGACAGTTTCTACGGTTACGTAGATTATGCCATACTACTGAAGAATTCAAATGGCAGTCACTGGATTTACACCAGCGTCTAATTAAAAGAGGTTATCCCTTTGCTGTTGTTCAAAAGGCATTTCGACGGGCCTCTTATATACATCGGGAATGGCTATTGGATCCCCAATACATGAATGACGGCTCGCAACAAGACACTTCTATCACAGGGGTTCTCCCATATACAGAACATAGTTCTGAGATCTTATGAATTTTATAAGCTCGGTGGCCGATATTACAGTTGGTTGAGTGTTTTAAGAAGCCACTACGGATTGCCTTTTCTAGGGGTCGTAATTTGGGGGATTGGTTAGTGAAAACGCCATTAGAAATTGATCGTGTACAACCATCATCAGTGATCAATGGCTATTGTCCCTGTAACACCTGCACTTATTGTGCGACTACCATCTCTGGGCTGGAATGGCATCATCCACAGACTCTGAAAACTTATAAACGTAAATGGGATACTTCCTGTTTGTCTGTATATGTTATTTATTTTTTGCGATTCCCTTGTTCTCTGTTCTATATTGGACGGACGATTCGTCCGATTAAAACTAGGCTTTCTGAGCATGCTTCGAGATTGCATCACCGGATAGATACAGCCCCGATGGTAGCTCATTGTATCGCTCATAATCATACTTTTGAGGATCTTGAGTGGTCCGTTATTGATCATGTTCCTTTGGATCCCCGGGGCGGTGATCGGCTGAAAAAGTTACAATGGCTGGAGCAAAGATGGATATTTCAGTTGGACACTGTTGAACCTACAGGCCTTAATCATGAGATTGAATGGCAGAGTGTTTTGTGACATCATTTGCTGTCCTGATAAAATTAACCAATGGTGACTGGGATTCCCCTGTCAGTGGGGTTGACCCTGTCCCTATTAGCTGGTTCCTCTTTAAATGCTATAATGTTATGAGTCAGCCTTATTATAAGCTTAACCTTGGCCGCAGTGACGGCCTTTTTTGATGTTGTTGCCAGTTTGTTTAGTAGCGTATGAGCACTTGACACAGGGCGCTAGCCCGAAACGTGCACGTCGTGCTGAACTGTTCTTTTGGAGTGACAGCAATAAAAGAATCATTGGAAGAGATTATATATTGTTGAACTGAACAGCGAACAAGTTTTGATGGTGGGGAACCACAATTGAAAAAAGAAAAAAAGAAGCCTGCCGTCTGGTGTCGGACGGGTTTCCATACCATCCCTCCTTCAGCTTGCTCCGACAAAAAGATAAGTTTCACGAGGTTTTTTTCTTAGTGAATCCTGTTTAATCAGCTTCTTATTAGTTTCACTGGCTGGGTTTGTTGATTTTTGATCTACCTGGATTTCAGCAAAGCCTTTGATACTGTTCCTCATAGGAGGCTTATTAATAAACTCAATAGTTTGGGGATGGGTCCCAAAGTGGTAAACTGGATCAGAAATTGGTTAACTGACAGATGTCAAAAGGTGATGGTAAATGGAGCTCACTCGGATGAAAGGAGGGTGATTAGCAGGGTGCCCCAGGGTTCGGTCCTGGGCCAGGCACTGTTCAATGTATTTGTGAGAGTGATATTGCTGAAGGACTGAATGGAAAAGTCTGTCTTTTTGCAGATGACACGAAAATTTGCAACAGAGTGGACTCCCCTGAGGGAGTGGATAACATGAGGAAACATCGACAAAAGCTGGTAGAATGGTCTAATGTTTGGCAATTAAGATTTAATGCGAAGAAGTGCAGTGTCATGCACTTGGGAAGCAGAAATCCAAGGGAAATGTCCGCGATAAGAGGCGAGAGGTTGGTGTGCACGGACCAGGAGAAGGACCTTGGTGTGATTATTTCTGAGGATCTCAAGGTGGCAAAACAATGTGACAAGGCAGTGGCAAAAGCCAGGAGGATTGCTGGGTTGCATACAAAGAGGAATTACCAGCAGAAAGGAAGAGGTACTAATGCCACTGTATAAGTCATTGGTGAGGCCTCACTTGGAATACTGTGTTTGGTTTTGGAGACCATATCTCGCAAAGGATGTAAAAAGCTGTAAATGGTTCAGAGGAAGGCAACCAAAATGATTTGAAGCCTGCATCAGAAGCCTTATGAGAAGAGACTTGAAGACCTAAATATGTACACTCTGGAGGGGAGGAGGGATAGGGGAGATACGATTCAGACCTTTAAATACTTAAGAGTATTAATAAACAAACAAACCTCCCCCAAAGATGTGCAAGCTGTAAAACTAGAGGGCATAACATGAAGCTGCAAGGGGGTAAATTGAAAGGCAATGTCAGGAACTACTTTTTCACTGAAAGGGTGGTGGATGCTTGGAATACCCTCCCGATGGAAGTGGTGGGAGCAAATACAGTGACAGAATTCAAAATGGCATGGGACAGACACAGGATTCACAGGATAAAATCTAAATAAACTTAACTATCTAATTTCTCAACAAACAGGGTGCCCTACAGCGAGCGGTGAGTTCACCCCTAAACAAAGAAATGGGGAGGGGTGACCTGCACGGAGCAGCAGGTGCACCTACTCTTGCCACTTTGCTGGGCAGACTAGATGGACCATACTGGTCTTTATCTGCTGCCATTTACTGTGTTACTATGTAATGTCCAATATCTCCTAAAAAAAAAGCCTGTGAAATGGTTTTGAATTATATATGCACACATATTTGACACATAAAAGAATCAAATAAAATAAGACCAAGTAAAAAGGGAAATATTAGGAAATGGTATAAACACTGCAACATTGCCAGGACATTATTCACAAAAAATCTTGAATTCATGGAGTATAAAAAAACCTCACACATGAATCTAAGTATAAATTGTTGAGCACCTGTTAGTAGGATATAAACTCTTTTCATTACTCTATACTAAAGCAGAGTTTTAAACCTACCCCATTAAAGAAAATATTTCCCCTTTTAAACTAAAGCACCAAAAAGAATGTAACTGTTTTAAAAATGTAGCAAAACCCTTTTAAGAGCTCCCAGTCAGAGCGCTAGTAATTTAAAAAGCCACAAACTCTTACCTTTGCTTGAAATGTACAGCCCCTGTTATGAATGCCTCACCAGTACAAGGGGAACTATTTTCTTTAGTGGGGTAGGTTTAAACTCTGCTTTAGTATCTTTCTCAGCTCTTTGAAGCTACTGACACCTCATCAGGTGTTAGTTCCCTCCCTACTCCCCCCAACTCCCACCCACCCCTAGTGAGCAGTCTTGCTTTATAGGGCACTTCCCCAATTAACTACACACAGGGACTTTAAACAGCAGATTTTTAACACACTTAAAGAGATTTAACTACTTTTTCTCTGATACTTTGGTAGGTCTCCACCGACACAACAATGGGTGGGAAAATCCTATCGCCAAAGCTGTTGCCCCCATAACAGCTTCTGCCTCTGTCCAGACAGAGGTCCCAATGCCAGTTGAAGGACCGGTTCCATGTGCAGGATGCCTGCATGCAAAAGCTCTCAGGAAACAAGTGGAAGAACTCAGAGAGGAGGTGGTGAGACTGAGGAGCATTCAAGACAGTGAGAAGTACATTGATGAGATGCTTCTTGCAATATCCAAGCTCTCCAGCAGAAGAGAAGATGGGAGCCTACAGAATGACAAAGGTTAGACACAAGTCACCAGGGCCTGCAGAATCACCAATCCAACTTCTCCAGCCCTTGAATTGAAGAACCATTATGCAGCCCTGGAAGTGGAGGAGGTGAAAGCATCCTTGGAAAGGGAAGAACCAGAGCTCGAGCACCCCAAAGTTGCAGAATCAGTGACCACAAGGAAGCAAAGGGTAGTGGTGGTTGGTGATACTCTTCTGAGGGGTACTGAGGTGCCCATCTGCCGATCAGACTTGATGTCCAGAGAGGTATGCTGCCTGCCAGGTGCCAAAATCCGAGATGTTACAGAGAGTTTCCTGAGACTCATCAAGCCCACTGACTATTACCCAATGTTGCTAATCCATGTCGGCACAAATGATACTGCCAGGTATCTCACTGAGCGTATTAAAAGTGACTTCATGGCTCTGGGATAGAGGGTGAAGCAAATAGGGGTGCAGGTGCTGTTCTCTTCAATCCTCCCTGTTGAGGGTAAAGGCCAAGGCAGAGAAGCTCGCATCCTGGAGATGAATGCATGGCTGCATAGATGGTGTCAGAAAGCATTTTGGTTTCCTAGACCATGGGATGCTGTTCCAAGGGTTGCAGAGCAGAGATGACGCCCATCTGTCCAAGAAAGGTCGATGTGTTTTCAGTAGCAGACTGGCTAATCTATGAAGAGAGCTTTAAACTAGATTCATTGGGGATGGGTGAAGAAAGCCCCCAGGTAAGTAAAACATTAAATACCTTTATGGAAATAGGTAAAAGGGACAACATATGGAAAGCAGTGTGTATAAATGCCCGTAGCAAGGGAAATAAGGTCCCAGATGTTGAAGCTTTAATGGGAGAGGCTGACTTGGATTTAGTGGCAGTTACAAAAACATGGTTCACAGAAAACCATGACTGGGATGTAACTATATCAAGCTATACTTTATTCAGAAAGGACAGGGTAGGAAGAAGGGGAGGGGTGTAGGGATTATTAGTAGCACGAAAATAATAAATATGCATGAGGTGCATTTGCATGCACTGCCCCATTGTATTCAAATGTATCTCATGTATATTCATTAGGGACAGCCTGACATCCTGAGTGGTGTTTGGCCCTCCAGACTGGAGTTGGGAACCTCTGATCTAGAGGTAAGGAGATCCTGGAGTTTCTACAGGGAGAACTATTCAGGCAACTGGTAACAGAACCTACACATGAAGGGGCCATACTGGATTTTGTGCTTACCAATGGTGAAAGTGTTTCTGATGTTATAGTGGGAGATCATTTTGCATCCAGTGATCACCAGATAGTGTGGTTCAGTATTAGAACTAGGGCTGTTAAAATCCATTCAAAAGCGAGGGTCTTAGATTTTAGGAAAACTAACTTTGCCAAGATGGGCCCATACCTCAGGGAGTCGTTAGCAGGATGGGAACAGCTGGGGGATGTAGAAACTGAAAGGAGATATTTTAAGGGCAACCAACCTTTTTGTGAAAATGGTAAATAAAGGTAAAAGGAAAAGAAGACTGCTATAGTTTTCGAAAGAAGTAGCTGAAATGGTAAAGAAAAAGAGGGAGGCCTTCATGAAATACAAGAGATCACAGAGAGAGGAAGACAGGCATCTATATTTGGAAAAACTTACAGAAGCTGGCAAAGTAGTCAGGAAAGCAAAGATTCAAAAAGAGGAGGAAATAGCCAATGCAATAAAATGGGGGGATAAGACATTTTTCAGATGTGTTAGTGAGAAAGGAAAGGGCAAAAGTGGTATTGTCAGACTCAAGGGTGAAGGGGAGGAATACCGTATTTTCCGGCGTATAAGACGACTGGGCGTATAAGACGACCCCCTACTTTTCCTGTTAAAATATAGGGTTTGGCCTATACTCGCCGTATAAGACTACTCTTCCAGCGCACACCAAAAAAAATAAAAAAACCATCAGATTTGATTTCAATATGGTAATTTTAATTCAAATGCTTATGACATGCAGGTACTTAGCAGGAAAACTGTCACTTATAAACATAAGGCTGTTTGTCATCAAACATAAAACAGTGCAAGTGGATTAAACTTTTCCTAATTCACTCTAAAGCTGAAAGAAAGGATAAGACAATAAACCCATGGGAGCTGCCATGCTGTTTGTTTTCTAAGCTGCCAACCAAACTGGAACTGATGATGATAGGAGGAAGATATAACAAACAATAGAGAGAGAGATAGCAAGTGCAGGGGCTAGTCTCTGGCGACGCATTATAACTGCAAGCTATTTTTACAGGTTTTGCTGGTGTGACAATTTCCCTTTAAAAAAACTTCAAAATCCTCCTGTTCGTCATCTGATATCATAAGTACATCAATGACATCTTGTGATACATTTGTAAGGCAGTCATCATATGGATCTAATTCCGTATCAGATGGTGTGGTCTCAGCTTCGTCTTCCTCTTCATCTTCATCTTGCCACAAGTAGTCGTCCTCCATACCATCTAATGAATTTGATATGCCACACTTCTTGAAAGACTTGATTACTGTCTTTGCATCAATATCATTCCAGGCTTTTATGACAAACTTGCACAAAACATCCAGCTGTGGAGCACGCATGTTTCCTCCTTTTGTGAATGACTTTTCGCCGCTAACCATCCACTCATTCCACTGTTCTCGAATGCGATCTTTAAATGGCTTGTTTAGGCACACATCCAGTGGCTGTACCAACGATGTCAATCCTGCAGGAATAACTGCTGCATCTGTGTTTATTCTTGCAAGGCTTTGCTTGGTGCTGGGAATTAAATGAGCCCTGAACATATCCCACACCAGTAGACTACGTTTTTGAATAAGTCCACCTGGTCGCCTGCTCCATACATTATCAAGCCATAGCTTTACCCCTTCTTCATCCATCCAGCCTTTTTCATTCACATGTACAACGCAACCAACAGGGAACTTGAGTTTCGGCATTGTTTTTCTTTTAAAAATAATCATTGGTCTCAGTTTTGCGCCATCAGCTGTGCATGCTAGTACCACTGTAAAACTAGACTTCTCATGTCCTGTTGTTCTAATTAAAATTGTTTTTTCACCTTTTGGATGAACAGTTCTATTTCCAACCATATCAAAATTCATTGGAGTTTCATCCATATTTCCGATACTACTTAACGCATAGCCATGTTTATTGCGCTGTTGTATTACGTATCGGTGGAAACTATTTACTTTGGCATCAAGATCTGCAGGTAATTTTTGTGCAATTTTCGTCTTTTGCCTCAGTGCCATATTATGCCTTTCCAAGAATCTAGTACACCAGGATACAGTGGCCTTAAATCTGTTGCTGTGATCTGGGTTAGATTTGGCCCACTGAAGTGCAAACAAACGTATTTTATTACGTGTCACTACATAACTGTTTTGGCGATGCTCATTCACCATATCTGCTACATGTTTTTCAAGTTCTGGCCAATGTGGGGTGCCTCTTCTTAATGCACACTTACCCCTTGGCATACTCTTTAATGCTTTTTCATTTGCTTTCCAGTCCCGAACCATCTTTTCTGTTACTCCATATTGTCTTGCAGCAGCACAGTTATTATGTTCCATGGCAAAGTTTACAACTTTAAGTTTGAAACTGGCTTCATATTTCTTTCTTCTTGCTGGTGAAGCCATGATGGGGTCTTCACTGTTAGCCATTTGTATGCTTTATGTACTGGGCTGTACTGTATGAAGAAGTAAAGATACTGGTGCTGTACTGTATGTAAAGATACTGGTGCTGTATACTGGTGCTGCATGTATCTGCTCACCAGAGCAGAGACTCTCCACAGATGCTCCTGCTCCCCCCTGCCTTCCCTCAGAATCGCCAATCCAACCCAGTATAACAACCAGCCAATCCAACTCAGTATAATAACCAGCCAATCCAACCCAGTATAATAACCAGCCAATCCAACCCAGTATAACAACCAGCCAATCAATCGGCTGGCAGGGAGAGGGGAGGAGCCCGGATGCAGCGTCAGTCAGCTTCCCCAGTCCAGGTCAGAAAGTTGTTGTATACCGCCGTATACCGGCGTATAAGACGACCCCCGACTTTTGAGCATATTTTCATGGGTTAGAAAGTCGTCTTATACGCCGGAAAATACAGTATGTAGAAGCTGATGAGGATAAAGCAGAATTGCTTAACAAATATTTCTGTTCTGTGTTCACAGATGAAGAATCAGGAGCAGGACCTCAGAAAACACACACAAACAAGAACAGAAGCAAGGGGCATTTTGAACAATCTTCAGAAGACTGTGTTTGTAAGAAACTAGCTAAACTTAAAGTAGACAAAGTGATGGGACTGAATGAGATACACCCTAGAATACTGAGGGAACTTGAGGACGTTCTAGCAGCTCCACTGACTGACCTTTTCAATGCCTCGTTGGAGTTGGGAGTGGTGCCAAAGGACTGGAGAGAGGCACATGTGATCCCTTTACACAAAAGCGGAAGTAAGGATGTGGTTGAAAACTACAGGCCAGTTAGTTTAACTTCAGTGGTTAGTAAATTATTGGAAACACTGCTGAAAGAGAAAATAGTGAGGTTTCTGGAATCCAGTGGATTACAGGATCTGAGGTAGCATGGATTTACCAGAGGCAGGTCCTGTCAGACAAATCTGATTGATTTCTTTGACTGAGTGACCAGGGAGTTGGACCAAGAGAGAGCCCTAGATGTGGTGTATTTAGATTTCAGTAAAGCCTTTGACACAGGCAGCTTATAAACAAACTGAGCACCCTAGGGATGGACCTTAAAATTACTGCTTGGGTTAGAAATTGGTGGAGTGGGAGGCAACGAAGAGTACAGGTAAATAGAGCTCACTCTGAGGAGAAGGAGGTTACCAGTGGTGTGTCCCAGGGATCTGTCCTTGGTCCAATTCTTTTTAACATCTTTGTTAGTGATATAGCGGAAGGGCTGTCGGGTAAGGTTTGCCTCTTTGCGGATGATACCAAAATCTGCAATAGAGCAGACACCCAGGAAGGTGTAGATAACATGAGGAGGGATCTAGCTAAGCTTGAAGAATGGTCTAGAATTTGGCAGCTGAGATTTAATGTTAACAAATGCAAGGTCATGCATTTGGGCTGCAGCAATCCAAGGGTGCATACACTATAGGGGGTGAAGTACTTTTGTCCACTAAAGAAGAGCAGGAACTAGGCGTGATTGTGTCTGATGATCTTAAAGTAACTAAACAGGTAGAAAAAGGCAACGGCAAAAGCTATAAGGATGCTTGGGTGCACAGGGAGAGGAATGGCCAGCAGAAGAAAAGAGATGATAGTGCCTCTGTATAAGTCTTTGGTGCGACCTCATTTGGAGTATTGTGTGCAATTCTAGAGACCGCACTTTCAAAAGGATATAAACAGGCTGGAGTCGGTATAGAGGGTGGCTACTAAAATGGTTAGTGGTCTTCATTATAAAGTATATGAGGACAGACCTAAGGATCCTAATATGTACACCATAGAGGAAAGGTGGGATAGAGGTGATATGATTAAGACGTTTAAATACCTCTGTTGTACAAATGCACAGGAGGAGAGCCTCTTTCGATTGAAAGCAAGCTCTGCTATGAGGGGACATGGGATGAGGGGGAAATGGGATAGATTCAGGAGTGATATGCAAAGGTATTTCTTTATGTAAAGAGTGGTGGAGCCATGGAATAGTCTCCCAGTGGAGGTGGTAGAGATGAGGACAGCATCTGTCGGACTATGTTCATCAAAGCTGCTATCATCAGCTGCTTTCAGCTTTATAGTCCCTTTTATTTTTAAAGATGGTCAATAACTTCTCAGTCCTTTTCTCCTTTATTTGAAGAAAAAAAATCTGAGTCTCTACTACAGAACAAAAAGCTCATCCTGATATAAGAGAATAATAACATGATATGTTCTTTCAGCTGCAATCAGTCCATGATGCTTTCCAATGAAACCTGCCGACTGTGTTTCGAATAGTGAAAACTTATTCTGTTTCAGAGCTATACTGATTCTTGGTATAACATTATTGGAAGAAATAATGAAGTTCTCCTGAATAGATAAGTGAATTGGTTTAATTTGGGAGAAGACTGAGGATTGCATAGCTCTGAAACAGAATACATTTTCAGTATTCAAAAGCAATAGTCGTGGTCGGTAGTTTTCATTGGGAATGATCATAGACTGACTGCAGCTAAAAGAACATATCTTGTTATTTCCTTATATCAGTATGAACTTTTTGGTCTATAGTAGAGAATAAGATCTTATTCTAAGAAAAAAAGGAGAAAAGGACTGAGAAATTATTGACCATCTTAAAAAAATAAAAAGGACTATAAAGCTAGCAGTGGCTGATGATAGCAGCTTTCATGAACATAGTCCAACTAATATAAAGTAATGAAAAGAGTTTATAAATTGTTGAGCACCTGTTAGTAGGATATAATTAGGTGCATAGGACATAAATAATTAAAATCTGTTTGAACAGAAGAACCACATTCCCACTGCAGTAAAATTAGACACATTTGTGATCAATTGTCAGTACTCATATGACTTGAATTAACCAATAAATGATGGCTCTAATGTTTAACATGGCCACATTCACTCCCTTTTTCACAATGGTGACGATTAGAACTGCCTGACACCATCAGAAAAGCCATTATCATCAAACTTCAAAGGGGTACAAAGACATCTCCAATGACCTTAGGATTCCCGTGTCTACAGTTCGCAATGTTATTAAGAAGTTTTCTGCTCATGGAACTGTCAAGAACCTCCCAGCACATTGTGGGGAGAGGAAAATTAATCCAAGAAATCATCAAAGGTTAGTGTGAACTGTTGGAAAAACACCACGTACAACATAAAGAGCTTAAGGCTGACCTGGAGTAATCTGGAGTGGTGTTTCCAACCCCACAAAGAAGGACTTTGTGGGCAAAGGCCAAGGAGGACCCCACTGCTCAAAGAGAGACGTAAAAAGGCACGCCTGATATTTGCCTAAACTTACCTTTGGAAGCCACAATCCTTTTGGGAAAATGTTCTGTGGACAGATGAAACCAAACCTGCGCTCTTTCGCAATGCAGACCAGTGATACATTTACAGGCAAAGAAACAAAGCTTATAAGGAAAAACACACCCTTCCTACAGTTAAATATGGTGGAGGTTCCATAATGTTTTACTGCCTCAGGAACTGGAAGCTTGGAACATATTAAAGGAATCATGAAGTCAGAGGACTACCAAGGTATTTTGGAGAAAAATGTGTTACCTTGTGTCAGAAAGTTAGGTCTGGGTCCTGGGTTAGTTGGGTCAAAGGTCATTGGTCCTCCAGCAGGACCATGACCCAAAACATACATCCAAAAGTATGGTTAAAAAGGAATACATGGACTGTTTTAAAATGGCCAGCAATGAGTCCTGATCTCAGTCCAAGCGAGAACCTTTGGAAAGAGCTGGCATCTGCCACTGGTATAAGGAATGCTAGAAACATTCATTTCATGAGCTGGAACAAATCACAGTTGAAGAGTGGGAGAAACTCTCAGCAGACAGATGTACGACACTTATAGATAGCTTCAAGAAAATTTGGAAGCTCTCGTCCCTGCCAAGGTTTGTGCAGCCATATATTAGTGAAGGGTGTTGTTAATCCTGTCCAAGTCATATGTTGTTTTCTCAGAAATTACTCCATCTAAGTTGCATAGACCTCTATTTTTTGTTGTTGTATGCCTTTGAGCATGCTGTTACAATATTTTGATGACAATACAGTACAGTTGGAATATTTCAAATTATTTCTCAAGATATTGTACACAACATACCTAAAAGGCAAGGGTGCCAATAATGTTGACTACAACTGTATTCCACATTTTAACACTAGAAGCCCCAAAGTGTGTCAATTGACACAAATGCATCTTCGAAGTTGTATACCAGCGCTACTGGTCAAGATGTTCAAATATGTGCATTGAAAATTAATGACAGATGCACCACCTAGCGGGAAAATGAATTTATACCTAGAAACCCCAAAGTATGTCAATTGACCCACTCAATTGTCTTGGATGCGTCAATTGACGTACTTTGGGGCTTCTAGGTATAAATTCATGTTCCCACTAGGTGGCGCATCTCAGTCACCATTTACAGTTTTACTCCGACATTACAAACAATAAATACACGATGACGTCACATACTGCACGTATTTAACAAATAAGTGACTTCACATTAATTTACATCTGCATTTCTTGCTAAACGCAGTTGTGATAATGTGTCAATTGATGCACTTTGGGGTTTCTAGGTAAAATTCCTTTTGGAGCTTCTAGTGTTACGAAAGACTGCAAGAAGGCCAAACAACTGCTGGTATGGTTTAAAGGTATAAGTAAAGAGGCTGTTATAGCCAAAAAAGCATTGTTCAGGACATGGAAAAAGGAGCCAAATGGCAAAAACTGGAAATAAAATATTTTTCAAATACAGTTGTAGCATAAAATATATATGAGCTTGCCCTATTAGATGATAAAGGGTGGGGGAGAGGGGCATGGCACTAAGGGAAGACAAGGCCTTACAGTAGAGAATGAACAAATTTGTTGCTTTGGTCCTTACTAAAGAAGATGTAGGGAAGTTTCCCATGTCTGAAAGGGTATTTAAAGGTGATGTATTGGAGGAATTGAAACAGATCTCACCAAATTGTGAAGATATAACACAACTATTTAATAAATTAAAGAGTTCTAAGGTGCTGAAAAATGAGATTGCAGACCTACTATTAGTAATCTGTGAACTATCATTAAAATCATCTGTATTACTTGAAGGTTAGAGTGTGGCCAATGTAGCACCAATTTTTAAAAAGGGTTCTGGGGTGATCCGGGAAACTACAGACTGGTACCATGTCAGTAGGGGGCGAAAGGGTAGAAGCCATTCTAAGAACAAAATGAATGAACATGTAGACAGCCATGGTTTAATGGGAGAAAGCAAACATGGATTTATTCAAGGAAAGTCTTGTCTCCCTACTCTTATTTTTTTAAGGTGTAAATGAACAGGTAGATAAAGGTAAGCTGGTTGATACACTATTTATTTATTTATTTTAAAAGGATTTCTATACCGCCTTTTCATTGAATCAAGGCGGTTTTCACAGCAAACAATCACAAATGTGTTTTTTTGGGGGGGGGGGGTCATGCAGTGTTCCATGTGTGCGAGTGTGTTAGGGTATTGTCACGGGGTTCCCGGTGACACAAAGATTTTACGCCACTATGTAGAGACGTTAATGATCAAAGAGACCAGGTGGTGGGTAATAAAGGCTTTTATTCCCCGTTTAAAGCAAGGTTCAACTAAGAGATAATTCCAGATAACAGAAACAGTCCTTTGTCTTAAAAGGTACCAATATTCACACTGAGCAGTTAACTGTTACTTCACAGTTAAGGTAAGTTTTTCCATAGTAGCATTCAGTATAAGAAATATTAAATTATATTTCACTTATTCTTCTATGGTATGTGGAGCATACAGACTTTGGAGCATAGGCAGTGCACCAATCACATTCCATTAACTCTGGCATAGGTGAGGGAACAGTGCTGGGATAATCCACTTCCATAGATTCTTCTCCCCTGTACTCATTCAAGGAGCGTTCACTGTCCCTGTCTATCTCAGTATGGTAGTTTAAAACTTGGGAGTCTGGCTTCCTATAGCCAGGGATTCTCAGGGCTGGTGGTAGTTTACTAAACCAGTCTTGATTCTTGTATCTCATAGAAGGAATACTTGTTTTAGTAGAGCTTTTAGTAGCACAATTATCACAGTCAATATTTAATGCCTTATACCTTGGCTTTGGTGAGATAAAATCCACAGTGCTTCTTTTTCCTGCACCTCTCCCTTGGTAGCTGCACTTCTGCCTGCCAACCGGATACCGAGGTGTGCTTCTAGGCAGTGGAATAAAACTGCTGTTGGATTCTCCTCTCACTCTGGGTAAAAACTTCTGTTGCCTATAAAAGTGCTTTTACCCCTGAACAGGTGAAACTGGGCAATGATCCTCTAGAGATAATAAGCTTCTGTCAGAACCTTTCTCTCTGGTTCTTGGCTTTCCTCTCTCTATTCTAACTTCAGGCAGAGTATAGGAACTAGGCGTGGCAGACGCTCTCACCTTAGGGTAACTTCCACCAAACTCCCCTTGTACAACAGGATCAGTTTGGGCCTTCTGGCTTCCCACCTTGTGAGGTCTGTTTCTCCTCCAGCTCCCAGCTTTGCCTCCTTCACAGCAATCAGGCTTATCCCCTTGGTAGCCTCCAGGCTTCTCTGCTGTTTCTCCTTCTCCTTCTTCTACTACCAGCTCTACTCCTTCCTTCCTGTCCTCTTCCTCTTTCTCCTTCCCTTTCTGTCCAGAAGCATTCTGCTCTGGCTTATAAAGTGAACGGTTACTGATGACTTCCTGGTTCCTTTTCAGCTGCAGGTCATCAGAGAGCTTAGGTTCATTAAGTCCGGTATGTCTGTTCCTGCTCCCTCTAGCTGTGCCTGGGGGTAACTGCACATCTAGTTCCTCTAAAGAAACAGGATTTCTTTTCTTCAAAACAACTTTATCAGTGCCCACATCATGACACATCCCCCCTCTTAAAATATTACGGGCTGAATGACCCTCATTACAGCACGTAATCCTGGAGCTCTTCTGTGCTGATGGAAATAGCGCTAAGCCTTCATGCCATCTTCGCAGAACAGTTCTGTGGTATACCCGCTCACGTCCTTTCCCATCCTGTACCAAATAGGATGCTGGACCAAGTGATCTGACCACCACATAAGGTCCTTTCCACCGGGCTTCAAACTCTTGAGTGGGGCTTGATATCAAAAGGCTTACCTTCTCACCTCTGGTTAGATGTCTAGGCTTGGTGTCTCTATCAAAGTATTGTTTTTGTTTTTGCTGACTGCTCTTCAGCTCTTCTTTCACAAAAGGTGAAGTCCCTCTAAAACGGCTTCTTAAATCCCTCCAGAAGTGTGGAATCCCTACTTCTTTTGTGTAGGTCATCCTTTGACAGGAGGCGCAGGATTTGCAAAATCGTGAGACCTCCCTGAATACTCCTGGCCAATAGAATCTGGTCATTATCCGGTCAAGGGTCCCCCGTACCCCTTGGTGACCGCTCGTCGGGTGATCATGGGCTATCCTTAGTACTGCCGCTTTGAAGGTATTTGGGACTACCAACTGTTTTCGGACATTTTTAGTCCATGGGTCTATACTCTCTCTATAAAGGAGTCCCTCTTCCTTTATAAAACGGGGAAAAACATCTCTTTTCGTTGAAGCATTCTCAAATGCGCGTGCTAGCACAGGGTCCTCTTTTTGCTCAGCGGCGAATGAGGGGAACTTCTCTACCAGTTCCGCTGGGATCCATGGTAGTTCTTCACCCGCTTCTAAACCCACTCGACCTTGAGAGCGTCCCTTTCTCTCTTTGCGTTTTTGAGCCTTAGTCTTTCTGTCCCTATCTGGAGGAATATTGACTAAATCATCATGGGATGGGAGATCAACTATGCTCTCTTCCCTAGAACAGGAGGGTTTTTCTGCGGCACTCGCCTGGCCACGAGTGGAGACAAAAACCTCTCTGGGATTTAGACCCTTTTCTAGGCCCTTCTCAAATTGTGGCCAGTCCCTACCAAGGACCAGCTCTTTGGGCAATCTAGGGACTACTGCTATCAACATAATTTTTTCTATTCCCAGACCTTTGACCAGCAATTTGTACACGGGATACAAGGTAGCAGCGCCATGTACACACTTAATCTTTACGTGACCTTCTGGACGGTCTGGGGCGGACGCAGCTTGCTCTTGAATGGTAGACCAGAGCTTGCGCGAGATCATTGTCTGGTCCGCACCAGAGTCCAGTAAGGCTTTGGCTGCTACTCCCTATACCGTGACATCTAGTACAAAACCTTCTGCCAATAAATGCTTATGCTCCCCTATGAGAGCAGTACGTACCCTACATTCATTCATGACATGTCCCAACTTTCCACAGTTAAAACATCTCTTAACAAGACTTTTCTCTGCCTTTTTATCACACTTTACATTAGGTGTTTTAGACTGGTAGAGACTTCCTGAGACTGGATGGAATGTCGCTATGGCTGTCTTAGCTACCCCGTCCGTAGGCTGGGTAACTAATTCGGCCTCCAAATACCTCTCTGTCAAGGCAATCGCCTCCATAGTTGAGCGACAATTCTGGAGAATAAGGAAGCTCTTTATTTTACCAGGAACTGCAGTCATGAATTGCTCGAGAACTATCATATCTAATAATGAATCAATGGATCTTTCACTGGGCCTTAGCCACTTTTCAGCCAAGCGCCTCAGTCGATGACCCAATGACTTAGGCGTTTCGCCTACTTCAAGCCGGGCTGCTCGTAGCCTTCGGTTATAGATAAGTGGGGTCAAGCCCAGGCATTCCCTGATGGCTTTTGTCACTTCGCTATAATCTGCCGCTAACGCAGCGGGCATTGCCCTGTAGGCTGACAGTGCCTCTCCGGTAAGGGACACTGCCAGTCTGATGGACCATTGGTCCTCTGGCCAACCCACAGAAAGGGCAATTCTTTCGAATGCGTCCAGAAATTCATCTGGATCGTCCTTTTCCCCCAACTTCCCTAAAGTCAGAGTGTCATAGGACCCTAGTCCTACCAGACCATGGCTCAGTCCTGAGCTCTGCTTTATGAGTCCAGCGGCTGCTTCCTGTGTCTTCTGTTGATGGCTCATCCAAGTCTCCAGCATCTGCAGGACTGGCTTTTGCTGCTCCTGCATCGCCAGGATAGCATGCTGCTGTGTCTGTGCAGCCAGTTCAGCCTGTTTACTGAATTGTGAGGCCATCCAATCAAATAGGTCACGTTGCTCCATCGCGATGATCCCTGAAAAGAAACAAACAAAGAAAAACCAAGTGTGGCTGCACAAAAAAAAATCAGCGCTACACTTCCTTCTCTTTTCCTTTTTTTTTTTTTTTTTTTTCAAATTCTCCCTTTTTTTTAAACTGACACTTGCATCCAAACAAGTTATTTATTATTTATTATTATTATTATTTATTAACAATTCTTATATACCGCACTATTAGACATCAGCGCGGTTTACATTGAACAGAAAACATCCGACAGTTTACACGTGTCTGGTCATTACATTTAACAGGAAGTATAACTTGGCGAAGTTAGGCGTTTCTACCCATTACCTGGTAGAAGTGTAGAATCAGGCTCTCAGCAACGGTGGTGCGGCCTCGCGTCGTAGCACCCTCCAGGAACTCGTTCTCCGTTCCGGATTTGCTGCGGTCCAGTCTACTTTCTCCAACTCCGATCCGGCTCTTTTCAAAGGTCCAGTCCGGATTTTCACTCCAATCCAGTTTCCTTTTGGCACTCCGGTCCAGGTTTTCCTTTCACTCCAGTCCGGTTTTCTGATACTCCGGTCCGGGTTTTTCTTTAACTCCAGTCCAGGGTTTTTTGTTTTTTTTTTTCTAGATGAACACTGGCAATTTGTTTCTATATTTCTTTGCTGTATCTCTTTGGATTATATCCACATCCGAAAAACTACGCCATTTATGTCACGGGGTTCCCGGTGACACAAAGATTTTACGCCACTATGTAGAGACGTTAATGATCAAAGAGACCAGGTGGTGGGTAATAAAGGCTTTTATTCCCCGTTTAAAGCAAGGTTCAACTAAGAGATAATTCCAGATAACAGAAACAGTCCTTTGTCTTAAAAGGTACCAATATTCACACTGAGCAGTTAACTGTTACTTCACAGTTAAGGTAAGTTTTTCCATAGTAGCATTCAGTATAAGAAATATTAAATTATATTTCACTTATTCTTCTATGGTATGTGGAGCATACAGACTTTGGAGCATAGACAGTGCACCAATCACATTCCATTAACTCTGGCATAGGTGAGGGAACAGTGCTGGGATAATCCACTTCCATAGATTCTTCTCCCCTGTACTCATTCAAGGAGCGTTCACTGTCCCTGTCTATCTCAGTATGGTAGTTTAAAACTTGGGAGTCTGGCTTCCTATAGCCAGGGATTCTCAGGGCTGGTGGTAGTTTACTAAACCAGTCTTGATTCTTGTATCTCATAGAAGGAATACTTGTTTTAGTAGAGCTTTTAGTAGCACAATTATCACAGTCAATATTTAATGCCTCATACCTTGGCTTTGGTGAGATAAAATCCACAGTGCTTCTTTTTCCTGCACCTCTCCCTTGGTAGCTGCACTTCTGCCTGCCAACCGGATACCGAGGTGTGCTTCTAGGCAGTGGAATAAAACTGCTGTTGGATTCTCCTCTCACTCTGGGTAAAAACTTCTGTTGCCTATAAAAGTGCTTTTCCCTCTGAACAGGTGAAACTGGGCAATGATCCTCTAGAGATAATAAGCTTCTGTCAGAACCTTTCTCTCTGGTTCTTGGCTTTCCTCTCTCTATTCTAACTTCAGGCAGAGTATAGGAACTAGGCGTGGCAGACGCTCTCACCTTAGGGTAACTTCCACCAAACTCCCCTTGTACAACAGGATCAGTTTGGGCCTTCTGGCTTCCCACCTTGTGAGGTCTGTTTCTCCTCCAGCTCCCAGCTTTGCTTCCTTCACAGCAATCAGGCTTATCCCCTTGGTAGCCTCCAGGCTTCTCTGCTGTTTCTCCTTCTCCTTCTTCTACTACCAGCTCTACTCCTTCCTTCCTGTCCTCTTCCTTTTTCTCCTTCCCTTTCTGTCCAGAAGCATTCTGCTCTGGCTTATAAAGTGAACGGTTACTGATGACTTCCTGGTTCCTTTTCAGCTGCAGGTCATCAGAGAGCTTAGGTTCATTAAGTCCGGTATGTCTGTTCCTGCTCCCTCTAGCTGTGCCTGGGGGTAACTGCACATCTAGTTCCTCTAAAGAAACAGGATTTCTTTTCTTCAAAACAACTTTATCAGTGCCCACATCATGACAGTATATTAGATTTGTGATGCATTATTTACATTATGCGCTATTATACAAGTAGTGGGGGCGGGGGATTGGTCGTCTGTGTAGATTTGAATCATGTAACGTCCCCATAGTGTTCAATGAATAGTGTTGTCTTTAGTTGCTTTCGGAAGTCTTTGATGTCTGTATTTAGTCGAAGTTCGTCTGGTAGCTTATTGCAAATTGTTGGTGCAGCCAAGGAAAGGGCTCGTTCTGAGGTGTCCTTCCGTACTTTGGTTATCTCCTTTGGTGTGTTGACGCGGTTGGATGTGCCCTTTCTCCTTGGTCGAGTGCTGTTGTCAGGTTGTATGAGTGTCTGTAAGCTAAGGGCTGATGATTGTTGTTTAATTTTGAATATGTTTATGATTGTCTTGATTTTCAGAAAGCCTTTGACAA
This sequence comes from Ichthyophis bannanicus, assembly GCA_033557465.1. NCBI lineage: Eukaryota > Metazoa > Chordata > Amphibia > Gymnophiona > Ichthyophiidae > Ichthyophis > Ichthyophis bannanicus. The sequence goes on from CM066032.1 coordinate 593,047,869, forward strand.
GCTCACTCATATGAGACTCTTGAGAAAATTAAAAAGATATGGGACAGGAGACAGTGTACTCTGGTGGATTGGGAACTGGTTAAAAGATAGAAAACAGAGAGCAGGGCTAAATGTTCAATTTTCTCAATGAAGAATAATGGTGTACCCCAGAGATCTGTGCTGAGCCTGCTGCATTTTAACACAGTCATAAATGACCTGGAAATAGGAATAACGAGTGAGGTGATCAAATTTGCAGATGACACAAAATGTTTCAAAGTTGTTAAAATAGAAGAGGATTTTGTTAAACTACAAGAAGACCTTGAGAAACTGGCATCCAAATGACAGATGGCATTTAATTTGAACAAATACAAAGCTATGTATTTAGGGAATAACAATCCAAACTATGGTTCCACATTAGGTATCACCATCTAGGAAAAGGAGCTAGGTGTCATTGTGGATAATGCATTGAAACCCTCTGCCCAGGGCTGGCAGTGGTGGCAAGAAAGCAAATGGAATGCTAGGAATCATAAGGAAAGGAATGAAGAACAAAACCAAGTATAGTATAATGCCTCTGTATCACTTCATTATGTGACCGCACCTTGAAGAACAAAACCAAGTATATTATAATGCCTCTGTATCACTTCATTATGTGACCGCACCTTGAAGAACAAAACCAAGTATATTATAATGCCTCTGTATCACTTCATCATGTGATCGCACCTTGAATATTGTGTGTAATTCTGGTCACCACATCTAACAAAGGATATATTGTAGCAGAAAAGGTACAGAGAAGAGCCATCAAAATGATAAAGATAATGTCAGGGATACCCCATGTGAGGAAAGGCTAAAAGGTTGAGGGGAGATATGATAGAGGTCTATAAAATAATGAAAGGAGTGGAGACAGGTAAATGTAGATAATCTGTTTACTCTTTCAAAAAGTAGAAAGACTAGGGGACATGCAATGAAGCTATAATATAGCACATTTAAGATTAATTAGAGAAATATGTTTTCACTCAACAATATACGCACTGGCAAGTTAAATTTAATGCATTGATAAGGCAGGCAAAGAATTTTAAAAAGAAGAATGCTGTAGAAGCAGAAATTCATAATAAAAAAAACCCATTCATAGCAAAAAATCTGTAAGTGAGTCAGTTGGACCATTAGATGATCGAGGGGTTAAAGGGACAGTAAGGGAGGACAAGGTCATAATGGAGAAACTAAATAAATTCTTTGCTTTGGTCTTTATTGAAGAAAGATGTAGGGAAGTTACCCATGCCAGAAATTAGATTTAAAGGCATGGGTGTAGTTTGGGAGGGCAAGGGGGCATTACCCCACAAACGAGTTGCCCTAACAATGGCCACAATGCTTCTCTGCCTGTGGAGATCTGATTTCCCGTGGGCAGGAGAAAGAGATGGCTGCAATCAAGGCAAAGTCCCCTTCTATCTGCCGGCGGGAGATCGGATCCCCACAGACAGAAGAGGAGGAGGCAGCAATTGTGGCAAAGACCCCTTCTATCTGCCCACAGAAGATTGGGGGGGTGGCAGCTAGAAGTTACAGGGAGAGAAAATGGGGGACAAGGATGGGTTGGGGACAGACCTGTGATTAGAGCAAGAGAGCTAAGGAGGAAAAAGGCATGCAGAATTTTAAATTTTTTGTGCAGAATTCCCCCAGGTGTTAATACAGCAATTTGATAAGCTAAAGAATAACAAATCATCTGGACTGGATGATATACATCGCAGGGTGCAGAAAGAACTCACAATTGAGATTGCTCACAGATTACTAATAATATAGGTCTGCAAGCATTAAAATCACCTGTAGTACCTAAAGATTGGAGAGTGGCAAATGTTATGACAATTTTTAAAAAGAGTTCTAGGGGTGATGGGGGAAACTACAGTCTAATGAGTACCAGGCAAAATGGTAGAAAACATTATAAAGGGCAAGTTTAATGGAGCAAAGCCATTATCAATTTAGCCAATCAAAGTCTTGTCTTCCTAATCTGCTGTATTTTTTGAAGGTGTAAATAAATAGCTAAAGGTGAGTCCGTTGATATAGCGTATTTGGATTTTCAGAATGCTTTTGAAAAGGTCCCTCATGAGCGACTGTTGGAGGAATTTAAAAATTATGGGATAGGAGGCAGTGTCCTATTGTGGATTGGGAACTGGTTAAAATAGAAAACAGAGTAGGGTTAAATGGCTGATTTTCTCAGTGGAGAAAGGTGAATAGTGGAGTATCCCAGAGATCTGTGCTGGGCCTGCTGCTTTTTAACTTGTTCCCATTTACAGGACATCTATGAGTAATGACAGAAGTGATCAAATTTGCTGATGATGTAAAACTATTCAAGGTTTTTAAATTGGAAGAGGATTGTGAAAAATTGCAAGACTAGACATCCTATTACCCACCCCTGCCTAAGTAATTGAATCTTTTCTCCCTGTTTTCCTACCCGTACCTTTGTAGCCCTTACCCACTCTACCCCCGTTCACTGTAACCTTTGTTAATTATGCACTATTTTGTCTGGTAGAAAAATGGTACCAAAAGCCTGTTTAATTAATTTATTTATTTATCTAAATGGCAGATGAAATTTAATGTGGACAAGTGCAAAATTATGCAGTTAGAGAACAACCCAAACTAGAGTTGCAGGATACAAAGTTTCACATTAGGGCTGGCTCCCAAGTTGGTTTATGGTATTGGAGTACTAGGTAAACCTTATGCCTTGCTTACATCCTCTGGCGACCAGAATCTATTGTTCATCTTTGAATGTCCTGCTCTTTGCAAGCCTTCAGAAGCTGCTGCTCTAGATGACTGCATAGTTTGCCTAATAGTTGGGCTAGAATCACCACCTAGGAAAAGGATCTAGACATCATTGTAGATAAAACATTGAAACACTCTGCCCAGTGTGCAGCAGTGGTCAAGAAAGCAAATAGAATGCTAGGAATCATAAGGAAAGGAATGGAGAATCAGTACCATACCTTGCCCTGTGCGAGCGGTACAGCCGCACAGGGTGCAAAGGCTTAAGGGGTGTATTTTGGCTGCCTGCTGTTGCCCTGCTGCCGCCACATTTTCTTCTCGCAGCAGCAGGCAGTCGAAATACACCCTTAAGCCTTTTTGTGGCACTTTAAGCAGGTCTGGTTCCTCTCTCCTCTGACACAATGTCAGAGCAGGGAGGGACAGATCTTCTTAAAGTGCTGGCAACTTGCACATCGGGCACGCCTCCCCATCTCCCACCTCTGTACAGCCACTTTCTGCTCTTTTCCTGCTGCTGGCGCCACTGTGGAGAAAACAAAGGGTGGCAGCAGCTGGTGGGGGGGGGTGCACCCAATGTGCAAGTCGCACAGGGCACAATACTGGCTCAGTATGGCCCTGTGGAAAATAAAACCAAAGGTCTTATAATGCCTTGCTCTCTCGCTCCATGGTGTGATCACAATATTGTGTGCAATTCTGGTCGCCGTATCTTATAAAGGATATAACTGAATTAGAAAAGGTAGAGAAAATAGTGACCAAAATGATAAAGGGGATGGAAGAATACTCTCCCAGGTTAGCTTTTCAGCTTTGGAACAAGATGGCAGAGGAGAGCTATGATAGAGGTCTATAAAATAAGGAGTGGAGTGGAACAGATTTTTTTTTATTCCTTCAAGTAGAAAGACATGGGGCCATGCAATGAAGCTACAATATAGCACATTTAAGACTAATTGGAGAAAATATTTTTTCATGCAATGTGTCCTCATTGCATGAAAGCTGTTGGTGTAAAAGCTGTTGGTGTAGCTGGGGTTAAAAGAGGTTTGGAGAAATTCCTGGAGGAAAAATCCATGTGTGGTGACATACTAGTGATTGTGCTAAGTGTGATCCCGAATTTTTTCCCCCTTTTTGATTGGAAAAGTCCATAAACCATTAGTAAAAAAAAGACTAGCGAAATCCACTGCTTACCCCTGCAATAAGCAGTATGGAATCTGTCTACCTTCTGGGAACCTGACAGGTACCTGTGACCTGGATTAGCCACCGTTAGAAACAGGAGACTGGACTTATCAAGGCTGGTGCTACTACTAGATAATCAAGGTGGTGGCCTAGGTGCCGGTCCTCCAAGGGCACCATGGCTGCCCCTCGCTGGGGCTTGCAGCGATAGGAATAGCCCTCAAAGTGTGATGCAGCACTTACTAGCACTCCAGTGGTTTGTCACAGTTTCCTCCTGTTCACAATGTACGGTTTCCATCCCCTTCCTAAACCAGAAGCGATGTTGGAGAGGGCAGAAACTGCAACAATGCATTGCGGTTTGGTGGTATTGAGGTAGGCTATGGCCTAGCATAGCCTGCTATTATGAAAGGCCCGTAAGTTAGGCCTGGATCCTAACTCCCATTATAGCTAGAAAAGAACCAAAAATCTGTGAAAAATAAGAAAGCTGTTTTAAAATGCTTAATAAGAAGTTTTCATGAATTCATAAGTCTCCTATTATTCTCTTGTGTGTGAAAGAACAGAAATGTAACAATATATGCATTCCAGGAGCCGAAGTTAACCTTGCAGTAGAAAAGTAACGAGATTCAGAACTGTACCATTGTTCAAGCAATCCTAAAGGAGGGGGCCGGTTGCTAGGCTCCGGAGGGATTTCTAATTGGACAGGTGCAGGGAATGTATAACCAATGAGAAGTTTGCATGTATCGAGCTAGAACCAATAGAAAATTTTCATGTATCAAACTGAAAAAGAGGTATAAAAAGTTATGTCTCTGTATAAACCTTTGCTCAGTTCCTTTTGAAGCTTTGACTGACTGGGCCTTGTGCACAATAAACTGACTTGGACCCTGTCAATTGACTCCTGGACTTATTCATTGATTGCACTTTGCTACAGCATATTCCTGGTGCGTTGGCCGGGAAGTGCGAGTGGTAAATGGTATTCAAGTGAATAATCCACGTAATTCGCCTTGAGGTTTGGCCCGGTTGGAACCGTGTCTGTCCGACCGCGGGGGAAACCTAAGGCGCCGCCGGCCCCTTTGTGCCGGAGAGGGTTCCGCCTGCCTCGGTGGGCCATCGGGTCCAGCTGGCCAACACCTCCGACCCGGGGGAGTCCAGGTTCCAACTCAGAAGCTGGTGAGGTATCGGGGACCGGATCCGGTGAGTAGATATTTTGTGATTTGATAGTCAGAAAGAACAGCCTGGGATAGCGTCTTGCGTGCGCAAGACTGATTTGGTATATTTGGTATAGACTAACTGGGAAATCTGGGAAATCTCGCATGAGTATGTGCGAGACAAGGGAGCCTGATCACCTCCCATAAGGGCAGTCCTAGTAAGCTCCGCGTAAGGAAAGCGGAAGCTGAAGCCATCGACCTTTCTTGTTTGGAATAGTCAGTTAGTCAGAAAACCTGGGCACTTGAAATATTAAAAAATGATATCTTGTTGAAATATGCTTGCGTGTGTGAGTGAGAGGTCTTGAAATACAGACCGAGTGAGAGCGGACTCCTAAGTAGCGCAGTTCCTGGCCGGGCGACCGCGCCCAGGTCACGAACAGGAGGAAGCGAGTGGTGTTTGTCCCCCCCCCCCCAGTGTTCTGTGGGCTGTACGGACCCCTTACCTGCAGCCATACTACCTATCCTTATTGTTCGATTGTCTTGTATGTCATTACGTGTACGTAGGGACGTAGGGTACGTAACGTACGCAGGTACGTTGAGTACGTAGAAAGTGTAGGTAGGTGCGTTTACAAAATGGGAGGGATGGAGTCCATGCACACTCAGTTGGCATGTATGATCAAGAATTTCCGTAAAGGATTTTCGAGTGATTATGGTATAAAAATGACCCCATCCAGATTAAAAATGTTATGTGAAAGGGAGTGGCCCGCATTAGCTGCTTCATGGCCCCGAGGGGGCACCTTTGATTTTGAGACAGTTTCACGACTTCATCAGCTTATATTAAGAGTGTACCCTGACCAGTTCCCCTATATAGATTCCTGGTTAAATGCATGTGAACAGTAGCCCTCATGGATGAAGCGCTGTTATGAGGAGCACTGTAAAATATTTGTAGCTACTACTAGGGGAACCAGAAAGGCTAAGGAAGCGAAGCCACCTGTGTATTCTGACCCAGAGTCCTCAGATATTTTGGATAGTTTACCCCGGCACCCACAGAAAATAGTCCCCACAGCCCCGCAACTTGAAGTAGAGCCCCAGAAAATACCGAAGCAACAGCCCAAGAAGCACCCTACCCCGAGTGAGAGTTCCGGGTCAGGCCCAAGCACAGCAGGGGGACTCGAGTCCTCTGATGAGATAGAAAGTGGAGGCTCTCCTGCCGGTTCAGGGTCACCCGCCAAGGAGACTAGTGCCCGGGAGCCTCATGATTTAAGAAGCGTAACTCCCAAGAAGAAGGAGAAGGCAGGGCACCTAATGCCATTACGCCAAGTGCCTGGAATACCTGTTTTAAATGATCAGGGCCAGATGGCACCAGGACCAACCAGCTTAGTTTATGTACCCTTCTCTACCACAGATTTATTAAACTGGAAAATGCATTATGCTTCCTATACAGCCAAGCCCCAGAAATTAACAGAATTAATGTTAAGCATTATGCAAACCCATCAGCCTACCTGGGCCAATTGTCGCCAGCTCCTGTCCACCCTCTTCACTACTGAGGAGCGGGGCCGAATCGGGCAAGCAGCCCTCCAATGGTTAGAAGAGAACCCTATAGAAAGGGGAGGAATGAATCCCCCGCAAGCAGCGGCTGCAGAATACCCCTATGAAGATCCCAGATGGGACCCGAACGAGGAAAGGGGGGCGGCGGCCTTAACCAGATTTCGCCAGGCCTTAGTGCAGGGCCTGAAGAAGGGAGGCCAGAGGGCCATGAATATCGGGAAAGTATTGGAGGTTCTCCAGGGTCCAGATGAGAGCCCAGTGGCCTTTAATGAGCGGTTGTCTGAAGCTTATAGACTGTATACCCCATATGATCCCGCCGCTCAGGAAAATTTACGCATGGTAAATGCGGCTTTTGTTAGTCAGTCCCAGAGAGATATAAAGAGAAAATTACAGAAATTGGATGGATTTGCAGGCATGAATACAGCTCAGTTAATGGAAGTCGCTCAGAAAGTATTTGTGAATTGTGAAAATGAACGAGACAGAGAAAGTGAACGAAAGATGAAGAAGAAGGCAGATCTTCTTGCTGCTGCTATAACCGAACGATGTGGAGGAGGTATTCCTAATCAAAGGACCAGAGGACATGGACGAGGCCGCGGAAGTGACAGGCCTCCATTAGGTGCAAATCAATACGCCTACTGCAAGGAAGAAGGACATTTGAGAAATGAGTGCCTGCATCTGGACTCTGCCCCTGCAAGGGGAGGAGGGAGTCCCTGGAGGACCGGAGGAAGATTCCGAAGGAGAGGAGGAATGGATCGAACACAGTTTCAGCAGGAGAGGGAAAACGCCCTTGAGGGAGTGGCAGTAGCAACAGGCTATGACCTGGATGACATAGATGAAGACTAGGCCAGACCGGGCTCCAAGTTCACCCTGGGTCCCCAGGAGCCTATGGTCAGTTTAAAGATAGGGGACCAATACATGGAATTCATGGTAGATACAGGAGCAGAACATTCAGTAGTAGCCAAGCCAGTAGCTCCACTGTCCTCACGATCTGTCACCATTATAGGAGCCACTGGAAATAAAGCCACAAAACCATTCTTGCAGAACCGCATGTGTGAACTAGGGGGACAGAAGATAACGCACCAGTTCTTATATATGCCTGAGTGCCCTATTCCACTATTGGGCCGAGACATGCTTGCCAAGCTCCAGGCCCAAATATCCTTTGCTGAAGGGGGAGAAATGAAAATGACTGTGAACCCAAAGCCTGCTGGATTGATGGTGCTTACTCTTCCCCGATAAGAATAATGGCGGTTCTATAGTGCACCTCCAATAAAGTCAACCAGTCCCTGTATACCTACCAACCTGATAGCCCCACCTGAAGTATGGGCAGAAGATAATCCACCTGGCCTAGCAAAGAACATAGCCCCTGTCATTGTCACCCTCAAGCCAGGAATGGAACCAGTGCATGTGAAGCAGTATCCTCTCCCTCGACCACCCATAGAAGGAATTCATTGCCATTTGATGAAACTGCTAAAGTATGGACTTCTCAAGGAATGTCAGTCACCTTGGAACACCCCCCTTCTCCCAGTAAAGAAGCCTGGGACAGGGGACTACCGCCCAGTACAAGATCTAAGGCGAGTAAATGATGCAGTTGAAACTATACACCCAGTAGTACCAAACCCTTATACTCTCTTGGGACTAATCCCCGCTGAGGCTACTCACTTCACCGTCCTGGACCTGAAAGATGCCTTTTTCTGTGTGCGCCTAGCACCCACCAGTCAGCTTTTATTCGCTTTTGAATGGCAAGACCCCACAACAGGAAGACGAGGTCAGCTCACCTGGACCAGATTACCCCAAGGATTCAAGAATTCACCTACTCTCTTCAGTGCTGCCCTGAATCAAGATCTCTCAAGTTACCCAGTGGACCCAGGAAAGAGGGTTCTTCTTCAGTATGTAGATGATTTGCTCATAGCCACCAACTCAGAAAGTGAGTGCCTACAAGCTACTAGTGAACTTTTGTACCTTCTTAAAGATGCTGGATACAAAGTCTCAAGAGCCAAAGCACAACTATGCCAAACTGAAGTCAAGTATTTGGGATTCCAGTTGTCCAGTGGGACTCGACGTTTAGGACCAGAATGCAAAGAAGCTGTGTGTAATATCCCCACACCAACCACTAGGAGGCAAGTAAGAGCCTTCCTGGGGGCCGCGGGATATTGTCGCATATGGATCCCCAACTTTGCCCTGATTGCAAAACCACTATACCAAGCCACCAGAGGAATGGAAAAATCCCCACTAGATTGGGGACCTGAACAAGATATAGCATTCCAAACTTTGAAAAAGGCCCTGATGTCATCTCCAGCTTTAGGTCTTCCAGATGTTCAGAAGCCTTTCCATCTTTTTGTTCATGAGTCACAAGGAAACGCACTGGGAGTATTGACCCAATCTCTTGGCTCCTGGCAACGACCAGTAGCTTATTTGTCAAAACAATTGGATGTAGTTGCAAAAGGTTGGCCTCCTTGTCTGAGAGCTGTTGCAGCAACAGCCCTCCTAGTGGGTGAAGCAGACAAACTTACCTTAGGACAAACTCTTCAAGTCACCGTGCCACACTCTGTTCTGACCCTTATGGAACACAAAGGAAACTTCTGGCTGACCAATGCACGAATGTTGAAGTATCAAAGCATGCTGTGTGAGAACCCTCGGATACAGTTGAAAGTTAGTCAAGCTCTGAACCCTGCTACATTGTTCCCAATTGGTCCTGGGCCACCTGATCATAATTGCTTAGAAACCATGGACACTGTATTTTCAAGTCACCCTGATTTGACCGATGTCCCTCTAGAGGACCCAGAACGGACTTTCTTTGTAGATGGAAGCAGTCTGGTCGTCAATGGACATCGTTGTGCTGGATATGCAGTGGTGACCCTTGATCTGGTAGTTGAGTCCTCAGCCCTGACCCCAGGAACATCTGCACAGAAAGCTGAATTGATAGCCCTCACCAGAGCCTTGACATTAGGAGAAGGACTCCACATAAATGTGTACACAGATTCCAAATATGCTTTCACTACTTTGCACGCACATGGAGCCTTGTATAAAGAACGAGGGTTAATCACCTCAGGGGGTAAGGACATTAGGTATGTGCCCGAGATATTGATGTTATTAGATGCTGTATGGGCTCCCAAACAAGTGGCAGTCATGCACTGCCGAGGTCATCAGGCAGGAGCAGGAGAAGTTGCACGAGGGAATAGATTTGCAGATGCCACAGCCCGAAAGGCAGCCACCACAGGACAAGTTAGAACCCAAGATACTGTAATGCAAGCAGCCCTATTCCCTGTGCCCCTTAGTTCCTGGGCACCCCGATACACTACAAGAGAGTTAGACTATTATTGTGAAAAGGAGGGAGGAGTCTTAACAGAGCAAGGTTGGATAGTGCTACCACCCCCAGAAGGTAGTCCACCTCCGGGTCCTACCGTCATCCCTGAAGCATTAGGGCCAGCCTTTGTCCAAGCTTTCCACCAAGCCACACATTATGGAAAAACAGCCATGGAGAAAGCCTTGAGACCCCATTTCTGTATTTCATTGCTAGGATCCCTGACTGCCTCAGTGGCACAGCAATGTCTGATATGTGCCAAAAATAATGCCAAGCAAGGTCCTGTTCCACCCCCAAGAGTTCAGTCAGTAGGGGTGACCCCCATGAGTGATATACAGATAGACTTTGCTGAAATGCCCCGTGTGAATGGATATCACTATATGTTAGTGTTAGTTTGCACATTTTCAGGATGGGTAGAAGCCTACCCCACCTGAACTGAGAAAGCCCGGGAAGTCACTAGGGTATTGCTCCATGAGATCATTCCCCGACTTGGAATACCATCAACTATAGGGTCAGACAATGGTCCATCATTTGTATCTCAAGTGACTCAACAGTTAGCACAAGCTCTGCGAATAAAATGGAAGTTGCACACTGCTTACAGACCCCAGAGCTCAGGGAAAGTAGAGCGTATGAATAGAACCTTGAAAACTCAGTTGTCCAAGCTCTGCCAAGAAACACAACTGAAGTGGCTCCAAGTCCTTCCCATAGCCCTTCTTAGGATACATTCAGCTCCCACCAGATCCTTAGGTGTCTCCCCTTTTGAGATTTTGTATGGGCGACCTCCACCCATAGTGCAGGGAATAAAGGGAGACATGAGACAGATAGGATCTGAAATAACTAGACAAGAACTATTAGCTTTAGGTTCTGTTTTGCAGAAACTTCAAACGTGGGTGCAAGACAGACTACCCATCAACCTGACCGAGCCTCTGCATCCCTTCAAGCCAGGAACATCCGTGTGGGTGAAAGAGTGGAGAAAGACCCCGCTGGCGCCGCATTGGAAGGGACCCTATGTCGTCATCCTATCAACCCCCACCGCAGTGAAAGTTGCAGAATTTGAACCCTGGATCCATCATAGTCGAGTGAAGCCGGCAGCTGCTCCTGATCCTGGCCAATGGACATCAGTGAATGATCCCGAGACTCCATTGCGACTCACCTTGAGGAGACAGCCAGCTTTATAGAGAATCTTCAGAGTCCACTTACGTCACGCGAAGGTGACTGTCACTACAGAAACAAAAGAAAATTCAGCACAGTTCATTATCCTCAACTATCCAGCTAACTTTCAGAGACTGTAATCACAATATTCTTCCACTATTGCCTTGTGGGAGTGGTGATCCTGGGAATCCTGGAAAAGACTTTTGCTCTACCCCCTTGTATAGCTTGCATAACCACCACCCGAACAGGACAAAGGTTACTCAGACTTTGCTCTATCATTCCTACTATACTTGCACTGGAACAGTCAGCCGGTGTGTTTATAAGGGCATCGAACTGAACGTATGCACAAAGGGAAGAAGTAAGACTTGTTATACCCCTCGACAAAACCCATCATACTATACATTTGAGATACGCTGGAATGATGAAGATGGAGCCATCCTGAATGCGACAAAACCCCTTACCGATCCCACCAAATCTATCACCTTGAACTTTGACGCTTGTGATGCCATCAACAAAAATGCTTACCACAGATGTGGGTCATGGGAGCGAGCCTATTACCATGATGATAAGTACATGTGTCCAGAAGGAGCCTATGGATGGGGAAAGTGTACAGGAAAGAGTACTGCAGCCACTATTTACACCACCGCATCTAAGCATGATTACTTTTGCCCAAAATGGGAATGTGTATATTTTGCTACATGGAAGAATGCACCGACGGGACAAGACGGCGATCATCGCAAAGGCAGCCTAACAAAGATCAGCTTACCAGAACCCAAGAAATGTCAGAAAGGTGTCTGTAATCCTCTACAACTCTTCATAGCCAACCCCAACCACTGGAAGCAAGGATACAAGTTTGGGTTGCGTATTGCAGGAGGAGGTGTAGATCCTGGGACTATTTTATATCTGCGAGTAAACACCAACACCCATGTATCCTCACCTTATCGTATACATCACTCTTTCTATGAAGCCATGAAATCAGAGTTTGAAATCCCTCCTGCTTCCCAGAACTTATTTCTTGAATTAGCGGGAGCAGTTGCTTCTAGTCTCCATGTTTCAGACTGTTTGTTTTGTGGAGAAACAAAAATGGGAGACCAATGGCCTTGGGAGGCACAAGAACTGAACTATTCTGTTCCATATAATCAGACTAATATACGCAATACCACAAGTGAATGGGTATTGGCCCACTCCATTGTGGGGAACTTATGTTTTTCTCGTTATGGACCAATGTTTAATATGGAAGTGGGGCAGCTGGTCTGTCTCAATCAGACATTTTATAACAGTACCACTAAGAGAACATCTTGGTGATCAGGAGCCAACGCTACTGAACCTTCCAATCCTCTAGTCCAGTTCCCCAGACTTGCCAGCATCTGGACTAACTTAGCAGCATATAATTCTTGGCAAGCACCACCTGGACTGTACTGGATTTGCGGAACCCGAACATATGCCAGACTTCCTCATCATTGGGGAGGCGCATGTGTATTGGGAACCATACGACCTTCCTTTTTCCTTCTGCCAACATCCCAGGGAGAACAGCTGGGATATCCTGTGTACAGAAGCCGACAGCTGAAGGAGGCCTTGAAAATAGGCCAATGGGACAAATGGGATGGTGAAGAATGGCCACCAGAAAGAATCATCTCATACTATGGACCTGTTACTTGGGAGCAGGATGGGACTTGGGGATATCATACCCCTGTTTATATGATTAATCGAATAATACGTTTACAAGCTGTTGTTGAAATAATAACCAATGAAACTAGTAAAGCACTAACCCTAATAGCAAAGCAAAGTACGCAAATGCGTACAGCTATCTATCAAAATCGTTTAGCTTTAGATTATTTGTTAGCAGCTGAAGGTGGAGTATGTGGGAAGTTGAATCTAAGTAATTGTTGTTTACAGATTGATAATAATGGGCATGTAGTTGAAGATTTAGCCATCCAGATGAGAGAGCAGACATTTGTGCCTGTCCAGACCTGGCCCAGTTTAAAGATGGATGGGTGGTTTGGTTCATTGTTTTCCTGGATTGGTGGTCTGAAATCCCTTATGTTGATCATACTATTCATATTAGCCATGTGCTTATTGTTCCCTTGTCTCCTACCCCTTTGCTTACGCATGGTACCATCATCAATTGATAACACTATAGAGCGGAAGGCAGCTGCGAAAGTATTAGCTATGTGGCGATGTTACCCTATACCCCATGAAGATGATGCCATTACACCAGTATAATGTGTTAACTGCCCAATGAGTGATTTAATTCTCACCCTTCCTCACTTGCGGGTGAGAATAATCAAAGGGGGGAATGAGGTAGGCTATGGCCTAGTAAGGCCTGTAAGTTAGGCCTGGATCCTAACTCCCATTATAGCTAGAAAAGAACCAAAAATCTCTGAAAAATAAGAAAGCTGTTTTAAAATGCTTAATAAGAAGTTTTCATGAATTCATAAGTCTCCTATTATTCTCTTGTGTGTGAAAGAACAGAAATGTAACAATATATGCATTCCAGGAGCCCAAGTTAACCTTGCAGTAGAAAAGTAAGGAGATTCAGAACTGTACCATTGTTCAAGCAATCCTAAAGGAGGGGGCTGGTTGCTAGGCTCCGGAAGGATTTCTAATTGGACAGGTGCAGGGAATGTATAACCAATGAGAAGTTTGCATGTATCGAGCTAGAACCAATAGAAAATTTTCATGTATCAAACTGAAAAAGAGGTATAAAAAGTTATGTCTCTGTATAAACTTTTGCTCAGTTCCTTTTGAAGCTTTGACTGACTGGGCCTTGTGCACAATAAACTGACTTGGACCCTGTCAATCGACTCCTGGACTTATTCATTGATTGCACTTTAATACAGCAGTATTGCTGCCGCTTTCGGCCCTGGAGAGAGTTGGCAGCAGTGGCAATAGGTGGGGTGGCAGTATGAAAGGCTCGCCTATGGAGCCACCAGTCCTGGGTATTATCTAGCATGGCGTATCTTATGTTCTTTATCAATTATAACGCAGTATAAAAAAAACTGTTAAATAAATAACAAAAAAGCTGTAGCTGCCGCCATTCACTATATGTGCCACTACCAAATTAGCTAGATCATATCTTGTTTAGCACACGCCCCATCCTGCCCAAAAACGCAGCGCCACTGTTGTGACCGTAGGAGCCAGAGGGTGGCTGTGTGCGCGTTGCTGTCTTTGCATGCGCATGCGGGAGGGGGCGGGACCTCAGCAGGAGTCGCGGCCGCTAGTCCTCATGCACGCTCCGCAAGCGGCAGTAGTCCCTGGACAACAGCAGCAGGAGCTGCAAAGTAGTCGGTACAGGGCCAAGCGGAAAGCGCCCTCGCCACCTGTCCCTTTCAAGCGCTTCATACCCGATTCACCGCAGCACGGACTGGTCGCGGGGAGATGCGACGGAGGAGAGGGAGATGGGAGCCGCGCAGCCCTCGGCACTTGCAAGAGGAAGCGGGAGTCAGTCGGAGGGAGCCCAGCCCGGGAGAAGAAGCTGCAGCGCGGGGAGGCCCCGGGGGAGCAGCAGGTATACACCGCTGGGAAGAGGGAAGGACGGGCCGATGTATGTTGGGAGCGGATAAGTTGCAGGCGGAATCTCCCTTGCTAGAAATTTGTCTTTTTTTTTTTTTTTTTGCCGGCCGAAGCGCGGTGGGACACAGTCCAGAAGTTAGCGTAGAAATGCAGTGCTGCGCAGACCCAGCTCCGCGACACATGACGGAATGTGATAGTATTTTTGCGTTCAGAAGAAGGGGATCGGTGCTCGCCTTATTCGTGTGCACTCCGGTTTGGGGTCCCCCTGGGAACGTGGCGACATGTCTGCGCCTCCTAGCGGTAGCGTCATAGCCTTGGCACCGTAGTATCTGTAACAGCAACAACGAAAAAGCACGCGCGGCCGGCCACATACACACGCACACCTGTGGTGAGTTCTAGAAAAAATGTGTAGTGGTCACTCACTCACTGTTAACCTAACTTACTACGCTTCGACCTTCCCCCCTCACTACATTTGCAGAATGAAGAATATTCCGAGTAATTTAGGTTTTAGGCTTAAACCACCCATAAAGAATAATATGGCAACATGTTTTCTAAAGTAAGTAACTTCTTCCAATGCTTAAGTTGTCGAGATAAGGAAATATTGCCGCTTCTTACACCCGTCCAAAGGGTCTACCCCTTCTGAGCTTAGTTTTAGAGACTTTACATATCCAGATGGAGATCTTTTTATTGGGCTAGGATTTAGATTAGGGAAAGGTACCACTCTTGGGTCAGTCTCGTTTGAGACTGATCAAATGGATTGCATCCTAGACTATCACTAAGCACTAATGGGTTTTATAATCCCAGTGGTGGTCCTCTAATTTCTCATTCACGGCCAAATGGGAACCTCCTTGGTATCCAAGCAGCCTAGATTTGGCCCTTTTTCTGGTTCCAAGCTCTCCCGTTTTTCGACGTAGATACTTCTATCTTTCCTCCTGCCTCACTTCCTCCCAGGAACTGCTCTTATTGTCTCCCCCATCCCCCAAAGGTCTGGCTACCAGCGAGCTACCAACTTGAAGGACTACCAGGTCTCATAAATTGTCTAAACTAATCTGTGGTTTTGCTAATTTGTGTTTAGCAAAGCACAAAAATGTGTTCGTGATTTTGAACAATTTTGTAGGTCCCTAAAATTAGTGACACCAATAACAATTCTGTTTACGTTACAGCATATCCTATTCACTCAAAAAAAAAAAAAGTGACTTTTCCAGTAAATGAGCAATCTCTTAGAGCAGGGTTTGACAGCTTCAGTAAACTTGCAGGGGAAAACTCCCCAACAATTGTAAAAATTAATTTTAATCTCTGTAAAAGCATAAGGAGCGATGAGCCTATGTCTCTGGTATTGCTAAGTACAGCCTTACCGAGACAGAATGTAACAGTGGATGACACCTGCATAAAGCGGTGGATGCACAAAGGTACAATGATGATAGTGTGTGTCTGTAGAAGAAAAGTAGGTTCCTTAGCGTCCCTCCAGTCTAGTCCCAAACCTCTGAGTTTTGCTGCTGCTCCTCCAGCAGCTTGGAGACTGAGAAACGGCACTCTTGTGATTTCACTGGTACATAAGCTTCGGATCCGCCTTCTCCACCAGTTACACCTCAGTCTCCAAGCAGCTGGAAGATTGGTGAGCCTGGAGGTTTGGGGCTCACTAGAGGAGCAATTAAGAAGAATTAGGCTAGTATAGTTTCCCAGGAGTTTTCATTTGATTTGGTCTGATTTGATTGAATAATAAAAAAAGAGAGTAGGCATTGCCCTTTCTTGTTTTATCACTTTCCCTTTGCCATCCCCCTTCCACCAGTGGGAATGTTCTTTGTATGCAGGAAGCTACCTAAGGGGAGAAGGCTCTGTTTCCCGAACCCAATAGCAGGGGTGAAGAATGAGCGGAGACGAGACCCATAGCGAGTGCAGAAGCACTGCCTGCCAGCGCTATTGGGCCGTCGACGGGGCAGAGCGTTTTTTCCTCTCCTCACGCTGTCAGTCTCTTCGGCGGAGGTTTCCTAAGTGGTGGCTCCCGCGCAGTGGTAGAGTCCGTGGGGAGAGGTTTTACCTTCGCAAAGTGAACTGTGAGGTAAGGGAGGCCCTTCCTGCTCTTTTGGGCAGCTCAGAAATGGTGGCATGCTGAGATGCGGCTTCGGCGGTGCAGGCCGAGCCGTGTGTCAGATGCACAGGAAACGCCAGCTTGCTTTTCTGCTTTGCTGAACCGCGGTATGCAATTGGGGAGCCTCATTTTTAGTAACGTTTCCTTGTAAGTTGGTTGGGAAGGTGCTCGGGGGCTGCATGAGTGCTTAATTGAAAAAAAAAAAGACACGTTGGCTGCTTCAGATAGTTCCTCTTCTGAGCAGAGCTCTGGTGCTGGCATAGATGGTGGGTCTGTAACAGCGCTCTAAAGTGGTGTTAGGAAACCTCCCCTTTGGAGGGATGCCTACTAGGCCGCACTGTTTGCGGTGCAAAAAGGGGTGCAGTGTCAGAAGCCGGTGTGTGTAGGGGGCTGCAGTCAGGAGGCTGCGGCCATAGATTAGGTATCAGAAGTGATAGAAGACACTCATAGGGGAACTCCCATTGCCATTCACGAGCCTGGTTCCCCAATCCTCCCATCTCTAGAGACGATTCCAGGAACAACTTCTGCTCCAGATGTCCCCTGTTCGCAACCGGCATTGCCAAGGGAGTCTGGCGGCTATCTTTTTGCCGGATTTTGTTGCGCTGATCCAGCATGCTTTTGGCAATCCTCCGGGAAAGCCTTCCCCTGGTTCTGCAGATTCGGACATGAGATTGAAGAGGCCTGGGAGTCCTTTGGATACGGGAGTGACAGGAATAGCAGCGAAGAAGTCCAGGACCAAAAGGGATCGGTCTGAGCAGTCGGTGGTATCGGAGGGTCTCTGTTCAGAGGAGCCGGATCCCGAGCTGGACTTGGATGAAGAGCTGGAGGAAGGCAAGATTGCGGAACAAGACGACCAAGCGAGAGTTGTGCGTTTTTTTAGGAGATGAGTTACTGGCGCTTATCTCAAACTCTAAAGGCGCTGAATATGCCGTCAGGGGGGGAGCGTCTACCTTGCAGTCCTGTTTCCCACGGAGGGTGAGAGTGCCGGTCTGAGTTCGTCCACCTGTGTGGCCAGCTGACGTCATCTACCTGCCTCGATATATTTTTTTTGGCGTTTCCTACGGTGCAGCCGTCGGCGCTTTTAGTGGGTGTTTCCTAAGGGGCGTGTCCAAAGGGGCATCCACCCCTTTGGACATGCACCTTAGGAGCACCGGAGAAGCTAAGGAGCTGGTTGCAGTGGAGATGCCCGGCGGGAAACGAAAGAAGAAACTTCATCCGGATGGTTCTCAAGCAGGTGCTATAGAAAAACATGTGGTTTCCACGCCACGGGTTGTTAACTCTGGTACCGTGCCTCTCAATCCCTCAGTAGAGGGAGTGAGTTTAAGCTCAATCGAGCGAACTCCTCCGCTTCCCCCGGGGTTGTTGGAACTGTCTGATGCGCCCGCTCCTGTTATGAGTCCTCGATGGGACGGTGAGCTCCCCACAGTGGTCTTGTGGAAAGAGCCTGCTGCTCTATCTAAGGACTCACAGGTTTCCAACATCTCACTTCTGGATATTTGGCAGGTTGTTTCACGTACTGAAAAAATTCTTGCGGAGACTGTTCCTTCACTTTGCCAATTTACTAAGGACGCTGTAGTTAAATTTCAATCTCTGGATTCTCAGGTTGGGGCCTTGAGTTCTAGGGTTTCTACAATGGAATCTCAGGTTAAGTCCTGTTCTGATTTTCATGTGTCTAATGTGAAAGAGAGTGCTTTTTTACATCAAAAACTTGAGAATATGGAGAATCTTTCTTGGAGTAAGAATTTAAGGCTGCTTAATTTTCCTGTTTGTTCTTTATTGTCCCCTTTAATTTTGTTCAGAAAGTTCTTGAAGGACGCCCTTCTTCTCCCACAAGCTGAGTCGTTTTCTATTGTCAAGTGTTACTATTTTTCTACCAAAGTTTTGTCTACTGCGGTGGAAGAGGAAGTGGCTTCTTTGAACACGGATAAGTTTAATTTGACAGCATTTTTAGAGGAAACATAAGATGATATTTCCTCTAGGGCTACGTTACTGGTGACTTTGTCTTCTGAGGAAGACAAGGCCACCATTCTTAAAGCCTATTTTAGGAAAAAAGGTACAAAATTTTGTGGGGACCAGGTGTCTATTTTTCCTGATGTCTCACGCTCTACCCAATTACGTCGTAAAGCTTTTCTTGTGTTTAAGGCAAGAATTCTTGCTCTAGGGGCAACCTTTTTTCTAAGATACCCTTGTAAATGTTGTATCACTATTGGTTATGAAAGATTTGTTTTCTTATCTCCTCCAGATTTGGAGAAGTGGATCCTGGTTAAGGAGGGGGCTCATTGACTTTCCATTTTATATTGGTTTTCTCTGAGTTTCGTCCTGGGGAAAGGAGGTATCTCAACAGGCTGTTTATTGGCTGTGGATTTCTCTCCATTGGAGCGTTGTTCTAGCCTTGTTTTCTTTACTGCTGTTTTATATTAATTGTATGCATGTCTCCCCGAGATGTGGGCTGTTTTCTTTTCAATGCTTATCTTACTGTAAATTATTTACTGGTATGTTTTGTTTGCCTTAAATTTTGAATCTTATTGTATAAGCTGAAAAATTCTCATGAATACATAAAAAAAAAAAAAAAAAAAGAATATGCCATCAGGGGGTCCGGCGGAGGATTCTACCCTGGAGGACCCGTTGTTGCAGGCATTTCGAAAGACTCGGAGAGCTTTCCCTGTGCACAGGGTGATTAAGGAGATGATTCAGGAAGAATGGGACTTGCCCGAGTCCGCTCTTAAGGGGTCTAGAGTTATGGCGCAGCTATACCTTCTAATAGACCAGGATCGAGAATTGTTTGTCTCCCAGAGTGGATGCTGCTGTTTCGGCGGTTACTAAAAAGACTACCATTCCAGTGGAAGGTAGTGCGGCCCTTAAGGATGCTCAAGACCGAAGACTGGAGACACTGTTGAAACAGGTTTTGATGTCAATGCACTTTCTTTGCAAGCGTCTATTTGTGGAGCTTGGGTGGCAAGAGCCCATCTGCGATGGGTATAGCGTATTCAAACAGAACAGACAGAAGAGACAACAGCAGAAGTATCCAGATTAGAGTCAGGGACAGCCTATCTAGCTGATATTCATTATGACCTTATCCGGGATCTTTCTAAGAGTATGGAGTTGGCTATTGCGGCTAGGCGGTATCTTTGGCTGTGCAACTGGGCAGCTGACGGCTCTTCCAAAGCGAGGTTAAGTAAGCTCCCTTTTCGGGGGAAGCTACTGTTTGGAGAGGATTTAGATAAGTTGGTTAAGGATTTGGGGGGAGTCAAAGGGCGGTAGGTTGCCCGAGGACAAGCAAAAACGGGGGCATTCTGCGCCTATTACTAAGGGTAAACAAAGGGAGTTTCGGCGTTTATGTGCCCCGAGGTTTGGACAAATACAGCGAGGGCGTTTTCCCTATAGAAACCAGGGGTTTCGGGGATTTCGAGGAGCAGGCAGGTGATTTGCAGCTTCCTCCTCTACCTCAAGTCTTAGAAAATCACAATGAAGCCGAGGGGACCCAGGTGGGACTGGTTCCCGTAGGGGGTCAGTTGTGGGAGTTTTATCTGTCTGGGTCCAGATTGCTTCAGATCAGTAGGTGTTGGAGGTTATTCGAGAAGGCTATGCGTAGGTGTTTCAGAGACCAGTGACCGATTCTTTCATAAGTCTCCGTGCAGAGCAAGCCTCAAACGCAAAGCCGTGCATGACACGGTGCAAAGACTGTTAGCCCTCAAGGCAATAGTGCCAGTTCCTCCCGACCAATGCGGTCGATACTCCATATATTTCATAGTGCCAAAGAAGGAAGGAAAGTTTCGGCCAATTCTAGACCTCAAAAGAGTAAATCGCTGTCTCAGAGTGTCGCATTTTTGGATGAAAACTCTGAGATCGGTCATCGTTGCAGTACAGAAAGGAGAATTTCTTATGTCCCTGGACTTGTCGGAGGCATATCTACACATTCCGATACGGCGGGAACATCAGAAATTGTTGAGATTTGCAGTTCCTATGGGACGTTTCCAATTCCAAGCGTTACCTTTTGGGCTGGCGACGGCGCCACGAACATTCACCAAGGTGATGGTGGTAGTGGCTCTACGAAAGGAGGGCGTGTTAGTACACCCTTATCTAGAAGATTGGTTGATCCGAGCGAAGTCAAGAACAGAAAGCGAAGAAGCTACGGCCAAGGTAGTAGCTTTCCTGCAGTCTCGGTTGGGTTGTCAACATGTCCAAGAGCAAGTTAAATCCATCTCAGCACCTGGACTACCTGGGCGCGTACTTCAGTACGAGCATGGGGAGAATTTTTCTCCCTCAACAGCGGGCGTTAGGACGCCGGAAACTGGTCCGAGAGTTTCTCAGGAAACAGTCTCCCATGGCATGGAACTATCCGCAGCTACTAGGGACCATGGCAGCGACGCTGGAGTTAGTTCCGTGGCCCACATGAGACCGCTGCAAAGAGCATTGTTACGGAGGTGGTCACACTAAAAGGATCGGTTGGGGCAGCGACTGCCCTGTCCTCCGGAGATGCACGTGGCGCTGCAGTGGTGGTTATGTCTAGGGTGTCTAGAAAAAGGGATGCTCTTGGAAGCCCCAGCATGGATATCGCTGACGACGGATGCAAGTCTCATGGGCTGGGGGGCTCACTGCCAAGGAAGATTCGCTCGGGGCAATGGATGGAGCTGGAGAAAGTCTGGTCCATCAGCAGTTTGGAGTTGAGTGGTAGTGAGGATGCTTCAAGTTCTTCAGCCTTATCTCAAAGGGAAAGCCATTCGGGTGTTTTCCGACAATGCGACCGCGATAGCATATATCAGTCGTCAAGGGGGCACTAGTAGTATTGCACTCGAAGCAGAGGCCGAGGATTTGTTCGTGTGGGCCGAGGAGAACCTACTGGTGTTGTCGGCAGCTCATGTAGCGGGAGTGGACAATGTGGAAGCTGACTTCTTAAGTCGTGTAAGCGTAGACCCAGGAGAGGGGGTACTGCACCCGGAAGTGTTCGCAATGCTGGTGCAACATTGGGGAATGCCGGTAATGGATCTTGTGGCATCCTTCCAATTGGCACAAGTCGATTGCTTCTTCAGCAGAAGAAGGGAGAGAATGTCGGAGGGCCTGGATGCTCTCATACAAGCCTGGCCGGAAGAGCAACTCCTGTATGTGTTTCCGCCCTGGGTGTTGCAGATCATAGAGCGTCACAGGGGACAGGTAATATTGATCGCGCCGGATTTGCCAAGAAGGCCATGGTATGCCGACCTGATGAGACTTTTGGTCGAGAAGTCGTGGCACCTTCCCTGTCGGAGAGACCTTCTCTCTCAGGGTCCACTGTACATGCCAAGTACATGCCTCAAGTGAATCGATTCTCGCTTACAGCTTGGCTCTTGAGAGGGCAAGGATGAGAGCAAAGGAATATTCGACAGCAGTTATTTCCACCTTGCTGAAGGCCCGTCGACCACCTTAGCCTATATCCAAGTATGGTGAGTATTTGAGGCTTGGTGTGCGGACCGACACGTGGCGCTGTTAAAAGCTTTGGTCCCGCAGATTCTGTCTTTCTTGCAGGATGGTTTTCAAAAAGGCTTAGCAGCCTCGTCCCTAAGAGGGCAGTTAGCAGCGCTGTCCTGTTATAGGGGAAAGATTCAGGGAGTTGCGCTGGGAGTACATCCGGATATTAAATGTGTTTTTTTTTTTTTTTTTTTTTAAGAGCAATAGCTCTATTACTGCCCCCTCATAGACAGGTAGTGCCAACGTGGGATCTGCCTCTGGTTTTGGAAGCGTTGGTGCGAGAGCCCTTTGAATCACTGTCGAGAGTGTCTAAAGGACCTTACCCTTAAAGTTGTGTTCTTGGTGGCTATTGCATCAGCAAGGAGAATTTCCGAGTTGCAAGCACTGTCCTGTAGGAAACCTTTTCTATCTTTCTGTGATTCAAAGGTGGTTCTGAGGCCGGTACCGTCTTTTTTTTGCCGAAGGTGGTCTTGGTTTTTCATATGAATCAAGTTGTTTCTTTGCCGGTTTTCAGGTCAAACAGTGAAGGCTGTTCCTCAAGGCACTTACAGTGGTTGGATGTTCGGAGAGCGTTAAAGAAGTATTTGCAAAGGACGGCTGCTTTCCATAAGACGGATAGGCTCTTTGTTCTCTTTGCGGGAGCAAGAAAAAGGGAAGCAGCATCTAAAGCTTCTATTGCCCGTTGGGTGAAGGAAGCGATTGCGTCTGCATATCTTCTGAAGGGCAAGCTGGTGCCGAAAAGGGTTAAGAGCGCATTCTACTAGAGCGCAGACGGTGTCATGGGTGGAGTGCAGTTTAGTGCCTGCTGTGGAGATTTGTAAAGCAGCAACCTGGTCTTCTCTGTATTCCTTTGTCAAACATTACCGTCTGGATGATCAGGCGGAAAGGGTTACCTGTTTTGGATTGGTGGTGCTTCAGGTGGGTCTACAGGGTCCCACCCATTGAGTTTTATCACTGCTCTGTTACATCCTCAGAGATTCGGGACTAGACTGGAGGGACGCTAAGGAAGGTGAAATTAGACTTACCTGCTAATTGTTGTTCCTTAAGGAACTCAGTCTAGTCCCGTATCCTGCCCTAGTGGTTACAGTGGACTTGGGCCTGAAGCATATGTGAATTACAGGTAAGCGACAGGTTCGAGAGGGGAAGAAATAGTTCATTTCCTCAAGGTATGCATTCTGGGGGTAAGAGTAGGCTCCATGGTTTCCATAAGGGGGGAGAGCGGGCCTAAGCACTTATGGAACACTTATGTGACAATGTATATAGTTTTTTATGTATTAGATACAGTTCAGTCAGTTGGTACGGTTCTTTGTTTGTAGTACTTACTACTTAATTGTTGCTCCGGTCAGTCTGCTTTGACAAGGCGGTTCTGGAACTTATGTACCAGTGACATCACAAGAGTGACGTTTCTCAGTCTCCAAGTTGCTGGAGGAGGAGCAAAACTCAGAGGTTCGGGACTAGACTGGAGTTCCTTAAGGAACAACAATTAGCAGGTAAGTCTAATTTTACCTTATTTAATAAAAATGAGCTGGTAACCTTGTCATAAGAACATATCATTTGCCATACTGGGTCAGATCATTGGTTCACCAAGTCCAGTATCCTGCTTCCAACAGTGGCCAATCCAGATCACAAGTACCTGGGAGGATCACAAAAGGTAGACACATTCCATGCTGCTTATCCCCAGGGATAAGCAATGCATTTCCCTCAGTCAACTTTAATAATGGCTTATGGACTTTTCCTCCAGGAACTTCTCCAAATATTTTTTAAACCCTGCTACATTAGCAACGTTTACTATATTCTCTGGCAATGAATTCCAGAGCTTAATGCTTCCACCCAGCATCTTTAAAGCTCACAGTGCAAGGTGCACCAATGCCTAAGGGCCCTTTGTGTGGAGCTTAGCAGAACCTGGAAGAACAGCAATACCGAGCACACATTACTTGTTCTTATCTTTGCTGCGATATCTCCATATGCTCTGCTGACACTTGAAAGGACTCGTACTATCAGAGAATTCGGGCAAACATGGAGCCAAAGATTTATGTCACATGTATCTCTTTTCTAGTTATCTTTATAATAGGCCACTCATTCTCGCTCACCACATCCCAATCATACACCACCTAAGATGATGGCAGCAGCAAATAGATACTCCACCGCACCTTGCAATATTAACTGGAAGATCATCCATATAATACCTCAGACACCCACTGAGTCCTAGACATGACACTGATAGCTCAAACAATCTTAAGTTAGTTATTTATTTATTTATTTATTTCAACTTCTTATATACCGCACTCTTTGACATCAGCGCGGTTTACAAATAACAGAAAGGAACCAGAACAACAGGCTGTTTGGTATTACATATAACAGGAGTATCAACTTGGATAACATGGGAGAACTATTTACATGGAGTATATAATCTATTAGCTAGATAGCATGCTCGAACTATTTACATAAAATTAGCAGTGATGCTTGGAACAAGAGGGATATTGTGGATTATACTAGGGTGAGGCTGTTATGTTACGGTTCATGTAGGGTAGTATTTGATGAAAAGGTGCAGTTTAAGGGCCTTTCTGAACTGGGTTAGGTTGGTTATGGCGCGGAGATCAGGTGGGAGAGCATTCCAGTGTTTTGGTGCGCTAAACATGAAAGCTCTGTTTGATGTTGATAGGCTGCACGTTGTTATAGCCTTTGGGGTTGTTAGTGAGTTTAATGCTGCATGTCTCCTATTTCTATTTGATGGGACGGATTGGATGAGTTTGGTAAGTGATGTGGACGATAAACCATTTAAGGCCTTAAATGTGAGAGTGAGGGTTTTGAATGTAAGTCTTCCGTGTATAGGGAGCCAATGGAGCTCTTTGAGGATAGGTGTGATGTGTTCACTTCTGGCCGCTCCTAGAAGAACCCTGGCAGCGGTGTTCATTGCGAGTTGCAAGGAGCTTATGGTGGATTGTGGGAGTCCTTGTAGAATGGAATTGGCGAAATCGAAGTGCGGCAGTATCAGTGCTTGGTAGATGGTTCTGAAGTCTTCGTGGTCTAGTAGGGGACGCAGGTGTCTAAGAGTGCGTATTTTGAAGTATACAGATTTTACGATATTGTTTATGTGTGATTTCATGTCAAGCCTATGGTCTAGTGTGACTCCGAGGTATTTTATTGTATCCTTGGTGCCTAGGTCAGCTCCCTTGACACTTATATGTGGTGGTGGGGTGAAGTTGGGGTCTCTTGTGATAAAGAGAACCTCAGTTTTCTTATGCTGAATGCGGAGGTTCTGTGACAGGAGCCATTGTGAGACTGCATCGAAGCAGTTTGTTATAGGCAGTAAATCCATTTGCATTGTGGAAAATGGCATGTAGAGTAGGATATCGTCGGCGTATATCATACATTTCACATTGAAGGACCTGATGATATCGCAGATAGGCTGCATATAGACGTTGAACAAGAGGGATGAGAGTGAGGACCCCTGCGGAACGCCTTGTCTTTGATGGAAGAGTTTTGATTCTCCTGTTGCGGATTTGACGTATTGCATTCTGGTGTCGAGGTATGATTTACACCATTCAAGTGCTGAGTTGCAGATGCCTTTTCCTTCCAGTCGACCGAGGAGAATCTCGTGATTTACCGAGTCAAACGCTGCTGCTATATCCAAGAAGATTAGCACGACGCCTTGTCGGATGTTGTCTATGGTATTGAGAATATCATTGAAGAGGGTGGTAAGCAGTGTCTCGACGCCGTGGAATTCTCTGAAACCGTGTTGAGAATAGTCTAGGGGGCTGCGGAGTCGATGTGGTCTTGGATTTGGCGCTGTGCCTCTTTCTCAAAGATCTTTGCTAAGAGGGGGATACTGGCTATTGGCCTGTAGGAGTCTGGCCGTTTTGGATCCAGTTTAGCGTTTTTTAGTAGTGGCCTGATGGATGTGAGTTTTAAAGCAGATGGGAAGGCGCCAGTAGTGAAAGAGAGGTTCATGATTCTTGCAATGAAGGTGCTAAAGTCACACCGCAGATCCTTTATCCAAAAGGCTGGGCAGGGATCGGTTTGCGCAGTGGTTGTGTTGAGTGAGGAGATGGTGTCTTCAATGTGTTTAGAAGAAGGCGTGTGAAGTGCGGATAGTTGTTATCTTGTGAATGCTAGATCAGTTAGGAACAAGATCCCTAGTATATCTGATCTTGTCCACAACTCTAAACCCGACATTATTTGTATCACAGAGACTTGGCTCTCAAACACTGATATGGTACTCCTCAACCAGATAAAGCCGCCAAGACTACAACGTCTTCCACAGTCCAAGACAAAATAGAAAAGGAGGTGGTGGTCCTCATCTTATGCAAAACGGAACTGGGGACCTATTATACATCAGTTGTAAGTATTGAAGGTCTTGATAGGTTGATGATTGCAAGACGTTTGTTTTCTATCAGTCTAATATACAGGTCCCCATCAACAGACCCCAGTACACTAGACAATATTCTAGACTCTGCTTGCACCGATAAACCAGTTGGTAAAGACTTCATCATATTAGGTGATTTCAATCTCTCCTCGGTAAGTAACGGACAGTCTCATCCTTACTCTATGCCATGGGTGATTTAGGATATCAGCGGATCATTAATACCCTTACCCACTCAAAGGGAAACACACTGGGTCTCATATTCTTACATAAAGAATGATCAAATAACACCCACATAACTTCAGTTTAAACACAACCGGTTCCATGGTCAGACCATTACTTAATACACTTCAATATCAATCTGAAACCCTTCACATATAACACTCAACAGAGAACAGATACAATATCACTTCAGGAAATTTGTTAAATGGTCCTAAAGGACACCCTACTCAACTTGACGACTAGCCTAGATGACATCAAAGTCATCCTGAAGAACTAGAATACCACATTAGACAAGGCAGCCTCTATTCCCACTAAAAATAGAAAATCACAACTGTTGTACTCCCAGAATCTGAGGTCAATAAAAAGAATTATAAGGAAGTTAGAAAGAAAATGGAGAATTAAAAAATCAACATTGAATTGAAGCACTATATGGATGCTCTCGATCTATACTGTCAAACTATCAATGATCTAAAAGATTATTACTCAAATATTCTCCTAAAATCTCTAAATCAACCTAGGGAACTCTTCTACATTGTACACGATCTCATTCAAACTCCGAACAAGGATGACCCCCACAACAACGATATGGATGCACAGCAATTTGCCGATCACTTTATGAATAAGCTGAGAAGTCCAATGGCCATACTACTGAAGGAAACCATTCTTCGACGAGCTGACATCAAACCTTGGCGCTCATTCTTCCTAAGCAGCACTGAACAGATAGAGCAGTGTATCAAATCAATCAACACTTGTCAGACGGCTGCCTGGGTGAGAATCTTCACAGTCTTGACAATGCATATATTTATATGATTTTTGCAAGGTATTGTAGGTAATGTAGTTCATTCACACCAGACACAGCTGCTGACAATAATTTAGTTGTGCACAAGTGTTAAAGCCAATAAGATACTTCTTTATTTATGGGGTTATTTCTCCCAGCACAGATATGCTTGGTAGCACATAAATTAGGTTACTTGCTTGCAGTGTTTAACTTGGTAAAACAAAGTCAAAAATCAAAATCAGGAAAACAACCTTCAAACTTGTCAGGCAATTAGCTAATGTTTTCTTAGCATATCTCTAACAAACGAAAAGCCACAAAGAAAGAAATAAACTGTTCTTGTAAGGTTAACTTCTGATTACTTTCCACACAGATCCAGAAGTAATCCTCTCCTAGCTCACAAGCAATTAGGTGCAGCTCAATTGCTATCAGTTATCCAGCTGAAACCCTTTAGCAGGCTGGCTTTCTACTGTGAGTCAAATCCTGCTTCAGGAGCTTTTCTTAGTGGAATAAAGAACAAATTTATATTTTCTTTGTGATGGCTGCTGTGCTTTATCACAGAAAGTTACCAACGGAGTTTGGATAGAGAGCAGTCCATATAAACAATATCTTGATCTGCTATTATTTCCCCTTCATCAACAAGCATAGGGTCACTATCATGAATTGGCACAGATGAATCTTTCAATGGAGCACTTTCAGGAGAACACTTATTTCCCTGCTGTCTTTCAAGGTTATAGCTAGGGCATAGATCAATGTTCATACCTGAGCTTCCATTGTTGCTATAGTTCCTCTCTATATAGCCTGGCCAGTATGTAGTCCAGTTCTTATGTCCAGCCTTCCAGTCTTGATCCCTGGACACTGGATCTCTCTTCATGTACCTTGATCCCTGGACACTGGATCTCTCTTCACGTACCTTCTGGCATAGAGTCCCTTCCACGTGCAGCCGTCTCCCTCACAGGTAGCCTCTGGTGATTCCTTGTTCTGCAGCACCATTCCTCTGGCTTTCTCCAGTCCAATGGTCTATGCTGGCCCTTGGAATACCTCCCAGTATACGTACTGCCTTGGACTCTTCTAGACCTCTCAAAGGCTTTTCTCCTCTTCCTTCCAGAGGGTTTCTTTCCTTCTCTATCCGTCCGGTTTGGCTTCTGCTGATCCTTCAGATGAAACTGATGATCAAACTCAAGCTGATTCTCAGGATACTGAGGACAATTCTCTGGATATCCAAGGTGATCATGAAGCTGGTCATCTGTAGAACAAACTCGACTCTTATTCTGCCTGGATGAGTGCTCCTCCCTAACACAGCGCAGCTGTGCTGAATCAGGCCCTGCCCTTTGAGATGAGTGCTTAGGGATTACCTCATAGCCCTCCTGATTAAACACAACGTTTTCTCACTTCAGCTCCTCTCATGGCTGTTGGAAACCTGGTGCATTCTGGGACTGGTAGTCTTTTATGGCAAAATTCTGTTTTCTCATTTCTACCAGCACTGACAGGTTGCTTGTTCAGAGTCACCTCACCCTTTCTATAGCTCCTTCCTGAGCCATGATAAGCTTCCTTATCACACACTACAACATCTCACCTTGATCCTTGCCCAGTAAGCTGAGTTAAACAAGAGCCAAATTAACACCTTCCATCCAAAGAATAATCAATTTCTCGCTATCTCATGGGCTCATGCCAAAAGCCCTTAAAGAAGCAACCACCCACCACTCAATAAAATACCACTCAATAAAAATTGTCCAGGCTCCTATAGACCAATATTCAGTCTACCATTTATATCCAAAATAATTGAAAAGTCGGTCCAGCGGCAACTACAAGATCATCTAGATACATATGCACCGCTTGATCCACACCAGTATGGATTCAGACCATACCATGGTATGTGAACACTCCTCATCTTCCTATTTGACAAAATCATCCAAGGAATCAAACACTAAGCAATCCGTCATCCTTATATTAGATATAGTGTCAGCATTCAACACCATCAACCATGACACCCTAATTACATGACTTCAACAGCTTGGCATTAGAGGCAATAGTTTGTCCTATCTGTCTGACCGTACACAACAAGTGAAAATAGGTCAGTCATTTTCAAGGCCTTCAATCAGACTCGAGGAATATCGCAGGGCTTAGTGTTAACCGCTTTATTTAACATTTACCTCCAGCCAATCTGCAACATAATCAGGTCACACAATGTGGACTATAGAATATATGCGGATGACATAATATTCACACCATTCAAAACATCAGAACCCAACTATCAACAAATAACAGAATGCTTCTATGATGTATCACATTGGCTTAATTCCATCAACCTTACAATCAACCTAAAAAAGACCAATGTTCTTATGGTCTCTAGGAACCATGAATTCATGCTCCCACAGCAATTCCAAGTGAATGGGGCCTCGTTAGAGGTTAAGAAGGAAATACCTGGGAATCTTACTGGACCCAAACCTTAACCTGATAAAGCACATTAACCTAAGAATGTGAACGATTTACAATAAAAAAAAAATGGATGATACAAAACTTCCGCTCTGTGTTACAAGCAGTGATATGCCTCCGCTTTGACTTTTGCAACAGCATCCTACAGGGCCTACCCAAACAAGCCTCCAGCCCCTTACAAATAGCACAAAACACTGTTGCATGTACCATCATGAAGGCAGCCAGGTCAGAACACACTACCCATCGTACACCAGCTACACTGGTTACTGGTCACACAGAGAACCAAATACAAATCATTAATGATCATTTTTAAGACAATAAAAAACAGCACCAACATACCTCGCCTCATTAATACACATGCGCCTGGAGACAAGACAAGAGAATGTATGCAAAACTCACTAGCAATCCACAAGGAATTCAGGAAAATCAGTCCTTTAACAGCCATCAGAGCATTTACTTTCTACTCCCCAAGCCTCTGGAACGCACTACCAGACAGTCTGAGAACTGAATGACCTGACCACATTCAGAAAGAGGCTCATCTATTCACAGAATATTACCAAAACTGAATCAAAAACCTGAAACTATACCACCCATATTGCTGTACCGCCTACCACTGTAATGACCTTAACAAAGACCTGCAGTGTACATATTTGACTATAAATAAGTTTGACCTAACCTTTCTGTATCCACAAGGCCTACATGAAATGTTTTAAATGTTAAATTGAAGATGTTTAATAGTTCCTTGAGTTCTTTGTAAATCGCCTTGATTTCATGGATAAAGCGGTGTAGAAAACACATAAGTAAATAAAATAAATGACTACATGTTGAGTGAAGAAATATTTTCTCCATTTAGTGTTACATGTACTACTTTGTAGCTTCATTGCATGTCCTCTAGTCTTTGAATCCATTGTTTACTCCTTCAAAAAGTACACATGTATTCATTCTACTTTCCTCATTATTTTGTAGACTTTTATCATATATACCCTCAGACTTCTCTAAGCTGAAGAGCCCTAACCTTTTAAGCCTTTCCATGCCCTTTATTATTTTGATTGCCCTTCTCTGTACCTTTGCCAATTCTGCTATATATAGATATATCTAAAATGCAGCGACCAGAACTGCATGTAATACTCAAGTCGCGGTCGCACCATGGAATGATAGGAGGCATTATATCATCCTTTTTTTATTCTCCCTTTCTTTTCTTATAATTGCTAGTATTCTTTTAGTGTTGTTGGCTGCGCTGTACACTGTGCAAAGGATATCAATGTGTTATCCACAATGAGACCTAGATCATTTTCCTGAGTAGTGGCTCCCAACGTGGAACCTTGCATTGCATACCTTGCATTGTGTCCCTCAAATGCATAACTTCCTGATCGTCCCTCCAGTCTAGTCCCGGAATCTCTGGGTTGTCAACCTCCTCTAGCAGCTTTGGAGACTGAGAAACTTCACTCTTGTGATGTCACTGGTATATAAGTACCGGAACCGCCTCCTCACACCAGTTTATCAGTCTCCAAAGCAGCTAGAGGGGTGGTAAGCCCAGGGGTTTCAGGGCTCACTAGAGGAACCATTAAGGAGAGGTTGGATTTGTAGGGTTCAGGTGTTTGGTTTTTTTTTTTGTTTTTTTTTTTAAAAGATAGGAAGAAGCAAAGGGGGAGCTATTTTAAATTGGCTAGCTGTGAATTGGGCAGATGATCTGGCCTCCCGTTGCCCTGAGGTCCTCGGTTCCCGTCCGTTTCTTTCCCTTCCTCCCCTGGGGGGGCAATCAGGAGCCTGCAGATCAGTTTGAGCAGGCTGGGGGAGAGGACCGGCAGCTGGTTACCGTTCTGATCAAAGGAGGAACAGGAACCGGCGAGGTGCTGAGCTCAGCGTGTGCAGAGGAGTTGCCTGTCAGCGCTTAGAGCCGTCGGGTGCAGCTGCAGCTGTTTTCGGCAGTTTTATTGGCACTGGCGGTTGAGCACCATCCAGACTGCTTCCGCGGTGCGGGGGAGCACGGGCCAAGAAGCGGCAGTCAGATCGCCATGGGCAGTGGAGGTAAAGAAGCGCTTTAGGCGGGAACGACAGTAGTTACAGTTGCAGGCCAGACCGTGTGTGCACTGCGTGAGAAATTGCCGTTTGCAATCCCGTGGTTTCTAGGGCTGATATTTTGGTTGGGGAGCCTCATTTTCGGCGGGTTTCTTCAGATTCTGGCTGGGGAGGCGAGGCTGAAGGGACAATATTGACAATATTAAAAAAAAAATTTTTGGTTGGACTCACTGTGCGATTCTGGGAGCGCAGCATGCCTTCCAGACACCTCTGCCTATTGTGTGGGACCAGGAGGGATTCTGTGTCACAGGAAGGTGTGTGCAGGGGCTGTAGTTAGGAATCTGAGGCTAGGGAGCTAGTGTCTGAAGCAGAGGCAGGGGGACTAGAGAACTTGGAGGTTTTAGAGCCCAGCATTGCATCCCTGCCTGCTCCCGAGCAGGGGCCCAGTACATCGTCAGCATAGGACCCCCCCCCCCAGTTTCATAACCGCCTTTAACGGGGAGTTTGGCGGCAATTTTTTTCGTCGGATTTCATGGCTCTACTCCAAAAGGCGTTGGGCAGCTCCCAGGGGGCGCCGGCAGCAAATGCTTCAGAGGCTGGACTCGGGAAGAAGAGACCGAGGTCACCTTTGACAGCGGAGGTGTCCGGCGTCCGTGCCAAAAGGTCCAGAGGAGATGGAGATCGGTTAGAGCAGTCGGTCATTTCAGAGGACATGGACCTGGAAGGGGGCCTGGAGGAGGATCTACAGGAAGGAGAGATTAAGGAACAAGATCATCATGCAAGGGTGGTACGAGTGTTCGTAGGGAGGAGCTTCCGGCACTCATTGCGGAGTCACTCAAGACTCTTAATATGCTGGCCGGAGGACCAGCGGAGGATGCTACCCTGGAGGATCCATTGCTGTAGGCCTTTCGGAAGACTCAGAGGGCATTCCCAGTGCATAGAGTGTTTAAGGAGATGATTCAGGAAGAATGGGATATGCCTGAAGCCGTGCTTAAGGGGTCTAGGGTTATGACGAGGCTTTATCCTCTGTTGGATCAGGATCAGGAGTTGTTTAAGGTTCCAAAAGTGGATGCTGCCGTGTCAACAGTTACCAAGAAAACTACCATCCCGGTGGAGGGGTCAGTGGCGCTCAAGCATGTGCAGGACTGTAAGTTAGAGGCCTTGCTGAAGCAGGTTTTTGAGGCAAATGCGCTATCCTTATAAGCATCTATTTGTGGGGCCTGGGTGGCGAGAGCATGTTTACGATGGGCGCAGCGGATTCAGGCGGTACGCTCGGTGGAAGAGACCGAGGAAGCGTCCAGGTTGGAATCCGGAGCGGCGTACCTGGCGGATATTCATTATGACCTTATCCGGGGATTAGTGAAGAGTATGGCTTCGGTGGTCGTGGGGAGAAGATGTCTTTGGCTGCGAAATTGGGCCGCAGATGGTTCTTCCAAGGCGAGATTAAGTAGGCTTCCCTTCCGCGGTAAGTTACTCTTTGGAGAAGAATTGGATAAGTTGGTAAAGGATTTGGGAGAGTCCAAGGGTGGTAGGTTGCCGGAGTCCCGGGCCTCGAGGGCAACAACGGGAGTTTCACTGTTTCCATACCCCGAAGTTTGGACAGGGACAGCGGGGGCGTTTTCCTAGTCGGACCCAAGGGTTTCGGGGTTTTTGAGGAGCGAGCAGGGGATTTACGGTTGCATCCTCATCCTCCAGTTTCAGAAAATCTCAATGAAGGGGGTCCGGGGGAGCTAGTTCCCGTAGGAGGTCGGCTGCGGGATTTTTACCCTACCTGGGCCTGACTCACTTCCGATCAGTGGGTGTTAGAGGTGATTCGAGAAGGTTATGCGTTGGAGTTGCAGCGGCCGGTCTTTCGTTCGGTCACCATGCAAGGCAAGCGCAAAGCGCAAGGCAGTGCAGGAGACGGTACAAAGGCTGCTATTTCTCAGAGCAATTGTGCCGGTTCCTACCGACCAGTTAGGATGCGGTCGATACTCCATTTACTTCGTGGTTCCAAAGGACGGGATGTGGCGACCCATCCTAGATCTGAAACGGGTAAATCGCTGTCTCCGGGTGTCCCATTTTCGGATGGAGACACTCAGGTCGGTTATCGTAGTGGTGAGAAAAGGAGAGTTCCTGACGTCCCTAGACCTGTCGGAGGCGTATCTTCACATCCCGATATGGCGGGAGCATCAAAGATTCCTCCGGTTTGCGGTGCCTATGGGGCATTTTCAGTTTCAAGCGCTTTCCTTTGGCCTGGCAACCGCACCGCGGACGTTCACCAAGGTGGTGGTGGTGGCAGCGGCCTTGCGGAAGGACGGAGTGTTGGTGCACCCGTATCTGGACGATTGGTTGATCAGGGCAAAGTCCCGAGAGGAGAGTATATCGGCTACGACAAAAGTGGTAGCTCTTCTGCAGATTCTTGGTTGGGTGGTCAATGTAGCAAAGAGCAAGTTGGAGCCATCTCAAAGCCTGGAGTATCTGGGAGCACGTTTCGACACTAACATCGGTCGGGTGTTTCTGCCGCGGCAGCGGGTGCTAGGGCTCAGACAGTTGGTTCGGCAGTTTCTCAGCAAGCAGTGTTCCACGGCCTGGGATTATCTTCGGGTGTTAGGGACCATGACGACGACCCTGGAGTTGGTGCCGTTACAGAGAGCGCTGTTGAGAAGGTGGTCGCATCAAAGGGATTCGCTGTCCCAGAGGTTGGCGTGTCTGCTTCAGACTTGCCAGGCACTGCAATGGTGGTTGAGCCCGGGATGTCTAGAAAGAGGGATGTCATTGAAAACTCCAGAGTGGATATCCCTGATGACGGATGCCAATCTGCAGGGCTGGGGAGCCCATTATCAAGGTCGATTGGCGCAGGGACAGTGGTCCGACCTGGAAAAGAGTTGGTCGATCAACAGACCGGAGTTGAGAGCGGTGGCGCTGGCTCTGCGGGAGTTCTGCCCGTATCTCCAGGAGAAGGCCATTCGTGTATTCTCAGACAACGCCACGGCGGTGCTTACATAAACCGACAAGGAGGCACCAGCAGCGTGGCGCTGGAGACCGAGGCCGAGAGTTTTAGAATGGGCCGAGAAGAATTTCGTGGCCTTGTCGGAGGCGCATGTCGCAGGGGTGGAGGCCGACTTCTTGAGTCGAGTGAAGGTAGACCCAGGGGAGTGAGTCCTACATCCGAAGGTGTTCGAGATGTTGGGGGAACGCCGGTGATGGATCTCATGGCGACCTTCCAGTCGGCAAAGGTCGATCAATTCTTCAGCAGAAGAAAGGAGAGAATGGCGGAAGGCCTGGACGCGCTTATTCAGGCATGGCCGGAAGGGCAGCTCCTGTACGTCTTTCCACCGTAGGTGTTGATCGGACAGGTGTTGCAGCGCATAGAGCTCCACAAAGGGCGAGTGGTTCTAATTGTGCCGGATTGGCCGAGGCGGCCATGGTACGCAGACTTGGTGAGGCTCCTGGTGGGGGAGCCCTGGCAGCTTCTGCTTCGCAAGGACCGTCTAACACAGGGTCCTCTCTGCATGCCTCAAGTGGATCGATTCTCGCTTACGGCCTGGCTATTGAGCGGGCGAGGTTGAGAGCGAGGGGATATTCGGCGGCGGTGGTTGCTACCTTGCTGAAAGCGAGGCGGAAATCTACTACTTTGGCTTATGTTAGAGTGTGGCGTATTTTTGAGGCCTGGTGTACGGAGAGGGAGTTTGTCCCCTTAAGGGCGTCAGTGCCTCAGGTGCTGTCTTTCTTGCAAGACGGGTTTCAGAAGGGCTTAGCAGCGGCTTCGTTGAAGGTTCAGTTGGCAGCATTGTCCTGTTATAGAGGTACAGTGCAGGGCAATTCGCTTGGGAGTCATCCGGATGTGAAGCGTTTTTTGAGGGCAGTAGCTATTCTGCGGCCACAGAGTAGGCGAATAGTCCCGGTGTGGGATCTTCCGTTGGTCTTGGAGGTGTTGGGAAGAGCACCGTTTGAACCTTTAGCGGAAGCATCGTTGAAGGATCTTACTCTCAAGGTGGTGGTCTTGGTGGCCATTGCCTCGGCGAGACGAGTATCTGAGTTGCAAGCACTGTCCTGTAGAGAGCCTTTTCTGTCTTTCCTTGAGTCTAAGGTACTTTTGAGGCCGGTGCCGTCGTTTTTTGCCTAAGGTGGTGTCGAATTTTCATATGAATCAAGTGGTGTTACCAGTTTTCACGACAAAAAGAAAGGGTCGTGTCGCGGAACGGCTTCACTGGTTGATATTCGTCGGGCATTGAAGTAGTATATCACTAGGACGGCTAGTTTTCGTAAGTCTGATAGACTGTTCTGTTTGCGGGTGCAAGACAGGGAGAGCCGGCTTCTAAAGGGTCGATTGCTCGGTGGTTGAAGGAGGCGATCGCATCTGCGTATCTCTTAAAAGGCCGGGTGGTGCCAGAAGGTCTGAGGGCTCATTCCACTAGGGTGCAAACTGTGTCTTGGGCGGAATGCGGCTTGGTGCCGGCGGTGGAAATCTGTAAAGCAGCAACGTGATCGCCGTTGCATTCTTTTGTGAAGCATTACCGTCTCAATGTTCAGGCGGAAGGGGACACGTGTTTTGGATCGGCGGTGCTTCAGGCTGGTCTAGCAAGTCCCTCCCGTTGAATATATATTCACTGCTCTGTTACATCCCCAGAGATTCCGGGACTAGACTGGAGGGACGATCAGGAAGATTAAATTAGACTTACCTGCTAATTGTAGTTCCTGGAGGAACTCCAGTCTAGTCCTGTATCCCACCCGGATTTGTTGGTGGACTGTGGCCTGAAGCAGAACCTAACTTACAGGTAAGCAAAACTTTTAGTGGGGTTAGGGCATGGTTCACGGTAGGGCAGGGTGTCACCTGGGGGTGGTGGTGGTCAGAGCGTCTTTCTTCTTAGGAGGGGAAAGGGGGACCTCAAGGCATAGGCAGTGTGGCAAAGGTTTTGTAAATAGTTGGGCCTAGGGTCCTTTAGAGTTTCAATTGGACAGTTACTTTGGTTACTGTAATTCACCACTTACTTGTTGCTCCGGTGAGTCTGCTTTGTCAATAGGTTACTGGTGTGAGGAGGCGGTTCTAGTGCTTATATGCCAGTGGCATCACAAGAGTGAAGTTTCTCAGTCTCCAAAGCTGCTAGAGGAGGTTGACAACCCAGAGATTCCGGGACTAGACTGGAGTTCCTCCAGGAACTACAATTAGCAGGCAAATCTAATTTAATCTTTGCACTTATCCACTTTTAAATTTCATCTGCCATTTGGATGCCCAGTCTTGCAATTGTGCACAATCTTCTTGTGAATTAACAGCTTTGAATAATTTTATGTAATTTGCAGATTTGATCATGCCAGTTCCCATTTCTAGATCATTTATAAATATTAATTATTTGGCTCAGTACAGATCCCTGGGGTACTCCATTATTTACCTATCTCCATTGAGAGAAACCATTTCTCCATTGTCTTAGAATCATAAGAACATAATATAAGAACATAAGATATGCCATACTGGGTCAGAT
Organism: Ichthyophis bannanicus; assembly: GCA_033557465.1. NCBI lineage: Eukaryota > Metazoa > Chordata > Amphibia > Gymnophiona > Ichthyophiidae > Ichthyophis > Ichthyophis bannanicus. The sequence continues at coordinate 593,085,224 of CM066032.1, forward strand.
CAAGGTCCATCAAGCCCAATATCCTGTTTCCAACAGTGGCCAATCTAGATCATACATACCTAGCAGTTTCCCCAAAAGACACAGGTTCCACAGTGCTTGTACTGGGTCAAGCATTGATATCCTGGGTCCCTTCTTAATAATGGTTTATGGACCTTTCCTTCAGGAACTTGTCCAAACCTTTTTTAAGCCCAGCTACACTAACAGCCTTTACTACATTCTCCGGTAACAAATTCCAGAGTTTGATTACACATTGTGAAAAAAATATTTTCTTTTATTAGTCTTAAATAGTTTATCCTGTAGCTTCGTTGCATGTCCCCTAGTCTTTCTATATTCTGATAATGTAAACAGTTGATCTACGTTTACCCGTTCCACTCCATTCATTAATTTATAGACTTCTATCATATCTCCCGTCAGCCGTCTCTTTTCCAGGTTAAAGAGCCCTAACCTTTTTAGCCTTTCTTCATAGGAGTATCCTTCCATCCCCTTTACCATTTTGGTGGCTCTTCTCTGAACCTTTTCTAATAACGCTATATCCTTTTTAAGATACGGCAACCAGAATTGCCCACAATATTCAAGATGCGGTCTCACCATGGAACGATACAGAGGCATTATAATATCTTTTGTTTTATTTTCCATTCCTTTCCTTATGATACCTAGCATTCTATTTGCTCTCTTGGCCGCCGCTGCACACTGGGCCGAGGGTTTTAACATGTTATCCACAATGACGCCTAAATCTTTTTCCTGGGCGGTGGTTCCTAATGTGGAACCTTGCATCATGTAAGCATAGTTTGGGTTGTTCTTCCCTAGGTGCATAACTTTGCACTTGTCCACATTAAATTTCATCTGCCATTTTGATGCCCAGTCTTCCAATTTATCAAGATCCTCTTGCAATTTTCCACAATCCTCTTGGGTTTTAACAACTTTAAATAGTTTTGTGTCATCTGCAAATTTGATAACCTCACTTGTTGTTCCCCTATCCAGGTCATTTATGAATATGTCAAAAAGCAGCGGACCCAGCACAGATCCCTGGGGTGCACCACTATTCACTTTTCTCCATTGGGAAAATTGGCCATTTAGCCCTACCCTCTGCTTTCTATCTTTTAACCAGTTCCTGATCCACAATAGTCAAGAGGCATAAGCTTTTATCTGATTCAAGTTCTCTAATATATCCCTATTTTTAATTTTTAGCGCACACCTTTTTTTGTTGGTAGTGCAAGGTGAATTACATTCAGGTACTGCATTTCCTTGTCCCCAGAGAGCTTACAATCGAAATTTGTATCTGGGGCAACTGAGGTTGAGGTAACTTGTCTATGGTCAGAAGGCATGTCGATGGGATTTGAATCCTGGTTTTTAATTTGCTGTGCTTTACTCCCTCTTTTCCCTATCCACCTTTATTTTCTGTAATAACATCTACATGATACACCTGGGGAATTCTACATAATGCAGAATTTGTGTAAAATTCTGCACAGGCACCACCGGCAACTCCAAACAGCCTCTCCTCCCCACTGAAATCACACCAGCCGTGTTCTCCTTTTTCTACTATGCTGGGCCCAACTATTCATTTGAATCATACAGCTGGATGGATGCTCGTGAGGTTCAAATGAGCAGTTATGCCTGGGATGGCAGAGAAGAAGGCCACAGCCTGATTTGCAGCCGTTCAGTCACAGCAACCTCTTATTACTCGATTGGGACAGAGAGGGCAGTATGCCGTGGTAATTATTGTGGGAGTTTGGTGAAGGATGAAGTAGGCCTGACTTTTTTTGCTCTTTCCCAAATCCTTGGCTGCTTGTTCTTTCCTACTTCACACACTCTTCATTTTCTCAGATCCCTCACCATATCTGTTGTGCATGTGCACTGGAGGAAGCTGTTGGGGGGGGGGGGGTGCACTGTGGGTGGGGGACAGAGCAGGTTTGGGGGACTGTCATGGGAGTGAGGAGTAACAGTGAGGTGGGTGGAAGTCTGACCCTGGGGGAAGAATGAGAGATAAGTATGTGTGAGGGAGGGGGAGAATAATGGTGGGGTGTGTGCCTGGGAAGGGGAGAAAGAGATGGGAATGTTCCTAGGAAGGAAGAGATAAGAGTAGGTGTATAGGGAGGGGGATAAAGGACAGGCCTGGGTATGTGCATGGGGGTAGATCTTAGGGACAGACAGTTAAGGGTCTTGATAGACGTTAGAGGGACAGAACACTAGGGAAGGCTTGGGTTTGGGGAGAAAACTGAGGAGTGAGGAGAAGAGAGCTGAAGAGGGAAAAGACGGGGAATTTCAGCTCTAGGGGGGAAATTCTGCACAAAAATTAATAAAGCATGCAGAATTTTAAAATACTGCACAGAATTCCCTTAGGAGTAACATGAGCAGCCTCTTCCAACTTGCCACTTTACCTGCATGCATTCATCTCCCCAACTGAGCTCCTGCCTCTGGGCAAGTGAATATATTAACCCTCTTGGCAAGTAACTTTTGATTGACGGCAAGTTATTCTGATATGCAAAATTATAAATATTCCTTTTTCATGTCTGAAACATTGGGGCAGGCTGTGAAGGAACCAGGTTTTTTTTTCAATTTCTTCTTGCTTTATACTTCATACGTCAGTCTTAACCAGGGGGCTCATAGAGGTAAGCTTGTCGCAACCTCTACCATGCTAAGCCTGCAATTCTGCTATTATACTGTCACATCATGAAACAAGCAGAATCAGAACTTGGATCTGTTATTGTGAGCTTTCCTTTGCAATTACTCAAGGTGGGGGTTTTTTTATCCCTCCATTTTATACAAAAAATATCTGATCTGGTCATCTCCATGACAGCCCTTGCACAGGATCTTCCATGGCTCCGCAGTTATAGGCCATGAATGCATCCACTAGGTATCATTCTTAAATAATAGACTTTCTCTTCCCTCGGTAGCTGTGAACACCACCTCTGCACCATCCTTAGCTCCAGCCAAACATGGGAGCAGTTGAGACAATCCAGGGATCAAACTGGGGACCTTCCACATGGCAGTGTTCTCCCCAGAAATGTTTGCCATCTGGGTGGCATGGAGTACCTGTTAGTCTTCACTGTATAAGCTAGCAAGTAGCAGACATAGTTGGTAATCTTTCAGGAAGTTCCATAAACGATACATTTTGTCACAGTTTCAAACTCATTTAAATGTCTCATTCATCTTATATTTACATATACTATTAATGTTAATAGCTTATTTCTCCAGGAACAAGCAGGAAGTCAGTCCTCACATATGGATGATGTCAGCGCCGATGGAGCCCATGCAAGCATTTCCCCAGCTTTCAAAGAAAGCCTTTGGGACTGCTACCATGCATGCATGGTTCCCTTCCCGCCCAAGGGTACCATCTTGCTCCGTCTCCTTTTTTCTGCGGAGCCCAACAGATTCTTGTCATGTTTCCCTAGAAAAATCCTCTAAAAATTATCCTAAACCTGTTTCTTTCACGGTTTGCGTACTGGTTCCTCTTCCCACCTTGAGCCGACGCCATCCTCTGCTTTCCCTTCTTTTTTTCTTCAAGGCTTGCCTCGACTGGCGTTCACGCCCTCTTTCGCCTGGGGTTTATCAACTTCGGCCAGATGTCTCCTACCATGTCTCCTGGTGGGTTCAAAAATGTGACCGCTGCAGTTAAATCATGTCTGTTACAGACACTCACGATTGCTGCTTCACTGCCTCAGTCCGGACCACAATAGCACCATCTGCGACATGTCAGGCCATGACTCCGAGAACCAACAAGAAAAGGTCAGAGTTGCAGGAGAGAAGTTCCTGCAGTCTGGCTCAGCCCCTGCATCCCTGACGCTGAGCCCCAAGCCGAGCACCTCCAGTGAGGCCTTGGGCATCTTCGGAGTCCCATGGTAGTGGCTTCTTCATCAAGACCCTGGCAAGAAAAGGAAGGAACCTCGACTGGCTTTGAGGATTCTACAAGTGAAACCCGGCAAGGTCCCACAGTGGGACTCGGGCACCTTCCTAAGGTCTCTAAGTGGGAGTCCTCAGCCAGCAGCTACAGTGTGAGGCTCCCCAAGGCCGTGGTCCTCATCAAGGATGCACTCACGAGAGTGCCAGCACCGGGCCAGAGACCCTTGGTGCCCATGCCAAAAGCTGCGGAGCCTTCTGGCATCAAGGCCAGAATGGCAGCCCTGGAGCAGAATATCTCTGCCATGCAGCAGGCAGTGATGTTAGGTTCGTCTGCATCTGCCCTGGCGACTGGGCATCAAGCCAGGCCCCGAGTGCTATCATCCTCAGGCGAGTCCTCGGCACCGATTGAAGTCCTGTCCCGATCTTCGGGGATCCGGTCCTCTCCTGCTAGTTTCCATGAGCTTGACCCGGGACCCACCAGAGGACCCGGGGCGGGTCTCGAGATGCAGACAGCCCATGCCTCGGACTCCTCAACACCCTCCGGTTTCAACTGGGAGACTGACGCCCTATTAAACTACCCTATTTTTGGTCATTTTGGATGCTCTTAAACAGAATCACTGCTGTTTTGAAGTCTCTGGTTCTAAAATTATACATGGTCCCAGGATAAAACTAAATAAGGCCCCTAGTCACTTCACCTTGTTACCATGACAATAGCAGTGTTTCACATGGCTGCTGATCATGTGAACTAAAGATGTGAGACACCTGGGTTGTCTGATAGCATCACTTGTCCCATCTGAGATGATCAATAGGACTGGAGAAACTGAGAAGATTGCCACAGAGTAAATTTGGTTATTTAAGCACAATGTGAAGGCCGTTTTAGGAGCTCAGGGTTTATTTTTTGTTGATTAAGCAGGGAGAGATGCAGGCACACTTTGGGGTATGTTTACTAAGCTGGGCTAATGGTTAATCTGTGCTACTTGTAACTAGGACCCACTGAATAACATGTGGCCTAATTGCAAATAGCACAGGTTAACCAACTACTCCTGTGTGTGAGAATCATAGACTGTGAAATGCTGCCTTTATAGTCCAGGTAAGGATTTTTTTTTTCTTTGAGAGTTCTGTGCACATGTGCAAGCATTCCCATGCTGATAAGCATCCTGTCCCTTTATTCCTCAGTTCTCTAATACAGAATAATTAGGTATTCTCTAAAATATATATATTTGTGAAATGGAAGGCAGTGAAGAGGCTATTAAGGTATCTGTAGGCTCAGGTTGCATGCGCACCTCCATCCTCCCAATGGGGGTCTACTTTGGTACCTGCAGGAGAGACCTCCAGAACAAGCTCCAGCCAGCCAGATGCAAACTCTAGACTGGCAGCCAGCAAGGGCATCTGGCTAATTCCAAAACCGAGGATGGAAGCAACCAGGCACAAGTTCCGCTTCCCACCATTGAGGAAGCAGGTTCTTCATCCTCCAAAAGCTCCCAGGAACTAGCAGACCATGGCAATAAACAAATCTAAGCAAGGCTCCCTCAAAGGGACAGCACCTGAGGAAAAGAAGCACTCCCTCAAGCATGCATATTGTACCTACCTACATACAAAACCACCTTGCAGAGGGAAGCCAGGATTCACAGCACAAGGCTTTATTGCCCTTCAAGAAGCCAGGTGCCTATGGTCACTGGCCCACATTAGTGCTGCAGGCCAGATGCATTGCAATGTGTGCCTTTGAGTCAGTGCTGACTCCTGGCGACCCAGCATCTCCTGGGTTTTCTTGGCAGTGTGACGAAGTAGATTGCTAAGTCTTTCTTCTGAGGCAGTGAAGGGTTATATGACTTGCCCGAGGCCATACAGTATGCTAGTGGGAATCAAACCCTGGTCACTTGGTTACCAAGCAGGTGCTCTAACCACTAGGTGGCTACTCCACTCCTTCAGGCCAGATGATTCTCTTGGAATAAGGGGGGGTCATTCCACTCATGCCGCTTCAAATTCTTAAAATTAATTTATGACAATGCATCCCTCCTGGATCAACAGCTGATACCCCATAACTCATCTCCTACCAGGCAGGTCATCTTTTGCCTGATCTTGATGCTGCTACTCGTTTTATACCATCGGCCACAGGCTCCAGACATATTTTCATATTACCCCTGGAACTCTTCTTCAGAGGCTGGAGATGTCGCTATGTAATCTTGACATCACTGTCTTTACATAATACCCCTTCCTTTGTGGATTATGATACTGCTTTAGAAGAGCCACTGTCTCCCTTCCAACCCATGCAGCAGCCAAAGGACCCCTCATCGGAGGGCAAGGAGATGAACACTTCTACACAAAACCTCTGCAGAAGCATTCCAAGGTTATCTTGTTGAACATTCCAGAGTCCTTGGAATCTAATTTTGACTCCCTGCTGTAGTCCTTCGGTGCAGTTTGAGAAATAGTGGATACTTTCGTTCCAGCAGGACCTCCAATCTTGATTATGGCAAAAAGTGCTGTTGACACCAGCAACATCCAGGAGGCTTGACTTCAAATACAAGGCATAGCCCACACTTGGGCCTGAATACTTGGAGCTCCCACACCACTATTTGGTAAGAAATGTAGCCATCAGAAGATCCAAATCAACCAAATCTTCAGCTGCCCCACCAGGTAGAGGCTAGAAAATCCAGAATATACTTGGGAAGAAAGTATATCGGGCAGCTTTGCTGAATTCAGAAATAGTGCATCTTCTGCAGCTAATGAGCTGCTATTGCTATTCCATTGCATAATAGTTGGCAGACCTCCCCAGATATCCCCTAATCTCCAAGAGCAACTCTCCCTGTTGACCTTCAGCCTTCAAGAAAACGGCTTCCATTTTACAGGGTCTACATACAGTGCCTATACTGCCTCTTGTATGGCTGCAGTTGCAATTGCTGCATGCCTTACAAGCTTCAGGGCTCAGGTAAGATCTTCATGACAGACTTGCTGATGCACTGTGTAATGGAGACAACCTATTTGGGGATAAAAGTCAAAGACAGTCGCACAGATCAAGGACCTGTGCTTTGCTGTCCAAGAATTAGCCACTCCTTCTCTCTGACCAGTCATTCTCATTCAGAGTCAACAGGTTTCATACAAGCAACTACTCTTCTACCAGTAGTGTTGTGTATAGATGCCCCCCAACTCCATGGCCATTCATCTGCAGCACTGTCAATCTGCTCAACTTTACACACAGTGGCAGAGGACCCAGGAAAGAAAGCATCAGGCAGCACTGGTGTTTGTTGCCCTCCAAGCCAATGTTCAGTGTTTTGACTATCATTCATTGGAAAATTCTGATCCTTGAAAGAGGCATAGCACTCCAATAAGTCATTCAAAAATGATATGAGAAGACACAAATCTTCATATATATATATATCTCCAGGTCTTCCCCAAAACGTTTCAAATACAACACGTCGCGAAGGGAAAAAGACCTCCGTGACTGTTCTGTTTACCTCTACAGGCTCTTTATGCCACATAACATTATCAATTAGCCAGACCTTCCTTATTTTTGTTTCACTAAATATATGGCTATTAACTCCATTAATTATTATTTTTCTGGGAGAGAAACTCAAACCCATTGTTAACACCATAGCATTCTCAGAAGTTCTACCTGTTCTTGGTAAGGGGGCAGAAAAACTGCATCGCATAATCAACTTTAATATATGGTTCCAAACCTGGTGCAAACAAGAATGATTTAGATATATAGGCAACTGGGGAAATAGATGGAACAAGAAGCTATACTGGGTTGATGGACTACATTTCTCTGTTGCAGGGGAAAGGATCCTAAGCAAAAATTTCAGGCATTATGTGGACAGGTATTTTAAACTAGGGAAAGGGGGTGACGGATGGAAAACAAGTCCAGGATATCACTCCCAGCAAAAACATAACATTGGAAACTGCCACACACTAACGGCAAGTGGGAAGAGGCATATAAAGCAAAATCCATATGCAAAATAGAGGCAAGCCAGCCAACAAATTCTGAAAGCAATGAGCACAAGTGCTCGAAGTCTAGCCAGCAAGGTTTCTGACCTGGAAGCCATAATGGTGGAAACGGACTTGGACATTATGGCCATTACAGAAACATGGGTTAATAAGTCACATGAATGGGATATAGCCATAGCTGGCTATAATTTATTTAGGAGAGAGATAGGGCGGCTGCTACTCCTTTTCTGCCTTCTCTATGTCAAAAGCAATATTAAAGCTGCTGAAATGCAGGGGATGTGGAGAAAAGAAGTGTAGATAGTGCCATCTCCTCTTTCCAACACAATCTTCCATATTGGTGTAGTCTACAGGCTTCCAACTCAAACTGAAGAAATTGAGACTTGATTTATATATTACAAAGGTAGCCATGAAGTGATCATATTGGGTGACTTAATAATCTACCCAATGTGGATTGGAGTATTCCTTCTGCAAATCTGGAAAAAAATTAAAAAAAAAAAATTGTGGATGCCTTCAAAGATGCATTGCTTAGACAAATGGTGATGGAAACGACCAGGGAAAGTTTGATGCTGAATTTAATACTCGCTAACGGAGATAGCGTTTTGAATGTCCGGGTGGATGCCCATGTGAGCAGCAGTGATCATCACAGGGTGTGGTTTGAGATAAGACAATGCAGAATCCAATCACAGCAAGCTCAAAGTTCTAGACTTCAAAAACGCTAACTTCAGTACAATGGCCAAATGGTGGGAGGAGGTAAGGGAAGTGGAACTGCAGTGGGCTAAACTAAAGAAGGCAATAAAAGGAGCAACAGGTTTCCTTTTCCTCTTGTCTTTATTTACTTTCCTTACGTATCTATTTGGTTCTCCAAGGAAGTGGCTGTACAAATGAAGGCAAAAAACACAGCTTTCACAAAATTCAGAAGTTCGCAAACAGAGGAATACAGAAAAGAATACAGAATACAACTAAAAGAGACAAAAAGAGAAATAAGAATAGTAAAATCTAAGGCTGAAGAAAAGGCTGGCTAAAGATCTAAAGCATGATGACAAAACCTTTTGCAGGTATATTCAGGAGAAGAAGATCAGAGATGGAATTGCAAGACTCAAAAATGCTGAGAAATGGATTTGTGGAAAGTGACGTTGAAAAAGCGAAAATGCTAAACAAATACTTCTGTTCTCTTTTTACTAAAAAAAATCCTGGTGAAGGACCACCTGTGATTGACAGATATACAAATGGAAATGGTGCAAATACCAGACCATTCACAGAAGATGATGGGTTTGAACAGCTTGCAAATCTGAAAGTGAATAAGGCCATGGGACCAGATGGGATACATCCCAGGATACTGAAAGAGCTCAGAGAAGTTCTGGCAGGGCCTTTAAAGGATGTTTTTAATAGATCCTTGGAGACAGGAGATGTTCCACAAGACTGGAGAAGGGCTGATGTGGTATCTCTTCACAAAGGTGGTACTAGAGAAGAAGTGGCAAACTACAGGCCATTAAGCTTTACCTCGATGGTGGGAAAAGTAATGGAGGCATTCCTGAAAGAGAATAGTGGGCTTTCTTGAAACCAATAGGTTGCATGATCGGAGGCAACAAAGTTTTTTACCAAAGGACGATCATGCCAAACAAATGTGAGTTCTTTGACTGGGTGATCAGAGAACTGGATCAAGGGCATGCGATGGATGTGATCTACTTAGATATCAGCAAAACCTTTGATACTGTTCCTCATAAGAGGCTTATCAATAAACTGAACAGCCTGGAGATGGGTCCCAAGGTAGTGAAGTGGATCAGAAATTGGTTGACTGACAGACGACAGAAGGTGATTAGTGGCATGTCCTGGAGATTGGTCCTGGGACCGGTACTGTTTAATGTATTTGTGAGTGATACTGCTGAAGAACTGAATGGGAAGGTATATCTTTGCAGATGACACGAAAATTTGCAATAGACTGGACTCCCCTAAGGGAGTGGATAACATGATGAAAGATCTAAAAGAGCTGGAAGAATGGTCTAATGCTTGGCAGTTACGATTTAATGTAAAGAAGTGCAGTGTTATGACCTTGTGATGCAGAAATCCAAGGAAATTGTATGCAAGAAGGAGCAAGAAGTTGGTGTGCACGGACTAGGAGAAGAACCCCCCGAGTGATTGTTTGTTTCTGAGGATCTCAAAGTGGCAAAATGATGTGATAAGGTGGTGGCCAAAAAAGAGGGATGCTGGGTTGCATACAGACAGGAATTATCAGCAAAAAGAAAGCGGTACTAATGCCACTGTACAAGTCGTTGGTGAGGCTTCACTTGGAATATTGTGTTCAGTTTTGGAATCCATATCTCACAAAGGATATATAAAAGACTGGAAATGGTTCAGAGGAAGACGATCAAAATGATTTGGTGCCTGTACCAGAAGACATATGAGAAGAGACTTGAAGATCTAAATATGTATACTCTGTAGGAGAGGAGGGATGGGGAGATATGATACAGACCTTTAAATATTTGAGTATTAGCGAACAAACAAACCTTTTTCGAAGACGGGGAAGTTGCAAAACTAAAGGACATAACATGAAGCTTCAAGGGGTAAACTGAAAGGCAACATCAGAAAATACTTTTTCACGAAAGGGTGGTGGATATTTGAAATGCCTTCCCAATGGAAGCGGTGGGGGGCAAATACAGGGACAGAATCCAAAATGGCATGGGACAGACACAGTGGATCCCTTTTGTAGCAGCAGGATAAAATCAGAATAACCTTACTGTCTCAGCTATCTCAGCAAATAGGGGTGACCTGTACTGAGTGGCAGGTATACCTACTCTTGCCACCTTGCTAGGCAGACTAGATAGACCATGATGTTTTTTTTTTATCTGCTGTCATATGCTATGTTACTATATTACTATGTTACTTTCTCCAAGGAGATGGTGGTAGCAGCAGTTTTCATGCGGCGCCAAGGTATTCGGGTTCATCCTTGTCTAGATGATTGGCTGATCAGAGCAACGAGTTTTGAGGAGGCTACTGCACACTCAGGTCCTCCTTTCTGGACCATCTCGGCTGGGTGGTCAATTATGCCAAATCTGTGCCCAATTCAGTCTCTGGAATTCCTCGGCACCCGCTTTGACATGAGTGGGTCACGTCTTCCTTTCTTAAGACAGATGCAAGAAGCTCTGTGTAGGTCCATGCCTTCCAGCACCTGGCAGCTCCTACTGCCTGGGATTGCCTACAACTCCTTGGCACCAAGACTTCTGCTTTCAACATAGTCCTCTGGGCCCGTGGTCATATGTGTCTGCTTCAGTACTCTGTCCTGTCGTGCTGGTCCTCATCCTCCCAGGACTATCAGACTTGTCTACCCCTTTCTTCAGTGGTTCACTGCAGTCTTCGCTTGTGGCTTTGTCCTCATCACTTGTTGAAGGGCGTTCACTTGGAAATTCCACATTGGGTGACGGTCACCACAGTGCGCTCTTCAGCCTGCAAGACTGACGTCCGTCAGGGACAGGCAGCACAAGGATCTTGGTCTATTCAAGAAGAATCTTGGACCATCAATCACCTTGAAGCCCAGGCTGTTCTGGCTCTGCTTTTCTTTCAATCCCACCTCAAGGGTAGAGCAATGTGATAAGGAAGCTTATCATAGCTCAGGAAGGAGCTATAGGAAAGGTGAAGTGACTCTGAACAAGCAACCTGTCAGTTCTGGTAGAAATAAGAAAACAGAATTTTCCCATAAGACTACCAGTCCCAGAATGCACCAGGTTTCCAACAGCCATTAGAGGAGCTGAAGTGGGGAAACGTGTGTTCAATCAGGAGGGCTATGAGGTAATCCCTAAGCACTCATCTCAAAGGGCAGGGCCTGATTCAGCACAGCTGCGCTGTGCTAAGGTGGAGCACTCATCAAAGCAGAATAAAGGTAGAGTTTATTCTACAGAGAATTATCCTCATCATCTTCGTGATCAACTTGGATATCCTCATCCTCAGTTTCATCTGGAGGATCATCAGAAGCAGAAGCCAAACCGGACGGACAGAGAGGGCAAGAAACCCTTTGGAAGAAGGAAGAGAAAAGCCTTTGAGAGGTCTAAAGGAATCCAGAGCAGTACGTATACTGGAAAGCATTCCAAGGGCCAGCATACACCATTGGACTGGGGAAAGCCAGAGGAATGGTGCTGCAGAGCTAGGAATCTCCAGACGGTACCTGTGAGGGAGACGGCTGCACGTGGAAGGGACCCTAAGACCCGGGCCAGAAGGTATGTGAAGAGAGATCCAGTGTCCAGGGATCTGGATTGGAAGGCTGGACATAAGAACTGGACTACATACTGGCCAGGCTATATAGAGAGGAACTCTAACAGCAATGGAAGCTCAGGTATGAACACTGATCTATGCCCTAGCTATACCCTTGAAAGACAACAGGGAAGCAAGTATTGTCCTGAGAGTGCTCCATTGGGAAATTCCTCTGTGCCAATCCATGATATTGAACCCATGATTGTTGAAGAAGGGGAAGGAGAAGTCTTAGATGAAGGCTGTATTTACATGGATTGCTCTCTGTCTAAACTCCTTTGGTAATTTTCTGTTACAAAGTACAGCAACCATCACAAAGAAATACAAACTTGTTCTTTAATCTACTCAGAAAAGCTCCTGAGTAGGATTTTTAGCCACGCAGTAGAAAGCAAGCCAGCTAAGGGGTTTCAGCTGGGTATCTGCTAGCAATTGAGCCTTACCTAATTGCTTGTGAGCTCTGAGGGAATCACTTCTGAATCTATGTGGGAAGATATAAGAAGTTAACCTGAAAAGAACAGTTTTTCTCTTCTTTGTGGATATTGTTTGTTTGATACACTGCTAAGAAAATATTAGCTAAAGCCTACAGAAAAGACCAGTTTGTTACCAACCAGGTCCTATTTCTTTTGCTTTGATTGCCTGACAAGTTCAAATGTTGTTTTTCCTGATTTTGTTTTTCCAAGTTTAACACTGAAAGCAAGTATCCTGATTTATGTGCTACCAAGCATATCTGTGTTGGGAGAAATAACCCCATAAATAAATATCTTATTGGCTTGGCTTTACCCTTAAGCACAACTAATTATTGTGAGCAGCTGTGTCTGGTGTGAATGAACTGCATTGTCCACAATCCCTTGCAAATCATATTGATATATGCACTTGCCAAGACTGTGAAGATTCTCACCCAGGCAGCCGTCTGACAGCAATCAGAGTACTTTCTGACAATTCCACCACTATGACTTATCTCAACAGACAGGGTGGGACCAAACGTCCCAGAGTGGCCCTGGAAATGAGTCTTCTATTTCCTTGGGCAGAATCCAACCTCCTGGCTCTTTCTGCAAAGCACATTGTGGGAATGGAGAACATTTCAGCAGATTTCCTGAGTCGTCATATCCCTGGACCCTGGCAAGTGGGAGCTAGCTCCTTGGGCTTTGTGAACATTGTGCATTGGTGGGGTCATCCGACTCTAGACCTAATGGCCACCTCTTCCAATGCCAAGACATCAGTCTTTTTCAGTCATTGAAATGAACTGAACTCTCACAGCCTAGATGCTCTGATTCAGACCTGGCATTCGAACCAACTTCTCCACATCTTTCCTCTGTGGCCACTAATAAGCCGTGTACTCTGTCGGATAGTCGCACTCTGGACAAGTAGTGCTAGTGACCTCGGCATCCATACTATGCCTATCTCCTCTGCCTCCTGCAGGAGGTGCCCCTACCCTCTATCCGGAGAGGTTTCAGGGACCAGTTCTCATGGACGACTTCACTTTACTCGCTCACAGCTTGGCTATTGAGCAGCATTGCTTGCATTGCAAAGGTTACTTGCTGCAAGTAGTGGTCATTCTACTACGGGCTCTGGTCTTCTACCTCACATGCCTATGCTCGGATCTGGTGTCTTTTTTTTAGAACACTGAGAAAGGAGGGGGGAGAAAAAAAGAGACCCCCCCCTTCCCTTGGTGAGTTGATATTCCAGACATTCCTTCCTTCAGGATGGATTTGATATAAGGGTCTCACCCTTAATTCTTTAAAAGTGCATATTGCAGCCTTGACATGCTTTCAGGGGCCTCTCCATGGGTGGTCTCTTGCTTCTCATGTAGACGTTTTCTGCAGGGTGGTTGTTTCTTGAGGGCCCCCTATTCGTGTAGTTGTCCCTTTTTGGGATCTGTCCTTGGTGCTTCACGTGCTCACCTGTGCCCTGTTTGAGCCTCTCTGTAGGGCATCTCTCAAAGATTTGAGACTCAAAACTGTTTTTCTTATAGCAGTCACTTCCCACAGCACTTTTCAGAGTTCCAGCTACTTTCTTGCCGGGATCTTTCTGTCTTTTTCTCTGGAGGGGGTAATCATTCGAACAGTGCCCTCTTTTCTGCTTAAGGTCCTTTTTGGATTTTCATGTCAACCAATCGGTTTTGCTTCCTTCCTTTTTTAAGGAGCAGTCTTTTGAGATAACAGCGTAACGCCCTACGCTTAACAGATGAACTCTGTTGTCACTCAAACTCATTAATATGTTTTGTCTTTCCATTCAGCTTTTTGTCCTGGCTTCTGGTCCACAGAAAGGAGCAGCCGCTTTCAAAGTGACCATTGCGCGCTGGATCAAGCAGACCATTGAGTCATCTTATATTTTATTGAACTAACCTAGTTCCGTAGATCTTCTGGCACATTCTACATTGGCCTAGGTTACCTTCTGGGCAGAATGCTCATGAGTAGCTCTGTTGGATATTTGTTGCTCCCCACTAGTCTAGACTGGTCTAGCAGGATGTATTTGGAAGGAGAAATTTTACTTACCAATAACTTCCTTTCCTGGAATCATCCTATACCATTCAAAGACTTGCCCCTCTAAACTGTTTAGTCTGTCACCTAGCTAAGACTCTCTCTTTATGTATTGGTGACATTGCTGTATCTCGCCATGTACATACTTTCTTGGCCTGTGGGTCCTGTTTCACATTGTTCAATGTAGCTTGTTATAAGAGTTATTTTATGCTTCCTTGGCTGTTTGAACTCCTGCTGCTTGTTATAGTTATACTGAAGTTCCCCTTGGGGGATGGGTTTTTATACCAAAGGTGATGTCACAAAGCTTTGGGAATTTTTCCCTATCTGCTGGCAGGGGGACACAACCCACTAGTCTGGACTGGTCTAGCAGGATTCCAGGAAAGGAAATTATCAGTAAGTAAAATTTCTCCGTGGGCACCATCCTGCTGCTCCTCAATCCTGATGACTGATTTATCTCTTTGGACCTCAAAGATGTTAAGGCCACATCCTCACCCATCCTCAACACTTGTTCACATTCTTGGACCAGCACTACCGGTCTTTACTGAGGAAGATGTAGGGATTTTACCCATGACTGGAGTGGTATTTAAAGGTGATACTGCAAAAGAATTGAAAGAAATATTGATACACCGGGGAAAGGGGATGGAAGGATACTCTTATGAAGAGAGGCTAAAAAGGTTAGGGCTCTTCAACCTGGAAAAGAGACGGCTGAGGGGAGATATGATAGGGATCTATAAATTTAATGAATGGAATGGAACGGGTAAACGTAGATCGATTGTTTACATCATCAGAATATAAAAAGACTAGGGGACATGCAATGAAGCTACAGGGTAACCTATTTAAAACTAATAAGAGAAAATGATTTTTCACTCAATGTGTAATCAAACTCTGGAATTTGTTACCAGAGGACGTAGTAAAATCTGTTAGTGTAGCTGGGTTTAAAAAAGGTTTGGACAAGTTCCTGGAGGAAAGGTCCATAAACCATTATTAAAAGGGACCCAGGATATCACTGCTTGACCCAATACAAGCATTGAGGAACCTGTGTCTTTTGGGGAAACTGCTAGGTACTTATGACCTAGATTGGAAACAGGATACTGGGCTTGATGGACTTTGGTTTGATCCAGTATGGCATATCTTATGATCTTAATACAGAGTGCTAGCCTACGGCTTTTCCTTTGCTGAAAGAGTATTCACAAAGTGACTGGCAGTAATTGCCACCCATTTAATGAGCAGTCACTTCATTTGCCCTTAAGACAACTGGCTTATCTCTGGGAAATCCGCAGAAATTGCATGATTCATGCTACTGAAGGCCATTTTTCTTTTTCAGTATCGGGGATTTTCCACTAGCAGATCCAAACCTTCTCTGCTGTCTCACTAAAACAGGCCTTGACAAATTTTCAGTGGACCCCCCCCCCCCCCAAAAAAAAATAAAAAGGTGCATTGTAGTTACCTTTTTAGGTTTTAGGGCCTGATTTACTAAGACCGTTTGTTTGTTTTCCATTTTCTATGGGAAAGAGCTTTAATAAATCAGGCTCTTGATGACACAGTGCCTACAGAAGGCAGTAGCTCCACTCTTCCTCTCTATTCCCTTTCCCACTACCACTAACCCTTTAACCCTTTCATGGCTGTTGTTGCCATATGGCAACCTTCAAATTTTCTGCCAAATTTCTCAACGGATTTTATATTTCCAAAAAATATGCACGCTGTGTGTGAAATGTGATGTGTATCTGTGCTTGACATCTGAAAAAACTGTTATTTAAACTATCACACCCAGCAGTAAATGAAACTGATGCCAAGACTGTGGTTTAATTTTCAGCCATAGTTGCCATATGGCAACAGTAAATATTGTTTCTTAGAAATAGTTTTCTCAAAAAAAAATTATATTCTGCATCATTTAGCTCAAATCTTAAAAAAAAAAACAGAAAAAAAAATTTCAGTTACAAAACAATTATGTGGACGCAAAGGGTTAAGCTACACTTATGTGTGTGGGGAGGAGGATAATGATGTATAGTACCTGGATGTGTGTGTGGGGGGGAGAGATCCGAGGTGGAGTGTCTGTGTGGTGCTCTGGTGGGGTGTACTTTCTTTTCTTTTTACATGCACATTACTATACTTTTCCATAAATTCATCTCTTCACTGTCCAACAGCTTGCACTATTCTTTCCCCCTTTTCCAACTCCTCTCCTGCAGTCCCACCTCCATCCCAATCTGTTTCCTTATCGTTCCTCCAGTTTAGTCCTCCACCTCTGGGTTGTGTACCTTCTCCTGCAGCTTGGAGACTGGGCATGTCAAAGTCGTGACATCACTGGATATAGCCTGCTGTTATCTCCCATCAGCCCCCAGTGTGTCCAGTCTCCATGCAGCAGGAGGACGTAGTGAGCCTAAGTGCTGGGCTCACTTGGGAAACAGATTAGGAGCAGTTAGTCAGGATTTAGTTTTAATTTATCTTCCTAATGTTTTTTCCTTCTTTAGGTTAAATTTTAATTTTAATTTATTTGGAAGGCCGGAGTCCAGGGTTCAATTTCCACTGGCACTCCTTGTGGCCTTGGGCAAGTTCCTTAGTTCTCCATTGCTTCAGAAAAAATCCAAGCTATCAATGTTCCTGTTTAATTTTAATTTAATTTTATAATTCTAATTTGAATTACTTTAAAGTGTGCGGATCTGTCCCTTTAAATTTACGTTCTGCCAGCTAACATCTCCGCTCTTATTTCCTTGCGCTCACTCAGTGCCCGGTGATGATCTCTCCCCCAGGACTGTACGGGGGAGAGCTCTGTGACCCATGCCTGCACATGGTGTGTGTGCCTGGCGGTAGATTTCCGAAGCGGTGGGAGCCTCAGCCTCTTAGGGTCTCTTCAGCCAGCAGAGCAGTGTTCGCCGAGGCTGCTGCTCTCGGCGGCGCAGGACAGCAGTGTGGCTTGGAGCAGCAGTGGGGTGTTGGCTAAGTCCCGACGCCGCAGAGGAGGACTTTGAGCGCGAGAGAGAGGCTTGGAGCTGATGCCGTGGCAGTTGGATTTGGCGCCAAACAAGCCTGCCTGGGATGGGCAACATTTTGGCACGGCTGATACCTCGTGGCGGAGGACACAGCGGCCCACGCTTGGACAGACTATGCCGGGCTAAACAGATAAGGAATTTCTTAATTTTTCAGTTAATAATGTATACTTTAGTTTATTCCTAAGCGTCTCTCCAGTCTAGTCCCTTTCTTCTGGGTTGTGCTCCTCTTCCAGCAGCATTGGAGACTGAGTACATCATTCTTTGATCCCTCAGGATATATAACCACTGGCACCACCCACCAGCTTCACTATACTCTGTCTCCAATGCAGCTAGGAGCATTAAGCCAGGGAAGGCTTACTGGAGAGACTTTAGTTTTAGGGATTTAGTTAATGCCCGTTTCCTTTTGGTTTGATTTGCTTTACCTTTAGTTCTTTCTTTTGTCTTAATTTCTAATCTCCAGGAATAAGCAGGAACGAGTCTTCACATATGGGTATCGTCGGTACCGACGGAGCCTGCGCGGGAACGCTCCCCAGCGTCCAATAGGAAAGCTTTTGGGAGCATCCCACAGCGCCTGCGTGCTGCCTTCCCGCCTTTCCCAACCGCCTCTCTCCAGTTCTTCTTTTCCGCGGAGCCAGCAGGTCGTGTTCCTGTCACCGCAGAAGAAGTTCTTTATTTTTTCTTTATTTTTTTGTGTTGCGTCTGCCTTCTTCGTCGGAACGGTACCGCCGGTCTTTCTTTTCTTTCTTTCAAAAAAACAAAAAAAACCCCGCTTTATCTCTACTGTGCATTTTCAGTTTTTGGGCCCTAGGCCTAAAAATATTTTCCTCATGGAGAAGCCCGCTTCTGGGTTTAAAAAATGCACAAAATGTGGCGGTACTATTTCTGTCACCGACACCCATGACTGATGTCTAAAGTGTTTGGGACCTGACCATTCCATCACGGATTGTATGTCCTGTACCATGATGTCTAAGAGGGGTCGGCAGAACCGAGCAGCCAAGCTCAGTACCCTGTTTCCCTCTGATGCAGCTTCGGTAGCATCGACGTCTTCCAGGGCCTCCTCTTCCTCCCATGGATCTCAGGTAACCAAGCATAAATCTGGTCGGTCCTCGAAGGGTAGATCTCCCTCCAAGCATCGAGATGCCTCCGGACTTGCCCTCGAGGATTCCGCACCGGCAAAATTACCCCGGCGGGAAGCTCCGGTTTCCAAAGCATTATCTATGGGGTCAAAGGTTGACATCGATGGCTCGGCCTCGACAGATCACCTGTTGCTGTGTTCTGGGGTACCGGTGGCTCCCACTGGTACAGACTTCCAGACTCTGGTGGCATCGATGGATCAGAAGATTCTGACCGTGCAGCGCACCTTAACGGCTTTCATACAGGCTGCGACGCCTCCGGTACCGCAACAATCCCTTGCTGGTACCGGCATCGCTACCGGTACCGATTGCATCGACACCGGCTTCGGTGTCGACTGCAACGGTACCTGTCCTATGATGCCCATCAGTACCGAACCGGTACCGATTACTCCCGATGTCAATCCCACTCGATACGGTTATCGGGCTTTACAGGAGCATCCAGACAGGCGATACTTCGATTCCTCTGAGGACTCTTGAGTCTGAGGGTTCTGTAGAAGCATCGATACTTCTTCCTCAGGAGCCTTCTTCACCTAAACGAAGAATGTCTCCTCCAGAAGACTTGTCTTGTCTTTTAAAGACTTTGTTAGGGAAGTGGCTAGGGGCCTCTCTATCACAGTGGCCCCTGAGTCAGAACCCAAAGCCAAAGAGTTGGATATTTTACAATATCCTAAAGCTCCTAAGGAGGCAGCTACTTTACCTGTTCATGAGATTCTGTATGATCTCATGTTGAGGATGTAGGAGACACCTCTCCTCATTCTCGCAGGTTAGACACCATGTATCGTGTCCCTCCTTGTCCTGGCTTCCACAAGACTCAGCTTCCTCACCACTCTATTGTGGTAGAGTCTGCCATGAAGAAGATAAAGAGTGCAAAAGGACACTCATCTAATTCTCTAGGGCGTGAATGCAGGACCCTGGATGCTTTTGGTCGAAGGGTTTTCCAAGCTGCTATGCTAGCTGCTAGGATCAATTCCTATAGTCTCTATATAGGAATGTTTCTAAAAGAAGTCACAGATCATCTGCAGACTTTAACCCCTTTCATTTCAGAGGATAAAAGACAGGAGTTTCTCACTTGGCTCAAACATGCCCAAGATGTCTCCAAATTTTCCAACCGTGCAGCCTTTGACTCTTTTGAGTGTGTAAGCAGAGCTTTGGCTATTGCCATAGGGGCACGCAGAATTGCTTGGCTACAAGCTTCTGATTTGGAGCTCTGGGTCCAAGATCAATTGGGAAATCTCCCTTGTACAGGTGAAAACCTTTTTTGGTAAGGATTGGCAAGCAAAGGCCACTCAGATGGATGCTGAAAACTCTGCTTTGGATCGACTTTCAAAGTCTACCTCTGCTCCTGTGAAGAAAAGATTGTTTAAAAAGACCTTCTTTTCCAAAAAGGGAAGATACTATCCTGCTTATGGTCAGCAGGCATCTTCTGCAGTTCGTTTTGCTGCAAAGCGTCAGCAACCACCCAAACGGGCCAAATCAAAGGCAGCTAGACCTACCACGGCCCAGCAGCCTCAGCCTCCTCAGGGCCTTTGACTTGCAACTAGAGAACTTAGCCTTTCTAGCTCTGGAAGGATCAGAGTCCCTTACCATCCCAGGAAGGTTGACTTACTTTGCTCCCAGATGGGAGCAAGTCACAGCAGAGCAATGGATACTCTCCATCATAAGGGAAGGGTACAAGCTTCATTTCTTAAGCCTTCCCCCTCACACCATGGTGAAACAGTTCAATTCTCCAACATCTCTCCTCAACCTTCTAGGTCAGGAGATTGCCATCCTTCTTGCCCAAGGGGCAATAGAAGAAGTACCTCTTCTTCAACAAGGCACAGGGTTCTACTCCCCTTATTTTCTTATTCCAAAGAAGACAGGGGGCTACAGGCCCATCTTAGATCTCAGAGAATTGAACAAATTTATTTTCAAGGAGAAATTCAAGATGATTTCTCTCGGTGCTCTGCTTCCATACCTTCAGAGTCAGGACTGGCTTTGTTCTCTAGATCTCAAGGATGCGTACACCCATGTCCTCATCCATCCAACTCACAGAAGGTTCCTTCGGTTCCTTTTTCAAGGAAAGCACTACCAGTACAGGGTGCTTCCTTTTGGTCTGGCCTCTGCACCAAGGGTGTTCACGAAATGCATGGCAGTAGTAGCTGCATTTCTACGCACTCTAGGAATATTCATCTTCCCATATCTGGACGACTGGCTCATTCGAGCTCCATCTCAAGCAGAGGCCAAGACTTGTCTAACCTGCACGATGCGTGTCCTTCAGTATTTGGGACTAGTAATAAATATCCCAAAATCCAGTCTCACCCCTACTCAGTCCCTCGAGTTTATAGGGGCTTTGTTGGATACCACAACTGCAAGGGCCTATCTTCCTCAGGCCTGTTGCCTACGCTTGGTGCAGTTAGCCTCCCAAATACAGTTAAAGCCCTTTTTAACTGCTCGAGAAATGTTGCAACTCTTAGGCCACATGGCATCCACTGTGCATGTGGTTCCATATGCTCGCCTTCACATGAGGGCAGCTCAATGGACTCTGTCCACCCAATGGACTCTGTCCACCCAATGGACTCTGTCCACCCAATGGACTCTGTCCACCCAATGGACTCTGTCCACCCAATGGACTCTGTCCACCCAATGGACTCTGTCCACCCAATGGACTCTGTCCACCCAATGGACTCTGTCCACCCAATGGACTCAGGCATCAGGTTGCCTGTCAGACAAAATAGCAAACTCCAGTCGCCTTTTTTGGTCTCTCCAGTGGTGGAAGTCCTCTCAAAACCTGTTGCTGGGGTCCCCTTTTCAATAGTCACTTCCCCAAGCAACCCTTACAACAGATGACTCTCCAATGGGTTTGGGAGCTCATCTGCAAGATCTCTCCACCCAGGGCATCTGGTCTCCACAGGAGACTTCACTACACATAAATCTCTTGGAACTCAGAGCAATTTTCTTAGCTCTCAGAGTGTTCCACTTCCTGCTCAGCTACAGGACAGTCCTCATCCACACGGACAATCAAGTAGCCATGTTCTATGTAAACAAGCAGGGAGGGACTGGCTCTCTGTTGCTTTGCAACTAAGCTTTGTGACAGTGGGCCTTCGCCAGAGAGCATCGGGCAGACAGACTCGGTCGAGTTCTGCTTCCACACGAATGGTCCTTCCACAGGGACCAGATAGCCAGGATTTTTCGAATTTGGGGAACCCCGAACATAGACCTATTTGCAAGTCCGTGGAATGCCAAACATCCCCGGTTCTGTTCCAGGATTCCGTGTCAGGGAGTTCAGGCCAAGGATGCCTTCCTTCTTCACTGGGGTCAAGACTTCCTTTATGCCTTTCCACCCATTCCCCTAATTCCCAAAACACTGTTCAAGCTTCAGAGAGACTGAGGTTCTATGATACTCATAGCACTACATTGGCCACATTGGTGCCCTCTATTTCTGCATCTCTCTCAAGCTCCATCCCTGGAGTTGGGCTCTGCTCCAGATCTTCTCTCCTAGGAAGACGGAACGTTGTGGCACCCAAACCCCCAGTCTCTCCATCTCAGGGCCTGGTTGCTGAAGGCCTAGACCTTCAAGTTTTCCATCTCACTCAGCAAGTCAGAGATATTATTCATGCTTCTAGAAAGCCTTCCACTAGACGTTCCTATGCTTTCATATGGAAAAGATTTACCATTTAGTGTTCAGAGAAGGGTCTTAACCCTCTAGCAATACCTTTGAATTCTTTACTAGAGTATCTTCTGCATCTTTCACATGCAGGCCTCAAAACGAATTCGGTAAGAGTCCATTTGAGTGCTATTGCAGCGTCCCTCAAGCATCTCAATGGACAACCTGTTTCCTCTCATCCTCTTATAGCAAGATTCATGAGAGGCCTTCTTTTAACTAAACCTCCCATTAGGCCACCTCCAGTGGCATGGGACTTAAATCTGGTTCTTGGCCAGCTTATGAAGCCACCCTTTGAACCTTTAGCCACCACCTCCTTGAAATTTCTTTCTTGGAAGGTTATCTTTCTCATTGCAGTCACCTCAGCACGTTGCATCAGTGAGTTGCAAGCCTTAGTGGCTAATCCTCCTTATACAAGGTTCCATCATGTTAAGGTAGTCCTCAGGACCAATCCACACTTTATGCCCAAAGTGGTCTCGCCTTTTCATCTGAACCAAGAGGTATACTTACCTGTCTTTTTTCCAGGACCTCATGCATCAAGTGCAGAGAGGAATCTTCATACTTTGGATTGTAAAAGAGCTCTCGCAGAAAACCATGACTGGGATGTAACTATACCTGGCTATACTTTATTCAGAAAGAACAGGGTAGGAAGAAGGGGAGGAGGAGTAGCACTGTATGTAAAAACTACTATTAAAGCTTTGGAATTACAGAGCTTAAAAGGGAGAGAGGAGGCATTGTGGGTTAAACTAGAAAGAGGGAAAGAGAAATCTATTTGCATTGGTGTGATATACAGACCTCCCTCACAAGAGGAAGAGGTGGACAGAGTTAATTGAAGACATACGCAGCATTGCTAGGAAAGGGGAAGTGCTACTGCTAGGAGATTTCAATATGCCAGATGTTGATTGGCACTTTCCTGCTGCAGTATCATCTAGGAGTAAGGAGATCCTGGATTCTCTACAGGGAGAACTATTCAGGCAATTGGTAACAGACCCCACACGTGAAGGGGCCATACTGGACTTGGTGCTTACCAATGGTGAAAGTGTTTCTGATGTTGTAGTGGGAGATCATTTTGCATCCAGTGATCACCAGATGGTGTGGTTCAGTATTAGGACTAGGGCTGTTAGAATCCATTCCAAGGTGAAGATCTTAGACTTTAGGAAGACTAACTTTGCGAAGATGGGCCAATACCTCAGGGAGTCATTAGTGGGATGGGAACAGCTGGGGGATGTAGAACAACAGTGGGCAAAGCTGAAAGGGGGTATTTTAAAGGCAACCAACCTTTTTGTTAAAATGGTAAATAAAGGCAAAAGGAACAGGAGACCGCTATGGTTTTCGAAGGAAGTAGCTGAAAAAGTGAAGAAAAAGAGGGAGGCCTTCATGAAATACAAGAGATCACAGAGAAAGGAAGACAGGCATCTGTATTTGGAAAAACCTAGAGAAGCTAGCAAAGTAGTCAAGAAGGCAAAGATTCAAAAGGAGGAGGAAATAGCCAATACAATAAAATGGGGAGATAAGACATTTTTCAGATATATTAGTGAGAAGAGGAAGGGCAAAAGTGGTATTGTCAGACTCAAGGGTACAGGGGGGGAATATGTAGAAGCTGATAAGGATAAAGCGGAATTGCTTAACAAATATTTTTGTTCTGTGTTCACAGATGAAGAACCAGGAGCAGGACCTCAGAAAACACCCACAAATAAGAACAGAAGCGAGGGACATCTTGAACAATTTTCAGAAGACTGTGTTCGTGAGAAACTAGCTCAACTTAAAGTAGACAAAGCGATGGGACCGGATGGGATACACCCTAGAATACTGAGGGAACTTGGGGACGTTCTAGCAACTCCACTGACTGACCTTTTCAATGCCTCGTTGGAGTCGGGAGTGGTGCCAAAGGACTGGAGAGAGGCTCATGTGGTGCCTTCACACAAAAGCGGAAGTAAGGATGTGGTTGAAAACTACAGGCCGGTTAGTTTAACTTCAGTGGTGAGTAAATTAATGGAAACGCTGTTGAAAGAGAAAATAGTGAGGTTTCTGGAGTCCAGCGGATTACAGGATCCGAGGCAGCATGGATTCACCAGAGGCAGGTCTTGTCAGACAAATCTGATTGATTTCTTTGACTGGGTGACCAGGGAGTTGGACCGAGGGAGAGCTCTAGATGTGGTGTATTTAGATTTCAGTAAAGCCTTTGACACTGTTCCTCACAGGCGACTTATAAACAAACTGAGCACCCTAGGGATGGACCCTAAAGTTACTGCTTGGGTTAGAAATTGGTTGGGTGGGAGGCGACAAAGAGTACAAGTAAATGGAGCTCACTCTGAGGAGAAGGATGTTACCAGTGGTGTGCCCCAGGGATCTGTCCTTGGTCCGATTCTTTTTAACATCTTTGTTAGTGATATAGCGGAAGGGCTGTCGGGTAAGGTTTGCCTCTTTGCGGATGATACCAAAATCTGCAATAAAGTAGACACCCAGGAAGGTGTAGATAACATGAGGAGGGATCTAGCTAAGCTTGAAGAATGGTCTAGAATTTGGCAGCTGGGATTTAATGTTAAAAAATGTAAGGTCATGCATTTGGGCTGCAGCAATCCAAGGGAGCAATACAGCATAGGAGGTAAAGTACTTTTGTCCGCTAAAGAAGAGCGGGACCTAGGCGTAGTTGTGTCCGATGATCTTAAAGTAGCTAAACAGGTAAAAAAGGCGACGGCAAAAACTAGAAGGATGCTTGGGTGCATACGGAGAGGAATGGCTAGCAGAAAAAAGGAGGTGATAATGCCTCTGTATAAGTCTTTGGTGCGACCTCATTTGGAGTATGGTGTGCAATTCTGGAGACCGCACCTTCAAAAGGATGTGAACAGGATGGAGTCGGTGCAGAGAGTTGCTACTAAGATGATTAGTGGTCTTCATTATAAAGCATATGAGGACAGACTTAAGGATCTTAATATGTACACCTTAGAGGAAAGGCGGGATAGAGGTGATATGATTGAGATGTTTAAATACCTCCGTGGCATAAATGTTCAGGGAGAGAGCCTCTTTCAATTGAAAGCAAGTTCTGCGACGAGGGGACATGGGATGAGGGTGAAGGGAGATAGATTCAGGAGTGATATGCGGAAATATTTCTTTACGGAAAGAGTAGTGGATCCGTGGAATAGTCTCCCAGTGGAGGTGGTAGAGATGAGGACAGTATCTGAATTCAAAAAAGCATGGGACCAACACAGAGGATCTCTAAAGGTAAAAAGTGGACTGTTGTAGTTGTTGTTATGGAAGGACAGACTAGATGGGCCTTGTGGTCTTTTTCTGTCATCATGTTTCTATGTTTCTAAGAACAAGCAACATAGAAAGTCTTCTCAACTCTTTGTTGCTTTTGATCCTTCCCATTTAGGACTTCCAGTTTCTAAGAGAACACTGTCCAACTGGATTGCTCAGTGTATTTCTTTCGCCTACCAGAGTAGGAACCTTTCTCTGGAAGGCCATGTCACAGCTCACAATGTGAGGGCCATGGCAGCCTCAATGGCTCATCTAAACTCTGTGTCCATCGACCAAATCTGTCGAGCGGCCACCTGAGCCTCGGTTCATACCTTCACAGCCCATTACTGTTTGGACAAGGACTCCCGCCGGGATGCCTCGTTTGGTCAGGTTGTTCTCAAACACCTGTTCCATTCCTAATCAACTCCTACCCACCTACCCTGGTTGGATGCCAGAGATCCATGGGGGGAGGGGAGCCCTTTTCAAGGACACACAACTCTGGGGTCTCTCCCTGGCATCTGCAGCTAGGGAGTCCCCATATGTGAAGACTCATTCCTGCTTGTTCCTGGAGATAGCACAGTTACTTACCTGTAACAGGTGATCTCTGGGAACTGCAGGAATAAGTCTTCACAACCCACCCACCTCCCCTAGGAGTTGTATCTCTCTATCTATCTTTCCTTCCCTCTCTCTTTGTCTCAGCTTTAAAACTCGAACTGGAGAGAGGCGGTTGGGAAAGGCGGGAAGGTAGCACGCAGGCGCTGTGGGATGCTCCCAAAAGCTTTCCTATTGGACGCTGGGGAGCGTTCCCGCGCAGGCTCCGTCGTTACCGACGTTACCCATATGTGAAGACTTATTCCTGCTGTTCCCAGAGATCACCTGTTACAGGTAAGTAGCTGTGCTTTGGTGGCTGAAGCGGTGATAGGAAGAAGAGACGCCCCCCCCCCCCCTCCCTTCTCAGTCGGGGGATTGGTGCAAGAGGAGGCTTGCCTGGAAGGAACAAGGCCCGAGGCATTGAGGAAAAAAAAAAAAAGACTGGCGAGGTTTTCTGCCAGGTCTCTTAGCGATTCAGCACTGCTGAGCTGCCTCCTGCCTCGTTGCAGAAGCCTGGGAGACGGCTGAGTACGAGGGCGGGAAGGCATTAGGCCCCCGCTTGCTCTTCCGGCACACCTCGGAGCGGCAGGGAAACAAGCGGGGACAGCCGCGAGGTAAGAGGGACTGGTTCAGAGGCAGCGGGGCCCAGCAAAACGAGTCCAGACCATTTTCCCTTTCCCTTGTCCTTTGAGCGCCGGGGGTTGGGAGGAGCCAAGCGCCGTGCAGCTCGTGGAGAAGAGGCCATCGGCGGCAGTTTCCCATGGCAGAAAGTTTGTTTTTTGGGAATAGGCTCTGATTTGGTGGGCCTGTGTGTGTGCTTGTATGCTTATTTAGATAGATATAGATATGGGTATATGTGTGGTGTCCGATATAGATATATATAAATGTGTGTGAGATGTATATAGGTATGTGTGTGGGGTCCTAGATATATTTATGGATAGACAGGTATTCTCTATATATGTACACACACACACTTTGTTTTATTTTTTGTTACTGGAGCAAGATGCCAGCCAGGCCTCGGTGTCTGCTTTGTGGAGCCCGCAAAAGTTAGGTTTCCGAAGCAGGAGTCTGTAGGGGCTGTGCCATGGAAGTAGCCTCAGCGGAGCAGGGGCTTCAGGCCGGCGGTTCTCCAGACCCGGAGGCTGGGGCTTCTCAGGTGTCTGTGGAACCCCTGGAAGGACTCCTGGGGGAAAGTTCTGCTCTCTCTTTGAATCTGGAGCAGCAAGTGGTGTCTCAACCTCAACCGGGGACCTCCTCGGTAGAGGTAAGCCAGGGGGAAGGGTTTTCCCTGGAGTTTGTTTTGTTGTTGCATAAAGCCTTTTTGTTTGCGCCAGCAGGGAGTTCGTGGGCGCACTCGAAAGTGTGAGGCACAGGCCAAGCCACTGGTGGAGACAGTGGTTCCATCCAAGCGGTCCAGAACCCTGGAAAAGGAGGACCCTCTTTCCCCTGATTCGGAAACTCTGGAGAGGGAGATGTCTGAGCAAGAGGGGGAAGAAGGAGAAGAGCTTGAGGAGGGAGAGATCCCTGAGGAGCAGGCAAGAATTGTAAGGGTCTTCCGACGAGAAGAGCTGCCGGCCTTAATTGGAGAGTCCCTGAAGTAGCTTAACATGGCGGGGGTGCCTGATCAAGAAGAGGAGTTGGAAGTTCCCTTAATCCAGGCGGTAAGGAAATCCCAGAGGGTATTTCCGGTCCATAAGGTGGTGCGGCAAATGATCCAGGAAGAGTGGGATCAGCTGGAGGCAGGGTTAAGGGGCGTGCGGTCGATGTCGCCTTGTACCCTCTGCCTGAAGCAGAGAAGGAATTGTTTAAATCTCCGAGAGTGGATGCGGCTGTATCCGCAGTAACCAGGAAGACTACGATTCCAGTTGAAGGCAGTACAGCCTTAAAAGATGCCCAAGACAAAAAGCTGGACGTGTTGTTGAAGCAAGCCTTTGACATTAGTGCTTTGGCGCTTCAGGCGTCAGTGTGCGGGGCCTGGGTGGGCACGGGCTTGCCTGAGGTGGTCTCAGCAGCTGAGGGTGACAGAGGATCCTTCGACTGGGCTGCAGGGTGAGGCCGCTAAAATGGAGTCCGGAGCGGCCTATCTGGCGGACAGTCAATATGATCTTATTCGGTCTCTGTCCAAAAATATGTCATCTGTGATAGCGGCTCGGAGGTACCTTTGGCTTCACAATTGGGCGGCAGACGGGTCGTCCAAAGCCCGGCTTGGTAGACTCCCTTTTAGGGGTAAACATCTGTTTGGGGAGGAGTTGGTGAAGGAGTTAGGGGAGTCGAAAGGGGGCAGACTGCCTGAGGATAGGCCTAAGCAGGGTCGCTTTGCGGGCCCGGGACGTTTTCAGCAGAGGGACTCCTGCAAGTTTCATCCAGCTCGGCAGACCTCTTTTCAGAGGGGTCGGCTTGCTTCGAGGGGACAAGGGTTTCGGGGAGCAGGAAGAGGTTTTGGAACCTCTCCTTCCGCCTCCATCCACAGAAAGGCTCAGTGAAGCTGCAGGGGCTCAGGTGGAGGTGGTGCTGGTAGGAGGTCGGTTGCGGCAGTTCCTTCCCGCCTGGGCCCGGGTTACATCCGACCGGTGGGTCTTGGAGGTAGTGCGGGACTGTTATGCCTTAGAGTTTGCAAGACCAGTTCTCCCTTCTTTCGTCTAGTCGCCGTGCAAGTCTCAGGCCAAGCGAGCGGCGGTGCAGGAAACATTGTCAAGGCTGTTAGCCTTGAAAGCGGTGGTACCGGTCCCGAAAGACCAATGCGGTTCAGGTCGATACTCCATCTATTTTGTAGTCCCAAAGAAAGAGGGCTCCCTAAGACCAATT
Source organism: Ichthyophis bannanicus (assembly GCA_033557465.1). NCBI lineage: Eukaryota > Metazoa > Chordata > Amphibia > Gymnophiona > Ichthyophiidae > Ichthyophis > Ichthyophis bannanicus. The sequence continues at coordinate 593,114,118 of CM066032.1, forward strand.
CTGGACCTAAAAAGGATCAATCGGTGTCTGCGGGTTCCCCATTTCTGGATGGAAACTCTGAAGTCAGTGATCGTGACGGTCAGGCAGGGGGAATTCCTAATGTCTCTAGACCTCAGAGGCATATCTGCATATTCCCATCAGGGAGTCTCATCAGCAGTTTCTGCGCTTCGCGGTACCGATGGGACACTTCCAATTCCAAGCGCTACCGTTCGGTCTGGCAACAGCTCCACGTACTTTCACCAAGGTGATGATGGTGGTAGCGGCGGCGTTACGCAAAGAAGGGATTCTGGTTCATCCTTACCTGGACGATTGGTTGATCCGGGCCAAGTCCAGGGACGAGAGTTTGAAGGTGACGGCCAGAGTGGTCGAATTCCTCCGAAGCTTGGAGTGGGTAATCAATCTGGCAAAGAGCAGGTTGGTTCCTACTCAGGTGCTCGAGTATCTAGGAGCAAGGTTCGACATGGGGATAGGCAAGGTCTTCTTGCCAGCTCAGAGAGTGGAAGGCCTGCGTCGGCTGATAAGAGTTTGTGGATTGGAAGGCGCCGTCGGCATGGCACTACCTGCAGGTATTGGGGACCATGGCAGCAGCATTATATCTGGTTCCCTGGGCCAGGGCACATATGCGCCCGTTGCCCGTTGCAGAAGTCTCTACTACGGCATTGGTTTCATCAGCATCAACCCTTGTCAGTGACGCTTCCATGTTCCTCAGAAACCAAGAAGGCTCTCCAGTGGTGGCTCAACCCAGGGTCTCTAGAGAGCAGAATGCCCCTCGAACCTCCGCAGTGGGTTCAGGTAACAACGGATGCGAGTCTGTCCAGCTGGGGAGCCCACTGCGAGGGGCGGTTTGCCCAGGGGCTATGGAGTGCTCAGGAATCCTTGGGGCCCATCAACATGTTAGAGTTGAGGGCAGTGACCTTAGCTCTCAAAGCGTTCCAGTGTTGGATTCGCGGAAGGGCAGTGCGAGTTCTTTCAGACAACGTGACAAGGGTGGCTTACATCAACAGACAGGGAGGCACCAGCAGCCCGTTGTTGGAAGAAGAAGCGGGAATCCTCTTAAAATGGGCCAAGGCTCTTCTGTCGGTCCTGTCAGCTCAACATGTGGCAGGAGTAGAAAATGTTACAGCCGACTACCTCAGCAGGCACAAGGTGGATCCACGGCAAGTGGGTACTCTGCCAGGAAGTCTTCCATCAGCTGGAATGCAGGTGGGGACAGCCGGTTATGGACCTGATGGCGCGCTGGGAGTCGGCCAAAGCCAACCGATTCTTCAGCAGACGGAAGGAGAGAATGTCAGAGGGCCTGGACGCCCTAGTTCAGAGGTGGCCCGCAGAGGGGTTGCTGTTTGTGTTTCCTCTGTGGGCACTCGTAGGCAGAGTTCTGCAAAGGATAGAGGCACATCGGGGTTTAGTGCTGCTGATAGCTCCGGATTGGCCAAGGAGACCGTGGTATGCCAACCTAATGTGTCTGTTGGCGGACAGGCCGTGGCGGCTTCCAGTAAGAGAGGACCTTCTCACTCAGGGTCCGGTGAGAATGCCGCAGGTGGATCGGTTCTCACTTACGACCTGGCTATTGAAAGGGCAAGGCTGCGCAAGAAAGGATATTCCGGGGCAGTGATCTCGACCTTGCTGAAGGTGTGCAAGCGATCAATCTGTATTGCGTATGTGAGAGTTTGGCGAATATTTGAGAATTGGTGTAAGGAGTGACAATTGGGGCCGTTAAAAGCCTCTGTCCCGGAGGTGTTGGAGATTTTGCAGGATGGTTTTCAGAAGGGTCTGGCTGCCAGTTCCTTGCGAGTTCAGCTAGCAGCTATTTCCTGTTACAGAGGTAAGGTTTTGGGAAAGCTGTTAGGCGAGCATCCGAATGTAGTTAGTTTCCTAAAGGCAGTGAGACGTTTGAGACCACAAAAAAGGGTGATCGTCCCGCCTTGGGATCTTAACCTGGTATTGGATTCCCTGGCGGGAGAACCTTTATAAGCCAGTGCGCCTTGCTTCATTAAAGGACTTGATTCTCAAGACGGTTTTTCTGGTGGCCATCTGTTCGACCAGACGAGTGTCGGAGTTACAAGCACTGTCCTGCTCTCCACCTTTCCTCGTTTTCTGCAAGGATAAGGTGGTGTTGAGGACGGTTCCTTCGATCTTGCCCAAGGTAGTTTCCCCGTTCCATGTGAATCGGTCTGTTTTTCTTCCGTCCTTTGGCGGGGTAGGGCAAGAAGAGGTGAGTGACGCCTGTCTATGGAAGTTGGATGTGCGTAGGATGTTGAGGCGTTCCCTGAAGCGTACGGAGGAGTTCTGCAAGTCTCGGAGGTTATTTGTGCTTTTTGGGGGACCGCGCAGAGGAGAAGCGGCGGCCAAAGCTTCAATTTCAAGGTGGATCAGGGAGGCCATTGCTTCGGCTTATATCCTGAAAGGTCGGCAGATTCCGCTAGGGTTCCGGGCTCATTCCACTCGGGCTCAGGCTGCCTCTTGGGCGGAACATAGTTTGGTTCATCCTTCAGAAATATGTAGGGTGGCTACGTGGTCCTCGTTGCATACTTTTGCCAAGCACTACTGATTGGATGTTCAGGCAGCAGCGGATGCTGATTTTGGGAGAGCGGTACTTCGGTCCGGTTTGGCAGGCCCCTCCCATGCTTGAACTGCTCTGTTACATCCCAGAAGAAAGGGACTAGACTGGAGAGACGCTTAGGAAGAAGTAATTAGACCTTACCTGCTAATTAGTATTCCTGAAGGATCTCCAGTCTAGTCCCTGTTCCCGCCCAGAGTGATAAAGAGAAGTGTTCCGGGACGAAGAAGAAGTTCAGAGGGATGCTTGGTTTGGCAGAGGTCTTTTTCTTTCAGTTTCGGTGCCGAGGTGGAAGAGGCAGTTACAGGGCACTGATATCATAATGGAAATTGACTTGGTGTTCGGTATGGGAAGGCCAGGGGTCAGGTAAGCCGCCTCTTCGTAGGGGGGATGGGTCGTCCCTTCCTGGGAGGGGGGGGGGAGTGGTGTTCTGATTAAAGTTATAGTTAGTCATGTTTGTTTAGTTGTCTCTCCGTTAGGTCTGCTTTGTTAACAGGATACTGAAGCTGGTGGGTGGTGCCAGTGGTTATATATCCTGAGGGATCAAAGAATGACGTACTCGGTCTCCAATGCTGCTGGAAGAGGAGCACAACCCAGAAGAAAGGGACTAGACTGGAGATCCTTCAGGAATACTAATTAGCAGGTAAGGTCTAATTACTTCTTTTTGCATTTAATCTCTCATTTCCTTCTCTAATCACTGGTCAGTTCAGCGTTTGGGGGGTGACTTCATCTGGTGTGGTTTTTGCGCCTGTTGTCCATGTTCTGGCAGCTTACAGGTCCTGTCAGAATTGGGGAACAGTAATTGGATTAGGCCACTAAGGTCTCCTGCCCTCATGGTCTGATTTGCTGTTGCAAGATTTGTGCTAGTAAACCTTCCTGGAAGGAAAGGATGTTTACCCTTTTATTTTTTTATTTATTTTTTAATTCTCTTATATACCGCGCTATTCTGCATCAGTGCGGTTTACATTGAACAAACTGAAATTACATTGAACAGGGCATTATAACTTGGAGATAACCCTCATAGCCCATGTTCCCTGTAAAATAGTTAAGTGGCTTGCCCAAGACCACAAAGAGCACCTGTGGGACTAGAAACCCCAGTCCTTCCGGCCCAAGGTTGCTGTCCTCTAGTGGGATTTGAACCCCCGACCTTCCGGCCTGAAGTACCTTGTCCCAACCACTAGGCCACTCCTCCACGCACGTTTCATAAGGTAGATGAGTTTTCTGGAAGGTAAATCTAATCGGCTCCCAAAGATTTAAGATGGCAGTAGTATTAAGTATTAAACTGTAAACCAAGAAAGGCCTGTGCTGCTGTCTTTGGCCACCAGAGGGCAGCTGGTACAGTCAATAGTGCCTTTCTGTGACCAAGTATAGACAGCAATCCTCAGACTAATCTCTGCAAGGCAGAAAAAGGGGGCTTAGCGCTGAACAAGCAACAGTCATATTCTGCTAATCAAGAGTATATGGCCAAGAATTAAAACCCTTATCTTGTGTATCGTTTATCTGGTTCTAGTGCCATTATCGGGGAAAAAAAAAAGTCTCTGAGGTTTGGCCTTCCAAGATATATATCTTAAACTTCAGCATATCGGCCTTGCTTAAATGTTTACAAATTTATTTGATTAGAAGGCCAGGTATGTACCTGTCTCTAGCTATTCCCTTCTTATTGGCTATTCATTGCACTGCCAACCTCCAGTACTGAAGAGTTCCTGGAGACCTTATGGCATTGGTCATTCATTATGTTAGCTGAGGTTATTTCGGTGGAATTCTTTGCAATGTTACATTACATTATCCCTGTCAGTTAGGGGGTCTGGATTTATAGGTTATGCTCTGTTTCTGAAATAGAACATGCTCTGAAGACGGGCAGCAAAGGAGTTAAGTTCAGTCCCATTAGACATTATTCTTTTGGTAAAGCCAAAAAAAAATGGCAAGTATAGTACTTTGGGTTTTTCTTCTGTACATTGGTTCATGATTCTGAGGGCCATTGGTAAATTGGCTTGGTGTGTGATGCTGGGTACCGCTCAGAAACATAGGACATCAGTACTGACAATTGTTTTGGTGCTTAGAGGTCTCAGGGTCAAGCTTTCCAGTTGCCCTAAGTCAGAAGTGGGAATTACCAACTGAAAGGGATGCCTCTTGGGTTCATATCCAAGACCACTAGTGGTATTGAATGGAAACATAATGGAATAATCTTGCCTTAACAAGATACTCTTAGTTCAACTAGAGCTCCCTTGGCAGTGCGTGCTTACAGACCTCAGTACTCTGCATGGGTTTCCAGTCAACAGGAATCTTACCCAGGAGGGGGGCAAGGGCCTATGAATGTTCACTGCTGTCAGGCCACATGCTGACTGGTGATTACCACTACTTGGTATAGGTCACAGTGAAAGTCCAGAGAGAAGGGGAAAATGGCCATGTTTCTGTGACTCCATTGGGGTCCCGACCCAAAGTTTGGGAACCACTGCCACACACACACAATTCTTAAGCAGAGTGCTTCTTTGCACCCAACCTAACTTCCTGTTCAAGATGATTTCATAATTCCCTATCAATCAGTCCATCATTTTTCCAGTCTTTCTCTAAGCTGCACGTCTGCCATACAGAGAAGACACTACGTACCCTGGATGTAGGCATGCCTTGCTGTATTACCTCAGTGCAACAAAAAACATCCACAAATGTTCCCAGCAACCTGGGTGCTGGTGTCTCCAAGCGAGCCATCTCCAAATGGGTAGCAGATTGTATTGTTTCCTGCTCTAAAGATCCAACATTCCCCCCTCCGAGGAGAGTGAGCATCCATCACTTGCAAACACAAGTCGCCTTTATAGCCAGCCTCTGCTCCTCCTCCATTGTGGACATCTGCAAGGCTGCTACCTAGTCCTCCATTCTTACTTTCAGAACTGTGTCTTTGGCCAAACCATTCTGTGCAACCTGTTCACCCGGTTGTTTGTGGTAGTCTTCATCCAGCATCTCATGGGTTTTCTTGCCCTGGTTGCCTTGCATGGAAAATTAAACAAGGCAATCCTTAGTTTTGCAATCACGGTGTGCCTGCATAACCTCTACTTGTAAATGGAGAAAGCAGAAGTACTTAACTTTTTAATGGATGTTTTCTGTAGACAGGAGGGGAAAGCAGCCGCACCTTCCCACTCACCATCCCTCCACGTATGGATCAAGACGCAAGATGACAGGGTCCTTAGTTTGGGGGGGAGGAGACTTTTTGAAGCTCTAAAGAGAGCATAGCATATAGCCATCTGTGATGCCACCACACAGTGTAGATGCATTCTTCTGCTGTCTTTGGAGAATCCATGTTTCAGGTAAGCAACTTTGCTGTCTCTTCCAGTGTTGCTTATAACTCTGAGTTATTGTGCTGCAGATCTTTTAAGAACTGATCTGGGACTAAAAAATAATGGCCAGGCCAATATGGCCCATTCATTTGACTCTTAAAACTGATAATGCAGCCATAAAATAAGCACCTTTCATTTTAATGATTTCAATTGTACATCGCTTAGAACACCTTGGAAAATATACAAATAAATAATAAATTAAGCACTTGCTCCAAGCCATTCCCAGAGTGTGCAGACTTTCTAAACCTTTTTCAGTGACTGGTCATGCTCATTTCCTCAAGCAAAATGCAAGGAACAGAGCTGTGAAGAGAGAAGTTAAAAGGTTTGGTTTTGTGAAGACACACTTTTCTATCCTACAGGAAGTAGAGCATGTTTTACCATTAAAATAACGGACACTTTTTGATGTCAAAAAACTTTGGGTTAGATACACAACTACACTAGCTGGTTATATCCAGTTAACCCCTCTGATCTGTTGTCTACAGACCTATACCTCCTTATTAGAAAAGTTAACTGCCTTACCAGTTATCTGGAGGGCATGACCTAGTGGTTAGAGCAAATTCTACTTCCCCAGTGACATTCCTTATGACACTGGGCAAGTCCTTGTACCTCCTGTTGTAAAGCTTTTGGGGAAAAAGATTAACTATGCATGAATTCTTAAAATAACAAACAAACCCTGCTGAAGCCACCTTGATCACTATTTGAGAAAGTAAGCTTAAAGTACAATGAAAAACCTGAGCCTTTTAGGGGCATATTTACTAAGCTGTGCTACCTGTTAACGCAGCAGGTAGTACACATAACACCACTTCAGTGGGTGGTATTTTGTGAATCTGGTGTTGCTGGATCATGCTCTCTGCAATTTTGGTGCGTTATCTGCTGGGGAAATGCTATGCACTCCTCCAACAGCTTTGCAGCTAAACCTGGTGCTATTTTTGCAAAAATGCTCTGTTGGCTGTAAAGGCCAAACACACTTTCGTAAACATACATATTAGTAATGCTGGATAAGCAAATAACCCATCTTTCTATAGGCTATTAGTCTGAAAGAGGAGAGAGAATGTTTGATCTTGTAAAGCTTGTTCAAATTGGAATTAACCTGGAACACTGGTTCTCAGATCTGTCTCATGGGATTCCCAGAGTGGGGAAGGGAGCGAGGTGAGCAGTTGAACAACCCACAAAGTGAAGCCAGACATAGTGGGAAGAGAAGAACACCAAAATGGCATTGCTTAAAGCTGTCAGTCCCAAGCATCTATTCTGTGAATCACGTTAAGATGGAGATCTTACAGTACCAACAAATGCAGTCAAGAGACCAAGAAAATGTGGCAGAAAGTTTTCCATAATTTTGAGTGCCACAGTCTTGATTAAGAATTTTCAAGCACACCTTGATAAATTACCCATACATGTTACATCTTTCGAATTCCAGAAGGAGGCTGTCTTTGGCATGATGCAAGTACTACACCAAGCATTAGCAGTAAATTTGAGAGACTGAGATCATACTCCACATACCCTGGACTTAGAAGTGAGCTTCGTGACTGTCATAGTATGTGCGAAACTAATCCATTTGGAGAAATTGCCTCTGAATCGTTAAACAGGTTTATTGTATGTTGAACCACTTCACCCTATATGGCTGTGTTTCAGCTAGGCTAGTGTACCATGTAAGAAACCTAATGACTTGTTACTTACAGCCATATGTGGATGTCCTTTAGGACAGTGCCATCACTTCAACTTACCCCTAATGAAGATGTTTGCTGAAATACGTGCATGTAGGGTGAAGTGGTTCAATGTACTTTAAACCTGTTTTACAGTTTATTTTATGGGTTGTTCATTGACTGGTTACTTTGCTCCCTTCCTGACTCTACGAGTGTGAGTGCCTTCATGGGACTCCCAGCCATTACATTTTTAGGATATTTACTGCAAATATGCATGAGATCATATTTGCATGTGCTGTGTCTAGTACATGCAAACCTATTCATATTCATGGTTGATAGTTTGAAAATCTGTCTGCCCAGAGAGCTCCCATGACAAGTTTGGGAACAACTGACCTAGGCTATAAGCCATTCCCATGCTCTCTGGCAAGACCTCTTTTGAGAAATGATTATCTCCATGTAAAGCCATAGTGTTTCCTGTAGGTGGCTGTAGACTGCCAGTAGAAACAATAGCTTTTCATCTGCAAAGTAGGTTTTGGGATAGTATGGCTCTAGATAGTTCCAGTTGTGGGCTAGAAAAAAATCATGGTTTCTGGATTAGTATTCATTGTATGTAGTTCTGAGCTGCTAATGTGGTTTCACAGAACTGAAAGGCATCTTTTGAACACTGATCTTTTGTAACCCATTCATTGATTCAAGGGAGAGATGTTAACTACCTTGCGTGACCTTCAGATTGGGAAAACATTCTGAAATTTTTTTAAAATTATTAAAGCAAGTATTTCCTTATTGTCTCTCCAGTTCAGTCCTGCACCTATAGGTAGTGCACCTCTTCCAGCAGCTTGGAGATTGAGCATGTCATCTTTCTGATGACATCAGGGTATTTATACAGCTGCCACCATCTACTGGCCCCAGTCTCCAAGCAGCTGGAGAGAGCTGATCGCAGGTTCTGGGATCAATGAAGGGACAACTTAGGAGCATTTTTTGTTTTGAGTGACTGTTGGTTCCATTGGGAAAGAGATTAGTATTGTCTGTCATGTGGAATCAATAAAGGCTCTGTCCAAAAAAAAAAAAAGAAAATGAACACAGAGCGGGGATTGCTCAGCCACCTTTTCCTGGAGTGCAGGGGAAGGAGTGTTTTTTGGACACTGGCAGACAGGCGGCTCCCGAACCTACTTTGGGTGAAGAGCCGCCAGGAAGAAGGCAGTATGGCTGCTGATCAAGCCAGGCCTTAACTTCTGCTCAGGTGGATGCCAGTGAGAGGGCTGAACTGAGCAGAGCAGCAAACAAAAATGCTTTTGTTTTTTCCCGGCGCAGGCATAAGGAAGCAGCTTTATTTATTTTTTAACCAGTTTTCTATACTGCCTTATCCTTCAGTCAAAGCAGTTTACATTATATAATCACTACAAACAGGTACTAGATACATTCCCTTGTCCCCAAAGGGCTCACAGTCTATGTGTGTACCTGAGGCAACAGAGGGTTAACTGGCTTGCCAAAGGCCACAAGGAGTGCCTATAGGACTAGAAACCTCAGTCCTTCTGGCCTGAGATTGCTGTCCCTAGGTGGGCAGAGACTGCCAAGTTGGAATTGGGGGGGCCGCTTACCGGGCAGGTATTCGCTATGATCTCATTAGAGGACTGTCCAAGAGCATGGCCTCGACTTCACGGGGGCGTGTCTGCACATTCCCATCCGGGCAGAACATCTCCAGTTAATTCACTTCGCAGTACCGCAGGGCCACTTCCAGTTTCGAACCTTGCCCTATACCTTCACCAAGGTCATGGTAGTGGGGGTGGCAGCGCTCCACAAGGAAGGAGTTCTTGTTCACTCGTACCTCAGCCCTCTGGCCTGAGACACTGTGTCCTAACCACTAGGCTACTCCTACCTTTAGCCCAGAGAAAGGTAATCTTTCATTTTCCAGGGACTGTTGGAGCCAAATCGTGGTGCTCTGTTGCTTCCGAAGGCCTCTGGAGAACTTGTAGCCTCGTGGAAGGTGGTTAAACGACTGAGGTGGCCATTTTGTCAGTGCGGGAAATGGAGCAGTGTAGAATTCAAAGAGAGGGGAAGTGGGCTTCGGATGTAGGGGAGCCCGTTTCCCATCGCATTTTGTTGTTTTCTTTGCTTCCTGGGTCTTCAGGAGATGTCTAGAAGAGGTTTTTCAAACAACTTTAAAAAAAAAAAAGGGGGGGGCTGATGACGCTCCTCCTACCTCTGTCTTGCACACTGCTGTCCAAAGCCATGGGTTTTTGGCCTGCGGTGCTATGGCAGGGTTTTGCTACACGGGTGGGGCGGTGTCACACTCTGTGGAAGAGGGCTTCCAGTTTAGAGCAGAGCGGCTGGGAGTCTTGGAGGGATATGAGGAGGTCTCGCAGGTCTCTAGTGGCTACAGAATGGTGACCATAGTGCTGGGGTTTCCGGTGTTGTTGGAAGAGCCGGATTGGGGGGGGGGGAGTTCCCTAGCAGCGCATCTTCTGTAGGGAGGAGCTACAGGCTCTCACCTCTCATCCCTTCATCTTGCAGGCGCTCAATAGACTAGCAGTAATGCTCCAGAATGCAGATCTTTTGGAAGGCCTGCTGTTTCAAGCCATCTGCAATACACAGTTTGTTTTTCCCTGGTATAAGGTTATTAACCAGTGGCTAAGAGCAGAATGGGATGTCCTAGAGGGTGTCAACGTGGGTGGTGGCCACACTGTATCCTTTACCAGAGCAGGACAGAGTGTGGCAGTAGCCTAATGGTTAGAGCACTGGCTTGGGAACCAAGAGACCAGGGTTCAAGACCCACTAGCACTCCTTGTGGCCTTGGGAAAGTCACTTACCCCTCCATTGCCTCACGAAAACCCATGTTATGAATGTTCCTGTTTCTCCAGGACCAAGCAGGAAGTCAGTCCTCACATATGGGTGACGTCGGCGCCGACGGAGCCCTCGCGGAGCAATTTTCCCCAGCTTTCACAGAAAGCCTTTGGGAATTGCAGCGCGCATGCGCGGTCGCCTTCCCGCCCAAGGGTGCCATCTTAGCCAGTCTTCTTTTTTCCGCGGAGCCCTACAGACGTACCCGTCGTGTCCCCGCTTAAAAAGTTGATTTTCGTGAGTTTTACTCGTTTTTCAATTCGGTTCGACGCCGGTCGTTTTCCTGCCCGGACTCGCGACGCCGTTGCGAGTCCTTCCCTTATTTTTCGGTTTTTCTGATTTTTGGTCAGTTTCGTTTTCGGTTTTTCACTGGCAGCCCGGTCCTTTTGACCTTGCAGGGGCCCTTTTTCCCCCGATGGCTGCCAGTGGTTTCAAGCGGTGTGGTCAGTGTGACAGAAATATGTCACTCACTGACACACACGATAATTGCCTCCGCTGCCTGGGCCCGGATCATGAAGAAATGATCTGTGGAGCCTGTGGCAAAATGTCCTCCAAAGCGTTGAGGAGTCGGCGGCATCAGCGGGATAGAATCTTCGCTGACCCCAGCCGTACCCGGACCTCGTCGGAGGCCTCGGCATCCAGGGGCTCCAGCTCTGAACATCGCCGAAGCTCCTCCGACAGGGGTTCTCCCTCCGGAGACCATCGACGGAAGACAAAACCCGCGAGGGCGGCGTCGGTGGACGCTCCTGGCTCCGCGGGGGCCAGGTCGCATAGCCCCGACAGCTGTCCCGGGTCTTTGGAGAAGGAGCACCTCCCGAAGCGACCTAGCCTGGAGTCGGAGTTGCCTGCTCGGGTAAGTCCTGTGGTCCTTCTGGACTCGCCTCCGAGAGGTCCGACGTCGGGCCCGACGCCGTCGGGGCCCGAGTCGGGGACTGCTGGGTCACCTGAGGTCGGACTCAGGTTGACGGCCTTGGAGAGCAGACTATCTGCCTTCATGGACCAGCAGCGAGCACTGATCGCTAGCCTCGCTGGCGCCGCTGCCCCGACCGCCGGGACGTCGACGTCTAAGTCGACCCCGGAGACCGAGCCGATCCTCGAGTCCATGCGAACTCGAGTCGATCCTCGGTCGAGGTCACCCTCGGCCTCCCGTTCGGGACCGAGGTCGTCGCCGCCGACTCCCTTGGCGTCGGGGCGGCCAACGCCTCCGCCTGCCCGAGCCGACCCCACTGATTCCTCCTCGGAGTCGGTCTGGGAGTCTGAAGAGGAAGAGTCACCTGATTCCTTTTGGACTCGGTGTGTCCCCTCGGACTCACCTGAGTCCGAACCTCGGAAACAGTCCCCTCCGGAGGATGCCCGGTTCTCGGACTTCGTCAGGGATATGGCCAAGGCTTTGGCCTTCCCGGCGGATCCCGAGGAGGAGCCTCGAGCCGAAGAGCTCGACGCCCTTCAGTACGACTCTCCCGCCCGGGAGCACTTTACTGTACCGGTGCCTCCCATGCTGGAACGACTACTCTTCCGCATGTGGGAGAGTCCGGCCTCGTCGCCGGTATTGAGCAAGCGGGTCGATTCCATCTATCGAGTCCGCAAGAGTCCTGGCTTCCAAAAAGCACAGCTACCACACCATTCCATGGTAGTGGAATCGGCCATGCATAGGCTTAAGAGTCAGAAAATGCACTCCTCGGTGCCCCCTGGCAGGGAGGCCCGTAACCTGGATGGCCTTGGTAAGAAGTGTTTCCAGGGCTCTATGCTGGCTTGTCGTGTCCAGACCTACCAGCTATACATGGGCATGTATCTCCGAGACCTGGCTAAAGAGCTAGCCGGATTCTCTGCTGGACTGTCCGAGGAACCTTTGCGGAGGTTCCTAGCCTTAACATCTGGTATTCGGGAATGCTCCAAATTCATGTCCCGAGCAGCCTATGATGGCTTTGAAGCATCGGCTCGTGTGGCCGCAGCCGGCATCGGTGCCCGCCGACAGGCTTGGCTTCAGTCGTCTGACCTTGAGCCTTGGGTGCAGGACAAGTTGGTCGATGTCCCCTGCAGAGGTGAGAACCTCTTTGGCAAGCCCATGGCTGAAAAGGCTGCGCAAATCGAGACGGAGACTCTCACCAGGACCAGGCTTTCTAGGAAGACCTCCGCCCCTTCCCAGAAAAAGAAGGGCTCGGGAAAAAAGTCCTTTTACCCGAGAAAGGCGGCTGCCTATAAACACTACCCCCAATATCAGGCCCCTCCAGCTCCCCAACAGGGTCAGCAGGCCAAGGGACGGGGTAACGGGTCCCGTAGGCAGCAAGCCCCCAAGCCTGCACCACCAGCCCCTGCTCAGCAGGGTGGGGGTTTTTGACTTCCTCAGCATAGCCTCTCCCCCTCAGCTGGTTCCGCCTGGTTCACTTCGCCCACAGGTGGTCCAACATCACTTCAGATGCCTGGGTGCTTCAAGTCGTGCGAGAAGGATATCTTCTCCACTTCCATCAGGTCCCTCCCTCTTATTTTCCGGGAGAACCTCCGCGACTCCCTCTGCACAGGGACTTACTCCTTCAGGAGTTAGCAAGTCTTCTTCAGGACCAGGCTGTGGAACCGGTGCCCCACCACCTGAGAGGTCAAGGCTTTTATTCCAGGTATTTCCTAAAACCAAAAAGGACAGGAGGCCTCAGACCCATCCTGGACTTGCGCAACCTCAACAAGTTCCTTGTGCGGGAAAAGTTCAAGATGCTTACCCTTGGAATCCTTCTGCCCTACCTCCAGCAGGGAGATTGGCTATGCTTCTTGGATCTAAAGGATGCCTACACACACATCCTCATCCACCCAAGCCACCGCCAATACCTAAGGTTTGTGGTGGCCGGAAATCACTACCAGTACAGAGTACTGCCCTTTGGCCTGTCCTCCGCACCGCGAGTCTTCACAAAATGTCTCGCGGTGGTGGCGGCCTATCTCAGGCTTCACGGCCTCTATGTCTTTCCGTACCTCGACGACTGGCTCATCAGAGCGTCGTCCCCTCCGGCAGTCACCAATGCCACACACCGCACGGTGACTCTTCTGCAGTACTTGGGCTTTGTCATAAACTTCGCAAAGTCCACTTTGCTCCCCTCACAGGATCTCGAGTTCATCGGCGCAAGACTGCACACTCCTCAGGCTCAAGCTTTCCTGCCTCTCGACAGGGCTCAACGGCTCATGGACCTAGCCGACCGTTTTCGCAGCCAGTCCCTGGTCTCCGCCAGGCGCTTCCTGAGACTACTCGGCCATATGGCTTCCACCGTCCACGTGACCCCCAATGCTCGCCTGAATATGCGGCCGGCTCAATGGTGCCTTCGCAAGCAGTGGCAACAAGCCACCGGCGGGCTAGCCGACTTAGTGCGCCTCTCCAGACCGCTGGCCTCTTCCCTACAGTGGTGGCTTCATCGGCCGAACCTGGTGCTCGGAATGCCGTTTCAGTCGCCTCAGCCGGCTCAAGTGCTGACGACCGATGCTTCCCTCCTGGGTTGGGGAGCTCATTGCCAGGGGGCATGTACTCGAGGCCTCTGGACCGCGTGGGAATCTGCTCAACAGATCAACTTCCTGGAGCTCAGAGCTATTCGTCTGGCGCTCAAGGCGTTCTCCCACCTGATTTCTCACCAGCCCGTCCTTGTCCAGACGGACAATCAAGTTGCCATGTTCTACGTGAACAAACGGGGGCACCGGCTCCTTTCTTCTCTGCCGAGAAGCTCAGAAGCTCTGCTCTTGGGCCGTCAGTCACGGCATTCTTCTCAAAGCAGTTTATCTCCCAGGCCAGGAGAATTGCCTGGCGGACAAACTCAGCAGGATACTCCAGCCGCACGAGTGGCGTCTGGATCCCTTGGTAGTCCAGAAACTCTTTCTGAAGTGGGGCCTCCCCACGATGGATCTCTTTGCCAGTCCTCTCAACCGGCAACTTCCTCGCTTCTGCTCGCGTCAGCCACATCCCCTTCGGGTAGCGGCAGATGCATTTCTGCTCTCATGGTCGGAAAACCTTCTCTATGCTTTTCCTCCCATCCCGCTGGTCTCCCGAACTCTGTTCAAGGTTCTCCGGGACAAAGCGTCCATGATCCTGGTGGCTCCTCGCTGGCCCAGACAGCCGTGGTTTCCACTCCTGTTGCAATTAGCGGTAGAGGATCCGTTCCCTCTGGGGTTTCAACCGGATCTCCTAACACAGGATCAGGGGTCTCTGCTACACCCCAACCTCAGATCTCTCAATCTCATGGCCTGGCGGCTGAAAGGGTAGTCCTTGCTCCCCTTCTCCTGCCGGCAGAGGTGGAAGAGGTCGTCCTAGCTTCTCGGCGACCTTCTACCCGCAAATGCTACGCCCTTAAATGGCGTCGCTTTTCCGTTTGGTGTGTACAGCAGTCTCAGGATCCCTTCTCCTGCTCGGTGTCGGTGATCTTGCAGTACCTGCTCTACCTCTCTAATCTGGGACTTAAGTCCAACTCCGTCAAAGTCCACCTCAGTGCTCTTTCAGCACACCATGTGCCGGTGGACGGCAGACCTCTTTCCAGCGACCCTCTTGTAGCACGGTTTCTCCGAGGTCTCCTTCTACTAAAACCACCTCTGCGCCCGCCAGCACCTGACTGGGATCTGAATGTGGTTTTACAGCGGATCACCTGTCCGCCTTTTGAACCGATGGCTACCTGTTCTCTGCGTTTTCTTTCGTGGAAAACCTTATTCCTGATAGCCCTCACTTCCGCTAGACGCGTAAGTGAATTGCAGGCCCTCGTGTCTGATCCTCCCTTCACTCGGTTCTACAAAAATAGGGTAGTCCTACGGACTCACCCAAAATTTCTTCCAAAAGTTGTCTCCCCTTTTCACATCAATCAGGAGGTGGTACTTCCAACCTTCTTTCCCAGGCCTCACTCCAGCCGAGCTGAACGAGTCCTGCATACCCTGGACTGTAGAAGGGCATTGAACTTCTACCTTGACCGTACGCGGGAGCACCGTAAAGCTGCTCAGCTTTTTGTGTCTTTTGACCCCAATAAATTGGGGCTCCCGGTCTCCAAGCGTACCCTGTCCATCTGGGTTGCTGACTGTATCGCTTGGGCTTATGGGGCAGCCGGACTCTCCTTAGAAAGTCGAGTCACGGCTCATTGTGTTCGGGCGAAGGCTACGTCAGTGGCTTACCTCCGCTCTGTTCCGCTGGCAGACATCTGCCGGGCCGCTACTTGGTCTTCGAGCCAGACTTTTGCGGTCCATTACTGTCTCGAGAGGGAGTCCCGCAGGGACAGTGCTTTCGGACAGGCAGTCCTCCGAAATCTCTTCGAGGTTTGAGCAACTCCTACCCTCCAACCCGGATGGGGGCTACCGGTGGGTAATAATTCAGCGAAGATTCCATCCTTCTGTACTGCCGAGCTAGAGGGAGCTCATTTTTGTGCTTAGGGTCTCCGGTAGCCTTAAGCTTGGGAGTCCCATATGTGAGGACTGACTTCCTGCTTGGTCCTGGAGAAAGCGTAGTTACTCACCTGTAACAGGTGTTCTCCAGGAGCAGCAGGAATCAGTCCTCACAACCCTCCCTCCTCCCCGTGGAGTTGCAATCATCTGCTTAAGTTTTTTTGCGAATTTTTATGCTGTCTTTTAGCTATGTCATCAGACTGGCTAAGATGGCACCCTTGGGCGGGAAGGCGACCGCGCATGCGCGCTGCAATTCCCAAAGGCTTTCTGTGAAAGCTGGGGAAAATTGCTCCGTGAGGGCTCCGTCGGCGCCGACGTCACCCATATGTGAGGACTGATTCCTGCTGCTCCTGGAGAACACCTGTTACAGGTGAGTAACTACGCTTTCTGCACTTTCCAAAGGGGATTTGGAGAGATCAACAGGTACTGGTCACAGCAGGTGCAACAGCTGAGTGAGCAAGCTCCAGATTCAGTGGCAGAGACTGCCAAGTTGGAATCAGGGGCTGCTTACCTGGCGAATACTCACTATGATCTCATTAGGGGACTGTCCAAGGGCATGGCCTCCTTGGTGGTGGCTCAATGCTATATTTTGCTCAGGAACTGGGCTGCGGACAGTTCCTCTGTCGTGTCTCAGCGAGCTCTCCTTCTTTCCAGGCTGAGCCCAAAACCCTCGGGATCCAAAATTCTGACTAAATATTCCTATTAAATGGTATATAATACATGACCATAGCAGAAGGAAAATCACTATTAAAACATGTTGAATAAGACTGGTACAATTTTCCTGAAATATGCAAAAATTAACCCGGCTGCAGAATGTGGATTAAAAATTTAAAGTAGGCCTTCAAAGGATTAAAGGAAAGCTTATGTTTGGGGAAGATCTAGACAAGCTGGTAAAGGACTTGGAGTCAGAAGGGGGACGTCTGCCAGAAGATAAGCAGAGGCAGAGTCGCAATCCTACGGCGGCTCGGAGCAACCCGCAGGACTCCAGGCGTTTTTTGTACACCATGTTTTGAACCTCTTCCAGAGGGGAATATTTACCATGAGGAGACAGGGGTTCTGTGGGTTTCGAGGAGCAAGCAGGGGATTTGGAACAGCCTCCTCCTCGGGGCCCAAGAAAGCCCAATGAAGCAAGGAGGGCCCAGGCAGAACTGCAGCCCGTGGGGGGTCGGCTATGGGAATTTTACTTGGTCTGGGTCCAAATCACTTCTGACTGATGGGTTCTGGAGGTCATTAGGGAGGGCTATGCCCTTGAGTGGGCCCATCCAGTGAACCAATGCTTCATTCGGTCATCCTGCAAAGTGCGGGTCAAGGCAGCTTCAGTGGAAAAGACCTTGTCTTCTCTCCTGCAACTGAAAGCCGTGGAGCCATTTCCCCGGGACCAGTATGGCTGCAGTCGATATTCCATATATTTCGTGGTACCCAAAAAAGGAGGGTAATTTTCAACCAATCCTTGATCTCAAAGGTGTGAACAGATGTCTCCGCGTGCCACGCTTTCACATGGAAAAGCCAAGCTCAGTGATTGTGGTGATAAGGACCGGGGAGTTCTTGACTACACTCGACCTCACGGAGGCGTGCCTGCACATTCCCATCCAGGCAGAACATCAACAGTTTCTTCGCTTTGCGCTACCACAGGGCCACTTCCAGTTTCAAGCCTTGCCCTATACACTCACCAAGGTCATGGTAGTGGGGGGCGGCAGCGCTCCACAAGGAAGGAGTTCTTGTTCACCTGTACCTAGACAACTGACTGACCTGGGCAAAGTCCAGGGAAGATGGCGAAAAAGCGACAGCATGGGTGCTGGAGTTCCTCCAAAGTCTCGGTTGGGTGGTCAACCTGGCCAAGAGTCGGTTACGTCCAACCCAGGTGCTTGAATATTTGGGAGCGCACTTAGACTCCTATGTAGGGTCTTCTGCCAGACCGTTGGGTGTGGGAGCTTCGGAGGTTGATCCGGCAGATGGCGAGATTCTTAGCATGGTATTATCGGCAAGTGCTGGGGACCATGGCGGCCACCCTTGAGCTGGTTCCATGGGCAAGGGCGCACATGCATCCGCTTCAGAGGGCTCTGCTGCTTTGGCGGTGGTTTCATCAGTCAGCCTCTCTGCCCAGGAAACCTGGAAAGGTGCATGCCACTTGAGGCCCCGAGGTGGATCCTGTTGGTGACAGACCCCCCAACAGGCTCGAGATGCGAGCTGTGACTTTGGCACTAGAAAATTTTGCATCAGGGATACAGGGCATAGTGGTCTGAGTTCTATCGGGCCTTGCGACCACGGTGGCATATATCAACCGGCAAGGAGGCACAGGCAGTGCGTCCCTGGAGGAAAAAGCAGAAAGGCTGTTTGAATGGGCAGGGATTCATCTCCAGGCATTGTCAGCGGCAGACGTGGCAGGTGTCGACATTGTGACTGCGGACTACTTCAGCCGAGTTCGAGTGGTCCCCGGAGAGTGGTAACTCAACCAGGAAGTGTTCAAGCAGCTGGTCCAGTGTTCGGGTGCTCCAGTTATGAACCTAAGGGCAACGTTTGAGCCGGTAAAGGCCGGTCGTTTCTTAAGCTGAAGAGAAGAGAGGATGTCCGAGGGCCTGGATGCTCTAATACAGCCCAGGTCCAAGGTGGGTCTTTTGTGTTCCCCCGTGGGCGCTCAGAGGCCAGATAGTCCAACGGATTGAGGCACACAGGGGGCTATTGATTCTGGTGGCACCGGACTGGCTGAGATACCTGTGGTATGCCGACCTGGTTCGCCTCCTAGTGGATCGGCCATGGCATCTGCCTGCTCGAGAGGATCTCATCAGGCAGGGGCCATTGTGTATGCCCCAGGTAGATCGATTTCTTGCTTACAGCTTGGCTCTTGAGAGGGCTAGGTTAAAGAAGAGAGGATATTCCACCACGGTAATAAAGACCTTGCTACAGGCCTGGAAAAGGTCTACGAGCCTAGCATACGGTCGTGTATGGGGGCATCTTTGAGTCACTGTGCAGGGAGGGGCAGACACATCCTTGTGCGGCCTCCGTATCAGACGTCTTGTCCTCCTTGCAATCTGGATTTGAGAGAGGTTTGGCAGCCAGCTCGTTAAGGATGCAGCTGGTGGTAATTTCCTGCTATCGTGGAAGTGGAGGAGTGGCCTAGTGGTTGGGGCAAGGTACTTCAGGCCAGAAGGTTGGGGGTTCAAATCCCACTAGAGGACAGCAACCTTGGGCCGGAAGGGGTTTCTAGTCCCACAGGTGCTCCTTGTGGTCTTGGGCAAGCCACTTAACCCTCCAAAGCCCTTGTTCCCTGTAAAATAGTTATCTCCAAGTTATAATGCCCTGTTCAATGTAATTTCAGTTTGTTCAATGTAAACCGCACTGATGCAGAATAGCGCGGTATATAAGAGAATGTAAATAAATAAATAAAATAAAATCGTGGGAAGATCCGTGGGGTGGCATTAGGTACTTGCTTAGATGTGCAGAGATTTCTGAAGGCGGTGAGCTATCTTCGCCTTCCTAGGTGGGTGGTGGTTCCGCCTTGGGATCTTAATTTGATGTTGACAGTGCTGTCGGGCGAACCAGCTGTTGAGTAGAGCTTCCATGAAGGATCTCACGCTGACGTCTACCTTAGTGGCCATTTGCTCGGCTCACAAAATTTTGGAGCTACAGGCTCTATTGTGCCAGGAACCATTCCTTTCCTTCTCGAAGGAAAAGGTGGTTATTCGTCCGGTTCCTTCATTTTTGCCTAAGATAGTATCCATGTTCATGTGAACCAGGCAGTTTCATTAACGGTTTTGAAGGACGCAACGGGATGCAAGAAGAATCCTCCGCAAGTACTTGGAGAGGACAGCTTCCTTTCGGAACTCTGATTGCCTCTTTGCTTTGGGGGGCTGCACAGAGGCACTATATCCAGGTGAATTAGGGAGGCTATCATGTCTGCGTATATTCTGAAATGTAAAGAAATACCTGCAGGGGTTGCTGGTACATTCCATGAGGGCTCAGGCGGCCTCATGGGCAGAGTATAGCTTGGTTCCACTGGCACAAATTTGTAAGTCGGCGACATGATCGTCGCTTCACACTTTTACTAAGCATTATCGTTGAGATGTCCGGATGCGGGGGATGCTCGTTTTGGATAGCCGTGCTTCAGGCTGGTTGGGCAACTCCTTCCAATTAGTCAACTGCTCTGATACATCCCAGGGGTGCGGGACTGGACTGGAGGGATAAGGAAAGGTAAATTAGACTTGCCTGCTAATTATTGTTCCTTGAGGAACTCTAGTCAGTCCTGGATCCCTCCTAAGTGTTTTCTGTGTCAATTGGTCGACTCCCCGGCTGTGAAGCTGAAATGGATAAGGGAAACAGCGAACGGAGTACAATCGTCCTTGTGGGGGAGCGGGCCGGAAGAGTTGTCGGTCTTGCTCCCACTGATTCAAGGTGCATGGGCACTTTACAGGTGAGCCTCCTCGTCCTGGTGGGGAGGGGATGGGATCCTTCCCAGAGGGTAGAGGGGCTGTTGGTTTAAGTAGTTGATCTATTTAGCTGAAAGACTGTTTGTTGAATGTTTAACTACTTATTTGTTGCTCCTGTGAGTCTTTTGTTAGTAGGTACTGAGGCCGGTAGGCGGTGCCAGCTGTATAAGTACCCTGGTGTTATCAGAAAGATGACATTTTCAGTCTCCAAGCTGCTGGAAGAGGTGCACTACCCAGAGGTGCGGGACTGGACTGGAGTTCCTCAAGGAACAATTAGCAGGTAAGCCTAATTTACCTTAAGGATTGGTGTTCTCACAGATGAGTCCAGAGTAAGCTGAGCCAGGGATATGTGTTTACTTGCCTTGTCTACCTTATTTTGTTCTATCAGCTCTTTGCTGCTTCCACTCTTACTTCTGGGCTGTTTTCTCACTTCCCAGTCTTGGAGCTACCCTATTGAGAGACAAGCAGTGGGTAGAAATAGAGGTTAAGGAAATGGCAAGAAAAAGAGGCTGAAGAAATTTAAAGGAAAACAGGAAATGGTGGTTAATGAAAATGAATGAGGACACAAAGACATGAGATGGGAAAGACCACAAAAAAGACTAGATGAGATAAATAAGACCAGAGAGAAAAAGATTAGAAAATACTTTCTTATCCTTCAGGCTAGTCCAGAACAGATGGGTTGTGCCCCTTAGCCAGTGGATGGAGACAGAGTGTAAAAGCTTGTAAGCTCCTCCCTATATAAGAATGTGCAGCCACGTCCGCCTTAGTATTTCTCTGTCTCCAGTTGATAGCAGATTGGCGTACTGTGCTCTACTGGTTGAAGGATTGGTGTAAAGACTCCTGGGCCCAGTTAGAGAACTGGTACCCTAGTTGAGACCTGACAGGAGAGAGGCTGTTGAGCAGTATATTAAATACAATGAAGCATAACCATAACCACTCTACCAGTTAAAACAAAAATTGGAAAAATTGGCAAGGCTTTTATACAGGGAGGCATTGGCCTCGGGGAGTCTGTTCCAGAGGAAAGGTGAGACTGGGATGGCATCAAGGGATGGTCATTGAGGTGAGAAAGGAGCACCTCCGATTTTGAGTGACCCATGAAGAAAAGCGAAAGTAAAAGTTGCCACACTAGTATTGGCAGGACCTAGGAAGAAAAGTGCAAGAGGGAGCTGCTGCACCTTCCAGTATAGGATAAAGGAACATGTGGGGAAACGCCACAGGTAAGGATGAAAGGCACTGTGGCTGTACTGGTTTGTGTGGCTCCTGTCACAGTGAAACCAGGACTTGCTTGGATGTGGAGCAGCAGCATCAGCGTGGCTGAACCAGGGAACACAGACAGCCTGAAGAGCTTTGACTGTTTCAGCTCAGTGGGATTATGAGGTACATGAAAGCATGGGATCAGCCACTATTTTGACGGACGCCAGTCTGGGGAGCCTTATTGTTTTCATAGATCTCACAGCCCTAGTTCCTGGAAGGGTAAGAAGAGGGTTTTGGAGTGGCCTCTTAGCAGATGTTGGACAATGAGAGTTAGGCTAAGTCTATTTGGAGCTCTGGTTTTCATGGAGTTTAGTACAGTGGAACCTCGGTTTTCGTGATTAATCCGTTCGAAAAAGTCTGACTAAAACCAAATGTATGAAAACTGAAGCAATATTTCCCATAAATAATGTAAATCCAATTAATCTGTTCCAGACACCTAAAAATATTAACAAAAAATACATTTTATAGAGAATAACTATATTTTTACATACAGAAAACAATGAGAAATAAATATAAATGACTAATGAAATGGGTAAATGAAAATTTAACATCACTTTTACCTTTATTGAAGACTCTTGTTGGCATATGGAAGACAGTCAATCAGCAAGAGAATCAAAATAAAGAAAATCCCACTTCTGGCCACAAGATGGTGCTCCATTTTCAACTGTATGAAAACCGAGACAATGTACAAAAACTGAGACAAAATCTCGACGAAAAAAGTCAACGAAAACTGAATCGTATGAAAACTAGGGCATATGAAAACCAAGGTTTGACTGTATTTGTTTCTTGGTCTTTTTCTGCTGGGGACTTGTTCAGCTATGGGATTGCTTGAGGGGATTTTTAGAGTGGTAATGTGATCCTCATGACATTCCTTTTCTCAAAACATGATTGGTCCTGGTGTGAGAAGGTACAGTTTCTGGAGCCAGGGATACTGGGATCCTGCCCATTATGAAAGATTACTCTGTTACATCCCATCCATTCTGGACTGGTTTGACAGATAAGGAAAACATTTGATCTTACCTGCTAATTTTCTTTGTTTGCGTCGTGCCAGCGTTTTACCCTAGGCTTAACATTTCTTCAGTGGTTCATGTTGGAAGTATATGTGCTTTATTGCCATCTAGCCAATTTTGGAGAAATCCTTGTGATGATCTTGATTTCTTCCAGAAAAGTTGCCGAAAGGGGCAGGGAAGTGTTCAGAGACCCACCTCCCTCCTTTTATATTTGGGGATTTTTTGCGTAAGGTCTTACATTTAGCTTTGTTACAGGAATTGCTGAGGAGCATGTGGCTGTTTGTAAGCTTTATCTTATATTAAAGACACCAAACTTTTGTTCTGTCTCTATCTGCTATCCGAGTTGCCAAGCCCATCTATTCAGGATTTATGGAAAGAAAATTAGTAAATAAGACCACATTTTTCCTTTAGTCTGGTTAAAGTATTTCTTTCTCTTTTTTAATTGAATGTGTTTGCTTTTAGCTAAGATAGAGCCAACCAGGCTCCTCTGATCTATCCTGGTTTTTTTTTTTTTTTGGATTGTCTATCTCTTAAGCATAGGTAGTGTATACTTAGGCTCTGTAGCAGGGAGCAATTATCACGTTTCAACACAGGTAGTTAAAATGCCTCCAGCAACCCAGCCAAGAAATGAGACTAGCAAGCAAGAGGATGTAGAGTGATTTTTTCCACTGTTGCAAAATCTGTTAGAGATGCACAGTGGATGGTGTTTTTATTTTCCTCACCTTTCCTCTGGACTTCATTACTAAGTAGAAAGATCTGTTCTTAGATGGTGCCCATCTGCTTATTTTCATCCTATCCAACAACTAAATGTCTATAAAACGTGTCCACTCGAACAGCAATGACAATACACAACAAATGAAGTCCATCCCTATCTTGAGTGGTCTCGTACTGTGTGTTTACACAGCATAAAGTGAAAACATGGCACTAGATTAGGCCTTCCCAAAAATGTCATAGGGAACCAACAGCCAGTTGTGTTTTCAGAATATCCATAGAGAATATGTTGAGATAAATTTGTATATACAGCATCTCTGATGTATGCAGCTTTCTTTCATACAAATTCATTGTAGATATCTTGAAATTTTGACTGGATGTGGGATCCCCAAGCCAGGATTGGGAAGTCCTAGCACGATCTTGTTATCAAGTTTGTGGGTTGTTTGTCTGCTTTTTATTATAGACTGAGGTTGGGGTTAGCCTTACAGACATCAGAAGAGGCAGAAATTGTTAGAGAACTACAACTTAAAATCAAGTTTTGCTTTGATTTCTCACCTGTTCTTCCCTCCTCCACCAATGATATCTATTAATATGTTCTTTTTATTTATTTTGTATGTTTTGTGAAGCAAGAAGAAGACTTGGACCAATTTAGCACATTCCAGTACTGGCGAACCCCATTACCCAAGCTTGATTTGTCTGATCTGGATCTGGCTGGGGGAAGCATGGCAGAAGACATGGTTTCAAGCAGTGCTGAAGGCATAGAGGGGGCCATGGAGAGCTGACATGTGCTGTTCCAATGGCAGGTGTAATGTAATGATAAAGAGTTCAGAATAAGTTCCTCTCCACATGTTTGAGCACCATACGTATTTACCAGCATTGCTGAGGGGAAAAAGCTTCTGAAAGTCTAAGCAGAAGTGGGCACCTCCCTGCTGTTACAAAGGTTGAATATGTCCAGTTGATTGTGTCCCTTGAATAAATTTGCCTATACCAAAAGTGATTTGCAGAAAAGGAGGAGAAATTAGAACATTACTTCTGGACTTCAGAGCTAGTGAATGGAACTGTTGGTAGAACTACACATGAAGCTGGAGGAAACTGCAATAAAATTTAAAAATCTCTAGCATCTTTGGTGAGAGGACCAAAGGATTTAAAACACACATGTGGCGCATAAAAGGAAAAGCTTTTAAGGCATATGCATTTTTTCTCAATTTTGTAAATGTTTATAGTTTATATATTTTGTTGTGCAATTTGTACTTAAGAACAGCTGTCATTTCTGGGCCTAGTGATGATCTGAATAAAAACATTTTAGTGCAGTCATGCTACAGTTCAAAATCAAAAATAAAGCCTACAGTTTTGACGGAAATGAACATGCCTGTCTGTGCTGGTACTGTATTCTATTAGTGCTGCTTTTAATGTGGCAGCTATGCATTTTAGGTGATTAACTAGCCATTGATATTTAAACTAAACATATGCAGGTCAATACTTAAACTCTGTGGTCAGTATTAAAATGCTGGTTATGGTGCTTAAATACATATCTTCAGTGCTGCTGTTTGGATAGTGAATGATGCTGAATATGCTTACAGTGTGGTGATATTCAGTCTGCGGTCTGGATGGAGTTGGAAAGCTTTATTGCTGCTCTGATTTTTATCTAGTTCTCCAGGAACAAGCATGCAGTTGGTCCTCACATATGGGTGCTGACGGAGCCCTTGCAGAAGCATCTCCCCAGCTTGCAAAAAAAGCCTTTGGGAGATGCCACCATGTATGTGTGGTCACCTTCCTGCCCAAGGGTGCCATCTTGCTCATTCTCCCTTTTTCTGTAGAGCCCTACCGACGTTCATAGTCTTCTGGAAAAGAGTTGATTTCTTTGTGTACTTCTATACCTTTTTCCGGCTAGTGCTGGTTCCTTTTCCGCCCTGGCATCAGGTCTCAAAACGTTAAGTTCTTTAGCATTCAGCGCCTTTTTCAACCACTGACTGTGTTGAGGGTCTTTGTTGTGGGGGTCCTTTTTGCCCCAATGGCTACTGGATTCAAGAAGTGTGATTGGTGCTTCAAAAACATGTCCCTTACCTACACATATGATTGTTGCCTTTGCTGTGTGGGCACCAAATACGACCCGGAGGAATGCTCCCTGTGTAAAAAGATGTCCATCAAAGTCGCCGGCAGGAGCAGGACAACATTTACAGGGCAGACTCAATGCCAGTATCCCTGGTAGCCTTGTGCTCTAAGGTCCCGCATGGATCCTCTCTTGCATAAAGTCCCTGTGGTTCCCGAGTGGGCATGCAGACACTTCGATCAAGGGTCCCTGGAGCAAGAGTGTAAAAAAAAAAAAAAAGTCTTCGAGAGCCTCGTCCCTGGAGGTGGACAAGCATGGCAAGTTCTGTGCTTGGTCCCTCAGCCCCTGATGGACATCTAAGGAGTTGGAGCGGGAGCCGACTGGTGAAGGTACCTAGGACTGATGTTGAGGCCTCTGGTGATGGATCACAGACTCCTGAGGCCCATCCTGTTGAGGACCCCCTCTCCTCAACATCTGACCTGGTCACCCCAGTGTCGGTGTCAAAGGCTGTGACCCCCTCCCGAGTGGGAAATCAGAATGCAGTGTTTCTGCATTCCTTGTCACGCAGCAGGCGTCAATGCCCAGCTCCGCTGGTGCACACGGTGAGACCGCAGGGACCTCTAGTGTGGACTCCCGGGCTGCTGAAGTGATCCCTAAGAGCCACATGCCTTGAGCAGCTCCTTGGTGAGGGTCTCATGGTGCCTGTTCCCTCCATCCTCAGTTGATTCCTTCTCCGAATGTGGGAAGTTGATCTTCAGCCGATGCCTGGATGCCATGTACCAGGTCCAGCGAGGGCTGGGCTTCAGGAAGACTCAACTCCCTCACACCTCCATGGTGGGTGAGTCGGCCATGTGTTGACAGAAGAGCCCAAAGACCCACTCATCAGTGCCCCTGGGCAGGGAATCCTGCGTCCTCCAGGTGAAAATGTTCCCAGGGCTCGATGCTGGCAGGCTGCATACAGACCTATCAACTGTATATTGACATGTTTCTCTGAGACCTCACAAGGAACTCAGAGGTTTTGTAGCAGGTCTCGCCGACAATCACCTCCAATGCTTCCAGGCCCTCATGACGTCTGTTGGGGACTGCTCGAAGTACCTGTCTCGAGTGGCCTACGATGGCTTTGAGTCCAGCGTGAGAGCCGCTGAGTGCATTGGTGCCTGATGTCAGGCCTGGCTCCAGGCATCGGACCTTAAATGTCCCGCGCCTCGGGAAAACCTCTTTGGCAAGCCAGTGGAGGACAAGGCAGCTGAGATGGAGACAGAGTACGTCACCAGGACTCTGCTCTTGAGGAAGACCTCCACTATTCCCAGGAAAAAAAACAACTGGGTAAAGACCTCCCTTCAACAGGAAGGGTCAGCCCTATCAAGGCTGTCCTCCCTACCTGGCTACCCAGGCCCCTCAGCAGGGTCACCAAAGCAAGGGCCTGAGCCAGGGTCAATGTAAGCTCAAGGGTCCCAAGCCTCAGACACCAGTCCCAGCTCAGATTGGGTTGGGGTTTTGACTTTCAAAGCATAGTCTCTCTCCCCTTGGGGGATCAGCTACCAACAGGAGGGCACCTGCCTCTTTTTGCCCACTGGTGGGCCTCCATCACCACAGATGCCTGGTCACTCCAGGTGGTCAGGGAGGGTTACTTCCTTCATCTGACCCAGTTGCCTCCACCTTTTTGGTGGGGAGACTCCCCTGCACCAGGCCCCGCTACTGCAGGAACTCACAGGGACAGGGCTGTTGAGCCAGTACCACCCTGTGCAAGGGGCGAGGGGTTCTACTCCAGGTACCTTTTGGTCCCAAAAAAGAGCAGGAGCCCTAAGGCCCATCTTCGACTTGAGAAAACTGAACAAATTCCTAGTGCAGGAGAAGTTCAAGATGCTCTCACTTGGAACATTGCTGCCCTACCTCCAGCAGGGAGATTGGCTATGCTCCTTGGACCTAATGGATGCCTATACCCATATCCTTATTCATTCCAGTCACAGGCAGTACCTGAGGTTTGTGGTTGGGGGCGATCACCGCCAGTATAGGGTACTTCCCCTCAACCTGGCCTCCGCTCTGAGAGTCTTCACCAAATGCCTGGCAGTGGTGGCTGCCTACCTCTGTCTCCAAAGGGCCTTCATCTTTCCATATCTGGATGACTGGCTGATGAAAGGGGATACTGCTTCAGATGTGCAACAGCTCTTGACCTATATCATCCAGGTCCTACAACAGTCTGGGTCCATGATAAACCACCCCAAATCCCACTTCACTCCAACACAGAGCCTGGAGTTCAGCGGGGCTTGCCTGGACATCCTCCAAGCCAGGGCTTTCCTCCCCCTGGACAGGGCAGATCATCTCAGAGCCTTGGTAACTGAGGTGAAACAGCGTCACATGGTGTTGGCGTGGTCCATACTACGCCTGCTTGGCCACATGGCCTCCACTGTCCATGCGGTCCCCAATGCCTGCCTTCACATGCGGGCAGCTCAGTGGTGCCTCTGCTTCCAGTGGGCCACAGGCAGGCTCCGGAACAGGGTATCAGAGTCCCATATGCGAGGACTGACTTCCTGCTTGTTCCTGGAGAAAGCATAGTTACCTGTAACAAGTGTGCTCAAGGGACAGCAGGAATCAGACCTCACAACCCTCCCTCCTCCCCTTGGAGTTGCTGTACAATTTTTGCCATCTTTGGTTGGCTTTAGCTATGTCATCTGAGCAAGATGGCACCCTTGGGTGGGAAGGGGGACCACATATGTGTGGTGGCATCTCTCAAAGGCTTTCTTTGAAAGCTGGGGTGATGCTTCTGTGAGAGCTCTGTCACTCATATGTGAGGACTAATTCCTGCTATCCCTGGAGAACACCTGTTACAGGTGAGTAACCACACTTTAGTGGACTCGGTATCATACTTCTCCTGGATAACTACTGATTTTGTTCCATGTATGTCCCTAACCCTAAATGGATACTGCTGATATGGTCTGGAAAGATTTTCAACAGCACTATCCATTTAATGTAGCTGAAAAATCCATGGCTCGTGCCATCTAAGGGAGTTATAGAGGATGGTAGCCTTATCTTTATAACTCCCTTTTAATATCGGCTCTGCAGAACTTTAGTGAATGGTATAGGCTAATGCTCTTCAGCATTTTTTTTTTTAGCTCTCGATCTTGGCTTTATACTTGCTGTCTTCCAGTAACTTAGCTAGGAGCAGTAAGTACAGATGACTAGAGGCAATAAAATCTAGAACAGGGGTCACCAACCTGCGGCCCACGAAGTCCCTTGGTGCGGCCCGCGAGGCTCTACCCTGGTGCGGCCCGCCAAGGATGCTGCTGAAAGTACCGGCAAATTCATCGACTCCTTCTTCTGCAGCCGTGGCTCCCTGCCTCTTAGGGAACCGCGGCTGTGCTTGTAAAATCATCGCGGAGCCCTTCCTGTCTTGACGGGCTCCGTGCAGCATTGTCCCGCCTCCAAAGGAAGTGGTAAACAACTTCCTTTAGAGGTGGGACAATGCTGCACGGAGCCCGTCAAGACAGGAAGGGCTCCGTGATGATTTTACAAGCACAGCCGCGGTTCCCTAAGAGGCAGGGAGCCGCGGCTGCAGAAGAAGGGAGGGAGCTGACATGGAATAAAAGTACAGGTATGAGCAGTTTTTTTTTCGCGCGCGCGCGCGGGGGGGGGGGGTGGTGTGCGGCCCACGCGTCTGCCGGTAGTCGGCTGTGCGGCCCGCGGCCCTCTGGAGGTTGGTGACCCCTGATCTAGAAGAAAGCATCTTTTTTGGAGGTTAGAACATGGGGGATGGTTGATACAGTGGTAAGATGCATTCTGACACAGCATGGGGTATAGACACATCAGTAACATAATATGCAAAGGAAGTTCCATGCCCTAAAGACTCTGCATTCTAATCATACTGGAACTAAAATAAGTTGATTAGTATACATCAAAGCTTGTGGAATAAGTTATTTATTTAAGCTTCCCAATAGTCAACACTGGTTTAAGGTTACTTGGAAATCTCTATTGCATTATTGATAGGCTCTACCCTATCTGCAGTTTCTAATGATGAGAGAGGTCCTGTGTTGGAGGGTAATGTTGATAATGTAGGATAGCTGGGGTAGTTTGAAACTAGTTAACCAAGGAATACATAGTTATTGTGTTTTGATTATGTTGCCTGTTGACCTCTAGAACTAGAGACATGAAATGAAGCTGCATGGATGTAAACTTTAAAGCAATGTCACAAAATACTTTTTCACAGAAATGGATACCTGAACTGCCCTCCTGATGGAGGTTGTGGGGCAAAAAGAGTGATGGAATTCAAAAAGGCATAGGACAGACATAAAGGATCCTTATATAGCAAAAGGATGGTATCAAAGCAAATTTAAGTAACGTTTAAGTCACAACAAATAGAATGGGGGGGGGGGGCTGCATGGAGCAGTGGATACAACTCTAACCAAAGGCATAGAGGGAAGTAACTTGCACAGAGCTATGGGTACCACCCTTACTGGGCTGACTGAATGAACCATATTGGTCTATCTCCAGGAACAAGCAGGAATGAGTCTTCACATATGGGTACGTCGGTACCGACGGAGCCTGCACGGGAATGCTGCCCAGCTTTCAATCAGAAAGCTTTTGGCAGCATCCCTCGCGCCTGCGCAGTGACTTCCCGCCTTCTCCACAGCCTTTCTTCAGTTTTCGTTTTTCTGCGGAGCCGGCAGGACGTTCTCCTGTCACCGCAGAAACTTTTCTTTTTAATTGCTTTAATTATTTTAATTTTTTGTATTCTTGTGGTCGCGACTGTTTTTCCCTCTACCACCGGTACACCCGGTGGTTTTTGGGCTAAAATCTGTAAAACTTTTCTTCAGTGTTTTTTGCCTTAACTCTGAGGCCTACCAGGCCTTTTTTCATTATGGAGCCTTCTTTTCCTAAGAAGTGCATCCGGTGTGGAAACACCTGTTTCTTTTTAGACACCAATAGTTGGTGTCTCAACTGTGTGGGTCCTGACCCTTTCCCCCCTGACTTGTCAGGAGATAATCTTGTGAGAAAACCTTCAGTATTTAGAGTTTCCCTCGATACCGTTTTTTCTTCGGCAGTGAGGGTACCCGGTTTCTCTACTCCACGGGATCAGGTAACCCAAAAACAGTCTGTTAAGACTAGCCAATGCTTGAGTGGTATGTCCCATGCCCAGCATGGTGACGGCTCCGGCCTTACCCTCAAGAACCAATTGGCATTACCCCTGCGGGAGTCTTCGAGCTCCAAAGCGTTAAAGGGGTTTCAGGATGTTCCTGGGGCTCACCCCTCACAGAACATGCCTGAGCCATGCGCGGAGGTGGTATCCGCTTTGAGCGGTACCGAGCCTCCGGCATCGGCACCGGTGTCGAGTACTCTACTCTTCACCAGGGATCGTCATCGGGCATCCTCGGTACCTTCGGGACCGATCGATACGCACCGCATTGACTTCCCTCAATCTCAGCCATGCTTTGGGACGGTACCGGCGTCGATCGGTTTCGATACCCTAGCATCGGCATCGATGGGTGCTCATGGGGTACCGTCGGTATCGATCGATGTCACCCAGGCTGCCTTAGTGGTATCGGCATCGCCGATCCTACCACCGCCGTCAGAACTGTCGAGACATGCATCGCTAGCCTCGCTCTCTTCGATGCCGAGTCTTGAATCGATATCGAGTCTAGAGGACTGCGTACCTACGCGTCCCGGAACCGACTCTTGTCGTTTCCAAATAGGTAGTTCCGAAGATCCTAGCCATTTATCAGTAGCGATGTTGATGCCTGTTCTTGCACCGATGCCTAGTTTGGAACCCATACCTGGCCTTGGTGCAGTACCTTCTCCGTCCTCTGATACTCAGGCTCTTTCTTTGGCCTCACCCAGAATACTTTCCCTAGGAGATCAGTCTTTTCAGGCTTTTCTCCTGGATATGGCAGCCTTTCTTAATATTTCTATCCCTGGTTGTGATCCTACTCATGGCTCACTGGCACAAATGCAAAATATTCACTTTCCTTTACATCCTGCTCTGCAGGATCTCCTTCTCAGGATATGGAAATCACCCTTATGACTTCCTCAAGTTTCTACTGACCTTGAGGTTAAGTACCGAGTGCCACCCTCTCCAGGATTCCAAAAACCTCAACTTTCTCATCGTTCCCTTGTAGTGGAATCAGCACTGAGAAAAGTTAAGAGCAAGAAGAAGCATTCTTCTTTTCCGCCAGGTCGTTCTTCAAGAACACTTGATGCTTTTGGCCGTCAGGCCTTCCAAAACTCTATGCTGGCTTCCAGAGTGCTCTCCTATATTTTTCATATGAGTCTAACACTCCAGGAAGTCACAGACCAATTGTCTCTTTTGACCCCTTTTTTACCAGAGCCCAAAGCTGCTGATTATTCCTTGCTCATTAATCACAGTCGCAATATATCGTGCTTCTATAGACTCTTTTGAGTCCGTTAGCAGATCCTCCGCTACTGCCATTGCAGCACGTCGCAGAGCCTGGCTTGAGGCTTCAGACTTGAACAAACGGGCACAAACTATACTAGCTCATTCTCCTTGTACAGGGGAAAGTCTTTTCAATAAGGAGGCTTTACGTCAGGTTGCTCAATGCTCCACTGACTCTTTTTCCACTAGAAACCATTCTAAGCCGCCTCCTTCTTCAAAGAGTAGGAAAGGTCCTGCCAAACCTTCTTTCCTTAAGAAAAGAAAGTTTCATTCCTCTCCTGCCCATTATTCGGCTGTACCTAAACAAGAGACGCCTCAACCTAGTCTGCAGTCCTCCAGTTCTGGCCATTCTCCACATTCCCGGCAACCATAGGGACCGGGACTTGTAACTTACACTTTCCTTCTACATCTTAGAAGTTTTTTCAGTGTACTACCCTGTAAAAAAAAAACAAACAAACAATTATTTTGTTCAGGGACTACACACTTCTCCTCTTCTTACTCTCTAGAGGAGCAGTTGTGACTATTACCTGATAGTTCTATCCCAACTGAACATTCTTCCTTCAGTTGACTTCCCCATGGGTACGTCACCCTACAACTACTTAAGGACTTCCATACGGAACTACTTCTCTAGCAAGCTCGTTCCCCAGACAAGGATAGATGATATTCCCTCCTTTTTCTTGTCCGTTTTTTCTTTTTCACGACGGTCTCTTTGCTGTTTCCGGCAGCAGCTCTGCCTGCAGGAGTTACAGTAATTCTCTTACTGAAACTTTATCCAAGTTCCAGTCCCTTGTTCAAATCTTTGTCTACCCTCAGTAGTGATTCCAAGCTGCCTTGGATCCTCCTACTTGTTTAGACTTTCTCACATTATTCTACCCATCTCCTTTCCTAGGATATGGCAACATACCTGACTTTCAGTCAGTTTGTCTCATAGCTCTCCTGCACAATGCTCTCTGCAATCTTCAGAGAAGCTTTCTACTATGGGCACCTTGCTGCAGAGCATTGGTCTTGTCTCTGAAGTTCCTCTTTTACTAGAGAAGAACTTATAACCCTTACTATACTTGAGAGGGTTCTCTGCCCCCCCACCCCCTTTTTAAATTGGGGTGTTAACATGTAATCTCAGTTCTTCTACGAAAAGATCCAAGACATCCACCATGTCAGTGTTCTGTGGAAATCCTGTATTGTTCCTTACAGATTCCTATCTTCATCTGTTCGCACGCGAACATCACGGATAACTAGTGGGATTGCCTTCCGGCATCCCTCAATCCATGAAAATAGATTCTCTATACATATCCCAAGTGGGATCACCCTCTGCTAGGATGCAGAATCTTTTTCTCTTCTATTCCCCATGTACAATCATGGGGCTGTATGGTAGACATGTATCTCAGTCTGTTGTCTTGTATGTAGCATCTCCTTATATGTCTACATACTTATATCATTACTCTGGTGGTGCTAAACCATGCCCCACAAATTTCCATATGCATATATATCTCCTGCATGGGGGGCTTCTCAAGGGTTGGTCAATCGTCTTCATTATCACCCTTACTGTCTATACTACATGTTTTACCTCTTAGAGATTTTAGACAGTCCATTGCCCTATGTCCCATGCCAAATTATGATACAGGACGTGTTAAGCCACAACAACCACTTGGTGCTAACATTTCCCATTTTTTCTTTATGTCCTTGAAGCATCCAGCTTCAATATTTTTTCCTATCTCTCGCCAGCTAGGAAAAACAGTGTACATCTTTATCTTTGAGTACACAGCTGTTCTACTTAGGAATAGGGTTTTTTTCCAGTTCCCCTCTTCCTGCCAGGACTGGGCTAGTTCTCCAACTCCGTCAGTCTTCCTTTAGTCCTCAATGTTAATAACCTTATGCCTAAAGGAGTTTTCAGCTTTTCTCCATAAAGCTTTCCATTGAAGACCTGGCGTCTAATCCTACCCAGTTGACACCTGGATCGTCTACTACCTCCAGGTCTGGACCTTCATCCTCACCACTGGGAGGTCACCTTGAAGATTCAGCCACTGCTTATCCAGTAGACTCCATCCTGCTTCCTACTTCCTACAATACAGTAGATAAGCTGCATATTTTAAGTGTACATTAAATGTGTTTAATGCTACTCATCATATATACCAAGGACTCCTGTACTCTGTACGACCCTCCAGTCCATGGCGATGCTGTTTCTTTCCTCACAGCTCCTTTATTGTCAACTCCTACCCTCCATCCCACATTGGATGCCGGGGATTCCTGGAGACAAAATGCACCCCTGATCCAGGCACTTGCATTTTTATGGGATCGCCCCCTGGCCTCTCCAGCTAGGGAGTCCCCATATGTGAAGACTCATTCCTGCTTGTTCCTGGAGATAGCACAGTTACTTACCTGTAACAGGTGATCTCTGGGAACAGCAGGAATTAGTCTTCACAACCCTCCCACCTCCCCTGGGAGTTGCATCTTCTTAATTTCTATCCTTTTCTCTCCTCGCCTTTGTCTCAGCTCTGAAACTCAACTGAAGAGAGGCTGTGGAGAAGGCGGGAAGTCACTGCGCAGACGCGAGGGATGCTGCCAAAAGCTTTCTGATTGAAAGCTGGGCAGCATTCCCGTGCAGGCTCCGTCGGTACCGACGTACCCATATGTGAAGACTAATTCCTGCTGTTCCCAGAGATCACCTGTTACAGGTAAGTAACTGTGCTTTCTCTGCCATCTTTTACTATATTACTGTGTTGTGATCCTGTGGCCTCCTGGGTTGTTCCTTTGTGACTAGCTTTTAAACTAGAAAATAGGGGAAAGCCGACAGTCACCCAAGAGCGCATGGTTCGGACAAAGGTATCCTTGAAGGATACTACCAAAAGCAGTGAGGTTCCAAAAGGGAGTATAGTAGCCCAAATGCCCTTGAGTAAGGAGCAGACAGAGCATAAAGATTCCCAATTACCCATGCCTACCAATAGCCAGATTAATATTAATAAAATACAGTCTCTAAAATGCTTGTATGCCAATGCTAGAAGTTTAAAGAATAAGATGGGAGAATTAGAATATATAGCACTAAATGAGAGGTTAGATATGATTGCACTCTCAGAGACATGGTGGAAGGAGGATAACCAGTGGGACACTGTGATACCTGGATACAAACTATATCGTAATGATAGAGCTGAACAAATTGGTGGAGGGGTTGCGCTCTATGTTAGAGAGGGCATTGAGTCAGAAAGGATTAAAGTTTTGCAGGGAACAAAATTTGCTGTAGAATCTCTATGGATTGAAATTCCATTTATGAAGGGGAAGGTGATGGCAGTGGGAGTATACTATCGACCGCCTGGCCAGAATGAACAAATGGATGATGAAATGCTCAAAGAAATCAAGGAAGCTAACAAAAGCCACAACAGAGTAGTAATAATGGGTGATTTCAATTACCCCGGTATCGACTGGGACAGTGTCACAGCAGGACAAGCTAACGAGATAAAGTTTCTAGATGAAATAAATGACTGCTTCTTGGAGCAGCTGATTCATGAACCGACCAGAGGGGAAGCCATACTGGACCTAGTCCTTAGTGGAACGCCAGATCTGGTGCAAGAAATAAGGGTGTTGGGACCACTTGGCAATAGTGATCATAGTATGATCATGTTTGATTTAATCAGTGGAGGACAGATAGTAAAGGAATCCACAGTACTACCTTTTAACTTTCAAAAGGGAGACTATGATAGAATGAGGAATATAGTTCGGAAAAAACTAAAAGGAGCGGTTCCAAAGGTTAAAGACTTACAGCAAGCTTGGGTGTTATTTAAAAATACTATCCTCGAAGCCCAGACCAGCTGTATTCCACGCATTAAGAAAAGTGGAAGAAAGTCCAAAAAACTGCCAGCATGGTTTAAAGGTGAGGTCAGAGAGGCTGTTGCTGCCAAAAGAGCAACCTTCAGGAAATGGAAAAAAGAGCCAAATGATGAAAACTGGAAACAGCACAAGCACTGGCAAGTTAAATGCAAAGCATTGATAAGGCAGGCAAAGCGGGAATTTGAGAAGAAACTTGCTACGGAAGCAAAAACACGAAATAAAGACTTTTTCAAGTACATTCGTAGCAAAAGGCCTGTGAGAGAGTCAATTGGACCGTTAGATGATAGAGGGGTAAAAGGGGCAGTAAGAGGAGACAAGGCTATAGCAGAGAGACTGAATGAATTCTTTGCTTCGGTCTTTACTGAGGAAGATGTAGGGATGTTACCCAAGACTGAAGTGGTATTTAAAGGTGATACTGCAGAGGAATTGAGAGAAATATCGCTACACCGGGAAGATATATTACAACTATTTGATAAACTGAATAGTAGCAAATCACCTGGACCGGATGGTATACATCCCAGAGTGTTGAAAGAACTGAAATATGAGATTGCAGACCTGCTATTGGTAATCTGTGAACTTTCATTAAAATCATCTGTAATACCTGAAGATTGGAGGGTCGCCAACGTAACACCAATTTTTAAAAAGGGTTCCAGGGGTGACCTGGGAAATTACAGACCGGTGAGCCTGACGTCAGTACCAGGGAAAATGGTAGAAACCATCATAAAGAACAAAATTACACAGCATGTAGATAGTCATGGCCTAATGGGAGACAGCCAACATGGCTTTAGACAAGGAAGATCTTGTCTTACTAATCTGATCTGTTTTTTTTGAAGGTGTGCATAAACAGGTAGACAAAGGTGAGTCGGTTGATATAGTGTATCTGGACTTTCAGAAAGCTTTTGACAAGGTCCCCCATCAGAGACTTTTGGCAAAGCTAAAAAGTCATGGGATAGGAGGCAGTGTACTATTGTGGATCGGGAACTGGTTAAAAGATAGAAAGCAGAGGGTAGGGCTAAATGGCCAATATTCCCAATGGAAAAAGGTGAATAGTGGAGTACCCCAGGGATCTGTACTGGGTCCGCTACTTTTTGACATATTCATAAATGACCTGGAAAAGGGAATAACTAGTGAGGTTATCAAATTTGCAGATGACACAAAACTGTTTAAAGTTGTTAAAACCCAAGAGGATTGTGGAAAACTGCAGGAAGATCTGGATAAATTGGAAGACTGGGCATCCAAATGGCAGATGAAATTTAATGTGGACAAGTGCAAAGTTATGCACCTAGGAAAGAACAACCCACACTATAGTTACACGATGCAAGGCTCCACATTAGAAACCACCACCCAGGAAAAAGATTTAGGAGTCATCGTGGATAACATGTTAAAACCCTCCGCCCAGTGTGCAGCGGCGGCCAAGAAAGCAAATAGAATGCTAGGTATCATAAGGAAAGGGATGGAGAATAAAACAAAGGATATTATAATGCCTCTGTATCGCTCCATGGTACGACCGCACCTTGAATATTGTGTGCAATTCTGGTCACCGTATCTTAAAAAGGACATAGAGTTATTAGAAAAAGTACAGAGAAGAGCCACCAAATTGGTGAAGGGGATGGAAGGCTACTCCTATGAAGAGAGGCTAAAAAGGTTAGGGCTCTTTAACCTGGAAAAGAGACGGCTGAGGGGAGATATGATAGAGGTCTATAAATTAATGAATGGAGTGGAACGGATAAACGTGGATCAATTGTTTACGCTATCAGAATATAGAAGGACTAGGGTACATGTAATGAAGCTAAGGGGTAAGCTATTTAAGACAAATAAGAGAAAATATTTCTTCACTCAACGTGTAATTAAACTCTGGAATCTGTTACCGGAGGATGTAGTAAGGGCTGTTAGTATAGCTGGGTTTAAAAAAGGTTTGGACAAGTTCCTGGAGGAAAGGTCCATAAACCACTATTAAAAAGGGACCCAGGATATCAATGCTTGACCTAGTACAAGCACTGCAGAACCTGTGTCTGGGGAAACTGCTAGGTACGTATGACCTAGATTGGCCACTGTTGGAAACAGGATACTGGGCTTGATGGACCTCGGTCTGACCCAGTATGGCATTTCTTATGTTCTTATGACTAGTATTCAATAGACCTCAAATACAAATCTTGAAAATAAGGGCAAAATACTCGAAAGGATTGGGGAATTTCTCAGTTTTTCTTTGATTTCCTGGGCTCAGTATAGTGATGACCAAGGCTAGAGCCTGGCTTTAGGAGTGAGATTGTTTGTTTGGGCTGTCTCTTCATATTGAGTGAACATTTGATATGTTTTATTAGCCATCTTTAAGAAATGGTTTGCCCAAGGTGGTATACAGCAAGTTATGGTTGAAACTGAAAAGCAAATTCAGAGCAGAAGATATCTTGGTACCATTTTGCATTGTCATTACATAAATGGTTTTTCTGAAACATCATTCTTAATGCAACATATAAAAGTTTGGATGGGGGGGAGGGTTCCACCTAAAAATCAAGCTAACTGACACCTGCAAAAATATTTGTGTTGCAAAGCATCTTTGTGCAGAAATATTCCTTAGCCCTGTATCTTGGTTCCTCTCCTTTGTGCCACCCTCTCATCCATAAAATGACCTGAAAATGGGAATAACGAGTGAGGAGATCAAATTTGCAGATGGCCCAAACTTACTAAAAGTTGTTAAAACACAAGATGATTGTGGAATAATTGCAAGAGGACCTTGATAAATTGGAAGACTGGATTTCCAAACCATCTTGCGAGACCAGTCCAGACTAGTAGGTTTTGTCCCCCTGCCAACAGATGATGAGATAGAGAAAATTGCAGAAGCTTTGTGATATCACCCTTGGTAGATAATCCTGTATTTTCTCTGTCTCAGCAGATGGACTTTTAGCTCCTGACAGACTGCAAAGAATATTTTCTGTTAGTGCAGCTTTTCTTTAAATTCTTAAATTTCTTTTAAATTTCCTGGCATACTAAGGTGCCTCCTGAGCTTTTCCCACCTTATCTAGGGATTTTCCAGAGGTGCTCCTGATCAGGAAGATCAGTGGAGCACCTCTGAAGGGAAATGCTTCTGTCCATTAGGAGCAGTGCAACCTTCCAGGTCAAATCTCCTTTCAAACAAGGAGTTCAGTCAGGGTATAGTCTACCAGGCTCTTTTTTTTTTCCATGTATAAAGTTTAAAAACAAGACCCCAATTTGAAGGCTCCAGCATCTAAGAACTGTTCTCTGGGAACAAGCAGGAAGCCAGTCCACATATGGGTTGCCTGCGTGGAACAAATCCCCAGCTTTCAAAGAAAGCATTTGGGATTTGCCTCCACGCATGTGTGGTCCGCTTCCCGCCTAAAGGGGCCATCTTGTCCAGTCTTCTTTTATCCGTGGAGCCCTTCAGACGTAGTCTCTGTCCTGGAAAAAGTGTTTTTCTTCCAGCTAGCACCGGTACCCTTCCCGCCCGCCCCCGGTATCGGGTCGGCTCTCTTTTATTTTTGGGCGTTCCTGCCCTTGTTTTTCCCTCGCTGGCGGCTTAAAGGTCTTTGACCTTGCAGGGGGCCTTTTTCCCTCCATGGCTACCAGCGGGTTCAAAAAGTGCGACAGGTGTGGTAAAATTATGTCCCTCACCGATACGCATGACTGCTGCCTCGGCCCGGACCATGACCCAGCGGTTTGTAGCCTTTGCAAACTTATGTCTTCGAAGGCCCTGAAGAGCCGCCAGCAACAGCATGAAAGAACTTTCCCTGATTCCCCTATGCCTCCAAAAGCCAGGACCTCGTCCGAGGCCTCCATGCCCCGGGAGGAGCGCTCCGAACCTGAGCGGCGTCAGGGGGACCTCAGAGAGGGAGTCCCCCTCGAGGGAACCCAAAAGGAGAAAATCCTCGACTCCTGCATCTCTGGATGGTTCAGAAAGACCAGGTCCCTCGCGGGCTGGTCACGGAGCCCCGAGCATCAACCCGAAGTGTCGGGGAAGGAGCGTCCAATCAAGCCCTCTCGGAAGGAGCTGGCCACGGACCGGCCCTGGCCAGTGCATCCAATCCTAGTCGAGGACTCCCCTCCAGGGGAACCGGTGTCGGCCCCGATTCCATCGGCGCCTGAGCCGGATGCTGCGAAACCTCCTGAGCTCAGGTCCAGGATGGATTCCTTGGAACGCAGGATCATTGTCTTCCTGAAGCAGCAAAGGGCACTAGTATCCAGTACGTCCGGTTCCTCTGCCCTGACCACTGGGGACTTGACAACGAAGTCTACCCCAGAGGCCGTGCCGATCCTCGAAGTCCTATGGACCCGAGTAGATCCTCAGCCTAGGTCCTGCTCGATCTCCTGTTCTTCCAGACAGAGATAGTCACCGGCAAGCCAACGAGTGCCGGAGCATTCCGACCCCTCGGGGCCCGAGGACTGCCACCTGTTCTCCTCGGATGCCTCGGTCTGGGAGTCAGGACGAGGTGTCTCTGGACACTCGCCTTCACCGGGTTGTTCCATCCATTTCCCCGGTGTCGGAGCCTCGGAGGAGATCTCCCCCGAGGACATGGTCTTTCGAAACTTCATTCGAGATATGTCCAACGCTTGGACTTTTCCAACGGAGCCCGAAGAGGATCCTCGAGCAGATGAACTCGTGATCCTCCAATATGAGGCCCCTCCTCAGGAAACCCTCACGGTGCCCATTCCTCCCATCCTGGAGCGCCTTATGCTCCGCATGTGGGAAACACCAGTGTCGACACTGGTGATTAGCAAGCGGCTGGACTCGATGTACCGAGTCCGCCGGAGTCCCGGGTTTCAAAAGTCTCAATTGCCACATAATTCCATGGTCATGGAATCGTCCATACATCACCTAGAGTCAGAAGACGCACTCCTCAGTACCATCTGGCAGGGAGGCCCGCACCTTGGATGCCCTCAGCAGAAATGTTGCCATGGCGCGATGCTGAATGGCCAAATCCATGCCTATCAGCTGTACATGGGCATGTACCTAAGAGACCTAACAAAAGAGATCGCCAGGTTCTCGACTGGTCTCACTGAGGAGCCCTTGCAGCGCATCAGTGCCCTATCCAGAGCCATCGGTGAATGCTCCAAATTTATGTCTCGAGCGGCCTACGATGGGTTTGAGTTGGCGGCCAGAGTAGCTGCGGCAGGCATTGGTGCACGCTGCCAAGCCTGGCTTCAGTCATCCAACCTCGAGCAGTGGGTACAAGACAAGTTGATCGATGACCCATGCCGGGGGGAGAATCTATTCGGCAGGCCCATGACAGAAAAGGCCACCAAACTGGAGACCGAGTTCATGACGAGGACTAGGCTTTCTAAAAAGACCTCGGCCCCTACCCGAAAGAAGGGCTCGGGAAAAGTTCTTCTACCCGAGGAAACCCCCTGCTTACCGGGATTACCTCCCTTATCAGGCCTCCACAGCGCCCCAACAGGGGCATCAGGCCAAAGGGCAGGGACATGGTTTGCGTAAGCCGAAGGCCCCTAAGCCCCCGGCTCAACCAGGGGGAAGCTTTTGACTCTTACAGCATGGCCCCTTTCTACAGTGAGGCCAGGCAGCCTACAGGAGGTTGACTCTCCCTGTTTGCCCACAGGTGGGGAACCATCACCACCGATGCCTGGGCATTACAGGTGGTCAAGGAGCGTTATCTCCTTCGCCTAGCCAAAGTGCCTCCATACTACTTTCCCGGAGAGCCCTCCTGGCCTCCCCTACACCAGGACCTCTCTTGAAAGGGTCTTCTCAAGGACAGAGCGGTGGAACCAGTGCCCCATTATCTCAGGGGCAAGGGGTTCTACTCCACATACTTCCTTGTGCCAAAAAGGTCGGGAGCCTGAGGCCCATCCTCGGCCTCCGCAACCTCAACAGATTCCTGGTGCGGGAGAAGTTCAGGATGCTTTCGCTTGGAACATTGCTGCCTTACCTCCTCCAGGGAGACTGGCTATGTTTTTTAGACCTAGACCTAGACCTAAAGGATGCTTACACGCACATACTAATCCACCCAAACTACAGGCAATACCTACGCTTTGTGGTGGGGGGCCTTCACTTCCAATACCGGGTACTGCCCTTCGGCCTTGCCTCGGCCCCCAGAGTATTCACGAAGTGCCTAGCGGTAGTTGCTGCCTTTCTCAGGCTTCAGGGGATTTTCGTCTTCCCCTACCTCGACGACTGGCTCATCAAGGGCAGCTTAAAGGAAGGGGTGGGTGAGGGGTGGAGTTTAAGGGAGGGGATAGAGTTAGCATGAAAGAAAGGGGTGAGACATAAGAGAAGGAGCTGTGCTAAGAGTGGAAGATAAGGAAAGTGGGAGAGCACAAGGAAAGGAGAAGGGTTAGGGAAGGACAAGAGACTGTGAGTGCATTAAGGAAGAAGGGAAGGGAGGGAGTCAAAGGTCAGAGAGAATGAAAAGGCGGTTAGTAGGGGAGGAAGAGTACATAGGATGTGGAGTGCGGTGGAGGGGAAAAAGGGATAGTGTAAGAGAGAGAGAGAAGTGAAAAATAGGAAATGAGAATAGTGCAAGAGGATGGAAGGGACAAGGAATAGATGCAGGAGGACAGGAGAAAGTGCAGACGCACACCTACCACTCCAACACACATGGATACACAACCGCCCCTGACACACATCCACCTATACCATCTCAACACACTCACATTCACACACTAACACAGCCCCTCCCCCCCGATGCACATACATGCACAGTCATCAAGATACACAAGAACAAAGACACCAGCATACACGTACATGTATACCCCAGCACTCCCCATGACAAACACACACATGTGCATGCAGCCCCTGACAGTTGACATGACACACACACACAAACATGTACCCTCCACATGCCTGATTCTGCAAATGAAGGAAATACTGTACCCTGTAAGTGTACGCTTTTCGACTTGCTGAGGGGAAATATGATAGAGGTCTATAAAATAATGAATAGAGTAGAACAAGTAATCGTAGATCGGTTGTTTACTCCATCAAGAAGTAGAAAGACATGCAGTGAAACTACAATGTAGCACATTTAAGACTAATCTGAGAAAATATTTTTTCGTTCAGTGAGTAATCATTGCCAGAGGCTGTAGTAAAAGCTGTTAGTGTAGCTGGGTTTAAAAGAGGTTTGGACACATTCCTGGAGGAAAAGTCCACTAACTATTATTAAACAGAACCAGGGAAATCCACTGCTTACCCCTGGGATAAGCACATGGAATCTATATACCTTTTGGGAACCTGAATTGACCACTGTTGGAAACAGGATACTGGGCTTGATGGACCTTTGGTATGACCCAGAATGGCATTTCTTATGTTCTTATGTAAAATTCTCACACCTCCTCTCTTTTTAATTTAATTACCCTGTCTTCAAACAATCTCGTGAGTGATGTGACTCCCCAGCAGAGTTCTTTCAAGTTGCTTGCAGGCAGCCTGGGCAATTCTCTGACTTGTCTCCCCACCAAAAGAGAAAATGATATCACATGCAGTCATGAAGACAAAACAATAGGGCTACATGTAAGATCTTTACTTAGTATCAATGCAATTGGCTCTGGAGCATGACACAGAGTTTATTTTCAGTGGTCACATGGTTATGGACTAGAGAGAGCATGATGACAGAATAGCATCAGAGCTGCCCTGCAGCAGCAACTGGGAATCCACCATGGCAGGGCGACCATAGCTGGGAGGGCGCATTATCCAGTCCTCAGTCCACCTCTCTTTTACTCCATCTACCTACCACTCTTCAACTCTCACCCCAATCCTCCCATTCCCTACCTCTTCTTCCCTGGTCCATTATTCCCCAGTCTTTCACTCACTCTCTTTCTCCTCTCCATGTCTAACATTTCTGAGCCCCAGTCCAGTGTCGCTCTCTCTATCTCCCCCATCCAGTATCTCTGCTGTCTCTCCCTATCCTTCCATGTCTGCCCTCTCCCT
This sequence comes from Ichthyophis bannanicus, assembly GCA_033557465.1. NCBI lineage: Eukaryota > Metazoa > Chordata > Amphibia > Gymnophiona > Ichthyophiidae > Ichthyophis > Ichthyophis bannanicus. Next base: position 593,157,411 of record CM066032.1, read on the forward strand.
TTCTATCCCCCTGCATTCAGCATCTCGCTCATCTCCATAGCATACCATTCCCTCCCTATTACTCCCATGTCCAACATCTCTCCATCTCATTCTAAACCTATTTACCCATGTCCACCTTCTCCCCTCTCTCTCTGTATTACCCCATGTCCTGCATTTCCTACTCTTATTATCCATGTTTCCAACATCTCCCCTCTATCTCTCTCTGTCCCTCGCCCCTCATATTCAGCATTTTCCCATAGTCTCCCTATAACCCCCTGTCCTGCATCACCACTCCATCTCCCCTGCTTGCTTCTCCCTATTCCCATTCCCCCTATGCCCCCTTCCTATGACCAGTATCTCTCCTCATCTCCCTAGCCCCCATCTCTAGCTTGTCCTCTCTGCCTACCCATCTGCCCCCCCCTGTATCCAGCATCTGCCTTCTGTCTCCCTGTGTCCCTCCATGTCCAGCATATCCCCTCCCCCTCCCCCCCCCCCCCCCCCCTCTTTGTCCACCATCTGTCTTGCAATGTGTAAGAGACAGAGTTTGCCCATGGGAACAGCATATGCTGCTGGCAGGGCTGTGAAAGGCTGCACTTGTGGATCAGAGAGACAGAGCCTGCCCATGGGAGCAGCATGTCCCACAGGCAGGGGCCGTGCAAGCTGTGATTGCGGTCCCGAGAGGCAACACAGCTCTGTGGGAACAGGCTCCGCCTCTCTGGGCCGAGATCATCGCCTTGCACAGCCTCTGTGGGACATGCTGCTCCTGCATGCAGGTTCTGCCTGTCCGGGTCATACTTGTCATCCTGCTTGGGTGGGGCTGCTAGTGTCGGTGCCCCCCTGACATCAGTGCCCCCCTCCCCCCACCGTGCTTACCCGGCTTACCAGGTAGCACCAGCCCTGGAGAGTGGTAACCTTGACACATGCCCCTTTGTAATGAGAAATCCAAAACAGACCAAAAAGTCCCCTCTGTGGCTTACACACTAATTTTTGTCGGAGCGTATCAACTCAGTGTCTAAGGGAGAAACCAAAGACACCACCGTAATTGCTCCTTTTTATTCTTTAAGTTTTAAAAAACAAAACAGTCCAAACTTAGCTGTTTTTCCAAGAGCACCGCCAAAGCACATCCAATGAACGACGTGGCTCACGTTTCGGGTTTTCCCCAACGAGCAAGAAACCCTGCTTCAGAATCGCCATTTGTCGTTCCATCTGACCTGAAGCAGGGTTTCTTGCTCGTTGGGGAAAACCCGAAACGTGAGCCACGTCGTTCATTGGATGTGCTTTGGCGGTGCTCTTGGAAAAACAGCTAAGTTTGGACTGTTTTGTTTTTTAAAACTTAAAGAATAAAAAGGAGCAATTACGGTGGTGTCTTTGGTTTCTCCCTTAGACACTGAGTTGATACGCTCCGACAAAAATTAGTGTGTAAGCCACAGAGGGGACTTTTTGGTCTGTTTTGGATTTCTTTTTTGTTAGTTTTGAGCTTAATCCAATCGGGTCCTTTTTCTTCTCCCTTTGTAATGAGAAGCATTCAGTGCATTTTCCATTATTCAGCAGCTGTGCTTTTGGATTCAAATATACAAACTTTACCTTGCTTAAAAACACTCCCCATATCCCAAAGGTTTCTAAAGACCTTAAATAAATATTCCCATGCTACATTATCAAATGCCTTTTGTAGGGCCGGCGCTACCATTAGGCAAACTAAGTGATAACCTAGAGTGCCAATGGTGCAAGGGCGGTTCACTGCTGCTGCTGCTGCTGTCCCTCTCCTAGACCAGCAGTGGTGGCGATGACTTGAAACAGCACCACAGTACTTACCAAACCTCATATATGGGAAGACCTCTGGTGGTTCATTTTGAATGCCATTCCCCCTAATGTGCAAAATTATACATGCAGCCTACCAGCCAGACGTGAACAACAATGGAGTTTTGAATTGCAGACTTTGATACCTTCAGGTTTGAATGAAGATATAAAGTGTTTTTCTATAATATAGTGCCTGGTGAACATACTTTAAGTCTAATATATGTGAGCCTTTAACACCATTGATATGATTTTTTTTCAGATCGGCTTGTTACAGAGAGCTGTAGGGCAAATATACCTTTAAGATGTTTAAATCTGCCTTGCTGATGTAGCTTTCACCTATTGCACGTTTGTTTTAAGCACAGGAAGACAGCATCTATGAAATCGTGGCCAGAACAGAAGTTTGTACACTGATGTGTTTGGTTTTGTGTGATCTGTGCAAATGTGAAGTTTGCAGCAGAAAGTAAATAATTTTTCCCTTGATGCAGATGGAGAAACCAGATGAAATTCAAGTTGGGAGAACGCTGAAATCATTTTAGCCACCTAGCAGACTTGCAATTTACTCTGTGAGCCATTGTATATATTAAGAAAGTGGCTGAATAACTGGAACAGCTCTCCTCATCAGACTAACAGCCAGTAGAAGCAGAGTATTTAGTTATGTCAGACCCTTTCTGTGGAACTGGCAACTGAATCATGCAATACTACTAGCTACTTGTCATTTAGGAAGGTGCTCAAGGCCTGGTTGTTTACCCAGCCTTATGGTTATCAGGTATACGTATTTGGGTGCTAATTTGTCTTTTGAAAGCACTGATGTTTTAATATACTGATTTTTTAAAAATTATTTTAATGCGGTAATTGCATTACTCATTTGTATTTTCTATAGCACTTCAATGCTTGCAATGAGAAGTATATCAAGTCAATAAATCAAACTAAAGAAGTTACCATAAGAAACCTTTGGATAGCTCAAAGTCTGTCATTACTCTGCAGTCTATTTAACTTTTTCAAAATGAATTTGATAGTTGCCCTAGCCATATGAAGGGTTGAAATGAAGAAACAGCATTCTGGGAGGACACCCCCATGCATTCACTACAGTAGATGGTGGCAATGTATTACAATGGCTTGCAGTAAAACGTTTTGTTCTTTTTTAACAGAAATGCGTTCCCTGCACAGAACAGGTGGTAAAACCTCCGAGTGACATCACAGATGTTAATCATTTCCCCAGAATGATTCCTAACTGATGGCAGATCAAGTCACAAGCTCTCTATTAGCTGGGCGGCACAGTACAACAAATTACTGTGAGCTAAAAATACTTCACAGCAGCTTTTCAGTTCCCCCACCAGTTCTGAGGTTTTTCCCAATGCTTTTCATTCAGCCAAAGGAAAGTCCTGCTCTGTTTCCTTGAGCCCTCAAGTAGCTGGTAGTAAGTGTACAGACCAAGCAGTACTATCTAATGGTATCCTGGATGGAAACTTCAGGGTCAGACATTCAATGGCCGAAAGCTACAGAAAGGTTCTGTGTTGGTTGTGAGAATGAAGGAGGTAAGTCTGTGGATTATTTTTGTAAGGTCATATTGGAACAGTGGCAGTGTCTTATTGTGAGCGTCTACCATCTATGTGGCATAAGACACATTTATTTATCATGGATGAAATTAATACACACACAAAAGAGGTTCTGATTTATTGCAAGTTCGGAAGATACTAATCAGATAATAGTTATTCTACATCATAGGAGGGAAGCATTTTAAAAGATTTTCCTGTGGGTAAACTGCTGGTAAAAGGCTGGTTGAAATTCCTCCTCCCACCACTGCAGGTAATGTACTTATATTAATCACAATGTGGATGCTTTCACCCTTAATCTAAAAGGGATAGGATTAGGTTGGGGGGAGGGAAACATGTAGGTGCAAATGTATGCATGAACCTCACTTTATAAAATAGCAGTGTACCGATGCACCACACTGTAGGCGCAGCAGGTACACGTGCCCTAGAGCAGATGTACCTTGCTGCACATAGATCAGCACAGGGACACACGCTCTTCATAGTATTCTATTACGTACACATGTCTTTCAAGGTCTCAGCATTGCTCTGCCCACACCTCACCCCATACAGGCCCCCACCATGCACACGCAATGGGCACTTCTGTGAACACTTACAGAATAGCAACCAGTCAGAGCATGCATGGAAATGCCCATTTGTGTGCACAGGTCCTGTAAAATAGGGACTTGCATGTATAAAAGGCATGTATCCTTCTGTGAAGCCCTTACAAAATCAGCCCCACAATTTTATTTTTTACTAAAATTAATGAAAGAAGAATTAAAAAATGTACATTTTTCTCATTAATCATGCAAGTTTATCCACATCAATATCATTCACATCCACAATGATCCGGCTTACAAACTCTTTCTGGAAAATAATCAAAGTGACTTACAATAAAAACAATAAAAATGCATTTAAAGTTATACGTATATTCTGAAGTGAGAAAAGTATTAGTACTGAACATACATATATAACCTTAAATGAATAAGTTATCCATTTAAGGTTATATCTGCTCTATGACTGCTGCTTAGATGTATAAATTACATGGAGAGGGGCTGAATTTTTCTGCTCTCCATATACATTTCTCCTTCACCTATGGTTCTCCAGGACCAAGCAGGAAGTCAGTCCTCACATATGGGTGACGTCAGCGCCGACGGAGCCCCCGTGCGGAGCATTTCCCCAGCTTTCAAAGAAAGCCTTTGGAAATTGCAGCGCGCATGCGCGGTCCCCTTCCCGCCCAAAAGTGCCATCTTGCTCAGTCTTCTTTTTTCCGCAGAGCCCGACGGACGTAGTTCGTTTTTCGCCGAGGAAAAAGTTGATTTCCCTGTTTTTTCGGTTTTTGTCCTTTGTGACTAGCGTTCGCGCCATTTTTCTTTTTTCACTGCAGCCCTGTCTTTTGACCTCGCAGGGGCCCTTTTTCCCCCGGGTTTAAAAAGTGTGATCGGTGTAAGAAACTTATGTCTCTTACCGACACACATGACTGCTGCCTCCGCTGCCTCGGACCCGATCATGACCCGATGATCTGTGGTCCGTGTGGCAAAATGTCCTCGAAGGCGTTGAGGAGTCGGCAGCACCAGAAGGATAGGATCTTCTCTGACTCCGCGTCCGGACGGGCCCGGACCTCGTCAGAGGCCTCGACGTCTCGGGACTCCGGCCCCGAGCAGCGTCGGGGTACCTCTGAGCGGGCGTCTCCTTCACGGGAACAGCGCAGGAAGAAGAAACCCGTGAGGGCGGCGTCGGTGGACACTCCTGGTTCCTCGAGGGCCAGGTTGCATAGCCCCGATAGCCTCTCGGAGTCGGAGAGGCCTGCCAAGCATCCTCGTATCGAGATGGAGTCTCCTGGACACGTGAGTGCTGTAGTCCTCGTGGACTCTCCTCCAGGGGAGCCGACGTCGGGCCCGACGCCGTCAGGGCCCGAGTCGGGGGCTGCTGGGTCTCCTGAGCTTGGACTCAGGTTGACGGCCTTGGAGAGCAGCCTCGCTGCCTTCATGGAACAGCAGCGGGCATTGATCGCCAGTCTCACCGGTGCATCTGCCCCGACCACCGGGACATCGACGTCCAAGTCGACCCCGGAGGCCGAGCCGATCCTCGAGTCCATGCGGGCTCGAGTCGATCCTCGGCCACGGTCTCCCTCGGCCTCCCGTTCGGGACCGAGGTCGTCGACGCCGGTACCCTCAGCGTCGGGGCGGATGGCATCGGTGCCCGCCCGACCGGAGCCGCTCGATTCCTCCTCCGAGGAGTTGGGCTGGGAGACGGAGGACGAAGAGTCACCCGACACTTATCGGACTCGGTGTGTCCCATCGGACTCGCCGGAGTCCGAACCTCAGAGACGATCCCCACCGGAGGATACCCGGTTCTCGGACTTCGTGCGGGATATGGCCAAGGCCTTGGCCTTCCCCGCGGATCCCGAGGAGGAGCCTCGAGCCGAGGAGCTCGAGGCCCTCCAGTATGACTCTCCCCCAAAGGGGGCCTTTACTGTACTGGTTCCTCCGATGCTGGAGCGGCTGCTCTTCCGCATGTGGGAGACCCCGGCCTCGACGCCGGTGTTAAGCAAGAGGGTCGATTCCATCTATCGAGTCCGCAAGAGCCCCGGGTTCCAAAAGGCACAATTACCGCACCACTCCATGGTTGTGGAATCGGCCATGCATCGACTGAAAATTCAGAAGATGCACTCCTTGGTGCCTCCCGGCTGGGAGGCCCGGAACCTGGATGCCCTCGGTAAGAAGTGCTTCCAAGGCTCTATGCTTGCTTGCCGTGTCCAGACATACCAGCTCTACATGGGCATGTATCTCCGAGACCTGGCAAAGGAGATTGCCGGGTTCTCTGCTGGTTTCTGCGAGGAACCTTTGCAGCGGTTCCAAGCCTTGTCCACTGGTATTCGAGAGTGCTCAAAGTTTATCTCTCGAGCAGCCTACGATGGCTTCGAGGCTTCGGCCCGAGTAGCCGGGGCCGGCATCGGTGCCCGCCGACAGGCTTGGCTACAGTCATCCGACCTCGAGCCATAGGTGCAGGACAAATTGGTTGATGTCCCCTGCCAAGGTGAAAACCTCTTTGGCAAGCCCATGGCTGAGAAGGCTGCAGAACTCGAGATCGAGACTCTGACCTGGACTAGGCTGTCCAGAAAAACCTCTGCCCCTTCTCAGAAAAAGAAGGGCTCGGGAAAAAAGACCTTTTACCCGAGGAAGTCATCTGCCTATAAACAATACCCTCATTATCAGGCCTCTGCAGCTCCCCAACAGGGTCAGCAGGCCAAGGGGCAGGGTCATGGGCCCCGTAGGCAGAAGGCCCCCAAGCCACCAACACCGGCCCCTGCTCAGCAGGGTGGGAGTTTTTGACTCAGAAGGCATAGCCTCTTCTCCTCAGCTGGCTCACATCAGCACAGGAGGCCGGCTGGCCCACTTTGCCCCCAGGTGGTCAGCCGTCACATCAGATACCTGGGTGCTCCATATAGTCCACAAGGGCTATCTTCTCCATTTTCACCAGGTACCTCCCTCCTATTTTCCAGGGGAGCCTCCAAGACTCCCTCTGTACAGGGACCTACTCCTTCAAGAGTTAGCAAGTCTGCTAAAGGACCAGACTGTGGAACCGGTGCCCCACCACCTGAGAGGTCACGGCTTTTATTCCAGGTACTTTCTGGTACCAAAAAGAACAGGAGGCCTCAGACCCATCCTAGACTTGCGCAACCTCAACAAGTTCCTGGAGAGGGAAAAGTTCAAGATGCTTGCCCTTGGAATCCTGCTGCCCTACCTCCAGCAGGGAGATTGACTATGCTCCTTAGATCTAAAGGATGCTTATACTCACATCCTTATTCATCCAGACCACAGACAATATCTCAGATTTGTTGTGGGGGGAAACCACTACCAGTACAGAGTACTACCCTTTGGCCTAACCTCCGCTCCCAGGGTGTTCACCAAGTGCCTGGCGGTGGTGGCGGCCTACCTGAGGCTTCAAGGTCTTTTTGTGTTTCCATACCTGGACAACTGGCTCATAAGGGGCCAGTCTTCCCAGGAGGCCAGTCAAGCCACCCTTCGCACTGTGGCTCTGCTTCAGCACTTGGGGTTTGTCATAAACTTCGCAAAGTCCACTTTGCTCCCGTCCCAGAACTTAGAATTCATAGGAGCAAGGCTAGACACTCTTCAGGCGAAGGCTTTTCTGCCAGTGGACAGGGCCTACAGGTTGATGGATGTAGCCAGGCAGTTTCACAGCAATTCCCTGGTCTCCACCGGGCAATTCCTGAGACTTCTCGGCCATATGGCTTCCACAGTTCATGTAACCCCCAATGCCCGCCTGCACATTCGGCCTGCTCAGTGGAGCCTTCGAACTCAGTGGCATCAAGCCACAGGGAGCCTTGCAGACTCGGTGAGAATATCCACCCTGCTCGTCTCCTCTCTACAATGGTGGCTTCATCTTCCGAATCTGGTACTCGGAGTGGGTTTTCAATCCCCTCCGCATTCTCAAGTGCTGACGACAGATGCTTCTCTTCTAGGTTGGGGAGCACATTGTCAAGGGGCATGTACTCAGAGTCTCTGGACCCCTTGGGAGGCTGCACAGCAGATAAACTTCCTGGAGCTACGGGCAATACGCCTAGCTCTGAGAGCCTTCTCCCACCTCACATCTCACCAGTCTGTACTGGTCCAGACGGACAATCAAGTTGCCATGTTCTACGTGAACAAAGAAGGAGGCACGGGCTCCTTCCTTCTCTGTCAGGAGGCACAACGACTATGCTCTTGGGCAGTCAATCACGGAATCCTCCTCAAGGCTGTCTACCTCCCAGGTCAAGAAAATTACCTGGCGGACAGACTGAGCAGGATCCTGCAACCACACGAATGGAGATTGAATCCGTTGGTGGTTCAGCAGATCTTTCTCAGGTGGGGCCTCCCCACCATGGATCTTTTCGCCAGTCCTCTGAACCGGCAACTCCCGAGATTCTGTTCCAGACAACCGCATCCTTTCAGAGTAGCAGCGGATGCCTTTCTGATTCCGTGGTCCCAAGGCCTACTGTATGCGTTTCCTCCCATGCCACTAGTGTCCCGAACGCTGTTCAAGGTCCTCAAGGACGGGGCCTCAATGATTCTGATAGCCCCCAGGTGGCCGAGGCAGGCCTGGTTCCCACTCCTGCTGCAACTGGCGGTGGACACTCCTCTTCCTCTGGGGATTCAACATGATCTCCTGTCTCAGGACCAGGGGTCTCTCTTGCACCCCAACCTCCAGTCCCTTCATCTGATGGCCTGACTGCTGAAAGGGTAGTCCTGGCTCCCCTACTACTGCCTAGAGAGGTGAAAGATGTAGTCTTAGCCTCTAGGCGGCAATCCACCAGGAAATCCTATGCTCTTAAGTGGCGTAGATTCTCCGCATGGTGTGCTCAGCACAGCGAGAATCCCTTCTCGTGCTTGGTAGCGGTAGTATTGCAGTATTTGCTTTACCTCTCCAAGCTAGGCCTTAAGTCCAACTCTGTCAGGGTTCACCTCAGTGCTCTCTCAGCGCACCACTCGCCGGTGGACGGGAGGCCTCTTTCCAACCACCCTTTAGTGGCTTGTTTTCTCAGAGGCCTCCTCCTGCTTAAGCCTCCTTTGCGTCCACCGGCCCCTGAGTGGGATCTGAATGTGGTCTTACAGCGGATTACTTGTCCGCCCTTTGAACCTATGGCTACCTGCCCTCTCCGTTTTCTCTCCTGGAAAACCTTGTTTCTGGTAGCTCTTACCTCTGCTAGGCGAGTGAGTGAACTTCAGGCACTAGTGTCTGATCCCCCTTACACTAGGTTCTACCAGAATAGGGTAGTCTTATGGACTCACCGAAGTTTCTCCCTAAGGTTGTCTCCCCTTTTCACCTCAATCAGGAGGTGATTCTTCCGACCTTCTTTCCCAGGCCACATGCCAACCGGGCTGAGATGGTCCTGCATACCCTGGACTGTAGGAGGGCGTTGTCCTTCTACCTTGACCGTACGCGGGAGCATCGAAGGGCTGTTCAGCTCTTCGTATCTTTTGACCCCAATAAATTGGGGTTACCTGTTTCCAAGCGTACTTTATCCATATGGGTCGCTGACTGTATCGCCTGGGCTTATGGGGCACCCGGCCTCTCGTTGGAGGGTCGAGTCACGGCTCATCGTGTCAGGGCGAAGGCTGCGTCAGTGGCTCATCTCCGCTATGTTCTGTTGGCAGACATCTGCCGGGTCGCTACTTGGTCTTCAAGCCAGACTTTTGTGGCCCATTACTGCCTTGAGAGGGAGTCCCACAGGGACAGTGCTTTCGGACAGGCAGTACTCCATAATCTCTTTGGGGTTTAGGCAACTCCTACCCTCCGGCCCTGGTGTTGGGCTACCGGTCGGGGGCGTTCTCAGAGAAGATTCCTTCCTTACGTACTGACGAGCTAGAGGGAGCTCATTTTTTTCGCTTGAGGTCTCCGGTAGCCTTAAGCTGGGGAGTCACATATGTGAGGACTGACTTCCTGCTTGGTCCTGGAGAAAGAGTAGTTACTCACCTGTAACAGGTGTTCTCCAGGAGCAGCAGGAATCAGTCCTCACAACTCTCCCTCCTCCCCTTGGAGTTGCAGTCATATGATTTATTTTTGCTATTTTGCTGTCTTTTAGCTATGTCATCAGATTGAGCAAGATGGCACCCTTGGGCGGGAAGGGGACCGCGCATGCGCGCTGCAATTCCCAAAGGCTTTCTTTGAAAGCTGGGGAAATGCTCTGCAAGGGGGCTCCGTCTTCACCCATATGTGAGGACTGATTCCTGCTGCTCCTGGAGAACACCTGTTACAGGTGAGTAACTACTCTTTCTCCTCTTTAACACAGATAAATTCTGGCTATTTAGTGGCCTAAATGGACAGATGTTATGTACTCCATGGGGGTGAGGAAATGTTTACTGCCAACCACATCATTGCTTTTGAACATCGCCCCTCTCATGTTTAAAGCAGCAATTAAGTCAGCTGATCGCTATTAGTATGATTGCCAGAATGCATAGGGCCCAGTGCTAATAAATTCAGTTAGAACATATTTGCTCGAAAAGCAATATTGCATCCATCTTTCATCTTATTTGCAAAAGAGGCAGCCGCCAAGAACGTTTATGATCATTGAGAGGGCAATTTTAAAACTAATTTTGCATGTGAAGCAACTTTTTACCTACAGAAATAGGCACTTGTGAAAATGTGTGACGGATAGAAGTATGTGCTATTGAGGCGTCAGCATTCCTGGGGCAGAGATTGGGTGATGCAGGAGAGGAGTATGCTAGACAATGTGTGTGCCTTAGAAGGCCATTTCTGCCTAGGTCTCATAGCAAGCGTAAAGGATTGTGCATCCTTGCCAGCGGAGTAATGTTATAAAGGCACTTAGGCACATCTGTTATTTTCATACAATAGGTGCAATATATATGCCTTTGTGTCTCCACAGATTAGGCACCTTCATTTAAAATTACTCTGCATATATGCTTTCTGTTGATAGAACTGGTACATACTATATTTCTGAGCATTGGAAAAAAATGCATGCATTTTATTCTTCCCCTTTCCTTTTTAACCCCATGATTCATGAGGTTTAGATGAATGTTTTGTTGCTCCGTCACAAGCATTTATGTTGCAACTGGATTTCCCAGATGAAATCTAGGTGCATATTCTTCAAGGACTTTGCTAAGTATTTCAGTAGGTGAGATCTTTCACCAGCCAGAAAGCATACAGCTGGTTTGTCAGTTCAGCGAGCTGAGCTGATCAGATGTGATACATCACTTTGGAAAAATTACTCATTAAAAGGGTTATAATCTAGTTCATGTTCTAGAGTTTCTAATGTGCATTTTCAGTAATTGGGCCCCAGTGCATAAAATGGGATAATTAAAATAATGCACATTAATGCAGTTAATACATGCTAACGTGCTAGTGCACATTAGTAACTCTAGCTGATAATTTGTAGCTTGGTTCACTCAAATTATTGTTGGCATTTGGAATGTAAATAGAGAGAAAATCCCAAAGAGCAGCTGTCAGAAAAAGAAATATTCTAGAGATATTTGGCTTAAGGGTCCAATATTCAGCAGTGGTGGCTAGCTGTCACCACTGAACCTAAGACTGGGATATTCAATGCCGGGGATGTTTCCGGCCTCTGGCATTGAATATCTGGGTCAGCTGGATAGCAAAGAAGCTGACCAAGCAACGGCGGTATTCAACCGCTGCCTGGTTAGCTTGTGCAGTGAATCTTAGGCCACACTTTAAGGTACATACAGGAACTTTCACTGCTTATTGATAACCAGGCAGCAGCTGAATATCGCCGCTGCCTGGTTATTTATTTATTTTATTTAACAAGTCTTATATCCCGCTTTTTCCTTCAATCAAAGCGGTCACAAAACAATACAAAGGATACAGGGAAGTGGGAAAACATCACACAGGGAAAACATGACAACATAAACTACGGTACATAAATTACATTACATTGAAACTACAATAAATATAGCGGTAAGTGGAACCAACCATGAGGCAGTTCATCTCCCGCTGATTGGTCAGCTCCGCTCTTGAGGAGGGACACCAAATCAGGACTTTTGATGGCTGCCGCCATTCGCCCTTCTCCTGTGATTGCAGTCATCTGTGAGGGATGAAGAGCGACCCCGCCTAAGGGCCATGCCAAAGTTGGCGTGGCCCTTAGGCGCGGCACCGCCTGCCGGGTCCAGCATTTAAAGGAAGTCTGTGGCGCCCCGATTGGGCCTTGGCGGGGGGAGCGGGAGGGGCGAGCAGCTCCCGCTTCCACCCCTGACGTCCAATCGGCAGCATGGTGGAGGTCTGCTCTGTCCCCGGAATGCCCTAGTGCTAGATAGTTACCATCAGGGTGTTTAGTGGCAGCACCCGGGTATATTCAATGATACTAGCTACGTTAATGCTGCTGAATATCAAAGTCACCACGATTAACGTGGTTATCAGGTCTGCTAACTGCACTTAATATCAGGTGCAAAATATTTATCAGAACCCAAAAAGAGATATGTGAAGCATGTAGCATCCACTGTAGATACTTAATTTACATCCCCAATTCAGTCTAGACTCAGCATGAGCCCAGAGGTCATAGACTTAGCTTATTAAACAGGGTCGGACCTAGCCAGTATCTGAATAGAAGTCCCAGGCCCAGATTTAGATGTAGGCAAGATAGGCACTGTAACGTTGCTGTCACTGCCATGTCTCAGTCTGGGCTGCACTGCTGTCTCCTTCAAAGGCCTTTTCTGGAATAGCAACAGCAGCAGCAAATATACTTCCAAGATTAATTGCAGGATCTGCAAGCTCTTGCGCTCTAGACACATGTGGGAGGAGGAGCAGTGTAAGACCTTTCTCGAGTGTGAGGGCCTGCAGGCCCTATGCTAATCTTGCAAATACACTAGGGTTACCAGACATCCCCGATTTTCGGGGACTGTCCCTGAATTTGCACTGGTCCCTGATCAGTTCTGCTCCATAGAGCAGTTGTCTCCTATTTAGATACACTTGCAAGATACATAGGGCGGCGTGACCCACTGTGCAAACCAGGCATGCACATAGGATGGCAGCCTCGGGAGGGTGGCACGGTCAACATACTGAGCCCACTAGGCCCTGGTATGGGGCAAGTAAACAGTGATCCACAAGCAGTTTGACGATAGGCAGCAAATGGCAACTTACAGGTATTATAAATCAGCATGGGGCTTTGAAGCCCATGCATTCGCTGCATGTCAAATATGCAGCATATTCAGAGAGCCAATCACTTAGCAAATGCCAAAATGCTCCTGAAAATCAGCACAGAGCTTTGCAGCCCATATATGCGCCGTACGTCTGACATGTAATGTGCTCATGGGCTTTAAAGCCCCATGCTGATTTGTAATACCTGCAAGTTGCTGTCTGCTGCCTGATCGTGGTACTGGCAACTGCTCAACCACGACCTCCTACAGCATGGGGTAATCCATAAAAAGCAGTAGCAGCAGTGAGGAGGCAAGGTATGAGAGAGAAAATCATGTTGGGGGGTTATGAGAGAGAGAGAAGCTTCCTGGGTCGGATGATAAGAGAGAGATAGACAAACAGAAGGAAGCCTGGGCAAAGGGTTCATGAGAGAGTAAGAGAGATGGCCTGGAGGAAGCCTGCAAAAAGGGGGGGGGGGGGTGTCATGAGAGAGTGAGAGAGAAATGGCCTAGAGGAAGCCTGAGAGGGAGGGTCATGAGAGAGAGAGACACACACACACACACACATGCACATAGCCCTTGACTTCCCAATGATGGACATGCACACATGCAGCCCTCGACACTCCCCATGACACACCCACACAGGGGAAAATTGCCACTGACAGCATGCAAGCTTTGGATCACTGTGTGAGGTAGCATGGCAGACCTCCATGGGGACTCATCTCGGGGATGATGGTGAATTAGATGTAGCCCATTTGTTTGTTGGGCCTGTCTACCAAGAGATGAAGTCTTAACACTGAAAGCATTAGCTAGTTCTGTTTACTGGAGAAAGCTCTGAGAACTGCAATAAACCTTGAATCTGCGGAAGCTTTTAGGGTATAAACCTCTGTACTAGTTGATGATGGGACTCTATATCATTTGAGAATCTGGGCATGCAGTGTGTAAGTGCAGTGTCAGCATTTAAAGGCAAGTTGCACAGAGAGGACAAGCTTCAGAAATCTACTTTTGTCATAGGAAACTACTCCTGGCATAGGGGATGGGGAGATATGGACTGGTGGGGGGAGGGGGCAGAGAGATGACAGAGAGATGGTGGGCTCTGAGGGGTGGGAAGAGAAGGAGATGCTGGGATCTGAGGGGTAGACAGATGGTGAAATTTGAGTGGATAAGAGGGAATAAAGAAAGACATGGAGGGAGGAGCTGAAAGGGAAAGATCAATATATCAGCATAGCATACCATATATATAGCATACCTAATTGTAAATAGTTGTTACCTGTTAACCTGTTATCCATGTTTTATTTACCCTGTTTATTGTAAGTGCTTTGAAGTACCCTCTTTGCACAAATACGTTCCCTGTAAACCGCGCTGATAATAAATAGTGCGGTATAGAAAAACAATTAAATAAATAAATAAATAAATTAAATAAATAAATCAGAGACAGAGAGGGAATGGAAGAAGATAGAAGGGTCAAGGAGAAATGGAAAATGGACAGTAGACACTGGAAAGAAGGTTAAGAGAAAACAGCATAGCAGAAGAAAGATTGGGGCCACTGTGACTGAAAAAATAAAATGTCCAGACAACAAAGGTAGAATAAAAGTATATTATTTTGAATTTATTAACTGGAATATGTTACAGTAGCTTTGGGAAATGTGCATTGCTGATGTTTGTGCTTTTATTCAGTATAAGAGGAGATGTATTTCTATTTTTATTTCTCCAATGTTGCCATCAAAGCAGAGTTTGACTTCTTGGGATTCCTGGTTTAATTTTTGTCTTTTTATTTCTAATCTGTGGTCCTTTTGTTTTACATTTGGTGAAGGTCTGTCTTTGTTTTGTGTGAGTGACCAAGGTGTGATATTCTCTTAGAATACAGTTCCTGTGTAGAGATTTCTACCAGTCCCACTTGTTCTGTTTTCCCAGTAGGAAAGGTATCAGTGTTCTCTAAGATGTATAGGTTTAATATTTGTGGTACTGCTTTTTCAGAGATAGGATTGGTGCTATGTGAGTCCTAGTAATGTTCCATTTTGGCAGGTTTGCTATCAACTCCGACTGGTCTTTTTTGCAGGGTTTTATAATACTTCCTCATGTATATGGTAGTTGGTGCTGGAGGGGTGTCGTGTAGAAATCTGGTAGCCTCTCTCTAACCCTACTGCACATGCAAATGATGTTCAGACACTCCTACACTTAATGAGTTACTGCTGGGTCAAAAATAGAGTCATGTGGCACCTTTTTTTTGTGCCGTCAAGTCAGTGTTGGCTTCTGGTGACCCAGCTGGCTCTGGGTTTTCTTGGCAATGTATCACCAGAAGTAGATTGCCAGGCCTTTTAGACCAATTTATTGAGGCATAGGTCTCCATAAATTGGTTAGTCTATAAGGTGTCACCTATAAGGTACCACCTGTCTCTGTTATTTTTGCTACTCCAGAGTAACACAGCTACCTCTTGGAAAATCTTTAGCATGTTGGGAGAAAAGAGAGGCTTGCAAAGGTCTCCATTGGAATTCAATGGGTTGGGGGGAGGAGCAGCACAGTACTCGCTTGCACAGGGCAGCAAAAAAGGTAGCACCAGCCCTGAAGATACGTTTCTTATTTCTTCTCTCTCTCTCTCTCTCTCTCTCTCTCTCTGCACATTTGCAACAGGCAACAGTTTGGCACAGGGCCGGCCCGTCCATTGAACAAGAATGTTTTTTGCACAGGGCCCCGCGTTTCAGGGGGCCCCGCGCAAAGAACATTCTGCTTTTTTTAAAAATTACATTAAAAAAAAAAAGCTGGCTCTGGCTGCTGCCGCTGCCGCCGCAGCAGAATGAAGTGTCCCGCGGGGCCTCCTCTGCTCGCTGAGCCCCTCTGCAAGGGCTTTCAGATTCGCGAAGGGAGAGTGTCTCCCTCGCGTCTCTGTTAAGCCCGCAGGGGCTAATGGGAAATTTCCCATCAGCCCCTCGCGTCTAAAGGGGCAGATGGGAAATTTCCCATTAGCCCCTGCGGGCTTAACAGAGATGCGAGGGAGACACTCTCCCTTCGTGAATCTGAAAGCCCTTGCAGAGGGGCTCAGCGAGCAGAGGAGGCCCTGCGGGACACTTCATTCTGCTGCTGCCGCGGTGGCAGCGGCAGCAGCCAGAGCCAGCTTTTTTTTTTTTATAAATTTTGCCATAAGCCGATGGGGGGGGGGGGGGGGTTTGGACTGGTAATGGGCGGGGGGGGGTTAAGACTGGCATGGGGCTGTGGGCTGATGGGGGCTGTCTAGAAATGGGGCGATGGGGGGTTAGGACTGGTAATGGGCTATGGGGGGGTTAGGACTGATAATGGGCTATGGGGGGGGGGCTAGGACAGGAAATGGGCTGATGGGGAGGGGTTAGGACTGGTAATGGGCTGTGGGCTGTTGGGGGGGTTAGGACTGGTAATGGGCTATAGGGGGGTGTTAAGACTGGTAATGGGCTGTGGGCTGATGGGGGCTGTCTGGAAATGGGGTGATGGGGGGTTAGGACTGGTAATGGGCTATGGGGGGGGTTAGGACTGGTAATGGGCTATGGGGGGGTTAGGACTGATAATGGGCTATGGGGGGGGCTAGGACAGGAAATGGGCTGATGGGGAGGGGTTAGGACTGGTAATTGGCTGTGGGCTGTTGGGGGGGTCAGGACTGGTAATGGGCTATGGGGGGGTTAAGACTGGTAATGGGCTGTGGGCTGATGGGGGCTGTCTGGAAATGAGGTGATGGGGGGTTAGGACTGCTAATGGGCTATGGGGGGTTAGGACTGATAATGGGCTATGGGGGGCTAGGACAGGAAATGGGCTGATGGGGAGGGGTTAGGACTTGAGGAGGGCTGATGTGGTTAGGACTGGTAATGGGCTGTGGGCTGATGGGGGGGGTTAGGACTGGCAATGAGCTATGGGGGGCTGACTGGAAATGGGCTGATGGGGTTAAGACTGGAAGTGGGCTGATGAGGGGTTAGGACTGGTAATGAGTTATAGGGGGGGGGGCTTAAACTGAAAATGGGGTGATGGGGGGTTAGGATTGGAAGTGGGTTGATGGGGGGCTAGGACTGGTAATGGGTTGGGGGGTTGCTATGACTGGAAATGGGCTGAGTGGAAGGGGAGGCTTGAACTGCATATAGCTGATGGGGAGGGAGCTTGGAATGGAAATGGGCTGTGAGGGAAGGGAGCTAGGACTGAAAATGGGCTGATGGAGCAGCTAGGATAGGACTGGAAATGGGCTGTTGGGAGGAGCTAAGATTGGAAATGGGCTGTGGTGGGGGCTTGAATTGAAATGGACTCATGGAGGGGCTAGAACTGGAAGTAGGCTCATGGGGGGCTTGGACTGGAATTGGGCTGAGTGGAGGGGAGCTAGGATTTGACATGGGCTGATGGTGGGGCTAGGAAATGACTAGAAATGGGCTGATGGGGGCTAGGATTTGAAATGAGCTGATGAAGGGACTCAGACTGAAAATGGATGGGGGAGCTAGGATTGGAAAAGGGTTGATGGGGGGCTAGGACTGGAAATGGGCTGATGCAGGGACTAGAAGGGAATGGATGCTGGGTGAGACTGGAACTAGAAGGGAGCTGATGTTGGGGGAGGATTAGAATGGGATGGGGCTGGGAGAGTAAAATGGAGAGGGGAAAAATATTTTGTGTGGGAGGGATGAAAAATCTACAATTGGCCGGGTATTGGGAGAGTAAGTGGGGATTGAGGATGGAGGGGTAAAATTTGTGTGGATGAAATAGGAATGAGGAAAGAGCAAATGGAGAAAGATTAGTATGTCAAAGCAGATGTAGAGAGAGAGAATGGAAAAAAAAACTAGAAGAGAGAAGAAAGAACAAATGGACAGTTAGCAGAAAACATGAAGAAACCAGAAGAAAGTGGCTGGAGCAATTGCAACTGAAAAAAATGCACAAAAGGTAGAAAGATATCTCTTTATTTTGAATTTATTAACTGGAATATGAAAGCTCTGGGAAATGTGCATCATTAACGTCTGCGCTTTGTTTGGTACAAGAGGAAATTAATTTATAGTTTTATTTCTACAGTGTTGTTGTACATTCCAAGTTTGGCTTTTGGGGTTCCCAGTTTAATTATTGCCTTCCTGTTTCTAAATTGTGATTCCTTGTTTGGTGATGGTCTATGTTCTGCATGTGTAACTGAGCTGAGGTATTCTGTTTATGTAATTCCTATTTGACATTGCCACTTGTTCTCTTTCCCCAGTAGGTCATGTATTGTTGTTCTCTGAAATGTATTGGTTTAATATTTGCAGTGTTGCCTTTTGATAGGTAGGGTATGGTGCTTTGTGAGTCCTGGTAGTGCTGTCAGGATACGGCGGGTTTGCTATGGGTTCTAAATGGGCAGCGTTTGTAGTAGTTCCTAATGTGCCTGGCGGTTGGCACTGGATTATAGTAATGTAGAAATCTTTTAGTCTTTCTTTATCCATACACTCATTAAGAGACATGTTTACTAAAAGTTAGTGTATGGTAACATTATGCAAATATTTATGCAAATAAGTCCACTTATGCAAATGAGGCCCCGCACCGAGTCTCCGCACATGGCCCTGCACCCCCCTTGGGCTGCCCCTGGTTTGGCATGAAAAACCTACTTCATGTTGCCTGCCTGCTCAACAGAGAGATAGAAATGGGACCCCTTGTCTAGCAGTATTGCTTCCAGCAAACAGCCTCCTTGCATTGCAACTCAGTGCGGCCCTGACCCAGCCTGGGCCCAAGGACCAGCAGGAGGAGCCAAGCCTGAACCTGAGCCAGACATCGCTCAAGTGAGAGATCAGATGGCACATGTGGCACATCTCCGGCCTGCTTCAGTTAGAGGGCCATCAGAGCGCCGAGGGGGCAGCTCTGTGCTACAGCCTGGAGCCGTAGGTGGTATCTGCTGTGGAAACAGAATCTTGATTACCCCTTTAACGAAGTGAGCTTGCCTCTGAAGCACTCAGGAAGCCAGGGTTTAAATCCTGCTGGGGCACCTTGTGACTTTGGGCAAATCACTTCATCCTCCATTGCCTCAGGTGCCAGGTTAGGCTCCAGTGTAATAAACCACATCAATCTGCTGGTGTAGTGCTGATTTGGTTTGCGCTACGATTACTTCTGATATAACAGGTATTGTAGCACACAAAAGCTCAGCGCTAAAATGGGAGGAAAGTACTACACCAGTCTTAGCACAACTAGAATGAAAATTGCTTCTGATGCAACAAACTGCACTAAATATTAGCACAATTTATTATTTCCCCGATGGAGCTGAAACTTTACTTCACAAGATTATCTTGCATTAAAGAAACACAGTTGAGAGTTATATATATTTTATTTATTTATTTGCAAGGTTTTTTTATATATCTCCCCTTCCAAAGATCAAGAGCGGTTTACATCAGACTCAATCGAATACATTAAACAAGTGGGGGTAATCAACATAAGGGGTGTTACAATACTTGGGGGATACCATTAGTCAACTATGTACAGCGTAATTATATACAGTACATCGTGGTTTTGCATAGAGTTCAAGGTGTATGGTTGTTCAATTGCATGTGGGGGTGGTGTGTTTTGATGGGGTTTTCTGGGTGGATTGGTGTGTTTAGGTGTCTTTACCATAGTGTTCAGTAAAAAGATGTGTCTTAAGTTGTTTTCGGAATGTTTGAAGGTCTTTTATATCTCTGAGTGTATCTAGGAGGGAATTCCAAAGGATAGGAGCTACATATGAAAATGCTCTGTTACTCATGGTTTGTCTGGTTTTCCGGTAGGATGAGGGTATTTTGATTGTGTTCCTATGGCATCCTCTTCTATTCATCATGTTCGTGGCTGGAGGTAATAGTGTGGCGAGCAATGAGGGGGATATGTTGTTGAATAATTTAAATGTGGTCGCCAGGAGTTGAATTTTATTAAGCTTGCAACTGGAAGTCAGTGGAGCATTCGCATATGGGTGTGATATGAACATGAGGGTGTGTTTTATAAATGATACTGGCTACAACATTTTGGGCCGTTAGTAGTTGGTTTATGGTTTTCTTTGGTAGTCCGTGGAGTAGGCTATTGCAGAACTGGGGGTCGAATAATGGTCTTAGATGCTGGAGTGTTCTAAGTTTGAAAAATATGTTTTTTTGTGATTAGTTTTACATGTGATTCCATGTTAAGGGCTTGGTCTAATATGACACCTAGATATTTTACTTCTTTTCTGATTGGGATGTCAGTTTCATGTGTTGAGAAGTTCGGGGGGGGGGGGGGGTAAATGTTGTGACCCTCGTTATGTGTAGTACTTCTGTTTTGTTAAAGTTTATCCGAAGATTCATTGAGTTTAGCCAAGATTGGATTTCTTTGATGTCAATTGGTTCATACAGCATGACATCATCGGCGTAAATATGATATCCTACTTTGAAGTTAGGTTGGAGGTATAGATTAAATAGTAATTCGGACAGTTCTGAACATTGGGGGATTCCTTGTTCTTGTTTGAATCTTAGTGAGGTTTCCATGCCTATTTGGACCTATTGAGTGTGATCTTCTAAGTATGATCTGAACCATTGGAGTGTTATGCCTGCTATTCCAATTTGTTCCAGTCTTTTTGTCATGTTGTTATGGTTGACATTGTCAAATTCTGATGCAATGTCAAGAGAAACTAGGATAAATGCGTTTCTTGTGTTGTCTAAGCTGCAAATCAGTTTGTTGAAGAGAGTCAATAGGCACGTTTTGACTCCATGGTGAGGTCGAAAGCCATATTGATGTTCGTCTAGGGGGGCATAGTAATCACTGTGATCTTGTAATTGTATTTGGACAAATTTTTCTATTATTTTAGCTAAAAGAGGAATGTTTAATATAGGTCTGTAGGAGCTAGGATTGGTTTTGTCCTATTTTTGAGGATCGGGCAGATCATAGACTGAGTTCAACTGGCATGAAACCTTGTGAAAGTGATTGGTTTACTATTGTTAGGATGATGGGCCTAATTCGGTTTTGGTTGCTTTAATCCAGCCTACAGGGCATGGGTCAAGTGCAGATGTGGTAGTGTTGATTATGCTGATGATGTTTAGTAGCTGTCTTTGGTCAGTTGTGTGTAAGGAGCTCCAGGTACTGAGGTTTGAGTATTTTTCTTGTGAGGGTATGTGGTCAGCTTGTCTGCAAAGTGGTTTGCGAGTGTTTGTGGTTTAATGGTGCAACTGAGGTGGAATAAGCCTCCCCCCGACACCAGGGCCATCCAGCCCGGGAACACCAGAAGAGGTGAGAGCGCCAGGGGGTTCCCCGTAGCCCGATCCCATCTCCGTCAGGCTTGATCAGGGGTCGGGCAGTGGGGAAAATGGACTTTGCTGCCGGTGTGGGCAATCGGAACTCCTGCATGGAGCCACGGTGCCATGGTAATGGGATGCCAGTGCACCGCAGCTCTATGCAGGAGCCCAGGCTGAGCTAGGCGGGGAAATACCTAGACGTGCTGTGGCCAGAATCGGGGCACATCCTGTTTGTCCAAGCCCATTGCGCCCGATTCTAATCCAGCAGGGACATCTAGCCCCTGTGGGATCAGAATCAGGTGCAAATCTGGCCCATGCAGATTTTGGACATCCGGACAGGCTGGATGTGCCCCGATCAGAATTGGCCTCATTAGGTGTGCTGTGTGTTCTGCTACTTGGTCGTGCAGTAACTGGCAGGAACTTGTGGGCATGCTCCCAACAGTGCACGACTTTTGCAGTAACCGTGCATTTGTTTTGACACTAATTGTACTGTAAGTGCACACCTTTAGTAAAATGGGTCCCTAAGTGTGCCTAATTTAGGAATATCTTCTCAACAATGGCATTGCATGCAAATCTCTATCATGCACATTCATTGTGATTATCCTGAAAACCTGGCTCACTAGGTGTGTCTCAATGACCGGGTTGAGAACCAGTAGTCAAGGATGATGATCAGCCATGAAAACGATATTGTAATGTCATACTTTGTTTTACTTTGTATGATTTATAAAAAAAAATGCAATAAAATGGGGGAGAGTGCAGGTACGTAGAATATGGAAGATGGGAAGGAAGGGGAGCAAGAGAACCGTGTGAGAGAGGACGAGAGAATGGGGGAGGAGAAGGGAAAGAGAATACTGTATGCAGGAGGGGAGGAGTTGGGGGAGAGAACATTCCCACAACACATACATCTCTACGTCCATCCCCCCCACACTTCTCAAATAACCCCACATCATACTCTCCCCCCCATACACACTCCACATATTCCCAAGAGCACACACTTACATCTTCCCCATAGCAGGACAGGCTCAACCATTAGGCAAGACAAGGAAGTTGCCTAGGGCAGAAGCTTCTTAAAGGCAGCAAGGAGCAAAAACAGTCAAAGCTAAACAATACATCCTGACAGGCACACAAACTCAAAGAGCCATCAGCACATTCTTTTGCCTCCAGGAAGATCAGGCACACACAGACATATTTTTTGTAGAAGATCATTGGTGTTGGGATGATCATGCTTATCGAGTTTAATTATACACACTTTTTTTGGGAGGTGGGGGGGGGGGTGTGTGTGTGAAAGGGGCATAAGGCTCAAGGTTTGCCTAAGGTGCTTAATAAGAAACATTAGTAATAGACCAAGGAGGAACAACAATACCAACATGATCAGCATACCTTCAGGATATCACAAGACTAAACAAAATACATCAAGAAGAGCTCCATCATTAATGGCATTCACACTATGGAACTCCCTCCCAACGTGCCTAAGGGAATTAGAGGACATCACAGACTTCCGCAAGGCCCTTAAAACCCTGCTCTTCACAGAAACATATGAGCAGATTGACAACAGTCCCCACCAGACACGAAACAGCCCACACCCGAGCGGGATAGCGACGTAAACACCCCTGCAAAATCAATACCTAACCAACAGAGCTAAACCCACGACAATATAATGATAAATGTAACCCTCAAATTGTGTTGTCTTAATGTTGTTAAATACCCTCATGTTAAATGTTGTAAAGTACCCAAATGTTAAATGTAATCCAATTGTGATGTGATGTAACCACTTTGATTGTAGGATAAGGTGGTATATAAGTCTAAATAAATAAATACATACATACCCTTGGCACTAGCCCTGCCTCAGAGACACCCAAACCAGCGAGTTGTGTATGAAGGTCACAGATGCTTTATTGTATGACGAACCACTACACTTTTCGGCTGGTTTATGTTCCTTGGCTTGTTGTGAGGGTGTTTGCTCTTCGTGTGTTGTTTCAGAGACACAAAGGTACATACTGTACTGCATCACTTATACACATCTCATATATACCACATAACACCCCCCCACTACCCTCTCAAGACATACGCCTTTCCCTGCAAGTATCCTACACAGATGCGCATGAATCTGCAAATGGAAAAAGAGGAAAACATGCCATTGTGTCACGCTGCATGTACCTTCCAACTTGTTTTTCAGTTAATCTTTGTGCCAATTACCTGCCATTGACAGGCTAGTTAATTTGTAAGTGTTGGGTCATTTCCTGTGCTGGATACCACTTGTTCTGATGTTATCTCTGCAGGTCAAATTGTTTTGGCAAGGTAATTGCTAATGGATACTGTGGTAAACGCAGCTGAGTTAAACTGATCCTGTTTAAATTTAAACCTTTTATTTGACTGGGGACTTTAGAGTATTTTACCTCATAAGAATTCTTTTGTTGGCTTCCTTCCTTCTTTGGGACTATGACCTGTCACACAAAGAACAGCAGAGACTTCCCTGTTTGCTGGAAATCTGAAAAATGTGGAGTCATGTAATTGACTGTCATTTTTGTCATGCTGTAACTTTCTCTCTCTGCATCCCTCCAAAAGATATTCTCTAATTTTTCTGCAAATGTATTTGGGCTGTACATTGGGAAGAGCACCCCCACCTCCCCTCCCCCCCAATCCAGAGACTCTGTATGTGTCCATAAATCCAGCTTCTGATCATGGCTCAAAAAGCTATCCTGCCAAATTCCAAAGACCCTCCAAATGTTTAATGTATCCAAGTTACAGAGTCGAAGTTAAAAGTGTATTGTCACAATGTAAACAACTGAGTTCAACGTAAACCTCCTTGATTTATGGAAAAGGTGGTATATAAATACTGTTAAATAAATAAACAAACAAACCAATCAAGTGCCTCAGGTATGTGAAGCTGCACAATTCCATCAGAAAGAATCTATACCATTCTTGGTTAATCTCAGTGTTCGATAGCTAGCGATAGCCAGTGGGCCCTAGTTTGGCTTCTTTGAAAATTTACTAGTCTTGAGTTTAAGCGGTTAAGGTTAGAATAAGGAAAAGGTGTCCTAACATTAACTGCTTAGCGCCATCTGTTTAGAAGCTGAGTATTGCTGCTAAACAGATCATCTTAGAAGCCTTATTTGTGATTTGGACGTCCAAAAACATTCATGCAGATGTCCAAATCATGGAGACATCCCTGGAACCATATTATGAGTCTAGATATGTCCCTAGCATGCACACATCAAAATACAATGGTGGACATGTTCAGGGCAGACCGCCTAACTTAGACATGTGTGCCTGATTTCAGAAATGGCTGGCACATCTAGACCTATATCAAAGTGTGGACCTGCTCCAGGGCATGACTAAGCATCTACAAAGTGCTTGTTTTGCTGGTATACCCTGTGGAGGGTGTAGAGGAGACAGTTGTCTGGTATTTCCAGTATAATCCACAATCACGACAACTTTTAATAGGAATTGGGGATACCTGTATTGCAGTTCTTTCTCTGCTGCTTTCAAAGTGGCCATCTGGGGCATGTCCCCTGTCTGCAGTATTACTGCAGGGACATCTCTGTAGTCGTCCCCAACAACATCCATATCGGGAACATCTAAGTTCCCAAAATCGTGCCTGTATTTGGACATGCCCAGCCTTTTGGCCACTTTTTCACCTGGATGTGACCAATTGCCCCTAGACATCCTCAATTGCACCTAGAAGTCCTTTATAAAATGCCCCTTTACTCGTCTTCAGTGCCCGGCCAGCCTGGATATTCAGTGGTGGAAACCAGGTATGTTTCACCACTGATTATCTGGTCTCAATTAAAATGGCGGAAGCTAGGTGCTTTATTTTGCCTAGCTGCTGCTGCTGAATATGCCCCTCTCTAAATTTAGGAGCATAAAAAGTGAGTGACAACATGGGCAGATTTAGGATGAAAAGAACAAGTTAGGAGCTTAGCACTGATTTTCAGCACTGGACTTATAAATTAGGTTCATAATCTGGGCAAATAAATGGCAGACCTATATTTATAAACATAGGGGCTGATTTTCAAAATGGCTGATATTCAAATGCCACAACAGTTAGCCATAACGCTTGAATAATGGAGGGGCATTCAAAGGCTGTTGCCGAATATCCAGGTTGAGCAGCACTAACCAGAGAAATGGTGTCTTTATCCAGTTAGCATCAATCTTCAGACAGTACCAATCTGCCTTGCAACGTAGGCCTGCTTTTCAAGTGGCCCAAGTTTGTTGGATTAGTGCCAGTTAAATATTAGGTTAACGAGATAAAGCCACCATTTATCCGCTTAGCGTCAACATTGTCCTTGCCCCACCCACAAACTGCCCCTGAACTAAATGGATGGTTCTAGGGCGGTCTGTGGAGATAAACCCACACACTACAAGTTGGATCCTGGGAGACTTCAACTTACTGTCCTTACAAGACTCCCACACTTCAGCTTTTCTCGATGCCCTTAAGGATCTAGGGTACAGACAAATGATTAAAGAACTGACCCACATAAAAGGAGGCATCCTGGACCTGATATTCACCCCTCAGGCAACTCTCAACTCTCCCAAGACCCCTGAGCTTTCAATTACTGCAGTTCCCTGGTCCGACAACAAGTTGATCCGCTTCCAAATTCCCTTGACCAACCACAATCTGAAGGAGGCCAGAACAATCAACCACTACGCTAACGCTCCACCACGAAGATTCCATGCTTTCAACAAAGAACGGATACTGAGCACAGCTCACCCACTACTCACCTCGACAGCACATGATCCTGAGGCTCTGGTCTCCGAATGGAATGACACACTCAGTTCAATTGCTCTATGTCCGCCAGCTAATATACCCCCAGGGAAAAGATCACCAGCAACCTGGTACTCTGCTGAGCTGAAATCTTCTTGCACCCTCCTAAGGAAGCTGGAGAGATGCTGGCGCCGCTCACGCACGGCAGAAGATCAGAGAGCATATAACTCTCACCTGACAGCACATCGTGAAGCGGTAACAATGAACATGAGACGATTCCATACAGACACGCTAAAAAGATCCCTAAACAAACCACACGACTTGTTCGCCCTCGTCAAGGACCTAACTAAGGAACCAACCACAGAGCAATCAATCACAATCCACCCTCAAGAATTCGCGGACTACCTACAATCCAAACTATGCCAGACCAGCAATGCATCAACACCCGACACCTCCCTCATACCCATTCACCAATCACCCCTTACCATCTTCTCCACACCTCCCAAGCAGCGCATTGAAGACACCATAGCTGCAATCAACACGACTACCGCGCAAACTGACCCCTGCCTTGCATTTTGGATTAAAGATCTAAGGTCTGAATTTAGTCCCACTATAGCCAGAATCATGGACCAATCCTTTGCAACAGGTACATTCCCGCAACCTCTCAAACACACATCCATAAGACCGCTACTAAAAAACAGCAAACTCGACCCTCAGAAGGTAGACTCCTACAGACCGATATCGAGTATACCTTTGCTGGCAAAAATAATTGAGAAGGAAGTCCAGATGCAACTCCAAGAGCACATTGAAACTTCTGCACCACTGGACATTTGCCAACACGGCTTCAGAGAGGCTCATGGAGTTGAAACGCTCCTCACCACACTCTTCAACAACTTAATAGCAGGAATTGACAACATTCGCCAAGGTTTTGTCCTCATATTCATGGACATTGCTGGATCGTCTTAAGGAAAAGGGAATCACTGACAAAGCGCTGGATTGGTGCAAATCCTACCTTTCAGACCGATGGCAGCATGTGCGCTCCGGTGCAACCTCATCAGATCCTTTCCACCAGAAGCAGGGTGTTCCGCAAGACTCCTCCCTTTCAGCCTTGAATTTCAATGCATACATGCAGCCTATCTACAATCTGATCCGGTCTTTCAGTGTCAACTGCCTGATATATGCAGACGACGTGCTGCTATACATGCCTTTCTCAACTGAAAATCCAGACCTCTTGCCACTGACAAACTGCTTTAATGCAGTATCCGACTGGCTCCAAACCCAGAACCTCAGGATACAAAACAAGAAAATGGAAGTACTCTTCATTACAAGGAACCCAAACTTCTCCACACCACCCTTTCTAAGAGTCAAGGAAACATAGAAACATGATGACAGAAAAAGACCACATGGCCTATCTAGTCTGACCTTCCATATCAACAACTACAACAGTCCACTTTTTACCTTTAGAGATCCTCTGTGTTGGTCCCATGCTTTTTCGAATTCAGTTACTGTCCTCATCTCTACCACCTCCACTGGTAGACTATTCCATGGATCCACTACTCTTTCCGTAAAGAAATATTTCCGCATATCACTCCTGAATCTATCTCCCTTCACCCTCATCCCATGTCCCCTCATAGCAGAACTTGCTTTCAATTGAAAGAGGCTCTCTCCCTGAACATTTATGCCACGGAGGTATTTAAACATCTCAATCATATCACCTCTATCCCGCCTTTCCTCTAAGGTGTACATATTAAGATCCTTTAGTCTGTCTTCATATGCTTTATAATGAAGCCCACTAATCATTTTAGTAGCCACCCTTTGCACTGACTCCATCCTGTTCACATCCTTTTGAAGGTGTGGTATCCAGAATTGCACACTATACTCCAAATGAGGTCGCACCAAAGACTTATACAGAGGCATTATCACCTCCTTTTTTCTGCTAGCCATTCCTCTCTGTATGCACCCAAGCATCCTTCTAGCTTTTGCCGTCGCCTTTTCTACCTGTTTAGCTACTTTAAGATCATCAGACACAACCATGCCTAGGTCCCGCTCTTCTTTAGTGGACAAAAGTACTTCACCTCCTATACTGTATTGCTCCCTTGGATTGCTGCAGCCCAAATGCATGACCTTACATTTTTAACATTAAATCCCAGCTGCCAAATTTTAGACCATTCTTCAAGCTTAGCTAGATCTCCAAACCAAACCTACGATCCGGTATCTTGGTGTTACCCTGGACCAAAGACTAGACATTGAGGTACACATAGGCAATGTAGTGAGGGCGGTGTATCATAAGATCAGATCCCTCAGACCCTTACGATCGCTGCTGGAGCCAGAAGATTTTAGATCAATTTACCAGGCGCTGATCATACCACATTTCGATTATGCTAACGTGATCCTACACGGGCTCCCCCAGGCCACCCTAAATCCGCTGCAGCTGGCGAACACTGAAGCAAGGATCCTATACGGTGCCTCTAAGAAAGACCATGTTAAGCCCATACTGAAGCACCTACACTGGCTCCCGATACATATGAGACTCAAGTACAAAACCCTACTTCTAACTTTCAAGGCCATCCATGGGCTCTCACCCCCATCTCTAACCGAGTTGATCCAGACCATCCGCACCAATAGGTCCAGAAGATCGATAGCAGTCAACACCCTGATAGTCCCAAAATCAATAACCCAATGCACCCAGGCTACGGCAAGCAGGGCCTTCAAATTCTGTGCGCCCAGAAGCTGGAATGCCCTACCAGCCAACATCCGGGCAATCCCCGACCTATTCCAGTTTAGGAAGGCCTTGAAAGACCACCTTTTCCTCCTCTACTACCCGGTAGATAATGATGATATTGCCCCAGCCACATACACCACACAAGACTCTCAGGACTAGTTCAAGGTAGCGAACCCTACTCAGTTGCACGATTGTAAATAGTTACCCCATGTTGTCCAAGTTTTAACACCTGTTCATTGTAAACACAGAGTACCCTAGGAAATGTGTAGTTCTATGTTTATTGTAAACCGCACTGATGTTGAATAGCGCGGTATAGAAGAGACTGGAAATAAATAAATAAATAAATATTCAACAGCACTATCTAGATAGTGCTGCTAAATATTGCAGTGAGTGCCGTTAGCCGCTGGCTGATTAAGTGCTTGGAATATCAACCCCATATCTTTTAAGTTCCTAAAGTAAGATGAATTTTCAACTGAAAACAGGCTTCTAAGTTTGGCTGAAGATAGGGCACAAATAAGGAGCCTAACTTAGGAGCTTAAATTTACATGCCTGGGGGCAGATATTCAGCAGTGGTGGCCACCATACTTAAAGCAACTGGCTTTCACTGCTTTAAATTAAGGCTGGATATTTTTTATTTATTTTTATTTAAACTTTTTTATATACTGCTTCTCAAGCTATCAAAGAGTTTACAGAGAACACATTTGATACAAAGAACATTGGGGAAGGAGATATTGGGAGTATTAGAACTTTATAACTTACATAGTCAACTTATTTACAGGTTCTCTGGGGGTAGGATGGCGGGGTAGGATTGTGTTGTGGATGGTTGGAGTGATTGGGGGGGTTAGGATAGGGGGGCTGGGAGGTTTTGGGTGTCGGTTTCAAAGTATTTGTGAAAGAGAAGAGTTTTTAGTTTCTTTCGGAATTTGGTTGAGTCGTTGATGGCTCTTAGCTGCTTGTGAGGGCATTCCAGTTTATGGGTCTGTAGATCGAGAATGTTCTATTGCAGGTAGACTGTGAGCTCTTAGTTTTGCAAATTGGTATGTTGAGTAGGTTTTAGTGCATCTGTCTTCTTGTTCTGGTATCTGGAGAAGGGTTTGTAAGTATTCTGAAGATTGATTGTGAATTGCCTTGAACGTGTTCATGATTGTTTTGTACTAGAGCCGTGCTTGGATTGACAGCCAGTGTAGTGTCTTGAGGGTAGGTGTAATATGGTCTTGTCTTTGTGTTCTGGGACTAGGCAAAGCTGCAGTGTTTTGGGCTAGTGGTAGAGGTTATAATGAATTTTTTGGGAGCCAATGGAGAACTGAGTTACAATAATTGAAGTGAAGAGTTATTATTTATTTAATTTATTTATTTAACATTTTTATATACCGCACTATTTATTATCAGCGCGGTTTACATAGAACTACAAAACATCAGATAAGATACATATATCTGTTTTTACATGGAACAGGAAGAAAAACTTGGAAAACCGGGGTAATTGTAACAAAGGATAATAGACATTGAACTATATACATATGATAGTAATATTACATGAAAAGGTATCTTGTTAGATAGGAACGGGATTAGAGCTATTTGGATGAACTTGTGTTATTGTGTTCTCTGGAAAGTATTTGATGAAAAGGTGATGCTTCAAGGCCTTTTTGAACTGGGGGATATCAGAGATGGCCCTAATGTGTGGTGGGAGGGTGTTCCACAGTTTTGGAGCACATAAGCTGAATGATCGGTTCACAGTTGCAGAGATGTATTTTAAGGATTCTTTTGGAACTTTAAGCATGTTTAGTTCCGAGGTTCTTCTAAGCCTGTTGGCGGGGATAGGTTGTATCAACTCTGATAGAGAGGAGGGAGCAGGTCCTTTGTGAGCTTTGAAGACTAGTAGCAGGGTCTTGAAGGTGATTCTCGCTTGGATAGGGAGCCAGTGTAATTGTTTCAGGAGAGGTGTTATATGTTCTCTTTTTGGTACCCCGAAGAGCACTCTTGCAGCACTGTTTAATGCTAGTTGAAGAGGGTTGAGGGTTGATTGGGGGAGCCCCTGTAGTATACAATTTGCGAAGTCAAAGTGTGGGATAATTAAAGCCTGGTATTCTGAAGTGGTCAGTGGCTAGCAGGGGGTGGAGTGTCCTAATTTGTGGTATACTATTGAGGTAATTTTTTTTGATGTGGGGTTGGGAGTTTAGTCATTGATCCAGTGTGACTCCCAGGTATTTGACTTCTGGTTTTACTTTTGTTTTGTTGTTGTCGATTGTAATGGTTGCTGGGGGTGTGTAGGTTGGGTCATTGGTGATGTGCAAAATTTCAGTTTTGGTGTAGTTGATCACAAGTTTATGGTCGGTTAGCCACTGTGCTATTGCCTTGAAGCACTCTTTAATTGTTGTGAGGATTGAGTTTTTTATGGAGAAGGGGGCATACAACATGAGGTCATCTGTGTAGAGGTGGTAAAGTATGTTGTGTTGCTTTATGAGGTTACAGATTGGGGGAAGGTATAGGTTGAATAGGAGTGCAGATAGTGAGGAGCCTTGAGATATTCCTTGAAGGTTTTTAAACTTGGGCAATGTTTGAGTTCCCTTCTTGATTTGTTGGGTGCGATCTGTGAGGTAGGAGCGGAACCATGTTAGAGAAGGTTTTGATATCCCAATTTCCTTAAGGCATTCAATGACTTTGTTATGATTTATGGAGTCGAATGCAGCTGAGATATTTATGAATATTAGTATGAAGCCTTTGATTAAGGTGTTCAGTAGCAAGTGAGTAGGGTTTCTATACTATGACCAGATTTAAACCCATGTTGCTGTGGATCGAGGGGGGCAGATGTGTTGATGTATTCCTGTAGTTGGAGTTGTACAGTTTTTAAAATTATTTTGACTAGGAAGGGTATGCTTGCAATTGGTCTGTAGGTGCTTGGGAGGGTGGTATTGAGTGAGGAGTTCTTTAGGATGGGTCTTATGGAGGTGGTTTTGAGATTAGTGGGCATGTGACCTTGAGTGAGAGATGAGTTAATAATGTTGAGTATGGTATAGGAGAGTTCATGTCTAGCCATCTTGATCCATGATACCAGGCATGGGTTGAGTGGGGAGGTGGTGGTATTGATAGCTGTAAGAGTGTGTTCCAGTTGTTCAGTTGTAAGTAATTTAAAGGTTGTCCATCTCTGTGGTGGGAGATTGTTGTTTGGTGGTGGGATCGAGTTCATGTCGGGATCAGGTTTTTATTTTTTCTGAAGGAAGAGCGTTATATCTTCATGGCCCAGTTTTGCATTTTGTTGTTGCGGTGGGTCACAAGTGAGGGATTCAACTATGTTGAATAACTCTCTGGGACAGTTTAATGATTTTAGGATTAGGTTTGTGTGGTATTCTTTACAATATGATGAGTAGGTGTGGATCCTTTGAGTGACTCTACTGTCATTCAATTTGTCTTAGGTTACACTTGGTTTGCTTATTTCAGAGGAGTACCATGGGGCTTGTTGTGTTCTTGTGCTGTTGTTCCATTGTGGTGCTATGCAAATAGAGCCATGGTTTCATTCCAGTGGTTAATCAGTTCCGTTAAGTCAGTGGAGTTGCTGTTCAGTCTTGGGATTACATGATCTAGGAGTGCTTGTTTATTAAATTTCTTGAATCTTTGAGTGGTGTGGGGCTGTTTATCCTTGGTATCTGTGTGTGTGTGTGGGGGGGGGGGGGTTGCGGTAGTTCAAATGAGATCATATGGTGGTCCGACCAAGGGGTTGGGATTACTTTGGGATGTGGGGGTTACTTGATGTGAGCTCAGAGGGTGCGAACAAAAGGTCAAGGATGTTCCCTTTTTTGTGGGTGGGAACATCAATTAGTTGAGTGATGCTGATCGTGTCCATGGCTTGAAGGAATGAGCTGGTTCGGCTGACGGGTTTTGAGGAGAGGTTTAGGTTGCCCAGCAGGATGAATGGTTTGTTCTTTGCTGTTTGTGCGTAAGCTGTTTCTACAGGAATGGAAAGGTCTTCTGTGTTGGTGTTTGGTGAGTGGTATGAGAGGCATATTGTCCAGTTCTTGTTCTTAATTACCAGGATATTTGAGTTATCAATTGAAGTGGATGTGGTGGTGGTGAAGTTCAACTCTTTATTGCTTAGGATGAAGACACCTCTGTCTCTCCAGGTTTTTCTTGGGCAGTTGTGGAGGTAGTGGGAAGGATGGGTTATCTGGTTGATTAGGACATTATCTGAATTTGTGAACCATGATTTGGTGACACATATGGTTTCTATGTTTTGATCTTGTACATGGTCATCTATTGTGTGGATTTTCTTCTTGGTGGAGCATGTGTTGATCAGACTCTCTTTATCTTTATCTTTATTTATCGCTTGATATACTGCCCAAGCATATGCATCAGGGCAGTGTACAATATAAACAATATAAGTGGGAAAAGGAAAGGAACGCCATTAATTCAGACAGGACAGGAAGAAGCAGCAAAGGACAGATGAGCGAGAAGGAGAGAGGTCCAGAAGGTACTGGTGGAGAAAATGGTTCTAAGAGTCTGGGAAGTCAAAGGCCTGCTGAAAAAGATGGGTTTTGAGTAAGCGTTTGAAATGTTGGAAGGACAATTCAGTGCGGAGTGTGGATGGGAGCGAGTTCCAAAGGGCCGGGGCCAGGAAGAAAAAAGCGGAGTGATGTGTAGTTTCCAGGTGAGCTGCAGATGGGGCGGGGAGGTAGAGGCGATAGCCATGTGCTGAGCGAAGTGGACGGGGAGAAGGTACATACTATCATCAGGGTGGGCATAGTGATGAGTTGTGGGGTTGTTGGATTTGTGTTAGATCTGATGTATATGAGTCGAGGTTGCTTCCTGTAGCCAGTGTGAGGAGAGGGTTGTAAACTGTAAGGTGCCTCTGGTTGAATATGATGGGTATGATCCTGTTGTGTGGAAATGCCGTTACCGGGTTGGTCGTTAGGCTGAGTAAGAGGAGTAGAATAGTGATGGAGGTAGTGAGTCTCGTTTTTGTAGCTGTCTGGTGTGTTCTTTGTCATCTTGGGTGCTTGTTTGGAGAGGTAGCGAAAGGAGTGAAGGTGTGATTCCAGTGCTTAGCTCCTGTGATCTGATTTTGGTTCACTCGTCGGTCCGCTCTGATAGTGATTCCCAATGGCCCTTGGGTGTCTTTTTATGTGTCCCTTGTGTGGCATTGGGTGATGATGCCTCTTATGGGTGGAGCACAGCATTGCGGTGAAGAGGGGATTGTTGTTCTTTGGAGGTGGTGACTGGTGCAATGAGTGCTATTGACGATTTAGGGAGGGGTTTGGTTGCTAGACTTGAGAGGAGGTGCAAGGGGCTGTGTATCTGGGGCTTACCTCCCTTGGACTGGCTGTTAGGTGGTGGCTGTAGCAGATGTTTCGGTCCACTAGTTGGTCCATTCTAAGGGACATGCCTAATGGCCCTCTGATGAGGCCCTCAGGCATGGGCATGCCAAAGCGCACTCTTATTTTAAACCCCGGAGGCTGATTTTGGTTGGTGGTAGTGAATGGGAGCAGGGAGGAGCTTACCTTCCTGCTCCCTTCCGTTGCTGCTGGTCAGGCCGGTGTGCTGCAGAGGATCAGCGCCAAAGTGCACTCTTCTTTTAAATCCCGGTGGCCAGTTCTGGTTGGTTGTAGTGGTGCGGAGCAGGGAGAAGCTTATATCCAGCCACTGGCATTGAATATCTGGTATTAGCTAACTCAGCAGTGACGATATTCAGCCTAGGCTTTTAAGTGCCTAACTTCAGCCGGTTTAAGTTATTGACCAGTAGCTGAATATCGCTGCTGGCCAGTTAATTTCAGCACTGCACCCAGAATGCTCTGATGCTGCATGATTAGCATAGGGCGTGCAGCAGGGTTAGGAGGGGATATTCAGTGGCACAAAATGGCTATGTGCCGCTGAATATCCCACTTACCGTGATTAGCAGGTCTGCTAACCACATTAATCATTTTAGATATGCCCTCTCCAATTTTTTTTTGTTTTTTTAATATCAAGCTCTGTATCTTCTTTTCCCCCACTTCATTGTCTTCTCCCTAAACCACACCTTTCCCTGCAGAAGGACAAGTTCAGTGTATCACTGTGTTTCACTGCCTTCTGTTGTAGCAGCTGATAAGCATGCAATAAATAATACCAGGAGTCAGTTCAAAGATTCAAGCCAATTTATTGTGCACAAGGCTCAGAGAGTCAAGCTTCAAAAAGGACTGAGCAAAGCTCTTACAGAAACATATTCATTTTATACATTTCTTTTCAGTTTGATACATGCAGACTTTCTATTGGTCCCAATGCCCCCTGCACTTGTCCAATCAGGGACCCTCTCTGGGCCTAGCACCCAGCTCCCTCCTCTAGGATTGTTCTAACAATGGCACAGTTTCTAGGTATGGATATTATTCTATTGCAAGGTCGTTTCTGGCTCTAGGAATGCAAGTATTGAAACATTTCTATCATCAGAACACAAAAGAATAATGAAAGATTTATGTATTCATGAAAACTTCTTATTAAGCAGTTTAAAACAGCTTTCTCAAACTTTCACAGATTTTTGGTTTTTACTAAGATGGGGGTTGGAATCAGGGCCTAACTTACAGGCCTTTCATATTTGAAGGCTATTATAGGCCATAGCCTACCACATTCCCCCCTTTGATTATTCTCACCCGCAAGTGAGAAAGGGTGAGAATTAAATCATATATTATACTCGTGTAACAGCATCATCTTGGGGTATAGGGTAATATTGCCACATAGCTAAAACCTTCGTAGCTGCCTTCCGTTCTACAGTGCTATCAACGGCTGCTGACTTTACTCGACTGTGATAAATCCAGGGTTCGAGTTCTGCAACTTTAACTGCTGTTGGGGTTAATAAGATGATAACATAAGGTCCCTTCCAAAGCGGTGCCAACGGTGTTTTTCTCCACTCTTTGATCCACACCGAGACTCCAGGCTTGAGAGGATGCAGGGGTTCTGTTAGATGGATGGACAGCTGATCTTGTACCCACGTATGAAGACTCTGCAAAACAGAAAACTTAAAACCAATAGTTCTTGTCTAGTAATTTCAGATCCAATCTGTTTCATATCTCCTTTTATTCCTTGTACAATAGGCGGGGGTTGCCCATACAGAATCTCAAAAGGGGAAACTCCTAAAGACTTAGTAGGGGCTAAGCATATCCTAAGAAGGGCTATAGGAAGAACCTGGGGCCACTTCAGGTGAACTTCTTGACAAAGTTTAGACAACTGAGATTTCAGGGTTCTATTCATACATTCTACTTTTCCAAAATTCTGAGATCTGTAGGCAGTATGCATCTGATAATGTCAATATCTCGGGGCCATACTTAATGGACTTGCTTCCTGAGGTTATCCACCCTTATTCTTTGTACAGGGCCCCATGTGCATGCAAGGTTGTAAGGGCATACTTGGAATCTGGGTACACATTTAGACAGAGCCCCTTTCCTATTGTCAGTGCTCTAGTGAGAGCTATCAGTTCAGCTTTCTGTGCTGAAGTTCCTGGGGCCAGAGCTGAGGACTCAACTACCAGATCAAGGGTCACCACTGCATACCCTGCACAACGATGCCCACTGATGACGAGACTGCTTCCATCCATAAAGAAAGTCTATTCAGGGTTCTCCAAAGGAACATCAGTCAAATCCGGGCGACTTGAGAATACAGTGTCCATAATTTCCAGACAGTCATGATCAGGGAGGCCAGGACCAATTGGGAGCAACGTAGCAGGATTCAGAGCTTGACTGGCCTTCAATTGCAATCTTGGATTCTCACACAGCATACTCTGATACTTCATCATTCATGAATTCATGAGCCAGAAACTCCCTTTGTGTTCTATAAGGGTCAGAACAGAGTGTGGTACAGTAACTTGAGGATTCTGTCCCAGAGTGAGCTTATCTGCTTCGCTCACTAGGAGGGCTGTGGCTGCTACAGCTCTCAAACAAGGGGGCCAGCCTTTTGCAACCACATCCAACTGTTTTGATAAATAGGCTACTGGCCGTTGCCAAGATCCAAGAGATTGAGTCAACACTCCTAGAACTTTTCCTTGTGACTCATAAACATAGAGGCGAAAAGGCTTCTGGACATCTGGTAGACCTAGAGCTGGTGATGACATCAGAGTGGTTTTTAGAGATCGAAAGGCTGCATTCTGTTCAGGTCCCCATTCCAATGGAGACTTTTCCATTCCTTTGGTAGTTTGATACAATGGTTTTGCAGGCAGAGCAAAGTTGGGTATCCATATTCGGCAATAACCTGCAGCTCCTAGAAAGGCTCTCACTTGCCTCCTGGTGGTTGGAGTAGGAATACTGCATACAGCTTCTTTGCATTCTGGTCCCAGGCGTCGAATTCCACTGGACAGCTGGAATCCCAGATATTTAACTTTAGTTTAACATAATTGCGCCTTGGCTCTTGAGACTTTGTATCCAGCCTCATTTAAAAGGTGCAAGAGTTCACTGGTGGCTTGTAGGCATTCACTTTCTGAATTTGTGGCTATGAGCAGGTCGTCCACTTACTGAAGAAGAACCCTTTGTCCTGGGTTCGCAGAGTAGCTTGAGAGATCTTGATTTAAAGCAGCACTGAAGAGAGTAGGTGAATTCTTGAATCCTTGGGGTAATCGAGTCCAGGGGAGTTGGCCCCGCCTTCCTGTTGTGGGGCCTTGCCATTCAAAAGCAAACAAAAGTTGACTGGTGGGGACTAGGCATATACAGAAGAAGACATCTTTCAGGTCCAAGACGGTGAAATGAGTAGCCTCGGTGGGGATCAGTCCCAAGAGAGTATAAGGATTTGGTACAACTGGGTGTATAGTTTTCACTACATCATTTACCTGCCTCAAATCTTGTACTGGGCGGTAATCCCCTGTCCCAGGTTTCTTGACTGGGAGAAGGGGGGTATTCCAAGGTGACTGGCACTCCATGAGAAGTTCATACTTCAGCAGTTTCATCAGATAGCAGTGGATACCTTCAATGGCTGGTCGGGGAAGAGGATACTGCTTCACATGCACTGGTTCCGCTCCTGGCTTGAGGGTGACAACGACAGGGGCTATGTTCTTCGCTAGACCAGGTGGATTATCTTCTGCCCATACTTCAGGCGGGGCTATAAGGTTGTTGGGTATACAGGAACTGACTGGCTTGGTTGGAGATACGCTGTAAAACTGCCATTCTTCTTCTCAGGGAACAGTCAGCACCATCAATCCAGCAGGCTTTGGGTTCATAGTCATTTGCATTTCTCCCCCTTCAGCAAAGGATATTTGCGCCTGGAGCTTAGCAAGCATATCTCAGCCCAAAAGTGGAATAGGGCATTCAGGCATATACAAGAACTGGTGCGTTATTTTCTGTCCCCCTAGTTCACACATGCGGTTCTGCAGGAATGGCTTAGTGGCCCCAACAATAGTGACAGTTCGAGAGGAAAGAGGGGCCACCGGCCTTGCCACCACTGAATGTTCGGCTCCTGTATCCATCATAAAGTCCATATATTGGTCCCCTATTTTCAAACTGACCATAGGCTCCTGGGGACCCAGGGTGAACTTGGAGTCCGGTCTGGCCTAGTCCGGTCCGGTCCCATGTCATAGCCCGTTGCAACTGCCACTCCCTCAATAGCTTCTTCCCTCTCTTGCTGGAACTGTGCTCGGTTTATTCTTCCATGACTCTGAAATCAACCTCCTGTTCTCCAGGGACTCCCTCCTCCCCTCCTGGGAGTGGAGTCAAGATGCGGGCATTCACTTCTCCAATGTCCTTCTTCTCTGCAATGGGCGCACTGATTCGCACCCAGTGGGGTCCAATTATTTTCACGACCCCTTCCACGTCCTCTGCTCCTTTGATTAGGAAAACCTCCTCCACGTCGTTCAACTAAAGCAGCAGCAAGAAGATCTGCTTTCTTCTTCATCTTACGTTCACTTTCTCTGTCACGTTCATTTTCACGATTCACAAACACTTTCTGAGCAACTTCCATTAACTGTGCTGTATTCATGCCCGCAAATCCATCCAGTTTCTGTAATTTTCGTCT
The DNA here is from genome assembly GCA_033557465.1 of Ichthyophis bannanicus. Classification (NCBI taxonomy): domain Eukaryota; kingdom Metazoa; phylum Chordata; class Amphibia; order Gymnophiona; family Ichthyophiidae; genus Ichthyophis; species Ichthyophis bannanicus. The sequence continues at coordinate 593,195,873 of CM066032.1, forward strand.
TATATCTCTCTGGGACTGACTGACAAAAGCTGCGTTTACCATACGCAAATTCTCCTGGGCTGCTGGATCGCATGGGGTATATAGTGAGGGCTGCCTGTAATATTTGGATCCCACTTGGGGCCATCAAGGCTGATGGGTCTGCATAATACTGTTCATTAGTTCAATAAAATCCTAAGGCTTCTCAGTGTAGGAGGCATAATGCGTCTTTCAGTTCAGTAAATCAGTGGTGGAAAAAGGCACATAAACAAGGCTGGTCGGCTGGCCTTCGGTATTAAGGGTGGGTAGGCCCTGGACCTGGCGCAATGGTATAACGTGACCATCCCTTTTACTGGTAGTTGTACTTCTGAAGGTATACGGCAGTCGGGACTGTCTGGGTTCCACTTCATGTTCTTGGGCGCTGGCAGTGAGTGACCCTGAACTGGCAAATGAATCCCTGCTTGTAGTGTCATCGGTGGACTGTGGCCCACCTGGAGGCACTCTGAACTGAGCCGGGGCTTCCGGTCAAGAGGGGGTGCATGTCCTCCTGCTGCGGAGGTGGCTGGTGAACTACTTGGGGTACATCTGCAGGGAGGTGTCCCCCCCTGCCCCAGGCTCTGCCCGGAGTGGTGGCAGAGCTGAGGGGACTGGCCTATAAAGATACTGGGATGGACAGAGTGGAATGTCTGGAGATTCTGTGGCAGAATAAACGGGCAGCTTTTTTTCCTTTCCAGACTTCCGGGCCCCCTCCCTTGTGGTTGCTACCAATCTCCTACACTGTTTCTCATAGCAACGCTTTATCCAGGAGGGCTTTTTTTTCCCTTCACAAACACTTAACCAGGAATCTATATAGGGGAATTGATCAGGGAACATTTTCTGTACAACCTGAGAAACACGGGAAACTATACTAATATCAAAGGTGTCCTCACGGGGCCATGAAGTGGCTAACACTGGCCACTCCTTTTCACAGCGCATTTCTAATCGGGACGGAGACATTCTAATTCCGTAGTCTCCAGCAAATCCCTTGCTAAAATTCCTAGTCATACATTTCAACAGAATCTGCATGGACTCCGACCCCCCCCCAATGGTGACGTACTTGACAACAGACAGAGGGGGCGGGCAGTCAGGCTGCATTTTCCTGAGGACTATGAGTCAAAACTATGCAACAATATTAAACAAAGGGTAGACAGAAAACATAAGCTTAGATTGGTTGTAATAAGCATAAAGTAAAACTATTATTTTGCAACATGTTATAACAACAATCCCAATAGAAAAAACTATGGCTTCTAACATGACGGCCACATATCTGTTACATATGACTAGAGTAAAAATACTTGGCATGAAACTAACTGCCAGCCGTAATCAGCACTTAAGCTGAACAATGTCTCTGCAAAAGAAATTACTTTAAATCCTACAGTTTAGAAAGCAGATATTTAAAGGACATAAAACGGGTACTTTTTCATAAAGTGGGTGGATATCTGGAATACATATACACCCCTTTTTCTTCTTTTTTTTTTTTTATTAACAATAAGTATGTCCTCTATGAGGTGCTTGCCGCAGTATATCAGGAATTAGAATTCAAGCACGATTAACTCCTCATTCATTCAGGATTTAAATCACTTTCAATTCGTGATCTGGTAACTACTGGCTCGGGATGCTTCATAGTCCTGTCAGGGTTCTTAACCTCTACTTCGTAGGTCAAAGGAAAAACAAAAGCAGTTTCCTTAATTTTTCTATCATTTCTGTTTGGACCATTACAGACAAGTAGGGCTGAGATATAACAAGAACAGTTGAGGAGATCGAAAGGGGTTAATAAGAGCTTAACCCTTTCCAGGCTGAGCCCAAAACTGTCGGGATCCAAAATTCTGACTAAACATTCCTACCAAATGATATATAATACATGACCATAGCAGAAGGAACATCACTATTAAAACATATTGAATAAAACAGGTACAATTTTCCTGAAATAAGCACAAATTAACCCAGCTGCAGAATGTGGATTAAAGACTGAAAGTAAGCCTTCAAAGGGTTAAAAGATACTAAACATTCCTTTCTACGGGCTGTGTGAAAGACACACCCCTTCTCTCTCTGCTTGCTAGAGACTCACACTGTATTGGAAAAAAAACTGAAATCAGTGAGACAGCTGTCCTTGTACTTAAAAGTGACTCCTGAGTTGGTTTTTCCTTCTTCTCTTAGTACTATTCCTTAATCGGTAAACTGTTTCACAAATTACCCAACAGAATAATTTTACATTATACCAGAAGGGAAACCCGCGGTTTCAACAGATAACAAAAATCAGATACAAACAACAAACAGTAAGGACAAAGGAACAATGGGGGAGACAAACACCAAACGCTTCCTCCTTTTCGCGACCTGGGCGCAGTCGCCTGGCCAGGAACTGCGCTACTCAGGAGTCCGCTCTCACGTGGCCTGTGTTTCAAGACCTCTCATTCACGCACACACAACCAAACATGCTAGCAAGACGTTTTTCCCAAATTTTCCCAGACCCTATCTAACTAACCAACAGCAGCCGGCCTCGCGCATACTCATGCAAGGCTTACTCGTACGCGCCCTGAGAGGTGATCAGACTCTCGGTACCATTTTCCCATACCAATTCAGTCTTGCACATACTCATGCAAGACTTTTCCCCAGGCTTCACTGACTCAAATGCCCAAGGTTTTCTACTCACCGGATCCGGTTCTTGATACCAAACCAGTTCATGGGTTGGATCCTGGACTCCCCTCGGGTTCGGAGGTGTTGGCCAGCTGGACCCAGTAACCTGCGGAGGCAAGGAGGAGCCTTCTCCGATACAAGAGGACCGGTGGCGCCAGAGGCTTCTCCTGCGATCAGTCAGGTGCGGCTCCGGCCGGACCAAACCTTTGAGGCGAGAAGTCGTGGTATATTTACTTGAATACTACCACACTACTCACACATTCCCGGCCCAACACTCCAGAATATGTAGCAGCTGATAAGCATGCAATAAATAATACCAGGAGTCAGTTCAAAGATCCAAGCCAATTTATTGTGCACAAGGCTCAGAGAGTCAAGCTTCAAAAAGGACTGAGCAAAGCTCTTACAGAAACATATTAATTTTATACATTTCTTTTCAGTTTGATACATGCAGACTTTCTATTGGTCCCAATGCCCCCTGCACTTGTCCAATCAGGGACTCTCTCTGGGCCTAGCACCCAGCTCCCTCCTCTAGGATTGTTCTAACAATGGCACAGTTTCTAGGTATGGATATTATTCTATTGCAAGGTCGTTTCTGGCTCTAGGAATGCAAGTATCGAAACATTTCTATCATCAGAACACAAAAGAATAATGAAAGATTTATGCATTCATGAAAACTTCTTATTAAGCAGTTTAAAACAGCTTTCTCAAACTTTCACAGATTTTTGGTTTTTACTAAGATGGGGGTTGGAATCAGGGCCTAACTTACAGGCCTTTCATATTTGCAGGCTATTATAGGCCATAGCCTACCACACTGTCTCTATGCTCCCCTTCTGCTTTCCTTTTTTTCCTCCCCCTATCTTGTTCCATACATTTGTCTCTCCATAGTTAGTTGTTCACCACAAGTTCACCTTTTTCACAGGTCCTCCAACACTCCCTTCCCGCATCACCTCCAGCCCTTGCTAGAGTGGAAGAGCAGCCTACTTCTACTACTATGAATCATTTATATAGCGCTACAAGTTGTACGCAGCACTGTACAAACATATAAAGAAGATAGTCCCTGCTCGTAGAGCTTACAATCTACTAATGGTTAGAGCAATAGGCTAAGAATAAGGGAAGCACATTTTGAATCCCACTGCTGCTCCTTGTGACTGGGGCAACTCACTTAACTCTCCATTGCCTCAGGTCCCCTCTGGGGACTTGAAAATATCTGACTATAACACACCTTGAACTCCAAGAAAGCCATGAGCTAAATCCAATTCACTTTCCTGTTTCAGAGCAGAAGAGTCAGCACAACTGTATTGTGCTGTATGGTTGTCTTGCATTTCTCTGAGTTATTGGAGAAAGCACAGTTACTTACCTGTAACAGGTGATCTCTGGGAACAGCAGGAATTAGTCCTCACATATGGGTACGTCGGTACCAACGGAGCCTGCGCGGGAATGCTTCCCCAGCTTCCCAAAAAGGAAAGCTTTTGGGCACATCCCACTGCGCCTGCGCGCTGCCTTCCCGCCTTTCCTAACTGACTCTCCTCAGTTCAAGTTTATAGCTGAGACAATAGAGAGAGAGAAAGGAAAGGAAAGACCAGAAAGATACAACTCCTAGGGGAGGTGGGTGGGTTGTGAGGACTAATTCCTGCTGTTCCCAGAGATCACCTGTTACAGGTAAGTAACTGTGCTATCTCCAGGAACAAGCAGGAATGAGTCCTCACATATGGGGACTCCCTAGCTAAGATGTCTGGGAGATCCCCTAGGATTTAGACCCTGGATATGGTCCAATGTCCTCCTATGGATCTCAGGCATCCATCCAGGGAAGGAGGGTAGGAGTTGATTAAGAATGGAACAGGTGTTTGAGAACAGCCTGACCAAACAAGGCATCCCGGCGGGAATCCTTGTCCAAGCAGTAATGGGCTGTGAAGGTATGAACCGAGGCCCAGGTGGCTGCTCGACAGATCTGGTCTATGGACACAGAATGTAGATGAGCCATAGAAGTGGCCATGGCCCTCACATTATGAGCTGTGACATGGCCCTCCAGAGTAAGGTTCTTGCTCTGGTAGGCAAAAGAAATACACTGAGCAATCCAATTGGACAGTGTTCTCTTAGAGACTGGAAGTCCCAAATGAGAAGGGTCAAAAGCAACAAAAAGCTGAGAAGACTTTCTATGTTGCTGGGTCCTATGTAAGTAAAAGGCAAGAGCCCTTTTACAATCCAGAGTATGAAGGTTCCTCTCTGCACTAGATGCATGAGGAGCTGGAAAAAAGACTGGCAAATACACCTCTTGATTGAGATGAAAAGGCGAGACCACTTTAGGCATAAAGTGTGGATTAGTCCTGAGGACCACCTTGTCATGATGGAATCTTGTATAAGGTGGATTTGCCACTAAGGCCTGTAGTTCACTAATGCGGCGAGCAGAAGTGACTGCAATAAGGAAGACAAACTTCCAGGAAAGAAATTTCAGGGAGGTAGAAGATAAGGGTTCAAATGGTGACTTCATAAGCTGACCAAGAACCAAATTCAAATCCCATGCCACCGGAGGAGGCTTAATGGGAGGTTTAGTTAAAGTGAGGCCTCTCATGAATCTTGAGATAAGAGGATGAGAGGAGACTTGTTGCCCATTGATGGGCTTAAGGGATGCTGAAATAGCACTCAAATGGACTCTCACTGAATTAGTTTTAAGTCCTGCATTGGAGAGATGCAGGAGATAGTCCAACAGAGAAGTTAAAGGAAGTGCGAAAGGGTCTAGACCTCTGTCAGCACACCAAATGGAAAATCTTTTCTATTTAAAAGCGTAGGAACGCCTGGTGGAAGGTATCCTGGAAGCATGAAGGATATCCTTCACCTGTTGAGAGAGATTTAAATCTTGAAGATCTAGGCCTTCAGTAACCAGGCCCTGAGGTGAAGGGACTTGGGGTTTGGGTGCCACAAAGTCCCCTCCTCCTGGGACAGAAGGTCTGGAGCAGCTCCCAAGTCCAGGGAGGGGGCTTGGGAGAGATGCAGAAGTAGAGGGTACCACACTTGGCGTGGCCAGCGTGGAGCTATGAGGATCATAGATCCTTGATCCCTCTGGAGTTTGAACAGAGTCTTGGGAATCAAGGGAATGGGTGGAAAGGCGTACAGGAAGTCCTGACCCCAAAGAAGGAGGAAGGCATCCCTGGCCTGAACTCCCTGACACGGAATTCTGGAGCAGAATCGGGGAAGTTTGGCATTCCACGGACTTGCAAAGAGGTCTATGTCCGGGGTTCCCCATTCCTGAAAGATTCTGAGTACCTGATCCATATGCAGGGACCACTCGTGTGGAAACAGAACTCGACTGAGTCTGTCTGCCCAAGAGTTTTGGATTCCTGGGAGGTATACTGCCAGGAGATGGATCTGATGCTCTCTGGCAAAGGCCCATAGTCTGAGAGCTTCGTTGCAAAGCGACAGAGAGCCAGTTCCTCCTTGTTTGTTTATGTAAAACATGGCTACTTGATTGTCTGTGTGAACGAGGACTGTCTTGTAGCCAAGGAGGGTATGAAAGACCTGGAGAGCTAGGAAAACTGCTCGAAGCTCCAAATGATTGATATGAAGGGAGGTCTCCTGTAGAGACCAAGTGCCTTGGGTGGAAAGGTCCTCTAGATGAGCTCCCCAACCTGTTTGGGAGGCATCTGTAGTCAGGGTTGCTTGGGGCAACGACTGTTGGAAGGGGGACCCTAGCAACAGATTTTGAGTGGACATCCACCATTGGAGAGACCAAAAGAGACATTTGGAGGTTGCTATTTGGTCGGAGAGAGCTGAAGCTTGAGTCCACTGGGTGGACAAAGTCCACTGAGCTGCTCTCATGTGAAGGCGAGCATAGGGTACCACATGTACTGTGGAAGCCATGTGGCCTAGCAGTTGAAGCATCTCCCTGGCAGTCAAGTGACTCTTTGACTGTGCCTGGGAGGCTAACTGCAGTAGACGATGGCAATGGGCCTGAGGAAGGTAGGTCCTTGCAGTGGTGGTATCCAACCAGGCCCCTATGAACTCTAGGGACTGAGTGGGAGAAAGCTGGGACTTTGGGAGGTTAACCACCAGTCCCAGATATTGCAGAATGCGTCTTGTGCGGTTTAGAGCAATCTGAGCTTCTGACTGAGTTGGTGCTCGGATGAGCCAATCGTCGAGATATGGGAAAACAAAAATCCCTAGGGTGCGTAGAAATGCTGCAACGACTGCCATGCATTTGGTGAACACTCTGGGGGCAGAGGCTAGGCCGAAAGGAAGCACTCTGTACTGATAATGTTGTCCCTGGAACAGAAATCGTAGGAATTTTCTGTGGGATGGATGGATGAGGACATGGGTGTACGCATCCTTGAGATCTAGAGAACAAAGCCAATCTTGGCTCTTTAGGTAGGGAAGAAGAATGCCTAGAGAAAGCATTTTGAACTTTTCCTTGTATAGGAATTTGTTCAATTCCCTGAGATCTAAAATGGGTCTGTAACCCCCTGTTTTCTTGGGGATGAGAAAATAGGGGGAATAGAATCCTGAGCCCTGCTGAAGAAGGGGAACCTCTTCTATCGCCCCTTGGGCAAGCAGGGTAGACACTTCCTGACCCAGAAGGTCAAGGAGAGGTGTGGAAGAGTTGAAATGTCTCACCATGGTGTGTGGAGGAAGGTCTGAGAAATGAAGTTTGTAACCCTCTCTTATGATGGAGAGGGTCCACTGTTCTGATGTTATTTGCTCCCACCTGGGAGCAAAATGAGCTAACCTTCCTGGAATGGGGAGAAGTTCTGGCTGGGGTAGAGCCAGAAAGGTTCTCTAGAATGCAGTCAAAAACCCTGAGGGGGTTGAGACTGTTGAGTTGCAGGAGTTGCGGCAGGTTTGGGTCTGGCCTGTCTAGGTTGCTGTCTCTTAGTTGGAAAACGACCAGCAGCAGATTGCTGCCCAGAGTTGGAAGGGAATCTGGTCTTCTTGAAATAAGGTTTCTTGAAAGATTTTTTCTTGAATGGCATGGAGGTAGACTTGGAAAGTCTATCCAGAGCAGAATTCTCTGCATCCATTTGAGTGGCTTTAATTTGCCACTCTCTGCCAAAGAGATTCTCACCAGTACAGGGCAGATTTCCCAGACCATCCTGGACCCAAGGCTCTAGATCAGAAGCCTGGAGCCAAGCAAGTCTCCGAGCAGCAATGGCAATGCCTGAGGCTCTGCTAGCACCCTCAAAGGAGTCAAAGGCTGCCCTATTGGAAAACTTGGAAACATCCTGAGTATGCTTAAGCCAAAGTAGGAATTCATCCTTTCTGTCTTTTGGGATAACAGGGAGAAAGGTATGCAACTTCAGTGCAATTTCCTTGAGAAACATACCCATATAAAGACTATATGAGTTGATTCTAGCAATGAGCATACTGGCTTGGAAGATTTTTCTACCAAAAGCATCCAAGGTCCTGCATTCTCTTCCTGGAGGAGTAGAAGAATGTCTTTTAGTACTCTTTATTCTTTTCATAGCTGACTGCACCACAATGGAATGGTGAGGAAGCTGGGTTTTTTGGAAACCAGGACAAGGGGGGACACGGTACATAGTGTCCAACCTACGAGAATGAGGAGAAAGGGTGAGAGGAGTCTCCCATAAATCAAGCATGTGTTCATGAAGAATTTCATGAATTGGTAAGGTGACTGCCTCTCTGGGAGCCTTAGAGTAACCTAAAATGTCAAGCTTTTTAGCTCTAGGCTCTATTTCAGAGGATACTGAAATGGCAAGTCCTTTAGCCACTTCTGAAATGAAGTCTTGAAAGGACAAATCTTCTGGAGGAGACATTCTCCTCTTTGGAGAAGAAGGTTCCACAGGGAGAGTAACAGACACTTCAGGAGATTCTTCTGATGAATCGGAATCATCAGAGGAATCGAAGTATCGTCTGTCCGATTCAAACGATCGATACGCGTATCGATCGGTATCGACATCGGGCGTCCCCGGAACCGGATCGGTATCTGGGAAGCACCCGGATCCAGGAACCGGGGTCGGTATCCTGGTCGATGTCGAAGCAAGCGGTACCGGCATCGAGCCCGGTACCGGTGCCGGTGGCGGTACCGACATCGATATTCGATGCGGTACCGCTGGCGTCGCAGCCTGAATGAAAGCCATGATAGCTTGCTGTATGGATTGGACAGTATGATCCATAGACGCCACGACTGCCTGGATGCCGGTACCGGGAGAATGTGCCGGTACCCCAGAGCAGTCTAACAGGTGATCGGTCGAGGCCGTGCCATCGATGTCAACCTGTAACCCCATAGGAGGAGCTTTGGAAGCTGGAGCTTCCCGCCGGGGTTGTTTGGCTGGGGCAGGATCCTCAAGGGTAAGCCCGGGGGCATCTCGATGCTTAGAGGGAGATTTACCCTTTGAGGACCTGTTTGGTTTATGTTTGGTTACCTGAGATCCATCAGGAGACGACGATCTAGAAGATGTCGATGCTACCGGTGTTGCCTCTGTGGGAAACAGCATATGGAGCTTAGCTGTTCGATTCTGTAACCCACGTTTAGACATCATGGAGCAGGATGGACAATCCGGAACGGAATGGTCAGGGCCCAAACATTTGAGACACCATTCATGGGTATCTGTAATAGAAATAGTACCGCTACACTTAGTACATTTTTTAAAGCCTGAGGCTTGTTTTTCCATGAGGGAAAATCTTTTTGTAGGCCCTAAGGCCTGCAGAAGAAATAATACTAAGTGAAGAAAAAAGATAAAGTGTTTGTTTTTTTTTTTTTGTAAAAGAAGAAAGAAAAGACCGGCGGTACCGGTCCGGTGTCGGGGAGGCAGACACGCGACCAAAGAAACAAACTAATATAAGAAACTTCTTCAGCGGTGACAGGGCTCGACCTGCTGGCTCCGCGGAAAAGAAGAAACTGAGGAGAGTCAGTTAGGAAAGGCGGGAAGGCAGCGTGCAGGCACGGTGGGATGTGCCCAAAAGCTTTCCTTTTTGGGAAGCTGGGGAAGCATTCCCGCACAGGCTCCGTCGGTACCGACGTACCCATATGTGAGGACTCATTCCTGCTTGTTCCTGGAGATTTGTTCTGATCCCGCAGAACTTCATTATACCTCTAATGTGGAGTTCAGCCTGACAAGCTTTCCCCTGTCTATTTATATGGGAAGGTGGGTGGATTGAGTCTGTAAACTCAGACATGAAAATGTTTCTGCTAATATGTGTATATGAGTGAATTCTTTCAGCAGGGTGTCTAAATCTGTAAACAGGCTTTGTTGCTGGTTTGTCAGCTCTTTGGTAAACAGTCGGTGCTCTGCTTGGCAAACATGAAGGCCTCTGAAGAATCTACACAATCATTTTGACAATAGTCTGTGATGTAAGAATAGTGCATTGTAACAATGGGCAGGGTAAGACCACTAGGCAGCATGAATGTCAGGGAGTTAAGTCCACTATATAAACACAGTATAGGATGGACATGCATTCTCTGTAAAAACAATCTCTGAAGAGCTAATCATCAAGCTAAGTTTTAGACTATGGCATTAAAACATATGTCTCTCCATGCTTACAACCACATGACAGTTGACACTTTCCAAAATTAGGATTCACCAAGCAGTGAAGGATGCATAGAGCTTTATTGACAAGCAGTTTTTATCTTTAAGTGGGACCATCTGTACCTGATAGCTCTGTGAGTTAATGAAATACTAGGGCATTTATCTTTTTGGATTTATTCTCCACTCCCACAGTGAAGCAGTCCTGTCTCCTCTCTGAGATGAGAAAAAAATTAACCAATCAAAACGAAAACATTCTGATATGGGGATTGGGGAATGTACTGGGGACCATTCGATCATAGAGCAACATCGAAGTCTGTTGGTAGATGAGAAAGAACAAATTATTAATCAACCCCTATCTCAAGAAAAAGCACACATAGCGCCCAAAAGGCTGGCAAAGCAGTTTGTGGTAGGATCTGAACAAGATTAATTTTTCTATAAACAATGCAGCCAGTAGTGAACAAATTTGTTTTAATTCCTGATGTTGTTAATGTATAAAGTTGTCTTTTAGATTATTGCTTTAATCATCTCCTACTTAGGCTTGCAGAAGCAGTCTAATTACCATATCCTAGAAGAATCAGCCCATAAGACATTGCATTATGCTCTCCTCCATTTCCTTCCAGCTGGCGGGCAGTATGGAGTTTCTTACTTGTACCTGCCTCCTCCACCAATCCGAAGTTTCAAAGTGCAGTGCCAGCAAGTCCCATGGGGCCCCACACAGGGCCAGCTCAAGTACTAGGCAAACGAGTAAGCTGCCTAAAGTGCCAGAATTTTGAGATGATACTGCAAAAGGATAGGCAGCGGCACACATGCTGCACACGGCCCATCTATCACCAGTACCCACTGCAGTCTAGGACCCAAGACAAGGAAAGTAGCAGAGGAGCAAAAAAATGTGCTTGTCGCCCCTCTGGACCCCTCACCCCTTGGGTCACCTATGAGTCAGAACTCAAGACATTAGAACACTCTGCTCCCCAAACCAGATGTTCCTCTTTTGGGACAGGGCACAAACATGCAGTTTCCCATGAGGGTGTCATGTGTAGCATGCAGTTGCCAGCGACAGAGGAGCACATGAATCCCACACATCCTCCGTGTGCTGAGCAGCTGCTTCAGAAAGATCAGAATGTGTTTCCGGCAATGGCAGCACCCCAAGAGAGTGGGAAGAACAAGACTACTGCAATACTGGAGCCTGCAGTTCCCAGCTAGTAGAAGGGAGGGAGGAGAGAGAGAGAGAGCAGGAACAAATGGATACGACAGGGGCTTGTGGAGGGAGGGGGGAATGGGGAAGAGAAGGGGCTACTAAAGCTGTGGAGAGAGAAAAGAAAGGGCTGTTTGAGCTAGGATGGAAAAAGAGATGCTGCTGGGACCTGAAGGTAAAGAAAGAAGGGACTGTTGTGGGTATGGGGAAGAGAAACAGGGTATACTGGGGGCTGGGAAAGAGACTGCTGGGACTGTGGGCAGGAAAAAAAGAGTTGAAAGGGTTGCTCTGGCTGAAGGGGGGTAGGAATGCTAGGAAGAGAAAGGGGCTTTGGGGGGAGTGGACTTATAGGGCTCTAAGGGAAGATAAAGGGCTGCAGGGAAGGAGGTACATAGGAGGATCCTAAAGCTAAGAGAGAGAGAGAGAGGATTCTGCTGCTGCTGCTGCTTAGGGTGAAGAAGAGGGAAGAATATTAGAAGAGAGACAGAGGATTGCTGGGTAGAGGTGAGAGGGTGGAAAGAAAGTGGAATACGCTGTGATTGACCCGTCTCCACCAAAGTAATGTGCCACACTCAGTGTCTGGTTCTTAAGCTCTTCTGAATTAAGTTTGATCTGCTTTGCTGTTTGCTAGGTTTTATTTATGCTCGGTTTTGGTTTTATGATATGCTATTTATTTTGATATTATTCAGTAATAGTAGAAAAGTCTGTCACAGATGACTGGAGGTTTGTTTGGAGTTGGTTAATTTGTGAAGGTAACTGTGAGCATGCGTGACGTTTTTGTTGTTGGGTTAGGGTTGATGTGGTGATGGAATATGTTGTCTATGGATGACTATATTGTACTGTTATCTTAGCATGTCAGTATGCTCACCTGTCCTGGTGATAGACTGGAAAAGGATCATTGATAGTCTGATGGGAAGAGTGAACATGTCTGGAAAGACAGTGCGATGGTATGTTGTACATCAAGCAAGGATCTGGTGTTGTCTTTGTAGCTATATGTGACAGTGACGTGTACTAGGGTTGTAATGATGTTTAGAGGGTTGGTATTTTTGGTATGTAATTACAAGGTGAGGGGGTTTCTGATACACAGTATGTTATCTATTGAAGGCAAAAAACGTAACATTTCACAGTAGATACATCAGCAGTTACAATCAGTGCCAGCACATACTCCAGTGTATGGGGTGGGGGGAAGCGAGGGCATTTATAGCTGATAGTTTACCTAGGGTGCTTTATATCTTTTGCACTGGCCCCGGCCCCACACATTCAAACTCCAGAGGAGGCAGATAGTGTATGAAGTGCTGTGCTTTCCCTGCCTGGTGATGAAAGGAAGCAGACACTCATTTGACTCACTTTCTCACAGAATGGTAATTGCATTGTACTGGACAGAAGACTCAAGGACTAGTATGAGACCAGGGCCTGTATATTTTCAGAATATGCCAGGATGTAATTTTCAGATGTGATATACTGAATATTTCACTTATCTCTGCTGCACCCTATTACTGGTCATCAGTATCCTCCTTTTGCGATATTTTAACAACATGATAGGAAACAAGCGGTTAAAAAGTCAGGAGGATTCACAAGTAGTTCATCTATAAATTCAATGGAACAGCTTGTTTCATCTTCCTAGAATACTTTTTCTCCTTAACCTTTTCCAGGCCGAGCCCAAAACTCTCGGGATCCAAAATTCTGACTAAATGTTCCTATCAAATGGTATATAATACATGACCATAGCAGAAGGAAAATCACTATTAGAACATATTGAATAAGACGGGTACAATTTTCCTGAAATATGCAAAAATTAATCCGGCTGCAGAATGTGGATTAAAAATTTTAAAGTAGGCCTTCAAAGGGTTAATCCCTGTTTGCTACAAAATTTATACCCTATATAAAACCAAGAAGTTCAACCAATAGAAAATGGAACTTACTTTTTGGAACACACGCACTGCGGAGTGATGTGGATGGACACACGCACTGCGGAGTGATGTGGATGGATGGAAGTATTAAAGAAACATGTCAATCCTGAAGGAGTGCTGAGACAGGACTTGCTACTGCTAGGAGACAATCTGCACTTGTAAGTATTTACCTGTTAGAAACCTATCTTAAAACTTGGAGAAAAGGGAGGATTTAAGCTAAACCGAAATTCTGTGTCTATTTAAAATTCTGTGCTTATTTTTAGTCACTTAAACATAGTTTAGCTGCAAAACTTTCTATTAAGTGTTTAGTAAAGTCTATTAAAATACAATATAGCTTAGCTATAAAACTTTCTGTTTAGCGTTTGATTCCCACTGCACACCCCTGTAAAGGTGCAAATTTTCTTTTCGCTACAAGGTGTAATTGGGAACTTCTTCAGCAAGTTATCAGTCCCGTGCAGTTCATCTTGAAGTAAACCTAAATAAAATGGCATACAATATACTTAATAAACTTAAGATGCTTTAAATTAGCTTAAGTATTCCTAATCCTATAGCACCTTTAAATAACTAACCAATAGTAAAATGCAGACAGCAGTCCAGCAGCAAGATCAGGGCAATCTAGTCTTTTGCACCGTCACATGTATGATTATCTCCCAGCTGGTGAAAGGTCATATGTGTGTGCTTGGTGCTAGTGGCAGACAGAGCTGAGGCAGACAGAGATTTATTTATTTTATTTACAGTCTCTTATATACCGCACTATTCATCATCAGCGCGGTTCACATGGAACAAAATGCTCAGTACATTTAACACGTATGAGTTTACAGGTAACAGGGTATAAATAACTTGGATAACCGGGGTAACTATTTACAAAACATACTACATGGAATCATATACACAGAAGATACATAGAAAAACCAGCCCACTATAGGAATGAATATCACACTTGGTGAGTTGTTGATATACCCTAGATTTATCTGGGACTGGTATCAGTGGGTGTTATTGGGCTCTAGGTGACGCCATTGGGTTCTATAAGGTATTTGTTGAAGAGGTGGCATTTGAGGGCTTTCCTAAACTGTGTCAGGCTCCTAATAGCCCGGATATCAGGGGGTAGTGCATTCCAGCATATTGGGGCACTGAGACTGAAGGCTCTGTTGGCTGTCGATTTAGTGCAAGTAGTAAGTTCCTTCGGGATTTTGAGGGAGTTTATAGCCATGGATCTCCTTGCTCTATTTGGAGATGTGCTATGGATGAGTGAGGATAAGGATGCCGATGTGAGATTATTGACAGCTTTAAAAGTAATTATCAAGGTCTTGAAAACTATTCTAGCTTGAATAGGAAGCCAATGCAACTGTATCAGCAGGGGCGTAACGTGGTCGTACCTGGAGGCTCCATGGATGACTCTTGCTGCCGCGTTCATGGCTAGCTGAAGCGGGTTTAATGTAGATTGGGGAAGACCTTGTAATATGACATTGGCATAGTCGAAATGGGGTATAACCAACGCCTGGAAGATTGTCCGGAAATCAGTTGGATCAAGCATGGAACGTAGGTGTCTAAGTGAGCGGATCTTGTAGTAAACTGATCTGACTATGTTTCCTATGTGGGCTTTCATGTCTAGGCGTTGATCTAGTGTGACTCCCAAATATCGTATTGAGGATTTAGATTGCAACTCCGCTTCTTTTACTTTAAGATATTTTGGGGGGGGGGGTAAAATTGGGATTCCTTGTTATGAAGAGTACTTCAGTTTTCTTATGTTGTATTCTGAGGTTTTGAGACAGGAGCCAGTCAGATATTGCATTGAAGCAACTCGTCAGTGGGGAGAGGTCCAGATGCGCGGTAGAGAAGGGAATGTAAAGCAGGACATCGTCTGCATATAACATGCAGTCAACCTTGAAAGACCGGATGATATTACAAATTGGCTGCATGTAAATATTGAAAAGGAGCGCAGAAAGGGAGGATCCTTGAGGGACTCCTTGGCTTTGGTGGAAAGGTTCAGACTTTATCCCTCCAGAACGAACATGGTGCCATCTTTCGGACAGGTAGGATCTGCACCATTCAAGCGCTTTTCCATTAATGCCTTTGTCAATCAGACGTCCTAGTAGAAGCTCATGATTTACTGAGTCAAAAGCTGCAGCGATGTCCAGAAAGATGAGTGCAAATCCTTGACGGATGTCGTCAATGCCAGTGATTATTTTGCAGAAGAGGGTGGTAAGGAGGGTTTCCACTCCATGGAATTCCCTAAAACCATGTTGGCAGGGGTCTAATGGTGCAGCGGAGTCAATGTGATCCTGCAGTTGCTTTTGGGCCTCCTTTTCAATGATCTTCGCGAGTAGTGGAATACTAGATATGGGTCTGTAGGATTCCACCTGTTGGGAGTCAAGCTTGCAGTTTTTTAGCAGAGGTCTGATAGAGGTGTGCTTAAGGGCTGAAGGGAAGGAGCCAGTTGAGAAGGAGAGATTCATTATTTTGGCCAGTACTGAGCTGAAGTGACTGCGAAGCTCCTTGATCCAGAAGGCTGGGCATGGATCGGTCTGAGCAGTACTGGTGTTAAGGGCTGCAATAGTGTCTTCAATTCCTCTCTTGGAGGGGGTAGAAAACATGGTTAGGGTTGTTTGGCAGTTTTGCTCTGTGGTAGAGGCTATAGTAGAGGTTTTGTTGGTCTGACATATCTTGGATTGTAAATAAAGAGACCTTCATGGATATAGCAGAAACCTCCAAATCTGGCAGCTTCTGTGCTGCTTTGGAAGAGAAAGATCATCTGAAAGGAGATCACCACCTTGGTATCGTAGGAAGCAATCCTGTAGTCAGGACCTGCCCTCTGGTTAATAAAATATCCTCTTGCATCGAGGATGTGTCTCCAGAGGCCTATGCCTAGGAGGGAAGGGTTAGGATGGTCATTATAGTTGGCAAGTCAATCATTAGGCATGTAGATAGCTAGGTGGCTGATATATGTGAGGATTTCTCAGTAACTTACCTGCCTTGTGTGAAGGTGGTCTCACATGTCACCTAGATAAGATTTTAGACAATGCCAGGGAGGAACCGGCTGTCTTCTACATGTGG
Source organism: Ichthyophis bannanicus (assembly GCA_033557465.1). Classification (NCBI taxonomy): domain Eukaryota; kingdom Metazoa; phylum Chordata; class Amphibia; order Gymnophiona; family Ichthyophiidae; genus Ichthyophis; species Ichthyophis bannanicus. The sequence continues at coordinate 593,212,153 of CM066032.1, forward strand.
ATACTAATGACAAAAGACAGTACGGGAGGGAGATTCTGGAAGCCAAATTTAGGCTTTTCGGCAAAAGGTTGAAACCCAGAACCTCCAGGGTAGCATTCTCAGTAATGTTTCCCATCCACATCTTAATTTTTTGGAAGTGGCAAAAATGGAGACTAGCATTTGTGGGCCAATTCTTTAACCAGGGGAGCCTTTGCAGTTCTAAGTCACTTAACAAGCTCTGTACTTTGGATAAGCATGTTTTTTATGCCTACTTGCAGATTCAACATTTCTTTGCTACACAGATCAGTGCACAAGATCTCTTGCAAGAGAAAACTGTATTTGAGCGCCAGTTATTAGGGGACTTAAGCTCCAAGAAGTTAATTACTACTGTCAATATCGAGCTTGAGGATCTCGTGGTTTAGGATTTAAATAAAGTGGAGCAATGGGAAAAAGAATTTAGTTGAGATTTTCCTGAGCAAACTTGGGGGGCAACAGTGCTTACAATTTCTAGGGTCTCCATCTTGGTAAACAGAGAATGGGTATAAAGTTTTATATCAATGGTACCTTTCTCATGAACATTTGCTGAAAATATTCTCTGGTTCTAGAAGGGGGTGTGGTCAAGTAGGCAATATGAAGGTAATTCTATAAGGATTGCCTAGATTAATGTGTATTGCCATGTGTGTATTTGGTACCTATTCTAGAAAGTAAAGTACACACATTATAGAAACATGATGGCAGGAAAGGACCACATGGCCTATCCAGTCTGCCCTTCCATATCAACTACTACAACAGTCCCCTCTTTTCCTTTAGAGATCCTCTGTGTTTGTTCCATGCTTTTTTTTTAAAATTCAGATACTGTCCTCATCTATATCTCCTCCAATGGGAGACTATTCCATGCATCCACCACTCTTTCCATAAAGAAATATTTCTGCATATTACTCCTGAGTCTATCCCCTTTCACCCTAATATTATGTCCCCTCGAAGCAGAGTTTGCTTTCAATTGAAAGAGGCTTGCCTCCTGTGCATTTATGCAATAGAGGTATTTAAATATCTCTATCATATCTCCTCTATCCTGCCTTTCCCTCATATGCTTTTTAACAAAGCCCACTAACCATTTTAGTAACCATCCTCTGCACCAAATCCAACCTGCTTATATTCTTTTGAAGGTATGGCCTCCAGAATTGCACACAGTATTCCAAATGAGGTAGCACCAAAGACTTATACAGAGGCACTATCACCTCCTTTCTTCTGCTGGCCATTTCTCTTTTTATGCACACAAGCATCCTTCTAAATTTCGCCATCGCCTTTTCTACCTGTTTAGCTACTTTAAGATCATCAGACACAACCACGCCCAGGTCCCACTCTTATTTTGTGGACAGAAGTACTGCAGCCCCTACACTGTAGCACTCCCTTGGATTTTTGCAGCCCAAATGCATGACCCTGCCTTTTTTAGCATTAAATCTCAGCTGCCAAATTCTAGACCATTCTTCAAGCTTAGTTAGATCCCTCCTCATGTTATCTACTTCCTAAGTGTCTACTCTATTGCAAATTTTGGTATCATCCACAAAGAGGTACCACCCGACAGCCCTTCCACAATATCATTAACAAAAATGTTAAAAAGAATTGGATCAAGGTCAGATCCTTGTGGCACTCTACTGGTAACCTCCTTCTCCTTAGAGTGAATTCCATTTACCTGTATCTTTTGTCACCTCCCACTCAACCAATTTCTAACCCAAGCAATAACTTTAGGGTCCATCCCTAGGGTGCTCAGTTTGTTTATAAGTCGCCTGTGCGGAACGGTGTCATGAAATCTAAATACACCACATCTAGGGCTCTCTTTCGGTCCAATTCCCTGGTCACCCAGTCAAAGAAATTGATCAGATTTATCTGACAAGACCTGCCTCTGGTGAATCCATGCTGACTTGGATCTGGTAATCCATGGACTCCAAAAACTTCAATATTTTCTCTTTCAGCAGCGTTTCCAATAATTTACTCACCAACCGAGATTAAACTAACTGGCCTGTAGTTTTCAACCACATCCTTACTTCTGCTTTTGTGTAAAGGGTCTACATGTGCTTCTCTCCAGTTCTTTGGCACCACTCCCGACTCCAACGAGGCATTGAAAAGGTCAGTCAGTGGAGCTGCTAGAACGCCTCCAAGTTCCCTCAGTATTCTAGGTGTATCCCATCCGGTCCCATCACTTTGTCTACTTTTAGTTTAGCTAGTTCCTCATGAACACAGTCTTCTGATAATTGTTCAAGATGCCCCTCGCTTCTATTCCTGCTTGTGGGTGTTTTTTGAGGTCCTGCTCCCAGAAATATTTGTTAAGCAATTCTGCTTTATCCTCTTCAGTTACGGCATAGTCCTCTCCTGCACCCTTTTATAGTCTGACAATACCACTTTTGCCCTTCCTCCTCTCACTAACATATCTGAAAAATGTCCTAGCCCCCCATTTTATTGCATTGGCTATTTCTTCTTCTTTTTGTATCTTTGTTTTCCTGACTACTTTGCCAGCCTCTCTAAGTTTTTCCAAATATAGATGCCTGTCTTCCTCTCTTCGTGATCTCTTATATTTCATGAAGGCCTCCCTCTTTTTCACCACCTTTTTCAGCTACTTCTTTTGAGAACCATAGCGGCCTCCTTTTCCTTTTACCTTTATTTACCTGTCTAACAAGAAGGTTGGTTGCCCTTAAAATATCCCCTTTCAGTTTTGCCCACTGTTTTTCCACATCCCCCTGATGTTCCCATCCCACTAATGACTCTTTGAGGTATTGTCCCATCTTGGCAAAGTTAGGTTTTCTAAATAAGACCCTTGCTTTTAAATTGATTTCATCAGCCCTAGTACTGAAGCACACCATCTGGTGATCACTGGATGCAAGATGATCTCCCACTATGAGATCAGAAACACTTTCACCATCGGTAAGCACCAAGTCCAGTATGGCCCCATCACATGTTACCAGTTGCCAAAATAGTTCTCCCTGTAGAGAATTCAGGATCTCCTTACTTCTAGATGACACCGCAGCATAGAATACTTCATAAAGACGCACCTAAACTTAGTGGCGGCAGTTAATCCTGCCCTTGAGCAGGTGTAAATGCCGCATCTAGATTATGCAGAAATGTGCATATATTATAATATTTTATAATTTATGTGTGTAAATTTAGGCGTCACCTATTCTCCAACCCCATGCTCACCCAAACCGAAAGTATGCATGATCGAACTTACACACACGCTTGCAGAATAGTGACTGCCTAAAGCACATGTACAAATGCCCATTCACACACCTAAGTCCTTTAGAATAGGGACTTAAATGCATTATTTAGTATTGCATACATTTCCATGTGTCCCTTTATAGATTCAGCCCCTATGGCTCAGTTGGTTGCCCTGTGATTTGCACCTTCTGGTGACAAGTTGAAGATTTCATCTTTTTGCTAACCCAGGTAAGGTTACCAGCAGATCCTGTAATTTATTTGTTGTATTTACCTGAATATATTAATAATGAGATTAGGAAACTAGCAATTTGCTGCATTATGGCAGCAAGATGTGACTTGGCAAAGCCTAGAAATAGCTGCCCTACCTACGATGCAATCTTTTCAGCACACACTGTGCATTATGTATTTTGTTATGTAAACTGACAGCAACACATAGAGGCCCCTTGGCTAAATTTGAGATTTAGGCCCTTTATGTCACATGGACAGCTAAATAATGGGTATTTGGAAACTATAAGAACCTCATTTGTTTCTGCTTGGTGCTTTGGCTTCTACATGGGGTGGGGTGGAAGTGGGATATAATTATGTACAACATTTTTGGTGTATTGTGGGAATCTACATTTGTACTTGTTTATATGATGTGATTAGAAATAAAAATGCAATTTAAAAAAAAAGGAATGCTTCCCATTCCACATATAGGACTCACGAGGCATGTGGATCAACAGTCTCAATGTATGGATGAGGCAAAGGTGCAGAGGAGGGACTTAGATTTGTTAGCAACTGGGCAACATTCTGGGGAAGGGAGAACCCATTCCAAATAGATGGGCTCCACCGTAACCAGGTTGGAACCAGGCTGCTGAGACTAACATTCAACTAAAATCTGGAGAAAAGCTGACAGTCGCTCAGGAATTCATGGTTCAGAATGAAGTAATCTCTGAAGGATACTATAAAAGCAGGAAAGTTAGGGCAGCCTAATATTGAAGTTTCAATAAAAGGAAAAGCAGCCTAGGTGCTTTTAAGTAAAGAGCAGGCAGAGTTCAAAGATTGCAAATTATCCCTGTCAACTGCTAAGTGGGTTGTAAACGGATCTGGCACTAACTTTAGGCGAATTAGGCAGCCACCTAGAGTGCCAACCCTCCAGGGCACCCATTAACACCACTGCCGCCCCTCTCCAGAACCTGCAGCTGCAGCAATGGCCTGAAATAGCCCTGTGGTGCTTACATTACAACTTTGGTGCCAAAGGGCTGTTTGCTTCCACCCCCTCGGACCGCCCGATGCTGACTTCTTGTTTCTAAGATAAGCACCGTGGGGCTGTTTGTGGCCATTGCCGCTGCTGGAAGTCTGGAGAGGGGCGACAGTGGCGGCAAGGGATGAGATTTGCCTACGGGGCCTCAACTCCTTACGCCAGCCCTGGTTGTAAATATAAACAAACAACATACTTTGGGATGTCTTTATACAAATTCTAGAAGTATAAAAAACTAGGGAGAGTTAGAATACATAGCACTCAATTAAGAAGTAGATATAATGAAGAAGGGTGCTAGGGAGCCTGCAAAGATGTCCGCTTAATCACACTGCTTCATGTCCTGGAGAAATTAAGGGAATGAAGCCAAGAAACTGAGCAGAGTAGATTAAATTGCTTGTTTGAATTTGCATAAAGCAGTTTGTGATGAATAACAATTGCAGAGACAACAAAGAGTGAGGGATAAGCAGAGAAAGCTGAGGCGGATCAGAGCCAGCAGAGAACGTGCACAGCAAGATAGGCCTTGCTTCCAGATGTGCCTAGCATGACCATGATTCAATTTCTTTGAGGTACCCTGAAGGAAAGATCAGATGGCACAGTGGCTTCTGATACCAAAGAAGGTGAGGCAATGTTATTAACAGGCAGCCTTCATTACATCTGCAGAAATTCTGCACAAAAATATTGAAAATTCTGTGTGTAGTATTTTTAAATTCTGCATGCTTTATTAGTGAATTTTGCACAAAATTCCTCCTCCTCTAGACCTGAAATTTCCTCTGCTTTTTTCCTCCTTAGCTCTCTTGTTCCAGTCACAGTTCTGTCTCCAACTCATCCTCCAACCCATCCCCCTGTTTTCTCTCTCTCTAACTTCTAGTCCCCAGACACCCTCGACTCACCAACAGCCCATCTTCAGCCCCTAGAAACCCCCCCCCAATGAACCAGCAGCCCATCTCCAGTCCCCAGCAACCCCGAACTCACCAGAAGCCCTTTCTCCAGACTCCAGCTTGCCCCTTGAATTACCAACAGTCCTTCTCTTTTGCCTGATCACAGCAACACAGCTGTGGGAGCGGCTGTGTTGCTGCTAACAGTGAGACAGAATCGGGCTCTCTTAAAGCTTGTGTGCCCAATCCTGCCTCACTGTCTGGCTCACTGGTATATGCGTAGAACTGTGTGCAGGTGGGGAATTCTGCACAAATTCTGCATTGCACAGTTACGCAGAATTCCCCCAGGAGTACTTCATGCCTGTTAATGGTGAGAAAGATATTATGAATGAGCTTCATTACAGGCTAGGCCTAACATTTGAGAAGCAATGCAACATCTATTAGCCTGAAGGCCTTAACATTGCTGATATAAACATGTTTCTGTCATAACATAAGAGTTACCAAAGGAACTATTGCAGAGAGTGCATATTTTTCACTAGTGTTTGAGCCAATGGATGACACTTAGTCAAGGTTGAAGGGAAGAGATTCTGTCTCCTTTAAGTAGCAGCTGAATTACCCTGATTGCTTGTGTCAGCTAAGATCATGATCCTACAGTTTAGGAACTGTATGATCCGATAGTGCCAAGCAATGAGCCGGTGTCTGTTCTGTGGGTTCTGGAAGGCAGCCTATTCCAGAGAGTGCTTTTAGGGACGAGCAGCTTCCATAACATTCTTATATTATGGACTCTAAAGTTACTTATGCTGAGGTGCTAACATGCTTCACTAGGATGCTGCAACCCCTCAAGCGGAGCCCCCCTAGAGCAACAGCCTGCTATAAGAGCCAATGAGACTAAAAAGGTGGATCTGATAGCCAAAGCACAGATTACAAGAGCAGATTTCAATTTTGTCAAGTAGATTTGGCTGAAACAGGAGATTTGGACTTTAGAAGGCCACATAGTGCAAAATGAAATCAAGACTGGGGAACAAAGTAATGTTATCACTGTCTTCCAAGCTAAGCTGAAGAAGGTGAAGGCATATTATTGGAGTGCTTTATTATGTGCAGTCAGGATCTGGGTTTGGTCCAAAGATACTCTAGCCTGGGTGCATTTGGAGCCTTCGTGTGTCAAACGGATTCCTCTAGCAGCTTTTATATTTGTGGAGAATGCTGATCATAAGGAATGCCTTAGAGGAGTGGAGGAGTGGCCTAGTGGTTGGGGCAAGGTACTTCAGGCCGGAAGGTCAGGGGTTCAAATCCCACTAGAGCACAGCAACCTTGGGCCGGAAGGACGGGGGTTTCTAGTCCCACAGGTGCTCCTTGTGGTCTTGGGCAAGCCACTTAACCCTCCATAGCCCATGTTCCCTGTAAAATAGTTATCTCCAAGTTATAATGCCCTGTTCAATGTAGTTTCAGTTTGTTCAATGTAAACCGCACTGATGCAGAATAGCATGGGATATAAATAAATAAATAAAATAGATCATTCCTTTTTAGGAGCAATACGGCTCTGCTGGTATTCATTGCATAAGATAACGGGCACTTCCCCATGTCCCTCCTCTTTTAATCTATTGCCCACAGTGGTCTTTATGAGGGATATGGTAAGGATATTTGGATGTATAGGGAGGAGAGTTACCAATTCCTCTCCTAATCAGATATATTTGAGAAGGATGCCTTCATTTCTCATGTGAGATATGAAGAAAAATTGGGTGAATGACTCCTTAGCTTTCACTTTTTTCAAATCAGGTATTTCTCTTCCATTGGTAAGCATAGGCTATATTTTTCTAAGATGCCACTCGTCTTCTAAAAAGTGTTATTTCAGGAAGGACGTTTTCAGCATCTTATCTCCTGGCTACATAATGCAATAATGATATTTGGCATATGAAGCCGCCCCCTTATCAAAGACATAGGATAATGTCTTAGGAGTTAAGGGAGATGATGTCTGGTTAAAAATTTGAGAGTGCACTCCTAAGGCCATCATATCACTGAATCTGGTTGTGACAATTGAAATCCTAATGTGCCTATATTTGGTTAGAGCACTGGCTTGGGAATCAAGAGACCAGGATTCAATTCCCACTAGAACTCCTTGTGGCCTTGGGCAAGTCATTTAACCCTCCACTGCCTCAGAAAAATCCAAGTTATCAATTTCCCTGTTTAATGTACATTACCAAGTTTAAGTTACAATGTAAACTGCTTTGATGGAAAGGATAAAGTGATATAAAAAAACCCCTAACCCTGTTAAATAAATATTTGCCACCTTCAAAACTTTGTCAGTGGAATCCATGTATGTATGTGTGGTACTGGTAGATTTGTAGTATGACTGTGGATTTTGATCATATGATCAATGAAAGGGTAGATAAAATTGGTAAAGGGGTGGCGCTGTATATTAAAAAGAGCATTGAGTCAAACAAAATAAAAGTTCAGCAGGAAGTATAATGCACCATAGAATCTTTATCGATAGAAATTCCATGTGTGAAAGGAAAAATAGTGGTGGGGGTATATTATCACCTGCTTAGCCAGAATGAGCAGATGATGATATGTTAGCAGAAATTAGGGAAGCCAATATATTTGGTAACACATTAAGAATGGGTAATTTCAATTAATCCAATATTGACTGGATAAGGAGGCAAAGTTCCTAGATGAAATAAAAGACTGCTTCGTGGAGGGTTGCTATTTTAGTGCAAGAGATAACAGTATTGAGGCCACTTAGCAACAGTGATCATAACATCTGCAAATTTGACTTAATAACTGGAGTGAGGACACTAAGAAGAACTACTACACTAACATTTAACTTTCAAAAAAGGAGACTGATCAAATAAGGAAAATGGTTTAAAAAATAAAAGGAGGAGATGCAAAGGTTAAGAGTTTACACATCAGGTGTGGATATTGTTCAAAATTACAATCTTCAAAGCCCAGGCCAGATATTTTCCATATATTAAAAAATGCAGATGGATCACCAAATGACAGTATACATGGTTAAAAGGTGAGGTGAAAGAGGCTACTATAGCCAAAAAATGTAAAAAGAATCAAAGTGAAGAAAAACAGGAAATAGCATAACTGCTGCCAAGTTAGCCACAAAGCATTGATAAGGAAGGCAAAAAAAAAAAAAAAAAAAGGGAAGTTGGAAAGAAGCTTGCCATAGAGGCAAAAACTCAAATTAAAACCCTTTTCAGGTAAATTTGAAGCAAGAACCATGTGAGAGAATCGAATGGACCATTCAATCATCATGGGGTGAAAAAGACACTCAAAGAGGATAAGGTCATAGTGGAAAGACTAACTAAATCTTTGCTTTGGTCTTTATGAAGAAAAATGTAAGGGAATTACTCATGCCAGAAAGGCAATTTAATGGTGACAATTCAGAGAAACGGAAACAAATCTCAATGAACATAGAAGATGTAGTAGCTGATGGACTCCATTGCAAAGCAAGATACCAAATCTCCATCAACTAAACAATGGCTGGGAAAAAATCATATTGCTAAAGAGATTGCCCCTGTTACAGCTTCTGTGTCTGTCCAGAGATCCCAATACCAGTTGAGGACCAGTTCCATGCAGGGGCGGCCCAAGGGGGGGGGGGGGGGGTGCGGGGCCTCATTTGCATAACTATTTGAATAATGTTACCATACACTAACTTTTAGTAAACATGCCTCTTAATGAGTGTATGGATAAAGAAAGACTAAAAGATTTCTACATTACTATAATCCAGTGCCAACCGCCTGGCACATCAGGAACTACTACAAACACTGCCCATTTAGAACCCATAGCAAATCCGCCATATCCTAACAGCACTACCAGGACTCACAAAGCACCATACTCTACTTATCAAAAGGCAACACTGCAAATATTAAACCAATACATTTCAGAGAACAACATAACATGACCTAGTGGGGAAAGAAAACAAGTGACAATGTCAAATAGAAACTACATAAACAGAATACCTCAGCTCAGTTACACATGCAGAACACAGACCATCACCAAACAAGGAATCACAATTTAGAAACAGGAAGACAATTAAACTGGGAACCCCAAAAGCCAAACTTTGAAGGTACAAAAACACTGTAGAGATAAAACTATAAATTAATTTCCTCTTGTACTAAACAAAGCGCAGGTGTTAATGATGCACATTTCCCAGAGCTGACATATTTCAGTTAATAAATTCAAAATAAAGAGATTTTTCTACCTTTTTGTGCATTTTTTTTCAGTTGCAATTGCTCCAGCCACTTTCTTCTGGTTTCTTCATGTCTTCTGCTAACTTTCCATCGTCTGCTGTCCATTTGTCCTTTCTTCTCTCTTCTAATTTTTTTTCCATTCTCTCTCTACATCTGCTTTAACATACTAATCTTTCTCCTTTTGCTCTTTCCTCATTCCTATTTCATCTACTCAAATTTTACCCCTCCATCCTCAATCCCCACTTACTCTCCCAATACCCGGCCAATTGTAGGTTTGTCTTCCCTCTCACACAAAATATTTTTCCTCTCTCCATTTTACTCTCCAAGCTCCATCCCATTCTAATCCTCCCCCAACATCAGCTCCCTTCTAGTTCCAGCCCCACCCAGCATCCGCTCCCTTCTAGTCCCCGCATCAGCCTATTTCCAATCCTATCCTAGCCACACCATCAGCCCATTTCCAGTCCTAGCTCCCCCATCCATTTCCAGTCCTATCCGAGTCCCTCCATCAGCTCATTTCCAATCCCAGCCCCACATCATCCCATTTCTAGTCCTTTCCTAGCCCCACCATCAGCCCATGTCAAATCCTAGCTCCCCTCCACTCAGCCCATTTCCATTCCAAGCCCCCGTCCCCATCAGCTATTTGAAGTTCAAGCCCCCCTTCCACTCAGCCCATTTCCAGTCCTAGCAACCCCCCCAGCCCATTACCAGTCCTAGCCCCCCCAAAGCCCATTACCAGTCCTAAGCCCCCATCAGCCCACTTCCAGTCCTAACCCCCCATCACTCCATTTCCAGTCTTAGCCCCCCATAGTCCATTACCAGTCCTAATCCCCCATCAGTCCACTTCCAGTCTTAGCCCCCCCATAGCCCATTACCAGTCCTAACCCCCCTCCCCCATCAGCCCAGGTAGATTAAAAAACAAACAAACTGGCTACTGCTGCTGCTGCCACCGTGGCAGCGGCAGAATCAAGAGTCCCACGGGGGCCCCCCTGCCCGGCAGAACCTTCCCTGCAGCATCAGCTCCCTCAGCGTCGGCTTTCAGAGCCGCAAAGGGAGAGAGGGAAACTGTTTCCCATCAGCCCCGGCGGGCTTAACAGAGCCGCGAGAGAGGGAAACTCTCCCTTCATGGCTCTGAAAAGCCCGCCCTGAGGGAGTTGATGCTGCAGGGAGGGCTCTTCTGGGCAGGGGGGGCCTCGCGGGACACTTGATTCTGCCACTGCCACGGCGGCAGTGGCAGCAGCAGCAGACTTTTTTTTTTTTTTAAAATCTACCTGGGCTGATGCAGAATGTTGTTTGTGCGGGGCCCCCTGAAACACGGGGCCCTCTGCAAACAACATTCTTGCTCAATGGACGGGCCGGCCCTGGTTCCATGTGCAGCATGCCTGCATGCTGAGATTCTCAGGAAAGGAGGCACTCAGAGAAGAGGTGGCGAGGCTGAGAAGCATTCAAGAGCTTCCTTCAATTGAAAGAGACCCTCCTGTGCATTTAGGCCATGGAGGTATTTAAATATCCATCGTATCATCCCTATCCCGCCTTTCCTCAAAAGTATACATATTAAGATCTTTAAGTCTGTCCTCATATGCTACATAACGAAGACCACTAAACCTATTGTTAATATTGTCTAAAGTCAAGGGGAGGAAGATATGTGGAACAGCATTGAAGCTAGAGATGGGAAGGAGGGATGAGTGTCCCTTGGAGTTTGAGCCAGTCTGGAGAGTTGCCCAGTAGGTGACCCACATTACTGGCATCTGATATCATCAGAAGCGCCAGCGAGTATAAAACCAAGTGCTGTGATACATGCCTGAAGTACAGTCATGTGCCTGAAGGGGTGTGATCAAAGGAAAACGCCCCTTTGGAACCCCTTTGTAGCCTCCTGAAGTGACTTTGTAGCCTTCTGAAGGGTTATTGAAGCATACTTGGGACTATTATGTTAGTATCTGGTGGAGCAGACTGTTTTTTTGAGCTGAAGTCAGATACTGATTTTGGTTCTTTAATTAGGATTGATTGTCTGGAATAAGAGGAAAGGGACACTAAACAGGGGACAATGGGCACCTATGTTGTATCCCTAGGTAATTTGGTAACTGGCCTGACTGCCTCCAAGAGGGGGTGATCGAAAGATGAAAGTTTGGAGGTACCTCTCCTTGAGTCCTGACCCTTGTTCACCACCCCTACCACCAGTTATGAGTATAGCAGGGCTTTGCTATCATCTAGTCCTGTTGAAATGGGATGTAGGCAGCCTCAAGAAGGGAATACCAATCAAAGTGTGATCAAGGAAGTGGGACGGTCTGTGTGAATGCTCCTCTGATACTCAGTATCAGCTGTGAAGTGGGAGTCACCTGGCCAGTTGTACTGCAGGTTCCCTAAAGACTGTAGTTTTTTCAGTAGTTGCTGGCCTTTAAGCTTTATTACCTATGACTCTCCTGAAGAGATGAATTTAAAGGTTTGGAGAGTGATAATTAAAATGGAAGGGACACTCTCTGGCTGTTTCTCTCGGTTATGTACATTTTCTAAGGAAACATTTGATAGATTGTCAACTATCAAGGGATCCCTCAGAGGCAGTGCAGAGCTATTGAAGGTCATGCTAAGAAGATGAAAGGGCCGGAGGCGGTTAATGGGCCCTTTTGAAGGGGAATTTATTACTTGAAAAAACTGGAAAGGGTGGAAAACACCTTGTGGATATGTAACTTGCAATTTTTCAACTTTCCTTTCTGTTCTTCATTGTCTGCTAAAGAGATGTTGAAAAGATTGATTTTTGCATATAGATGTTAATTCTCTCCCAACTACTGTCAAAGCATATTATGTTAAGGGTTCTTTAAAAAATTTGGGAGAAAATATTGATGAGAAAATTAACTTGGGATATGATTGCTATTTTCAGTGCAAGAGACCATTAATAGAGCTACTGTGGTGACCACGTTTCAGAATATCTTCAAAAATTAAAAGGTGCTTTGTAGATTCTTCAAGAAACATTTAGCAACTTTTCATTTCATCTTTATTCAGATGTTTCTCAGAGGGCTCAAGAATTCCAGAAAGCATTTCTTCAACTAAAAAAACCACCTACTACTACTACTGAACATTTGTATAGCGCTACAAGACATATGCAGCGCTGCACAGACACATGTAAAAGACTGTAAACGCTGATGAACAGGGACAATCTAATCAAGACAGACAACACATAAATGCATTCACTCTACTGCCCATCATTACCTTTCCTCTCTTTCCTCTCCCTACACTCCTCCTCGTGAACTCTGTTCCTCCTCTGTCTTTCTTCTCTCAATGCTTTTTCTTCTGCAAACCCTTTTATCTTTTCACCTTGCTGCTCCTTGTACATGGAACAAACTTCCTTTATCTTTGTCAAGTCTCTTCTCTCCCCCTCTTCAAATCCATGCTAAAGATTTACCTCTTTGAGATTGCATTTGGATCCTAATCCCTTGTTTTCCTTGTTTCTCCATCCCTATTTGAACCCCCTTGTTTCTTGTGTATTGTCTGTCTTGATTAGATTGTAAGCTCTGCAAGCAGGGACTGTCTTCTTTATATGTTTGTACAGTGCTGCATATGCCTCGTAGAGCTATATAAATGATTAATAGCAGTAGTAGTAGATACAGCTAGGGGGAATAGTAAGGAAACACAAAGGAGACCAGGTCCGAAAGCGGCAGTCAAAAGTGGGTTTTCAGCTGGATTTGAAAAGGATCAGTGAAGGCGTCTGCCATACAGACCCAGGTATAAGGAGCAGCAAGATGAAAGGAGTGAAGTCTGGAGTTAGCAATAGAAGAAAAGGGCACAGACAGAAGTGATTTGCCAGAAGAGTGGAGTTCCCGATGAGATGTGTAGAGAGAGAAAAGAGGAAAGGTAGTGAGGATCTGTAGAGTGAATGCACTTATAGGTTAGCAGGAGAAGTTTGAACTGGATGCGGAAATGGATAGGGAGCCAATGAAGTGACTTGAGAAGAGGGGTAACATGAGCATGACAAGGCTGGTGGAAGATTAGCCATGCAGCAGAGTGTTGAACAAATTGAAGGGGAGAGAGATGATTCAGAGGGAGACCAGTAAGAAGTAGGTTACAGTAGTCTAGACGGGAGACTAAGGAGTGGATAAGTGTCTTAGTAGTGTGTTCAGAAAGGAATAGGCAAATTTTGTTGATTTTATAGAGAAAGAAACAGCAGGTTTTAGCTAGGGGAGAGGAGGGTTTAGGGGGAAAAATAAGAAGCTCAGTTTTGGCCATATTCAATTTCAAGCAGCGATGAGACATCCAAGCAGCAATGTCAGAAAGGCAGGCAGAGATCTGGGCTTGGACTGCCGGAGAGATTTTAGGCATAGAGAGGTAGATCTGGGAGTCATCAGCATAAAGATGGTACTGAAAGCCATGGGAAGAGAGGAGTGCACCAAGGGATCAGGTAAAGAGAGAGAAAAGGAGTGGACCCAAGACAGATCCTTGGAGCATACCAATTGAGCAGTAGAGGAGGATCCACCAGAACAAACACTGAAAGAGTGATGGAAGAGATAAGAGAACCAGGATAGCATAGAGCCCTTAAAACCAAGCAAGGACAAGGTATCGAGGAGAAGATTGTGATCAACAATGTCAAAAGCAGCAGAAAGGTCAAGAAGGTTGAGGATCAAGTAAAGGCCCTTGGACTTAGCTAGGAACAGGTTGCTGGAGATTTTGGCAAGAGCCGTTTCAGTACAATGTAAATGACAAAAGCCAGATTGTAAAGGATTCAGGAGGCAAGAGGACAGTTGAGGCAACAGCGATGGTTTAGAAATGAAGGAAAGGAGGGAGATGTGTCAATAGTTAGGAGGACAGGTAGCGTCTAGTGAGGGTTTCTTGGGGAGAGGTGTGACCACAGCATGCTTGAAGGCTGCAAGGACAGTTGCAATGGAGAGCAATAGGTTGAGAATATGAGAGATGGAAGGAACAACAGTGGAGGAGATTGAGTTTAGGAGACGGTTGGGAATAGGATCAGAGGTGTAGGTAGTGAGTTTGGAGGAGGAAAAAGGTGTGTGGTTTCCTCCTCAGAGATCATAGGAAAGTAAGAATGGGTAGCAGAGGTAGAGGGGGAAAGTTGAGAGTGAAGAGGGGGAGGAGCGGAAAAACTGACATTGTGGGGAATTGGAGTGTGATCTTGTGGATTTTGTCATGGAAATAGCCAGATTTTGGGCAGAAAGGGAAAGAGGGATCGGAGGCAGAGGCACCTTAAGGAGAGAGTTGAGAGTTGTAAAGAGATGGCGAGGGTCAGAGGCAAGAGAGTTAGTCATATGGACATAATAATCTTGTTTGCCAAGTGCTATGGCTGACTGGAAAGGGGCAAGCATGAATTTGAAATGTAGAAAGTCTGCAAGGGTGTGGGTTTTCAGCCAAGTGCGCTCAGCTGAATGGGCACAGGAACGTAGCTAGCGAGGAGTGAAGTCAGGCAGGGCTGGGGTATAGTACACCTCACAGGACATGGCATGGGTGGAGCAAGAACATCCAGAGCAGAGGAGAGTGCAGCATTATAGGAAGCTACTGCCTCATCAAAAGACTCATGACATAGTGGAAGAAAGAAGCGATGAGGCAATGGAGGAGAGAGCCAAAGGGTGAATAGCATGAAGATTCTAAAGAGGTTGGAGGAGATAGAGCGATGTTGAGGCAGTGAGTGATGAAGCATAGCAGGTGATGGTCTGATAAGGGAAGACCTGAGGTACAGAAGTTTGAGGGTAAGCAATTAGAGAAGAATAAAAAGTTGAGGCAGTGGCCATGCTGGTGAGTGGAGGCACTAAAGTAAAGCTGGAAGTCGAATGAGGAGGTAAGGGAAAGGAGCTTTGAAAGCATAAGAGTCAGAGGGGTTATCAATATGAATGTTAAAGTCACCGAGAATAAGGGAGGGGGAGGATAAATCCAGAAAAAAAGGAAAACCACTAGTCACAGTAAGCAAGAAAGGTGGACTTGTCAGGAGGTAGATAAATAACAGAGACAGTCGAGTAAAAAGCCGGATGGAGTGGGCTTCAAAGGAGGGAAAGGAGTGAGACTGAGGTGGAAGGAGGGGTTGAAATTGGCAGGAAGGAGATAGTAGAAGCTGAACACTACCACCACGGTCAGTGGGACAAGGCATGTGGGAGAACTGATTGCTGCCATGACAAAAAGCAGTGACTGATGCCGCGTTTTCTGGGAGGAGCCAGGTCTCAATTAGAGAAAGAAGATGGAGAGCATTAGAGATAGATCATGGGTAAAGGCAAGTTTATTTGAGATGGAGTGTGAGTTCCACAAGGCACATGAGAAAGGGAGAGAGGAAGGGGGAAAGGAGAGGGATATGAATAAGATTTGAGCTGTTGCATGAAGATCCTGTTCTAGGAGTGTGACAAAAATCTATGGGGGTCATGGTTGGCATTGATATCTCTGGAAGAGAGAAGGAGAAGGGATAGAAAAGTGCGGGGAAAAAGGGAGACAGCACGGTGGTAATGAGGGTGAGGTTGTTAGAGAGGAGATGGCTGAATGAGAGGGAGAAAGTGGTGAAGCTGAAGAGCTGATGATAGGGTAGAGGACAAGATGGCGGGGGAAGTGAAGATGGTAAAGGGGCGATAAGTGTGTGTGGCCTTTGTACAATGCAATTACCATTTCATACTGTTGATCCCTATGATCATGGGGATGAGAGGAATTGCTCTTCAGTGGTTCATCTCTTATTTACAATCTCATACTTAATCTGAGACGGGGTGAACTCTGAGCCAAAACCACTTCCCTGAGGTTCTGTACTTTCTTCACCACTTTTTAGCTAACATGTTAGTCCCTTAGAAGCCCTATTTCAACAATTAAAGTTCTTTTTTTATTATTATTTTCTGCAGATGACATTCAGTTGGAAATTGAGGTGGAGGAAGATCAAAGATGGTCATTAAGCTAATTAAACAACTGTTTAGAGATCATGACCTTTTGGTTGCAGACCTCTAGGTTAAAGCAAAATGTGCAAAAATCATAGTACATCAATCAAAATGATTGCAGTTGGTACAAAACACAGCAAGTGAAGCTGCTAATAAACAAAAATTCTATGATCTTTGGTAGTCTTTAAGAACTACCAAAAAGGATTACTACAGCTAGAAATAGATCTATAGTTGTAAGTATTTATCTTCTGGAATATACTCTAAATCTTGTGGAAAAAGGGAATTCTTTGGGTTAAAGCTGATAAATCTGTGTATTTTAGTATTCAGTGTTTTTGCTGAGTCACGTCAGGTCTTAGTACCACCAGAGAGCTTTTTATTTAAATCAAATCAGAATAAAGCTTAGCATAGAAAGTAAAATAGAGTAAATAATCACCAAAATAAATTTGTAGAGAACTTTTATTATTTAAATCAAATCGGAGTATAGCTTAGCATACAAGTAGAATAAATAATCTCTGAGTAGAATTAAACAAACTAATTTCTAGAGACTTTTCCAAAGAGGCCTTCCAGTTAGGAGGCAAGAGACCTGTGAAGTTGTCTTAAATAGGTGTTAAAAGCAAGTGACAGATCAAAGGGGAAATTTGGAAGGCCCAATCTATCAAACCAAGGGCTGTGTGAATCACCCAGGACATTGGTAAGATATTACCTTAGAAACACAGGTCAGGGCATTGTGTAGGAAGACAGCCTTTATTAAGTCTTCTTTCCCTTCCACCCACCCTAGGGATAATCTTAGTTTTATAGGCTCTTAAACCTATTAAAGTGAACGAGGTGCCCATATTCACTTTCAGGTGCGGCTGGTTATCCTCACCGGTAATACATTAATTAAGAACCTAAGATTGATTAACCTTCAGGTGAAGAAAGTCCATTAAATATATTAGATATAGTTTTATTAGTATAAGTATCCCCATCAACCCTTAGTAGGTAAAGAACTTAAATATCTAAACACAATCTTAAAACTAAGATGCAGACAGCAGTCCAGCAGCGATATGGGGGCTTTCCAGTCTTTTGCATTGAGTGTCACATGTATGATTTTCTCCCAGTTGGTGAGGGTTCTTACATGTGCACTAGGTACAAGGAGATCTTTGCTCTTAGGGAATGAATCCGATCTCTGGACCCTAGAGTAGGAGACTTGGAGGACATAAAGAAGACAGAGAGGTATATAGACAAGACCTACAGGGACGTAATACTGAAGTCCCACCTCCAGTCCGGCAGCCTTCCTGTTGCCATGGAGGAGAGAAACATAGAAACATGACAGCAAAAAAAGACCACAAGGCCTATCTAGTCTGCCCTTCCATATCAACCACTATCTTATCCATTATTAAGAAGGGACCCAGGATATCAATGCTTGAACCAATACAAGCATTGTGGAACCTGTGTCCCTTGGGGAAACTGCTAGGTACATATGACCTAGATTGGCCACTGTTGGAAACAGAATACTGGGCTTGATGGACCTTGGTCTGACCCAGTATGGCATATCTTATGTTCTACAACAGTTCCCTTTTTCCTTGAAAGAGCCTCTGCATTTGTCCCATGCCTTTTTAAATTCAGACAGTGTCACATTTCTACCACCTCCACTGGGAGACTATTCCATGGATCTACCACTCTTTCTGTAAAAAAATATTTCCGCATATTACTCCCGAGTCTATGCCTCTTTCACCCTCATCTTATGTCCCCTCATAGCAGAGCTTGCTTTCAATTGAAAGAGGCTCTCCTCCTGTGCATATATGCTATGGAGATATTTAAATGTCTCAATCATATCACCTCTATCCCCCCTTTCCTCTAAAGTATACATATTAAGTTCCTTAATTCTGTCCTTATTTATTTTATAATGAAGACCACTAAACATTTTAGTAGCCACCCTCTGTACCGACTCCAACTTGTTTATATCCTTTTGAAGGTGCGGTCTCCAGAATTGCACAAAATACTCCAAATAAGGTCGCACCAAAGACTTATACAGAGGCACTATCACCTCCTTGCTTCTGCTGGCCATTTCTCTCCCTATGCACCCAAGCATCCTTCTAGCTTTTGCCACTGCCTTTTCTACCTGTTTAGCTACTTTAAGATCATCAGACACAATCACGCCTAGGTCCCGCTCTTCTTTTGTGAACAGAAGTACTTCACCCCCTATACTATATTGCTTCCTTGTATTGCTGCAGCCCAAATGCATAACCTTGCATTTTTAGCATTATATCTCAGCTGCCAAATTCTAGACCATTCTTCAAGTTTAGCTACATCCCTCCTGATGTTATCTACACCTTCCTGGGGCAAACCTTACACAACAGCCCTTCCGCAATATCACTAACAAAGTTGTTAAAAAGAACCGGACCAAAGACAGATCCTTGGGGCACACCACTGTTAACCTTCTTCTTCTCAGAGTGAACTCCATTTACCTGTACCCTTTACCGCCCCCCACTCAACTAATTTCTGACCTAAGCAGTAACTTTAGGGTCCATCCCTAGGGTGCTCAGTTTATAAGTCTCTTGTGTGGAGCGGTGTCAAAGGCTTTACTGAAATCTAAATACACCACATCTAGGGCTCTCCCTCAGTCCAACTCGCTGGTCACTCAGTCAAAGAAATTGATCAGATTTGTCTGACAAGACCTGCCTCTGGTGAATCCATGCTGCCTTAGATCTGGTAATCTGTTGGACTCCAGAAACCTCACTATTTTCTCTTTCAGCAGCACTTCCAATAATTTACTCACTACTGAGGTTAAACTAACCAGCCTGTATTTTTCAACCACATCCTTACTTCTGCTTTTGTATACAGGGACCACATGTGACTCTCTCCAGTCCTCTGACACCACTCCCACTCCAACAAGGCATTGAAAAGGTCAGTCAGTGGAGCTGCTAGAACGTCCCCAAGTTCCCTCAGTATTCTTGGGTGTATTCCATCCTGTCCCATCACTTTGTCTAGTTTAAGTTTAGCTAGCTTCTCACGAACACAGTCTTCTGAAAATTGTTCCAGATGCTCTTCGCTTCTGTTCCTGTTTGTGGACATTTTCCTAGGTCCTGCTCCTTGTCCTTCATCTGTGAACACAGAACAGAAACATTTGTTAAGCAATTCCACTTTATCCTCATCAGCTTCTATATATTTCTCCCCTTCACCCTTGAGTCTGACAATACCACTTTTGCCCTTCCTCCTCTCACTAACATATCTGAAAAATGTCTTATCCCCCCATTTTATTGCATTGGCTATTTCCTCCTCTTTTTGAATCTTTGCTTTCCTGACTACTTTGCTAGCTTCTCTAAGTTTTTCCAAATATAGATGCCTGTCTTCCTCTCTCTCTTATATTTCATGAAGGCCTCCCTCTTTTTATTTACCTTTTCAGCTACTTCTTTTAAAAACCATAGTGGTCTCCTTTTCCTTTTACCTTTATTTACCATTTTAACAAAAAGGTTGGTTGCCTTTAAAATATCCCCTTTCAGTTTTGCCCACTGCTTTTCTACATCCCCTAGCTGTTCACCTCCCGCTAAAGACTCCCTGAGGTACAGGCCCATCTTGGCAAAGTTAGCTTTCCTAAAGTCTAAGACCCTCACTTTTGAATGGATTTTAGCAGCCCTAATCCTAATACTGAACCACACCGATGATCACTGGATGCAAAATGACGCCCCACTATAACATCAGAAAAACATTGGTAAGCACAAAGTCCAGTATGGTCCTTTCACGTGTGGGTTCTGTTACAAGTTGCCTGAATAGTTCTCCCTGTAGAGAATCCAGCATCTCCTTACTTCTAGATGATACTGCAGCAGAGATGTGCCAGTCAACACCTGGCATATTAAAATCCCCTATCAGTAGCACTTCCCCTTTCCTAGCAATGCTGCGTATATTTTCAATTAAGTCTCCATCCACCTCTCCTCCCAGTGTGGGAGGTCTGTATATCACGCCAATGCAAATAGATTTCGCTTTCCCTCTGTCTAGTTTAATCCATAGTGCCTCCTCTCTCCCTTTTAAGTCCTGTAGTTCCATAGCTTTAATATTATTTTTTATATATAGTGCCACTCCTCTCTCCCTTCGTTCCTACCCTGTCCTTTCTGAATAAAGTATATCCTGGTATAGTTACATCCCAGTCATGGTTGTCCGTGAACCATGTCTATGTTACTGCCACTAAATCCAAGTCAGCCTCTCCCATTTAAGCCTCAACATCTGGGATCTTATTTCCCAGGCTCTGGGCATTTATACACACTGCTTTTCATATGTTGCCCCTTTTACCCATTTCCATAAAGGTATTTAATGTTTCACTTACCTGGGGGCTTTCTTCACCCATCCCCAACATATCTAGTTTAAAGCCCTCTTCAGTAGGTTAGCCAGTCTGCTACTGAAGACACGTTGACCCTTCTTGGACAGATGGACACCATCTCTGCTTTGCAATTCTTGGGAACAGCATCCTATGATTCAGGAAACCAAAACACTCTCGATAACACCATCTATGCAGCTATGCATTTATATCCAGGATGTGAGCTTCTCTGCCTTGATCTTTACCCTCAACAGGGAAGATTGAAGAGAACACCACCTGCACCTCTATCTGCTTCACCCTCTGTCCCAGAACCATGAAGTCACTTTTGATATGCTCAGAGGGATACCTGGCTGTATCATTTGTGCCGACATGGATGAGCAACATTGGGTAATAGTCAGTGGGCTTAATGAGTCTCAGCAAACTCTCCATTGCATCTCGGATTCTGGTACATGGCAGACAACATACCTCTGTGGACATCAAGTCTGGTCGGCAGATGGACACCTCAGTACCCCTCAGAAGAGGGTCACCAACCACCACTACCTTTCGGTTCCTTGTGGTCACTGATTCTGCAACTTTGTGGTGCTTGAGCTCTAGTTCTTCCCTTTCCAGTGATGTTTCCCCTCCTCCACCTCCAGGTCTGTCTAATGGTTCTTCAATTCAAGGGCTGGAGGAGTTGGATTGGTGATTCTGCAGGCCCTGGTGACTCATGTCCAACCTTCGTCATTCCGTAGGCTCCCATCCTCTCCTCTGCTGAAGAGCGTGGATGTTTTAAGAAGCATCTCATTAATGTACTTTTCACTGTCTTGAATGCTCCTCAGCCTCACCACCCCTTGTTTCCTAAGAGCTTCAGCATGCAGGCATCCTGCACATGGAACTAGTCCTTCAACTGGCATTGGGACCTTTGTCTGGAAAGAGGCAGAAGCTGTAACGGGGGCAACAGCTTTGGTGATATGATTTTTCCCAGCCATTATTCAGTTGGTGGAGCTTAAGTACCTGTTTAAGTACCTGTTAAAGCAAAAGAGAGAGACCTATCAAAGTACCAGCCTTTTTCCCAGCTGTCATTTCAGAGAAAAAGCAATCAAATCTCTTTTATGTGTTCTAAATGTGCTGTTCCAGGTCCCTGTGTGTAGCTAATTGGGGAGGGGTCCTATAAAGCAAGACTGCTCACATGGGGTGGGTGGAAGTGGGGGGTAGGGAGGGAACTAACACCTGATGAGGTGTCAGTAGCTTCAAAGAGCTGAGAAAGATACTGAAAGCAGAGTTTTAAACCTACACCACTAAAGAAAATATTTCCCCTTTTGAACTAAAGCACCAAAAAGAATGTAACTTTGTTTTAAAAATGTACCAAACCTTGTCTAGGAAAGAGGTCATGTGACAGGAAAACATCACTCTGGTGTGGCAAGAAATGATCCTGTAGCTAGGACCTGTCCACCAGGTGATGCAAAACCCTCTCACACAGAGGTTTCTCCAGGGCCATGTGTCCATGAGGGAAGGGTTAGGACAGTTGTTATAGTTATTTATTTATTTATTTTTCTTATATACCGCACTATTCAGCATCAGCGCTGTTTACATGTAACGATAACTGTTCAGTGAAGACAATCTACACTGAACTTACAGTATAACAGAAATTAAACATTTTTAACTTACAATATAACAGAAATGTACAGTTTTAACAGCGTATTTTAATAGCATATTTACACATAAAACTTATGTTGAGGAGTAGCTAACTATTTACATGTTGGCTTATCTGTGAATTGTAGATGGTTCGGATGAGGGAAGTGCTATTTGTCAGGTGGAGCAGGGTCTGGTGTGTTCGGATTTGATCCTGAATGGTTGTTGCTTGGGTTTTGTCTGTATGTACTACTGGGCGTGTCAAGGTGTAGAATGTGATCTTGGTCCGCGTAGTGCTGCAGGAAAAGATGATGTTTGACTGCTTTCCTAAATTGGAAGAGGTCCTTGATAGCCCTTATGGCAGGAGGGAGGGCGTTCCAGCACGTGGGTGCATACAGCGCAAATGCTCTGCTCCTGGCTGTTTGTGATTCAATCATTAGGCATGTAGATTGGTGATTCAGTCATTAGGCATGTAGATAGCTGGGTGACTGGTGATTCAATCATTAGGCATGTAGATAGCTGGGTGACTGGTGGACATGAGGATCGCCTGGTAACATGCCTACCAGGTGCGAAGGTAGTGGACCTCATGTAACATATAGATAAGGTTTTAGATAGTGCTGGAGAGGAGTCTGCTCATTTGGGTACATGTTGGTACCAATCACATAGGAAAGTGTGGTAGGGAGGTTCTGGAGGCCAAATTTACACTTTTGGGTAGGATGCTTAAATCCAGAACTTCCAGGTTAGCATTCTCAGAAGCGCGTCCCGTTCCAAAAGCAGGACCCAAAAGACAGGCAGAACTCTGGAATCTCAATGCGTGGATGAGACAAGAAGAGGGTTTTGGATTTGTTAGGAACTGGCCAATATTCTGGGGAAAGGAGGGTTTTTTCCGAAGGGATGGGCTCTCCTTAACCGGTATGGAACCAGGCTGCTGGCATTAAACTTTTAAAAAGGAGAAAGGGGAACGCCGAAAGACGCCCAAGAGCGCATGGTTCGGAACGATGTATCTTTGGAGGATACTAGCAAAAGATTGAAGTTATAGCATATCAGAGGTTCCAATAAAGACAAAAGTCACCCAAATGCCCTTAAGTACAAAGCAAACAGAGCTTAAAGATTCAAAGTTACCTCTGCCTACTGATAACCAGATTAATCTGAATAAAATACAACCTCTAAAATGCTTGTATTCAAATGCTAAAAGTCTAAAAGATAAGATGGGAGAGTTAGAATATACAGTACTAAATGAGAGGTTAGATATGATTGGTATCTCAGAGACCTGGTAGAAGGAGGTCAACCAGGGGGCCACTGTGATACCCGTTTACAAATTATATCGTAATGACAGAGTAGATCAAATTGGTGGAGGAGTTGCACTCTGTTAGAAAGGGCATTGAGTTACACAGGATTAAAGTTTTGCGGAAAGAAAATACACTGTAGAATCTCTATGGATTGACAATCTATATAAAAAGGGGAAGGCGATGGCAGTGAAGATTTACTACCAACCTCCTGGCCAGATTGAACAAATGGATGATGAAATGCTCTAACAAATCAGGAAAGTTAACAAACACTACAACACAGTAATAATAATAATAATAATAATAATAATAATAATAATGGGTGATTTCAATTACCCTGGTATCAAATGGGTCATTGTCACAGCAGGACATGCTAGGGAGATAAGGTTTCTAGATGAAATAAATGACTGCTTCTTGGAGCAGCTCGTTCATGAACCAACAAGAGGAGAAGCCATTTTGGACACAGTCCTTAGTGTAACACAAGATCTGGTGCAAGAGATAAGGGTGTTGGGGCCACTTGGCAATAATGATCATAGCATGATCATGTTTGATTTAATAAATGGAGGAAGGACAGCAAGGAAATCCACAGTACTACCTTTTAAAAGGATACTATGATAAAATGAGGAAAATAGTTAAGAAAAAACAAAACGGAGCAGCTGCAAAGGCTAAAGATTTACATTGAGCATGGGTGTTGTTTAAAAATACTATCTTAGAAACCCAGACCAGTTGGATTCCATGCTTTAAGTGGAAGGATGTCCAAAACACTGCCAGCATGGTTTAAAGGTGAGGTCAGAGAGACTGTTGTAGCCAAAAAGGTATCTTTCAAGAAATGGAAAAAGGAGCCAAATGACAAAAACTGGAAACAACATACGCACTGGAAAGATAGATGCAAGGCATTGATAAGGCAGGCAAAGAGAAAACTTGAAAAAAAGAAAGCTTGCTGTGGAAGCAAAAATGCATAATAAAATCTTTTTCAAGCACATTTGTAGCAAAAAACCTGGGAGAGAGTCAGTTGTACCATTAGATGATAGAAGGGTAAAAGGGGCACTAATAGGGGACCAAAGTGGAGAGACTGAATTAATTCTTTGCTTTGATCTTTATTGAAGAAGATGTAGTGAAGTTACCCATGACTGAAATGGTATTTGAAGGTGATAAATCAGAATAATTGAAAGAAATATTGATAAACCGGAAAGATGTATTACAACTATTTGATTAACCAAACAGTAGCAAATCACCTGGACAGGATGGTATACACCCGAGGGTGTTGAAAGAACTGAAATATGAGATTGCAGACCTACTATTAGTAATCTGTAAGCTATCATTAAAATAATCTGTAATACCTGAAGATTGGCACATGGTCAATGTAATGCAAAATTTTAAAAAGGGTTCCAGGGCTGATCTGGGAAACTACAGACTGGTGAGCCTGATGTCAGTACTGGGAAAAATGGAAGAAACCATTATAAAGAACAAAATTACTGAATATGTAGATAGTCATGGTTTAATGGGAGAAAGCCAACCTGGCTTTAACCAAGGTAGGTCTTCTCCTACTAATCTGTTATATTTTTTTGAAGGTGTGAATAAACAGGTAGACAAAGGTGAACCGGTCGATACAGTGCATCTGGATTTTCAGAAAGCCTTTGACAAGGTCCCACATGAGAGACTCCTGGTGAAATTAAAAAGTCATGGGATAGGAGGCAGTGTCCTATTGTGGATCAGGAAGTGGTTAAAAGTTAAAAAGCAGAGGGTAGGGCTAAATAGCCAATTTTCCCAATGGAGAAAGGTGTATAGTGCAGAACCCAGGGATCTGTGCTGGGTCCGCTGGTTTTTAATATATTTGTAAATGACCTGGAAATTGGAATAACGAGTGAGATAGTCAAATTTGCTTATGACACAAAATTATTCAAAATTGTTGAAACCCAAGAGGATTATGAATAATTGCAAGAGGACCTTGATAAATTGGAAGAATGGGTGCTCAAATGGCAGATGAAATTTAATGTGGACAAGTGGAAGTTATGCACCTAGGAAAGAACAACCCAAACTATGCTTACATGATGCAAGGTTCCACGTTAGGAACCACCACCCAGAAAAAGGAACCACCACCCAGAACCACCACCCAGAAAAAGGAACCACCACCCATGTCATTGTGGATAACATGTTGAAATCCTGTACACAGTGTGCAGCGGCAGCCAAGAAGGCAAATAGAATGCTAGCAATCATAAGGAAAGGAATGGAGAATAAAACAAAGGATATTATGATGTTTCTGTATCATTCCATGGTGCGACCGCATCTTGAATATTGTGCGTAATTCTTTTTGCCATATCTTAAAAAGGAATTAGAAAAGGTACAGAGAAGAGCCTCCAAAATGGTAAAGGGGATGGAAGGATACCCCTATGAGGAAAGGCTTAAAAGGTTAGGGCTCTTCAACCTGGAAAAGAGACGGCTGAGAAGAGATAAGCTAGTCTATAAATGAATGAATGGAGCAGAATGGGTAAAAGTAGATTGATTGTTTATGCCATCAAAAAGTAGAAAGAGTAGGGGACATGCAATGAAGCAACAGTCTAATCTGTTTAAGTCTAATAAGGGAAAATATTTTTTCACTCAACATGTAATCAAACTCTGGAATTCGTTACCAGAGGATGTAACAAAAGCTGTTAGTGTAGCTGGGTTTAAAAAAGGTTTGGACAAATTCCTGGAGTTAAGGTCGATAAACCATTATTAAAGAGGACCCGGGAAATCCACTGCTTGCCTCAGTACAAGCATTGTGGAACCTGTATGTCTTTTTGGGAAACTGCTAGGTACTTGTGACCTGGATTGGTCACTGCTGGAAAAGAGGATACTGGGCTTGATGGACCTTGGTCTGACCCAGTATGGCATTTCTTATGTTCTTATCTGGGTTAGCAGATGTAATAGGCCGTTGGAATTTTCACCAGTTATTGAAGGACAGCAAAAAGTCAGAATCTTGGTGTGATTTATAATGAAGAACTGTCTTTTCATGAACAAAGTTCTTCTGTAGTTTGGGCATCTTTTGCCAGTTTGCGTTTAATTAGACAGCTTAGACCACTTCTGGAGCAGAAAGATCTGGCTACATTGATTCATGCTTTTGTGAAAATATGGCTGAATTACTGTAATACTTTGTATTGTTGCTTTGCTAAATAATCAAAATGACTGCAGTTGGTACAAAACACGGCAAGTGAGGCTGCTAATAAACAAGAAATTCTATAATCATGGTTTTCCAATTTTAATGGCTCTTCACTTGCTACCTATAGAAGCTCAGATTCATTTCAAAGTTTTGTATAGTTTATTGGGCTCTTCATTGTAATGGCCCAGATTATTTAATGTCTCTTCTTCAATGTTATATCCCAAGGTAAGGTCTATACTTTACCCAGTAGATGTTATTAGTTGTACCTGGAGGAATCATTTACAAAGTACAATCTGGAGTGTATTTACTGTTCAGGGGCCTTGTTTATGGAATATGGAAGAATCTTACTTGGTATTTAGGAAGTTGAAAACATTGGTGATGGTGAAGGGGTAGAAACGAATAATTATTTGTTGTAGTCAAATGTTTTCATGTTATTGTAACTCACCTTGATGTATTTGTAACTCACCTTATCAAAACAGAGTAAATAAATAAATGCATTTCTCACCAGTGCTCCTGGACTTGCCAATACTTGCTGGTGTGTTCTGAGATGACCATCTCCTTGACTCCTCCTGAAATTGATGCTTTAGAAAGACAAATCAATAGACTAAAGACCTATCTAAATTTCTGAAGGAACTGAGTATCTACCACCATCTCAAAAGCGACCAACAACTGATTTGAGAATGGTTGCTTCTGCCTGACCTCCATCACCTGACCTCCTTATCATGGGATGGAAAAGAGAAAGCCCGATTCTAACAGAAATGAAACACTACTATCAGAAGGAGGAGAGAACTGGGCATAGAAATACCCTTTCCTTTAAAATTACCCAAGGAGACTAATTTCTGCCACAAGACCTAATAAGACTCTAACCTCCAAGGCTAGAAAGGAAGACTAAGCCCTCAGGAATAAACTTATATTTGAAATGGAGGTCCTGCATGCTCATCTCCCTGAATAAGAGTTTCCCATTCAGGAAAGTAATGACGGAGCTTCTGTGACTGTGTCCTAGAGTGAGTTGTGAGTTGTCTTCACCCCAATTTATTGTTGAGGAAGAACATTGAAGAAATGGATCCCTTAAAAATTGAACGCACAGAGGTTTCAAACACAAGCCTACTATGTGGTCCTCTTTAGCACCACCAAAGGTGATATCATCTGACACTAAAATATCTTTGTTATGTTGGCCGATACTATCAACAGCCAGGCAGTAAGAGAAAATAGAAGATATTCTCCAGGAAGGAATCATCTGACTGGGGAAAACATGAGGTACCACTCCTGATTCACCCCTTCAGAGATCAGACCAGGGAATGTCCAGGCTCCCAGCAGGAAAACATATGTAAGAGACTGGATGTCAGTCCTGATTTTACAAGAATATCTAGACCCCTGGCCCCTTGCTGTTTCTTTTGACTGAAGAACTTTCTTTTCTTGAAGATTCATTGAGCCAATTTGAGGTTCAATCATGGATGTGCCCCATCTGATCCCTGGTAGCACCACAGACACTTCTTCTAGTCTTACGTTTCAAGGTCCCAAAAGGGATGAGTTTAGAAAATTAATCCATATAATGAAGGTGTCAGTCATGTTTACTACTGCTAGGTCCTGCAGGAGAACCCCATCCCAGAGCAAATCTGACACATTTACCAGGGCACTTGAGAGCTTTTAGTTTCCTCTCAGTATGTTCACATCAGTAAATAGCATTATCTTTCCTGCCACCACCTGGATTGTCTTCTTCTAAGCTAAAGGCCAGGATTGCTGAAATGCCTGATGGCTGGTTCAGGCCTTTGGTCCAGATTTGGATCTGTTGATTCTCCATTAGGACCACTGTCACTGCTTCAGTTGTCTCAGACCACAACGCCTCTCCCAGCCTATTAGGCTCATCTCTATTCCAATCAATTCCCTGCCAGAAATGACTGCAAAATGTCACCTGCTCAGGCTCCTTCCAACCTAGAAAGAAAGTAGCCCTGACACTGGGCTGATGAAGGTCACCCTGAAAGGAGTCTGAACTGGGAGAAATGCATGTGAGCCTGAGACTAAGGTATCACATACAGGTCTATTGTCCTGAAGCCTAGGACCTGCAGAAGTACTATTCTCAGAGTAGATGTGGAATTGGAAGATATGGACACTGGGAGTGAGATTTTGAATCCCTGACCTCCAAGGCCACAAGACCAAATTATTTTCAGAGACAGGGGGGTTTCCCCTATACTCCAGAGACCAGGAAGGACTAAGTTGTTTTTCATGATAATTGTTAGCACAGGGGTTTCATACTTAAAGAACCTTCTTGTGCTGTCTTAGCCCAACTAGCCAGACAGCTGAATTTATTATCCCCTAATGGATAAGTGGAGCAATGGTTAGTCCAAAGCGAGAGCATACTGAGCCTGAGAAATATTTGGTGGTAACCCTTGGAGAGAATGTCCCTATATATCCATGCAGGGAACTACCTTACAAGAGGTCTGTTCTTCTGCATTGGGACCTCAAGAGCAGGTACTCACAGGAGAGACTCAGCCCCAAAACCATATGGCTCACTGTACCAGTCTAACATTGCTCTTGAAGTTTACACTGAGACAAAGGAAAGTCCCCTTGAGGTAGTGTCTGACCATCAAGTGAGAAGACTCCAAATTGCTGCCATGAAGAAACAAAACTATAGCACAGAAGCTTGCAATAAGGGGGGGGGGGTCCACTTCAGTGAAGTTCACCGACTATGACTATCTTCATGAAGAAAAGAGGGAATTGCCCAAGTAGTATTGCTCATGGCCTCTAAAACTGGACTGACCAGGATCAATATTGGCAGTGGAAACCCATGAATTTTGGTCTCTAAAGTTCAAGAACTTCTCCAAAAGAGAAATTCACCTCTTGGAGAGGTTGAAACTGCACAAGTCTGAGATTTTGCTATTTGCCACTTGAGTAGGAGCCCCCAAGGAGCATGGTCATAAGCCCTGTGGCCCTGTCTTGAGCAAGTTTCTAATATCACTTATCTTCATTGTGCAAGACTCAGCCACGAATCTGCCCAGGGGCTATTATGTCCCTTGTAGAGATGTTTGAGCCTTCCCTCCTCTGCATACTTTTATTTATTTAACAGGTCTTTTATACCGCTTTATCATTTCAATCAAAGTGGTTTACATTGTAACTTAAACTTATCAATGTCCCTTTTTAATGTACATTACCGACTTGGAATTTTCTGAGGCAATGGAGGGCTAAGTGACTTGCCCAAGGCCACAAGGAGAGCTAGTGGGAATTGAACCCTGGTCTCTTGGTCCCCAAGCCAGTGCTCTAACCATTAGGTTACTCCTCCACTCTGTTATTTGCAGGAAGGTCCCCATGGCCTCATCCAAGGAGGAAGCGAGTCATTAAACCACTGCATGGGAAGAGAGAGAGAGAGACTCTATAGAAAAAAAGAAAGATTGTTTAGAGACTCAGTCTTTCTACCATGGGGATCCCTGAATGCTGTGCTTCCTTCCGATTGGGTTTGGGTTTTACAATGTAAGAACAGCCCTGAAGAAAGCCACAGCATGATGGCTGAAATGTCAGTTACACTTACTTAAACATGGCATGACCTGGAAAACTGCAAAGATGATGATACTAACTGCAGAAGCCTAACAGAAAGTAAGGACAACTCCTCTAGTGACCCAATGTCATATCCTTCTCTCCACCAAGAAGGGAATATAAATTGCTCAGGCTTGGCCATTTAAGGCTAAAATTATGCTCTCAGATAAGCAGAGCTAATCTCCAGATATCTAATGTAACGGGAAACACTTGAGGGGAAGGGAAGAGGCCTACCTCCATCCAGCAATATAGGACATCCCTACAGATTACCATCTCTCATGACCCACCCAAGATATCTCAGAGGGGTCATGCCCTAGAAAATAAGGGTCACCATAGCTCCTTCCAAAACAACCTCTCCACTGGCCATTATCCCCTTCTAAGAAGGCAGTCTTCCTCTGCCTGAAAAACTGGCCATCTCCTCTTTCTCTTGCCCTAGTGAGTAGAATGCTCTAGCATCCCAAACATTGCCTAAATTAACCTGTGATCCCATCTGTGCAAGGACACAGATTAGGACTAGGAAAGGCTCAAAGTGGAACCTGAAGATGTTGCTGAAGCAGAACCACTTAGGAATCTATTTTGTAATTTATTCTCAGGCTGGAGCTACTTTTCATTATCACAAACCTAATCTGGCCTTAAAGACACATTGGAAAGCTTCATCTATGTAGAGGAGCAGACAGCTGGCTCTGCAGGCTGTTCCTGCCATTGCTCCCCTAGATGGGAGGGAGGGAGGGGGAGGAAAGGTCACCTACTGAAATATTAATTCAGTAGAGAACTGTAGCTGTGCAGGCTATGCTAAGGGTAGCTATATAGTCTCCACAAACTACTCTATTTGTTGATCAAAGGGAAAAAGGGGGAGAAAGAGACCAGCTTGCTTCACTTATGTATTTTTCAGTGTGAAATAGCAATGGCCGCCAATCCCACTAAAACAGAAGCTCTAACCACACCATATTCTAGGTGCGCCACATGAGCCATAGTTCAATCTGGGGAACCTCTTCAGCTTTGCCTTTGGCTGGGTGCTAACCCTGAATGGATTGCATCCACCCACCTAGTTTCTGCTGGCCTGCGTGTTTCCAAGCTAAGCCAAATGCATCAGCTGACATGCTGAACTGCCATGACTTACCTGCAGTGCGTCTTCTCCTTTTCTCCAGACTGATAATAGCAGTGGTCCAAATGAAAACTCCCAAATCAGGAAATCATGTATCCCCCAGGAATATTTATAAGATTTACAAATGTCACACACTCAAAATCCTTCTTAGTTAAGGAAAAGAAAATGACCTTAAGCCTCTATGGCTCTGCTAATAGTCTATATCGTGAGTCTCACATCATTGGTCATAAAAAACCTCCCATTACATTATACAACATAAAATAGACTTAAAAAATAAACTTGACTGTTAATTTTACTACTTTTTTGCTTTATCCACAATATCCTCAATAAATATAGGGGGAGGGGGATGTGAAGGTGGCATCATTGAAAAAGAAGGGATAGCCACTGCTTGCCCTTGGGATAAGCAGCATGGAATCCGTGTACGTTTTTGGGAACTTGACAGGTACTTGTGACCTGGAATAGCCGCTGTTAGAAACAGGATACTGGGCTTAATGGACCCTTGGTCTGAACCAGTATGGCATATCTTATGCTTTTATGTTCTTTTGGGGGTTTTTATAGCAAAGATATTTTATTGAGGATATTGTGGTTTAAAAAAAGCAAATAGAAAGTAGTAAAGATAACAGCCAAGTTTATTTTTAAGTCTATTTGATGTTGTACAATGTAATGCGAGTTTTTTTTATGACTAGATATGAGAGACATAATAAGCCTCTTTGGCTCTTCTAATAGTCTCTGGGGTTGTTTTCCTCTCCTTAAGGATTTTGAGTGTGTGACATTTGTAAGTCTTGATAAATATTCCTGGGGGATACAGGATTTCCTGATCTTGTGATGTACCTCCTGGAAACAAATAGGGGGGAGAGTGGATTTCACTCGCCTACCTAGTGCCTGCTTGCCTACCTGCACACAAGTCAGGCCAAATGCACTGGCCAACATGATGAACTGCCATGACTTACCTGCAACGCATCATCTCCCTTTTTTCCCCAGACATAATGGTTGCAAGTGAAGGATGAGAGGATGATCGCTTCAGACCACCTGACCAAGTCCAAATCTGACAGCAGACTGTGAGGCAGTCTGGGAAGAGGCTACAGGGAAATCATTTTTTGTGTAACATTTACTGTCTCCCCGTTGCTCTCCAAGGATAGAAGAGTGTGCTGTCAGTAGCTTCTGTTGTTGGATCCAATAAAGGTGAAAAGTCACCGGGCATCACCTGGTACTGGACTCACTGGGAATCCAGACCCCCATTCCCAAGAGGAGAGGGGAATTAGTGCTGGAAGACTGCAGTAGTCCATCCTCTTTTAAAAAATCCAACTTTAGATCCCTCTATTCCCAACCACTTTCGTCCGGCTTTCAAACTCCCTTTTGTTTCTAAACCTTTGGAAAAACTTGTTTTCACTCAGGTCGCTGATCATCTTGAAAGAAAAAAAATTTTGTGCACCCAAGACAACCTGGCTTTTGGGCCAGGCACAGTACTGAAACTATTCTTCTGACCTCAGTGAAACATGGGAATCTGGATAAGGGTAACATAGTAACATAGTATATGACGGAAGGTAAAGACCTGTATGGTCCATCTAGTCTGCCCAGCAAGGCGTAAGAGTAGGTGCCTCTGCTGCTCTGTGCAGGTCACCACTCCCCCATGCCTTTGTTTAGGGGTATACCCACCGCTCCTTGTAGGTCATCACTATTTGTTGAGATATAAGAAAGTTATGTTTATTATGATTTTGTTCTGTTGCTATAAAGGGATCCACTGGGTCTGTCCCAAGCCACTTTGAATTCCTTCACTGTATTTGCCCCCACCACTTCCATCGGGAGGGCATTCCAAGCATCCACCACCCTTTCAGTGGAAAAGTATTTCCTGACGTTGCCTTTCAGTTTACCCTCTTGCAGCTTCATGTTATGCCCTCTAGTTTTACAGCTTCCCCATCTTTGGAAGAGGTTTGTTTGTTTGTTAATACTCTTAAGTATTTAAAGGTCTGGATCATATCTCCCCTCTACCTCCTCTCCTCCAGAGTGTACATATTTAGGTTTTCAAGTCTCTTCTCATAAGTCTTCTGATGCAGATTCCAAATCATTTTGGTCGCCTTCCTCTGAACCGTTTACAGTCTTTTTATATCCTTTGTGAGATATGATCTCCAAAACTGAACAGAATATTCCAAATGAGGCCTCATCAGTGACTTGTACAGTGTCATTAGTACCTCTTCCATTCTGCTGGTAATTCCTCTCTGTATGCAACCAGCATCCTTCTGGCTTTTGCCACTGCCTTGTCACACTGTTTCGCCACCTTGAGATCCTCAGAAACAATCACTCCGAGGTCCTTCTCCTGGTCCGTGCACGCCAACCTCTCACCCACACTGCATACAAATCCTTTGGGTTTCTACTTCCCAAGTGCATGACACTGCACTTCTTCACATTAAATCTTAACTGCCAAGCATTAGACCATTCTTCCAGCTTTTGTAGATCTTTCTTCATGTTATCCACTCCCTCAGGGGAGTCCACTCTGTCTGTCTGCAGATGACATGAAAATTTGCAACAGACTTTTCCTTTCTGTCCTTCAGCAACATCACTCACAAATACATTGAACAGTACCGTGTCAGGACCGAACCCTGGGGCACACCGCTAATCACCTTCCTTTCATCCGAGTGAGTTCCATTTACCATCACCTTCTGTTGTCTGTCAGTCAACAGATTTCTGATCCAGTTCACCACCTTGGGACCCATCCCAAGCTGTTTAGTTTATTGATAAGCATCCTATGAGGAACAGTATCAAAGGCTTTGCTGAAATCTAGGTAGAACCATCCATCACATGCCCTTGATATAGTTCTCTGGTCACCAGTCAAAGAACTCAGTCAGATTTGTTTGGCAAGATTGTCCTTTGGTAAAAACCATGTTGCCTCGGATCATGCAACCTGTTGGTTTTAAGAAAGTAAGATTTCACTGGCTGTCTCTCTTGACCTCTCTTGCACTGTTGACCTCATCAATCACTCTCTCCTCCTTTTCCGACTCCACGCTGCTAGCTTATGTGGATTAGTTCTACAGTGGTTTCATTCTTTCGTCACTGGTTACTCCTACTATGTTTCCTTTCAGGCCTCCTCATCCACTCATTGCCCTCTCTCTTGAGGTGTCCCTCAAGGCTCAGTTCTAGCCCTCCTCTTTTTCAATGTTTTTCTTGCCCCCTCTGGCCACCATTATCCAGCAGCAAGGTATTCCCACCTATTACTATGTGGATGATATCCTGCCGCTGTTCCACACTCATCTTACTACTCTTAATTCCTGTCTCTCTCTGGTTGCATCCTGGCTGCATGCTAACTGCCTGAAGCTGAACGCTTTTAATACTTCCGCCATATTGCTTACTGGCTCTTCCACTTCCCCCTCGCTGACCCTATGCTTGATAGCTTCCCTATTATTATTCTCTTCTCTTAAATATCTTGGTTATTTTTGACACTTCCCTCACTTTCCATGATCACATTTAGTATGATGGTGAAACAATCCTTTTTTGCCCTTCACCAGATATATTCTATTAGGTCACTTCTTCCAGACTCATCTATTATCACTCTGCTTCTGGCCCTGGTTGTTTCAAGTTTAGATGATTGTAATGTTATCCATGCCACTTTACTGCGCTTTCAACTTAAACGTCTTCAATCTGTCCAGATCACCGCATTTTGTCTACTCCATCACACTACCAAATTTGACCATGTTTCTCCTCTGTTCACCAAACCCCATTGGCTGCTCCTCACACACCAGATTCAATTCAGATTCTTCACTCTCACTCATATCATCATGCACTTCAGTACCCCCGCTCATCCATCCTCTTACCTCATCCTGCATGCCCCGCCTCAAAGCCTCCATTCGATTCATGCCAATCGCCTCCACCTTCCATCACCAGCACAAGCCCACTTTGAGATCACCCGGCACTTGACCTTCTATTTATTATGACCCAGCCTTTGGAATGCCCTCCCCACTGACCTCCACCTTGAATCCTCATACTCCAGGTTTAAAATTTGCCCTGAAGACCCATTTGTTTCAATTGGCCTTTAATCTCCTCCTCCTACAGGTTCCCTAGGATTCTGCTCCCGGAAACTACACTCCCCTCCCTACCTCCCCACTATCTCCTCCTCTAGTTTTCATATAATTTTAATGGAGTCCTTTTCTTTTTTTAAATTTGTATGCTGTACACTGCTCTGCTAGTACAAAGGGCAGTATATCAAATTTTAATAAACCATAAACCATCAGTCCCTAAAGACTTTTGGCCACAGTGTTCCCCAGATACTGTCTATGCTCTACACAGGCTGGTGTAAGAACATAAGATATGCCATAATGGGTCAGACCTAGGTCCATCAAGCCCAATATCATATTTCTAATAGTGGCCAATCTAGGTCACAAGTACCTAGCAGTTTCCCCAAAAGCCTCAGGTTCCACAATGCTTGTATTGGGACAAGCAGTGGATTTCCCGGGTCCCCTTTAATAATGGTTTATGGACCTTTCCTCCAGGAACTTGTCCAAACCTTTTTAAACCTAACTACACTAATAGCTTTCACTACAGCCACTGGTAATGAATTCCAGAGTTTGATTACGCGTTGAGTGAAAAAGTATTTTCTCTTATTAGTCTTATATGGGTTACACTGTAGCTTCAGGTCTCCTAGTCTTTCTTTTTGATGGCATAAACAGTCAATCTATATTTACCTGTTCCACTCCATTCATTAATTTATAGAGCTCCATCATATCTCCCCTCAGCTGTCTCCACCAGGAAGAGCCCTAACCTTTTTAGCCTCTCCTCATAGGGGTATCCTTCCAGCCCCTTTACCATTTTGGTGGCTCTTCTCTGTACCTTTTCTAATTTCGCAATATCCTTTTTAAGAAACAGTGTCCAGAATGCATACAATATTCAAGGTGCATTCGCACCATGGAATGATAAAGAGGCATTATAATATCCTTTGTTTTATTCTCCTTTCCTTATGATTCCTAGCATTCTATTTGCTTTCTTGGCCGCCAATGCACATTGGACAGAAAGTATGAATGTGTTATCCACGATGATGCCTAAATCATTTTCCTGGGTGGTGGTTCCTAATGTGGAACCATAGTTTGGATTGTTCTTATCTAGGTGCATAACTTTGCACTTGTCCACATTAAATTTCTTAAGGTCCTCTTGCAATTTTTCAGAATATTCTTGGGTTATAACAACTTTGAATAATTTTGTGTCATCTGCAAATTTGATTACCTCACTCGTTATTGCCATTTCCAGGTCATTTATGAATATGTTAAAAAGCAGCGGATCCAGCACAGATCCTTGGGGTATCCACTATTCACCTTTCTCCATTGGGAAAATTGGCCATTTAGCCCTACCTCTGTTTTCTATTTTTTAACCAGTTCCTGATCCACAATAGTATACTGCCTCCTATCCCATGACTTTTTAATTTTACAAAGAGTCTCTCATGAGGAACCTTGTCAAAGGTTTTCTAAAAATCCAGATATGCTACACTGACCGACCCACCTTTGTCTACCTGTTTATTTACACCTTCAAAAAAAATATGACAGATTAGTAAGACAAGAACATCCCTTGCTAAAGCCATGTTGGCTGTCTCCCATTAAACCATGACATGTTCAGAAATTTTGTTCTTAATAATGTTTTCTACCATTTTTCCCGGTACTGATGTCAGGTTCACCAGTCTGTAGTTAGCCGGATCACCCCTGGAACCCTTTTTAAAAATTGGCATTACATTGGCCATCCTCCAATCTTCAGGTATTACTGATGATGTTAATGATAGTTCACAGATTAGTAATAGTAGGTCTGCAATCTCATATTTCAGTTCTTTCAACACCCTTGGATGTATACCACCCAGTCCAGGTGATTTGCTACCCTTCAGTTTATCAAATAGTTAGAACATAAGAACATAAGATATGCCATACTGGGTCAGACCAAGGTCCATCAAGCCCAGTATCCTGTTTCCATCAGTGGCCAATCTAGGTCATACGTACCTAGCAGTTTCCCCAAAAGACACTGGGTCAAGCATTGTTATCCTGGGTCCCTTCTTAATAATGGTTTATGGACCTTTCCTCCAGGAACTTGTCCAAACCTTTTTTAAACCCAGCTACACTAACAGCCTTTACTACATCCTCCGGTAACAAATTCCAGAGTTTGATTACACCTTGAGTGAAAAAATATTTTATTTTATTTTATTAGTCTTAAATAGTTTACCCTGTAGCTTTATTGTATGTCCCCTAGTCTTTCTATATTCTGATAACGTAAACAATCAATCTATGTTTACCCGTTCCACTCCGTTCATTAATTTATAGACTTCTATCATATCTCCCCTCAGCCGTCTCTTTTCCAGGTTGAAGAGCCCTAACCTTTTTAGCCTTTCTTCATAGGAGTATCTTTCCATCCCCTTTACCATTTTGGTGACGCTTCTCTGAACCTTTTCTAATAACGCTATATCCTTTTTAAGATACGGCGACCAGAATTGCACACAATATTCAAGGTGCGGTCTCACCATGGAACGGTATAGAGGCATTATAATATCTTTTGTTTTATTTTCCATTCCTTTCCTTATGATACCTAGCATTCTATTTGCTCTCTTGGCCGCCGCTGCACACTGGGTCGAGGGTTTTAACATGTTATCCACAATGATGCCTAAATCTTTTTCCTGGGTGGTGGTTCCTAATGTGGAACCTTGCATTGTGTAACCATAGTTTGGGTTGTTCTTCCCTAGGTGCATAACTTTGCACTTGTCCACATTAAATTTCATCTGCCATTTTGATGCCCAGTCTTCCAATTTATCAAGATCCTCTTGCAATTTTCCACAATCCTCTTGGGTTTTAACAACTTTAAATAGTTTTGTGTCATCTGCAAATTTAATAAACCTCACTCGTTATTCCACTTTCCAGGTCATTTATGAATATATCAAAAAGCAGCGGACCCAGCACAGATCCCTGGGGTACACCACTATTCACCTTTCTCCATTGGGAAAATTGGCCATTTAGCCCAACCCTCTGCTTTCTATCTTTTAACCAGTTCCTGATCCACAGTAGTACACTGCTTCCTATCCCATGACTCTTTAGTTTTGCCAAACGTCTCTGATGAGGGACCTTGTCAAAGGCTTTCTGAAAGTCTAGATACACTATATCAACCGACTCACCTTTGTCCACCTGTTTATTCATACTTTCAAAAAAACATAACAGATTAGTAAGACAAGATCTTCCTTGTCTAAGGCCATGTTGGCTGTCTCCCATTAGGCCATGACTATCTACATGCTGAGTAATTTTATTCTTTATGATGGTTTCTACCATTTTTCCCGGTACTGACGTGAGGCTCACCGGTCTGTAGTTTCCCGGATCACCCCTGGAACCCTTTTTAAAATTTGGTGTTACATTGGCGATCCTCCAATCTTCAGGTATTAGAGATGATTTTAATGATAGTAATCTGTGAACTAATAGCAGGTCTGCAATCTCATATTTCAGTTCTTTTAACACCCTTGGATTATACCATCTGGCCCAGGTGATTTGCTACTCTTCAGTTTATCTAATAGTTATTGATACATCAGGAAGATATATTACATTTCCTTCAATTCTTCCGCACTTTTAATACCACTTCAGTCATGGGTAACAGCCCTACATCTTCCTCAGTAAAGACCGAAGCAAAGCATTCATTCAGTCTCTCCGCTATTGCCTTGTCGCCTCTTAGTGCCCCTTTAACTCCTCTATCATCTAATGGACCAACTGACTCTCTCACAGGTTTTTTGCTACAAATGTACTTGAAAAAATCTTTATTTTGAGTTTTTGCTTCCGCAGCAAGCTTCTTCTCAAATTCTCCCTTTGCCCGCTTTATCAATGCCTTGCATTTGACCTGCCAGTGCTTGTGCTGTTTCCAGGTTTTGTCGTTTGGCTCTTTTTTCCATTTCCTGAAAGATGCTTTTTTGGCAACAACAGCCTCTCTGACCTCATCTTTAAACCATGCTGGCAGTTTTTTGGACTTCCTTCCACTTTTCTTAAAGCGTGGAATACAGCTGGTCTGGGCTTCCAAGATAGTATTTTTCAACAACACCCAAGCTTGATATAAGTCTTTAACCTTTGCAACTGCTCCTTTTAGTTTTTTCTTAACTATTTTCCTCATTTTATCATAGTCTCCCTTTCGAAAGTTAAAAGGTAGTACTGTGGATTTCCTTACTATCCCTCCTCCACTAATTAAATCAAAGGCGATCATGCTATGATCACTATTGCCAAGTGGACCCAACACCCTTATCTCTTGCACTAGATCTGGTGTTCCACTAAGGACTAGGTCTAATATGGCTTCCCCTCTGGTCGGTTCATGAACCAGCTGCTCCATGAAGCAGTCATTTATTTCATCTAGGAACTTTATCTCCCTAGCATGTCCTGCCGTGGCACTGACCCAGTCGATACCGGGGTAATTGATATCACCCATTATTATTACCGCGCTGTAACTTTTGTAAGCTTCCTTGATTTCTTTGAGCATTTCATCATCCATTTGTTCATTCTGGCCAGGCGGTGGATAGTACACCCCCACTGCCATTGCCTACCCCTTTTTACATGGAATTTGAATCCATAGAGATTCTACAGCAAATTTTATTTCCTGCAAAATTTTAATCCTTTCTGACTCAATGCCCTCTCTAACATAGAGCGCAATCCCTCCACCAATTTGATCAGCTCTATCATTACGATATAGATTGTACCCAGGTATCACAGTGTCCCACTGGTTGTCCTCCTTCCACCATGTCTCTGATATTCCAATCATATCTAACCTCTCATTTAGTGCTATATAGTCTAACTCTCCCATCTTATTTTTTAGATTTCTAGCATTTGCATACAAGCATTTTAGAGACTGTATTTTATTCATATTAATTTGGCTATTGGTAGACATGGGTAATTTGGGATCTTTAAGCTCTGTCTGCTCCGTACCCAAGGGCATTTGGGCTACTTTACTCTTTTTTGGAACCTCTCTGCTTTTGGTAGTATCCTTCAAGGATACATTCTTCCGAACCATCCGCTCTTGGGCGACTGTCGGCTTTCCCTTATTATCTAGTTTAAAAGCTGCTCTATCTCCTTTTTAAAGGTTAATGCCAGCAGCCTGGTTCCATCCCGGTTAAGGTGAAGCCCATCCCTTTGGAAGAGCCCCTCCTCTCCCCAGAATGTTCCCCAGTTCCTAACAAATCCAAACCCCTCATCTCTGCACCATTGTCTCATCCACGCATTGAGACTCCGGAGCTCTGCCTGCCTTTTGGGCCCTGCACGAGGAACGGGAAGCATTTCGGAGAATGCTACCCTGGAAGTTCTGGATTTCAACTTCCTACCTAAAAGCCTAAATTTAGCCTCCAGAACCTCCCTAATTGTAATAAATCCTTTTGGTCTAACGATATTTCTTTCAATTCTAACGATGCATCACCTTTAAATACCATTTCAGGCATGGGTAACTTCCCTACATCTTCTTTAGTAAAAACCAAAGCAAAAAATTAATTCAGTCT
The DNA here is from genome assembly GCA_033557465.1 of Ichthyophis bannanicus. Taxonomy (NCBI): domain Eukaryota; kingdom Metazoa; phylum Chordata; class Amphibia; order Gymnophiona; family Ichthyophiidae; genus Ichthyophis; species Ichthyophis bannanicus. The sequence continues at coordinate 593,252,918 of CM066032.1, forward strand.
CTCTATTATGGCCTTGTCACTCTTAGTGCCCCTTTTACCTGTCTATCAATTATTCAATGGTCCAATTGACTTTCTCACCGGTTTTTTGCTATGAATGTACTTGAAAAAAGGTTTTATTATGCACTTTTACTTCCATAGCAAGCTTTTTTAAAAAATCCTCTTTGCATCTAACTTGCCAGTCCTTATGTTGTTTCCAGTTTTCGTCATTTGGCTCCTTTTTCCATTTCCTAAAAGATGCTTATTTGGCTACAACGGCCTCTCTGACCTCTCCTTTAAACCATGCTGGCATATTTTTGGACTTCCTTTCACTTTTCTTAAAATGTGGAATACAGCTTGTCTGGGCTTCCAAGATAGTATTTTTAAACACCCATGACTGATGTAAATCTTTAACTTTTGCACCTGCTCCTTTTTTTTTTTTTTCTTAACGGTTTTCCTCATTTTATCAAAGTCTCCCTTTTAAAAGTTAAAGGTAGTATTATGGATTTCCTTGCCATCCTTCCTCCATTTATTAAATGAAACGCGATCATGCTATGATCACTATTGCCAAGTGGTCCCAACACCCTTATCTCTTGCACCAGATCTTGTGTTCCACTAAGGACTAGGTCCAAGATGGCTTCCTTTCCTGTCAGTTCATGAACCAGTTGCTCCAAGAAGCAGTCATTTATTTCATCTAGAAACTTTATTACAGGCATCCTAGGTGAGCCTTTAATTCTGCCATCTCCACTGCTGCCCATTTCTGGGACCTCTAGTCGCAACAATGGCATTGAAACCACGATGCAGTGCTTACCCAAATTCTCTGGAGCTGCATCTTGGCTCCTGCCCTCTATGACCTGCTGCATCTGCTCCCCTCCAACAAAGACTTCTGGTTTGCATGCCCTCATGCAACTGAAAATCTGCATTGGAGGAGGAGCGGAAGAGGCAGGTCATAGATGGTAGGAATCGTGACACAGTGGCAGAGAGTTCAGCTAAGCGCTGCATCACAGTTTCAATGCCATTGCTGCCAGTGCAGGTCTCGGAGAGGGGCGGCAGCAGTAGCAATGGGGTACCTCTGGAAAGCTGGTCCTAGGGAACCACCTAGTTTGGCTATTGGGTCACACTGGCCCTGGCTCCACCAGGATACTGGGCCTATGACCTTCCTGGGAGCAGCCTACTCATAACTACTGCACCAGACCACATCTCTATACCATGTGCTGGAGCCAGAGACATACTAAAGAGCTTAAAGGGGTAACAGCAGGGCCGGCGCTACCATTAGATGAACTAGGCAGTCACCTAGAGTGTCAATGCTGTGAGGGTAACCCATTGTTGCTGCCCCTCTCCAGGATCAGCTGTGGTGGCAGCATTTACTGAAACGTCTGTTGTTGCGTTGCAGTGCTGTTCCTGCTTCTGCCCCCTCTGATGCAGATTTCCTGTTTGCATGGGGGGGGGGGGGGGAATTGAAGCAGCTTCTTCCACCCCCATGCAAAAGGAAGTTTGCATTGGAGGGAGCAGAAGCAGGAACAGCATTGCAATGCCAGAAGTTTTGGAAACTACTCTGGTGCTGTTTCAAGCCATTGCCACCGCTGCTGGTCCCAGCGGTGGGGATGGGGGCAGGAGCAGAGGGGTACTGGTATGTGGTCTGCCTAAGGCGCCTCATATCCAGGGCCAGCCCGAGTTAGTTCAAGGCCCTAGGCAAACCTTAAGCCTTATACTCTCTTGGCTATCAAAATCTTTTGTTTAGTTTTGAATGCCCTCCTCTTTGCTGCATCTCCCCAGAAGTTGCCGCAGTAGGCAACCACTTAATTTGCCCTAATGGTTGGGCCAACCCTGTTCATATCCTTGCACAGGCCCTGAGCACCAGCCCCAGATCCAAGCTTTTTTAAAATCTGACTCCATCTGTTGGTAGGGGAACATAATGCACCCATCCAGACTGGTCTGGCATGGACCATAAGGAAGATGGATTTAAGCAATCCAGGTGCCACTTTATTGCTCTGCTTCCAGAGGGTTAGCTGTGTTAGTCTGGACTCTGGAGCAGCCAGGGCCGGGCCGTCCACTGGGTGGGCTAGGCGGCTGCTTAGGGTGACAGTCCATGGCAGGCAGCATGGTTGCTTTGTGCCACCCCTTTGGTGTCCGCAGAAGGCCATGTGCTTTGGTACACATGGCCTGTCACTTCTGAACCCCCTTGTAATGCAGTTTCCTGGGGGGTGGGGGGGTGGGTGGGTTAGAATGGGAGACCATGTGTGCTAAAGCAGCTGCTTTTAAACTGCGATCACTGCTGCCTCCAGCCCCTCCCTGAAGACAGAATCAAGGGGGGCAGTGGTGGTGGAGCTTGGGGAGGGGCAGCACAGCTGGGGCTGCTGCCTGAGGTGGTAGAAACCCTTGGTCCAGCCAAGGGAGTAGCAGAAACGACAGAGGCTGGTGGCATCTTACAGACTAAACAATTTATTGAGGCATAACTTTCCAGGAGAAAAGTCATTGAAAGCCTGAAAACCCCTCAAAAGCTCCTGCTTTAATAAACTAGTAGTCTACAAGGCAGTAGTAGCCTCTGTCACTTTTATTAACCAAGTCATTCCCAACTGGAAGTGAAGAGCAAAAAGAAAAAAATGCAATGGCCAAATTTTGATAAAGGTTTGTTGGTACCAAATTCTTGATCAACTTGTGCAAGTCCTTCACCGACAGCATGGGCTCCTCATTCATCAAAATCGCACCCCCCCGTCGGTCGTATGTATATCCGGCTCGCCCAACTTTGAGCTCAAGTAACAGATGAAGAGAAAACCATAAAAGAGCGATCGCAGCTGATAAGGGCTAGCAAGATTAAGAATAGCAGTCCAAGGCCGAGCCGACCCCGGCGACCTTCCCCTCCTCCGGTGACAGGAAGAATCGGGACGACCGCCTGGGGGAGCCAACCGGCTCAAGGTGCTCTTGCTTTTCCTATCCGAAACTTGACGAAATGAAAGTCCGCTTACAGGTAATTAAAAGAGCAAATAAAAAGGCGCTGCAGGCTGGCAACATACTTAGTGCTGTGTGGGAGCGCGTGGCGCGGCGGCACGAGATGAACTATCCGGATCAGGTGAGAGTGGCTGTGGCCGTGGCCGTGGCCAGGGCAGCGGGGTCAAAGAGCCGGCGCTATGCCGCTCGGCCGCAGGCAGGGGGCGCGGCGGGACTCGCTCAGTAATACTCTCCCACTTGCACCTTTAACTTCGCATGCGGGGCATTTTCTGAGCCTGTCTTTACCCCCCGTCCGTTTTATTGGTACCTCAGGGCGGGCTGCACAGGTAGTTCTGTTTACTCCATCACTTCTGTCTTATGTAGTTTTTTTGCTCGCCGAAATGCGGTAAATGTCCGGTCGCTAAAGTTTCTAACAGCATCTTTCAGCAGTGAGGACCGTCCGGAGTGCGATATCCTGTCCTTAGGGCCCCCTTTACTAACACAGCCCATAGGAATAAAACGGGCCCTGCAGCAGCGAGCGTTAGTGAACGGCGCCCCTAATGCCTGACTGCTTGTTTCAGGTGCAGATCTTTTCCGGCTAATTGCCACGTTCGCTTCGTGACCTTAAACGGGCTTCTTTCGAGCCGTAGGATGGGGCTGGTTTATATCATTGCTGCTCTGTCAGCCTTGTTTAGCCTGGGCACAGCAGAGCAGAGACTCTGCAGGCTGCTTCCGTGTGTTTGATTTTATGCGTGCTCTCCCCTCCCGGTATATTTCATCGTGATCTAGGTGCATCAAACTGTGGAAGTAGATTCTGGGTTGGGGGAATGTTAGATTTTTCCATTTTTTACATTTGGTGAGTGATGGAGTGGGCTAGAGGGGAGCAGAGACGCTGGTGGGGGGTTGGGTGGAGGATTGAACTGAAGCTACCTAGATTTCTATTTCTTGATAAGTGAGTTTTTACTACCCATGTACTGCGCAGTGAAATTGCATGTTATGTTTAATGAGTAACACGTTTGAATTCGTCTGTACTGGCCAACATTTCAAGCCAAAGAAGAAAACAGAATTTAAACGAGTGTGGACAGAAGGGTTCATCGGCCTCTTGCCATGGTGTTGCTATACTAACTCCTAGCACAACTGTAAAAGGATACATTTTAATGTAACAGATTGCTAATCCCCTTATTGGATTTGTTTTTATTTCTATGAATGTGATAGTGTAACCCACTTAGAATATTGGCTAAGTGAGAGAGGAATCTTACAAATAAACATGGCATAAAAATGACAATAAAAACAAAAATGTAACCTGTAACAAGCAGAAAACATTAGGCTTAGAAGAAAATAAAACAGAAACCTAAAGGACACAGACATGAGGCTAGCTAGTCCGATAAATAAATGCATAAAGCACTTTAAGTTGTAAGAAAGCACAGTTACTTACCTGTAACAGGTGATCTCTGGGAACAGCAGGAATTAGTCTTCACATATGGGTACGTCGGTACCGACGGAGCCTGCACGGGAATGCTGCCCAGCTTTCAATTAGAAAGCTTGTGGCAGCATCCCTCGCGCCTGCGCAGTGACTTCCCACCTTCTCCACAGCCTCTCTTCAGTTGAGTTTCAGAGCTGAGACAAAGGCGAGGAGAGAAAAGGGAAAAAATAAAAAAGATACAACTCCTAGGGGAGGTGGGAGGGTTGTGAAGACTAATTCCTGCTGTTCCCAGAGATCACCTGTTCCAGGTAAGTAACTGTGCTATCTCCAGGAACAAGCAGGAATGAGTCTTCACATATGGGGACTCCCTAGCTGGAGATGCCAGGGGGAGATCCCATAAAAATGCAAGTGCCCGGTCAGGGGTGCATTTTGTCTCCAGGAATCCCCGGCATCCAATGTGGGATGGAGGGTAGGAGTTGACAATAAAGGAGCTGTGAGGAAAGAAACAGCATAGCCAAGGACTAGGTGTTCTACAGACTACAGGAGTCCTTGGTGGATATGATGAGTAGCATTAAAACACATTTAATGTACACTTAAAATATGCAGCTTACCTACTGTATTGTAAGAAGTAGAAAGCATGATGGAGTCTACTGGATAAGCAGTGGCGGAATCTTCAAGGTGACCTCTCAGTAGTGAGGAGGAAGGTCCAGACTTGGAGGTAGTAGATGAGCCAGGTGTCAACTGGGTAGGAGTAGACGTCTGGTCTTCAATGGAAAGCTTTATGGGAAAAGCTGAAAAGTCCTTTAGGCATCATGAACATTGAGGACTAAAGGAAGAAGACTGACGGAGTTAAAGAACTAGCCCAGTCCTGGCAGGAAAGGGGGAATGGAAAACCCCTATTCCTACGGAAAACAGTTGTGTACTCGCAGATAAAGATGTACACTGTTTTTGCTAGCTGGCAAGAGATAGGAAAAATATTGGGGACATAAAGAAAAAATGGAAGATGTCAGCATCAAAGTGGTTGTTGGTGCTGAACAGGTCCTGTATCATAATTTGGTATGGGACGTAGGGCAACAATCTGTCTAAAACCTCGAAGAGGTAAATCATGTAGTATAGACAGTAAGGGTGATAGTGAATAAGATTGACCAACCCTTAAGAAGCCCCCCATCAAACACATACATATGGGGAGACATATATATATATGTGGCTGGAATAGATATCTATATAGTCATATATAAATATAGATATAGAAATATGCATATGTCCAGATTTGTATATTAGGATATGGGTGGTGAAATATATTAAATATATAGATGGAAATTTGTGGGGCATGGTTTAGCACCACCAGAGTAATGATATAAGTATGTAGAGATATATGCTACATACAAGACAACAGATTGAGATACATGTCTACCACCCAGCCCCATAATTGTACATGGGGAATATAAAAGAAAAAGATTCTGCGTTCTACAAGAGAGCGAGCCCACTTGGGATATGCATAGAGAATCTATTTTCGTGGGTTGAGGGATGCAGGAAAGCAATCCAGTGAGATGACCGTGATGTTCGCGTGAGAACAGATGAAGATATGAATCTGTAGGAAACAAGGCAGGGAGTGCTACAGAACACTGACATGGTAGATGCCTTGGATTTTCACGCAGAAGAACTGCTATCGCGTGTTAACACCCCAGGCTAGAGGGGGTGTGGAGAACCCTTACAGGTATAGGAAGGGTTGATAAGTTTCTCTCTAATAATAGAGGAACTTCAGAGACAAGGACAAATGCTCTATAGCAAAGCCCTCATAGTAGAAAGCTTCTCTGAAGACTGCAGAGAGCATTGTGCAGGAGAGCTATGAGAGAAAGTGACTGAAAGTCAGTTATGTTGCCATATCCTAGAAAAGGAGATGGGTAGAGTAATGTGAGAAAGTCTAACGAGTAGGAGGAACCAAGATAGTTTGGAATCACTACTGAGGCTAGACAAAAATTTTGAACAAGGGACTGGAACTTGGAAGTCCCAGTAATACAATTACTATAACTTCTGCAGGCAGAGCTGCTGAGAGAAACAGCAGAGAGATTGTCCTGTGCTGAATCAAGAAAAACAGACAAGAAAAGAGAGGGGATATCGCTTCTCAATGTCTGGGGAACGACTAGAGACGTAGTTCCGTATGGTAGCCCTCAAGTAGTTGGAGGGTGACGTACCCATGGGGTAAGTCAACTGAAGGAAAAATGTTCAGTTGGGAAAGAAACTATCAGGTGATAGTTGCAACTGCTCTTCTGGAGAGTAAGAAGAGGAGAAGTGTGTAGTACCTGAACAAAATAATTTTTTGACAGGTCAGTACACTGAAAAAGAAAAGCACAGTGAATAATCTTTTAATATGTAAGTTACAATTCCAGGCCCCTATGGTTGCTGGGAATGTTGAGACTGGCCAGAACTGGGGGACTTCAGACTAGGCTGAGGCGTCTCTTGTTTAGGTACAGCCGAATGATGGGCAGGAGAGGAATGAAACTTTCTAGTAGAAGAAGAGTCAGGGGAGCATTGAGCAACCTGACGTAAAGCCTCCTTATTAAAAAGACCTTCCCCTGTACAAGGAGCATGAGCTAGTATAGTTTGTGCCCATTTGCTCAAGTCTGAAGCCTCAAGCCAGGCTCTGCGACGTGCAGCAATGGCAATAGCAGAGGATCTGCTAATGGATTCAAAAGAATCTATAGAAGCACGAGACAGAAACCAGGATATATTCCGGCTGTGATTGATGAGCAAGGTATAATCAGTAGCCTTGGGCTCTGGTAAAAAAGAGGTCAAAAGACAATTTCTCTGTGACTTCCTGGAGTGTTAGACTCATGTGAAAAATATATGAGAGAACTCTGGAAGCCAGCATAGAGTTTTGGAAGGCCTGACGGCCAAAAGCATCAAGTGTTCTTGAAGAACGACCTGGCGGAAAAGAAGAATGCTTCTTCTTGCTCTTAACCATCCTCAGTGCTGATTCCACTACAAGGGAACGATGAGAAAGTTGAGGTTTTTGGAACCCTGGAGAGGGTGGCACACGGTACCTAACCTCAATGTCAGTAGAAACTTGAGGAAGTTGTAAGGGTGATTTCCATACCCTAAGAAGGAGATCCTGCAGAGCAGGATGTAAAGGAAACTGTATATGTTGCATTTGTGCCGGTGAGCCATGGGTAGGATCACAACCAGGGATAGAAATATTAAGAAAGGTTGCCATATCCAGGAGAAAAGTCTGAAAAGACTGATCTCCTATGGGAACTATTCCTGGTGAGGCTAAAGAAAGAGCCTGAGTATCAGAGGACGTACAAGGTACTGCACCAATGCCAGGTATCGGTTCTAAACTAGGCAGCGGTGCAAGAACAGGCATCAACCTCGCTACTGATAAGGGACTAGCAGGTGAAGTAGTCATCGGGAACTGCTGTAGTGGTACCGAGATCATGAGGGAGCTATGGTCTTCAGAACTACCTATTGGGAAACGACAAGAGTCGGTTCCGGGACGCGTTGGTACGCAGTCTTCGAGACTCGATATCGACTCAAGACTCGGCATCGAAGAGAGCGAGACTAGCGATGCATGTCTCGACAGTTCCGACGCCAGTGGTAGTATCGGCGATGCCGATACCACTAAGGCAGCCTGGGTGACATCGATCGATACCGACGGTACCGAGGCCCGATGAGCACCCATCCACGATGCCGATGCTAGGGTATCGGAACCAATCGACGCCGGTACCGTCCCAGAGCATGGCTGAGATTGAGGGAAGTCAATGCGGTGTGTATCGATCGGTCCCGAAGGTACCGAGGATGCCCGATGACGATCCCTGGTGAAGAGTGGAGTACTCGACACCGGTGCCGATGCCGGAGGCTCGGTACCGCTCGAAGCGGATACCACCCCCGCGCATGGCTCAGGTATGTTCTGTGAGGGGTGAGCCCCAGGAACATCCTGAAACCCCTTTAATGCTTTGGAGCCCGAAGACTCCCGCAGGGGCAATGCCAATGGATTCTTGAGGGTAAGGCCGGAGCCGTCACCATGCTGGGCATGGGACATACCACTCAAGCATTGACTAGTCTTAACAGACTGTTTTTGGGTTACCTGATCTTGTGAAGTAGAGAAACCGGGTACCCTCACTGCCGAAGAAAAAACGGTATCGAGGGAAACTCTAAATACTGAAGGTTGTCTCACAAAATTATCTCCTGACAATTCAGGGGAAAAAGGGTCAGGACCCACACAGTTGAGACACCAACTATGGGTGTCTAAAAAGAAACAGGTGCTTCCACAGCGGATGCACTTCTTAGGAAAAGAAGGTTCCATAATGAAAAAGGCCTAGTAGGCCTAAGAAGTTAAGGCAAAAAACTGAAGAAAGGTTTTACAGACTTTAGCCTAAAAACCACCGGCGGTACCGGTGGTAGCGGGAAAAACAGCCGCGACCACAAGAAAACAAAAAAAATTAAAATAATTAAAGCAATTAAAAGGAAAAATTTCTGCGGTGACAGGACGACGTCCTGCCGGCTCCGCGGAAAAACGAAAACTGAAGAGAGGCTGTGGAGAAGGCGGGAAGTCACTGCGCAGGCGCGAGGGATGCTGCCAAAAGCTTTCTAATTGAAAGCTGGGCAGCATTCCCGTGCAGGCTCCGTCCGGTACCGACGTACCCATATGTGAAGACTCATTCCTGCTTGTTCCTGGAGATAAAGCTGTTACTAAAATGTGGTAGTTTTACTGCATTCCGCCTCAAAACGTAGCACAAGGGTGGTGCTGGACCTGTGCTAAAAATTTGGGGTGTGCATGGCATATCCCCCTGCAGTTAACATGTGACCAGTACTGCCCTTGTGCTAAGTCATTTGGTGCGATTACTGCAGGTGCAGTCACCACCACCCATTGAGGGGGCAGTATGTGTATTTGCGTTAACTGCAACATGGGTATGAGCATATGCCAATGATGCCCACACCCAGTCACCATCTACACTCGCCCCTAACTCATCCTCTCTGCTCCAACTCGCGCTAAGCAAGCAGTGTGTGATTTTTAGCCCATGCTAATGGTACTGCAGAGGGTTTGATGCATGTAAAACCCACTAACCCTCAGTGCGGTTTAATAAACATGTCCCTTACATCTTAGCAGTTGAAAGAAAAAGCTATTTAGGTAGAGGGATACTGGTGTAATAGGAGGGTTTAGGTTTGCGTACACTTATTGTTTCCAGTGTAATTTGTTCTCCACCCTGAACTGAAGTGATGAGGCAGGTTATAAGTCATAAGTACATAAATAAAATGCAGTAAACACTTAAGGGGGACTTTCTACAAAATCTCATCCTAAAGATAACAGAGGAACAGAATAAAAATTAACCTGGATCTATCAGTGCAATAGCCCTGCCAATGGAATAATCCAGTAATATGCACTAGTGTTGTGACAATAGCTTGTAGCTAAGGGGTGAGGGGACTCATAAATTATAGCAAAGGAAATCAAACCTCAATAAATAACAGGGGACTTGTCTCTCAGACTAGAATAATGACTGGGACTTATTCCAGTCTGCTAGTGAGGTACTGTTAGAAGGGGGCAGTGCGGTTTGAAATGAAATCTGGTCCAGGGTTATTCATTTTTGACAGGCAAAAAATGCCTTGTAGCCAAACCTAGAAGCGTTCTCATATTTCAGGGAAGCAAGTTAACGTCTCTGTTTTGTTTTGGTGTTCTCAGGTTAATGTGTGTGACCTTGTACATAGCTCAGTTTACTGGATGTGCAGTTCATAAATGTACTTAAACAATAATAATCCTACTGATGCATACAGTTTTGGAAGAGAATGCATCTCAGTGATTGTGGCTATGGAAGAACGTGGTGGCTTAGCCAGTGGAAGGCAAGAGGAGTTCAGATCATGTCAGTACAATTCTCTGCGGCCCACATTTTGGTTCCCAGTGGAGTAAATTTTTTTTTTTTTTCCAAAAATTTTTTTTTTTAAAGATCTTGATCCATAGCATTTAACTATCTGTATTGGGCCAAACTAGAGTATCTGTCCGGCCTGTTATACTGTGAAGTACAACAATCACTGTGCTCTTTCCAGCAGGCATGTTACGGTACTGGTACCTGTCTTTCTTGCTGAGCACCGGAAACGGCGTTTCCTCTTGTTTTGCACCTAAGCTTAGGAATTCCATTCCACTGGAGATCCAGCTTTTGTTGACTCATTTCCTTCTGGAAGATGGTGAAGACTTAGCTATTTGGCCAGTTTTGTAAAACATATGTTTTGCTGAATTTTCACCAAACAAGAAAAAATCCCCAGGAACAAGCAGGAATGTAGTCTTCATATATGGGTAACGTCACTACCGACGGAGCCCGTGCGGGAACACTCCCCAGCATCCAATAGGAAAGCTTTTGGGAGCTTCCCACTGCACCTGCGTAGCTGCCTTCCCAACTCTCCCTCCTTGGTTCTTCGTTTTCTGCAGAGCTGACAAGAAGCAATTCCTGTCACCACAGAAAATTTGTTTTTTTTTTCCTTATTTTTTGTGGTTGCATCTGCCTTCCCGTCGACACTGGTACTGACTCCATCGGTGCTTTCTTTCTTTTCTTTAAAAAAGAAAAAATATGTCTTCAGTGAGGGAAGAAAACTTTCTTCCTTCAGGCGCATCGACGCCGGCTTAGGCCTCTCCCTTTTGTCACACAAAATGGAAAAACCATCCAGGGTTTTAAGAAGTGTTCCAAATGTGGCAGTACAATTTCGGCCACGGACACTCATGACTGGTGTCTAGTGTTTAGGACCATAGTAACATAGTAAATGACGGCAGATAAAGACCTGTATGGCCCATCTAGTCTGCCCAGTAAGATGGCAAGAGTAGATGCACCTGCCGCTCCGTGCAGGTCACTCCTCCCCTTGTCTTTGTTTAGGGGTGAACCCACCGCTCCGTTTAGGACACCCCTGTTTGTTGAGAAATTAGATAGCTAAGTTTACTTTGATTTTATCCTGTTGCTATAAAGGGATCCACTGTGTCTGTCCCATGCCATTTTGAATTCTGTCACAATATTTGCCCCCACCACTTCCATCGGAGGGCATTCCAAGAATCCACCACCCTTTCAGGAAAAAAGTATTTCCAGACATTGCCTTTCAATTTACCCCCTTGCAGCTTCATGTTATGCCCTCTAGTTTTACAGCTTCCTCGTCTTTGGAAGAGGTTGGTTTATTCATTAATTCTCTTTAAGTATTTAAAGGTCTGAATTATATCTCCCCTATCCCTCCTCTCCTCCAGAGTGTACATATTTAGGTCTTCAAGTCTCTTCTCATAAGGCTTCTGACGCAGGCTCCAAATCATTTTGGTCGCCTTACTCTGAACAGTTTCCAGTCTTTATACATCCTTTGTGAGATATGGTCTCCAAAACTGAACACAGTATTCCAAGTGAGGCCTCACCAGTGACCTATACAGTGACATTAGTACCTCTTCCTTTCTGCTGGTAATTCTTCTTTGTATGCAACCCAACATCCTCCTGGCTCTTGCCACTGCCTTATTGCACTGTTTTGCCACCTTGAGATCCCCAGAAATAATCACACCAAGGTCCTTCTCTTGGTCTGTGCACACCAACCTCTCGCCCCTATCACATTTCCCTTGGATTTCTGCTTCCCAAGTGCATGACACTGCACTTCTTCACATTACATCTTAACTACCAAGCATTAGATCATTCTTCCAGCTTTTGTAGATCTTTCCTCATGTTATCCACTCCCTCAGGGGAGTCCACTTTCAGAATGTCCTCTCTGTAGGAAGATGACAAAGAGAGGCCTACAGAATTGAGCTGTGAAATTGGGCACCCTCTTTGCCTCCGATGCAGTGTCTTTAGCATCAACATTGAGAGCTTCATCTTCCTCTCAAGGAACTCAGGTATCGAAATCGAAGTCTTCATCGAAGACTGGCCGGCCCTTCAAGGGTAGATCTCTTTCTAAACATTGAGATGCTTCGGGTGTTGCCCTGGAGAGGGACACACTAGCCAAACAACCCCAGCGAGAGGACCTTGCTACCTCCGGAGAGCTCCTGGTGCCATGCTCAGGGATTGTGGCCTGCAATTCCGGTACCGATACCCAAGCATTGGCAAGCTCCATGGATCAACATATCTTAGCCATCAAGCGGAGTTTAGTGGCCTTATTGGCGGCTTCTGTACCAGTAAAGTCTTTAGTGTATTCCTCAGACATCGGTACTGCCTATGGTACCGAAAGAGCCTGCATCAACCTTTTTGCCACTTCCCATGCTACCACCCATGCTGGCCCTCGAGTCAGTTTCTGGTACTGAGGTGCCGGCACCACAAGCTTCAGCTACCAGTTTGGAATGGTATTGAGTACGTTCAGAGCACGAACACCTTGCCCGTCAGTACTTTGAGTCTTCGGACTCTGATTCATCGGATGACGAATCGGCTAGTACTCAGGAAATGAGAACTCTCCTGGAAGACCCATCTCTGTCTCCACAACGTTGCATGTCCCCTCCAGAGGACATGTCTTTCCAAGACTTTATTTGCGATGTTGCTCGGGGTCTATCCATAACAGTGACTTCGGAGAAAGAACCTAAGGCTGAGGAATTTGAAATTCTTCAATACCCTGCAGTCCCAGAAGATGCTACTCTCCCTATTCATCGCATACTTCATGACCTTATGCTTCGTATGTTGGAGACACCCCTAACCATCTCTCCACATACTCGATGACTCTATGCAATGTATCGAGTACAGGAATGACCCGGCTTTCAAAAGACGCAATTACCACACCATTCTTTGGCAGTGGAATCAGCAATGCGTTGAATAAAAAAGTGCTAAGAGACATTCCTCGAACCCACCAGGTAGGGAATCGAGAACCCTCGACGCTTTTGGTTGACGCTGTTTTCAGGTCTCCATGTTATTGGCCAGAATCAGTTCCTACATACTTTATATGGGTATGTTCCTTAGGGAGGTGGTTAGAGACTTGGAGTTGATGGGTCCTCTTCTCCAAAATGATAAGAGAGCTGATTATTTCACCCTTGTAAAGCATGCTCAAAATGTTTCAAAGTTTAACAGGGCAACTTTTGACTGTTTTGAATGTATCAGCAGAACTTCAGCTATATGCATCGGTGCATGTAGGATTGCTTGGCTCCAAGCATCTGATCTTGAACAATGGGTTCAAGATAAGCTGGGTAATATCCCTTGCATCGGAGAAAACCTTTTTTTGCAAGGATTGGCAGGACAAGGCTTTCAGCTAGAATATGAGAGCACCACTCTTAATAGACTATCTAGATTTACTGCCAACCCAACTAGAAAACATACAGCGAAGAAGGCTTTTTTTTTTCAACAAGAAAAAGAAATGCTACCCTTCTTACAACCCTGCGGTGTAGTGCCCAGTCCATGCTCCACAGAAGGGGCAGCAGCCACCGAAACAACATAGAAAGGCTCATATTCCTAAGTCACAGCCACCTCAGCAGACCCAACCTCCTCAGTGTCTTTGACTCTTTTCTGGAGAACATAGCTGTTCTGCCTGTGGAGATTCCAGATCCTGTCCATATTCCTGGAAGACTTTGTGGACTCTCTCCATAATACGGGAGGGGTACAAACTTCATCTACGAAGTCTACCCCCCCGGACTCCTCCAAGAGACGTCTGTTCTCAACCCCCCTCTCAGTGATCTGATGTTGCAAGAGGTCACCTCCCTTCTCTTGCAGGATGCAATAGAAGAGATACCACTCTCCAGCAGAGACTGTGCTTTTATTCTCCATACGTCCTCATTCCAAAGAAGACAGAAGGATACAGGCCCATTCTGGACCTCAGAGAACTGAACAAGTATCTACTGCGGGAGAAATTCAAAGTGATCTCCCTAGGTACTCTTCTGCCCTATCTCCAGAGTCAGGATTGGCTCTGTTCTCCAGATCTAAAGGAGGCATATACTCACATACTTATTCACGCACAACGCAGAAGGTTCCTGCGCTTTCTGTTCTAAGGGAGACGTTATCAATACAGAGTCCTGCCTTTTGGCCTCGCCTCTGCCCCAAGAGTCTTTACAAAGTGCATGGCAGTGGTAGCCGCTTTTCTAAGGACTCTAGTGATATTTGTCTTCCCTTACTTAGACGACTGGCTCATTTGAGCAAGCACCTCTCTAGAGGCCAATCTTTCCCTCTCACGCACCATGCAGGTGCTGCAACATTTGGGATTTGTAATAAATCTTTCAAAGTCCCAATTCGTTCCCTCTCAAACTCTAGAGTTCATAGGGGGCTCTCCTAGACACTCAACAATCAAAGGCTTTTCTGCCCCGCTGTGCTCGACTCAATCAGCTTTCTCACTGCTTGAGAAATGCTGTAACTTGTAACTTCTGGGTCATATGTCATCAACAGTACATGTTGTTCCATATGCTCATCTACATATGTGCGCAGCTCAATGGACTCTGGCTTCCCAGTGGTCTCAGGTGTTGGGTCACCTGGGAGACAAAATAATGGCCCCTACATGTCTAATCACCTCTCTCCAGTGGTGACAATCCCCAGAAAGCCTTCTCCTAGGGTCACCTTTTCAGATGCCTCCACATCAATGTACCCTGACCATGGATGCATCCAAATTGGGCTGGGGAGCTTATCTGGACAATCTCTCCACACAGAGTCTATGGTCTCATCAGGAGTCACAACTCCACATAAATATGCTGGAACTCAGGGCCATCCACAATGGTCTGAATGTGTTCCACGACCATCTTCACTTCCGAACAGTTCTAGTCCAGACAGACAATCAAGTAACCATGTTCTACTTGAACAAGCAAGGCGGAACAGGCTCTTGGACCCTTTGCATCAAAGCCCTGCATCTGTGGTCTCTTGCAATACAGCATCACATTCACCTACTTGCAGTGTAGCTTCCAGGCAAGCAGAATGCCTTGGTAGACAAACTCAGTCGAGTCCTGCTACCCCACGAGTGATCTCTCCATGCGGACAAGGTCGCTCACATTTTTCAGATCTGGGGAACCCCAGATATAGACCTGTTCACGAGTCCTCAGAATGCCATGCTTCCATGTTTCTGCTCCAGGATGCCTGCATAGAACAACCATCAACAAAAATATCCCCGATTCAGTGATTAAATATACAATACAAATAACAGAATCCCAAATGAATCCTAAAAAGAACTATCCTCAGAGTCAATTTTTGTCGGATATCACCGCCGCAAAGTATAAACTTGTAGATAATACTCCCAAGCGGTTCAATCCATTTTAATAATCAAAAAGTAATTAATTTTTTAAAAAGACTTAGCTCAGTCCAAATGATTTAGAAATCCTTGCACGACGTGCACGTTTCGGGATTGCTTCCCTGTATCAAGTGCTATCTTCATTCAATTCAATAACCGTCATGAAACGCCGGGAGTTAACCCAGCTGATTCTTAAAGAATAAATGGGTCTCAGTCATTGGCTCTCAGCCTTTCAATCAGACCAAAACACACCAATAGAGACAGCAAAGACCGCCCCACTAATCAGGGGAAGCCCTCCGTCACAAAGGTGAGGATCACAGTATACTATGCCATTCAACCTCGTTGTTCAGACCCAAAGGGATCACAGTCTGAAGCCGGAAAATCCATCGCTGCTCACATTTTTGAAGTTTTGCAGTGCGATCACCCCCCCCACCCCCGAGGATCCAGAGGGATGTGATCGATCACGGACCATTGTAGGCATTCAAAAACATGTGCACATGCAAGACAGTGTTCAACAATAGGGGCCGATGTAACTTTTTGGCGAAGCCGGGACGCATGTTCTGCTAATCGAATTTTAATCGATTGGATTGTCCTGCCAACATAAATTAAAGGGCAAGGGCACACAATAATGTACACAACAAAAGATGAAGTGCAATCAGTCGGCCATCGTCTATTGAATCTCGGTCTGTCTTTTGTACCCACCGTCCGGCATGACCCATTTGAAGGACTAGAAAGGGGGACTGTTACTTCTGGAGAGAAATCTGCAACTGTGAGTATATACTTCTGGTAATTTTCTAAAAAGAATTCTTTGTATTAAAGCTACTTAATCTGTGAACCCACTCTTTTTTGTTGGATCAGTTAGGGCCTAGTAGCAGCAATTAAAGTTTGAATTTAAAACACAGAGGAGAACTTTCTGGTTACGTTTCGTACCCAGCATAGAGCTTGTAGTGTACATTTAATAGTCACTCAGGGCCTAGCATTAGAAAAGTACTTTTAGTTTTAAAACACAGAAGAGAGCTTTCTGGTTAAATTTAGAACCCAGCAGAGAGCTTGTAGTTTAAATTTCATAAGAAGTTAGAGCCTAGCAGCAGCTAAGAGCTATAATTTAAATCAAATCAGAATTTAGCTTACCTCAGCAGCACAAGACAGGGTACTGGTGTAGCAGCCCTCTTTTAATAAGTGTTATTTCCCTCCCCACACCCACCCACCCCTGGGATAATCATAGCTTTATAGGTACTTACACATCTTAAAAGACAGGAGGTGCTTTCAGGTGAAGCTCATTACCCAAATCAGTCATACACTAAGGACCTGAGATTAATTAAGCTTCAGGTGAACAAGGTATATTAAACGTATTAGGTACAGTTTTATTGGTATAAATACCCATAGCAACCCCTAGTAAGTAAGAACTTAAAGATCTAGACACAAACTTAAAACTAAGATGCAGACAGCAGTCCAGCAGCGGGGTGGGGGCTTTCCAGTCTTTTGCATTGAGTGTCACATGTATGATTTTCTCCCAGTTGGTGAGAGGTCTTACGTGTGCACTAGGTGCAAGGAGCTCTTTTCTCTCAGGGAACAAGTCCGTTCTCTAGAGGCTAAAGTAGCAGACTTGGAAAACATAAGACAGACAGAGAGGTACATAGACGAGACCTACAGGGATATAGTCCTGAAGTCCCACCTCCAGTCTGGCAGCACCCCTGTTGCCATGGAGGAGAGAGGTCACGTGACAGGAGAACATCACCCTGGTGTGGCAGGAAGTGATCCTGTAACTAGGACCTGTCCTCCAGGTGATGTAAAACCCTCTCGCACCGAGGAAGTTTCTCCAGGGCCATGTGCCCATGAGGGAAGGGTTAGGACAGCCGTTCTAGTTGGTGATTCGATCATTAGGCATGTAGATAGCTGGGTGGCTGGTGGACGTGAGGATCGCCTGGTAACATGCCTGCCTGGTGCGAAGGTAGCGGACCTTACACGCCACTTAGATAATGTCTTAGATAGTGCTGGGGAGGAGTCTGCTGTCTTGGTAGATGTCGGTACCAATGACATAGGAAAATGTGGTAGGGAGGTTCTGGAGGCTAAATTTAGGCTTTTAGGTAGGAAGTTGAAATCCAGAACTTCCAGGGTAGCGTTCTCCGACATGCTTCCTGTTCCACGCGCAGGACCCAAAAGGCAGGCAGAGCTCTGGAGTCTCAATGCGTGGATGAGACAATGGTGCAGAGATGAGGGTTTTGGATTTGTTAGGAACTGGGGAACATTCTGGGGAAAGGAGGGGCTCTTCCGAAGGGATGAGCTTCACCTTAACCGGGATGGAACCAGGCTGCTGGCATTAACCTTTAAAAAGGAGAGAGAGCAGCTTTTAAACTAGATATTAGGGGAAAGCCGACAGTCGCCCAAGAGCAGATGGTTCGGAAGAATGTATCCTTGAAGGATACTACCAAAAGCAGAGAGGTTCCACAAAAGAGTAAAGTAGCCCAAATGCCCTCAAGTATGGAGCAGACAGAGCTTAAAGATCCCAATTTACCCATGTCTAACAATAGCCAAATTAACATGAATAAAATACATTCTCTAAAATGCTTGTATGCAAATGCTAGAAGTCTAAAGAATAAGATGGGAGAGTTAGAATATATAGCACTAAATGAAAGGTTAGATATGATTGGAATATCAGAGACATGGTGGAAGGAGGACAACCAGTGGGACACTGTGATACCTGGGTACAAACTATATCATAATGATAGAGCTGATCAAATTGGTGGAGGGGTTGCGCTCTGTTAGAGAGGGCATTGACTCAGAAAGGATTAAAGTTTTGCAGGAAACAAAATCTGCTGTAGAATCTATATGGATTGAAATTCCATATAAAAGGGGGAAGGCAATGGCAGTGGGGTGTACTATCGAGCACCTGGCCAGAATGACCAAATGGATGATAAAATGCTCAAAGAAATCAAGGAAGCTAACAAAAGTTACAGCGCAGTAATAATAATGGGTGATTTCAATTACCCCGGTATCGACTGGGTCAGTGTCACGTCAGGACATGCTAGGGAGATAAAGTTCCTAGATGAAATAAATGACTGCTTCTTGGAGCAGCTGGTTCATGAACCAAGCAGAGGGGAAGCCATATTAGACCTAGTCCTTAGTGGAACACCAGATCTAGTGCAAGAGATAAGGGTGTTGGGGCCACTTGGCAATAGTGATCATAGCATGGTCGCCTTTGATTTAATTAGTGGAGGAGGGATAGTAAGGAAATCCACAGTACTACCTTTTAACTTTCGAAAGGGAGACTATGATAAAATGAGGAAAACAGTTAAGAAAAAACTAAAAGGAGCAGTTGCAAAGGTTAAAGACGTACATCAAGCTTGGGTGTTGTTGAAAAATACTATCTTGGAAGCCCAGACCAGCTGTATTCCACGCTTTAAGAAAAGTGGAAGGAAGTCCAAAAAACTGCCAGCATGGTTTAAAGGTGAGGTCAGAGAGGCTGTTGCCAAAAAAGCATCTTTCAGGAAATGGAAAAAAGAGCCAAACAACGAAACCTGTAAACAGCACAAGCACTGGCAAGTCAAATGCAAGGCATTGATAAGGCAGGCAAAGAGAGAATTTGAGAAGAAGCTTGCTGCGGAAGCAAAAACGCGAAATAAAGACCTTTTCAAGTACATTCGTAGCAAAAAACCTGTGAGAGTCAGTTGGTCCATTAGATGATAAAGGGGTTAAAGGAGCACTAAGAGGCGACAAGGCGATAGCGGAGAGACTGAATGAATTCTTTGCTTCGGTCTTTACTGAGGAAGATGTAGGAATGTTACCCATGACTGAAGTGGTATTTAAAGGTGCGGAAGAATTGAAGGAAATATCGATACATCAGGAAGATGTCTTACAACTATTAGATAAACTGAAGAGTAGCAAATCACCTGGGCCGGATGGTATACATCCAAGGGTGTTGAAAGAACTGAAATATGAGATTGCAGACCTGCTATTAGTAATCTGTGAACTATCATTAAAATCATCTCTAATACCTGAAGATTGGAGGATCGCCAATGTAACACCAATTTTTAAAAAGGGTTCCAGGGGTGATCCGGGAAACTACAGACCGGTGAGCCTGACGTCAGTACCAGGAAAAATGGTAGAAACCATCATAAAAAATAAAATTACTCAGCATGTAGATAGTTACAACCTAATGGGAGACAGCCAACATGGCTTTAGACAAGGAAGATCTTGTCTTATTAATCTGTTATGTTTTTTTGAAGGAGTGAATAAACAGGTGGACAAAGGTGAGTCGGTTGATATTGTGTATCTGAACTTTCAGAAAGCCTTTGACAAGGTCCCTCGTCAGAGACTTTTGGCAAAACTAAAGAGTCATGGGATAGGAGGCAGTGTACTATTGTGGATCAGGAACTGGTTAAAAGATAGAAAGCAGAGGGTAGGGCTAAATGGCCAATTTTCCCAATGGAGAAAGGTGAATAGTGGTGTACCCCAGGGATCTGTGCTGGGTCCGCTGCTTTTTTGACATATTCATAAATGACCTGGAAAGTGGAATAACGAGTGAGGTGATCAAATTTGCAGATGACACAAAACTAATGTTAAAAACCAAGAGGATTGTGAAAAATTGCAAGAGGATCTTGATAAATTGGAAGATTGGGCATCAAAATGGCAGATGAAATTTAATGTGGACAAGTGCAAGGTTATGCACCTAGGGAAGAACAACCCAAACTATGGTTACACGATGCTAGGTTCCACATTAGGAACCACCACCCAGGAAAAAGATTTAGGCGTCATTGTGGATACCATGTTAAAACCCTCGGCCCAGTGTGCAGCGGCGGCCAAGAGAGCAAATAGAATGCTAGGTATGATAAGGAAAGGAATAGAAAATAAAACAAAAGATATTATAATGCCTCTATATCGTTCCATGGTGAGACCGCACCTTGAATATCGTGTGCAATTCTGGTCGCCGTATCTTTAAAAGGATATAGCGATTTTAGAAAAGGTTCAGAGAAGAGCCACCAAAATGGTAAAGGGGATGGAAGGATACTCCTATGAAGAAAGGCTAAAAAGGTTAGGGCTCTTTAACCTGGAAAAGAGACGGCTGAGGGGAGATATGATAGAAGTCTATAAATTAATGAACGGAGTGGAACGGGTAAACGTAGATCGATTGTTTACGTTATCAGAATATAGAAAGACTAGGGGACATGCAATGAAGCTACAGGGTAAACTATTTAAGACTAATAAAAGAAAATTATTTTTTCACTCAACGTGTAATCAAACTCTGGAATTTGTTACCGGAGGATGTAGTAAAGGCTGTTAGTGTAGCTGGGTTTAAAAAAGGTTTGGACAAGTTCCTGGAGGAAAGGTCTATAAACCGTTATTAAGAAGTGACCGAAGATATCAATGCTTGACCCAGTACAAGCATTGTGGAACTTGTGTCTCTTGGGGAAACTGCTAGGTACATATGACCTAGATTGGCCACTGTTGGAAACAGAATACTGGGCTTGATGGACCTTGGTCTGACCCAGTATGGCATATCTTATGTTCTTATGATGTCCGTGTACACTTGCATAAATTGTTTCATAAATTACATGTTGCGCATTATTTTTCCAATAATTCCCAGTCTTTAGATGTCTCAGTGGTTCATCCTAAATCAATATGGCTACCGCCTGATAGATCTGACCCGACAAAATCTGGTGTTGCGTGATTTGGAACAACTGGAAAAGACCAAGTTACATCGATTGTCCAATTTTTGTCTCAGAGACTGGGATACGTTGAAGCATTTAAAGTCGGACTCCTCCATGATTTTGCGAAAGGCTGATAAAGGTGGTGCGATTGTGTTGCTGCCAGTTTCTGATTATATGGATTCATTGAAATTGCATCTTTCTGATGTTCACACTTACCGTCAATTGGAAGATGACCCTAAAATGCGGTTACAATGTGAAATTAGAACTCTGGTAGATTTTGGATTTGATAGGGGTTGGATCACCAAGCGTGAACACCGTTTTTTGTTACCATCACATCCTAAAGTGCCTATTATATTTTTGGTTCCCAAGATCCATAAATCCATAACTGCCCCTCCGGGAAGGCCGATAGTATCTTGCAGGGATTCTGTACTTGAACCCTTATCACAGTTTTGTGATGATTTTCTTTTTTTTTTTTAAACTTTTATTTTCATTTTATAACAATAACAATACACACAGTAATAAAACAAGGATGATTGCATCAAAATAAAATGAAATAAACCGGAAAATAACCCCATCAACCCTCCCCCCCTATGCTTCTTCTCTAGATAATAAAAAAAAGAAAAGAAAAGATATTAACCCAGGCATGGGGTCCATAGCAATTATGTTAGAACATAAACATAACAGTCATGATATACTATGGATCAAGAGAGAGATATAACTAGACAGTCAAGTGCGAGCATTTGGCCGACTGCACGAAATCTGTGAGTAATTTCCGTTTAGACACCTGGTAGCGGCCTGAAGGGAAGGGGTAGCCCTACGAGGAATTTGTTCAAACTTACTATATAGACAGACACAATTCCACCATTCTAGAGGACTCAGTGAAGAGCTATTTTTCCAATATTTCATGATTAACGATATGGCAATACCCATTAGAAAGTCAAGGAGGAAGTAAGCAGACTTCGGGAGAGAGGGGATGCCCGCTGCAGAACGGAGTCCCACTATTTTCCAGGAGAGTGGTTCAGTAAAGTGTAAGATAGATTGAATACGACCCCAAACCCGGCTCCAGTAGTGTTGTAGTGCGGGGCATTCGTACATGACATGAGTGAGGGTGCCTGTAGCTGCATGGCAAGTCCAACATTGATTACTCAGAGTGGAAGTCCATTTGGCCAGTCTATCAGGGGTATAGAAACAGCGATGGGCAAAGAAGAAAAGCGTCTGGGTTAAGGAAGCCGAGCGGGAAACACGAACCACTTTGCTCCAGAAGAGGTTCCAATGTTCAGGGGTTAGAGTTACACCCAATTCTCGCTCCCAAGTCTGCTGTGCAGAAGGGGGGACAGCATTCTGAGGAGCACAAAGAGTTTTATAAAAGGTGGAAGCAACACCGGATTGAGCCCCAATAAAGGAGACCACCTCAGTTATCCCTTGGTCATGAGGAGTTAGTGGGGGAAAAACCCCAGCACTCTTGAGACAGTGCTGCAACTGAAGCAGTTGAAAATAGTATTTAGAAGGAAGGCCAAACTCACAATGGAGCTCATTAATGGACTTCCAGCGAGCATTGTGAAACAGTTGATTGGGAGTCCAGATGCCTCTGGAATACCAGGGACTCCAGGCCACCGGCTTATGTTGAATTTGGAATCGAGCATTATGCCAAATTGGAAGCCTATCTAGTGGGCAAGCTAGGGAATCTAGGGAGCTGATGAGAACATTGAAGGAGCGAAGTGTATCCAGGAGCATTGGTGGATAGTGGGCATCCAGTGGGAAAGTCATTCCAGGGAGATAGCTAAGTGGAATGGGCTTACAGAGGTCTTCTTCTATATCTAACCATATTGGTCTGGACGGGAAAGAAGCGTCCAACCAACGGGCACCCTGTTTGAGAAGAAAAGAGAGGTGATAGTTGAAAAAATCAGGAAATCTTATCCCACCATGTTCCTTATCTGACTGAAGTTTATGTTTCGCTATTCTAGGCGGTTTGTTCTGCCACAAAAATCTGATCAACAGGCCCTCGATATCTTTGTAGGTATGTCGAGGGAGAAGGCACGGTAACATTTCTAAGACATAATTAACCTTGGGAACAATCATCATCTTTATGGTATCCATACGGCCCCACCACGTAAGAGTAAGTGGAGACCAACGTTGGGTGAGCTCACGGACCTTGGTGATTAAATTTTTGACATTAAAAGCGACGGTTTCTTCGAGAGGATAACAGTAATGTACCCCTAAATATTTTACCATACGGGGCTGCCATACAAAAGGAAAGGTTTGCAAGTCTGCTTGGTGAACCTGGTGGTTTAGGGGAAAGGCGACTGATTTGGTCCAATTAATTTTGTAACCTGAAAGTTGAGAATAGCGGTCAATTAGATCCAGAACAACAGATACGGAGTCTAAGGAAACAAAAAGCATAAGATCATCTGCATACGCTGAGACTTTTATATCCCGACGGGGAAAGGGAGCGCCGTGGATATGTGGAGACTGACGGATTAACAGGATTAGGGGTTCTAACGCAAGATCAAAAAGTAAGGGGGAAAGTGGGCACCCCTGACGGGTGCCTCTTTGCAGTAAAAATGGCTGGGACTTCAATGTGTTGGCACAGACACTAGCAGTTGGTTGAGAGTATAGCACTTGAAGGCAACGGAGAAAATTATCGCCGAAACCAAACCAACGGAGGGTCGCAAATAGGAATGGCCATTCTAGCCGGTCAAAGGCTTTTTCGGCATCTAGGGAAAGGCCAACCAATGGACGATCGTGGGAAGCCATATTAGTTAGTACATGACAAAGAGTCCTGGCATTATCAGCAGTTGATCTGCCGGGAATAAATCCACATTGATCTGGATGTATTAAAGTGGTCATTTTGTGAGAGAGCCGAGTAGAAAGAATAGTGGCGAAGATTTTATAATCTGCGTTAAGCAGGGAGATGGGTCGGTAATTGGCTGTCAGGTGTGGGTCTCTCCCCTCCTTCTCAAAGACCACTATGTTGGCCTCTGAAAAGGAACCAAGGGAGGATCCGTCGGCTACTAGGGTAGTAAAGTATTGCTGCAAAAACGGGGCCAGATCAGAGCTGAAAGTTTTGAAGAACTCAGCCGGAAGGCTGTCTGGACCCGCAGCACGGCCGGAGGCACATCTTTTAATTGCATCCTGTATTTCCACAAGAGTAAACGAATGATCAAGGGCCGTGCATTCCTCAGCCGAGAGAGTAGGACGCTGTACACCAGCTAACAAGCGGTCGAAATGTTCAGGAACAAACTCACATTCAGATTTATACAAGCTAGCATAAAAATCGCGAAAAAGCTCTAAAATCTCATGATCTTTTGTGACAAGGCCATTCCCAGATGGGCTTCGGAGAGCTGCTACCCGTTTGGCTTCTTTTTCCCCTTCAAAGCATTAGCTAGTAGTTTACCAGCGCGATTATTTTCCCGGTAATACAATCCCTGCTGGGATGCTATATTTCTAACAGCGGCATTATGCAAAATCTTGTTGTACTGAAAACGGAGACGTTGCAAACGAAGCAGAACACATGGGTCTGTTCGGGACGTAAGAATACGTTCACCAGCCTGTATCTGTTGTTCAAGGATCACCAATTGTTGCCTTCTTTGTTTCCCAAGACGGATTTGATAACTAGTCACCGTGGCTCGAATAGACGCCTTAAAACCCTCCCACCAGGCCCAGTTCGTTGTGTCAAGGGGAGAGTTAAAATGAAAGTAATCTTGTATGGCAGCCCGTATTACAGTTTGAAAATCCTGTTGGTCTAGGAGAGACCTATCAAAAGACCATGCTCGGGGACTTGCATTTTGCGCAGCAGTGTGTATCGTAAAAGATATGGCAGCATGGTCTGAAATGTGCAAGGGGTGAATCTTAGCCATACCAATCTGCGATACCAATGTTTTAGATAAAAGAAAAAAATCTATTCGGGATTGTGATTGGTGAGGAGCGGAGAAAAAGGTAAAATCCAAATCAGAAGGATTCAATAACCTCCATATGTCCACCAAAGCCAAATCAGCGATCATAGCTGTAAGTATGGAGAGACTCTTGGGTGGACCACAGGTTCTAGGCGGCTGCCGATCCACCAAAGGGTCGAGGACCTGATTAAAGTCTCCTCCCAGTATTAGTGGGGTATGAGCGGAGGCTTGCGCAGCTTGTGCAATTTTAGCAAAAAAACCAGGATTGTCAACATTTGGAGCATAAATACAAATACACGTGAATTCTAGATCCCCCACTTTGAGATGAGCGCGAGCCCATCTACCCTCATTATCTGAGCTAATATCTAGCACGGTGGCCTGCAGGGATTTCTTAACAAGTATGGCAACACCACAGCGTTTAGCAACAGCGGGAGAATACGCCACAACAGCATAAGGCTTGACATTAAGCTTTAGTGTTTCTTTAGCATTTAAATGCGTTTCTTGAAGCAGTACTAAATCAGCATGCTCAGTATTCAAATAGCTAAGAATTTTCTTCCTTTTGATTGGACTATTGATACCTTTGACATTCAATGATAAGAGCTTACAGAAAGCCATCTAGTAATATACAAAATTCTGAGAGAACATGAAGTTGCACATTATTCCCTAAACTATGCATATTGGTAGCAAATGACTGTACACACGACATGAAATAATAAACTTTTGGTAGAAAGCATAAATAACCCCAAAAAAAAAGAGACAGGCACCGAAGTGCACTAGAGAAGAAGCAAAACCCCAACTATTACTGGCGACCATGAGTCTGCGGGGGGAAGCCCCAGAGAAGGCCCGATACTGGCCATACTCCCTGCAGCAGGAACAAGTCCCGGGAGCCACCGAAGGGTGCAGAGAAGCAGGATGGCGGTTCAAAGAAGTAGGTCAGGAGAGCAGTCCAACCGCGTCCGCAGCGAAATCACTGCGATAGGCCCCAATGAGGTAGAGATTTAAGAGAGCTTTGAACAGCAACACAGCTTGATGGTAACATCAACGCATCAGTTCAGCTTCTTTAGAGTCCAAAAATGCAGCGAGGAGGTCAGGATCCTCGAAGGTCCTGGTATGGTTATGCAGCGTAACGCGTAGCTTTGCCGGATACAGGAGACCAAATCGGGCCTGCAGTTGCTGAAGGCGAGGGCGATAAGCAAGAAGCTTCTTTCGGCGGTCCATCGTGGGCTTAGAGAGATCAGGGAAGAAAGACACTTTATGCCCATCTATCTCGAGGTGATGATTAGCCCGGGCAGCAGCCAGAATTTGCTCAGCTTGTTGATAGCGCAGTAGCCGAAAAATGATGGGCCTGGGAGTCGTCCGGTTGAGCGCCATATTAGTGGGGACACGATGTGCCCGATCTATCTCCAGGTCCTTAAGAAACGTCGTCTTCAATAGAGAGGGTAGAATATTGCCCAGATATTCCCGCAGATCTCCTGCTTCTACGCCCTCTGGAGCTCCAATGAGTCGAATGTTATTGCGACGAGCTCTATTATTGCTATCTTCAAGTTCCTTTTGAAGGAGCAAAATCTGGCGTTCAGCTTTATCAATCTTCCCCATTCGCACCGCGTGCGATTCAAGAGTCTCCGCCATTTTGTCTTGGCGCAACGAGAGGCCCTCGAGCCTTTCCTGCATCATGGTAAGGTCCTCACGCATGGCGCGGATCGCTTCTGCTCCGTTGGATTGTACCAGTTCCTTTACACCACGAATCTCCTCGAGTATCACCCGCTGCATTTCAGGGCTCTCACAGAGCGGCGCCATCTTATGCGGGGAAGGCAGTTCCGTTTTGGAGCGTTTGCCGTGCGACGAAGTGGGGGAGCCGAAATCTAGGCGCTGTGGTTTAGGTCCCGCCATCCCTCCGATGCGCCCCGGCGATTTTAAAGCAAAATAGTGAAGTTTTGCAGGAGTTTAGTCAGGATTCTGTGTAGGCCTCTCGGGAGCTTCAGCACCAGGCGTCTACCCCGTTGGACATCAGGCTCCGCCCCCTTTGTGATGATTTTCTACAGAAAGAGGCAGTATTGGTAAAGTCATTTGTGCGTGATTCCACACATTTTTTGCAACAACTTCATTCACTTATTTTGTCTCATTGGGAGTTCCAAATGGTTACGATGGATGTTTCAGCCCTTTATACAAATATCAATCAATCTGAAGCTTTGGAAATGTTGTCATTCATGTTTACTTGTGTGCCCCCGCGCCTTCCAAAGCAATTCCTGATGGAACTAATCACGCTTGTTCTCACACGTAACTATTTTATGTCTGATGGTAAATTCTATCAGCAAATTTTCGGGATCGCAATGGGGGCAACTGTGGCCCCTTCCATTGCAACCCTATATATGGGTGATTTTGAGGAGAAACACTTATATCAGTCTTCCTATTTTGAGTGGATACCATTCTGGAAACGCTTCCTTGACGATATCTTTTTTCTTTGGATGGGTCCCGTAGCTGATTTACAGTTATTTTTGGAATGGTTAAATGGTTTAAAAACGAATTTATCCTTCACCGCTCATGTTGCGGACCAACAAATTGCATTTCTTGATATGATGATTTATAAGGAGTCTGACCATTTTCGAACCACTTTATATCGTAAGGAAGTCCAACGAAACAGTCTGTTAAATTATCATAGTTTTCATCCAAAACTTCAGCGAAAGGGTTTGCCTTTTGGCTAGTTCCTACGACTTCGACATATCTGCTCATCTACAGAAGATTATAAACATCAAGCTGCTGATCTTAAATATCGGCTCCTATATAGGGGCTATTCATCTGCTGTTATTCAGTTGGCCTATCGGCGCGCTTTACATGTCCAGCGTGAATGGTTGCTGACTGATTGGTCAGACAATAATTCAGCTTGTGCTCCACATGATTCCTTTGTTGGAGTTCTCCCATATACTACGCTGAGTGCTGATATTGTTCGTATTTTGAAAAAATACTGGCCGATTCTGGTGTTACATGACTGCTTTAAAAAGTCTTTAATGATAGCCTTCTCTCATGGGGCAAATTTGCGGGATTTTTTGGTACGTTCAACACCTCCAGCAGACAGGCCTTCTCTGCCGCCTTTACAACATGATGGACATTCCACTTGTGGTGCATGTCTTTATTGTACTTCATCAATTACGGGGCGGGTTTGGACATCTCCTACAACTGGTCAATCGGTGACTCGACGATGGCCAACTGATTACACTTCATCTTTTGTTGTGTACATTATTGTGTGCCCTTGCCCTTTAATTTATGTTGGCAGGACAATCCGATCGATTAAAATTCGATTAGCAGAACATGCGTCCCGGCTTCGCCAAAAAGTTACATCGGCCCCTATTGTTGAACACTGTCTTGCATGTGCACATGTTTTTGAATGCCTACAGTGGTCTGTGATCGATCACATCCCTCCGGATCCTCGGGGGGGGGGGGGAGGGGGTGACAGCACTGTAAAACTTCAAAAATGTGAGCAGCGATGGATTTTCCGGCTTCAGACTGTGATCCCTTTGGGTCTGAACAAAGAGGTTGACTGGCATAGTATACTGTGATCCTCACCTTTGTGACGGAGGGCTTCCCCTGATTAGTGGGGCGGTCTTTGCTGTCTCTATTGGTGTGTTTTGGTCTGATTGAAAGGCTGAGAGCCAATGACTGAGACCCATTTATTCTTTAAGAATCAGCTGGGTTAACTCCTGGCGTTTCATGACTGTTATTGAATTGAATGAAGATAGCACTTGATACAGGGAAGCAATCCCGAAACGTGCACGTCGTGCAAGGATTTCTAAATCATTTGGACTGAGCTAAGTCTTTTTAAAATTTTAATTACTTTTTGATTATTAAAATGGATTGAACCGCTTGGGAGTATTATCCACAAGTTTATACTTTGCGGCGGTGATATCCGACAAAAATTGACTGTGAGGATAGTTCTTTTTGGGTTTCATTTGGTGATTGTTATTTGTATTGCATAGAACAACCAGCAGTTAGATGCCTTTCACCTTCACTGGGGTCAAGGCTGCATATAAGCCTTCCCTCCCATCCCCTAATCCCCAAAACTCTTTTCAAACTCCAGAAAGACAGGGGCTACATGATTCTTATGGCCCTGCGTTGGCCACGACAACCGTGGTATCCTCTCCTTCGTCTTTCTCAAGCGCAGCCAGTAGATTTGGGGTCTGCTCCAGATCTCCTCTCGCAGGAGGATGGGACACTACTGCATCCCAGTCCTCAGTCCCTACATCTTATAGCATGGTTGCTGAAGGCATAGCCTTCCAGGACATCAATCTCTCTCAACAGGTTAAAGATATCCTCTTAGCATCTAGGAAGCCTTCCACCAGACACTCCTATGCCTTCAAGTTGCTTAGATTCTCTCTCTGGTGTTCTGAAAGGGATCTTAACCCCTTCTCAGCTCCAGTGGGTGCATTACTTGAATATCTTCTTCACCTGTTATCTTCTGGATTCAAAACCAGCCTCTCACATACCCCTGGATGGTCACCCATCTCTTCTCAGCCACTTGTAGCACGCTTCATGAGGGGTCTTCTATTGACTAAACCTCCCATTAAGCCACATCCAGTGGCATGGGATCTTAATGTTTTAGGACAGCTTCTTAAGCCGCCCTTTGAACCTCTAGCCACCAGTTCTCTGAAGTTTCTCACCTGGAAGGTTGCTTTCCTTATTGCCCTCACTTCAGCAAGATGCATTAGTGAGCTCCAGGCTTTGGTGACTGACCCTTCTTATACACGATTCCACCATGATAAGGTAGTCCTTAGGACTCATCTCCACTTTATGCCAAAGGTGGTCTCGCCCTTCCATTTAAACCAGTCGGTTTACCTCCCTGTATTTTTTCCTAGACCTCATTCTTCTAGGGCAGAAGCAACCCTTCACACTCTAGATTGCAAAAGTGCTTTGGCTTTTTATCTCCAGAGAACTCGAGAGCACGGAAAAGCTTCCCAACTTTTCATCACCTTTGACTCGAGTCACCTGGTATTGCCAGTATCCAAGTGAACTCTATCCAGATGGATAGCAGATTGCATCTCCTTTTCTTACAAAAGTGCAGGCCTCTCTCTCGAGGGTCATGTCACTGCACATAATGTTCGGGCCATGGCTGCCTCTAAGGCAAATCTACGTTCTGTAGCCATTGATGAGATATGCAAAGCAGCAACCTGGTCTTCTGTCCACACCTTTGCTGCTCACTATTGCCTGGACAAAGACTCCCACCGGGATGCCTTGTTTGGCCAAGCTGTTCTCCAGCATCTCTTTCAGACTTAGATCAACTCCTACCCTCCATCCCGGGTTTCGATACCAGACATCCTTGGAGGATATATGACCTACTTACATATGCCTGTGATTCACAACTCACTCTGGGTTCATCTCTCTGGCATCTTCGAGCTAGGGAGTCCCATATGTGAAGACTACATTCCTGCTTGTTCCTGGAGATAGCGAAGTTACTCATCTGTAACAGGTGATCTCCGGGAACAGCAGGAATTTAGTCTTCACAACCCACCCTCCTCCACTAGGAGTTGTACATTTCCTCTTCTCTCCTTCTCTCATTTTATCTCAGCTACAAATTCAACTGAGAAGGGAGCGTTGGAAAGGCGGGAAGGCAGCTACGCAGGCACAGTGGGATATTCTCAAAAGCTTTCCTTTTGGACACTGGGGAGTGTTCCTGCAGGGGCTTCATCAGTACCCACGTTACCCATATGTGAAGACTAAGTTCCTGCTGTTCCCTGAGATCACCTGTTACAGGTGAGTAACTACGCTATCTCTCCACACAACCAGCAGTTATATTTTATTTAATATGTTTTTTTTATACCGCCTTATCTTACAATGTAAACCGTTTTGAATCTAACATTAACATGAGGCATACATTGAACAATAGGGGGTAAAACTTGGAGCCGTATATGTGGGGCGCCAATGGCAAACGTTAAATGAGAAATAGAGTTTCAGGGAATCTATATCTAGTTGTTGAGGGGCAGCAAGCAAAGGTCAAGGATAGCAGGGTTGTGGGAGTGGGAGGGGACACATTTGGAGTTTAAGGTTGGGTTGAATAGTAGGTGGGGGGGGGGGGGTGAGGGGCATGTGCTACCATAAGTTTGAAGAGTAGAGACTGCAGTCCAATCATATGTCTGGTCCATAGTGTTCCTTGAAGAGATGTGTGTTTATTGCTTTCCTAAAGTTTGAGATGTCTTTGGATCTTATGTTCTCTGGCAGGGTATTCCATAGGGATGGTGCAGATAAAGATAGGGCTCTGTTGCATGTTGTCTATTTGACTTTTATCTTATTCTTCAGGATAGATAGTAAGTTCTTGTTTGAGGTGCGTCTTAGTCTGGTCTCAGATTCCTCGATAATCAGCAATTGAAAAATTGTAGGTGCTAAATTGTGTATGATTTTGAAGATGGTTAGGAGGGTCTCGAATTTAGAGCACATATGAATTGGTAGCCAGTGCAGCTGATGTAGAGTGGGTATTATGTGGCTATATTTTTATTTATTTTATTTTATTAATATTTATATACCACATTTTCCAAAAGATCAAATGCAGTTTATATTGAACAACTTCGCAGTATACAATAAAGTTCTGCTTCAATTACATAGAATAGTTAAACTATATACAAAGATTCAAACATGCCTTAGGCTAGCAACTAGATTAAGTTAGGAACTATGTACATTAAGGAAGGCCATTAGTTTTGCTGTTTATGTACATAGAGATGATTTGGTGTGAGAGTTCCAATTATTATGCATGCTGCAGTGCTTTGGACAGTTGAAGCGGTGTGTTTTCTTTGGGAGTCCCTGGTAGATTACAGTAGTCAAGTATTGGTGTGATCATGGCTTAGCATATAGTTCAGAAGTCATTTTCATTGAGTAATGGTTTGAGTTTCTGTATCATTCTTATTTTGTGGTATGCGGTCTTTGTAACTCTCTTGATGTGTGTTTGAAAGTTAAGATTTTGGTTGAGGGTAACTCTAAGGTACTTCACTTTGTTTAACTGCTAGGTCATGGCTTAGGATTTTTAGCACTTTGGTTGGTGAGAATGTGGTGCTCTTTGTGTATGGCTTCTGATTTTTTGAGGTTCATTGTGAGGTTTTGTTTGTTAAGCCAGTTTATTATTGCTGCAAGGTGTGTAGTAATCTGTGTAGTCAGGCTGGTCAGTGTTAAAAGGGGCATAGATCATTATGTCATCGGCGTATATTTCATATTGTATGTTATGTTCTCTTATTATGGTACAAAGTGATTGAAGGTAAAAATTGAAGAGTAGTGTTGATAGGGCCGATCTTGTGGTGTACCTTGAGATTGCGTAAACTGTTTTGAGTGATGCTTTCTGAATCTGACATGCAGTTTTTTGTGTTAGGTATGAGGTGAACCAATTTAATACTGTGCCGTGGATCCCAATTTCTTGTAGCCTTCTTAGTAGGGTGAGATGCTTTACTGAGTCAAAAGCTGCTGCAGTGTCAATGAATATTAGTACAAATCCATGTTTAACATTGTCTCGGAGTGATATGAAGAGTGTCTCTGTGCTGTGATTTAAGTTTGAAGCTATGTTGGCGAGTATGCAGTGGAGTGTGTGTATCTCTGTGGTCCTGTAATTGTTGTTGTACCACTTTCTCAATTATCTTTGTTATAAATGGCAAGCTTGTTATCAGTCTGTATGAGTTGGGGGTCTTTGCTTTTGATGTTGGTACCTTTTTCAAAATTGATCTTATGGAAGCTTGTTTGAGGCTGGGGGGGGGGGGTGTATTTAACCTTTTGTGAGAGATATCTGGGTGATATTCAGCAGTGTTGGAATTTGTCTTTTTTCTTGTGAGCTTGATCCATGAGACTGGGCATGGATCTAGGGGAGAGGTGGATGTGTTGAGGTTTGCTATGTTGGTGTCCAGTTGTTGTTCAGAGGCTATATGGTAGGTTTCCCATAGGTTATTGTAGTGGTGGTGAGTAGTTAGCTCCTCAGGTTGTTCAGTCTTTTGGGTTGATTTATTTGTGTATTTGAGTTCCAGGAAGCTTGTTATCTCTTGGGTGTTTAAAGTTATTGTTTTTCTGTATCCTTTGTAGACTCTTTAATTAGGGTACGTACAATATCAAATAATTCTCTAGGTTTGTTGAGGGAACCCATAATGAGGTTAGTATAGTATTCATTCTTGCAGTTGTTTGTTAGGTCATTGTATTTCCGTTGCATAGTGTTCGATTTGTAGTAGGAGTTCCTGGTTTTTGGTTTGTTGGCATTTTCTCTAACTTCTTTAGGGCCCGTTTTTGGTGGTTAATTTCAGAGGAGTACCATGACTCATTATGCCTTTTGTTTTTGTGTGCTCTCTTGGTTGTGGCTGATGCAGCATTATGTAATATTTTGGTTCCAGTTGTTAATATTTGTTGTGTTAGAGTTGTGGAAATATTTGTTTCATGATTTCATCCTTGTTGAATTGTCTGAATCACCTCTTATCATTCGGTGAGTTTTCTGTTAGTTTCCTTAGTGTGAGGGTTTTTATGTTGACGTTCTTATAGTGGTCTGACCAAGGAATTGGTGTAGTTGGGTGGGTTATGAGACTTTGGTTGAGCATGTGGTTAGGTACGAAAATGAGGTCTAAGATTTCTCCTCTCCTGTGTGTTGGGGAGTTTGATATTTATGTGTAGTGCAGGTCATTCATTCATGCAAAAGGAGAAAGTAAAACGGAAAGAAAAAAAATATTGTTAGTAAGTCATCTAATTTAAGCTTCTAAGTAATCCTAAACCAGACTTTTGTACAGGGCTGAACAGCCACCACTGCCTGGTACTTCTGGTTTGCCAATTTACTTTTTACTATAGCATAATCTATTTTTTCAATTACATTTTTTCAAATCTTTGTATTTCTTGCTCTCTTTTTATTGTCATCTTCATCTTCTCTTTTTTTTTTTTAAATTGTTCTTTTCTTCTGATTCCACATGTTTGTTTAATCTGTTTTCTATTCTTAATGTTTTACTTTATGCTTCATATTTTAACAAAAACAATTATTTTCTTCTTTTCCTTTTTTCTACATTTTCCTCTCTGCTCTGATTTTTATGTTTACTTATCTTGCCAAACTATTCCAGATGAGTGGATTATGCTCCCTTGCCAGCAGGTGGAGGCAGACTTGAGCATTTTCAGCAATGTTATCACTTGGTATATTAGCAGGAGTAGCACTAAGAGAAACCAGTATTTATCCGCCTACAGCAGGCGGTAAGGTGTTTGGAATGGTGCAGCAGTGCATATAGGCCTGTCTCCCCTGGTCCACACTAATGTGCTGTGGCCTGTGTGGCTGAAACTTGTAGGCCCAATATTGCTTGGAGCTCGGGTATGCCCCTATCTCCTTGTGCTGTCAGCCACCCTGTGTCCAGAGCTGTAACCCATGGGTTCCAGTACTGTGGGCCTAAGAAGAGCAGGAGGACCTTGTGAAGTCCCTGAAGAGAGGTTAATAGGCCAGGCTTCTCCTTTCTCCTTTTCCTTGATTTGCATGCTTTTTGGAATTTTCCTCTTTTTCTGATTTGTAATTTGTCCTTTCATTTATCTCAGTTGGCTGTATTTGGCTCTCTTGCAGTTTGAAATAAAGTAGAAAAAAGAGCTTTTGCTTGGCAGCTGGGCCTTCCAGTACTGCGTTGGCATCTGGAGTTTTCCTGCTTGGGTTTCTGTGGCTAGCCTGACAGCTGCTGGGATTCTTTTGCTGTGGCCCTGGCTCCTTTTTCAGTGGGATTTGTTTTTTCGTGGTCGGTCTCTTACCTTCTGCTCCTGCAGTGCTCGGCTGCGTGGCTTGATAAAACCTGTGGACCCAGAGTTTCTTTACAGCTGCTTTGGTCCCAGTGATGGATGGAATGCCCAGGGCACCCTTTTTTGGCATTTTGGAACCACCAGGCATCCAGGGCCTGATGTAGTTTGTGACCCTTGCCACTTCTTTGTGTTGTGTTGTGTTTTTTTTTTTTTTTTTTAATCTCCCTGGTGGGTGCTGAGGCCATTTGAGATGGCTGCTTGGTTCCAGCAGAGGTGGAGCTGGCAGTGTAGCCCTAGCATCAAGTCTGTGAGTGCTGGGAGGTTAAACGGGGATACGTCAACGTGCCCCCGTTTTTGATCTCTTGGCACTCAGTGCACTGGCAGGTCTTTATCACAGCCGCGGGAGAGAAGGCAAATGCTGCTCGTTACTCTTGCGACCATTCAGAGATGAGCCGGGGCTTTGAGTTTCCATGGTTCCCTCTAAAGATGATCAGGCACAGGCCCCCTTTTTGGTGTGTGTTTGGGAGGCTGGGGGTTAGAATGGAATGAGTGGGGGACTAGGGGCTAGAACAGGAATGGGGGAGCCAGGACTGGAAATGGACTGATGTTGGGGGACTGGGACTGGAAGGGAACTGATATTAGGGGCTTAGGACTGGAAATGGCTGATGCTGGGGGATTGGAGGAGGACTGATGCTGGGGGTTAGAACTGAAAATGGCCAGGGCATGGGTGATGGAGGACTGGGACTGGAAGAGACCTGGGATTCTGGGAGGGACTGGAGTAGGACTGATACTGGGGGTTAGGATTGGAAATGGGCAAATGCCACTGGAAGGGAGTGGATGCTGGGAGGGGCTGGAGCTAGAAGGGAGCTGATGCTGGAGGAGGACCAGAAGGAGGTGGGGCTGGGACTGGTGGGAGAAAAAAGAAGCTTGGGGCGAAGATGGAGAGGGGAACAGATATTGTGTGGGAGGGAAGAAAAATCTACGATTGGCTAAGTATTTGGAGAGTAAGTGGGGACCGATGACGGAGGGATGACTTTTGAATGGAAGAAAAAGGAATAAAGAAAGAAATGGAAGAAAGAGAAAAAGGGGAAAGATCAGTATGTTGGAGGCAGATGTAGAGAGAGGAAAAAACTAGGAGAGAAAAGGACAAATGGACAGCAGACAATGGAGAGCTAGCAGAAGACACAAAGCAGAAGAAAGCAACTGGGGCAATTGGAACTGAAAAATAAAATGCCCAAACAACAAAAGGTAGGTAAAAACTATTTTATTTTGAATTTATTAACTGGAATATGTCAGCTCTTGGCAATGTGCATCGCTAACGTTTTGTGTTCTCTTTAGTACAAGAGAATTTAATTTTATAGTTTTATTTCTCCAGTGTTGGACATGCCAAGTTTGGCTTTTGGGGTTCCCAGTTTAATTATTATCTTCACATTTCTAAATTGTGATCCATTGTTCTATTTTTGGTGATGGACTATGCTTTGCATGAGTAACCAAGCTGCGGTATTCTGTTCATGTAGTTTCTATGTGACAGTCCCACTTGTTCCCTTTCCCCAGTAGGAGATGTATTGGTTTAATATTTGCAGTGTTGCCTTTTGATAGGTAGGATTTGGTGCTTTGTGAGTACTGCTAGTGCTGTTATGATACGGCGGGTTTGCTATGGGTTCTTTAATGGGCAGGGTTTAAAGTACTTCCTAATGTGCCTGACAGTTGACACTGGCGTATGGTAATGGAGAAATCTGGTAGTCTATTTATCCTCACTGCCCATACAAATGGTATTGAGACACTCATTAATAGGCATGTCCACTAAAAGTTAATGCACATCACAAATTCACAAATGTTAATGTGCGCTAAGTGCAGCAACACCCAGGTATTTCTATTGGCGCAGTGGCACTCAATGCACATATTTAATAAACATGCTCCTAAGTCCTTGCCAGGACAAAAAAGAGGCTTGTGAAGGCTGCCTAAAATTTTAATGGCAACATGTTGTTGAGTCAGTATTGACTCATGGCGACCCTCTGGATAGTTGTCCTAAATTGTGTTCGGTCTTCACTCAGGCGGCTCATTGACATACTGGCACCCGTAGCTGCTGTTATTGTATCAATCCATCTCATTGCTGGTCTTCCTCTTTTATGTTGACCTTCTACCTTGCCAAGCATGATGTCTTTCTCTAATGATCTCCCTCTTCGCATGATGTATCCAAAGTATGACAGTTGAAGTCTTGTCATCTGAGCTTCTAGAGAAAGCTTAGGTTTGATCTCCTCTATTACTGACTGGTTTGTTCTTTAGGCAGTCCATGGTATACACAGTATTCGTTGCCAGCACCATAATTCAAAGGCATCAATTTTCTTCCTGTCTATCTTTTTCACTGTCCATATGATGTTGTTGAAAATGCCATGGCTTTAACAAGTCAAATCTTTATATGGAGAAAGACATCCCTTCTCTTGAGAATCTTGTCTAGGTCCTTCATAGCCATTCTGCCAAGAGCCATGCGTCGTCTGATTTCTTGACTGCTTATTTCTTTATTGATAGTTGATCCAAGTAGGTTAAAGTTGTCCACTATTTCAATTTCTTCTCCATCAACAATGGAATTATTGATTTTTGCCAGTTGTCATGATCTTTATCTTCTTTACATTAAGGTGCAAGCCCATTTTAAGACTACTGTATGTTCCTTGATCCTGAGAAGCAAATGTTTCAGATCATCTTTACTTTTAGCCAGTAATATGGTATCTTATCAGCATTGAGTCTTACATCAATCTTCACACCTCTGTTGTCTTCATGCAGTCCTGCTTCTCTGATGATTTGTTCTGCATATAAATTAAACAGGTAGGGAGAAAGTATGCAGCCTTGTCATACACCTTTGTTGATTTTAAACCATTCTGTTTTTCCTTGTTCCATTCAAACTCTTGCTTCTTGATCAATGTAAAGGTTGTGCAATAGAATGATCAGGTGTTCTGGTATACCCATGCTTCTTAATGTGGCCTAGAGTTTCTCATGGTTTACACAGTCAAAAGCCTTGCTATAGTCAATAAAGCAGAAATAGATATCCTCTTAGTATTCTTTAGTCTTTTCAAGGATCCATCTCACATCCGTGATGTCTCTCGCTCCTCGCCGTTTCCTGAACCCTGCTTGCACTTCAGGTAGCTCTCATTCCAGGTATGGTTGTAGTCTCTGTTTGAATAATCTTCAGTAGAATCTTGCTGGCATGTGGGATCAGAACAATTGTGCAATAATTTCCACAGTTGGATCACCTTTCTTTAGTATTGGTATAAACACAGATCTTTTCCAGTCAGTTGGCCATGATGTCTTCCAAATTTCCTGGCAGATCCTTGTAAGTATGGTAACATCTGCATCAGACTGCTGTAATACTTCTATGGGAATGCCATTAATGCCTGGTGTTTTGTTCTTTGATAAGGCTTTCAATGCTACTTCGATTTCTTTCATCACCAATGGGCAACATATACATTTTAAGATAAAATAAATTTACATTTATGCAAATGTGTCCAGTGGCTATGCAAATGAGGCCCTGCAGTAAGTCTCCACACATGGCCCCGCATCCCCCTTGGATTGCCCCTGCTCTCCTCCCCACCCATAACTTCCCAAGTGCTGCATGGTTTTAGTTGAGTTGGGGGACTAGTAGCCAATGAGTGTGGGAAGCATGCAAAAAGCCATGCTTCCTGATCATCCCTCCAGTCTAGTCCCGGACCTTTGGAGTTGTGTACGTCCTCCCGCAGCTTGGAGACTGAGCATGTCACTCTTTTGGTGACCCTAGTATAATTAGTCCAGGGACCGCCTCCTTGAATCAGTTTTCTCAGTCTCCATACAGCGGAAGGAGGTGTGAGTCCAGGGGTCCGGGACTCACTGGAGCAACGATTAAGGCAGCAGCTAGGGTTATCTAGTTGATAGGCATAAAAGAAATTTATTTTAAAAAAAAAATGATAAGGGGTCGGTACCCCTTTTAAATTGGTGTTTGAAAGTTATACTTGCCTGTTGGTAATGTGTGCAGTTGAGCTGCCCCCCCTTCGCCCCCCTCTCTGTAGCAAGAAGCGCAAGCAGAGCAGAGTGAGGGAGTTGTGCAGGGGCCTCCGGCATCTGTTCCCCCGCAGTGGGTAAGAGGCCGTGGAGGAGCTGCACTGCTGCCGCGTGCCTCGGGAAGCCACGAGGTGCGGCGGCAGGAGCGGAAGTGACAGGCCCGACGGACGCTGCAGGCAAGGAATGGGGCCGGAGTCTTCCCGCTCAGGAGATAGCGGGTCCCGCTTAGATTTCATACCGGCGACTTTGAGGTAAGCACCAGGAACAGTGCGGGATGGCATTTTTGAGCCTGCCGTGGGGTTTGCAGTGGGCAGGTGATTTTCTTTAAGGAAGGCGCGGACCGCTGTGGATTTGCGCGAGGAACGAGGGCATCGGGGTTGGGGCCTAGATTAGGCTGCGTCTAGTGCAATCGGTGGTTTTATGGATAAATTACAAAAAAAATAAGTGAAAGTAGGAAAGGGGCTTGAGGCATTGCACAGGAATTCTGGGCTCTGGCAGGGCACTGCGCTGTAGAGCGGTCTTATGCCTCATTGGCCTAGGTGCCTCTTGTGTGGGATGTGGCGAGGGACAGTCTCTGAAGTGGGAGTGTGCAGAGGCTGTTTCCTCAAGGCTTCCATGGCGGACATGCCACAAAAGGGAGAGTCTGAGGATACAGAGGAGGTTACATTGGGAAAGGACTCTCTGGTGTCCCCAGAGGTAGGTCAGGAGCCCCTACCTGTGCCGTTGTCGGCTCCAGATGGTCCTTTGCCGCAAGCTCCTCTGCAGGGGGGGGCTGGGGGCAATCTTTTCACAGAAGTTCTTGGCGATGCTGCAGCAGGCTCTTGGGGGGTCTGGTAGTGGAAGGGCTGAACCCGTGGAGGCGGGGAGCCGAGGGACAAAGAGGCCGGGGGCTGCGTTAGATGAAACCGCAGGTAGTAGCGCCGGTAAGAGGGCTAAGCTGCGGGGCAGCAGAGTGGAACAGGACTTAGAGGAGCAGTCCAACCTTTTAGAAGAGTCAGATGCAGAACAGGACTTGGAGGAAGGTGAGATAGCGGAGCCGGAGGACCAGGCGAGAATAATGCGAGTATTCCGGAGGAGCTATCGGCCCTGATTGCGGAAACCCTAAAAGCTTTGAATGTGCCAGCCTCGGGTCTGGCAGAGGATAGTGCTCTGGAGGATCCATTGTTGCAGGCAATTAGAAAGTCACAGAGGGTGTTCCCGATTCATAGAAATGTTCAAAGAAATGATTCAAGAGGAATGGGATACGCCAGAAGCTAGCCTTAAGGGAGCTAGGATAATGGCATGGCTGTATCCTCTAGCCGAACCGGACAAGGATATGTTTAAGCCCCCCAAGGTGGATGCAGCGGTTTCGGCGGTAACGAAGAAGACTATCCCGGTAGAGGGAAGTGCAGCGCTTAAGGATACGCAGGATAGGAGATTGAATACTTTGCTTTTACAGGTGTTTGAGGTGAATGCCCTGTCATTACAGGCCTCGATTTGTGGGGCTTGAGTGGCAAGGGCTTGTCTTCGATGGTCCCAGAGATTGAAGGGGATGCATGGGGACGAAGAGGCTGAGGAGGCTGCCTGCATTGAGTCGGGGGCGGCTTATTTGGCAGATAGCCAGTATGATCTGATTCGGGGCCTATCAAAGAGTATGGCGTCGGTAGTGGTGGCGCGGAGGTACCTATGGCTGCATAATTGGGTGGCGGATGCGGCCTCTAAAGCGAGGTTAGGTAAGCTCCCCTTTAAAGGTAAGCTCCTCTTTGGGGAGGAGTTGGAGAAGTTAGTTAAGGACCTAGGTGAGTCTAAAGGGGGCAGGTTGCCGGAGGATAAGCAGAAGCAGAATCGTCCGGGGGTGCCTTCTAGGAGTCAGCAGAGAGAGTTTAGGCGTTTTCGCCCTTCTAGGTTTGGCCCGGTACAGAGTGGTCGGTTCCCCTATAGGTCTCAGGGGTTTCGTGGCTTCAGAGGAGCAGGCAGAGGTTTTGCAGCCTCCTCTTCCCCAGGCGTCAAGAAGCCGCAATGAAGTGAGGGGGTCCAGGCAGGGATTGTACTGGTGGGAGGTCGGTTAAGAGAATTCGTTCCTGTCTGGGCCCACATTACTTTGGATCAGGGGGTGTTGGAGATCGTGCAGAAGGGTTATGCGCTCGAGCTCCAATGCCCCGTGAGAGACGCGTTTGTGCGGTCTCCATGCAGAACAAGATCGAAGATGGAGGCAGTAGAGCAAACGTTGGAGAAGTTGTTGGCTCTCAAGGCGGTGGTGCCTGTGCCGGCAGATCAGCGAGGAAGCGGTCGATACGCAATATATTTTGTGGTGCCAGAAAAGGAGGGCACCTTACGGTCCATTCTGGATCTAAAAAGCATGAACAGGTGTCTCTGAGTGTCTCATTTTCGCATGGAGACGTTTAGGTCAGTCATTGTAGCAGTGAGGCAGGGAGAGTATCTGACGTCATTGGATCTGTCGGAGGCCTATCTGCACATTCCGATCAGGTTGGAGCACTAATGTTTTCTGCGGTTTGCGGTGCCTATGGGGCATTTCCAGTTCCAGGCACTACCATTTGGGTTGGTGACAGTGCCAAGGACGTTCACCAAGATTATGGTGGTCATGGCGGCGGCGGCAGCGTTGAGGAAGGAAGGAGTGTTAGTTCACCCGTATCTGGACGATTGGTTGATTCAAGCGAAGTCGCGGATGGAGAGTCCAGCAGGTGGTAAGTTTTTCCTGCAGGACTTAGGATGGGTGGTCAATGTATCAAAGAGCAAGTTGGCGCCATCACAGGGGTTAGAGTACATGGGAGCTCACTTCGACACGCGCAAGGGCAGAGTCTACCTACCTCGGGCGTGGATTCAGAAACTGAGGCAGTTAATCCAGGGGTTCCTGGCAAACAGGGCTCCTTCGGCATGGCAGTATTTACAGCTCTTAGGAACAATGGCGGCCACGCTGGAGATGGTGTCGTGGGCCAGAGCTCACATGAGACCTCTACAGAGGGCGCTGCTCAGTAGGTGGTCTCATCAGTCCGACCCATTGTCCAGAACTTTAGCGTGTCCGCTGGAGGCGCGCAGATCACTACAGTGGTGGCTTCATCCGGGGAGGCTGGAGAAAGGGATGCCTCTAGAGTCGCCGGATTGGAAGCCGTTGACAACGTACGTGAGTCTGTTCGGCTGGGGGGTGCACTTCGAGGGACAGTACGCTCAGGGCCAGTGGTCAGACCAGGAGAGGACGTGGTCCATCAACAGGTTGGAGTTACGGGCAGTATCGTTAGCTCTACAGGCCTTGCAGGGTCTGCTACAGGGGCAGGTGATCAGAGTGCTCTCGGACAACGCCACAGCGGTGGCATATAACAATCAGCAAGGAGGAACCAGCAGTGTGCAGCTGGAAGAGGAAGCAGACGGCTTGTTAGCCTGGGCCGAGTTGCACCTGGAAGCGTTGTCGACAGCGCATGTAGCAGGGGTGGACAATGTGACGGCCGACTTTTTGAGTCGAGTCAAGGTGGACCCGGGAGAATGGGGGCCTTCATCAGGAAGTCTTCAGTTCCCTGGTACAGCAATGGGGTCAGCCAGTGATGGATCTAATGGCAACGTTCCAATCAGCAAAAGTGGAAAGATTCTACAGCAGAAGAGAGAGAATGTCCGAGGGATTCGATGCCCTGATGCAAAGGTGGCCGGAGGAAAATCTTCTGTACGTTTTCCTGCCATGGATGCTCATCGGCAGAGTTCTTCAATGCATAGAAAGGCACAAAGGTCCAGTGCTTCTGGTAGCGCCGGATTGGCCAAGGCGTCCTTGGTATGCCGACTTAATGCGGCTTCTGGTGGAACCGCCTTGGAGGCTACCAGACTGGAGAGACCTGCTGGTCCAGGGCCCTCTAAGCATGCCTCAGGTGAGTCGGTTT
This sequence comes from Ichthyophis bannanicus, assembly GCA_033557465.1. Lineage (NCBI taxonomy): Eukaryota > Metazoa > Chordata > Amphibia > Gymnophiona > Ichthyophiidae > Ichthyophis > Ichthyophis bannanicus. Next base: position 593,295,507 of record CM066032.1, read on the forward strand.
TCGCTTACGGCTTGGCTCTTGAGAGGGCAAGGCTGACGGTCAAGGGATACTCGGCAGCGGTGATTTCTATGTTACTGAGGTCTAGGCGACGTTCCACTTCCTTGGCTTACGTGAGGGTTTGGCGACTGTTTGAGGCCTGGTGCGAGGAAAGGCAGCTACAGGCGTTGAGGGTCATGATAGCACAGATTTGGGCTTTTTTGCAGGATGGATTTGATAAAGGCTTGGTGGCGTCTTCTCTTAGGGTGCAGTTGGCAACACTGGCCTGTTATTGAGGGAAGGTGCAGGGGAGAACGCTGGGAGTCCATCCAGATGTGAAAAGATTTTTGAGAGCGGCCTCCTTGTTGAGACCTCCCTGCAGGATTGCGGTTCCAGGGTGGGACCTTAATGTGGTGCTGGAGGCCCTGGTTAGGCAGCCGCTAGAGCCTTTGACAAAGGCGACATTGAAGGATCTCACTCTAAAGTTGGTGTTTTTGGTTGCTATCGAGTCGGCAAGAAGAATCTCAGAGTTACAGGCCTTGTCATGGGATGCTAGGTTTGGATCAGCGGTGCTTCAGGCTGGTCTGGCAGGCCCCTCTTGGTAAAATGTTCACTGCTGTATTACATCTCCAATGGTCCAGGACTAGACTGGAGGGACGATCAGGAAGGTGAAATTAGACTTACCTGCTAATTGTAGTTCCTGGAGTAACTCCAGTCTAGTCCCGCATCCCTCCCTATTTTGGACTGCCAGGATGTAGCCTGAAGACCAGGGAGAGGGAGGTTGCAGAGTTTTTAAGGAGAGAGTCACGAGATGCGTCAGGCTTGCATATGTATAGGGACATAGTTCTTTCTCGCTAAGGGTGAAGGGCCTCTTCAAGGAGCACGGGAGAAGGAGCAGCTCCTGCATTCAGTATTACAATCATAATGTTCAGATAGCATAGGACTTGATGGTTCATTGGTTAAAGTTATTGTTAAAATCGGCTTACTTTTTGCTCTGGTGAGTCTGCTTTGTCAATAGGAAAACTGATTCAAGGAGGCAGTCCCTGGACTACTTATACTAGGGTCACCAAAAGAGTAACATGCTCAGTCTCCAAGCTGTGGGAGGACGTACACAACTCCAATGGTCCGGGACTAGACTGGAGTTACTCCAGGAACTACAATTAGCAGGTAAGTCTAATTTCATATTTTACTTATGGATCCCCTGTTATGCAGGGCCTGGTACAACTCTGCATTTTGCCCTTAGATTATAGTAGTTCTAGATTCTGTGTCCCACCTCTGAAAATAAAGAGCTGAGATTGAGGGAGAAGGCAGCCACGAGGAGAGATGGCACTTCACATGATAGAGATCCCATGGCTGTGCTGCTCTCGCGCTACTCTATGGCATCAAGTAAAGAGAGCAGTGCATGGAGGGAATTAGAGCAACTGCTTAAGGACCCATGCTGCCGCAGTAACCCCTATGCCCCTACGTGCCGCATGGTTTTAATTGATGAGTTGGGGGACTGGTAGACAATGAGAGCAGGCAGTCTGCAAAAAGACATGCTTTCATTTTTGGGCACCCTGTTACTCAGAGCCTGGGGCAGCTATCTCCTTTGCTCATAGGTAAAAAGGTCCCGTTTACTATGTCCCAGAGCATTTTAATATTTGTCCCTGTCAGGTCATTTAGTTTATCAAATGATAAATAGGAAAACATTTGAGACTCGCAAATCTTATTCCGGGCTTGATGAAATAAACCATTTGCTATAGTGGTGTGCTAAATTTCAGCATGCAACATTCTAATGCCCACACTAAAAACAAAAAAACAAAAACAAACAAACAAAAAAAAGCCATTTACTCCCAATGCAGTAAACTAATTGCATGCAAATTGTTAAAAGCATGTGTTGACAGGAACATGATGCATATTGCTGTGGTAATCTGCAGTGGCTTACTGCATCACAAGTTAAATGTCTCCCTTCCCCTCTATGCATGAGTGGGGATTGGCAAGAAGGGAGGATCTAAAAAAAAACTGCTGGATGAATCTTCAGTCCACTCCATCTGCAAAAATTCTCTGACCCAGTGGGACCTCCTGGTCTCTCTCCAATTGCACCCCCCTCCCGCCAGGCTAGGGCACCTGGCACAGGAAGCCCCTCGACGAGCTCGTCCATGCTTATGGACCCCTTTGGACAAATAATACTTACCTGGTATGGGGAGGCATCCAATGGCGTCCCTCTTTCCATTAGAGGAACGTGAGGTGTCCAAGGATAGAACAAAAATATTTAACAAGAGGATTTTATTTACAATACCAATGGATGCTGCCCACCCGACACAGGCCGTGTTTCGTTTATTAAAACTTCATCAGGGGTAAAGGGCAACTAAAAACAAAAAAATCCAATAAATACATTCAAATAATAAAACATATACTTAAGAAAAAGCATATAAACAGTTAAAACCATAATAAACATATCATACATAAAAAATTATATAAATTAAATACTTATATAGTTAAATAAATAAAAAAGTGTTGGAACGCTATATATAAATAAAGGAAACTAAAAAAAGAGCAAAACAAGCTCGCCCATATGAAATTGGTGCAACAAACGTGAAAAAAAGAAGAGGAAGACCATATGTGGGCCAATATAAAAACACATATCATTGCCATTTAGAATTAACAACATAAATATCTAAAAATTACATTAAAAACACTCGATAAATAAATAAATAAATAACATCGTTAATATGTGCTACAGCCTCAGCCTGGTGCTTAAAAGTGAAGAAATATGCTTGCTAATGTGTCAGCCATGCTGATACAAAAACTGAAGCAAATACTTACTAGCGAATCTCTCATTGGCCAAAGCTACAAAAGTCTCTTCTAAGCCATAAACTGTAGCAAAAGCCAAAAGGAGCATTAACCATGCGGCATCAAGACATAAAATAAATTTAAAATTATCGTATAATCAAACTTACTTACATGGTATGGCAAGCCTAACCAGGCTGCACAAATGGCAGGCACTGCAAACGTGGCTCCACAAAATCGCTCTGAATCGCCACAAAAGAACTGAAAACAAACCATTAATTCTTTTAAATCTATAAAACGGCAAAAAAAGGCCTACATAGAAACCACCGAGGGTTACCTACCACGTTCTACCAAAACGTCTCAAACACTCTCCAAAATTGTGCAGAAGCTGTACAGCGTTGTGAAACCACTCATAATAAAAACGCCGGCGCATGTGCATTCGGGAAAATAGGAGGAGCCAGACAGTGACGTCAACACCAAAAACCACCCCATGGTGAAATAAAAAACGGCGATTTCATATTATAACAAAAAGTAGCACTGATCCAAACATAATCCAATCCATACAGTCACCTAATTACATTCTTTTGTAGACAATATATTCTGGATCATAAAAACTAAATAATGAAAGAGACGCCATAATCAATCTCAAGGGAATCCAACCCGTTTGAAGGAAGGGGGAAAGGTTTTTTAAAATAACTCTACCCACAGGGAGAGAAAATTATACACGACAAAAGCATGAAAAAAAGGGGGGGGGGGAAGGGGGGAAACAAACCCAAAACAGTGTAATGCAGCAATCTGATCAGAACAAATTGACTCAAAGATATCAAGGCATGAAATCCCAAAAACATCCCCACGAGACTGTCTTAAGATAGAAAAATATATTTCAACTGGCATCAACTACTGCCAAGGATGCTAATTCATAGAAAAACAGAAAAATCTTGTTCTAAATTAAGCCCATTGGGTGTCATTGAGTCCAACATAAAAATATATCTCTGTTCTAATTGTAGGATTGTTTTGTTGATGTCACCGCCTCTCCAGTTCATCTTCACCTTGTTGATGACAAAAAACTTAATGTCCGAAATCTTATGCGCTTGCTGAATCCAATGCTCTACTAAAGGTTTTTCTATATTACCTCTCCTTATCGCACTCCTGTGCTCTATGATCCTGGTACGCACACTACGTAAGGTCTTACCTACATAGTTTACTACAGGGGCATTGAATAACATATATGACATGAGATGTCTCACAATTGGAAAAGTCATTAAATAAAAATCTTCTCCGAGAAACCGGATGCAATAATTCTTTAATAGACAAAGCATGCACACACACCGAACAACGGCCGCACTGATAGTGACCCTTAATTCTTGGAGCAAATGCACGTTCTGTCAGGGCAGAAGGGACCAGAAGATTCTTCAAATTGACATTTCGCTTGTGTGCTATCGTGAGCGGTACGTCTTCAAAACCTTCCAAAGATTGAATCAGATGCCACTCTTTCTTTAAAATCCTAACAATATTACGAGAAAGCGTGGTATACAATAATGGACAAACCATTCCTTCCCCCCCTCCTTTTTTTCATGCTTTTGTCGTGTATAATTTTCTCTCCCTGTGGGTAGAGTTATTTTAAAAAAAACCTTTCCCCCTTCCTTCAAACGGGTTGGATTCCCTTGAGATTGATTACGGCGTCTCTTTCATTATTTAGTTTTTATGATCCAGAATATATTGTCTACAAAAGAATGTAATTAGGTGACTGTATGGATTGGATTATGTTTGGATCAGTGCTACTTTTTGTTATAATATGAAATCGCCGTTTTTTATTTCACCATGGGGTGGTTTTTGGTGTTGACGTCACTGTCTGGCTCCTCCTATTTTCCCAAATGCACATGCGCCGGCGTTTTTATTATGAGTGGTTTCACAACGCCGTACAGCTTCTGCACAATTTTGGAGAGTGTTTGAGACGTTTTGGTAGAACATGGTAGGTAACCCTCGGTGGTTTCTATGTAGGTCTTTTTTTGCCGTTTTATAGATTTAAAAGAATTAATGGTTTGTTTTCAGTTCTTTTGTGGCAATTCAGAGCGATTTTGTGGAGCCACGTTTGCAGTGCCTGCCATTTGTGCAGCCTGGTTAGGCTTGCCATACCATGTAACTAAGTTTGATTATATGATAATTTTAAATTTATTTTATGTCTTGATGCCACATGGTTAATGCTCCTTTTGGCTTTTGCTACAGTTTATGGCTTAGAAGAGACTTTTGTAGCTTTGGCCAATGAGAGATTCACTAGTAAGTATTTGCTTCAGTTTTTGTATCAGCATGGCTGACACATTAGCAAGCATATTTCTTCACTTTTAAGCACCAGGCTTAGGCTGTAGCACATATTAACGATGTTATTTATTTATTTATCGCGTGTTTTTAATGTAATTTTTAGATATTTATGTTAGTTCTAAATGGCAATGATATGTGTTTTTATATTGGCCCACATATGGTCTTCCTGTTCTTCTTTTGGCTCACGTTTGTTGCACCAATCTCATATGGGTGTGCTTGTTTTGCTCTTTTTTTAGTTTCCTTTATTTATATAGTGTTCCAACACTTTTTTATTTATTTAACTATATAAGTATTTATTTATATAATTTTTTATTTATGATATGTTTTATTATGGTTTTAACTGTTTATATGCTTTTTCTTAAGTATATGTTTTATTATTTGAATGTATTTATTGGATGTTTTTTGTTTTTAGTTGCCCTTTACCCCTGATGAAGTTTTTTATTAAACGAAACACGGCCTGTGTCGGGTGGGCAGCATCCATTGGTATTGTAAATAAAACCTCGTTAAATATTTATTTTGTTCTATCTTTGGACACCTCACGTTCCTCTACTGTGACCTGTTGCTGACGTGACGTTTTGCTCTTAGTTGGACTGTCCCTCTTTCCATTGCCATCTTCCAGAATGGTGGCACCTGACTTATACTGTTGCATCCCAATGCACTGCTAGAAGCCAAGTGCCACCATTTTGGAAGACTGTGCTGGAGACAATAATGAATGGGCATTGCTCCTCCTTCCTGACTTAGAGGTGAGTGGGGTGACTGAGAGGGTGTTGGGGGATTCAGGGTCCAAGTAGGCATCCAGGGTTTGTTTCGTGTGGTTGGGAGGTCTGAGGGCCTACTTGGGCTACCAGGGAGATCTTTTCGAAGGTGGTTGGGAGTGGGAGTGAGAGGTCACTTTCTGCATTTTCTTAGCCAGGCTCAATAGAGGGCCATGTGCTAGCATAATTTGCATCATAGTGTCTTGCAGGGTTTTGTGACATTTGCTTTTATTTGGAATTCCATTTGGAGTTTATGCTTTATAGGTTTTTGTTTCAGATTAGGTTGATAGACTAGAATTAGGATTGGGGGGAATATTTCATCATCCTCCAGAAATAGGGGTTGAAGATCTTTTATAATTTTCCTTAGGTTTTCTAGTTCTAGATTGTATGTTGCTACAGGTGGTACGTGACGTTTTGCTCTTAGTTGGACTTACGTTTTGCTCTTAGTTGGACTTAGTTGAAATGAGAGTCAGAAGCTGTAAAGATGTCTTAGACATTGGAACATGGAACGTACGAAGCATGAACCAAGGGAAGTTGGAGGTGGTCAAGAATGAAATGGAACGTGTACAACTTGATCTGTTGGGTGTCAGCGAACTGAAATGGACTGGCATCGGGCACTTTGCATCAGATGATCACATGGTCTACTATGCTGGAAATGAAAGACAAAGAAGAAATGGTGTTGCATTTATAATAAAGAAGAAACTTGCAAGAACTGTAATGAAATACAATGCAGTCAGCGAACGCTTAATCTCTATTCGTCTACGAGGATTGCCTATCAATACAACTATAATTCAAGTATATGCCCCAACAACAGCTGCAGAAGAGAATGAAATTGAAGAGTTCTATGAACAAGTACAAGCTGAAATTGACAGAACATGCAAACAGGATATCCTGATAGTCATGGGTGACTGGAACGCAAAAGTTGGCAACAAAGAAGAAGGCAAAGTAGTTGGAAAATATGGACTTGGCAACAGAAATGAAGCTGGAGAAAGATTGATAGAATTCTGCAAGACCAATGATCTATTCATCTCAAACACCTTCTTCCAGCAACACAAGCGGCGACTGTACACATGGACTTCACCCAATGGATTGTATAAAAATCAAATTGACTACATCTGTGGAAGTCAACGATGGAAAAGCTCTGTAACATCAACAAAGACAAAACCTGGAGCTGACTGTGGTACAGATCATCAACTACTAGTATGCAAACTCAAGCTAAAGTTGAAAAAGAGCAAACCACTCATGAATGCAGCAAAATATGACCTTGAGAATATACCACTGGAATTTAAAGACTGCCTGCAAAATCGATTTGCTGCTTTAGATACAAATGACAGAACTCCGGAAGAGTTATGGAATGACATCAAGAAGGTTGTGCTGGAAGAAAGCGAGAAGTCTCTACAAAAGGTGAAAAAGCAAAAACGGCCAAAATGGATGACGGAAGAAACTCTGAAAATTGCCCAGAAACGCAGAGAAGCTAAAGCCAAAGGAGAAAGAAAGACAATCGCAGAACTCAACAGAGATTTCCAACGTGCAGCAAGACAGGACAAGGAAAAGTACTACAATGACACTTGCAAGGAAATAGAAGCAGAAACTATTAGAGGAAGAACAAGATCGGCTTTCCTAAAGCTGCGAGAGTTAAAGAAAAAGTTCCAGCCTCGAATTGGAATGTTACAAGATGCTCAAGGTTCTATGTTGAATGATGCTGAGAAGATCAAGAAAAGGTGGAAGGAATATACAGAGTTTTTATATGATAAAGATCAAGTGGACCAACAGCCGTTTCAACCTATACCTTATGATCAGGAACCATTGGTGATGAAAGAAGAAGTTGAAGCAGCATTGAAAGCCTTATCAAAGAACAAAGCACCAGGCATTGATAGCATTCCCATAGAAGTATTGCAGCAATCTGATGCAGCTGTTACTGTACTTACAAGGCTCTGCCAAGAAATATGGACGACAACATCATGGCCAACTGACTGGAAAAGATCTGTGTTTATACCAATACTAAAGAAAGGTGATCCAACTGACTGTGGAAATTATCGCACAATCGCTCTGATCCCACATGCCAGCAAGATTCTACTGAAGATTATTCAAAAGAGACTACAGCCATACCTAGAACAAGAACTACCTGAAGTGCAAGCAGGGTTCAGGAAAGGGCGAGGAACGAGAGACATCATTGCGGATGTGAGATGGATCCTTGAAAAGACTAAAGAATACCAAAAGGATATCTATTTGTGCTTTATCGACTATAGCAAGGCTTTTGACTGTGTAAACCATGAGAAACTCTGGGCCACATTAAGAAGCATGGGTATACCAGAACACCTGATCGTTCTCTTGCGCAATCTGTACATTGATCAAGAAGCAATAGTTCGAACGGAACAAGGAGAAACAGAATGGTTTAAAATAAGCAAAGGTGTAAGACAAGGCTGCATACTTTCCCCCTACCTGTTTAATTTATATGCAGAACAAATCATCAGAGAAGCAGGATTGTATGAAGACAACAGAGGTGTGAAGATTGGTGGAAGACTCATCAACAACCTTCGCTATGCTGATGATACCACATTACTGGCAGAAAGTGAAGATGATCTGAAACATTTGCTTCTCACAATCAAAGAACATAGTCTCAAAATGGGCCTGCACCTTAATGTAAAGAAGACAAAGATCATGACAACTGGCATAATCAACAGGTTCATCGTTGAAGGAGAAGAAATTGAAATCGTGAACAACTTTAACCTACTTGGATCAACTATCAATAAAGAAGCAACAAGCAGTCAAGAAATCAGACGACGCATTGCTCTTGGCAGAATGGCTATGAAAGACCTAGATAAGATTCTCAAGAGCAGAGATGTCTCTCTCCATACAAAGATTCGACTTGTTCAAGCCATGGTATTTTCCATAACATCATATGGATGTGAAAGCTGGACAGTGAAAAAGACAGACAGGAAGAAAATTGATGCCTTTGAATTATGGTGCTGGCGGCGAATACTGTGTATACCATGGACTGCCCGAAGAACAAACCAGTCGGTACTAGAGGAGATCAAACCTAAGCTTTCTTTAGAAGCTCAGATGACAAGACTTCGACTTTCATACTTCGGACACATCATGCGAAGAGAGAGATCATTAGAGAAAGACATCATGCTTGGAAAGATAGAAGGTCAACGCAAAAGAGGAAGGCCAGCAATGAGATGGATCACTACAATAACAGCAGCTACGGGTACCAGTCTGTCAACAATGAGCCGCCTGACTGAAGACCGAACACAATTTAGGATAGCTATCCAGAGGGTCGCCATGAGTCGACTCCGACTCGACGGCACTTAACAACAACAACAGGTGGTACATTCTGTAGTAAAACGTTCCGTGGTTCTCCTTTTCTTGACTTGTAACATTTTTTCCTTAGGATGTATTGTGTGAAGATGGAGAAATTAGGCCTTCCTTATCATTCCTCCAGTTCAGTCCTCCACCTCCTGGATAGTGTACCTCCTCCTGAAGCTTGGAGACTGGGCATGTCAAAACTGACATCACTGGACGTAGCCTGCTGGTCTCTCCCATCAGCCTCACTGTGTCCAGTCTCCATGCAGAAGGAGGACGTAGTGAGCCTAGGTGCTGGGCTCACTTGAGGAACAGATAAGGAGCAGTTAGAGTAGCCTTTTTGTAATTCTTTTGATCCTTATAATTGACTTTGTTTTAGTAGGTACCTCTTTAAAAAAAAAAAAAAAAAAAAGGAGGGGGGGGGGGAGATTTAGCAGGGTTCGAACCGGCCCCAGCCTGTCTCCTCCTCTTATACTTTCTTCTACGGCTCAGTCTCCCCTAGTGGATCTCTCCTCCTTGACCATACGGAGGATAGCCCCTGCAGAGCGCAAACCCGGCACTGTGCCGGCTCTGGCCCACTGACTTGCTTGATTCGTCTGGGGGGGGGGGGAAAGCCAGCCCCGCCCCGCGGCCATCAGCTCGCTCCTATGCTGAGCAACACCGCGCGGGCTGGAACACAGGATCGCGCCGGTAAGGCCCAAACGTTAATTGCTTGATTTTATTTATTTATTTTTTTGAGCAGGGGGACTGCGCCGCAGCCGCGCCACGGACTGGAGTAATTTTTGGGCAACAGTGTGCCTGGGCGCCAAATCTGGTCTCGGATACAACGTGGCCATTTTCACCACGTGCTTCAACCGCGTGGCGGGCCTCTGTGGAGCAGCCAGCGATGGGGGTGTAGGCAGCCCTGCACCAGACATTTAAACACAGATAGAATGGTTTCAGTCTTTATTTGATTTTAGTTGTTTCATTTGGTTTATTTGAATTTTAGTTTTAGCGCCTTTTCTTTTTGATAGTTATATTTGGAGGTGTTTTCACGGGGGCGGGGTTTTTCTGCTTCTTAGCATTAAAAAAAACCCCAAAAAACCGAGAGAGTGAGCTGCATTTGCAGGTGAAGGAACAGTACTGGGTCAGCCTATTCCAGTAGTGGGTTAGCATGGCTAACTAATGCCTTCATGTCCCCAGTGCCTGGTTTGTGGAACTCGCAGAGGCACAGTCTCGGACGCGGGTATCTGCCGGGGCTGTGTGGCAGCTTCAACCTCTATGGAACAGCAGATGGAAGTCAGGGTGGCACAGGAGCCCCATAACTCAGTGGCGAGAGCTGAGGGAGAATCACTGGTGGAGAGTCAGTCACTGGCTTTGCAGGAGGGGGCCTCTGGGCCGGCTAGTGCACTTCTTTCAATGGTTGCAGCACCTCCTCTGGGAGATTTCTCCCCAGGCTTTGTTTTAATAACGCATCAAGCCTATTGCTTTTGACAGCAGGGTAAGTTGCCTGAACCATTTCCCCTTGTGACCCCGGTGAAGCCTTCCGGACGGAGGAGGGTGTTGACAAGATGGCGAGGCCCCCTAAGAGGGCTAGACCACTAGATCTTCCATCCCCGGACCCAGAGTGGCCTGAGGTGGAGAAGGTCGAACTCGAACTTGAATTGGGTATGGAGGAACTAGAGGAAGGAGAAATTCTGGAGCAGAAGGACCAGGCAAGAAGCATTCGGGTCTTCCGGAAGGACGAGCTTACGGCGCTCATTACAGAATCCCTGCAGGTGCTCAACCTAGTGTTGGGGCAGCCTGCGGAGGAGGAGGGGTTGGAAGACCACCTCATTCAAGCGGTGTGAGAATCTCAGGTGGTGTCCCCGGTTCACCGGGTAGTTGATCGGATGGTCCAAGATGAATGGGACATGCCAGAAGCGGGTCTGAAAGGGGTAAGGACCATGAATAGGTTTATCCCTTAGCAAAGACAAGGAAAGATTTTGTTCCCCTCGAATTGATGCAGCAGTGTCAGTGGTCACGAAGAAGACAACTATTCCGGTAGAGGGCAGCGCAGCTTTGAAGGATGCACAAGATAGAAAAGTAGATTGCTGAAACAAGCCTTTTGAGGCTCTTTCATTGCAAGCCTCTATTTGTGGGGCTTGGGTGGCGAGAGCGTGTCTTAATGGTCACAACATTTACAACAATCTTCCCATCTGGAGCAAAGGGAGGTGACTCGGCTGGAATCTGGATCGGCATATCTGGCAGACATCCACTACGACTTGATTAGAGCATTAGCAAATAGTATGTCGTCGTTGGTAGCTGCTCAGTGTTACCTATGGTTAAGGAATTGGGCAGCTGATGGTTCCTCCAAATCACGTCTCAGTAAGCTCCCTTTCAAAGGTAAGCTGTTTGGGGAAGACCTGGACAAATTGGTCAAGGATTTGGGAGAGTCCAAAGGGGGAAGACTCCCAGAAGACAAGCCTAAGCAGGGGAAGTCCATGCCGGCCTCTCGGGGCAAGTTTAGGAATTTCAGGAGATTTCTTATGTCTCGCTTAGGAGGCTTCCAGAGAGGAAGATTTGCTTCTAGAGCCCAGGGGTTTCGTGGAGCAAGAAGAGGTTTCGCAGCGGCCTCCGCAGCGTCAAGTCGAAAATCACAATGAGACGAAGCGGGCCCTGGTAGGAAGCCAACCGATTAGAGGGCATCTTCGGGAGTTTCTTCCTGCCTGGGCCCAAATAATGTCCGACCAATGGGTGTTGGAGATAATCGCAAAGGTTATGCTCTAGAATTGGCTCATCCGGTCCTGGATTCATTTTGTGCTTTCACCCTGCAAAGGTTGGCAGAAAAACCTAGCGGTACGGCGAACGTTGGACTGGCTCTTACAATTAGGAGCGGTTATGCCGGTTCCGATAGACTATGGCATAGGTCATTACTCCATTTATTTTGTGGTGCCAAAGAAAGACTGGTCCTTCTGGCCAATCTTGGATCTGAAAGGTGTGAATCGCTGTCTTAGGGTTCCGCATTTCCGAATGGAAACCTTGCGGTTGGTCATTGTGACGGCCCGTCAAGGAGAATTCTTGACTTCACTCAATCTTACGGAGGCGTATTTGCACATCCCAATCAGGGCAGCGCATCAAAAGTTCCCGAGGTTCACCTTTCCGTGGGGACATTACCAGTTCCAAGCATTACCCTTCGGTCTGGCGATGGCTCCGCGCACCTTCACTAAGATCATGGTGGTGGTAGCGGCGGTGTTGCGAAAGGAAGGCGTTCTAGTTCACCCTTACCTCGACGATTGGTTGATTTGGGCAAAATCCAGGGCTGAGAGCGTGCAGGCTATGGACAAAGTGGTAACGTTTTTGTAGAGCCTTGACTGGGTGGTCAATTTGGCCAAGAGCCGGCTAGTCCCATCCCAGATTCTCGAATATCTGGGGGTACACTTCGACACTCAGAGGAGCTGTATTTTTACCGGATCTACGGGCTCAAGCTCTACGACAGCTGGTACGCAAGTTCATGGCCATCCCAGCACCTTCAGCGTGGAGCTATCTTCGCATCCTAGGGACAATGGCGGCGATCCTGGAGGTAGTCCCGTGGGCCAGAGTTCATATGTGGCCATTGCAGAGATCACTGCTTCACTATTGGTCCCACCAGAATCATTTGCTGACTTGGAGGGGACAGGGAAGCGCCTTCCCTGTCCCCTCCAAGTCAGGCGGTCCCTTCAGTGGTGGCTTTGTCCAGGAACTCTTGAGGCGGGCCTATCCCTGGAACAGCCGCAGTGGCTCCCATTGCTGACGGACGTGAGTCTCGTGGGATGGGGTGCACATTGTGGGGATCTCTTCGCGCAAGGGACTTGGACTGCCCAGGAAGGTTCATGGTCAATCAACCATCTCGAGCTGCGAGCAGTGTTTCTAGCACTTCAGACATTCGAAGCAGAGGTGAAGGACCGGGCGGTACGAGTGCTTTCAGACAATTCTGTGATGGCCTACATCAATTGACAAGGCAGAATGGGAAGCGTGGCCATGGAAGAGGAAGCAGGGGTGCTGTTCGCTTGGGTAGAACTTTGACTGCAAGTGATTTTGGCAGCACACATTGCAGGAAAGGACAGTGTGATGGCAGATTTTCTCAGCAGGGTTCGGGTGGAAGCCAGGGAATGGGAGCTACATCTGGAGGTGTTTGCTCAGATTGTCCGCAGATGGGGGCCACCAATTATGGATCTCATGGTGACCTTCCAGTCAGCAAAAATGAGCCGCTTCTTCAGCAGACGTCGAGAGAGGATGTCAGAAGGGATCGACGCCCTGATGCAAAAGTGGCCGTCGTCAGGTCTTCTCTTTGTTTCCCCCGTGGGCACTCGTTTGGCGAGTGATTCAGCGCATCAAGGCCCATCGAGGAAGAGTGCTGTTGGTGGCTCCGGACTGGCCAAGACGCCCATGATATGCAGATCTAGTTTGGCTGCTTGACGGGGATCCTTGGATGTTTCCGGTGTCGGAGAATCTGTTGCTTTAGGGTTCGCTTCGAATGCCTCAGGTGGATAGGTTCTCGCTTACAGCTTGGCCATTGAAAGGGCGAGGTTAAGGAGAAAAGGTTATTCTGGAGCGCTCATCGCAACTTTACTTTGGGCCAGAAAGAAGTCCACATCCCTCGCACATATGCGCATTTGGCGTATTTTTGAGGACTGGTGTTCACGGCGTCAGGTTCGTGTAGCTACGGTCTCCATTCCTATTGTGTTGAGCTTCCTTCAGGACGCTTTTGATAAGGGTCTGGCAGCCAGTTCTTTAAGGATCCAGTTGGCAGCCCTGTCTTCCTATAGAGGTTAAGTCCAGGGAGTGGCCCTGGGTTCACACGTCAATGTACTGTGTTTTCTTAAAGCGGTGTCTAGCATTCGGCCTTCTTGTGGAATACTGGTGCCGCCATGGGATCTCAACTTTGTTTTAGGGGCTTTAGCTCAGGAGCCCTTTTGAGCTCTTGCACCAGGCGTCAGTTAAGGATTTAACATTAAAGATGGTGTTCTTGGTGGCCATTTGTTCGGCGAGGCGAATCTCGGAATTGCAGGTGCTGTCTTGTAGAGAACCGTTTTTGTCATTTTCCAAGGAAAAGGTGGTGCTACGTCCAGTTCTGTCTTTTTTGCCAAAGGTACTTTCTCCGTTTCACCTGAATCAGTTCATTTCCCTTCCGGTACTAGGTTCTGCGGAAGAGAATGTCTCACTGTAGTTTATGCCGCCTGGACATAGAGTGCTGCGGCACTATTTAAAGGTTTTGGAAAGCTTCCACAAGTCTGAACATCTCTTCGTGCTGTTCGGAGGCCCCCGGAAAGGGGAAGCGGCGGTGAAAGCTTCAATTTGCAGGTGGATCCGAGAAGCAATTGCGTCAGCATATATTTTGCAAGGTCGTCCAGTACCAGTGGGGTTATGTGCTCACTCTACTAGAGCGCAAGCGACATCCTGGGTGGAGCACAGTTTGGTTCCAACAGTGGATATTTGCAGAGCGGCCACTTGGTTGTCCCTTCATACTTTCAGTAAGCACTACCGCTTGGACGTTCTGGCATCTAATGATGCTTGCTTCAGGTCAGCGGTGCTGCGATCCAGGTGGAAAGGTCCCTCCCATTGATTACTGCTCTGTAACATCCCAGAGTTGGAGGACTGAACTGGAGGAATGATAAGGAAATGGAAATTACACTTACCTGGTAATTGTTGTTCCTTGAACTCCAGTTCAGTCCTCATTCCCACCCGGGGATGTTTACGTTAGGAGCTGACTTTCAGTTTGGGGGGAGTACCAGTCCCTGAGTGGGTAGAACCCTTTATAGTCTCGGGATCGCTCTGTTTCTGTCTATCTGTTCTCTCTTTCTCTTCCCTTTATCTGGCTTGGTTCAAGGGGGGAATGGGAAAGGGTAGGAAGCAGTTCCCTTCCTACTGGAGGGGGGATTAGTTATAAGATTAGTTATAAGTCAAGTTCTAAGTTCTTGAGTATAAAGTTGAAATTCATATGATAGCTACTTATTTGTTGCTCCTTTGAGTCCGCTTTGTCAATAGTTCACTGGGGCTGATGGGAGAGACCAGCAGGCTACATCCAGTGATGTCACAGTTTTGACATGCCCAGTCTCCAAGCTGCAGGAGGAGGTACACTACCCAGAGGTGGAGGACTGAACTGGAGTTCCTCAAGGAACAACAATTACCAGGTAAGTGTAATTTCCATTTCCCTACTCATTATCTTTCCTTGAGTCCCTCCAACCCAATCCAGACACATGGGTTATCACCGTCCACCAGCAGATGGAGACTGAGAATCATTGGCTTGAACATTTTGGTGTCACAGCATAAGAGGTCCTGTGCATCCTCATTCCTGCCAGTATTTCTGTAACAAAGCATTTTTGGCCATTAACAATTATCAAACATCCAACACAGAGAAGCACATCCCAGCATACTTGCCAATGAGTCTTCTCTATTTGCAAGACCTTGCCAAAGCTGCAAGAGGACATGCACCCATTCCTGTTTTGTTTCTCTGCGGAATCCAGTGGAAGCATAAAATGAATGAACTGGGATGCATTGCGCCAGTGTACCTCCCGACTCTGAAGGCCATGAACTAACCCAGAAGCTAGACAAATATATGCACACACAGCGGATACTGGACTGGAGGAAATTGAGGAAAGACAATTAGCAGGTAAGATCTAATTTCTCCTTCCTCATCGTCCTTCCAGTCTGGTACAGATGCGTGGGATGTAGCAAAGCAGTGCCTATCCACAGGGAGGGAAAAAACAGAATAGCCCTGCCAGAGACCAAGGAGAATCGTCCACTGACCCAAAAACCTACCAAGTTCACATAAGTGTTCAGCAGCTGCTGCTGAAGACCCACAGAACCAAACGGTAGGTATCAGAACACTCAGCCAGAGAAGGAGAACTTCCTTGTCAATGTACCAGTTTCCTTTGAAACCCACTAGAGAGATGCCAGGATATTGCAAGGCATCACATTTGAGATTTGAAATAAGTAAAAATGGTGTATATATATATTAAATGATGACATTATTAAGATTATCAAGACAAAGTAGATCAAAGGAAGATTTTGTTTTCTGATCAATGATGGATTGTTTGAATGAACCCAGTTCATGGGTTGTTAAATACTAAAGTCTTTTTCCTTCCTACCATTTTTACTTATTTCAAATCTCAAATGTTGCCTTCAACCTGAGGCAGACTTGGGGAGGTCCAGGGCAATTGCCCTGTTTGCCACCCCCTAATGCCGGCTGGTCTATGGTGGTCTATGGTGCTATCAGATTCTGCTAATGGCTAAACCCTTTTGAATATCAACCCTCTATTCTTTTTCTCTGGCTTTTCCCAACTGATGAAGGGTTGACAGCAGGCACTGGAATGTCAGTTTTGCTATTCTTTAAGGGGGTCATTTTGTGAAGCTTAGACACAATTTGGATATTTGAAAACGTGCCTGCTGACATCCAAATCGCTAAGATGTCACCGGAGCCATTTCTTTTTAGGACATTTCTGCTGTGGTGATATCAATGTAGCAGGGGGTGTAGTGGGGCAGTGGATGCAGGTGTCCCCAGGGCCGGATTTACCTTGTGTGAGGCCCTACGCCAACAAAAATTGTGGGCCCCCAGCAGGGGCGGCCCAAGGGGGGTGCGGGGCCTCATTTGCATAAGAGGCCTCATTTGCATAAATATTTGCATAATGTTACCATATACTAACTTTTAGTAAACGTGCCCTTAATGAGTGTATGGATAAAGAAAGACTAAAAGATTTCTACATTACTATAATCTAGTGCCAACTGCCAGACACATTAGGAACTACTACAAACACTGCCCATTTAGAACTCATAGCAAACCCGCCGTATCCTAACAGCACTACCAGGACTCACAAAGCACCATACTCTACCAATCAAAAGGCAACACTGCAAATATTAAACCAATACATTTCAGAGAACAACAATACATGACCTACTGGGGAAAGAGAACAAGTGGCAATGTCAAATAGGAATTATATAAACAGAACACCTCAGCTCAGTTACACATGCAGAACATAGACCATCACCAAACAAGTAATCACAATTTAGAAACAGGAAGACAATAATTAAACTGGGAATCCCAAAAGCCAAACTTGGAATGTACAACACTGTAGAAATAAAACTATACATTAATTTGCTCTTGTACTAAACAAAGCGCAGACGTTAATGATGCACATTTACCAGAGCTGACATATTCCAATTAATAAATTCAAAATAAAGAGAGATTTTTCTACCTTTTGTGCATTTTTTTCAGCTGCAATTGCTCCAGCCACTTTCTTCTGGTTTCTTCGTGTCTTCTGCTAACTCTCCATCATCTGCTGTCCATTTGTCCTTTCTTCTCTCTTCTAGTTTTTTTCCATTCTCTCTCTATATCTGCTTTAACATATTAATCTTTTTCTCCTTTTGCTCTTTCCTCATTCCTATTTCATCCACTCAAATTTTACCCCTCCATCCTCAATCCCCACTTACTCTCCCAATACCCGGCCAATTGTAGATTTTTTTTATCCCTCCCACACAAAATATTTTTCCCTTCTCCATTTTACTCTTCCAGCCCCATCCCATTCTAATCCTCCCCCAACATCAGCTCCCTTTTAGTTCCAGCCTCACCCAGCATCCATTCCCTTCTAGTCCCTGCATCAGCCCATTTCCAGTCCTAGCAACCCCCCAACCCAATACCAGTCCTAGCCCCCCCATCAACCCACTTACAGTCCTAACCCCCCATCACCCCATTTTCAGTTTAAGCCCCCCCCTATAACCCATTACCAGTCCTAACCCCCCCATCAGCCCACTTCCAGTCCTAACCCCATCAACCCATTTCCAGTCAGCCCCCATAGCCCATTGCCAGTCCTAACCCCCCCATCAGCCCACAGCCCATTACCAGTCCTAACCCCATAAGCCCACCTCCAGTCTTAACCCCCCAGCCCATTGCCAGTCCAAGCCTCCCCCATAGCCCATTACCAGACAGCCCCCTTCAGCCCACAGCCCATTACCAGTCTTAACCCCCCCCATAGCCCATTTACAGTTCTAAACCCCCCCAACAGCCCACAGCCCATTACCAGTCCTAACCCCATCAGCCCACCTCCAGTCTTAACCCCCCAGCCCATTTCCAGTCCTCGCCTCCCCATAGCCCATTACCAGTCCTTACCCCCTCCCAACAGCCCACAGCCCATTACCCGTCCTAACCCCATAAGCCCACCTCCATCCTTAACCCCCACAGCCCATTTCCAGTCCTAGCCCCCCCACAGCCCATAGCCCATTACCAGTTCTAAACCCCCCCCAACCGCGCCCAGTCCATTACCAGTCCTAACCCCATCATCCCACCTCCAACCTTAACCCCCCCAGCCCATTTCCAGTCCCAGCCCCCCCCAATAGCCCATTACCAGTCCTACCCCCCCCCCATCGGCCTAAAGCAACATTTAATTTAAAAAAAAAAACGCTGGCTGCTACCGCTGCCGCGGCGGCAGCATGGACCGACCCGCGGGGCCCCCTCTGCCCGGCTGAATCGTCCGTCCGTCCCACCCACCGTGTCGGCTTTGAGAGGCACGAAGGGAGGGACGGACGGACGGACGGACGATTCAGCCGGGCAGAGGGGGCCCCGCGGGTCCGTCCATGCTGCCGCGGCAGCAGAGGGGGCCCCGCAGGAACAGTCCATGCTGCCGCGGCGGCAGCCAGCATTTTTTTTTTAAATTTAATTTTAAGGCGGCTATTTTTGTGGGCCCTTGTCAGCTGTGGGCCCTACGCCATGGCGTAGGTGGCGTATAGGTAAATCCGGCCCTGGGTGTCCCTGATCAATTTTAGAAACCTTTGGACATTTGCAACCTTGTCCAACTTTAGACCTGCTTCAGGCACCAATAAGTCCTTGGAAAATCTCCTATTACCAGAGTATGTAGTAAAAGCTTTTAGTGTAGTTGAGCTTAAAGGTTTGGGCAAGTTCCTGGAGGAAAAATCCATAAACCATTATTAAAGAGGACCAGGGAAATCCAGTGCTTACCCTGGGATAAGCAACGTGGAATCTAACTTTTTGGGAACCTCATAGACACCTGTGACCTGTATTGGCCACAGTTGAAAACAGGATAGTGGGCTTGATGGACCCCAGTAGAGCTTATTTTATATTCTTATGAAAGTGCTTGTTGGACCTCAGATATCTGGCTGGTTGTAGACAAGATGACACTCCCCTATTCTCAGTATGCTTCATAATTACAATGTTGTTTGTTTATATTTAATAAGTGTTTTTTGTATTTGTACACCACTGCATGTCTCTTAGATGTCTTTGGTATTAAATGCTATACTGGGGATGTCTATGTAGATGGTCTAACAGACGTCCATAGTGGGCACATCCAGGTTTGTGAAATTGTGCCCAAACTTGGACATGCTTACCTTTTTTTGGATGTTCTGGCTTGGGTGCTCTTTGTAAAATGTGCCTTTAAACTGTTCTCTAATTTGTTCTGTTCTATCTTTATTCCTTACTTTTTGTACTATATCTTGCCATTTTGTAAACTGCTCGGATATACATGGTAAAGATATAAGCAGTTTATGATTTTATGTTTTGTTTATGCTTATTCAAACATCTCACCCACGCGCACACTTTCCACACACATTCACATAGCCATGTGCACAGAGGTGGAGATTTTATAGAGGCTTTTCTATGTCCAAAACCCGTTTTATATGTGAAAATGGTCTTTTATTAAATTGTGCAGCAGGATACGTCCGTGTGAGCATGTGCAGTGACAAGACGGAATGTACTTATACTCATGCCATGCTTTGTTCTTGGGAAGCACCAGAAACGAAGTCTCAACAAAAAAAGTGTTTCAATAAAACCAATAGCAATAAATAGTTTCAATCTATGGCAGTTACCTTCTGCAAATGCCAGGACTCTCCTGATGCAGTCTTTACAAATTTGCTGGCAAAACTCGAGTTTATTTATTTAACAGCTCTTATATACCGCGCTATTTGACATCAGTGCGGTTTACATTAAACAAAATGCACTCAGATTTAGAGAACTTGTCCAAGTTACAGGTAACAGGGGAATAAAACAAGGATTAACTGGGAATAGCATATAAATAATTAAATAAAAGCAATTACATCAGAGTTGAGTCTGGTCTGGTGATTTCTCACTACAAGTATACTCTTGAGCACTCACACACCAGATAAGTGATTTTAGATTTGAATTTCTGCATGCGTTAAAAATTTAAACATAAAATGCGGATGTGAGTGGGAACCTGTGACTGAGTTCGAAGAGATGTTAAGTTCGTCTATTTAAGTCATATGTATATATGCAGCAAGTTTCCCTCACTGAGGTTCCCTCTTTTTTTTTTTTTTTTTCCCCCAAGAGGATTTCTTTGTAATTGTTGGTATGTATGAGGTAACATTTGTTTCCTTTCAAGGCAATAGTGATTTATTGGTGATTGCAGCTGTGCCTCCAAGAGCATCTATAACAATGTAATACTTGAATGAAGTGGGATTTTTAGAAGGGATGTCTAGGAAGAATCTGGGATGTCCAAAGCAGAAAATCCCAAAACTGGGGAATTGACAGCAGTACTTTTCTGTAATTGCTCTGTTCCCACCCTGGAAAATGAACATTCCAATAACCAGTTCTGGAGATGGACCCTGCGCAGATAGTAAGGCCAGTATGTACATGGATGCAGGCCATTTTACAAATGTGAACAAAACAAAAGAGCGAGCAGGATGAGGGTCACTTGCACTTTATTAATGAACAACCCCGACGCGTTTCGGCAGGTGCCTTCATCAGGGGGCTAAAAGGACTGCAAACCACATAAACAAATAAATAAAACATCAATAAATACATGTTAGAACATTATGTGTTAAAAAATTAATACTAATGTATATAAACATCAATATAATGACCACAAGTAAAAGAAAATTATACTCACACATTGTACTCTAGTCATGCATTAAAGGAAGCGCATAAACAATGTGTGACCAATAGTACAATATAAAGCACTGTAAAAACAATACGTTAAAAAATCAAAAATGCATATAACTTCACATTAGCAACATATAAACCAACAAAGGGAGAACAGTAAAAAACAAGGAAAATGGGAGACCCAGACCAGACGTGTACTATGTAGATATGTCTATAGAATTTAAATAAGAACAATATAACATTAAAAGATGATAAACACCAATAAAACAATTAAGGATATTATGACCACATCATAAAACATAAATAAACAACTTAATGTAAGAAAGTGCATATAAGAACTGTAAAAAATCAATGTAGTAACAAATCATATATATAATAAATGCCAATGCATCAAAAATATAGTGAAGAGACAAATTTAACCATATTTAAAAACTATGTCAAATTCTAAAACATAAATAATTGCAAAATACATACACCATAAAAAACTATGATACAACATATATGTATAATATACATAATATACTCATGGCAACAAGAATATAAACAAAATAATAAAATATTCAGTAATAAAAAATTCATGGAAAAAGATCTCTGGCACCTAAAACAATAAAAAATAATAAATAATTAAATAACCGAATAAAACCTTAGTGAACATAAATCAACTCATTTTAAGAAAAATATTTTAAAATCGCCTTGAAAAATGGCACATAATAGTCGTGTACTCCAAAAATAAACATAAAAGATAAATATTGTAAATAAATAAATAAATCTAACATGCTAACTGAACTTAGAAAAATGTGCCAGTACAATTAAAAAACATGCCTAGTTTTTAGTTTTATATATGTCATTTTCCCTTCCAAACTTCCCCCGTTGAGCTACGTAAAAAAGAGTCTAGCTGTCCAGCCCTATGCCAATATGGAATTTCACCTTTTCCCCTCTCCATCCTATTCAGTCTGCAAGGTGGCTACCACTGGGGCCCAGAGCTTTTTAAAGCTTTCTATCCGTCCTCTGATTTTTTTGCCAGACCCCTCTCCATTTCCATCAAACTAAGGAGTTTCTTAAACCAATCATATATAGTAGGGGCCACTGAGTTCTGCCACTGAGCTGCTAGGCATAACCTCACTGCCAAAAATAAAAAGCCTGCTAAATGCGCCCTATTTAAACATCTCTCCTCAGGAGAGTCAGTATAACCCAAATGCAGAAGCGCTGGATCTGCCCAATATTTTTGTCCTGGTGAATCTTCACTACACTGGAGTACTTCTTGCCAGAGAGGCTGGACCTTGGGGCAGGACCAGATAATATGAAACAACATTCCCACTTCCCTACATGCTCGCCAGCAACCATCCTATTGACAAAGTCCCATCTTCCATATCTTCCTAGGAGTGAGATAAATCCGGAATAGTAATTTATACTGCGAGTCTAAGTGGTTCTGCGAATTGACCATCCTGTAATTGTTAGAGCAACAAGTGGACCCCACTGCTCAACTGACCAAGCACTTCCCAGGTCTCTCTCCCATCCTGTCCTATATTGGGACTCCAACACACACCCCTTAATTAGAAGACCATGCAACTGTACCAGTAACCCCTTTCCCATTTTTTTGCTTTAAGAAATAATGTCTCAAAGGGATGTAGGGGGCCTAGAAACCTGTCTTTGTGCGTGTTAAGAAAATGTTCCATTTGGAGATTAGAAAAGATACTTTGAGTCTGCCCTATAGCTTTCTCTATAAATTCCCGTCTTGTTAAGAATCTCCCTTGTGTAATGCAGTCTATCACCCTTAAGAGGCCGCTCGCCTGCATCCATTTAAATCTAGGCCTGTCCACTACCGCGGGGGGGGGGGGGGGGGCGGGAGTTGCCCCTCTGAGAAAAAGACCAATCTGGTCTTATGCGTGTTAAATCGCACCCACTTTGTTGCCCTATCCCATATGTCCAATATATGTTGTATCAAGGGTGACTCTGCATCTGCATCCCCCCTCCTCTTTCTCTCCAAGAATAACAAGCCTCCCATTTACCCTCTTCCCCCACCCCCTCCGTGCTGCTTCCAACCCTATCCAATGCTGGTGCTCTTTGTCCTGCAACCACCAATAGGCTGCCCGGATCTTAGCAGCCCAATAAATAGATTTTAAAGTTATGCAAGCCTATTCCCTCCTCTCGAGGTCTCATAAGCACTTGTAATTTCACCCTGGCCCTCTTCCCATTCCATAAAACCCAATTTACTTGTTTCTTCAAGCTCTGGAAGAAGGCTTCAGGAATCATGCAGGGGAGCAACATGAAGAAATACAAAAACCTGGGCAGTATGTTCATCTTTATCATATTCGCCCTAGTGAGTAAGGAAGGAGGAAGGGATTTCCACTTCTACATATCTTTACTTTACTTCCCTCATCAGGGAAGGATAATGAAGGGCAAAGAGTCTATCCAACTGCCTGGGTATATGGACTCCCAAATAAGATAATGCCTTTTTCTCCCACTGATAGGGATATTGCTGCTGCAACCTGAGCTCCCCTTCCACTCCAATCTTGATGGGAAGGAGAACTGACTTCCCCACATTGTGCTTATAGCCCGAGACCTTTGCATACCGCTGATATTCTACCTCAAACTCAGCCAATGACCTCGCCAGGTCTCTTAAGAACAGCAATGTATTGTCAGCATATAGTGCATCTTATGTTCAGTATGACCTACCCGAATGCCTCTAATGGCCACATCATCCCTCAATGACTGCGCAAACAGTTCTAGAGATTGCAAATAGAAGAGGGGACAATGGGCACTCCTGCCTTGTTCCCCTTGCCAAACCAAAACTAGTGGTGAGGGCCCCATTAATCTGAAGTCTAGCTATGGGGAAGTTATATATAGCCTTTATCACTTTCATCAGACCCGGACCGAAATGATAAGCCTCTAGAACCGCCAGTAAGTAAGGCCACTCCACCCTATCAAATGCCTTCTCAGCATTTAATGCGAGAAAGGCAGCTGCCTCCAAACTGGAGGAACATTCATGGACCAGACCAAGGACTCTATGCACATTATCTGAAGAGTTGCATCCCGTAATGATACCAGTCTGGTCCCTACGGAGAATATCTGGCATAATTTGATTCATCTTCTGTGAAGACCTTGGCCAGAAGTTTTGCATCCGTATTCAAGAGAGAAATCAGTCTATATGAACCTGGTGCCAAGGGATCCTTCCCCAACTTATGAATCAATACTATATGAGCTTCCAGGAAGGAGGGGGATCCCCCTCCTTACTCAATACCCCGTTTACAACTTGCGCCATTAATGGGAGGAGGGAATCCTTGAATGTTTGGAAAAGCTCTGGGGGAGCCCATCTGGCCCAGCCACCTTCCCCTTTGGGAGACCACACAATAGCTTTTTGAGTATTTCCACTAATGTGCTCCCATTATGTTGAGGCCCACAGCAAATTTCTTTGACTCACATTTTATCTATGATTATTTAGTTTGTCTTTATAAAACAGATGCCTTTTTTGATTTCTCACGGATATGCCTTTTTATTAACACTAGAAGCCCCAAAGTGCGTCAATTGACACAAATGCATCTTCGAAGTTGTATACCAGCACCACTGCTAGAACCATGTCAGTCATGTTCCATGACTGTTAGCAAGGTCAAGATGTTCAGATATGTGCATCGAAAATTTAATGACAGATGCACCACCTAGCGGGAAAATGAATTTATACCTAGAAGCCCCAAAGTACATCAATTGACGCACTCAGTTGTCTTGGATGCGTCAATTGACATATTTTGTGGCTTCTAGGTATAAATTCATGTTCCCACTAGGTAGCGCAGCTCAATCACTGTTTACAGTTTTATTCTGACATTATAAACAATAAACACACAATGTCCTGTAATGACGTCATACTGGACGTATTTAACAAATAAGTAACTTCACATTAATTACCAAAATCCACAAAATATCGTTCACTGTTCTTAGTGTGTGGAAACAGTAACTAGCAAGTAAGGTCTCAGTTTAAATAACACCACTACAACTGAGCTCACACTCCTTGGCAGCGTCAGTGTTGTATCACATCAATGACCTCTTGCAAGTTTCTTATAAATAAATCTTTAAATAACTACAATAGTCTTGAAGATATCATGCTGTCCAAATAATCACAAGGTTGTACTCAGCTTTGAAGGACCCAATGAAATCCCTAGGGATTGAAAGAATATGGGATTTCATTGGGTCCTTCAAAGCTGAGTACAACCTTGTGATTATTTGGACAGCATGATATCTTCAAGACTATTGTAGTTATTTATAAGAAACTTGCAAGAGGTCATTGATGTGATACAACACTGACGCTGCCAAAGAGTGTGAGCTCAGTTGTAGCGGTGTTATTTTAAACTGAGACCTTACTTGCTAGTTACTGTTTCCACACACTAAGAACAGTGAACGATATTTTGTGGATTTTGGTAGTGTTCATTATCATTCGGTGGCCACTTCAGTTTTGTGTGAACACAAGTATGGCTGGCCCAGAAGGCTGGAAGAATGTTTTAAGCTATACCCATGACCATATTATAAGCCTTACGAAGGAGAAAACCCCGTTCACACAGCTTGATTTACAACTTAGCTCTTCCCACGAGATAACATGGGATACGTTTTTGAAACTTCAGAAAAAGAGAAAACGTCTTGAATTGCATCGGTACTCGTTAATAGAGTATATTAATCGTCAGCAAATACCACGTGGCCTAAGAGTTTATAAAGAGCCTAGGAAGCCTGCAATGGAGGTTGAGTTTGTTGAGCAGTGGAATCAAATTTTAAACAAGTGCTCCCTGGACCTTATGGTCCTGATAGTTGACACAGCCAAGACGGATCTAGACAAGCTAACAGAAGAGTTGAGTGTAATGGAGGCCAGTTTGAAATCCCTGGAGCAAGATGATGTTTTTGCCCTTAAATTGGGTGATGTGAAACAACAGCTGGAGTCTTTTCATCAGGAAGTAATGGCAGCGAAGTTGCGGAAGTTCAAACGGGATCACATGGACTATACTGTGGGATATATATATCCTTGGATGAACACTAAAAGGAAAGTGAAGAAGAACACAAAGAGTAATATTTGATGACACTTCGGATGAAGGAGCTTCTACGGACTCGACCCGATCCTCTAAGGGAAGTGGGGATTTTTTAGAGGAAACCACCAATGGCAAGAAAAAGAAAAAAGAATCGGAACGTTTAAAACAAAGATCAGTAGGGAAAAAGAAGTAAGATTGCCACCGTCTTCATCATGTGATAACACTCTTGTGGTTAACATATCGGGTAAAGATGTGTCCTCTTCTGAAATGAGCATTCTAAATAAAGGCTTATCATTTGTGCCTCGATGTGAGTTTGATTCATTTCAATTCAGAATTGATTTAGAGGCGTTGATCAGAAAGTTATGGTTGAAGGCATACTTTTCAGCGACACCTGCTGGTGATACTGATCAACTAGACGAATCGTCGTCTGAATTGGGTTCCAAGCAGGTTCGGTTACCATTAAAATCTACCTGGTCCCCTCCAGGGAGTCCTCCTCCAGCACCAGATGTTTTTAGACAACTAGTTCTACGTGACGTAGAGCAGTTGGAGACCACCAGAAGACTATACCGTACAGTATTGACCCTGGATGAACAACGAGCACTACGAGCATTAAGAGCCCGCTCGGACATTGTAATAAAAAGGGCCGATAAAGGAGGCGCGATTGTGGTAATGGCAACGGAGGATTACGTTTCTGAAGCCTTATCACAATTACAGGACTCAGTAGTATATACTCGTTTAAGCATAGATCCTCTCCCAGAACTCCAACAGCTGATAAAGAGTTTAACTTTGGAAGCACTAGCCCAGCATGTGATCACTAAACAAGAATATCGATTTTTGAATCTGAAGGCACCAGGCACAGCTAAACTGTACCTGGTTCCGAAAATACATAAAAATTCATTGAAACCTCCAGGTAGGCCTATTGTGTCTACCCGGGGTAGTATTCTCGAACCTTTATCAGTTTTTTTTATTCATATCTGCGTCCTCTTTTACCCGCAATACCCTCCTTCTTGAGAGATACTACCCATTTTCTGAACATCTTAGAAGCTCAACATTCAGAAGCTGTTCAGCCCAATGTTCAGTTAGTGTCGCTAGATGTCGTTTCCCTGTACACTAATATACCACAGGGGGCGGCTCTAGTGGTAGTAGATAAGGTACTTAGACAACGTACCGATATGACTATGCAGAAGAAGGATTTTCTTTTAAAACTAGCAGAATTAGCTATTAGCCGTAATTATTTTGAATTTCAAGGCATATTGTATCAACAGAAAGTAGGGGTGGCCATGGGTGCAACATGTGCCCCGTCCATAGCTAATTTCTACATGGGTTTTTTTGAGGAACAGTGGCTAGTGACTTCACAATATGCTCCACACATTGTGCTTTGGAAACGTTTTATAGATGACGTTTTTTTATTGTGGTGGGGTACAGTACAGATGCTAGAAGAATTTCTGAAGTGGCTCAACTCTTGTGATAGCAATATTAAATCTACTTCACAACATCACGCGGAGACCCTTAATTATCTAGATGTGAACATTAGACGCTCTTCAGAAGGGTGGGAAACAACGGTTTTTAGGAAACCAACAGACCGGGTTACTTATTTGCAGTATAACAGTTTGCATCCGCCGCGATTAAAGACTGGGCTTCCTTTCTCCCAGTTTCTAAGATTCCGACGAAATTGTTCTGATCGGAACGATTTTAAACAAAAGGCGAAGGTATTACAAATGAATTTTATACAGTGGGGCTATCCGCAGAAGGTGGTCCGGCAGGCTTACACTCGAGCGCTGTATAATAATCGATCAACATTGTTAGGGGTAGGCACGAAAACGAAACGGAGTGATGAGAGTGATATGTCAGTAAATTTGATCACGAGATATTCTCCCCTGAGTGGTCAGCTTCAGAAAATTCTGCGAAAACATGGTAGTGTGTTAGCTACAGTTCCCGGGTTGGAGAACAAAAAGATTCGTTGTGTGTGGCAGAGAGCGTACAACCTAAAGGACTTACTTTGTCCAACAACGGTTCCGTCTAGCGAACAAGGGGTATACACTGGGGATCCTGGGGGTCACTCAGCATGTGGAGGATGTGATGTTTGTGCTATCACGTTGAGTATAAACACTTTTATCTATAAAGGAGTCACGTTATCCCTTCAAAGTCAAACGACTTGCGCGTCCACTAATGTGGTTTATGCGGTGATTTGCCCGTGCGGGTTGTGCTATATAGGGAAGACGATTCGTGCATTTCGAGTTCGCATGCGAGAACATAGAAGTTGCCTCCGCTGCAAACGTGTGGAAGCCCCGATGGTTAAACATTGTCTGGAGGAGGCCCACACCTTTGAACAATTACGTTGTTTATGTCTAGAGAACATTAGGGGAGGTAGTCAGGGGAAGACATTAGATCAAACTCTTCTTAAACGTGAACAAAGATTGATCTTTCGTTTAAATACTTTAGCTCCAGCAGGATTGAATGGCCAGATAGACTGGTCAGTATGCATTTAGCTTTAAATGGTAAGAATGTGGTGATTCACTTTTTAAGCTTGTGATTGGTTGATAGGGGTTTTATAATGTAGGCGGGACATACATCACGCATGCGCAGCGTTTTTCCACTGGCAGAGGATTTGAGATAGCCGGTGTATGAATGAGAATAAACGCGGGCAGCAGTAGAGGTAAGTTACTGTGGTGTAGGTTTTAGTAACATTTTAGAATACGTTTTGTAAGAGTTATATAGTGGGAGTGGAGGATTTAAAGGATTGTTTCTGTTTGGTCTCTTTAGTTATGTGTAGGTCCCCTGACGAAAGTATTTGAAACGTCTGCTGGTACCGGGACTGAACGTCGGGATTGAAAGAATATGGGAAGATTTCATTGGGTCCTTCAAAGCTGAGTACAACCTTGTGATTATTTGGACAGCATGATATCTTCAAGACTATTGTAGTTATTTAAAGATTTATTTATAAGAAACTTGCAAGAGGTCATTGATGTGATACAACACTGACGCTGCCAAGGAGTGTGAGCTCAGTTGTAGCGGTGTTATTTTAAACTGAGACCTTACTTGCTAGTTACTGTTTCCACACACTAAGAACAGTGAACGATATTTTGTGGATTTTGGTAGTGTTCATTATCGTTCGGTGGCCACTTCAGTTTTGTGTGAACTTCACATTAATTCACATCTGCATTTCATGCTAAACGCAGTCGTCGTGATAATGCATCACTTGACGCACTTTGGGGTTTCTAGGTAAAATTCCTTTTGGGGCTTCTAGTGTTAAATCAGGCCCACTGGCATGTAGAAGGGAGTGGGAGCAAATATTTGCTTCATTAACTAGGATCTTGTGAATCTTCAGCTGCCAAAATGAGGTCACAATGGAGAAAGGTTTGGGAAGCAGTGCCTTAGAGCAGTGTTTCCCAACCCAGTCCTACGGGGCACACCGGCCAGTCAGGTTTTCGGGATATCCCTAATGACTATGCATGAGATATATATGCATTAGAGATATCCTGCCAACCTGACTGGTTTGTGGCCCTCCAGGGCTGGATTTGGAGACCCCTGCCTTACACCTCTGTCATTTAAGATTGTGAGTGGGCAAGGTGCAGATGTCCTAGACATCGAAAGGGTATATAGAATGTGACACATTCCTCCTCGATTCTCACCACCACCAAAATATTGTCTATTAGACAACTTTTTGGTGGTGGTGAGAATCGAGGAGGAATGTGTCACATTCTATATACCCTTTCGATGTCTAGGACATCTGCACCTTGCCCACTCACAATCTTAAATGACAGAGGTGTAAGGCAGGGGTCTCCAAATCCAGCCCTGGAGGGCCACAAACCAGTCAGGTTGGCAGGATATCTCTAATGCATATATATCTCATGCATAGTCATTAGGGATATCCCGAAAACCTGACTGGCCGGTGTGCCCCGTAGGACTGGGTTGGGAAACACTGCCTTAGAGGACAAAACAAGCCCCATATCTTTTTGGGGAAAAAGTGGTGAATACTGGACACAATGGTCTTGTCAACTAGGATGTGATGTGTGATCCAGGTGTAGACCGAACTCTACAGGATCTCTAAAGGTAAAAAGGGGACTGTTGTAGTTGTTGATATGGAAGGACAGACTAGATAGGCCATGTGGTCTTTTTCTGTCGTCATATTTCTATGTTTCTATTTTAATTCAAAATCGCTGGTACTGGATTGCCTTATCTTTGCTAGCACTATTTACACAAAATCAGTTAATGTATGGTGTTGCTAAATGCTTCTTGGTCATTTTTCCCTTTAATCCTCCTCAGTTACTTCACAGTTGCTTTGACTTGTGTATTTGTTTTTCACGATTGTTGAGAAACTGTGAAACAGTGGTAATGACTGCAATGGATTGCTCAGAAATGATTCCAAAGGTTGTTCTGTATCTTGAAATAATACTGGCTCAGAGTTCATTGGCTCAGTTTGGCAGAATGAAAAGTCCATTGGGACAGATCAGAAAGGGTGTTTTTCTGGAAGGAAAAGTGCATGTGATATGCTTCCCAGCTGATTAGACACGGTATTTGATACAAGTAAATGACAATCAAATCTCTGAAATTATTCTGTTTATCTCTATATATGGTATCACATTTGAACATGAAAGCTGGGGATGAGCAGCATAGGGGTGGTTGATTGTGGCAATTGCCCCTATCCTTCTAGAAAGTCTAGTTTGCTTCTCTGCTGCAAGGCTTGCTGTTTTGAGTTTCTTATTGTTTTCTATAATTGTGATTTTAACATATGCATTGATACTTATAATAAAGAAAGCCGAACAAAACAAAGCCAAATACAAAAATAAAGAGAATACTCAAAAATAAAAAAATCAAGTTTTATATCCAGGCTACTGGGAGAGCTCTCTACAGCCCATTGCGGAGTGTCTGTTGGATTTTTGTGATCAGTTGCCTCTTGATTGTTTAAAAGATGTCTTATTTATATGGAAAGCTTGTTTGTCACTTAAACTTAGTCATAGAGATATAGTCCACTGGTTAATACAATGACGTCCTAGGCAGAGGTCATGGGTTCAATCCCTCAGTGGTCTCATTTTGGAGGCCTTCATGAAATACAAGAGATCACAGACAGAGGAAGACAGGCATCTGTATTTGGAAAAACTTAGAGA
Source organism: Ichthyophis bannanicus (assembly GCA_033557465.1). NCBI lineage: Eukaryota > Metazoa > Chordata > Amphibia > Gymnophiona > Ichthyophiidae > Ichthyophis > Ichthyophis bannanicus. Next base: position 593,326,588 of record CM066032.1, read on the forward strand.
AGCTAGCAAAGTAGTCACGAAGGCAAAGATTCAAAAGGAGGAGGAAATATCCCCTCATTTTATTGCATTGGCTAAGACGTTTTTCAGATATATTAGTGAGAAGAGGAAGGGCAAAAGTGGTATTCTCAGACTCAAGGGTGCAGGGGAGGAATATGTAGAAGCTGATAAGGATAAAGTGGAATTGCTTAACAAATATTTCTGTTCCATGTTCACAGATGAAGAACCAGGAGCAGGACCTCAGAAAACATTCACAAACAGGAACAGAAGCGAGGGACATCTTGAACAATTTTCAGAAGACTGTGTTCGTGAGACACTAGCTCAACTTAAAAAAGTCAAAGCGATGGGACCGGATGGGATATACCCTAGAATACTGAGGGAACTTGGGGACGTTCTAGCAGCTCCACTGACTGACCTTTTCAATGCCTCGTTGGAGTCGGGAGTGGTGCCAAAGGTCTGGAGAGAGTCTCATGTGGTGCCTTTACACAAAAGCGGAAGTAAGGATGTAGTTGAAAACTACAGGCCGGTTAGTTTAACTTCGGTGGTGAGTAAATTATTGGAAACGCTGCTGAAAGAGAAAATAGTGAGGTTTCTGGAGTTTAGCGGTTTACAGGATCCGAGGCAGCATGGATTCGCCAGAGGCAGGTCTTGTCAGACAAATCTGATTTCTTTGACTGGGTGACCAGGGAGTTGGACCGAGGGAGAGCTCTAGATGTGGTGTATTTAGATTTCAGTAAAGCGTTTGACACTGTTCGTCACAGGCGACTTATAAACAAACTGAGCACCCTAGGGATGGACACTAAAGTTACTGCTTGGGTTAGAAATTGGTTGGGTGGGAGGCGACAAAGAGTACAAGTAAATGGAACCCACTCTGAAGAGAAGGATGTTACCAGTGGTGTGCCCCAGGGATCTGTCCTTGGTCCGATTCTTTTTAACATCTTTGTTAGTGATATAGCAGAAGGGCTGTCTGGTAAGGTTTGCCTCTTTGCGGATGATACCAAAATCTGCAATAGAGTAGACACACAAGAAGGTGTAGATAACATGAGGAGGGATTTAGCTAAGCTTGAAGAATGGTCTAGAAGCTGGCAGCTGGGATTTAATGTTAAAAAATGTAAGGTCATGCATTTGGGCTGCAGCAATCCAAGGGAGCAATATAGTATAGGGGATGAAGTACTTTTGTCCACTAAAGAAGAGCGGGACCTATGCATGGTTGTGTCTGATGACCTTAAAGTAGCTAAACAGGTAGAAAAGGCAACAGCAAAAGCTAGAAGGATGCTTGGGTGCATACGGAGAGGAATGGCTAGCAGAAAAAAGGAGGTGATAATGCCTCTGTATAAGTCTTTGGTACGATCTCATTTGGAGTATAGTGTGCAATTCTGGAGACCGCACCTTCAAAAGGATGTGAACAGGATGGAGTCGGTGCAGAGGGTGGCTACTAAAATGATTAGTGGTCTTCATTGTAAAGCATATGAGGACAGACTGAAGGATCTTAATATGTACACCTTAGAGGAAAGGCGGGATAGAGGTGATATGATTGAGATGTTTAAATACCTCCGTGGCATAAATGTTCAGGGAGAGAGCCTTTTTCAATTGAAAGCAAGTTCTGCTACGAGGGGACATGGGATGAGGGTGAAGGGAGATAGATTCAGGGGTGATATGCGGAAATATTCCTTTATGGAAAGAGTAGTGGATCCATGGAATAGTCTCCGAGTGTAGGTGGTAGAGATGAGGACAGTATCTGAATTCAAAAAAGCATGGGACATACGCAGAGGATCTTTAAAGGTAAAAAGGGTACTGTTGTAGTTGTTGATATGGAAGGACAGACTAGATAGTCCATGTGGTCTTTTTCTTTCGTCATGTTTCTATGTTAGTCTTTTGTTACAGTTGGTGGGGACACGAACCATTGATTTTTGCCAGTTGGCGTTTGCAGATGAATTCTTTATTGAAGATGGGACATAATCTTTTTGATGGGTATTTTGAAAAAATGTAAGCAATTTTTGAACATCTGGCATCCCCTCACCCCATTGCTGGGGAGCTATTTTAAACACCGTTACTGTTTAAGTGGTAGGATGGGGCAGAAGAAGGGCAAGGGTTTAGTTTTAGGGAAGATTGTTGATTTCTTATCTTCTGTGGATGTTCTGCAAAACAGTACAAATAGATATACACAAAAGTAAAAAAGCAGAAATTTAGTTGGATGAAGTGGGTGAAGTGTGTTTTCTTCTAGCTTCTCAAACAATTTTGGCTGGTACGCAAGTTTTCAGAAAAATGTTCCATGCCTGGTTAGGTTCATAAGTGTTTTTTTCCCAAATCCAAGCTCAAAGTGAGTTGTACATACAGGTACAGTTGGTAGAACCTTGCACACGAGAGCTTAGAGTCTAACAGTAATTTTAAGTGACTTACAAAATTCATAAGGAACATCTGTGGAAGAAGCAAGATTTGAACCCTGGCCTCTGGTTCTCAGCCTGCTGCTCTAAACAGTAGGCTAGTTGCTAATTAGTTGCTTGCATTTCTGCTGGTCAGACTGGATCATAGTGACCCATCAGAAACCAACCTCATTTGATAAATAAGGCCTCAGACCGCTTTTCTTTCAAAGCAGAAGAAATGTGGGTGGTGGAGAGGGTCTAGAAAAAGGAGGAGGGCCACCTCGAAGGTGGGATTATACTTCTATCTCCAGGAACAAGCAGGAATGTAGTCTTCACATATGGGTATCGTCGGTACCGACGGAGCCTGCGTGGGAACGCTCCCCAGCGTCCAATAGGAAAGCTTTTGGGAGCATCCCACAGTGCCTTCCCGCCTTTCCCAACTGTCCCTCTCCAGTTCTTCATTTTCCGCGGAGCCGACAGGTTGCACATCCTGTCACAGCAGAAAAAAATCCCTTCTATTCTTTTTTGTGGTCGCGTCTGCCTTCCCTCGACGCTACACCAGTACCGCCGGTTCTTCTTTCTTTTCTTCTTAGAAAAGAAAAATAAACTTTCTTCTGGAGTCTTTCCAGTAATTTTCTCCTCAGGTGCCACGCGCCATTTTGGGCAGTAGGCCCAACCTTTTCCTTCAAAATGGAAAAACCCGCTTCGGGGGTTAAAAAATGTTCTAAGTGTGGCGGTACCATCTCCGTCACCAACACCCATGAGTGGTGCCTCAAATGTTTAGGTCCTGACCACTCTATTTCTGAGTGTGTTGCCTGTGAGATGATGTCGAAAAGGGGCCGGCAAAACCGAGCTGCTAAACTTAGCACCCTTTTTCCCTCCAATGCAGCTTCCGTGGCATCGATGTCTGTCTTCCAGGGCTTCATCTTCCTCCCATGGATCTCACGTAACTAAACATAAATCTAGCTGGTCCTCAAAGGGTAGATCTCCTTCTAGACATCGAGATACCCATGGCGTTGCCCTTGAGGGATTTTCACTGGCAAAATTGCTCCTGTGGGAGGCTTTGGCTTCCAAAGCACTAACGGGGCTCCAGGATGTTCTCAAGGCCTCAACCTCGGCAGAACTATTGGTGCCATGCTCTGGGGTACCGGCTGCTTCATCTGTTACCGATACCCAAGCATCGGCAGTGTCGATAGACCAGAGATTCTTGGCTATTGAATGCAGTCTGGCGGCTCTTCTCACGGCCTCGATGCCCCTGAAACCGCTTCAGACAATTCAACCGGTACCGGCATCGACTCCGGTGCCGGCACTGACCTGCATCGACATCGGCAGGTATTCTACCGGGACCGAGTCATGCGTGTCTATCCAGCATCGACAAGTCGATACCGGACCACTCCGATGCCGACTTCGATCGGTACCGGTACCGTGCCTTGCACGATCACCTGGATCGGAGATACTTCGAATCCTCGGATGAGTCTGAAGACTCTGAAAGCTCTGCCGGTACCAGAGTACTTCTTCCTGAGAATTCCTCATCTCCTCAGCGTAGGATGTCTCCACCAGAGGATATGTCCTTTCAGGATTTTATCCGCGATTTGGCCCGAGGTCTTTCCATCACAGTGGCTCCTGATAAAGAGCCTAGGGCAAAAGAATTAGAAATCCTGCAATACCCTAAAGCTCCCAAGGAGGCAGCTACCTTACCTATTCAGGAGATCTTGCATGATCTCATGTTAAGGATGTGGGAAACACCTCTAACCACATCTCCTCATTCTCGAAGACTCAACACCATGTATCGAGTTCCTCCTTGTCCTGGGTTTCAGAAGACTCAATTACCACACCATTCCATGATGGTGGAATCGGCTGTGAGAAGGATAAAGAGTGCAAAAAGGTATGCATCTAATCCTCCAGGACGTGAGTGTAGGACACTTGACGCCTTTGGACGTCGGACCTTTCAGGCTTCCATGCTTTCTGCTAGAATCAGTTCCTATATCTTATCTGATATATGGGAATGTTCCTTAAGGAGGTCACCGGAGATTTAGAGCTTATGAGCCCTCTCCTTCCTGATAAGAGGCAAGATTACCTCGCCCTTGTTAAACATGCCCAGGATGTTTCCAAGTTTGTGAATCATGCAGCCTTTGACTGCTTTGAGTGTATAAGCAGGACCTCTGCCATTGCCATAGGTGCATGTAGGATTGCCTAGCTCCAGGCATCTGACTTGGAAATTTGGGTACAGGATAAACTAGGGAATATTCCTTGCACAGGAGAGAATCTCTTTGGCAAGAATTGGCAGGAAAAAGCTAATGAGATAGATGCTGACAATATCACTTTGGATTGTCTAAATCTACAGCTGATCCTGTGAGGAAAAAATCCTCTTAAGAAACCATTCTTCAGTAAGAAGACGTTTTATCCCTCCTATACCCAGCAGGGGCATCGTTTAGGTCAATCTGCCCAAAAGGGACAGCATCAACAACCTAGACTAAGAGAGACAAAAGCAGCTAAGCCTCAACCGGCTCAGCAGACTCAGCCTCCACAGGGGCTTTGACTCCTATCTAGAGAACTTAACCTTCCTGGGATGGTGAAGGGTTCTGGGCCGTTCAGGGCCAGGAAGGCAATGTCATTTTGCCCCCAGATGGGGTCAGATAACAGCAGAAAATTTGACTCTGTCTATTGTAAGAGAGGGGTACAAGCTTCATTTCCTCAGCATTCCCTCTCCTACAATGGTAAGACAGTTCAATTCTCAGACTTCTCTCAGCGACCAGTTAGGGCAACAGGTCGCTGTGCTCCTTACTCAAGGGGCAATAGAAGAGGTACCCATTCCCCCAACAAGGTACAGGGTTTTACTCCCCCTATTTCCTTATTCCAAAGAAAACAGGACAACACAGACCCATTTTAGTCCTCAGAGAATTGAACAAATTCATGTTCAAAGAGAAGTTCAAAATGATTTCTCTCGGAACTCTGCTGCCATACCTTCAGAGTCAGGATTGGCTTTGTTCTCTAGATCTCAAGGATGCGTATACTCATGTTCTCATCCATCCAACTCACTGAAAGTTCCTTCGCTTTCTGTTTCAAGGGAAGCACTACCAATACAGGGTTCTTCCTTTTGGCCTGGCCTCTGCTCCAAGGGTGTTCACAAAATGCATGGCTGTGGTGGCAGCATTTCTCCGCACCCTAGGAATATTCGTTTTCCCTTACTTAGGCAACTGGCTTACTTAGGCGACTGGTTGCCCTCTCTTGCACAATGCGCATCCTTCAGTATTTGGGACTTGTCATAAACTTCCCAAAATCCAACCTTGCTCCCACTCAGTCCCTAGAGTTTTTATAGGAGCTCTGCTGGATACCAGACAGACTAGGGCCTACCTTCCACAGCCCCGCTGCCTTCACATTGTGCAGTTAGCTTCCCAAGCAGTGCTAAAACCTCACCTCACTGCTCGGGAAATGTTACAGTTGCTAGGCCACATGGCATCCACCGTGCATGTGGTTCCTTATGCTCGCCTCCATATGAGGGCAGCCCAGTGGACTTTATCCACTCAGTGGACTCAGGCGTCAGGTTGCCTGTCAGACAAAATAGCAAACTCAGATCGCCTTATTTTGTCCCTCCAATGGTGGCAATCGCCCCAAAACCTTTTGGTGGGGTCTCCTTTTCAGCAACCCCCACCCCAGGCCACTCTAATAACAGATGCTTCACAGGTGGGTTGGGGAGCCCACCTGCAAGGCCTCTCTACCCAGGGTACCTGGACTCCACAGGAGGCCTATTTGCACATCAATCTCCTAGAACTCAGAGCAATTTTCCTTGCTCTTCGAGTATTCCACACCCAGCTCAGCTACAAGACAGTCCTAGTTCAAACGGACAATCAAGTAGCCATGTTCTACGTGAACAAGCAGGGCGGAACAGGCTCTGTCGCTGTGCAACGAAGCTTTGCGACTATGGGCCCTCGCCAGAGAGCATCAGATTCATCTCCTTGCAGTGTATCTTCTAGGCATTCAAAACTCTTGGGCAGAGAGACTCGGTCGAGTTCTGCTTCCACACGAATGGTCTCTCCATGCAGACCAGGTGGCCAGAATTTTTCAAATTTGGGGAACTCCGGACATAGACCTCTTTGCAAGTCCGCTGAATGCCAAACTTCCCCGGTTCTGTTCCAGAATTCTGGCTCAGGGTTGTCAGGTCAGGGATGCTTTCCTTTTCCATTGGGGTCAGGACTTCCTGTATGCCTTTCCACCCATTCCCCTAATTCCCAAAACCCTGTTCAAGCCTCAGAGCGAGAGGTCATATGATCCTCATAGCTCCACATTGGCCACGGCAAATGTGGTACCCTCTGCTCCTACATCTCTCTCAAGCTCCGCCTCTGGAGTTAGGAACTGCTCCAAATCTCCTTTCTCAAGAGGATGGGATGCTGTGGCATCCCAATCCCTAGTCTATGCATCTCAGGGCCTGGTTGCTGAAAGCCTAGAATTTCACGGTCTTAACCTTTCCCAGCAGGTAAAGGATATCCTTTGTTTCCAAGAAACCTTCCACAAGATGCTCTTATGCATTTAAGTGGAAAAGGTTTACCATATGGTGCTCCCAGAAGGGTCTTAACCCTCTTGCGATACCTCTGGAATCATTACTGGATTATCTCCTTCATTTATCAAATGCAGGGCTTAAGACCAATTCAATGAGTTCATTTGAGTGCTATTGCAGCTTCTTTCAAGCCTCTAAATGGACAACCTATTTCCTCTCATCCTCTCATAGTGAGATTTATGAGAGGCCTTCTTTTAACTAAGCCTCCCATTAAGCCACCTCCGGTGGCATGGGACTTAAATCTGGTTCTTGGGCAGCTCATGAAACTGCCTTTTGAACCATTAGCAACTACCTCTTTGAAATTCCTTTCCTGGAAGGTCATCTTTCTCATTGCAATCACATCAGCACGTCGCATCAGTGAAAGTCCTCTCAACTCTTTGTTGCTTTTGATCCTAGTCATTTGGAACTTCCAGTCTCCAAAAGAACACTGTCCAGCTGGATTGCACAGTGTATCTTTTGCCTATGAGAGTAAAAACCTTCCTCTGGGGCCTTCTCCCTGGCATCTGCAGCTAGGGAGTCCCGATATGTGAAAACTACATTCCTGCTTGTTCCTGGAGATAGCATAGATCTCCAGGAACAAGCAGGAATGAGTCTTCACATATGGGTACGTCGGTACCGACGGAGTCCGTGCGGGAACGCTTCCCAGCGTCCAATCAGAAAGCTTTTGGAAGCATCCCAACACGCCTGCGTGCTGCCTTCCCGCCTTCCCAATTGCCTCTCCTCAGTTTTCGTTTTTCCGCGGAGCCGGCAGGACGTCCTCCTGTCACCACAGAAAATTCTTCTTTTATTTTTTAGTTTTCTTGTGGTCGCGGCTGCCTTCCCCGACGCCACCGGTACCGCCGGTGTTTCTTTCTTCTTTTCTTGTAAAATTTTTTCCTTAAGGAATATATTTTTCTTTCTTAGTGTCTCACAGTTTTCAGGCCTTCTAGGCCTCTCCATTTTTCCTCATGGAACCGCCAGCCACTTTCCCCAAGAAATGTACAAACTGTGGCGGTACAACTTTATTTTTAGACACTCACAATTGGTATCTAACCTGCTTGGGTCCTGACCATTTTCCTCCGGAGCCCTCGGGCACCAGTATTGTGAGAAGAAGTTTTCAACATCGAGTTCCCCTCGACACGCGGTCCCCTTCCAACTTCAGGGCACTGACCATATCTTCTTCTACACAGGATCAGGTAACCCAAAAACAGTCTGTTAAGACTAGACAGTCTTCAAGTGGCACTTCTTATGCATAGCATAGAGATGCCTATGGCCTTGTCCTCGAGAATCCACTGGTTTCAAAACCCCTGTGGGAGTCTTCGGCCTCCAAAGCCTGTGTGGGGTTTCAGGTTGTTCCTGAGGTTCACCCCTCACAGAACATACCTGAGCCATGCCCGGTGGTGGCATCCGCTTTGAGCGGTACCGATACCCCGGCATCGGCACTGGTGTTGGATGAAACATTCCTCACCAAGGATCGTCGTCTGGCGTCCTCGGTACCTGCGGGGCCGGTGGATATGCTTCAAATCGACCTTCCAGTATCGGTATAGACACCGATACTAGTACCGACATCGGTACCCTCCAGACGTGCATTGATAGACTCGCTTCCTTCGATGCCGAGTCTCGAATCGATCTCCAGTCTGGAGGACTGGGTACCGACTCGCCTTGGTACCGACTCCCGCCGGTACCGAAGGCTCGGTTCCGATAATTCGGATCCGCAACTCTCGGTTCCTCCGATACCGTTAGAGTTGCCACCGGCTGGTCTTCTTCCACCGGTATCAGATACGGTACTGAGATCAGTACTGATATCCACAGTACCATTGCTGTCGGTACCTTCCATGCTTCTCTCGTCAGGCTCGCTTCCCTCGATGCCGAGTCTGGAATTGATCCCTAGCATGGACGATCTGTTACCGACTGTCGCTGGTTCTGACCTGCAGTACCAGCGACCACCATCTAAGGATCCCATACTGCACCATTCAGAATCTTCTATTCCTGTATACTGGAATAGATCCCTCGGTGCCAACGCTAGTTCTTCATCAGATCTAGCCTATCCAAGGGAAGTTCCCTCTGGGGATCCTTCTTTCCAGATTTTCCTCCTGGATATGGCAAAATCACTTGCCATTCCTATTCCTGGACAAGATCCTACACAATACAGAATACCTCTCTGTTCCTAGCAAAGCAAAGGAGAATATAATGCTTCCTTTGCATCATTCTTTGCAGGATCTCCTTCTACGAATGTGGGAAGCTCCTTTTAAGGGTACCCCCACCTTCCAGAGCAACTGATCTCTTATATCAGGTGCCCCCCTCTCCAGGGTTTCAAAGGACTCAACTTCCTCATCATTCCATTGTGGTAGAATCAGCAATGAGGCGAGTGAAGAGTAATAAAAAGCACTCTTCTTGTCCGCCAGGTCGTGAGTCTAAGACACTAGATGCCTTTGGACGTCAAGCCTTCCAGACATCCATGCTTTCAGCAAGAATTATCTCATATATTTTTTTTATATGGATCTATCTCTTGAGGAGGTCACAAAGCAATTACATCTTTTGACTCCTTTTCTTCAAGAGCCCAAACAAGCAGACTATTCCTTACTGGTTAGTCATGCTCATAATATCTCTAGGTTTCTTACTCGTGCTTCCCTAGACTCCTTTGAGTCTGTTAGCAGGACTTCTGCTATAGCTATAGGGGCACGACGTAGAGCCTGGCCCCAAGCTTCAGACTTGGACAAATGGGCACAAGAAAGACTAGGAAATACTCCTTGCACTGGAGAAATTTTCTTCAACAAGGAGTCTTTACTCCAGGTTACTCAGTTATCCACTGACTTTCCTGTTTCCAGAGGCTGTTCTACGCCACCTTCTTTCCCAGTAGGTAGGAAATGTCCTACCAAACTTTCTTCCCCTAGGGAGAGAAGGTTTTGTCCATCTGCCCATCATACAGATGTTCCCAAACAGGGGAAACATCGCCCTGGTCTGAAGAATCCACAAACTCAACAGAGTCAACAAACCCAGCAGTCGCAGGGTTTCAAGTAGATCATTGTCCCTCTTGGTTGGTGGTTAGGGTGGCAGTCTGCTTCTTTTCACTTGCAGTGTCTGCACTAAATTTATCCTAACCTACCTAGATATCTCTTCATGAGACATCTTTTCTCTAAGAGTCTTTATGATGATCATGCCCATACTTAACAGTTTTTCCTCTTCCTCTTGGAGGAAAGAGAGGTAACAACTATCAATAGACAGTTGTTTCCCTGAACTGGCATGTATCATCTCACCTGTCAGAGACTTCCTCCATAGTTGGTCTCTTGCAACTCTGTCTTACCTCCCTCTTACTACAACATTTGGTTTGTAAGAGTGACTTTTTACACGGGTAAGCCCCTATGGTCCTCTACCTGTTCTACCGGGGGGATTCTCCCTTCTGGAGTCGTCTTCCCCCTTGTTACCTTAGGGCAGCTCCTCAGACAATAGGAAGTCCTACCATGTCTGTTTCTTTTTCCCAATCTAAAAAAAGAGGAGGGAAAAGAAATTCTCCATGCTGCCCTGATACTTGCTGCAGATGCAGAAATTCCTAGTGGTTAAGCCATTGGTTTTGTTCACTACACAACCAGGGCTTCCCCTCCACTAGCAATCCTCCTAGCCTCAGTGCTAAGTCCCAAACAGGTTATCAACCTCGTTTGGGAAACCCTATTATCACAGTTTGGTTGGTTAACTTCTATTCTTTGCCCCCTTGTCCTTGGCAGAATAGTTGGTTACCTGCTGGCTTTCCACATTCCTCACCAAGGATCGTCCACAGCCATTTTTTTCTTCTAACCAACCTGCAGCATGCTCTCTGCAACTCTACAGAGTAGCTTTGCACTATGGGCCCTTGCTAGAGAGCATTAGTATCTTGCCTAGCAGATAACCCCAGATGGTTAAAAGGGGTTCCCCCAGTCATGTTTCATGCCTGGCAGGTATTCTCTACCCTTTCCATCTTATCTTAAATCTCTTGAGGCATAAGCCTCAGGCCTTTCATTACGTGAAAGCCTAAAGAAGGGCCAATTTCTCTGGCTTGGCCCATATCTCCTTGGGTCTTCCCGTCAGAGATAAATTCTTCACTGGCCTAATACCCATCTTGCCCTCATAGGCGGATCACTAGGGTATCTTTCTCCAGAGGCCTCCTCTATCCAATCTCCATACTACAATTCTGGAGATATCTGGACTTCCTGTCTGCAGACTGACGTTATCCTCTGCCATTTTCACGTAGGCCATCCTGGTTATTCAAGAGCTCAAATTCTGCAAAGAATTAAGCCGCCGTCTTGTCAAGGACACCCTTCCTCTGACTATGCCAGTCATAACCAGGAGAAGAGGATTTTTTCTATTTATCTATTCAAGCAGGTATCAACCTTCTTGCTGTCAGATGAATCTTCCTCTCTCCCTATAAGGGGGGATGGGGTTCTCTGGACATCTCTCCATCCATATACCTGGAGACATGTCTCTATATGCCTGCCTATTCATCTAGGTGTGTGTGTGTATATATATATATATATATATATATATATATGTCTTCTGCCCATACATATCTCTTTATAGATATATGCATATATACCCAAATGTGTATATATTTAAATATATATACAGAGATATATTTTTAGATAGATAAGTAGATGGATACAGATCTACCTGTCTGTTAGGTTCAGATATCCTGACATTCCTATATGATCCTGACAAATGGACACTAACCCTATCAATGCTAGGTACCAGCATACCTAGGGGACTACACCTATAACCACTCCTGTGGTAATTAACACCTTTTTCCCTTACCATAACCTTTTCAGGTTAGGTACTCCTGAAGCTCTCCATGTACCTTTCTTTCCTAATTGACCCCATTTAGGAAAGACATTGCGGAGCTTCCGTTGCTCTAAAGCTTAGCGCTCCTGAGTCTGTCCTTACTTTCTTATCAGATACAAGGGTCTCCATACCCTTTCTCCCCTACATGGACTGATTTCAACCCCAGTACAGTTGGGTCAGACTCAATTTTTCTCTTGGTCCTAGATTTGCACTGTTTTGGACCAAAACAGCTTAAGCTTTCTTTAATGGTACCTTCTGCGTCTCCGCTGAAGCTCTACCTCTTATACTACCCCAGTTTTCTCCTGGGGCTATTTCTCACCCTGAAGAGTTCTGACCTCCACTTGTTTTTGTTCTACTTTATTACCTCTGCTTCTCAGTGAGGTACCCCTTGAGCACATTCACTGGCTCTTCTATCAGATCCATATGTAGCTCAGTGCACCTGTGCAATACCAACAAGGGAGGCCCAGATTACAATATTTTACTACTAAATGCCCTCGATACAGGGTCTTCCCCTTTTGAAGCCCTGTTCTAGCCAGCTGTTCCACAGCTCCTTTTCTGTATTCAACTCCTACCCTCTATCCCCAGGATGCCTGAGGTCCTTAGGAATAGCATGGCTCGTTCTAGACTTACAACATGCTAGGACTCCCTCCGGGCATCTGAGCTTGGGAGTCCCCATATGTGAAGACTCATTCCTGCTTGTTCCTGGAGATAGCACAGTTGCTTACCTGTAACAGGTGATCTCTGGGAACAGCAGGAATAAGTCTTCACAACCCACCCACCTCCCCTAGGAGTTGCATTTCTCTTTCCCTTCCTTGCTCTCTCTCTCTGTTTGTCTCAGCTTTAAAACTTAACTGAGAAGAGGCAGTTGGGAAGGCGGAAAGGCAGCACGCAGGCGTGTTGGGATGCTTCCAAAAGCTTTGTGATTGGACGCTGGGAAGCGTTCCTGCGCGGACTCCATCGGTACCGACGTACCCATATGTGAAGACTTATTCCTGCTGTTCCCAGAGATCACCTGTTACAGGTAAGTAACTGTGCTTTACTCACCTGTAACAGGTGATCTCCAGGAACAGCAGGAATTTAGTCTTCACAATCCACCCACCTCCCCTAGGAGTTGTATCTCTCTATCTCTCTCTCTTTCTCTCTTTCCCTCTCTCTTTGTCTCAGCTTTAAACTCAACTGGAGAGGGACAGTTGGGAAAGGCAGGAAGGCAGCACGCAGGCGCTGTGGGATGCTCCCAAAAGCTTTCCTATTGGACGCTGGGGAGCGTTCCCGCGCAGGCTCCGTTGGTACCGATGATACCCATGTTGTTGTTAGTGCCGTCGAGTTGGAGTCGATTCATGGCGACCCTCTGGATAGCTATCCTAAATTGTGTTCGGTCTTGAGTCAGGCGGCTCATTGTTGACAGACTGGTACCCGTAGCTGCTGTTGTTGTATCGATCCATCTCATTGCTGGCCTTCCTCTTTTGCGTTGACCTTCTATCTTGCCAAGCATGATGTCTTTCTCTAATGATCTCTCTCTTCGCATGATGTGTCCAAAGTATGAAAGTTGAAGTCTTGTCATCTGAGCTTCTAAAGAAAGCTTAGGTTTGATCTCCTCTAGTACCGACTGGTTTGTTCTTCGGGCAGTCCATGGTATACACAGTATTCGCCGCCAGCACCATAATTCAAAGGCATCAGTTTTCTTCCTGTCTATCTTTTTCACTGTCCAGCTTTCACATCCATATGATGTTGAAAATACCATGGCTTGAACAAGTCAAAACTTTGTATGGAGAGAGACATATCTGCTCTTGAGGATCTTATCTAGGTCTTTCATAGCCATTCTGCCAAGAGCAATGTGTCATCTGATTTCTTGACTGCTTGTTGCTGCTTTATTTATTTATTTATTTATTTAGACAGTTTTGTATACCGCCTTATCCTTCAATCAAAGCGGTCACAACACAATTGGGGGATACATTTAACACGCGGGGATATGAGACACATACACTAATACTTAGTTGATAGTTGATCCAAGTAGGTTAAAGTTGTTCACGATTTCAATTTCTTCTCTTTCAACGATGAACCTGTTGATTATGCCAGTTGTAATGCTCTTTGTCTTCTTTACATTAAGGTGCAGGCCCATTTTGAGACTGTTCTTTGATTGTGAGAAGCAAATATTTCAGATCATCTTCACTTTCAGCCAGTAATGTGGTATCATCAGCATAGCGAAGGTTGTTGATGAATCTTCCACCAATCTTCACACCTCTGTCTTCATACAATCCTGCTTCTCTGATTTGTTCTGCATATAAATTAAACAGGTAGGGGGAAAGTATGCAGCCTTGTCTTACACCTTTGCTTATTTTAAACCATTCTGTTTCTCATTGTTCCGTTAGAACTGCTGCTTCTTGATCAATGTACAGATTGTGCAAGAGTACGATCAGGTGTTCTGGTATACCCATGCTTCTTAATGTGGCCCAGAGTTTCTCATGGTTTACACAGTCAAAAGCCTTGCTATAGTCGATAAAGCACAAATAGATATCCTTTTGGTACTCTTTAGTCTTTTCAAGGATCCATCTCACATCCGCAATGATGTCTCTCGTTCCTCGCCCTTTCCTGAACCCTGCTTGCACTTCAGGTAGTTCTTGTTCCAGGTATGGATGTAGTCTCTTTTGAATAATCTTCAGTAGAATCTTGCTGGCATGTGGGATCAGAGCGATTGTTCGATAATTTCCACAGTCAGTTGGATCACCTTTCTTTAGTATTGGTATAAACACAGATCTTTTCCAGTCAGTTGGCCATGATGTCTTCCATATTTCTTGGCAGAGCCTTGTAAGTACGGTAACAACTGCATCAGATTGCTGTAATACTTCTATGGGAATGCTATCAGTGCCTGGTGCTTTGCTCTTTGATAAGGCTTTCAATGTTGCTTTAAGTTCTTCTTTCATCACCAATAGTTCCAGATCATAAGGTACAGGTTGAAACGGCTGTTGGTCCACTTGATCTTTATCATATAAAAACCGTGTATATTCCTTCCACCTTTTCTTGATGATCTCAGCATCATTCAACATAGAACTTTGAGCATCTTGTAACATTCCAATTCGAGGCTGGAACTTTTTTCTTTAACACTCGTAGCTTTAGGAAAGCCAATCTTGTTCTTCCTCTAATCGTTTCTGCTTCTATTTCCTTGCATGCGTCGTCGTAGTACTTTTTCTTGTCCTGTCTTGCTGCACGTTGGAAATCTCTGAGTTCTGTTATTGTCTTTCTTTCTCCTCTGGCTTTAGCTTCTCTGCGTTTCTGGGCAATTTTCAGAGTTTCTTTCGTCTTCCATTTTGGCTGTGGTTTCTACCCCTCAAATGTGTTTCCTGAACAGAAACGACATTCTCCCTTAAATATTTGAGCTCCTTATACAACAACAGACTTTTTCAAGGTTGGTTAAGGCCTTTAGCGTCAATTGATTCTATTCTATTAAGTCCTCCATAACCTTCCACCCAACTTGCCATCTCCTATCCTCTAAAACTCCCCCTTTATCTCTGTCTCTCTTCCATTCCCTCCTTCTCCCCTTGACACTTTTCAACATTACTGACCATTCCTTCCTTGGCAGCTCTCCCTTTGAAGGAAGGTCCATCACCACAAGAGACTGGCTCATACCCCTCCTAGTATTCCTCAGATACACATCTCAATCCATATGCCCTCCCCCAACCACCATACTCCTCTCATGTTCCATCACATTCACACCTCACATGCCCCGCTCCCACACACCCTGCCTACAGCACCCGTCCCATTGTACATAATCCTTAATTTCCCCTACTCATCCATTCTACACTACTCTCCTATCACAGCAACAACATGATCACATGAAAAGCATTAACAATTTCCCCACAATATCATTATCACCAACACCCCACTGCTCTTTAACCTCCTGGAACATCCACAGTCCGAGGGCACATGCAAACTCAGTCCACATCACTCAGTCATTGTCATACCGTTGCCCCCTGGCTGCTTCTCGTCTGATTGCTGGTACAGCCAGCCTTTGCTTCTGTCCACTCTCTGCCATCAACTCCAGTTTTGCAAAGGGACATCAGGGCCTCCTTGCGATTCCAGATTCGCACACTCCAGCCCTCATTTTTGACCACATGTGCAAAAGGAAACTGGCAACATTGGTGATTATCCTCCTTACCTCAGTTTCTAATAATATCCCATAATTCTCTCCGCTTCTGTAAAGTTACTGATGACAAGTCTTTGAAGGCCTCAGTCCGATGCATTTCCCACTTAATTTTTTAAGAAGTCTCGTCCAGGCTGCAATCTGCTGCTTAGTTGCAAAACTGTGAAAATACACCACAGTGTCCTGTGGCAAGTTTGGCCTTGGGGGTCCCAGTGCCTGATGCCCTCTTTCCAGTACCACCACTGGAGCTTCGCTGTACCCTTGCATGTTCTTCCACATCTGAACGACAATCTTCTCTACTACTCCCCTACAGTCATTGTAGATAGGCTCATCTGGGACCCCCTGGAACTTCAAATTTACATTGCTTGGTGCAATTCACTAAATCCTCAAGTTTATATGCCAGTTCAATGTTAGCCTGCTCCAAGGCCTCCGTATGCATTTTAATAGCCAGTATAGTCTCTCTGTATATATGTATCCAACTGCTTTTCAGCATCTTCCTCTCTCCGCCCCAGTTCTGCCATCTCACCACGCAGATTTGCTGCCAGGCTAGCTATGTTTGATCTCACCGTGACCAGCTCCATTTTTAAATCTCTGAACAAACTCCAGAATCCAGACAATTGCTTGATCACTATCATCTGCCTCAGGGTTTGGGGGTCTTTGGTTCTGTCCTTATGGTGATTATGCTCTGATGGTGCCATCTTGGCAGACTCTCTATTAGTTGCAGGAGTGCCCGAATAAGCAAACTCTTGTAGATCTGTGAAATGTTTCTTCGAGGCTATGCAGCAGTTATGATCAGAAGTACTTTCCACTGTCACAGCACTTCAGTGGGATTGGAGCTGATGGACGCAGTGCTTTACACCAGGGATCAGTGGAACTCTATCTTCAAGCCACCATCCTCTGGTGATGTCACTTTCTCCGCCTCGATTTTTTTCTTCTTTTTAAATTTTGCACATTGACTTACATTGGGCTCTATTTAGCTCTTCTTTCTGCTTTATAAAGCAGATTGAAAAAGAAAAAGAAACCGGGCCTTCTCTGGCAGCAGTGCATCAAAGGTCGGGGGAGACTCTCCTGGCGGCTTTGTCGGTGGCTCACATACTTGGCAAGGAAAATTGTGCAAGCCAATTTCCTTAGCAGAGATCAGTTAGATCCGGCAAAATAGTCTCTGGAGGACTTGGTGTTTCACAGCATAGTGCGCCTCTGGAGTCTCATGGCATCAGCATCCAATGCCAAAGTGAGATGCTTTTTCAGCCTCAATGCATTGGCACAATCATGACTGAGGACATGTCTCCACTGCGCTTCCTCCATGGCCGTTGATCAGTCGGGTGTTGCACAGGATCAAATTGCATTGGGGTCAGGTGGTTCTGATAGTTCTGGACTGGCATCTGAGGCCATGGTACACAGATCTGATTCATCTGTCAGTGGCCATCCCTTGGAAACTGCGGGGGAGAGAGAACCTGTTGACACAGGGGCCAATTTGCATGCCTAGGATGGATTAATTGTCGCTTACAACATGGCTCTTGAGAGGGCTTAGTTGAGAAAAAAAGGTTACTCTCCTCAGGTGATAGCCACTTTGCTATGGGAGTGAAAATGTTCCATGTCCTTGCCTTATGTCAGGGTCTGGAGAGTATTCTAGAACTGGTGTATGGATAGGGGTTTAAGTGCGCACTCTACCACCATTCTGGAGAAACTGTCTTTTCTGCAGGCAGGACTGGAGAAAACTTGAACTCTGAGTTCAGGTAGCAACCTTGGCCTGTTACCATGGTCGGGTGCATGGAGTTTCTCTGCCATCCCACCCAGATGTGGTACGTTTTCTCTGAGCGATTAAACAGGTTTGCCCTCAGCGTCAGCTGTTGGTTCTGCCTTGGGACCTTACTGTAGTACTATCTGTTTTAAGGGAACCGCCTTTCAAACCTTGGAGCAGTGTGTCCCTGAAGGCTTTTACGTTGAAGACTGTTTGTAGTCGCAATCTCTTTGGCCTGGGGTATCTCGGAACTTCAGGCCTTGTCCTGCTAGGAACCATTTTTAGTCTTTTCAAAGGAGAGAGTGGTATTGTTGACAGTACCTTCCTTTCTACCAAAGGTTATGTCTATTTTTCATCTTAACCAACCTGTTTTGTTCCTAGCACTTACTGGGTTGGGCGACTCTCTGGAGGACAGGCAGTTGCATCTGCTCGACGCCTGTTAAGTGTTAACGCGCTTATCTGAAGCGTATGATGACCCTCCATAAGTTGGATCGTCTTTTTGGGCTATTTGGTAAGTCAAGAAAAGGGAAGCAGCCTCGAAAGCTTCCATAGTGTGTTGGCTTAAAGAGGCTATTGCTTCGGCCTATTTGCTCAAGTGCCGACTGGTACCATTTTAGGCTTCACGCTCATTCTACCAGGTCACAAGCAGCTTCCTGGACGGAAGATAGCCTGGTGCCTCTCAGATATTTGTAAGGCAGCCATCTTTGCATACTTTTTGTGTGACATTGTTTCGTTGTTCTCACTAAGGAAGAAGCGCATTTTGGGGCCTGGGTGTTTCAAGCCAGTTTCATGGGTTCCGTCCATTTAATGTGTATTGCTGTAGTACATCCCATGCATCGGAACTGGACTGGAGGGGATGATATGGAAGGTGAAATCGGACCTTACCTGCTACCTTTTCTTGAGTCCCTCCAGTCCAATCCAGAGCCCTTCCCTGTCTTTAAATGCCTTATCAGTTGTGTTTTTTTTTTGTTTTGCAGCGAGCCCAGCCTTTCAGAATTTATGCAATGTCAGAGTTGTGGGCTACTTGCTTGGGCTTGCTTTTCTTAGGGATATGTTTGCTAATTGGTAGTAGTGGCTTCTGTGCGATAACGGAGTCAATAGGGGCCATGGCACCGATTTAACACACAAGCCACTACTGCCGATTAATAAACATAACCCTTTTGTGTTTTTTCATGTCTTGGTTCTCTTGCATTAGTCGAGGTCCTTTGCTTGCTTATGGGGGAATTGTCTCCTGTCCCCTAGTCGCATTGGGTTTCCACTCTGTAAGCCATTTAAAAAAAAAAGTTGCATTTGTTTGCTCCCAGTTTATTGTGCTGTTGAAGTCTGCTTTGTTGATAGAATACTGGCCACCCACCTGATTCACAGAGCCCTTTTGTGATGACATCAGTAAAGCCTGTCGTGCTCAGTCTCCATCTGCTGGTGAGGGGGCATAACCCATGCGTCTGGACTGGACTGGACTGGAGGGACTCAAGGAAAAGCAATTAGCAGGTAAGGCCTAATTTCA
Source organism: Ichthyophis bannanicus (assembly GCA_033557465.1). Classification (NCBI taxonomy): domain Eukaryota; kingdom Metazoa; phylum Chordata; class Amphibia; order Gymnophiona; family Ichthyophiidae; genus Ichthyophis; species Ichthyophis bannanicus. The sequence continues at coordinate 593,345,674 of CM066032.1, forward strand.
TCTTTTGAACAACTCTATCACAGTCATATATGTATTTCTCTGGCCACATTTATGCCAACATCCCTTACTTGCTTATAAATTCTCTAAAGTATCTCTGGTGTATAGTGCCATCTTTACAATAGCTTTAACTCATTTTTGACCAAATAGTGGCTACTGATGCTCCCTTTTCTGTTTTTGAAAACTTTACACCTTTTTTTTTTTCTCTAATAACGATACCAAGATCCTCTTCCTGCCACTTTACTTGGCATGGAACTGTAACTGGATTATCCAAAAGCAGTTCATAGATATTAGATATTATCCTTCTACTTTCCCCTAGTTCCAAACACAGTGCCTCAAATATGATCCGTCCCTCCATTAATTCATCTTTTCCCCATCCTGACTCTATATAGTGTTTCACTTGAAATTTCCCATTCTGTGTTACTGCATTCTCTTAGAAATTTACTTAATTCCCTATGCCATTAACACCCCCCCCCCAGTGCTTCTCCTCTCCCACTCATTTCTTTCCCTCAGCTATACCTTTCCCTGCCCTCCTCTCATCCTCCCCCCCCCCCATTCCAATTCTTAGCATCCATCAGCCTCTAAAGGAAGTCAACCCGCCTCCAGGACCACCGCTGTATACACATATAGCTCAACGTGTGTATTATAAGCAAACCCCTACATGCATGCATTCCTCCCCACAATCTCACTCCAACTTCCATCCACTTAGCTGACCCCTATCCCTTCCTTAGGCCTTTCGTATGCCGCAAATAATCAGCACTACCACTACCAAGCACTCACAAACATTCTGCAGTAATCTCTCCTTTTAAATGAATTAACAAGGTCTCCTTGTACAGTTCTTTCTCTGGCCTCCTGTTCTTCAGCAGGTTTCATCTGCAGTGGACTCACTGACAAGGTTCTGCAACTGTCTTCCTCCATATCCTACTCTGTACCGCTTAGATGGCTATCTCTGCCCCAGGTGATTTTTCATTCTCTGTTGGGCTTGCTCGTCTTAGTTATGCCATCTCTTTCCAGCATCTCCCATGCCTCCTCCACTGATTTTGCTCTTTGAGATTTGCCTTGCACTATAAGGAGTATGGCAAATGGCAGCAACAACCGATTATGTAATGGCCTCATTCTTGCAGAAGTTGGTGAATTCATAGAATTCTCGCCTCCTTTGCAAAGTGACAACGAATAGATCATTGAAAATCTGTTTTGCACGCCTTCCAATTAATAGTGCCCACTTTCCCTCTCCTTGAGCTGTCTGGTCCAGGGCACCCCAGGCCAAGACTCCCTTGGCATGAATACCCTAGCCAGGCATGCCAAGAAAGAAAGGCCCTAGACCAGAGAGCCTCCGATGCAGCTATACCCCCAGACAAACGATACTTGCCTCTGCAGGAGTCGCCACGAGGGATCAGTCTGCCAAATGAGCCAGATGTAGAATGGGATTAAATGGAGGCAACTAGATGCTGAATTCCAGATCAATGCTGCTAACATATTTATATGCTAAAACTATATATATAGGCCTAAAAACGGATACAAAGCAAAGTTCTGACAGAGCTTCACCAGAGGGAGCAATAGAACCTTTGCAAAACAGCTACAAACCTGTAGCATACGCCAATATTTGAAAGCTATTGCAAAGGGCTTGGGAGTAGAAGAGGGCATTCAGCGTATGTTTGGACTGACACGTACTGAGGTTAGATAACTCACCTCAATACATAGTATGCTCTGTACATATACATTGTATTTAGGATTTAGCTCACACAATTTCATTTAAATCCATCGTTACTTTGTCATAATTCATTAATACCAGAGAGCAATACCACGAACATGCTTTGTAAGTGCTTTGACTTTGTGATGCTTCATTTGCATGTACAGTACTTTTCAGTTTCTTTAAATATGTGAGGGAGAGACAGTGATATTATGGTAACTAACATTGTTTGACCAATGGAGATGGGACTATCTTAGCCCAAAGAGGAGAGATGACAACGGTGCAAAATTGGAACCCATCTGTATCTGGGAATAATTATCATATAGTATAGAAATAACAGCACATGCAGATTGTACTACTCTTTCTCCAGCTCTGTGACATTTAGATATAATGCAGCCCAGGGCTTAATTTGTAGACAGAAAAGAAATGGAACTGTGGGTGGAGCCAGGGCCGGAAGTGACATGTGAGGGCAGGGTCAGGACCAGGACTGGAAGATTTTACGTACTTGTTCCTGTGTTTTTTATTTTGATGTTTTGTTGTTTTATATTGCATCAGCTGAACTATGTTACCCTGATGCAGGCACACTTGCTGAAACTTGGTCAAGTTGGGTCTTCAATAAAGTGTATTAGCAGAAGACCTTTCTGTGTAGCTATGGCCTCTCTGCTCCTTCCTTTGGCATTTAGCAATTTAAATAGCCCAACATCTCTGTTTTTTTTTTCAAAATAAACACAGCCTAATTATGTGTTTGCCAGTGAATGCATAATTGCCTTTGAATGCAGCATAATTATCTATTTGTCTGATAGGGCATAATTCATTCATTCATATGGGACACTCCCAGATTCACCAAAAAAACTCACGCATAAGATGGCGAGCTGAAATAGTTTTCACTTTACAACTTGACATACAAAAAGGATTCCATTCACATTGGTAACACCATCAACTCCCTTCACTGCCAAACATTGTGCGTCATAATACAAAACCCTGCAAATGCATATTCAACACCAGAACCAAGTCGAAGAACTCAACCTGCACTGCAGATTTGCACTGCAAATATTCTAAAACGCCAGCAACCTCCAGTTGGAAAAAAAGAACAAGTTGAACTACTATACATTCCTACACAGAACCAACATGTTAACAGAATCCCTCGCGTCGGCTAGGCATGGAAAATGCAGACCATCACTTAGTAAAGAATAAAACTGCAAATTAGAAAAAATATGCAGACACAAATTGAAATGGAAAACCCCTAAAACAGACACTGAGCTGTGGAACACTGAAAAAAGAAACAAAAATGTATTTCTTTTTCTACCAAACTATAAAAAATGCACGTTTTCAAAACAGACATTTCATTCTCTAAAAACTGCCACTCTTTGGTACCTTTTTGTTTGTTCATTTTATTTTTCTAGTTGTGCTGGTCCTGGTCTCTTTTTTTTTTTTTTTTTTTTTCCCACTTCCTCTTGTTGGTCTTCTAAGTCCTCTTCCAGGATCTCATTTCCATTTTCTGTTTCTTAACACCGCCTGTCTTCATCCTTTCCTTCCCTACATCTCTTTCCGACACTGATCCTTCTGTTTTTATCTTTTTTTCTTCATTTCTCTCATCTGACTTTTTCTTAATTATAGATTCATTCTATTCCTCCTCCCTCCTTTAATTTTCAGTCTTCCTCTTTTCACCTTCTTACTAGCTTTCCATTTCCTAACCTTATTTCCGTAATCCTTCCATTCCCCACCTGTCTCCTTCCTTTGCCAGCATCCTATGTCCCCATCTTTCAACCACTTTCTAGTCCATGTTTCCTTCTTCTGTATGCTCCTGCTCCCTTCCCTCATCTACCACATTTTGCCTTTCCCTAATAGGCCCCAGCTCATTCCCTAGCACATATCTTCTAGTACATATCTTCTCTCCACCTCCTGACCATTTCCTGGGCTGCCAAGCCCACTAGGTGAACTAGGCGGTTGCCTAGGGTGGCAGGCAACAGTGGGCGGCATTGGCCCCCCCCTCCTACCAGTGAAGTGGCAGTTCATTGCCACCCGGCCCACCATGGTTTTCCCTCTGCAAGGTGAGAAGATAGATGGTGCTATAATCTTTGGGGGGTGGCATGGAGGATCTGCCTAGGGCAGCAGAAACCCTCAGCTCAGCCCTGGCCCTTTCTTATGTCTTCCTCCCCAATCCAATTTTCCATTTCTGCTTTCACTTCCCCCATTTTTACTCTTTCTTACAACCTTCAAGGAAGGCCTGTCCCTTCCTGTGTCTCCCACACACTACATAGCCCTTTGTCCTTTTCAACTGTAATAAAACATAACGTTTTACACAATAACAGACTCCTCAGTGAGGCAAAGGGTTAATTTAATTACATTTCTTGCAAGAAAAGGGTGAATGCTTGATTAAGCTTTCACAATCATCCTCTGTTTCACAGTTCTTTTATAGTACACTATGTCCTCACCCTCCTCCAGCATATCCATAATTCATTGGTCAATATTTCTGCACCTGTCCAGTTATGTGTTATTAGCCATGTAGTCTCTCTTCCCAGGATGCAGACATACAGTAAAGGAAGTCAGAAAATCATTACATACTACACTATGTCCTCGCCCTCCTCCAGCATGTCTATAACTCATTGGTTAATACTGTCTCTATCCACTTCTTTGTACTTGCGCACCTGTGACAGTCTACGTATTGCTAGCCACGTAGTCTCTCCTTCCAGGATGCAGGCATACAACAAAGGGAGTCAAAGTCATTACATACACAACTATATTACAGAATGGTGAATGAATGGAATACAAGAAATATGTTATTTTTACAATGTAATATAACACATTTGTTTATATCAAACCCCTCCCTCTTTCTTTTTAGAAACATAGAAACATGATGACAGAAAAAGACCACATGGCCTATCTAGTCTGTCCTTCCATAACAACAACTACAACAGTCCACTTTTTACCTTTAGAGATCCTCTGTGTTGGTCCCATGCTTTTTTGAATTCAGTTACTGTCCTCATCTCTACCACCTCCACTGGGAGACTATTCCATGGATCCACTACTCTTTCCGTAAAGAAATATTTCCGCATATCACTCCTGAATCTATCTCCCTTCACCCTCATCCCATGTCCCCTCGTAGCAGAACTTGCTTTCAATTGAAAGAGGCTCTCTCCCTGAACATTTATGCCACGGAGGTATTTAAACATCTCAATCATATCATCTCTATCCCGCCTTTCCTCTAAGGTGTACATATTAAGATCCTTACGTCTGTCCTCATATGCTTTATAATGAAGCCCATTAATCATTTTAGTAGCAACCCTCTGCACAGACTCCATCCTGTTCACATCCTTTTGAAGGTGCGGTCTCCAGAATTGCACACCATACTCCAAATGAGGTCGCACCAAAGACTTATACAGAGGCATTATCACCTCCTTTTTTCTGCTAGCCATTCCTCTCCTTATGCACCCAAGCATCCTTCTAGCTTTTGCCGTCGCCTTTTCTACCTGTTTAGCTACTTTAAGATCATCAGACACAACCACGCCTAGGTCCCGCTCTTCTTTAGTGGACAAAAGTACTTCACCTCCTATACTGTATTGCTCCCTTGGATTGCTGCAGCCCAAATGCATGACCTTACATTTCTTAACATTAAATCCCAGCTGCCAAATTCTAGACCATTCTTCAAGCTTAGCTAAATCCCTCCTCATGTTATCTACACCTTCCTGGGTGTCTACTCTATTGCAGATTTTGGTATCATCTGCAAAGAGGCAAACCTTACCCGACAGCCGTTCCGCTATATCACTAACAAAGATGTTAAAATAATCGGACCAAGGACAGATCCCTGGGGCACACCACTGGTAACATCCTTCTCCTCAGAGTGAGCTCCATTTACTTGTACTCTGTCGCCTCCCACCCAACCAATTTCTAACCCAAGCAGTAACTTTAGGGTCCATCCCTAGGGTGCTCAGTTTGTTTATAAGTCGCCTGTGAGGAACAGTGTCAAAAGCTTTACTGAAATCTAAATACCCCACATCTAGAGCTCTCCCTCGGTCCAACTCCCTGGTCACCCAGTCAAAGAAATCAATCAGATTTGTCTGACAAGACCTGCCTCTGGTGAATCCATGCTGCCTCGGATCCTGTAATCCGCTGGACTCCAGAAACCTCACTATTTTCTCTTTCAGCAGCGTTTCCAATAATTTACTCACCACCGAAGTTAAACTAACCGGCCTGTAGTTTTCAACCACATCCTTACTTCCGCTTTTGTGTAAAGGCACAACATGAGCCTTTCTCCAGTCCTTTGGCACCACTCCCGACTCCAACGAGGCATTGAAAATGTCAGTCAGTGGAGTTGCTAGAACGTCCCCAGGTTCCCTCCAGTATTCTAGGGTGTATCCCATCCGGTCCCATCGCTTTGTCTACTTTAAGTTGAGCTAGTTTCTCACGAACACAGTCTTCTGAAAATTGTTCAAGATGTCCCTCGCTTCTGTTCTTATTTGTGGGTGTTTTCTGAGGTCCTGCTCCTGGTTCTTCATCTGTGAACACAGAACAAAAATATTTGTTAAGCAATTCCGCTTTATCTTTATCAGCTTCTACATATTCCCCCCTGCACCCTTGAGTCTGACAATACCACTTTTGCCCTTCATCTTCTCACTAATATATCTGAAAAATGTCTTATCCCCCCATTTTATTGCATTGGCTATTTCCTCCTCCTTTTGAATCTTTGCCTTCTTGACTACTTTGCTAGCTTCTCTAAGTTTTTCCAAATACATGCCTGTCTTCCTCTCTCTGTGATCTCTTGTATTTCATGAAGGCCTCCCTCTTTTTCTTCACTTTTTCAGCTACTTCCTTCGAAAACCATAGCGGTCTCCTGTTCCTTTTGCCTTTATTTACCATTTTAACAAAAAGGTTGGTTGCCCTTAAAATACCCCCTTTCAGTTTTGCCCACTGTTTTTCTACATCCCCCAGCTGTTCCCATCCCACTAACGATTCCCTGAGGTATTGGCCCATCTTCGCAAAGTTAGTCTTCCTAAAGTCTAAGATCCTCACCTTGGAATGGATTCTAACAGCCCTAGTCCTAATACTGAACCACATCATCTGGTGATCACTGGATACAAAATGATCTCCCACTACAACATCAGAAACACTTTCACCATTGGTAAGCACCAAGTCCAGTATGGCCCCTTCACGTGTGGGGTCTGTTACCAATTGCCTGAATAGTTCTCCCTGTAGAGAATCCAGGATCTCCTTACTTCTAGATGATACTGCAGCAGGAATGTGCCAATCAACATCTGACATATTGAAATCTCCTATCAGTAGCACTTCCCCTTTCCTAGCAATGCTGCGTATGTCTTCAATTAACTCTGTCCACCTCTTCCTCTTGTGAGGGAGGTCTGTATATCACACCAATGCAAATAGATTTCTCTTTCCCTCTTTCTAGTTTAACCCACAATGCCTCCTCTCTCCCTTTTAAGCTCTGTAATTCCAAAGCTTTAATAGTAGTTTTTACATATAGTGCCACTCCTCCTCCCCTTCTTCCTACCCTGTCCTTTCTAAATAAAGTATAGCCAGGTATAGAGTTTTCTTGTTACTTTTTACATTTACTCTACAGTTCCATAGGAAGCTTCTAATTTAGATAACATCCTTCCTGACTCTCTTCCCCTTTATTGTCCATTAATAACATTGCACCCTTGTGCACTGGAGATGATACAATCATTTGTTTAGTGCTTGCTTTCTCTATCAATCTTTGAGTTAACCCTCCTATTCACGGTATTATGCAACACCCCACCATAATTAATACTGCAATTACAGGAAGTACAGAGATAAATATAGATACTACCACCCCTTTCCACTTCCCAAACCATGACTCCAACCATCCAGTGAGAGAGGTATCCGTACCTGAATTTTCTGCCAATTCCTCTGCCAAAGTAGTTAGTCCTCGCAGGGCTTTAGTGATAGTACCATCAGGGACCGTGTTATTGGGGATGAACATACAACATTCCCCCCCCCAACATTACACATGCCCCCTTTTTCAGTCGCCATCATATCTAAAATCATTTGGTTCTCCCAGGCCATTCTGCTAGTGGCGTCCAATTCTTCTGCGATCCCCTTTATTGCATCCCGGGTGTCATTGATAAACCGCTGTTGGTTATAATATATATAATTTATCCAATCTACATTTTTGTTTATCGTGATTACCCATAACAGGGATTCGAATCCAGCTGCAATCTGGTTTCGTGCTTTATACTCATCCGGAACTCCCCGAGGGACTCCTATTGCGTCGATATATATATCCCGTCATCAAATGAGGTTCCTAAAGTGCTCCTCCTTTTCCTTTGTATTTGCCCCTTATCCTGTTCTGTGAACGCCAAGGTGAAAGGAACTGCCAAATGAATTATTGCACATGTTCCCGACCATAGGGTAGGCAATGTTGGTCTCAACATCCGCCCTCCACAGTACCAGCACAGGTCTGCTCTAGGGATTGCCAGGTTCGAGTAGTTCTCCTCTTCTCCTTCCATCGCTGTCAGGTTTAGGTTTAGAACGCAGGTGTTCACTTCCCTCGTGTAGTTCTTCCCCCACCTGATGAGACAGGCGGAGTGATTTCCAAACACTGCTGAAAATGCGGGGGAAACATTTACCCCCAAGTCTGTAGAGGGAAAGGGCAAATTCAATGACTTGCAACTTTCATTTCCCTAAGCCGTTTTTTTCCCTGATACAGAGATATGAGGCATCTTACTCCATCGGGATCTATATCCCACCTCAAGGGTAAGGGCATGACCTGTACAGTGGGCCCCCCGGAGGCACATGTGTAGCAATTGCTACGGTTGAGACTTCCTACGGTATATTTAACCCATTCCACCCAGGCGTTCACATCCCCATAATCCGTTTCCACTTCTAGAATGTCCCTCAAATCTTTAATCTCCACTATCTTGACTGCCTTAGGGTCCTTATTAGGTTCAAAGGGTATGCTGGGGAATGGTGTGAAGACCTGAATCTGATTCTTGAGGGGTATTTTTATCCTCAAGCTTCCCAGGGGATCTTGCCCACTAACATCTATTCCTAGTCCATAGGTCCCATCCAGTGAGTCATCCCTTCTAGAGAAGGTGACCACAATGGGTTTGCAACTCCCTGGGTTACATTGCCGAATGCTGTGTTTCTTTATCATTATTTTCTTTTGAACTGGGTGCCCCTTCCCCTCTGGGGAGACCCAGCCTCCATCCTTGGTGGTCCACCAATCTTGTGACCACCCGTAACAGGGCATCCCGTACACAAGTGTCTGGGCAATCTCTGGACACATATACTTACTACAAAACGTTGTGGAGAAATAGTCATATCCCCCATCACAATTTATCACTTGGCAGGCATCAAATTCTAGGCTCACTGGTCCCTCTCCCTCTGGTACGGTTACAGTAACTATGTTAGGGTACACCCTTCCTCATCATGTCTGTTTTGTATTTGTTCATCCGTCCATCCCTTTCCCCGTCCTAAATCCCATGTCATTCCCCTTAACAGAGAAAGTGATCCCCCCATCATAGCAACACCATCCACTTTTCTTTGTCCATGGTTAAAAAGGACTAATAAAAATTATAACAACTCCTCTCCTGTTCTTCTGTTTTTCCTTGTTTTCAGGCACAGAGGGTCATTAGTTCCCTGGACCTTCCATTGTTCATCTGAAGGAGCTTCGACCGGACCTTTAATTCACGTATAATAAGTCCAACCTTTTTCCGCAGTTCTTACAGCAGTCTCAGTACTCAGTAAGACCTGGAACAGGCCTTCCCAGTCTGGTTGCAATTTGGACTCCTTCCAGGATTTTATCAAGAACCACTGTCCTGGTTTGAGACCGTGAACTGCAAACTCCAATGGGGGTGTTTGTGCCAACAGTCCTTTATTCCTGAGAACAGATAAAGAAGAGGACAGCCCAAGTATATATTCTTTAAGAAACTTATCTTTGGTTTTAAACTGAGGAGGTTCCTTTAATTGTCCCATAACATTTCGTAGGGGGACAATCCTAAATCTTTCCAAGAGGCTGTTCAGATTCTTAACAATGCTAAGGGCACACACTTAGTCCAAGGTCATTTTGTTTCTAACATCAATTTGGCTAACTGCTTCTTTATAGTCTGATTCATGTGTTCCACTCTCCCTGAGGAGGGTGGATGACATGGAGTATGGAAATCCCAGAATACTCCCAGAACTTCCATTATGTTTTGCAATACCTTGGCTGTGAAGTGACTTCCCTATCATTCCATATTTTGTTATGATTTGTTACAAGATTATTTTTGCTACTCCTATTGCCATGGCAGCTACCATGGGATATGCCTCCACCCATCCCATCAAATGGTCCACTATTACCAAAAGGTACTTCCCTCTCCTAACCAGGGGCAACTTGGTGAAATCAACCTGTATACTTTAGAATGGACGAAGACCAGGCTCTCTACCTCCCTGCGGTTGTTTCCTAAGGACCTTTTTGTTTATTTTCTTATAGTTTATACACCTCTCACACACTTGCTTGGCTACTGTGTATATTCCCATACGCCCATCCATAATTTCTCTCATTGTTTATTTGTTTACCATTTGCCTGCCATCGGGTAAAACCCATTTTCCCCTCTCAGTTTCTACTGCCCCTGTATCTTCGAGTTTTCATGTTTCCCTTTCAGTAAATAAGAACATAAGATATGCCATCCTGGGTCAGACCAAGGTCCATCAAGCCCAATAACCTGTTTCCAACAGTGACCAATCTAGGTCATAAGTACCTAGCAGTCTACCCAAAAGACACAGGTTCCTCAATGCTTATATTGGGTCAAGCAATGATATCCTGGGTCCCTTTTAATAATGGTTTATGGACTTTCCTCCAGGAACTTGTCCAAACCTTTTTTTTTTAAGCCCAGCTACACTAACAGCTTTTACTGCATCCTCCGGTAACAAATTCCTGAGTTTGATTAAACATTGAGTGAAAAAAAAATATTTTCTCTTATTAGTCTTAAATAGGTTACCCTGTAGCTTCATTGCATGTCACCTAGTCTTTTTATATTCTGATGACGTAAACAATCAATCTGCGTTTACCCGTTCCACTCCATTCATTAATTTGTACACTTCTGTCATATCTCCCCTCAGCCATCTCTTTTCTAGGTTGAAGAGCCCTAACCTTTTTAGCCTCTCTTCATAGGAGTATCCTTCCATCCCCTTTATCATTTTGGTGGCTCTTCTCTGTACCTTTTCTAATAATGCTATATCCTTTTTAAGATACGGGGATTTGCTGCCTGACTCCCTATTTCTGGGGTTAAATTGTATATAGGGGTTAAGTCTTCCCTTAAGGCAGCTCCCTTAGCAGTCTCATCTGCTAATCTATTTTTCTCTGGCTTCAAAAGAATCCCCTGCTTAATGACTGTTTTCATGCACCACTGCTATTTCTTTTTGGCAGCAGCTAACTCTTGCTGAATTAATCTTTTCACTGTTTACATATAAGTTAAGGATTTGACATAACCACCCTTTGTCTGTGCCAAATTTCAGCCAGAAGACTGCAGCTAGCTTTATGCTTTCTTTTGTCTATGTAAAACAGCAATTCTTAAAACAGTTCTTTGCTTTATCCTTATTCTTAGTGTGTTCATTAATCTACCAATACCAACATCCTCCCTAATTGACTGTCTGGAGGAATGTCCCCGAGGTCTTTATTCATGGCCCCATCCTTACTCGAGTTTCCTTTAGAATTCCTAATCCCATCGAGACTTGTTTCACCAATGTGCTTTTCACTTCGTCTCGCTCCAGTCGCACTCCTCACGGATGTGTCGGAACCGCGGATTGAGACTCCACACTCACTTCGTGTCTAGGACACGTCTCATACACACAACAGTCTGTCTCAATACCCAACCACCAAGATAATACTTTACAGTCTTGTTTCTTACCTTGGTCCGTGCATGGAGTTAACCTGGTTGACGCATTTGTGCCTGCTTAATACCTGGTATGCTTCACTGTATTGACGTTTCCATCATGGTCTCAGGATTTTGCTGTCAGTACACTATTGGAGCCCCCTGTCGTTGATACACGAGGACGTTGAATTCAACGGGATGTGTCTCCCTGTCCTCAGTGGCGGTGGTCTCCTCCAGAGATGACAATCCTGGACACGAGCCCCCGATCTGTAATAAAACATAACTTTTTACACAATAACAGACTCCTCAGTGATGCAAAGGGTTAATTTAATTACATTTCTTGTAAGAAAAGGGTGAATGCTTGATTAAGCTTTCACAGTCATCCTCTGTTTCACGGTTCTTTTATAGTACACACTGTCCTCGCCCTCCTCCAGCATGTCCATAACTCATTGGTTAATATTTTTGCACCTGTGTCCAGCTACGTGGTGTTAGCCACATAGTCTCTCTTCCCAGGATGCAGACATATAGTAAAGGAAGTCAGAAAATCATGACATACTACACTGTCCTTGGCCTCCTCCAGCATGTCTATAACTCATTGGTTAATACTGTCTCACTCCACTTCTTTGTACTTGTGCACCTGTGACAGGCTATGTATTGCTAGCCACGTAATCTTTCCTTCCAGGATGCAGGCATACAACAAAGGGAATCGGAAAGTCATTACATACAAAATTATATTACAGAATGGTGAATGAATGGAATACAAGAATTATATTACATTGTTAAAATAACATATCACATTTGTTTGTCGCAACCTTTCCCAATCCCGCCCCAAACCTGCCAAGGCCCTTCAAACCTCCTCTCCCCATATTTCTGCACTTGGTCTGACAGCCCTACTGATACCCCTCACCCAATTACCTTTTCCTCACTGCCTTCCTAATCTCTGGTCAATTTCTAAGTCACCAGGCTCCCAAATATCCTTCCACATAACGCCAAGTCCCCTCTCTTCCACCCTACCCCATCCCAGAATTCTCACTTACAATCTCACCCAAGCCCTTTCTGTTTTTTCACCCAATCTTAAATTGTCCACTTAAGCCCAAGTCCCTTTTCTCCCATATCCCCATGTGCCCATCCATCTACCTCATTCTTCAATACACATTAACTCTTCCTTTCCTGCCCCTTACTGCAGCATATGATATTATATACCTCCCTCTCAACTTTACCCTGTTTATGACTTTGCTTCTTCCCCAGCCCCCACAATATCTGTCCTCCACTCCCTTCTCACTCCCCCAGCATCTTCTCTTTCACACCCTGAAACCAGCATTTGCCAGCATTAGCCTTCTTTCGGTACCAAGCCCTTCCAGCACTAAATTAGCCCCTATCCAGCACCATTCCCTCCTTGAGCATAAGCCCGTTTCCAGTCCCCCCACAGCCCCAGTATCAGCCCATTTCCAGTCGCAGGCCACCTCCCAGAATTAGCCTTCTTCCCGTCCCAGTCCTCTCCAGTCTCTCCTCCACCATCAGCCCATTCCAGTGTCCCAGCCCCCTCCTCACCCTACATTAACCCCCTAGTCCCAGCCTCCCCCCCCCCATCAGTTTTCCATGTAACCTTCTTTCCCTCGCATCACTCCAGTCATTCACCTCTCCTTCCTGCAGCCATTGTGGGAGCATTTATTCATTCCTGTGCCTGTGCTGCACTGAAGAAGCCCAGCTTGCGCCATTTTCATTAAAAGTTTTATTAAAAATGCTGCGGACCGGGCTGCTTTAGTACAGCCCAGTCGCAGGAGCATTTAAATGCTCCCGTGTCTGCACGATTAATTTCTGGGCTTAAGAAGTGTCAGAATGCTGTTCCACCCCATTCCAGCACATATTAAGGTTGATGCAACCATTCCCTCCCTTCCCCCCCATCACCACTACCACAAATCTCTCAGGCAGAGATACATTTCCAAACTACTAGAATGGACCAGTATGGCATCTCATTGCAGAGATGTTGCCAGTCTTCTGAAATGAAATGTATGTTCTTCTGTTGCTCCCAGTAATGTAAAGTATGCTTTGGTGTGAACAGCCATTATTCAGAAATTGATTGAGGCAGGTGAAATGAGAATGATATATAAAGAGTTTCTAAAAGTAAAGAAAATTGAATGTGGGAAAACGAAAAGCACATTATAACAATGTAAACAAAAAAAGATTAGAACATGTTATCCTTGAAAATTTGATGGCAGAAATCACTTTAAAAGGCAGCGTACACATGCAGAAGCAGAAATTAATGTAGTGCACTAGATTTGCAAGACCCAACATGCCTCTAACCTGCCATATTGCAGTATCTCGGAACTTCCCCACATTTGGGTCTTGTTTCAGCTTGGTGCCCCTCTGCGGCATTCCTCTACCTACATGGCTTGCTTGTCACCAGCTCCTAAGGCTTTTGCCAGTGATTGGATCCCTGGGGATGACATCACCAAGCACAGCATAAAAAAATCTACCAAGTATAACTTGATGGGCTGCTGTTGAAGGTGCAACTTGTGAATGCTTTCTTATCTCAACTATGGTTGGTCAGTGCTTTCCTATCGTAGTTTTTATTTGTTGAGATGTATTTACGTCTGTCACTTGTGGCATCTGATCAGAAAGAATATCCTATCTCTGATTACTGGAAGTGGCAGGTGTGGTCCATTTAGTAATCTGCCAAAGCCTTGATTTAGAAGGGCTATATGGTTCAAAACAATCCCATGAGCACCTCTTGGTTATGAATCCTGTGGGAGATTTCAGCTGCCTTATTCTCTTTATTGGGAAGCACATCTGACACTTGTTAGGATTCTTTCTTTGAAAGCTTCAACTATTTTTAATTACAGATAAACAGGTCTCCTTTAATGAGGGTAAATCTATGAAGCATTTTCCATGTGTAAAGCATGTTTTACATGTGGAAAATGGCTGTTATAAAATTGCATGGGTGTGTGCACGTGTTTAAAAGTAGTTGCACATCAAGACAGTGCCTGATGTTATGTAGTCTGTACATAGAAGGCTATAGTTGGGGCAGTCGTGATATCTACATGCATTTTATTAAATACACATGTACAACTATAGAGTGCATGTACACCTTCAGAACAGGCATAATTTGTGCAAGAGCATTTCTCCGGGAACAAGCAGAAAGTCAGTCCTTACATATGGGTGACACCAGCGCCAATAGATCCCTCGCGGAAGCATCTCCCAATGGCTTTCTTTGAAAGCTGGGGAGATGCCACCATGCATGTGTGGTGCCCTTCCCACCCAGGTGCCATCTTGCTCAGTCTATCTGCTTTTCCCTGGAGAAAGTTGATTTTTTTGCCTGAGTTTTTACTCTCTCTTTCAGTTGTGCACCAGGACTCTTCCCGCCACCTGAACCCTCTGCCCTGGCATTGAGTCTTGGGTCCATAATCCTTTTTTTCTTCTTGGCGCCTTTGCACCCTTTTTTGCAACTGGCAGCACCATGGGTCTTCAACCTTGCCAGGCTACCTTTTCCCCCATGGCTATCAGTGGCTTTAAGAAGTGTGATTGGTGTACAGAAATTATGTCCCTTATCGATACACATGACTGCTGCCTAGGGCCGGACCATGACCCCTTGGCCTGTGGTCTTTGTAAAAGATGTCTACCAAGACCTTAAAGAACCATCAGCAGCAGCACGATAAGCTTTTCCTAGAGTCACCAGTGCTTTCGAAGGCCAAGACCCCATCTGAAGCCTCGGACTCCCATGGTGCCCCTGCGGACACCGATCGATGCCGTGGGTCTTCAGAAAGGGGGTCTCCCTTGAGGGAAAACAAGAAGAAGAAACTCTTGAAGGCAGTGTCCCTGGATGGTTCCGGCAGGCAGGGTAAGCACCGAGTTAGGTCCTGAAGTCCACGCCGCTCATCCAAAGGCTCTGAGCGGGAGCGGCCCACCAAGGTTGCTCAGAAGGAATTGCCCGAAGATCGGTCCCAGGCACCCGAGGCCATCCTCGTTGAGGACTCCCCTTTGTGGGAACTGGCACTAGCCCTGAGTTCCTCTGTGCTTGTGCCGATGGCTGCAGAGCGTTTTGGACTGGAGACCAGAATGGTGGCCCTGGAGCGCAGCTTGTCTGCCTTCATGGACCAGCAGTGGGCATTGATGTCCAGCATGGCCAGTTCTTTCACCCAGACCACCGGGCCCTTGACATTGAGGATGTCCCCGGAGGCCAAGTCGATCCTAGAGACCATACAGCCTCGAGTCTATCCTCTGCTGAGGTCTCAATCCTGGTCCCATTCTATGGGGCTGAGGTCTTCCCTGGCTAGCACACACGGCACTGGTCGCAGGACCTCTGGCCAGGCTCGGGCCTGGAGCCTCTGGGTTGCCCTCCCCTTGAGTCTTCAACTGACTACTCAGAATGGGAGACCGAGGACGAGGAGTCCCACCCCCCCATACCTGTCGCCACTGCGATATCCCCTCAGAGCCATCCCCACCCGAGGACATGGCGTTCCTCAATTTCGTTTGGGACATGTCAAAGGCGATAGCATTCCCGACAGAATCAGAGGAGGACCCTCGGACAGAGGAACTAGAAATCCTCCAGTATGAGACCCCACCAAGGAATCGCTGGTGGAGCCCATTCTATCCATCCTGGAATGGCTAATGCTCCACATGTGGGAACACCGGCATTGATGTCCATCGTGAGCAAGCAGCTTGACTCAATGAATCAGGTCTGCCAGAGCCTGGGCTTCCAAAAGGCACTGCTGCCGCATAACTCCATGGTGGTGGAGTCTGCCATATGTCGGTTGAAGAGACAGAAGATGCACTCCTTGGTGCCCCCCAGGTAGGGAGTTCTGCACCTTGGATGCCTTCGGCAGAAAGTGCTACCAGGGCTCTATGCTCCTCGGCCGGATCCAGGCCTACCAGCTCTACATGGGCATGTATCTAAGAGACCTGGCAAAGGAACTCTTTGGGTTCTCAGCTGGTCTCTCCAAGGAACCCCTGCAGAGGGAGGAGTGGCCTAGTAGTTGGGGCAAGTTATCTGCTGGAGGGCCAGAGGTTTGAATTCTGCTAGAGGACAGCAACCTTGGGACAGAAGGACTGGGTTTCTTTTTTTTTTTTTTTTAAATCTTCTTTTTATTGAAACATTACAAAGAAAATACAAATTTCAACTTCATAAACGTTACAAAAGAAAATAACTTAGTCCACATCTAGGGGAGCGAGCACTGTCAATAAGCAAAATACAAAATAATACGATAGACATCAAGCCTAAAAAGGAAAAGAGGAAATTACATGCCCAAAAACATACAAAACTCTAATTACATTGCTTACTGGGTTTCTAATCCTACAGGAGCTCCTTGTGGCCTTGGGCAAGCTACTTAACCCTCCATTGCCTCAGGTACAAAAACATAGATTATGAGCCCTTTGGGGACAAGGAAAAAAAATATATACGGTATCTGAACGTACACCGCTTTGATTGGTAGAAAAGCAGTATATAAGACTAGTTAAGTAAACCTGACCAGAGCCATCCGTGAGTGCTCCAAGTTCATGACTCGAGCAGCTTATGACGACTTCGAGTCAGTGACTAGAGTAGCTACAGTGGGCATTGGTGCCCTGTGCCAGGTTTGGCTACAGTCTTCCGACCTCGAGCAATGGGTTCAGAACAAATTGGTCGATGTTCCATGCCAAGGGGAGAACCTTTTTGGCAAACCCATGACAGAAAAGGCCGCCGAGTTGGAGACCAAGCTCGTGTTGAGGACCAGACTCTCCAAAAAGATTGCTACCCTTCCCCGACGGAAGGGCTTGGGTAAAAGCTGAGGAATGGGACTGCTTACAGAAACTACCCACAATTTCAAGCCTCCCCAACAGGGTCAGCAGGTTAAGGGACATGGGCAAGGTGCTTGGAAGCGGGGGGAATTTATGACTCCTTGGGCATAGCCTCTCTACCCCAAGGAGGACAGCAGCCCACAGGTGGCCAACCATCACCAATTCCTGGGCACTCCAGGGGTCAGGAAGGGCTGCCTTCTCTACCTGGCACAAACACCTCCTCCTTTCTTCCCAGGAGAGTCCCCCCCCCAGGTCTCCCCTTCACCAGGACCTCCTACGGCAGGAACTCACAGACCTTCTCAAGGACAAAGCAGTGGAACCAGTACCTCAGCATCTTAGGGGCAGAGGGTTCTACTCCAGGTATTTCCTCATCCCAAAAAGAACAGGGGGCCTACGGCCCATCCTAGACTTGCGGAACTTGAACAAGTTCATGGTGAGGGAGAATTTCAAGATGCTCTCCCTTGGGACATTGCTGCCTTACCTCCAGCAGGGAGATTGGCTATGCTTCTTGGATCTGAAGAATGCGTATACCCATATCCTCATTCACCCCAGCCACAGGCAGTATCTCAGCTTCATGGTGGGGGAGGCCACTATCAGTACAGGGTACTACCCTTCGGCCTGGTGTCTGCCCCCAGGGTCTTCACCAAATGCCTGGCAGTAGTGGCTGCCTGCCATCCAGGTAGGGAAAGACGAATTTATAAAAGGAGGAACAGCTGCTGAGGTGCAGCAAGCTACGACATGCACCATCCACGTCCTACAACATCTGCAGTTCATGATAAACCATCCCAAGTCCCACCTCCTCTCGACACAATGTCTGGAGTTCATAGGGGCAAAACTGGACACTGTTCAGGCAAAGGCCTTCCTCCCCCTGGACTGGGCCGACTATCTCAGAACACTGGCTGCAGATGTGCCACACTGTCCCTTAGTGTTGGATCTGCTGTGCCTACTCTGCCACATGGCCTCCACAGTCCATGTCACCCCATATGCCCATCTGCACATGAGGGTTGCTCAGTGGTGTCTTCGAGACCAATGGACACAGGCCGCCTCCAAGACAGGGTCTCAGTGACCCACCAGTTGGCAGATTACCTGACTTGATGGCAAAATCCGCAACACCTTCAGGCAGGGATGCCCTTCCAAGTCCCCTAAGGGTCCTCACAATGGATGCCTCCCTGCTGGGATGGGAAGCCCACTGAGAGGAACTTTGCACCCAGGGCAGCTGGTCACAAGCTGAAGGCAGCCAGCAGATCAACCTTCTGTCGCTTTGGGCAATACATCTAGCCCTCCAAGCTTCTCACCACCATCTGAGGCATCAGCCGGTGCTGATCCAAACGGACAACCAAGTGGCAATGCTCTACGTGAACAATGAACAAGCAAGGGGGCACAGGGTCTTGCACCCTTTGCTGCGAAGCAGTGACATTTTGCTCCTATGCAGTTTGTTAGGGAATGCTCTTAAGGGCGGTATATCTATCAGGACAGGACATCGCCCTGGCGGACAAAATGAGCAGGGTCCTCCAACCACACGAGTGCCAGCTGGACCCCAGAGTGGCCATTTGTCTCTTCCAACTCTGGGGACTCTGTGGGTGGACCTTTTTGCCAGCCCGGACAACTACCAGTTGCCCCGTTTCTGTTCCCATCAGCCCCACCCAGGCTAGTTAGTGGTAGATGCGTTCTTCATCCTGTGGTCGGAAGACATCATGTACTCCTTCCCATCCACGCTATTGATTGTCAAGATCCTCTTCAAGGCTCTTCATGACAAAGTATCGCTGATCCTGGTGGCTCCATGGTGGCCCAGGCAGCCGTGGTTCTCAGTGCTCCTCTGATTGTAAGTGGAGGCACCGATCCCCCCTGGAGGGTACCTGGGGCTCTTGTCTCAAGAAGGGGGCTCTCTCCTGCACCCCAATCTTGGTTCCTTATCACTGACAGCATGGCTACTGAAAGGATAGCCTTAGCCCCTTTCAACCTCTTGGGAAGTGGAGGAGATCCTGCTGGTTTATCATAAGACCTCCACCAGGAGGGTGTATGCCTTCAAATGGCACAGGTTCTCAGTGTGCTGTGTGGAGCAACAGGTGAACCTGTTCTCCTGCGCAGTGCAAGCTGGTGCTGCAGTACTTTCTTCATCTCTTGCGAGCCGGGCTCAAATCAAATTCCGTCAGGGTGCACCTCAGTGCCCTGGTGGTGCACCATCACCCTGTTAAAGGCAAGCCCCTCTCAACCCTGCCTCTTGTGACCCACTTCCTGAGGGGGCTTCTGCTGTCAAAAGCCCCTGTCCGCCCTCCGGCAAAGGAGTGGGACCTCAATGTAGTGCTGGCATAGTTCACCCAACTGCCCTTCGAGCCCCTGGCTACCTGCCACCTGAGGTATCTCTCGTGGAAGGTTTTGTTCTCTGCTTGCAGGGTCAGCAATCTCCAAGCCCTGGTGGCAGAGGCACTGTATACCAGGTTCTACAAGAACAGGGTTGTACTATGCATACACTCCAAATTCCTCCGGAAGGTGGTATCTTCTTTTCACTTTAACCAGGAGGTGGTGCTACCCACCTTCTTCCTGAGGCCTCACACCAGCAGGGCAGAGACTGTCCTTCACACCGTGAACTGTAAGAGGGCCCTATCCTTCTACACGCAGTGTACCCAGGGCCACCTCAAAGCTTCTCAGCTCTTCATTTCCTATGACCCCAGTCGGCTGGGGGTGGCAGTGACCAAGCAAACCCTGTCCACCTGGGTGGCGGACTGTATCGCCCTTGCCTATGCGCAGGCTTGGCGCACGCTAGATGGCTGGGTCACGAGACACAGTGCAAGGGCCATGGCAGCCTCTGTGACAAACCTATGCTCCATCCAGATGTTGGATATCTGCCAAGCTGCCACTTGGTCTTCAGTCCATACCTTCACAGCTCATTATTGCCTGGAGAGGGAGTCCCGACAGGACAGCGCCTTTGGCCAGGCTGTGCTCTGTAATCTTTTTGGAGTATAGGCAACTCCTACCATCCAACCTTTCTATGTTCAGGCTACCGGACCGTTGGTTCCCATTGGAGACACGGGTCCTACTGCAGTCTGTATCTGTGGACTCAATTGCTGCTGCTCAAGGCTCCCCTTGAGGGCGACCATATTTTTTTCCCTACCGGCTTTTGGTAGCCTGTAGCTAGGAAGTCCCATATGTGAGGACTGACCACCTGCTTGTTCTCGGAGAAAGCACTCACTTGTAATAGGTGTTCTCTGAGGACAGAAGGAATCGGTCCTCGCAGCCCTCCCTCTTCCCCTAGAAGTTGCTTCTTTGCTTTTTTAGTTGTCTTTGAGCTACTTCAACTGATTGAACAAGATGCCACCACGCATGTGTAGTGTCTTTCCCACCCAAGGGTGCCATCTTCCAAAGGCTTTCTTTGAAAGCTGGGAAGATGCTTCCATGAGGGCAATGTTCCCTCTAATTTTCTGTAGGCTGTGCGCGCATAAAATATCAGCTGTGCGGCTTTTGACGCAAGGTTAAATTTTTTGTGCGCTACATAACGACACTTGGAGTTATATACTTTAAAATTTGACTGCACATTAGAATACAGTATGTACACCACATTGATGTTAATCAAATTAAATGAAAATAGACGATTACTAAATGAAGCGGAAAATTTCTAGTAATTACAATCACAAATGTGGTATTATTTCAGTTAATTTTTATTGAAAGCCATTGTTATTCCATGTAAATAATTTATGTATGGAAGAAGAGTTCGGTGTCCTACATGGAGTGGTGGGTTCACCCCTAAACAAAGACATGGGGAGAGGTGGCCTGCACAGAGCAACAGGTGCACCTACTCTTGCCATCTTGCTGGGCAGACTAGATGGACCATGCTGGTCTTTATCTGCCGTCACTTACTATGTTCTCAATTTTTCTCTTCGATCTTTCAAATGTACCCAGTCTAAATAAATTTTATCAAGGTCTACTGATCCGCCATCTTGAAGATGACTCTTAACATGCATCAGCATTTCCAAATGTTCTAAATGTAAGCGATTCCTTATTTTGGTTTTTAAACTGTTCATCAAGCTGAAACCACGCTCATAATCTGCACTAGAAGCCAAAAATGTTCCACCAATATCCATCAGTTTCGCTAAATCTGCAAACTGAGCATTCTGAAACGCCAAAGTCACCATATCCGGAAAACTGTTTATCAGTTTGCTTTTGATTTTTTCTGCGACTAAAAACTTGAAGTCATTGTGCTGCTGAACAACAATATGTTCTTCCATAAGAAATTGTTTGTACTTTAAACAGAGTGATCGGACGTTTTCAATTCCAAATTCATAATCACACTGTGCTATTGCTGTCAAGTCAAAAGCAGACCATTCCTCAATTTCATTTTCAGGAAATCTTTCCCCTAAATGCAGACACAGCATATTAATGAAAGTAAATGTGGAACCAGTATCCACTGAAACGTCTCCAGGTATCTTGTCGAAGATTTTTAACATTATCAGTCCATTTTACTGTGTCACCCAAGTATTGCATTCGGATTTTGTTCAGCTTACCCTGTGCAAGATGATATGCTTCCAGTGGTGTTAGCCCACGTTTCTGAAATGCCATTGTTAATGAAGCTAGTTCAGATAAAACATCATTCAAAATTTGCAGTGTTATATGGAATTGATGGCTGTTTAGCTTTTTATAACAGTACTTTGCAATGGGATCATTATCCTTCTCTTCAAAGTATTTTAATAATGGATCATAATTTCGAATAATTGCTTGAAGAGCAAAATGTCTAGATAACCACCACACTTCGTTCAGAGGTCTAAAAGCAATTGACTCGCATTCAGAAGCATCTGCTAATTCTTTAAATTGTGACCTTTTAGTAGAAGATCGACAAAAGGTTGTGTAAACAGTTCTCATGAAAGTTTCAACTTCTTTCATCAACTTTACTTCCTTCCATGATTCAGAGATCCCCAAATCTTCACGATGGGCAACACAATGCTGCTGCACTAAATGCAAAATATTTAGTTTGAGCTGTGCAGCAACACCATTTATTCTGCCTGACATGACAGAGGCACCATCCGTAGTAAACATGACCATTTTGTTAAGGTCAAGCTTGTATTTCCCATAGAATTCCCGGAGTGCACTGACTATTGATGCAGCATCGCATGCTTCCAACTGTAGCATCCCACCAAATGAAGTTTTATACAGACATGAATTTACTGGCCGATATTTGAAGTACAGTATTAAGTATTTGTTGACAGAAATGTCTGTGCTTTCATCAGTAGTTAATGTATGATACTCTGCTGATGCAACATCTGCCATGAGCTCATCTTGGACATTCATGTTTATAATTTCAAGAAATTCAAACGAATAGTTTTTGCTTCTCCAGCTTTCAGGTATGGTTATGTACTTGGACATGTGTTCATTAATTTCTTGAACAGAGAGCATGGAAATATTCATCCGAACAGCCAGCAAAACACTATCAATTAGAATTTTAATTTCTTCTGGTGTAGAACGCTTCCGTTCATTACTAATTTGCCTTTTCTCTTTTTCAGCGGTGCTCTCAAGCAACAAGTTAAATAATCCTCCTCTTAAATTTGGATTTTTAGCTCTAAGTTTCTTAACACTTTCAGTATGAGTCTTACTAGACAGATGTCGTTTCAAAAAGTCCAGTTTCCACACATCATCCCAAATTTTGCCATTCGAAAACTCTCCGATGGTTTTTGCATCTCGGCAGTATAAACAGACTACTCCGTCATCCTCTTCATAAGTGAATATTTCATGCAGTTGAACGCACGTTTTATCCCGAGATTTCGGTGTCTCCGTTTCAATAATTTCTTCAAGCCATTCAGGCTTAAAAGCTCTGGCCGTTCTCTTACAATTTGCACCTCTCATTGCTATTGGTTTCGACATTTTAAAAGTGGTGTGGTGGTCACAGCAGGTGCTTTATTATTCAAAAGAAATGCCCCAATGCATTTCATCCAAAGCCTGATGGGCTTGGAAGTTGGAACTGCAAGCAATATAACAATATTGTTATAGTGGTAACAAAGAGAAAAAGAATACATAGTAAAAAAGAAGGCACAGTATTACTTACATGGATTAACAGTTTAACACAAATCCAGAAAAGTGACTCCATTTTAAAACTATGGATATAGCCAAGATTAACACATAAAAAACATCTATAAGGTATGTACATGTATAAAAACAACATACACCAAGATTTTATGTAAAGCAACTCAAAAAAACATATGGCGTAGTGACTTACCAAAAGGTCAAAACATTAAAATGACATTAAAATAGCTGAACACTAAAAATCGACGGCCGAGGGATAACAAGCATCAATAACATGGGGGGGGGGGGGGGAAAAAGGGGGAAGGGGAAGAAAAAGAAAAGAAAAAAGAAAAAGAAACTGACATTGTATTGTAAGAGCTCTATCTGTTTAAAAGAAAAGGGGGGGGGGGGGGGAAACAAATGGGACTAAAAAGTACCACTAATAAAAAATGTGATGGATGGCATATGTAGTAAAAATAATAAATACTTTTGGCATTAAAAGATATCTCTGAAAATAAGTATAGAAGTAATGATAAGTACATTTGGCAAAAAGAAAGATGATAAAATCTACTGACCATATATTTAACCAAAGTCGCAGTCGATATCTCATACAACAGAGGCTGTATCATAGGAAGAATCACACGGAGGTGTGCTGAGAGGATTAGAAACAGATAAAAGAAGAGGAGAGAAAGAAAAAACCATTGACTGCGTTTTAAAGAAGGAAGAGAAAGTGAAATCACACAAATATACTAATAGTAAGATAGTGCTCTGCACACTATAATTCTGTACAAGCTATGAGGGGCGGGAGAAACCGTTGCAGCGATACATAAATGAAAGACGGAAAGAAACTAAATTATATCATCTATTAAAGCTACATTACTGTACAGCAAAAAAATGCTACAAGGTGAAAGTAAAACATAGGCGATCCGTCCAAAACAGAGAAGATGTGATCAGATAAAAACGTCATAAATTTAAAAACATAAATGACCAGCGAATAAGAACATAGAACATAAGATATGCCATACTGGGTCAGACCAAGGTCCATCAAGCCCAGTATCCTGTTTCCAACAGTGGCCAATCTAGGTCATACGTACCTAGCATTTTCCCCAAAAGACAAAGTTGCTTCGAGAGGGTTACCTCATGGCAAGAGTTCTGACAAAAATTGTTAAAAGTTTTTGCTTAGGGTTCTGGGACAAAGGGGTTTTGTTGTAAAGTTAAGGTACAGCAAAACCTTGAGACTCATACTAAGAATGCTGAGATGTTTGAATCCCTTAAGATCTCAGTGGACAATTTAACAACTCATACCGATCATTAGGAATTACATTCTGAAACCTTTATAAAAAGATAGCAATAACTTCAAAGCAAAGTTGGAACAGCTGGACAATCATAGCCATTTGGCTAATCTTCAATTAATTAAATTTCCCTAAATCCCCTTATGTATCAGCTAAAGAGATGTACAAGCTACAGTATATTTATCCAAGGTTCGGGGTGTTCCATCAGTCTTGTCCGCCAAGATTTCTGGCTCTTAAATGGCTAATGATCTGAATATTTCTGGGTTGTTAGAAACTTCGGATTTAGAAGTGATTATTCCTGCTATGTGTTTGACTACCTTAGTTCTTATCTCAGACCGGGAGTGGCTACACAAGATGTATTTTTTTTTTAGGAAGAGGAATCTTTATTTCAAGGGCTGTCTGGTCAGGATTTTTCCAGACCTGGCTAAAGAAACCCTGTGTCGCAGAAGGGACTCTCTTATTCTGTGTCCCTGGGTTTTGCAGCTGGGAGGTGCTTTTTTTTCAAGTACCCTTGGCAAAGGCCTTGCGAAACACCAGGGAGAATTTCTTAATATCCTTTGCAATTTATTTCCTTTTAACATGTTCGTAAGTCACTGGGATCAGAGAAAGACAGTTCTGTCCTGCGCTAGTGGAGAACCAGTTGTGTTTAGTTTCAGCTTTCCTATAAGAGCATTATGTTTTATTATTTTCTTTTCATCATGGATCCCTATATTGTTGGCTAGAGCTGGTGTTGCTAGACATTTTCTTTATGGATGTATTTCCTTCTTTACAGGATGTGTTCTGTTATTTTAGGCAATCCCTATTTCTTAGAAAAGGTGTGTTATTGCTTGTATTTTTTTAAATTGCATAAATATAAACAAAATAAGAGAAAATCACCACCCCAGAAAGTTATGTACACCCTGACAAACACTAGTAAATATTTTCACAGGAGTCACCAAAAAGAGATAATGTAAAAAACTAAAATAAAACCTCCAATGAATTGTGAATAGGTAAATCCATTTCTGCATACCTTTTAACTAACTGCTTTTCATAAACATCTAATTTTTAAAGGCTATACCTAAACAGCAGCACAACCCTTTTTTCTAAGGTACTCGATCACTGATCTATAAGCAATTAAAATCATTTACGCATAACTCAAAATCATGAAGGCAGAAAGTCTCCCAAGAACCAAAGTTTGCTTATTTTTTTCCTGTTAGTTTCCAGCACCCCACATTTATACTTTCTATGCTGGTCTTCCAAGATGACAACTCTCCCCCCTCCCCAGCCCGCCAATTGTCCTCTGACTGCTTAATTTGTACATAAAGAATGCATATTGAGAAATTATGTATTCTGTCATTTGACGCACCTCATCTCTGGTTGAAAGAAGAGAGAAAAGTGGGGGCAAGTCAAGGACATTTTCCCTCTTTCACAGGGTTCCTATGCCTGTACTCGCCAGCCCTATGGGGAAACTACCTGCATCCAGCGCAGCGGCGATGGGGTACTGCTGCTGGTGGCAGGGTGACGGTGTGGGAGGCGGCTGCGGTGGGGCTGGGCGCAGTACAGACATGCAGGCAGCCCGCGAGCGGGAGAGATAGAGAAGGATGACGAAGGACCCCAAATCGAGGAGCTGCCGCTGCTTGCTCTTCCTTGCCCAGGCCCGCCGCCTCCTCTTCCTCCTGTACACTAGTTGTGTAGGCTCTCGCGATGCCTCATGGGGACTCACAGTCAAATTACTACAGATATGCAAAAAGCATAGATATGCACTCACCTGCTCCGCTGCCGATAGCCCGTCCCCAGGCAGCAGTCCCGGAGCACCGGTCTCCTCCTCTTCACTGGTGCGGTGTGTTGCTCTCGCATCCAAGGCAGCACATGGCACTGAAGGCTGGCTGAGGGAGGGATCAAAGGAGGTGCGTGGCTGGCAGGCAGGCACAAGAGCAGAAAGAGGCTGGCTTGCTGGCTGCCCCTCCCTTTTATTTCCCTCTAGCCTGTCATGATTCGTCAATCATCGGTCACATGTGAGAGGAGTGAGGGCAGGGGACTCAGTGCAGACAGAGGAGAGATTCGGAAGTGACGGAAATTACAGAATGGCAGTAGATCGGTGGTGCAGCCGTGGCCTTAAAAAACCCAAGGTTTGAAAACCCATGAAATCAGTAATTTTTGTGCGCTCCTTTAAAAGTTGTGTGCGCTCGCTCGGCGAGGTGTGTGCGTGCGCGCACACGCGCACAGCTTAGAGGGAACAGTGCATGAGGGCTCCATTGGTGCTGACTTCACCCATATGTGAGGACTGATTCCTACTGTCCCCGGAGAACACCTTTATGCGATATTAGGGATGGTTCTGAGAGCCTATCTTATGAAGCCTACCTTTTATATAATAAAATCGAAACATATATAAATTAGTGAGTCGTATCCCCTCCTGTTAAATGTATACCTCCTATTGTGTTGTGACCACTTTGATTGAAGGATAAGGTGGTATACAAAACTGTCTAAATATAGAAAAATGTTAAAAAAATAAATAAAAAAATAAATATATTATAAATGCTTATCCTGTGCCAGATGCTCCGGGTGTTGTAACTCTTATTGAAAGGAGCAGAGAACAGCTTATCACGTTGGTGCAATGTTCACTTATTCTGCTGTTCCTCCACCATTTTTAAAAGGGAAATCTTCTCCCTTTGACATCAGCACATTTGGAGGTATAAAACTGTCTGCCCAAAACACCCATGCTAACAATGATGCGCTGTAGATGCCCATATCCTACCCTTAACCTGTCCAGTTCGCACCCTGTCATGTGTTCAACGGTTAGTGCATGAGTTTTAGTGTGGTGCTCCATGTTAACTTAGCACAATACGCTGAGCATACAGCTAATGGTTAGCACACATTAATAAACATGCCCCTAAGTCTGTTTTATTTACTAATGAATTACTGTGATTTGTTTGGTTTTTATCTTTTATTTTTGTATGTATCTTTGCCTTGTTTTTTTGCATATTTTCATTATAGTATCTCTATTTTATTTTTTTTCTATTTATTTTACCTCTCTTTGAGAGATGGGATATAAATTTCAGTAAAATGAAAATAAATATTCAGAATTCTTCACAACTATAGTGGTTTTATGCTCTGCCTACAATTTTTTGTGTGTTTTAATAGGCATCTTGTGGCCCTTTTTAATTTGAGCATCAACCATTCCCACCTCAGCAATACTGTATGCATACCACAAAGGACTATGACTGCTGTTTCTGTTCATCTTAGTTTCTGATGGTGTGATTAAGGGAGACTACAGCTTGTAACTGTACTTAGTTAAGTTAGTAGGCGTTTTCGGATGAATATTCAGCCACAGCAGTAAGCATTTATCTCCAGGAACAAGCAGGAATGAGTCTTCACATATGGGTACGTCGGTACCGACGGAGCCTGCGCGGGAACACTCCCCAGCGTCCAATCAGAAAGCTTTTGGGAGCATCCCTCAGCGCCTGCGTGCTGCCTTCCCGCCTTTCCAACTGTCTCTCCTCAGTTTTCGTTTTTCCGCGGAGCCGGCAGGACGTCCTCCTGTCACCGCAGAAAATTCTTCTTTAATTTTTTTGTTTTCTTGTGGCCGCGGCTGTTTCCCCGACTCCACTGGTACCGCCGGTGTTTCATTTTTCTTTTTTTTGAAATTCAGGGAATATTTTCCCTCAGTTTTTTGTCTTAAATCTTTTTAGGCCTTCTAGGCCTGTCCATGTCCCTCATGGAACCGCCAGCCTCTTTCTCTAAGAAATGTTTAAGCTGTGGCGGTACAGCTTTATTTTTAGACTCCAAAAACTGGTGTCTAACCTGTTTGGGTCCTGACTGTTTTCCTCCGGAGCCCTCGGGCCACAGTATTGTGAGAAGAGATTTTCAACATAGTTTCCCTCGATACCAGGTTCCCTTCCAGTGTCAGGGCACCGACCGTTTCTTCTTCTACACAGGATCAGGTAACCCTCAAACAGTCTGTTAAGACTAGCCAACCCTCGAGTGGTAGGTCTCATGCACAGCATGAAGACGGCTCCGGCCTTGCCCTCGAGGGTCCATTGGCTTCAGAACCCCGGCGGGAGTCTTCGGCCTCTAAAGCCTTTAAGGGGTTTCAGGTTGTTCCTGGGGCTCACCCCTCACAGAACATACCTGAGCCATGCTCGGTGGTGGCATCCACTTCGAGCGGTACCGATACCCCGGCATCGGCACTGGTGTTGGACATTACACTCCTCGCCAGGGATCGTCATCTGGCTTTCTCGGTACCTTCGGGACCGGTGGATACGCTCCAGATTGACTTTCCAGTATCGGCATCAACGCCGATACTACCACCGACGTCGGTACCCTCTAGACATGCATCGATAGACTCGCTTCCTTCGATGCCGAGTCTGGAATCGATCTCTAGTCTGGAAGACTGGGTACCGACACGTCTCGGTACCGATAATTACCGGTACCGGACGCTCGGTACCGAGGGTGATTACCAGAGGCGTTCGGTTACCTCAGTACCGATTGAGCTGCCACCGATGACTGCTCCGATGTCGGTGTCGCCTTCGATTCCGACAGTGCTGCCGGTATCGGTATCGGTACCGGTATCCGCAGTAGCATCGGGGCCAGCTCCTTCCATGCTTCTTTCACCAGGGTCGCTCCTTTCTATACCAAGTTTGGAGTCGATACCTGGCATGGACGATGCAGTACTGACTGTCATAGGTCCTGACCTCCAGTACCAGCATCCATCCCTTAAGGATCCTTTTTTGCACTGTGCAGGATCTTATATTCCTATATACTCAAGTAGATCCTCCGGTGCCCAGGCTAGTTCTTCAAGTCTAGCCTGTCCAGAGACGGTTCTCTTTGGAGATCCTTTTTTTCAGAATTTCCTCCTGGATATGGCAAGATCTCTGGCTATTCCTATCCCTGGCCATGTTCCTACACAAGGCTCTGTTTCTACTGAAGTAAAGGAAAACATAATGCTTCCTTTACATCATTCCTTGCAGGATCTTCTTCTAAGAATGTGGGAAGCACCTTTAAAGGTACCCTCACCTTCTAAAGCAACTGATCTTCTGTATCAGGTGCCCCCCTCTCCAGGGTTTCAAAAGACTCAACTTCCCCATCATTCCGTGGTAGTGGAATCAGCAATGAGGAAGGTGAAAAGTAAGAAGAAACACTCTTCTTACCCACCAGGTCGTGAGTCTAGGACACTAGATGCCTTTGGACGTCAAACCTTCCAGACATCCATATATATATATTTTTTATGAGTCTATCTCTTCAGGAGGTCACAAAGAAATTATATCTTTTGACTCCTTTCCTTTCAGAGCCCAAGACTGCAGACTATGCCTTACTACTTAGTCATATTCAAAGTATCTCTTGGTTTCTTACTCGTGCTTCCCTAGACTCTTTTGAGTCTGTTAGCAGAACCTCTGCTATAGCCATAGGGGCACGACGTAGAGCCTGGCTCCAAGCTTCAGACTTAAACAAATGGGCACAACAAAGACTGGGTAATACTCCTTGTACTGGAGAAAATCTCTTCAATAAGGAGTCTTTAAATCAGGTTGCTCAGTGGTCCACTGACTTCCCTGTTTCTGAAGGCTATCCTAAGCCTTCTCCTTCCCCAGTAGGTAGGAAATGCCCTACCAAACCTTCTTTCCCTAGAAGGAGAAGGTTTTACTCTTCTCCTGCCCATCATACAGATGTTCCCAAGCAGAGGAAACATCGCCCTGGTCTGAAGAATCCAAACTCTCGCCAGACTAAACAAACCCAGCAAACATAGGGTTCTGATTAATCTGTTTTCTGCCTCTTGGAGTTTACAACCTACAGTTGACTTCTTCTCAGCAGAAGTTTTTCACTGTTTTTCATTCAAAACTCTACACATGGATTCCTTTCCTCAGGACATCCAGTTGCTCCTAGGTATGCTGAGCTGTCAGGATATTCATGTCTATGGGTCACAGGTTTCTCCTCTTCCTGCCAAGAAGAGAGGTTTAACAACTATCCCATGATAGTTTTCTGTACCAACATGAATTTTTTCCTTTCACAGACTTACCATATCGTAAGTCACCCTTCAGCTCCTGTTTCTCTACCCTTTTATCCAGGGTTTCCCCTGTAAGAGTGGTACCATACTACTGGAGGGCTTCTTTAGCCTTTCTAGTCTTTCTTTCCATTACAGTGTGGAGTTTTTTCTCTTGAGTAAACTCCCTCCTTTTGCCTGGGCAGCTCATCAGACAGGGACAGGAATTTCTTCTCTTGTTCTGTCTGTTCTTTCTGTTTTACACAGAAGGATTCTCTCTGCTGTCTTATTCAGCAGCTGCCCATGCAGTAGTTCCAGTAATTGGACTACTGGTACTTTTCCACAAGTTTCCAGTCTTGTCCTCCACTACTTTCTGTCTGGCCTTCGTAGTGATTCCATACATCTTTCTTGGATACCGTAATCCTTATCATTTCAGGCTTATCACACTATCTTCTATTCTTGCCATATCCAATTCCTTTGGGTTTGGCAGCATAGTTGACGTGGCTGCTGGTTTTTTCCAACGGCCAGTTCTATCTCCCAATTCTCCTGCATAATGCTCTCTGCAATCCTACAGAGAAGCTTTCCACTATGGGCCCTTGCTAGAGAGCATGGGTTTTTTTCTCTAATGACTATCCTATATGGTTGAAAAAGGCTTCCTCAGTCATTCCCCATGACTGTGAGGGTTCTTCACACCCTACTATCTCCTTTTAAAATAAAGGACATAAGCCTTCTCTACGTGAAAGTCTAAAGAGTTGTCCAATTCCTACAGGGAATATGCTCTTTTTTCCTTGCAGCTTGTCCTCATGGTATCCTAATCCTTCATGGACAGCACATATTTAACTAAAAAACGCATGATACCCCTTTTTTGTCCCTCAAGTGGGTCAACCTGGTATCTCATCCTATGCGTTTTTCTGTCCATTTACCATGCTAGAGTTCTACAGGACTCAGGACTTGCTGTTTACAGACTGATATTATCCTCTGTTTTTTCACGCAACCATCCTGGTTATTTCACTGGATAGCATTCCTGCACCATCATAACCAGGGGGAATAGATTCTCTATATATCTTCTCAAGTAGGTTCCACCTTCTTGTTGGATGAATCTTTCCTCTTCACATCTTCCATGTGAATATTCTTATAGGCATATCTCTGTCTGCTTAATTGCAGACATTTATCTTTAGACTTTTATATATTCATATATGTATATATATCTATATACATCTCTATAGATACATATGTCCGTCAGCTGCGTGTGCATATGTTATGCCCCTCTAGATCTCACTATAGACATATAGATAGATGGATGGATGGATGCTTCGTTACAGGTAGATATGTATTTACATACTTATCTCTGTCTATGCTCATAAAGGTTTTCCTTCCTATATGTTCCAGACAGTGGGCTTTGCACATGTTCATACTGTTCCACAGTATGTTTGGGGTATTATGCACACAACCACTGCTGTGGTTCTGACAGCTCCTACCATAACCCTAGGTTTAGGTATCCCTGAAGCTCCATGCTCCAATATCTTCCTACCTCTCACCAGTTAGGAAAGACATGGTGGATCTTCAGTAGATCTGAGGTTTCAACTCCTCAGACATCTGTCCTTTCTTTGGGAATACGAGGTTTTTCCCATACCCCTTCTTCCCTCAAGGACTAGGCCAGTTGTACAAATCGGTCAGTCTTCCTCTTTTGCTCCTAACTGTGAATAACTCTGTAGCCAAAAGAGTTTTCAGCTTTTTCCATAAAGCTTCCCACTAAAGACCTACCGTTTTTGTACTACCCCAGTTGAATCCTGGGGTCACCTGTCACTTCCAGATTTTGACCTTCACCTTCACTTCAGTGAGGTCACCTTGATGATTCCTCTACTGGATCCTCAGTAGACTCCATCAGCCTCTCTACTTCCTGCAATCTAGTAGGTGAGGTTTATATTGCAATTGTTTATTTCAATATATTTCATGATAATTATCATACACACAAGGACTCCTTGCCTGTGGTCCTATCTTACGTTAGCTGTTTTCTACAGCTCCTCTCTTTTTCAACTCCTACCCTCCATCCTCAGGATGCCTGGCCATGTCTCAATCCCCAACATGCTAGGGCTCCAGGCATCTTAGCTTGGGAGTCCCCATATGTGAAGACTCATTCCTGCTTGTTCCTGGAGATAGCACAGTTACTTACCTGTAACAGGTGATCTCTGGGAACAGCAGGAATAAGTCTTCACAACCCACCCACCTCCCCTAGGAGTTGTATCTCTCTATCTTTCCTTTCCTCTCTCTCTCTCCTTGTCTCAGCTATAAAACTCAACTGAGGAGAGACAATTGGAAAGGCGGGAAGGCAGCACGTAGGCGCTGAGGGATGCTCCCAAAAGCTTTCTGATTGGACGCTGGGGAGCGTTCCCGCGCAGGCTCCGTCGGTACCGACGTACCCATATGTGAAGACTTATTCCTGCTGTTCCCAGAGATCACCTGTTACAGGTAAGTAACTGTGCTTTACAGCAGCTGGCTGCCATAGCTGAAACTGAAACCCTATTCGGTGCCGGAGATTTTCTGCTGAATATCCACTTAACAGCGTTATTCAGTGTCTAACTGGATAACTAATGCACCATAAGTTAGGACAGCCATTGACCTATCCTAATTTTATGTGGGGATTAATCCATTTAGCGGACTAATGTTAACTGGATTAGTGCTGGGACTGCCCTCACCCTGCCCACAGACCTCCCTGGCACTGCGGACAGTGCCATGGTGGTCAGAAAGGATAATCAGTAGTACTATCTGGTTAGTGCCACTGAATATCCCTGTCATCGGGTTTATCTGGTTAGTAAGTCCCCTTTTGTATTCCCTTCATATAAAGTGTTTAAAATAAAGCTGAACTAATTTATAAACGGGTCATTTTAAACAGGAGAACAAAGACTATACTTCACTTGGCAATGAGAGCAAACAAAATAATTCAAATACCTATTTTTTTATTTGTATTTAGCCTCCATTAGAGATGTTAATATTTACAGAGTTTGTAAGGTTCTTCTGCTTAGCCAATCTCCTAACCAAAGGGCATGTTTACTCAAGCGCTGAAGCTGGCAGCAGAGTTTAGCACAGGGCTAACACGAATTTTGACTGCTTGTTAGCTGGGAGCACATGACCAAAAGGTGACTGTGCTAAAAATACCATGCTACCTGAGCAGCAGGCGTTAAATGGACAAGAATTTGGCAGCTGAGCTTTAATGCAAAGAAATTCAGGGTCATGCATTTGGTCTGCAAAAATGCAAAGGAGCAGTATATTATAGGATGACAGGATCACCTAAACAGGTAGAGAAGGGAACAGCGAAAGCCAGAAGAATGCTGGGTGTATAGGGAGAGGAATGGCCAGGAGGAAGAAAGAGGTGATTGTGCCTCTGTATAAGTCTTTGAGGCCTAATTTAGAGTATTGTGTGCAATTGGAGACCATACCTTCAAAAGGATATAAACAGGATGGAGTCTGTGCAGAAGATGACTACCAAAATGGTCAGCAAGCCTCATCATATGGCATACGAGGACAGACAAAGATCTCAATATGTATACTTCAGAAAAAGAAGGGAGAGCGGAGATATGATAGAGACGTTTAAATACCTCTGTGGCATAACTGCACAGGAGAAAATAGACTCGAATAATTTGCAGAAATATTTCTTTATGGAAGGCATGGTAGATGTGTGGCATAGTCACTCAGTGAAGATAGTGAAGGCAAGGACACTATCTGAATTCAAGAAAGCATGGGACAAACACCAACGATCTCCAAAGGAGAACAAAGACTGTAGAGCTTAGTAGTTGGTATGGGAGGGCAGACTGGATAGACCGTATGGTCTTTATCTTTCATTATTTTTCTGTGTTAAGGTGGGGATGGGGAGGAGAGTGGGCAGTAAAGCTATTTGCATCTGGCTTGGCTATACTAGTTGTATATTAGTGGCACAAACATGCTAGAGAGTGCAACTGCCGCCAGTCTCAGACCAGTGATAGTTACATCTGCCTAGCTAGTGTGCTGTAAACACGTAGTTTGGATGTGAATCATATCAAGTATGAAGGGCTGAAAATGGGATAGAACTTAAAAAACAAACAAAAATAAAAGGGCAGATAGGCAATGCTAGCAGAATACTGCCTAGGTCACTTGTATAGAGAAGCTACATGGAGCAGCTGCCATGGCAGTGGACCCCACTAAACCAGGTCCGGCAGGTCAGGGTGACCCTGCTGGGACAATGGGCAAATATCTACATAAACATCAATGACTGCCTTGACTGACTGCTGTTCATGTCTGCATATGCACTTGGTAGATGTCAAAGGGCTGTTGGTGTTATGTGCTGTGGGGGTGTCAACAGATAGGGCCTTTGCTCTGTGTTCAGCCAGTAATGGCCTCATAGCCAGGATTGGAACCAGCAGAATACAGCCGGAGGTGGGTCATGCAAATAAGATGTTGAAATGACTGGCAAAATGACAGTGTTGTGCCAGTAAGTGCTGTCAGACCCCCAACATCTCTACATGGGCGGCCATATAGCAATTCATATGTGCACATGGAGTACTATGCTGGTGTCATGGGCCCTGTTCCTGCGGGCAGATGTCCTCTCATGGTCAGAGTGAGGGGCTATGTCTGGCTTAGTGGCTCTGAGAACAGACATAATATCTCTGCCACTGAACATGGGCTTGCTTCGTTGGTGCTCACTGATCAGTGTCCCCAGCCCCATCTGCCTAGGGGATGAGGTATTACACTGACCTGGGGAGCTCTGCTGGGCTCCCAGGGTGCTTGGTCTGTGGTTTGATATTGGCTGTCCCAGAGCACTTCTCATTGGAGGGGGGGGGGGGAAGTATGGGTGCCCTATATGGACTACCGCCACACTCCCTGGCAGATGTCAGGCTACGGAGTTGGTATCCTATCTGGTGGATGAGGGAGTTGCATCTGGACACTAAGGCTCCCATGTGGTGGTGATGCTTCCTGGCACGGTGCTCTGACCATTTGTGCCATCCCCCCCCCCCCCGGTCTCTTCCAAATATCTGTGTGATGACTGTGTTTGAGCTATATATGAGCATTCTCTAGCCCTCCCCCCTCTACTTTCATCTGGGGGGCAGGGTCAGCCCAAGAGTTTCTGCCACTCTAGGCAGAAACCTCGTCCTTGCCATTCCTCCCCCAGCTGCGCCAATTCTGTCTCTGGAACGGGTAGGCGGGCAGCGGTTGGTTTTTGCCGCCACTTTTGGTAATACTGCCGCTGCCCACCTCCTCCCATGAAATTGAATCGGTGTCAGCTGACACACCCACCCAGGCTGGCAACCCTAGGTGGCCGCCTAGCTTACCTAGTGGACAGACTTGCCCTGCCTGTGGGACACACTCCTCAATGGCCAGAGTGCTACCCCAGCTATGTAAGAGATGGGGCTCCCCACATCAGAGGCCATGCAACATAGTAACAGTGTATGATGGTAGATAAAGACCAATATCATCCATCTAGTCTGCCCAGTAAGGTACTGTGTTCACTGCAGCCTACGTGAACAGGCACCCTGGATGATTCAGAATGACACGGGAGCAGACACTTGTTCCATATGATGGACAATACATACCCTCTCTGAACCCAGACAGGGCTCCCTGCTCCCTCAAATGCCATGTCTGCACCATATCTCATTCTGTTAGGGCCACAGAATGGTCTGTCTGCATATGTTTGCTCTTCTGATTTGCATTCTTCGCATCCTTATACTTTGTTAAATTCCTCTGAGCTGTGTAGCCGGATGTGCTTATTCCTAGTAATCCCTCTCTATATAGCACTGCCTATTTCCTACTGTTCTGTTAGTGGGGTGTGGGCCCATGTATTACTGTCTGCTGTGCTTTTGTAGACAACAGGCATCCTAATAATGCATTCATAGCTTATAATTGCAGGACGTGCTTTGCAAGTGCAGTTGCTGTGTGCATGTGCTCTGGCCACGTATTCACCTCCACCACCGTGGTAGTGATGCGTCCAGTGTGGCATTACTGCAATAATGATGTGACTAGCATGGTACTACCTGTCTACCACAACTGTGTCCCCTGCTTCCACCATGGCTGCTATGCTGCCACCATGTCATATTCACTCGCTAACCACACCTTTGCCTCACACTATTCGTGGCATGTTAGTAAACATTCCCCAAAGTATCTTAATTTATTTATTATTTATTATAATTTTTTATATACCGCACTATTCGGCATCAGCGCGGTTTACATTATAACACAACGACCATAACAACAAGCTGTTAGGTTTTACATCGAACAGGGGTACAAACATGGATAACAGGGGTCAACTATATACAACTATATGCATACATGAAATAATTATATGGCAATAAGTAACGATATCATAATAGGAGTAAGGGTTATTTCCTAACTGTGGCAATTCTTCAGAGGGGATGTCTAGGTGGCATTGGTGGTTGGGTAGCATTGGAGGAAAAGATGGAATTTGAGTGCCTTCCTGAACTGCGCTAGGTCGGTGATAGCCCTAATGTCAGGGGGTAGGGCATTCCAGCATTTAGGTACATAGAAACTGAACGCCCTGTTTGTGGTTGATATGTTGCACTTCGACGATGCCTTGGGTGTTACTAGAAGGTTTATGGCTATTGCTCTTCTGGCTCTGTTGGGGGGCACTATGTGAACAAGGTCTGTGAGAGAGGCGGAGGAAATACCCTTGATCGCCTTGAAAGCAAGGAGTAGGGTTTTAAAGATGATCCTCCCATGGATAGGTAACCAGTGAAGTTGTTTGAGAATGGGAGTCACGTGGTCACTTCTGGCGGCTCCATGTAGGACCCTTGCTGCAGCATTCATGGCCAGCTGTAATGGGGCCAATGTGGATTGAGGGAGCCCTTGAAAGATGGCGTTTGCAAAGTCGAAGTGAGGCAGAATTAGCGCTTGGTATATG
Organism: Ichthyophis bannanicus; assembly: GCA_033557465.1. Lineage (NCBI taxonomy): Eukaryota > Metazoa > Chordata > Amphibia > Gymnophiona > Ichthyophiidae > Ichthyophis > Ichthyophis bannanicus. The sequence goes on from CM066032.1 coordinate 593,383,076, forward strand.
GTCCGGAAGTCATCTTGGTCCAGCAGGGAGCGCAGATGTCTGAGTGTGCGGATTTTAAAATATACAGCTTTGACAATGTTGCTTATGTGTTGTTTCATATCTAGACGTTGGTCCAACGTAACTCCAAGGTACCTTATTGTTTCTTTGGTTAGTAGGTCAGCTTCCTTGACACTGACATGGGATGGAGGAGTAAAGTTGGGGTCTCTGGAGATGAAAAGAACCTCCGTCTTTTTATGTTGAATGCGTAGATTCTGTGATTGAAGCCACGCTGAGACAGCATTGAAGCAGTCTATTAGTGGAGCTAGGTCCATTTTGGCTGTGGAGAACGGCATGTATAAAAGAATGTCATCTGCATATATCATCAAAAAAGTGATACGTCCAAAAAGTAACTTATGTAAGAAATAGCTTTATTAGGTTTTCTCTTAATTCTAAAATTTCATCAACGTGTGTTGAAACCACAGTGTATCCCAGGTTTTTCTTCAAAGGAACATATCATTCAATATTTAATGTGCAACTCTTTCTAATCTTCAGAGTGATTCCCAGGTAAACTGTAGTATACTAAAAAGTGTTAATTTATAACTTTAATCTCCAGGGTCTCGGGTCTCGACGCTCAACTCTGGCGCCTCTATGGCGTTTCAAAACATTTTTTCTTCAGGAGACCTTTATCCTACAAATTAATTATAGAACAATATTTAAACTGTGACTCTCATAAATACACACTAAAATCACCTACATTATCTGTCTAAAAATATCCACTACTTACATTCTAAGATGCTGCCCACGTTTATCCTCCTTCTTTCAACTTTGGAGGAACGCCGCGCATGTGTGATGGTAATCCTCTCTCTACTTTTAAACCCCTGAATATCCCGGAAGGGCTTCAACGGAGAAATTGGTCCCACCTGATTCCATTGATTTTTAAAGTGCAAGGATTGCTAACAACTACTAACATTCAGTTCTAGGTTAATACTTAATATACCCCATTACAGGAATATTTTCATTGAAACATTAGTAGTGTTTTCGCATTCCATGTTACCTTGTCCCAAACAATGTTTTAAACTTATTTAGAAACAAGTTGACCACTCTATTGATACATTTAAACCCTTCGGAATAACTGTCTGTAATTTATGTATCCACCATTGCTCTCGTAATAGCAGGGTTTCATCCAATGTCCTACCTAGCCTTGATGTTTGTATTTGTTCTATCACAAAACTGAGAAAGTTGATCAAAAGTGTGCCCTAAGGAGAGGCAGTGTGCAACAATCGGGGCTTCTAGCCGGCGGCATTTTAGTCTACTCCTATGCTCTCGCAACCTAACTCTCAGGGATCGGATCGTTTTACCGATGTAATATAGCCCACATGGGCATATAATAGCATAAATCACCGCTGTAGTATCACATGCGGTCCTTGTTTTAAGATGGAACATTATACCCCGATATTCAGGGGTTTAAAAGTAGAGAGAGGATTACCATCACACATGCGCGGCGTTCCTCCAAAGTTGAAAGAAGGAGGATAAACGTGGGCAGCATCTTAGAATGTAAGTAGTGGATATTTTTAGACAGATAATGTAGGTGATTTTAGTGTGTATTTATGAGAGTCACAGTTTAAATATTGTTCTCTAATTAATTTGTAGGATAAAGGTCTCCTGAAGAAAAAATGTTTTGAAACGCCATAGAGGCGCCAGAGTTGAGCGTCGAGACCCGAGACCCTGGAGATTAAAGTTATAAATTAACACTTTTTAGTATACTACAGTTTACCTGGGAATCACTCTGAAGATTAGAAAGAGTTGCACATTAAATATTGAATGATATGTTCCTTTGAAGAAAAACCTGGGATGCACTGTGGTTTCAACACACGTTGATGAAATTTTAGAATTAAGAGAAAACCTAATAAAGCTATTTCTTACATAAGTTACTTTTTGGACGTATCACTTTTTTGAAGATTTATTAACGTTCAAGAAAACGGACCGTACGTTGAAATAATAGTCAATCTGCATATATCAAACAGCTCACGTTAAATGATCTTATGATGTTGCAGATGGGCTGCATGTAAATATTGAATAGAAGGGAGGACAACGAGGATCCTTGAGGTACGCCTTGTTTTTGATGGAAGTGTTTTGATTCCTCTGATCCAGACTTCACGTATTGCCATCTTTCTTCCAGATAGGATTCACACCATCCTAGCGCAGTGTTGCAGATGCCCTTCTCTTTCAGCCTTCCAAGGAGAATTTCGTGACTCACCGAATCAAACGCAGCAGCGATGTCTAAAAAGATGAGCACAAAACCTTGGTGGATGTTGTCTATGCCTGTGATAATAACGTTGAATAGGCTAGTAAGAAGGGTCTCGACTCCATGATATTCTCTAAAACCATGTTGGCAGTGATCTAGGGGAGCCGCGGAGTCTATGTGATTTTGAATTTGCCGTTGTACTTCCTTTTCGGTTATCTTGGCTAGGAGGGGAATGCTGGCTATTGGCCTATAAGAATCGACCTTTTGCGGGTCAAGCTTGGGGTTTTTTAATAGTGGCCTAATGGATGTCTGCTTGAGTGTTGTGGGGAAGTATCCTGTTGTGAAGGAGAGGTTCATTAGGTTTGCGATGAAAGGGCTAAACACATCACGTAATTCCTTGATCCAGAAGGCTGGACATGGGTCAGTCTGTGCTGTGGAGGTGTTGAGGGATGCTATGGTATCTTCTATGCATTTAGTGGAAGGTGTAGAAAACTTGTCAAGTGGGGTTAGGCCCATTGGTTCCTGAAACTGTATTGTTGACTCCTTTTCGGTTTGAATGATCTTGGATTGCAGGTAGTCAGCGTATTCTTGTGGGTGGATCACACTGTGAGGATCGGGAGATGGTTCCTTCGAGAGGGATTTGACCAGGTTGAAGAGGTCACGTGGTTTATTCAATGATCTCTTTAGGGTGTCGGAGTGATATTGTTTCATTTTGGATGTGATTGCTTCACGATGAATTGAGAGGTGAGATTGGTAGGTGGTCTGATCTTCGATAGAGAGCGATCGGCGCCATCGGCGCTCAAGTTTACGTAGTTGCGTAAGAGAGGATCGTAGCTCAGGAGAGAACCACGGGGCAGAGCTTCTCTTCATCCTTGCTGTGGTGTTGGAGTCTGGGCGTTGTGCGATGGCATTTAAGTTGGAGTTCCATGATGAGATCAGTTCTTCAAGGTCAGGCGTAGTTTTGTTGAGGAGGGATTGTGTCTCCGATATAATGTGTTCCCTGTTAAAAGGGCGAAAGCTTCTTGTAAATGCTTGTGATGTGCTGTTCTGGTTTTTGCTTCTGTGCAGCTGCTCATTGTTGGTAGGTATCTGGATAATAATCAATTTGTGGTCTGACCACGGTACGTCAGTTACTGAAGTTTGTAGATTATGGTTTTGCTCGATGATTGGCTGAGGAGCAAATACCATGTCAAGAACATTCCCCTTTATATGTGTGGGTTCATTGATGATTTGCTTGAGTGCTAGTTCTTCCATGGCACCAAGGAAGGCATTTGCGTGGTTTTGGGGTAATGAAGGGAGATTGAAATCACCCATTATCCAATTGGGTTTATTGGGACTGAGGGTATTGGCAGCAAGGTCAAGAATAGTTGGGAGGTCATCTGGACAAGCCGAGGGTGTTCTGTATAACAGGTTGAGAGAGCAATGCTGGTTTGCAATAGAGAGGATGTCTAGACTGGTTGTGCTGGAGGAGTCTGATATATGGAAGTCAAGGTCTGTTTTGGTGATTATTAGCACCCCACCTCCTTTTTTGTTTTCTCTATGTCTTGTGTGTATGGAGAAATTGGGGGGTAGGAGTTGGTTGAGGATAACGTTGTCCTCCGATGATAACCAGGTTTCAGTAATCATAAGTATTTCTAGGTTGTAGAGTGAGATTGTGTCTAGTACAACAGGCCATTTTTTGCGAATAGAGCGTGCGTTAATGATGGCACATTTCAGTGGTCGGCAGCTCAGAGGTTTTTGCTGAATGGGTGTTTTAGATAACTGGAGTGCTACATGGATAAGGTGGGAGCGGCGCGTGTGGGCGTCACTTCTTGGGTGGGAGTATGGGGGATCAGACCATCTTTTTCCGTGGCTATTCAGGATAGGGATATTGCTGTGGGACGTGTAGAGGGCCTGGGTGGTTCCAAGCCAGTGAGTGAGGAGGTAAATGCTAAAGAGGGAGGCGAAATGGATGGCCATTTTGTGAGTAGCAAGTAACAGTGAGGCACAATGTGACAATACTAGAATCAATGAGGCACAGTATAATAGTGGAACACAATATAGTAATGAGATATAGTGGGGAGGAGGAGATATTATGCAAAATTATCGATTAAGATGGAGCAGTAGGGAGGTCTGTAGAGGACTCGGCCTCAGGGTAAATATGACATATCTATGAAATCAAATATATTCCAATCATGTCAGGGAGATACATAATGATATGCTGCAGTACTAGGATGATGCATTAACAAGATCGGATACTAGCAGCAATGAGATATCAGTGATGGGATTGGATTCTATTAGGTTACAATGTATCTTGAAAGATAAAACAGTTACACATTAACAAAGGACTATGTCAATTAGTACCTTTCTCGTGTGAGCTCAGAGGATTATAACATACTGATTCTAGTAGCTTTTTACTTTGAAGACGTTTGTGGGATCCGTTTTCATTCGGGATCTTTTCAGATGGTTTCTTTGTCTCTCTCCTTCTTTTACTCTTTCCTACTTCGGGGAGTTGGGGGAGTACTTGAGGCAGTGAGAGAGCAGTAGCACTTTAAAGTCACTGAATGGCGAGATTTGGAACGGGTTCGTCGAATTTGATTGCAGGACTTGAGACGATGATTGCCTTTAGCCTGGCTTGTGTAGGTTTGCGGCCAGATATCTAGGTGCCTGTGGTGCCTTGCCTAAGGGCCACGCCAAAGGGCCCTCTGGCGAGGCCCTCAGGCGCGGGCACGCCCGACCGGCGGCAATTTAAACAGCAACGGTGCTGCCCCGATAGGGCAGATCGCTCACATGGGTGGTGGTGATGGTGTTCCGGCCCGCTCTATCCCCGTCCGGGAGAGCTGCTTGCAGGGGCCGGAGTGCTGATGGAAAGACCGCTCGCCCGCTCGGCGGCGATTTAAACAGCAACGGTGCTGCCCCGATAGGGCAGATCGCTCACGTGGGTGGTGGTGATGGTGCTCCGGCCCGCTCTATCCCCGTCCGGGAGAGCTGCTTGCAGGGGCCGGAGTGCTGATGACAGTGTGTTCACACTTCAGAGAGACATAGAAACATGATGGCAGAAAAAGACCACATGGCTTGTCTAGTCTGCCTTTCCATATCAACCACTACAAGAGTCCCCTTTTTTTCCTTTAGAGAATTCAGATACTGTCCTAGTCTGTACCACCTCCACTGGGAGACTATTTCATGCATCTACCACTCTTTCTGTAAAGAAATATTTCTGCATATTTCTCCTGAATCTATCCCCTTTCACCCTCATCCTACAGTATGTCCCCTCATAGCAGAGCTTGCTTTCAATCGAAAGAGGCTCTCTTGTGCATTTATGCCATGGAGATATTTAAACCTATCAATCATATAACCTCCTTCCCGCCTTTCCTCTGAAGAATACATATTAAGATCCTTAAGTCTGTTCTTATATGCTTTATAACGAAGCCCACTAACCATTTTAGTAGCCATTCTCTGCACCGACTCCAACCTGCTTATATCCTTTTGAAGGTGCGGCCTCCAGAATTGCACACAATACTCCAAATTTGGTCACACCAAAGACTTATACAGAGGTAATATCACCTACTTTCTTCTGCTGGCCAATCCTCTCTATGCACCCAAGCAGCCTTCTACTTTCACCATCACCTTTTCTACCTGTTTAGCTACTTTAAGATCATCAGACACAATCATGCCTAGGTCCCGCTCTTCTTTTGTGGACAGTAGTACTTTGCCCCCTATATTGTATCACTCCCTTAGATTGCTGCTGCCCAAATGTATGACCTTGTATTTTTTTTAACATTAAATCTCAGCTGCCAAATTCTAGTCCATTCTTCAAGTTTAGCTAGATCCCTCCTCATATTATCAACACCTTCTTGGGTGTCTATTGCAGATTTTAATACCATCCACAAAGAGGCAAACTTTACCCAACAGCCCTTCCACTGGTAACCACCTCCTCCTCAGAGCGAGCTCCATTTACCTGTACCCTTAGTCGCCTCCCACTCAACCAATTCTAACCCAAGCAGTAATTTTAGGGTCCATCCCTAGGGTGCTCAGTTTGTTTATAAGTCGCCTGTGCAGAACAGTATCAAAGGCTTTACTGAAATCTAAATACACCGCATCTAGGACTTTCCCTTGGTCCAACTCCCTGGTCACCCAGTTGAACAAATCAGATTTGTCTGACAAGACCTGCCTCAGATAAATCTATGCTGCCTCGGATCCAGTAATCCGTTGGACTCCAGAAACCTCACAATTTTCTCTTTCAGTAGCGCTTCCAATAATTTACTCACCACCGAGGTTAAACTAACTGGCCTGTAGTTTTCAACCACATCCTTACTCCTGCTTTTGAGTAAAGGGACCACATATGTGCCTCTCTCTAGTCTTCCAGCACCACTCCTCTCCAAAGAAGCATCGAAGAGGCAGTCAGTGTTGCTGCTAGAACGTCCCCAAGTTCCCTCCATATTCTCAGATGTATCCCATCTGGTCCCATCGCTTTGTCTACTTTTAGTTTAGCTAGTTCCTCATGAACAGTCTTCTGAAAAATCATTCAAGATGCCCCTCAGTTCTGTTCCTGTTTGTGGGTGTTTTCTGAGGTTTTGCTCCTGGTCCTTAATCTGTGAACACAGAACAGAAATATTTGTTAAACAATTCCGCTTTATCCTCACCAGCTTCTACATATTCCTCCCCTTCACCCTTGAGTCTGACAATACCACTTTTGAACTTCCTCCTCTCACTAACATGTCTTATCCCCCATCCCCATTTTGTTGCATTGGCTACTTCCTCCTCTTTTTGAATCTTTGCTTTCCTGACTACTTTGCTAGCTTCTCTAAGTTTTTCCAAATATAGATGCCTGTCTTTCTCTTCTGTGATCTCTCTTGTATTTCATGAAGGTCTCCCTCTTTTTCTTCACCTTTTCAACTACTTCTTTTGAGAACCATAGTGGCCTCCTTTTCCTTTTACCTTTATTTATCATTTTAACAAAAACGTTGGTTGCCATTAAAATATCCTTTTTCAGGATTCTACATCCCCCAGCTGTTCCCATCCTGCTAACGACTCCTTGAGGTATTGGCCTATCTCGGCAAAGTTAGTTTTCCTAAAGTCTAAAACCTTTGCTTTTGAATGGATTTTATCAGCCCTAGTCCTAATACTGAACCACACCATCTGGTAATCACTGGATACAAGATGATCTCACACTATAACATCAGAAAAACCTTTACCATTGGTGAGCACCAAATCCAGTATGGCTTCTTCACGTTTGGGTTCTGTTACCAGTTGCCTGAATAGCTCTTCCTGTAGGGAATCCAGGATCTCCTTACTTCTAGATGATACTGCAGCAGGGATGTACCAATCCAACATCTGGCATATTGAAATCCCCTATCAGTTACCCTTCCCCTGTCCTGACAATGCTGCGTAGGTCTTCTATTAAATCTCCATCCACCTCTTCTCCCTATGAAGGAGGTCTGTATATCACGCCAATGCAAATGGATTTCTCTTTCCCTCTTTCTAGTTTAACCCACAGTGCCTTCTCGCTCCCTTTTAAGCCATATCTTTAATATTTTTTACATTGCCCTCCCAATGGAAGTGGTGTGGGCAAATACAGTGACAGAATTCAAAATGGCATGGGACAGACACGGTGGATCCCCTTATAGCAACAGGATAAAATCGAAATAAATATAACTATTTCTTATATCTTAACAAATAGAGGTGACCTGCATGGAGCGGTGGGTATACCCCTAAACAAAGGCATAGGGAGGGGTGACTTGCAATGAGTGGCAGATGCACTTACTCTTGCTGCTTTGCTGGGCATACTAGATGGACCATACTGGTCTTTATCTGCCTTCATATACTCTACTATGTTACATATAGTGCCATGCCTCCTCCCCTTTCTACCCTGTCCTTTCTGAATAAAGTATAACATGGTATAGTTACATCCCAATCATCATTGTCCCTGAACCATGTCTCCGTTACTGCCACTAAATCCAAGTCTTCCTGCCCATTAAAACTTCAACATCTGGGATCTTATTTCTCATGCTATGGGCATTTATACACACTGCTTTCCATATGTTGCCCTTTTTACTCCTTTCTATAAAGGTATTTGATGTTTCACTTACGTGGGAGCTTTCTTCACCAATCCCCAATAAATCTAGTTTAAAGCCCTCTTCAGTAGGTTAGCCAGTCTGCTACTGAAGACACGTCAATCCTTCTTGGACAGATGGATGTCATATCTGCTCTGCAATCCTTGGAATAGCATCCCATGGTCCAGGAAACCAAAATACTCTCAATGACACTATCCACCCAGCTATGCATTTATCTCTAGAATGTGAGCTTCTCTGCCTCTGCCTTTACCCTCATCAGGGAGGATTGAAGAGAACACCACATGCGCATCTATCTGCTTTACCCTCTGTCCCAGAGCTATGAAGTCACTTTTGATATGCTCAGAAGGATACATGGTTACATCACAATTGGAGGGTTACCTTTAGTATGAGGGTACTTAACAACATTATACAATGAACTCTTATGTCTAGTTGGGATGATTGGGTATTGAGTTGGGATACATGGCAGTATCATTTGTGCCAACATGGCTGAACATCAGTGGGCTTGATGAGTCTCTGCAAACTCTGGGTAACATCTCAGATTTTGGCACCCGGCAGACAGCATAGCTCCCTGGACATAGTCTGGTCAGCAGATGGACACCTTAGTACACCTCAGAAGAGAGTCACCATCCACCACTACCCTTCGCTTCATTGTGGTCACTGATTCTGTAACTTTGGGTGCTGGAGCTTTGCTTCTTCCCTTTCCTGGGATGCTTTCACCTCCACTTCCAGGGCTGCATAATGGTTCTTCATTTCAAGGGCTGGAGGAGTTGGATTGGTGATTCTGCAGGCCCTGGTGACTTGTATCCAACCCTAGTCGTTCTGTAGTCTCCCATCTTCATCTCTGCTGGCAAGCTTGGATATTTCAAGAAGCATCTTGGTGTACTTCTCACTGTCTTGAATGCTCCTCTGCCTCACCACCTGTTCTCTGAGCTCCTCCACTTGTTTCCTGAGAACTTCCACATGCAGGCATCCTGCATGTGGAACTGGTCCTTCAACTGGCATTGGGATCTGTCTGGACAGAGGCAGATGCTGTAATAAGGGCAAAAGCTTTTACAATATGATTTTTCCCAGCCATTGTTCAGATGGTAGAGCTTTGGTACCTGTTGAAGCAAAAGGAGAGAAACCTACCAAAGTACCAGCCTGTTTCTCAGCTGTCCTTTCAGAGAAAAAGCAGTTAACCTCTTTTAAGTGTGTTCTAAACATGCTGTTCTAAGTCCGTTTGTGTAGCTAGTTGGGGAGTTACCCTATAAAGCAAGATTGCTCATATGGAGTGGGTGGGAGTTAAGGGGGGTAGGGAGGGAACTAACTCCTGATGAGGTGTCAGTGGCTTCAAAGAACTGGAAAAGAGAGACTAAAAACAGAGTTTTAAACCTACACCACTAAAGAAAATATTTCCCCTTCTGAAGTAAAGCACCAAAAAGAATGTAACTTTAAGAATGTACCAAAAACCTTTTAAGAGCTCTCAGGCAGAGAGCTAGTAATTAAAAGCCACACACTCTACAAATATAGCATAGACAGCTGAAGAGAGAAAACGAGGAAGGAGAATTCAAAAGAGGGAATGTGTTTTGCATATCTTTTCATTATAAAAAGTGTTCAGACAGAGAAAAAATATTGCTTCACTTTGGGGCCTGAAAACTAAATGGGCGTTAGTATTACCACCCTTAGTAAATGGGCATTAATTCAGGTCTTAGCTAACACCCATGTACAATAAGTGTTTACTGCTTGTGTTTTGCCTGCGCTATAGAATCTTCACTGGTTTCCTGTTGGCATTTCTCATGAAAATGGGTGTGGTGTAATAACTGGTTAAGAGTCTTTGGGACTTCCGAACACAGATATAGGTATTTAGAACACAATACACCTGATATTACTCTTTATAGAAAAGAGAAAAGTATGGTTTATAGTTGTGGCAATCCCAGGTGATATCCAAATGGAGTATAATTGAATGAGAGAAACTGACAAATATATAGACCTTCACATTGAAGTCGAAAAATTTTGGAAGAAAATATCTACTGTAATACCACTTGTGGTTGGAGCTCTCGAGGCTATACTTAAGGGACGACTTAAATTTTTACAAATTTTGGACCTACTGGACTTGACTCTACAAATCCCACAAAAGACTACCCTACTGCTTACATCTTGCGCCAATACCTGCATGAGTCCTAGGATTGTTGCTTAGAACCTGACTCACAGGATTAAAACCAATTCTAGACTGTCTTCCATTGAAGAATCAACTGTTTTTATTTCTGGATAACCATTCTGCATTGACTGTGGGTAGAAGGGGTGGCTCAAGACAATCTGCTGCCTGAGGCAAGAAATGAGATGGCTCCCCCCCTCCCCCCCACCAGCAGCCAAAATGGAGGGGCCTCCTCAGAGTTCTAGTCAGAGAACAGGGGGTCCCCTTATGCAGGACACTGGTTAGGTAGTTGCCCCAAGAATACAGAAAGCAATATTTCTAATCTATCTATCTACCTATATCTGTATCTATTTTTTTTTTAACTTTGCAGTGATGTTTACTGTATATTCAACAAAACATGTAGCTGTTAATTATGTAGCCCAGGAATCTAATACAAAAAAACATAGACTCCTGCCACTGTACACTGGACCTGCATGTTATTTACTGTAAACATATAGTTCGAATCCTTGGAGTTAATGCTGATTTGGTATGGTATTTCCTTTATAGGTTTTGAGTCTTTTGCAGGATTTTTTGTTACTTCGCAAACAGCTAGATTTACTAAAAGGTGCTGCCCCAATATCACATACTAACATGCATTAGCAAATGTTACTTAACACAAGTCCCATTTTACCCGAGGAAGTCATCTGCCTATAAACAATACCCTCATTATCAGGCCTCTGTAGCTCCCCAACAGGGTCAGCAGGCCAAGGGGCAGGGTCATGGGTCCCGTAGGCAGAAGGCCCCCAAGCCACCAACACCGGCCCCTGCTCAGCAGGGTGGGGGGTTTTGACTCAGAAAGCATAGCCTCCTCTCCTCAGCTGGCTCATACCAGCACAGGAGGCCGGCTGGCCCACTTTGCCCACAGGTGGTCAGCCATCACATCAGATACCTGGGTGCTCCATATAGTCCAAAAGGGCTATCTTCTCCATTTTCACCAGGTACCTCCCTCCTATTTTCCAGGGGAGCCTCCAAGACTCCCTCTGCACAGGGACCTACTCCTTCAGGAGTTAGCAAGTCTGCTAAAGGACCAGGCTGTGGAACCAGTGCCCCACCACCTGAGAGGTCACGGCTTTTATTCCAGGTACTTTCTAGTACCAAAAAGAACAGGAGGCCTCAGACCCATCCTAGACTTGCGCAACCTCAACAAGTTCCTGGAGAGGGAAAAGTTCAAGATGCTTACCCTTGGAATCCTGCTGCCCTACCTCCAGCAGGGAGATTGGCTATGCTCCTTGGATCTAAAGGATGCTTATACTCACATCCTTATTCATCCAGACCACAGACAATATCTCAGGTTTGTTGTGGGAGGAAACCACTACCAGTACAGAGTACTACCCTTTGGCCTAACCTCCGCCCCCAGGGTATTCACCAAGTGCCTGGCGGTGGTGGCGGCCTACCTGAGGCTTCAAAGTTTTTTTGTGTTCCCCCAGTCTTCCCAGGAGGCCAGTCAAGCCACCCTTCACACTGTGGCTCTGCTTCAGCACTTGGGGTTTGTCATAAACTTCGCAAAGTCCACTTTGCTCCCATCCCAGAACTTGGAATTCATAGGAGCAAGACTGGATACTCTTCAAGCGAGGGCTTTTCTGCCCGTGGACAGAGCCCACAGATTGATGGATCTAGCCAGGCAGTTTCACAGCAATTCTCTGGTCTCCGCCAGGCAATTCCTGAGGCTTCTCGGCCATATGGCTTCCACGGTTCATGTAACCCCAAATGCCCGCCTGCATATGCGGCCTGCTCAGTGGAGCCTTCGAACTCAATGGCATCAGGCCACGGGGAGCCTTGCAGACTCAGTAAGAATATCCGCCCTGCTTGTCTCCTCTCTACAATGGTGGCTTCATCTTCCAAATCTGGTGCTCGGAATGGTCTTTCAGTCCCCTCCGCATTCTCAGGTGCTGAAGACAGATGCTGCTCTTCAAGGTTGGGGAGCGCATTGCCAAGGGGCATGTACTCAGGGTCTCTGGACCCCTTGGGAGGCTGCTCAGCAGATAAACTTTCTGGAGCTAAGGGCGATACGCCTAGCTCTGAGGACCTTCTCCCATCTCACGTCTCACCAGTCTGTACTGGTCCAGACGGACAATCAAGTTGCCATGTTTTACGTGAACAAGCAAGGAGGCACAGGCTCCTTCCTTCTCTGTCAGGAAGCACAACGGCTGTGCTCCTGGGCCGTCAACCACGGAATCCTTCTCAAAGCCGTCTACCTTCCAGGTCAAGAGAATTTCCTGGCGGACAGACTGAGCAGAATCCTGCAACCACACGAATGGAGGTTGAATCCATTGGTGGTTCAGCAGATCTTTCTCAGGTGGGGCCTCCCCACCATGGATCTTTTCGCCAGTCCTCTGAACCGGCAACTCCCGAGATTCTGTTCCAGACAACCGCATCCTCTCAGAGTAGCAGCGGATGCGTTTCTGATCCCGTGGTCCAAAGGCCTACTGTATGCGTTTCCTCCCACGCCACTAGTGTCCAGAACACTCTTCAAAGTCCTCAAGGATGGGGCCTCGATGATTCTGATAGCCCCCAGGTGGCCGAGGCAACCGTGGTTCCTGCTTCTGCTGCAGCTGGTGGTGGACACTCCTATTCCTCTGGAGAGTCAACACGATCTCCTGTCTCAAGAACAGGGTCTCTCTTACACCCCAACCTCCAGTCCCTTCATCTGATGGCCTGGCTGCTGAAAGGGTAGTTCTGGCTCCCCTTCTACTGCCTAGAGAGGTGGAGGACGTAGTCTTAGCCTCTAGAAGGCAATCCACCCGGAAATCCTACGCTCTTAAGTGGTGTAGATTCTCCACATGGTGTGCTCAGCACAGCGAGAATCCATTCTCGTGCTTGGTAGCGGTAGTATTGCAATATTTGCTTCACCTCTCCAATCTAGGCCTTAAGTCCAATTCTGTCAGAGTTCACCTCAGTGCTCTCTCAGCGCACCACTCGCCGGTGGACGGGCGGCCTCTTTCCAACCACCCTTTAGTGGCTCGTTTCCTCAGAGGCCTCCTCCTGCTTAAGCCTCCTTTACGTCCACCGGCCCCTGAGTGGGATTAAAATGTGGTCTTACAGCGGATTACTTGTCCGCCATTTGAACCTATGGCTACCTGTCCTCTCGGTTTTCTGTCCTGGAAAACGTTGTTTCTGGTAGCTCTTACCTCTGCTAGGCGAGTAAGTGAGCTTCAGGCACTGGTGTCTGATCCCCCTTACACTAGGTTCTACCGGAATAGGGTAGTCTTACGGACTCACCCCAAGTTTCTCCCTAAGGTTGTCTCCTCTTTCCACCTCAATTAGGAGGTGGTTCTTCCGACCTTCTTTCCCAGGCTGCATGCCAACCGGGCTGAGATGGTTCTGCATACCCTGGACTGTAGGAGGGCATTGTCCTTCTACCTTGACCATACGCGGGAGCATCGGAGGGCTGTTCAGCTCTTCGTTTCTTTTGACCCCAATAAATTGGGGTTACCTGTCTCCAAGCATACTTTATCCATATGGGTCGCTGACTGTATCGCCTGAGCTTATGGGGCAGCCGGCCTCTCGTCGGAGGGTCGAGTCACGGCTCATCGTGTCAGGGCGAAGACTGCGTCAGTGGCTCATCTCTGCTCTGTTCCGTTGGCAGACATCTGCCGGGCCGCTACTTGGTCTTCAAGCCAGACCTTTGCGGCCCATTACTGCCTTGAGAGGGAGTCCCGCAGGGACAGTGCTTTCAGACAGGCAGTACTCCATAATCTCTTTGGGGTTTAGGCAACTCCTTCCCTCCGGCCCTGATGTTGGGCTACCGGTCGGGGTTGTTTTCAGAGAAGATTCCTTCCTTACGTACTGACACTCTAGAGGGAGCTCATTTTTTCAGCTTGGGGTCTCCGGTAGCCTTAAGCTGGAGAGTCCCATATGTGAGGACTGACTTCCTGCTTGGTCCTGGATAAAGAGTAGTTACTCACCTGTAGCAGGTGTTCTCCTGGAGCAGCAGGAATCAGTCCTCACAACCCTCCCTCCTCCCCTTGGAGTTGCAGTCATATGATTTATTTTTGCTAATTTTTTTGCTGTCTTTTAGCTATGTCATCAGACTGAGCAAGATGGCACCCTTGGGCGGGAAGGGGACCGCGCATGCGCGCTGCAATTCCCAAAGGCTTTCTTTGAAAGCTGGGGAATTGCTCCACACGGGGGCTCCGTCAGCGCCGACGTCACACATATGTGAGGACTGATTCCTGCTGCTCCTGGAGAACACCTGTTACAGGTGAGTAACTACTCTTACTCTGCCTCATGGTAGAGCCGCCCCTGGTTGGTAGGAAAAGTAGCATTTAACCCTGGTTTGTATGGTTTGTAGCTCATTGCTGCAATCCAGGTTTCTCAGCACAGTCCTTGGGACACACACAGCCAGTGGGGTTTTAAAGATATCCACAACAAATATGAATGAGATGGACTTGTACTGCCTTCAGAGTATGCGAGTCTGTCTCATGCTTAATCATTGTTGATGTCCTGAAAATCAGACTGACTGGGTGTGCCTTGGTCTGGGCAGAAAGGTCCTGCTATATCCACTAGTGCAGTCATCATGAGGATTTTTATGCCTGCATTAATATGCATAAGAGTTAATGCAACTCTTCTAATGAAGTATTTACTTTAATATCAACCTATCTATTTCACCCTTTCAATCAAAGGAAGTACAGAGTGTATTGTGATAAATTAAACCAAAAAAGCCTCCAAAAATTAACAGCAATAAATTAACTGAGTTCAAAATAATTCAGCTTAGAACAAAACAATACATCTAATAAAATAATACGAAGAAAATTTGCTCTTACATTTAACCCTGTGTGCACGCAGAAATGCAGACAAGTTTAAAATAAGTTCTAAAAATCATCACGTTTTCAAGGAATGAAGAAAAGATAAGTAATCATCAGAGCATTTGATCTCACGTGATAAAGAATTCCAAATTGTTGGTATTGCCTCAGTAAAGCAGTGATCTTTTAGTTCTTATTAACCAAAATTTTTGGGGAGAAGGTAAAGTTAGATTAGATGAAGACATAGATCTAAGGTTTCCAGTAGGGATATAATATGAGATTTTTTCTTTTACATACCCAGGACTGATGTCATATAGTGCCCTAAAGGCTGAGCACAAAACTTTAAAATGAACTCTCTAACTCCATTAAGCTACTGGTTAGAGCAAGGGTCCTTGTGATCTTGGGCAAGTTGCTTAACCCTCTATTCCCTATCATTCTGCTAGACCAGTCCAGATGAGTGGTCCCTTGCCAACAGGTGGCGGCAGACTTGAGCAACTTTCAGTGATGTCATCACTCAGTATATTCTCCTGTGCAGCACTGAGAGAAGCCAGTATTTTCTATCTCCAGAAGGTAACAAGGTATGTAGACTGGTGTAGTAGTGCAGATAGGCCTGATTCTCCTGGCCCAAACTATGGTGTCATGGCTGCTGGAATGGAATCCAGTAGGGCCCAGCATTATTCAGAGCAGAGGTATGCCTTTGTCTCTTGGAGCTGACAGTCACCCTGTATTGTCATTGTTACTGATAGGTTCCTAACACTTGATGTACCTGAGAGGAGCAGGAGGACCCCATAGAGCACCTCCTTATCTGCATGCATTTATTTCTTCTGATTCAATGAGCATTATTTTGCTGTTTGAGGCTTTCAGTAAAGCAGCTCCAAATTTAAAAAAAAAAATTGTTTGGCAGCTAGGCCTTCCAGGCATGTGCAGGCATCTTAGGCTTTCCTACTCAGGTTTCCTGGGTCGGCCTGACAGGTGCTGAGATTCCCTTTTCAGGACTCCCTGTTTGCTGCAGTCCTGCTTCTTTTGATTGGCACTTTTTTCACATCTTTTTAAAACTTTGCTGCTGCAGTATTCAACTATGTTGTGTTTTTTTTTTTCACGGCTGCTTCTTTTTACCCCCACTGTAATTGCAAAGCCTTTTTACAACATTTTGGGATCCTCACAGGGGGCCAGGAGTCCATTGCCATTTCTGTGGCCTTTGCTGCTCTTTTCCTATTTTTTTTCCCACCAATTGGCACTATGGCCTTTTGGTTGGGCTTCTCCTCTGGAGGACCAAGGGTCCTTAAGTGCTTTTGTTACAAGCAATTAGAGGGGTCATTTGCCTCCGTTTCGCCCTTCGCTCCTCCTTTCCTTTGGATGCCTAACCTTATCTCCTATGGGAGTTGGTTGAAGAGCTCAAGTGAAATTCCTATCGCCAGAAGATAAATCTGAGGAGGATGCAGTGGTTCCCTTCGGGAAGGCTAGGTTCTCCGGGAACAAGCAGGAAGTCAGTCCTCGCATATGGATGACGTCTGTGCCAATTTAGCCCTCGCGAAAGCCTCTCCCCAGCTTTCAAGAAAGCCTTTGGGAGATGGACCAGGCATGCGTGGTCCACTTCCTGCCCAAGGGTGCCATCTTGCCTCAGTCTTCTTTTTTCCACGGAGCCCTTCAGACGTTGTCCAGTTTTCTCCCGGAAAAAGTCTGATTTTTCTATTACTTTTTGTCCAGTCACATACCTGTTCCTTCCTGCTCTTGAGCCACCTTGCCTCGGCTTCGCTCCTCGGATCCGTATCGTTTTTTTTCCCTCAGTTTTCACTGAGGTGTTCCTCGACCAGCATCCTTTTCAAACTGAGGACTTCGGACCCCTGCCGGGCAGCAGGAATCCCCTTTTTCCAATGGCCTCCAGTGACTTCAAGAAGCGCAACAGGTGCGGCAAAATGATGTCACTCACCAACCCTCACAACTGCTGCCTCTGGTGCCTTGAGCCGGAGCATGATGACTCAGACTGCGAATTCTGCATAACTATGACCTCAAAGGCCTTAAAAAATCATCAGCAGCAGGAGAAGGTTTTTCAGAAGTTTGACTACGTGCCGGAGCCTCTGACAACACCATGTTCTAGGGCCCTCTCTGATACCTTGATGCCCCATGAAGCCAGAGCCTCTTCAGAGTCCCGCGGCCTCGGTTCCTCCGAGTGGAAATCCCCGGAGGTGGAGCGCAAGAAGATGAAACCCTTGAAGACCGCCTTGGAGGACGGATTCAGGAAGATGGTGAAATCCCAACCCAGATCCTGCAGTCCCAGGTGTGAGTCCAAGGGGTTCTGGGCAGGAGTGGCCCTCCAAGCTGCCTCACAAGGAGTCATCGGCACTTACTGACTGGCCTTGGACCTCCAAGGCCATCCTCTTTAAGGATTCTCTCTCGACAGTACTGATACCAGTCCCAAAACCCTCGGTTCCTGCGTTGAAGGCTGCAGTACCAGCTGGCATGGAGACCAGAATGGCAGCCCTAAAGAGCAGTATGTCTGTCCTATTGGCCATGCAGTGGGTGTTTTATGTCTGGCTCGTCCAGTTCATCTACCCTGATGATGGGACCCTCAACATCGAGGACTTCCCTGGATGTTGAGCTGGTCCTCAAGTGCCACTGGCCTCGAGAGCCCCCGGCACCGGACGAGGTCCCGATCCCATTCCTTGGGACATTGGTCCTCCCCGGTGAGTGCCCACAGCTCAGACTGCAGATCCCCCAGAGGTCATCAACTGCCTGCTGCGGACCTCAACCGAGGGGATCGGATGGCATCTGACTCATACTCTTTGAGTCCGAATAGGAGACAGAGGATGAAGAGTCCCCAGACATGAGGAGACATAGATGTGCCCTCAGACCTGTCTCCCCCGATGACCTGATGCTGGTCCCCACCCAAGGACGTCTCATCCCTCTGTTTCATCAGGGACATGGCCAAGGCTCTCACCGTTTAGACAGAGGCCAAGGAGGACCTGCACACTGCGGAATTGGAGATCTCCAATACGAGGCACCTTGAAAGAAACCCTTACGGTACCAGTGCCCCTGATCCTCGATTGCCACCTCCTCTGAATGTGGGAAACACTGGCATCAGTACTAATTGTAAGTAGGCACCTCGATGCCATGTATTGGGTACACCAAAGCCCTGGGTTCCAAAAGACCCAGCTCCCCCACAACTCAATGCTAGTGGAGTTAGCCATGTGCCGGCTCAAAAGCCAAAAAACTTATTTGTCAGTGCCTCCAGGCAGGGAAGCCCAAATCCTCGACACCCTCAGCCGGAAGGCCTTCCAAGGCTTGATACTATCCTGTCGGATCCAATCCTATCAGCTCAATATTGGCATGTACCTGAAGGAACTATTGAAGGAGCTTGGTGGATTCATGGTGGGCCTCGATGGGGAATCCCTACAGAGGTTTAAAACCCTAATCTTGGTGGTAAGAGTGCTTGGAATTTTTGTCATGAGCAGCCTATGATGGCTTCTTGTCATTGGCCAGGGTGGCCGCCGCAAGCATCGGGGCACGACACCAAGTCTGGCTGCAGTCATCTGACCTAGAGCAATGGGTACAAACAAACTGATTGATGTTCCCTGCATAGGTGAGAACCTATTCAGGAAACCTATGGCAGACAAGGCTGCAGAAATAGAAGCAGAGTTCCTGAAGAGAACCAGGCTCTCAAAGAAGACCTCGGTGCAACCCCGGAAGAAGGTCCTAGGGAAAAAGACCTTCTTCCTGAGGAAGAAGTGGGGCTTCAGTGGTACACTGCACTTCCAGGCCACCTTGGCCCCCAACAGGGTCAACAGCAGAAAGGCCAGGGACCTGGTCCCCGAAAACAAAAGACTCCGAAGTCCCAGGCACCCAGCTCCTGCTGAACCTGGGGGGGAGCTTTTGACTACCAGGGCATGACCTCTTCTCCCCCAGGGGGTTGTCTGCGGCCCACAGGGAGGCACCTAACCCTGTTTGTCCACAGGTGGACAGGTATCGCCTCTGATACCTGGATGCTGTGTAGTCAAGGAGGGCTACCTTCATCTACAGCAGGCACCACCTTCGTATTTCCCAGGAGAGCCTGTCAGATCTCTCCTTCACCAGACCCTGCTCTTCGCTGAGCTCGCAGGCCTGATCCGGGATGAGGCAGTGGAACCAGTGCCGAAACATCTCTGGGGTACAAGCTTCTACTCCAGGTATTTCCTCCTCCCCAAGAGGAAAGGGGGCCTCAGGCCCATCCTAGACCTCCAAGAACTCAATAGGTTTCTGGTTAAGGAAAGGTTTGAGATGGTCTCCCTTGGGACACTGCTGCCATTCCTCCAGCAGGGAGATTGGCTATACTCCTTAGACCTGAAGGATGCCTACACGCACATCCTGATCCACCCCAGAAACAGAAAATAACTTCGGTTCATGGTGGGAGGACAGCACTACCAATACAGAGTGCTGCCCTTTGGTCTGGCCTCATCACCAAGGGTCTTCACAAAGTGCCATGTGGTATTCGCAGCCCACCTCTGGCTTCAAGGAGCCTTCATCTTCTCTTATCTGGGCGATTGGCTCATAAAGGGGGAGACACAGCTACAGAGGCACATTGCACCGCCGGGCGCACCATAAACGCCCTGCATCACCTGGGGTTTATCATAAACTATTCCAAGTCCCACCTCACTCCTGCCCAGTGCCTAGAGTTCATAGGGGCGCAACTGGATACCCTCCAGGCAAAAACCTTCCTCCCTCAGGAGAGGTCAGAGTACCTCAGGGAATAAGCCGCAGAAGTGCAGCGGCATAGGACACTACCTGCCCGGCTTCTCTGCCTGTTGGGACACATGGCCTCCATGGTCCACGTGACCCCAAATGCCTGCCTGCACATGATAGCAGCCCAGTGATGCCCAAATTCTCAGTGGACCCAAGTCACAGCCAGGCCCAAGGACAGAATGGAGGTAATCTGCCAGTTGGCAGGCTCCATCAGATGGTGGCAGAACACATGTCACCTTCAGGCCGGGATGCTCTTCCAGACACCCACCCCTCAGAAGGTCCTCATCATGGACGCCTCTCTAATGGGCTGGGGAGCTCATTGCGAGAGCCTCCAGACGCAAGGCTGCTAGTCCCAGGGGGAGTCCAAGATGCAGATCAACCTGCTGGAGCTCAGAGCGATATTCTTAGCCCTCTGAGCCTTCCACCACCAGCTACACCACCACACGGTGCTGATCCAGACTGACGATCAGGTTGCAATTTTCTACGTGAACAAACAGGAGGGGGGGGGGGGGCGAGTCGTGCCGTCTCTGCCAGGAGGCGGTAGCCCTCTGGTCCTATGTCACACACAGAGGGATGCTCCTAAGGGTGGTCTACCTCCAAGGCCAGGACAATTCCTTGGCAGACAAACTGAGCAGTCCTCCAGCCGCATGTGGCACCTGGACCCAGCAGTAGCCTTGTGGCTGTTCCGGCTCTGGAGTGTCCCTGTGATGGACCTATTCACCTGCCCAGACAACATACAATTGCCCCGTTTCTGTTCCTGCTGGCTGCACTCATCTTGGGCAGTGGCAGATACATTCCTCATCCTGTGGAAGGAAGGCCTCCT
Source organism: Ichthyophis bannanicus (assembly GCA_033557465.1). NCBI lineage: Eukaryota > Metazoa > Chordata > Amphibia > Gymnophiona > Ichthyophiidae > Ichthyophis > Ichthyophis bannanicus. Next base: position 593,403,807 of record CM066032.1, read on the forward strand.
ATATGCCTTTCCTCCGACACCACTGATAGCCAAGATCTTATTCAAGGCTCAGTGCGACAAAGCATCATTAGTGCTGATAGCCCCTCAGTGGCCTAGACAGCCCTGGTTTCCACTGCTCCTCTCCTGTCGACGATGCCATCAGTTCCCGTGGGCAAGCCCCAGGGCTACTCTCACAGGAGCAGGGTTCTCTCCTACACTCCAACCTGGGGTCCCTCTCGCTCATGGCTCTGCTGCTGAAAGGTTAGTGTTAGCCCCCTTCAATCTCCCACGAGACGTGGAAGAGATTCTGCTGGCCTCTCATAAGGCCTCCACAAAGAAGGGCATATGCTTTCAGGTGGTGCCATTTCTCAGAAAAGTGGGTGAACTCATTCTGCTCAGTGGAAGTGGTACTCCAATACCTGCTCCACCTTTTGTAGGCAGGACTGAAGTCGAACTCGGTCAGAGTATACCTGAACGCCATCGTGGCGCATCACCATCCCATCGAGGGTAAATCCCTCTCGGAGCAACCCCTTGTGTCTCTATTCCTGCAGGACCTAATGTTATCCAAACCCCCCATCCGCTCTCCAGCAGCTCACCAAACCTCCATTTGAGCCTCTGGCTACCTGTCAGCTGCGGTACATCTCCTGGAAGATAGCCTTCCTGGTAGCACTTACATCAGCCTGCAGAGTCAGCGAGCTCTAGGCTCTGATGGCAGAGCCCCCTTACATGAGGTTCTACAAGAACCGGGCGGTGCTCTGCAAACACCCCAAGTTTCTGCCGAAGGTGGTATCCCCAGTCCACCTCCATCAGGAGGTGGTGCTCCCCACCTTCTTTCTGAGGCCTCAGGCCAGTAGGACAGAGACTGTTCTCCATACTCTAGATTGCAAAAGAGCCCTGTCCTTCTATTTGCAGCGGGCTCAGGGCCACTGCAAAGCACAACAGCTGTTCGTCTCCTATGACCCCAGCCATTTGGGGCTCCCAGTGACTAAGCAAACTCTGTCCACTTGGGTGGCGGACTGCATTACCCTTGCATACGAGCAAGCGGGGATCTCATTGGACCAGAGTCACAGCACACTGCATCAGGGCCATGGCTACTTCCATGACCAATCTTGTTCCATCCCCATGATGGAAATTTGCCAGGCTGCCTCCTGGCTTTTGGCCCATACCTTTGGAACTCATTACTGCCTGGAGAAGGAGTATCAATGGGACAGGGCCTTTGGCCAGGCCATACCTTTTGGGGTGTAGGCAACTCCTACCCTCTGACCCTTCTGTGTTCAGGCTACCAGAGTGCTCTTTCTCTGCCTGACACTTGGGTCTTGTGAGAGTCTCTCTTGGGATTCAACTGCTGCTGATCATGGCTCACCTTTGCACGTTGCCGTGGCATTTTCTACAGGTTCCCAGTAGCCTGTAGCTGGGGAGTCCCATATGTGAGGACTGACTTCCTGCTTGTTCCCGGAGAAAGCGTAGTTATTCACCTGTAACAGGTGTTCTCTGAGAACAGCAGGAATCAGTCCTCATAACCCTTCCTCCTCCCCTTGTAGTTATTTCTTTACCATCTTTTATTTTTGCCATCTTAGCTATGTCATTTGACTGAGGCAAGATGGCACCTTTGGGCGGGAATTGGATCACACATGCATGGTGCATCTCCCAAAGGCTTTCTTGAAAGCTGGGGAGATGCTTCTGCACAGGCTCTGTTGGTGCCGACATCACCCATATGTGAGGACTGATTCCCGCTGTCCCCATAGAACACCTGTTACAGGTGAGTAACTGTGCAATCTCAGTGATCCACCTTTTTCATTAATGAGCTGGACTCCAGGTCGCTATGGTGCCAAACATTTTAATCTGGCACACAGGATTTCTTTCCTCTGAATCTTTTGTGCAGCTTTAGAAGTGCTGAAGAAAACACACTTGCTTCTTCACCATTATTCAGCTCTGTGCAAGAAGGAGCCACATGGTGCAGGAATTTCAGGCTGGTTTCATGGTTGAAACCACAAGACCAGCCTGAACTCCCTGAACCATATGACTCGTGCTTTCACAGAGCTGGATTGCAATGGAGGAAAACATGTGCTTTCTTCAGCAGCTACAAACAAGCAGATCGATCCAGAAAGCTGGCGATAGAGCCATGCACTTAAAGCTGTGCACATAGTTATCTCCAGGAACAAGCAAGAATGCAGTCTTCATATATAGGTGACGTCAGCATTGACACAGCCTGCACAGGAACGCTCCCCAGTGTCCAATGGGAAAGCCTTTGAAGCACAGTGCATGCGTTCCTGCCTTCCCACCTTCTCAACTCCTCTCCTCAGTTCTTCGTTTTCTGAAGAGCCAGCAGGTTGTTCAATCCTGTCACCACCAAAAAAAATTTCTTTTTTGGTGTAATACCATGCTCTGCCTTTCTGTCAATGCCAGCTCTGTCTGAATTGACACAGGTTCCGATAAAGTTTTCTTTTTAGTTATAAAATTTTCAATTTCTTCTTCTTTTCTTTTCATGCGGGCTCACCCCTAACTAGGTCTTTAGGCCTCCATAGCCTCTTCAATTCTGAGGAACACATTTAAAAATGGAAAAACCAACTAGTGGTTTTAAGAAGTGTACCAAATGTGCTGGTACCATCTCAGTCACAGATAAACATGAGTGGTATCTAAAATGTTTGGGCCCTGACCATTGACCAAACAGAGTCAGACAGTATGGATCACTGTTTGCCCCGGACTCGATTTCAGTGGCTTCCACATAATCAAATATCAACCTCATCTCATGGGTCTCAGGTCTCTTCCAAGTCCAAATATAAAAGTAAGTCTCAAATTTTTAAGAAGGCATTGACATCAAAGATAGATACCAAGACTAGATCAAAATCACAACATAAGCATCGAGACTTCCCTATGGGTGCTTCCGTTGCACACTGGCCAGCCAAATAGAGTCCGTTCTCTAGAGGCTAGAGTAGCAGACTTGGAAGATATAAGAAAGACAGAGAACTACATAAATGAGATCTACAGGGATATAGTCTTGACGTCCCACTTCCAGTCTGGCAGCATCCCTGTTGCCATGGAGGAGAGAGGTCACGTGACAAGAGAGCATCACCCTGGTGTGGTAGAAAGTGATCCTGTAACTAGGACCTGTCTTCCAGGTGATGTAAAACCCTCTCGCACCGAGGAAGTTTCTCCAGGGCCATGTGCCATGAGGGAAGAGTTAGGACAGTTGTTATAGTTGGTGATTTGATCATTAGGCATGTAGATAGCTTGGTGGCTGGTGGACATGAGGATCGCCTGGTAACATGCCTGCCTGGTGCAAAGGTAGCGGACCTCACGTGCCACCTAGATAAGATCTTAGATAGTGCTGGGGAGGAGTCTTCTGTCTTGGTACATGTCTGTACCAATGACATAGGAAAATGTGGTAGGGAGGTTCTTGAGGCTAAATTTAGGCTTTTAGGTAGGAAGTTGAAATCCAGAACATCCAGGGTAGCGTTCTCCAAAATGCTCCCCATTCCACGCCCAGGACCCAAAAGGCAGGCAGAACTCCGGAGTCTCAATGCGTGGATGAGACGATGGTGCAAGGATGAGGGTTTTGGATTTGTTAGGAACTGGGAAACATTCTGGGGAAAGGAGGGGCTCTTCCGAAGGGATGGGCTTCACCTTAATCAGGATGGAACCAGGCTGCTGGCATTAACCTTTAAAAAGGAGAGAGAGCAGCTTTTAAACTAGATAATAGGGGAAAGCCGACAGTCGCACAAGAGCGCATGGTTCAGAAGAATGTATTCTTGAAGGATACTACCAAAAGCAGAGAGGTTCCAAAAAAGAGTAAAGTAGCCCAGATGCCCTTGAGTATAGAGCAGACAGAGCTTAAAAATCCCAAATTACCCATGCCTACCAATAGCCAGATTAATGTGAATAAAATACAGTCTCTAAAATGCTTGTATGCAAATTGTAGAAGTCTAAAAAATATGATGGGAGAGTTAGAAGATATAGCACTAAATGAGAGGTTAGATATGATTGGAATCTCAGAGACATGGTGAAAGGAGGACAACCAGTGGGACACTAATACTTGGGTACAAACTATATCGTAATGATAGAGCTGATCAAATTGGTGGAGGGGTTGCACTCTGTTAGAAAGGGCATTGAGTCAGAAAGGATTAAAGTTTTGCAGGAAACAAAATTTGCTGTAGAATCTCTATGGATTAAAATTCCTTTTAAAAAGGGGAAGGCGATGGCAGTGGGGGTATACTATCGACCGCCTGGCCAGAATGAACAAATGGATGATGACATGCTCAAAGAAATCAAGGAAGCTAACAAGTTACAGCACAGTAATAATAAGGGGTGATTTCAATTACCCCGGTATCGACTGGGTCAGTGTCACGGCAAGAAATGCTAGGGAAATAAAGTTCCTAGATGAAATAAATGACTGCTTCTTGGAACAGCTAGTTCATGAACCGACCAGAGAAGAAGCCATATTAGACCTAGTCCTTGGTGGAACACCAGATCTGGTGCAAGAGATAAGGGTGTTGGGGTCACTTGGCAATAGTGCTCATAGCTTGATCGTGTTTGATTTAATTAGTGGAGGAGGGATAGTAAGGAGATCCACAGTACTACCTTTTAACTTTTGAAAGGGAGACTATGATAAAATGAGGAAAATAGTTAAGAAAAAACTAAAAGGAGCAGTTGCAAAGGTTAAAGACTTACATCAAGCTTGGGTGTTGAAAAATACTATCTTGGAAGCCCAGACCAGCTGTATTCCACGCTTTAAGAAAAGTGGAAGGAAGTCCAAAAAACTGCCAGCATGTTTTAAAGGTGAGGTCAGAGAGGCTGCTGTTGCCAAAAAAGCATCTTTCAGGAAATGGAAAAAAGAGCCAAATGACGAAACCTGGAAAGAGCACAAGCACTGGCAAGTTAAATGCAAGGCATTGATAAGGCAGGCAAAGGGAGAATTTGAGAAGAAGCTTGCTGCGGAAGCAAAAACGCGTAATAAAGACTTTTTCAAGTACATTCGTAGCAAAAAACCTGTGAGAGTCAGTTGGTCCATTAGATGATAGAGGGGTTAAAGGGGCACTAAGAGGCGACAAGGCGATAGCGGAGAGACTGAATGCATTCTTTGCTTCGGTCTTTACTGAGGAAGATGTAGGGATGTTACCCATGACTGAAGTGTTATTTAAAGTTGCGGAAGAATTGAAGGAAATATCGATACATCGGGAAGATGTATTACAACTATTAGATAAACTGAAGAGTAGCAAATCACCTGGGCCGGATGATATACATCCAAGAGTGTTGAAAGAACTGAAATATGAGATTGCAGACCTGCTATTAGTAATCTGTGAACTATCATTAAAATCATCTGTAACACCTGAAGATTGGAGGATGGCGAACGTAACGCCAATTTTTATAAAGGGTTCCAGGGGTGATCCGGAAAACTACAGACCGGTGAGCCTGACGTCAGTACCAGGAAAAATGGTAGAAACCATCATAAAGAACAAAATTGCTGAACATGTAGATAGTCATGGCTTAATGGGAGACAGCCAACATGGTTTTAGACAAGAAAGATCTTGTCTTACTAATCTGTTATGTTTTTTTGAAGGTGTGAATAAACAGGCAGACAAAGGTGAGTCGGTTGATATAGTGTATTTGGACTTTCAGAAAGCCTTTGACAAGGTCCCTCATGAGAGACTTTTGGCAAAACTAAAGAGTGATGGGATAGGAGGCAGTGTACCATTGTGGATCAGGAACTGGTTAAAAGATAGAAAGCAGAGGGTAGGGCTAAATGGCCAATTTTTCCCTATGGAGAAAAGTGAATAGTGGTGTACCCCAGGGATCTATGCTGGGTCCGCTGCTTTTTGACATATTAATAAATGACGTGGAAAAGGGAATAACGAGTGAGGTTATCAAATTTACAGATGACACAAAACTATTTAAAGTTGTTAAAACCCAAGAGGATTGTGGAAAATTGCACGAGGATCTTGATAAATTGGAAGATTGGGCATCAAAATAACAGATGAAATTTAATGTGGACAAGTGCAAAGTTATGCACCTAGGGAAAAACAACCAAAACTATGGTTACATGATGCAAGGTTCCACATTAGGAACCATCACCCAGGAAAAAGATTTAGGCGTCAGTGTGGATAACATGTTAAAACCCTCAGCCCAGTGTGCAGCGGTGGCCAAGAGAGCAAATAGAATGCTATGTATCATAAGGAAAGGAATGGAATATAAAACAAGGATATTATAATTCTCCAGGACCAAGCAGGAAGTCAGTCCTCACATATGGGTGACGTCGGCGCCGACGGAGCCCTCGCGGAGCAATTTTCCCCAGCTTTCAAAGAAAGCCTTTGGGAATTGCAGCGCGCATGCGCGGTCCCCTTCCCGCCCAAAGGTGCCATCTTGGCCAGTCTTCTTTTTTCCGCGGAGCCCTACAGACGCTGTCTACCAGTCACCGCTGAAAAGTTGATTTTCTTTCTTTATTTTAGTATTTTCTTCGGTTCGACGCCGGTCCCTTTTCCGTCCGGCCTCGCGACGCCGGTTGCGAGGCCTCCCCTTCTTTTCGGTTTTTCTGTCCTTCGTGACAAATTCGCGCTTTTTTCACTTTTCCCTGGCGGCACGAACGTTTGACCTCACTTCCACCAGGTACCTCCCCTCTACTTTCCAGGGGAGCCTCTGCGACCCCCTCTTCACCGGGACTTACTCCTTCAAGAGTTGGCAAGTCTTCTTCGGGAACAGGCGGTGGAACTGGTGCCCCCCCACCACCTGAGAGGTCAAGGCTTTTATTCCAGATACTTCCTGATACCAAAGCGTACTGGAGGCCTCAGACCCATCCTGGACTTGCGGAACCTCAGCAAGTTCCTGGAAAGGGAAAAGTTCAAGATGCTTACCCTTGGAATCCTGCTGCCCTACCTCCGGCAGGGAGATTGGCTATGCTCCTTGGATCTAAAGGATGCCTACACTCACATCCTCATCCACCCAAGCCACCGACAATACCTAAGGTTTGTGGTGGCAGGCAATCATTACCAGTACAGAGTACTGCCCTTTGGCCTATCCTCCGCACCACGAGTCTTCACAAAATGTCTCGCAGTGGTGGCGGCTTATCTCCGGCTTCAAGGCCTCTTTGTCTTCCCTTACCTAGATGACTGGCTCATCAGAGCACCGTCCTCCACGGAGGCCACTCACGCCACGCAACGTACTGTGACTCTGCTCCAGTACCTGGGCTTTGTCATAAACTTCGAAAAGTCCACTTTGCTCCCCTCTCAGGATCTCGAGTTCATCGGCGCCAGGTTAAACACGCTTCAAGCGCGAGCCTTTCTGCCGCTCGACAGGGCACAACGGCTCATGGCTCTAGCCAGCCGCTTCCGCAGCCATTCCCGGGTCTCGGCCAGGCACTTTCTGAAACTGCTCGGCCATATGGCTTCCACGGTCCATGTGACCCCCAATGCCCGCCTGAATATGTGGCCTGCTCAATGGTGCCTTCGCTCACAATGGCGTCAGGCCTCGGGGAGACTAGCGGACTCAGTACGAATCTCCAGCCCGCTGGTCTCTTCTCTACGGTGGTGGCTTCATCTGCCCAACCTAGTGCTCGGAATGCCCTTTCAGTCTCCTCCGCCTGTTCAGGTACTGACGACCGACGCTTCTCTCCTGGGTTGGGGAGCACATTGCCAAGGGACATGTACTCAGGGTCTCTGGACCCCGTGGGAATCTGCCCAGTAGATCAACTTCCTGGAGCTCAGAGCGATCCGCCTGGCTCTCCGGGCCTTCTCCCACCTTACCACTCGCCAGTCCGTCCTCGTCCAGACGGACAATCAAGTGGCCATGTTCTATGTGAACAAACAGGGGGGCACGGGCTCCTTCCTTCTCTGTCGGGAAGCACAAAAGCTCTGTGCTTGGGCCGTCAACCGAGGAATCCTCCTCAAAGCTGTCTATCTCCCAGGTCAAGAAAACTACCTGGCAGACAAACTGAGCAGAATCCTCCAACCACACGAGTGGAGATTGGACCCGTTGGTGGTTCAAAGGATCTTTCTCCAGTGGGGCCTCCCCACGCTGGATCTCTTTGCCAGTCCTCTGAACAGGCAACTTCCTCGGTTCTGCTCTCGGGAACCGCATCCCCTCCGAGTAGCGGCGGATGCTTTTCTGCTCTCATGGTCCACGGGCCTTCTGTATGCCTTTCCTCCCATGCCGCTGGTGTCTTGAACACTTTTCAAGGTTCTCCAGGACAAGGCTTCGATGATCCTGATAGCTCCCCGGTGGCCCAGGCAACCGTGGTTCCCGCTTCTGATGCAGCTGGCGGTAGATACTCCGTTGCCTCTGGGGTTTCAACCCGATCTCCTGACCCAGGATCAGGGGTCTCTCCTACACCCCAACCTCAGATCTCTTCATCTGATGGCCCGGCTGCTGAAAGGGTAGTCCTTGCTCCCCTCCTGCTGCCTCCAGAGGTGGAAGAGGTCGTGCTAGCTTCCAGGCGACCCTCTACCCGGAAATCCTACGCCCTTAAATGGCGTCGCTTCTCCACCTGGTGTACTCAACAGTCTCAAGACCCCTTCTCCTGCTCTGTGTCGGTGGTCTTGCAGTACTTGCTTTCCCTCTCCGATCTTGGACTAAAGTCCAACTCGGTCAAGGTTCACCTCAGTGCTATTTCTGCACATCATGTGCCGGTGGAAGGCAGGCCTCTTTCCGGCCACCCTCTCGTGGCATGGTTCTCCCGAGGTCTCCTTCTCCTTAAACCACCTTTGCGCCCCCCAGCCCCCGACTGGGACCTTAACGTGGTTTTACAGCCTGTCCGCCTTTTGAACCCATGGCTACCTGTCCTCTCCGTTTTCTTTCTTGGAAAACCTTATTCCTGGTAGCCCTCACTTCCGCTAGACATGTTAGTGAACTGCAGGCCCTAGTGTCTGATCCCCCTTACACTAGGTTCTACAAGAACAGGGTAGTCCTGCGGACTCACCCTAAGTTTCTTCCAAAAGTGGTCTCCCCTTTTCACATCAATCAGGAGGTGGTGCTTCCGACCTTCTTTCCCAGGCCACACTCCAGCCGAGCTGAAATGGTCTTGCATACCCTGGACTGTCGGAGGGCGTTAACCTTCTACCTTGATCGTACGCGGGAGCACCGTAAGACTGTTCAGCTCTTCCTGTCTTATGACCCTAATAAATTAGGACTCCCTGTCTCCAAGCGTACTCTGTCCATCTGGGTAGCTGACTGTATCGCTTGGACTTATGGGGCGGCAGGCCTCTCGTTGGATAGTCGAGTCACGGCTCATCGGGTTAGGGCGAAGGCTGCGTCAGTGGCTTACCTCCGCTCTGTTCCATTGGCAGACATCTGCCGGGCCGCTACTTGGTCTTCGAGCCAGACTTTTGCAACCCATTACTGCCTCGAGAGGGAGTCCCGCAGGGACAGTGCTTTCGGACAGGCAGTCCTCCGTAATCTCTTTGAGGTTTAAGCAACTCCTACCCTCCATCCCGGATGTTGGGCTACCGGTTGGAGATTAGTCAGAGAAGATTCCTTCCTTCTGTGCTGCTGAGCTAGAGGGAGCTCATTTTTGTGCTTAGGGTCTCCGGTAGCCTTAAGCTTGGGAGTCCCATATGTGAGGACTGACTTCCTGCTTGGTCCTGGAGAAAGCGTAGTTACTCACCTGTAACAGGTGTTCTCCAGGAGCAGCAGGAATCAGTCCTCACAACCCTCCCTCCTCCCCGTGGAGTTGCAGTCATATGCTTTAGTTTTTGCAAATTTTTTGCTGTCTTTTCGCTATGTCATCAGACTGGCCAAGATGGCACCTTTGGGCGGGAAGGGGACCGCGCATGCGCGCTGCAATTCCCAAAGGCTTTCTTTGAAAGCTGGGGAAAATTGCTCTGCGAGGGCTCCGTCGGCGCCGACGTCACCCATATGTGAGGACTGATTCCTGCTGCTCCTGGAGAACACCTGTTACAGGTGAGTAACTACGCTTGCCTCTATATCGTTCCATGGTGAGACCACACCTTGAATATTGTGTGCAAGTCTGGTCGCTGTATCTTAAAAAAGATATAGCGTTATTAGAAACGGTTCAGAGAAGAGCCACCAAAATGGTAAAGGGGATGTAAGGATACCCATATGAAGAAAGGCTAAAAAGGTTAGGGCTCTTTAACCTGGAAAAGAGACGGCTGAGGGGAGATATGATAGAAGTCTATAAATTAATGAGCGGAGTGGAACGGGTAAATGTAGATTGATTGTTTTCGTTATCAGAATATAGAAAGACTAGGGGACATGCAATGAAGCAACAGGGTAAACTATTTAATACTAATAAAAGAAAATATTTTTTCACTCAATGTGTAATCAAACTCTGGAATTTGTTACTGGAGGAGGTAGTAAAGGCTGTTAGTGTAGCTGGGTTTAAAAAAGATTTGGACAAGTTCCTGGAGGAAAGGTCCATAAACCATTATTAAGAAGGGACCCAGGATATCAATGCTTGACCCAATACAAGCACTGTGGAACCTGTGTCTTTTGGGGAAACTGCTAGGTACGTATGATCTAGATTGGCCACTGTTGGAAACAAGATACTGGGCTTGATGGACCTTGGTCTGACCTAGTATGGCATATCTTATATTTTTATGTTCTTATCTGTCCTCCAAAGCACAATAGGGGCTCTGGGACGCCTCTGAGGAATCGACCTCTGGAGAGCTACCGGTTCCATGTGGTGGGATGGTGGCTCAAAGTCCCATCGGTGATCCCAATGAGACATCGGCCCTCTGCCTTGACCAGCGCGTGCTTGCTCTTGAGAGGAGTTTGGCTGCACTCCTGGCAGCTTTGGTACAGATAGTATCGACAGCTCCAGCAGTGCAGGCTTTGGCACTTTGCCTACAGCCAAGTGTAACGGCCCTGATGCCCACCCTCGAGCCTTCATCATTGGAGCTCCTGAGGCTGATGTCTCTGACACTGACCGATACCACCGGTACCCAACAGGCTAAAAAGGCCAGGCTCCCGATTCCGATACATCGGAGCATTGGTATTGGTATTGACCCTCGATGTCAACAAAGCATCGATGTCACACAAAAGACCGTCAATACTTCAACTTTTTGTCAGACTCTGATTCCAGTTCTTCTGATTCTGATGAGGATCAGTGGATTCCCAGGAACTTCCAGACATCCCTTCAGACCCTTCCTCTCCACAGGAGTAGTGCAGTTCCCCACCAGAAAACATGTCTTTCCAGGACTTCATCTATGACATAGCAGCAGGACTGGCCATTACAGTAGCTTCGGAAAAGGAACCAAGGGGAGAAGAACTAGAGATACTCCAGTACCCTCCCACGTCCAGAGAGGTGACTACTTTACTGGTGCATCGCATCTTAGAGGATCTTATACTCAGCATGTGGGAGGCTTGATATCATGTACTGAGTTTGAGTGCTTAGGCTTCCAGAAGCCTCAGCTCCCACCCCACTCAATGGTAGTGGAATAGGTGATGCACCAAATAAGAATTTAAAAAATCACTCTTCCATGCCTCCAGGTAGAGATTGAGGACACTCGATGTTTTTAGGCGTCGATGCTTTCAGGCATGCATGTTGACCTCCAGGATAAACTCCTATATACTATACATGGGCATGTTTCTTAAGGATGTCACCTGGGATCTGGAGATGTTTGCCCCCATGTTTCCTGATCACACCCTACCTGTTGAGTGAAACCTAAAGTGACTGATATCTAAAGTGACTGATATCTAAAGTGACTGATGGCAAACAGAGTGCATTCCAGTCACTCATCAAGCAGGGTCAAAATACTTCAGAATTTTATTACCGGCACCTCTTTCGATGCCTTTGAGCCTACAAGCAGAACTTCAGCAGTCTGCATGGGCTCGCAGGTTGAACTGATTACAGGCATCGGATCTTGAACAGTGGGTCCAGGACAAGCTGGCCAATATCCCATGTATGGCAGAAACTGTTTTTGGAAAAGGTTTAGAGAGAAAGCCGGGGAAATTGAGACAGACTATCTCATCCTCAGACGCCTTTCTAGGAAAACAGCTGCCCCCTCCTGAAAGGAAGGCTTTTTCCAAGAAACCTATCTATTCTAAAAAGAAGAGATATTATCCTTCTATCCACCTTCAGCTGCCTGCCAGCTTCAACATCAGCAACAGTGGCAGCAGAACACTCACCAACCCAAAAAGCCCAAGGCTCCTAAGCCTCAACCAGCGGCTCAGGCACACTGCACTTGGTTTTTGACTCCTTCCTAGAGAGCATTGCCACTCTGCCTCTGGAGGGTCCCCAGCCCTTCCACATAGCAGGCCAACTTTGTTTCTATGGCACCTCATAACTTCAGAACAGTGGACTCTCAACATCATCTAAAGGATGTATCTACTTCACTTTGAGACTTCACTCCTCACCAGCTTCACAAGGGACTATCCAACTGATCCCCTTCAAAATACTCATCTTGTCCATCCTGTTGTCCTAGGGCACCATAGAAAGTTTGTCCTCCTAAAGAAGGAGGACTTTTACTCTCCATATTTTCTCATTACTAAGAAAACAGGAGGATTCAGGCACATCCTGGATCTGAGACCTCAAGTTCCTGGTCCGAGAAAAATTAAAGATTTCCCTGGGAACTCTTCTCCCATACCTCTGGAGGCATGACTGGTTATGTTCTCTAGGCCTAATGGAGGCATATACTGATCCATCCCAGCACAGACAGTATCTTTGCTTCATGTTTCAGAGAAACCACTACCAATACCGGGTGCTGCCCTTCGGCTTAGCCTCTGCACTGTGAGTATTCACCAAATACATTGTAGTAGTCACTGCCTGTCTTTGCACTTTGGGGGCCTTCATCTTCCCTTACTTACATGACTGGCTAATCAGGGGGGACTCCCCTCAGGAGTAAAATTCTCCCTTCATTGCACCATCACGGTGCTCCAACATCTAGCATTTGTTCTAAACTTTTCAAAGTTTCACCTCTGTTCATCTCAACATCTGGAGTTCTGTTACGCCGCTTTGCTTTGCATTGTTTTTGCCAGCTCGATGAGACGGGCACAGCAATCTTGAGCAAGAAAAGCTCAGCCTGTTGAGTAAGAACATAAGAACATAAGAAATGCCATACTGGGTCAGACCGAGGTCCATCAAGCCCAGTATCCTGTTTCCAACAGTGGCCAATCTAGGTCATACGTACCTAGCAGTTTCCCCAAAAGACACAGGTTCTGCAGTGCTTGTACTAGGCCAAGCATTGATATCCTGGGTCCCTTTTTAATAGTGGTTTATGGACCTTTCCTCCAGGAACTTGTCCAAACCTTTTTTAAACCCAGCTATACTAACAGCCCTTACTACATCCTCCGGTAACAGATTCCAGAGTTTGATTACACGTTGAGTGAAGAATATTTTCTCCTATTTGTCTTAAATAGTTTACCCTGTAGCTTCATTACATGTCCCCTAGTCCTTCTATATTCTGATAGCGTAAACAATTGATCCACGTTTATCCGTTCCACTCCATTCATTAATTTATACACCTCTATCATATCTCCCCTCAGCCGTCTCTTTTCTAGGTTAAAGAGCCCTAACCTTTTTAGCCTCTCTTCATAGGAGTAGCCTTCCATCCCCTTCACCAGGAAGTAGCCTTCCATCCCCTTCAATAGGAATGCTCCTATTCAAGGAAGCACTTCGCCTGTGGTCCTTTGCCATCGCACACCGCATTCACCTCAGAGTGGTGTACTTCCTGGGTGAGTTCAATGTCCTTGCGGACAGGATAAGCTGTATCCTTCATCCACAAGTGAATCTTACATCAGGAGATGGCTTCTTGGATATTCTGAATGTGGGGAACCCCACTCATAGATCTCTTTGCCATTCTGCAGAATACACAGCTTCCCGGATGCCTTACTTCTCCACTGGGGACAGGGTCTGCTCTATGTATTTCCTCCCATCCCCTTGGACAAGTGCAAAGTTATGCACCTAGGAAAGAACAACCCAAACTATGGTTACACAATGCAAAGTTCCACATTGGGAACCACCACCCAGGAAAAAGATTTAGGCATCATCATGGCTAACGTGTTAAAACCCTCCGCCTAGTGTGAGTGTGCAGCGGCGGCCAAGAGAGCAAATAGAATGTTAGGTATCATAAGGAAAGGAATGGAAAATAAAACAAAGGATATTATTATGCCTCTATATCGTTCCATGGTGAGACCACACCTTGAATATTGTGTGCAAGTCTGGTCGCTGTATCTTAAAAAGGATATAGCGTTATTAGAAAAGGTTCAGAGAAAAACGACCAAAATGGTAAAGGGGATGGAAGGATACTCCCATGAAGAGAGATTAAAAGGGTTCTTCAACCTGGAAAAGAGACGACTGAAGGGAGATATGATAGAGGTCTATAAATTAATGAATGGAGTGGAACGAGTAAACGTAGATCAATTGTTTACGTCATCAGAATATAAAAAGACTAGGGGACATGCAATGAAACTACAGGGTAACCTATTTAAGACTAATAAGAGAAAATATTTTTTCACTCAATGTGTAATCAAACTCTGGAATTTGTTACCGTGTATTTGTGTAGCTGGGTTTAAAAAAGGTTTGGACAAGTTCCTGGAGGAAAGGTCCATAAACCATTATTAAAAGGGACCCAGGATATCACTGCTTGACCCAGTATAAGCACTGAGGAACCTGTGTCTTTTGGGAAGACTGCTAGGTACTTATGACCTAGATTGGCCACTGTTGGAAACAGGATACTGGGCTTGATGGACCTTGATCTGACCCAGTATGGCATATTTTATGTTCTTATGTTATCCCCACCTCCAGCCATAGCAGGTCTTAAGACTAACTGAGTGAGAGTTCATCTTAGTGCCATTATGGCTTTTCACAAACCACTGGATAGACAGTTTATCTCCTTACACCCCTTAGTAGCAAGCTTCATGTGGGGACTCCAGTTGTCCAAGGCACCCCCATTAAACCACCTCCAGTGGCCTGGGACCTCAACATGGTTCTCGCTCAACTTCTAAAGTCTCCTTTCGAGCCTTTAGCCATCACTTCATTGAAGTTACTGTCTTGGAAGGTAATCTTCCTCATTGCTGTCACGTCAGCCTGCTGCATCAGCGAACAGCAGGCTCTGGTTGCGGATCTGCCATATACCGGGTTCCACCATGCAAGGTGGTTCTCTGCATCCATCCACATTTCCTTCCGAAAGTAGTCTCCTCCTTCCATCTAAACCAGTTGGTAATCCTCTCGATTTTCTTCCCGAGACCACGTGTCTTGGGCTGAAGCAGTGCTACACACCTTAGACTGCAAGTGAACGCTGGCTTACTATTTGGATAGAACTAAGGTTCACAGAAAATTCTCTAAATTGCTCATTTCCTTTGTTCCCAGTCACTTTGGGCTACTGGTGACAAAACAAACTCTATCCAGATGGATAGCTGACTGCATTTCTTTTGCTTATGTACAGGCAGGACACTCTTTGGAGGGTCACGTTACTGCTGTCAGACGGCTGCCTGGGTGAGAATCTTTCACAGTCTTGGCAAGTGCATATATCTATATGATTTGCAAGGTATTGTGGGCAATGTAGTTCATTCACACCAGACACAGCTGCTGACAATAATTTAGTTGTGCTCTTGGGTAAAGCCAATAAGATATTTTTTTATGGGGTTATTTCTCCCAACACAGATATGCTTGGTAGCACATAAATTAGGTTACTTGCTTTCAGTGTTAACTTGGAAAAACAAAGTCAAAATCAGGAAAACAACAAATGAAAAGCCACAAAGCAAGAAACAAACTGTTCTTTTCAGGTTAACTTCTGATTACTTTCCACATAGATTCAGAAGTGATTCTCTCCTAGCTCACAAGCAATTAGGTAAGGCTTAATTGCTAGCAGTTACCAGCTGAAACCCCTTAGCTGGCTTGCTTTCTACTGTGTGGGTCAAATCCTGCTTCAGGAGCTTTTCTGAGTAGATTAAAGAACAAGTTTATATTTCTTTGTGATGGTTGCTGTACTTTATAACAGAAAGTTACCAACGGAGTTTAGATAGAGAACAGTCCATATAAACAGGATCTTCATCTGCTATTATTCTCTCTTGTTCAACAAGCATGGGTTCAATATCATGGATTGGCACAGATGAATCTCTCAATGGAGCACTTTCAGGAGAATACTTGTTTCCCTGCTGTCTTTCAAGGTTATAGCTAGGGCATAGATCAGTGTTCATACCTGAGCTTCCATTGCTGTTAGAGTTTCTCTCTATATAGCCTGGCCAGTATGTAGTCCAGTTCTTATGTCCAGCCTTCCAATCCAGATCCCTGGACACTGGATCTCTCTTCACATACCTTCTGGCACAGGTCTTAGGGTCCCTTCCACGTGCAGCCGTCTCCCTCACAGGTAGCGTCTGGAGATTCCTAGCTCTGCAGAACCATTCCTCTGGCTTTCCCCAGTCCAATGGTATATGCTGGCCCTTGAAATGCCTCCCAGTATACGTACTGCTTTGGACTCTTCTAGACCTCTCAAAGGCTTTTCTCCTCTTTCTTCCAGAGGGTCTCTTTCTCTCTCTGTCCGTCCGGTTTGGCTTCTGCTTCTGATGATCCTTCAGATGAAACTGATGATCCTTCTCTGTATATCCAAGGTGATCATGAAGATCATGAAGATGGTCATCTGTAGAATAAACTCTACTCTTATTCTGCCTTGATGAGTGCTCCTCTCTAACACAGCGCAGCTGTGCTGAATCAGGCCCTGCCCTTTGAGATGAGTGCTTAGGGATTACCTCATAGCCCTCCTGATTGAACACACGTTTCCTCACTTCAGCTCCTCTAATGGCTGCTGGAAACCTGGTGCATTCTGGGACTGGTAGTCTTTTATGGGAAAATTCTGTTTTCTTATTTCTACCAGAACTGACAGGTTGCTTGTTCAGAGTCACTTCACCTTTTTTATAGCTCCTTTCTGAGCTATGATAAGCTTCCTTATCACACTGCTCATAATGTGTTGGCTATGACAACCTCCATAGCCAACCTCCATTCAGTATCCATTGAATACATATGTCGGGAAGTTACCTGGTCCTCCATTCGTACATTTGCTGCACATTGTCTGGAGAGGGACTCCTGTCGGGATGCTGACTTTAGCCAAACTATACTCCAGCACCTCTTTGGGACTTAGTCTGGTCTCTTGTAGGATGGAGGGTATGAGTTGAGTTTATCATTAGAGGTGGAATTGAGTCCAATGGGCCACATTGTGTCCACACTCTTCAGCACTAACCTTTAGCCTCAGGGGTCGCACTGCTCTCCTTTCCATGCCAGTCTGGTACTTGGGAGCTAGTGAGTCCCATTTGTGACGATTGCATTCCTGTTTGTTCCTGGAGATAGTGTAGTTACTCACCTGAAACAGGTGATCTTTGGGAATTGTAGGGTTGCTTTTATTTTCTCTTCCTCTCAGCTACAAACTCAACTGAGGAGAGGAATTGGGAAGGCAGGAATGCAGATGTGCAGTGTAGTGCTCCTAAAGGCTTTCCTACTGGACAATAGGGAGCATTCCTGTGCAGGCTCTGTTGGTGTTGATGCCACCCATATGTGAAGACTGATTCCTGCTGTTCCCAGAGATCACCTGAGTACTGACCAGCCTGGGGATGTGTCCCAAGGTGGTGAAATAGATCAGAAATTGGTTGACTGATGGACGACAGAAGGTGATGGTAAATGGAATTCACTCAGATGAAAGGAAGGTGATTAGTGGCGTGCCCCAGGGATCAGTCCTGGGGCCAGTATTGTTCAATGTATTTGTGAGTGATATTGTTGAAGGACTGACTGGAAAAGTCTGTCTTTTTGTAGATGATACGAAAATTTGCAACAGTGTGGACTCCCCTGTGGGAGTGGATAACATGAGGAAAGATCTACAAAAGCTGGAAGAATGGTCTAATGCTTGGCAGTTAAGATTTAATGTGAAGAAATGCAGTGTTATGCACTTTGGATGCAGAAATCCAAGAGAATTGTATGAGATAGGAGGCAGTAGGTTAGTGTGCACAGACTAGGAGAAGGACCGGAGTCATTGTTTCTGAGGAACTCCGTGGTGAAAGTGTGACAAGTCACTGGTAAGACCTCACTTGGAATATTGTTCAGTTTTCGAGACCATATTTCACAAAGGGTATAAAAAGACTGGAAAAAGTTCAGAGTAAGGCTACCAAAATGATTTGGAGCCTGCACCAGAAGACATATGAAAAGAGACTCCAAGACCTAAATATATATACTCTAGAGGAGAGGAGGGGCAGAGAAGATATGATACTTAATGAGTATTAATGAACAAACAAACCTTTTTCAAAGCTGGGGAAGCTGTAAAACTAGAGGGCATAACATGAAGCTGCAAGGGGGTAAACTGAAAGGCAATGTCAGGAAATACTTCTTCACTGAAAGGGTAGTGGATGCTTGGCATGCCCTCTTGATGGAAGTGGTGGGGACAAATACAGTGACAGAATTCAAAATGGCATGGGACAGACAAAGTGGACCCCTTTATAGAAATAAGATAAAATCAAAATAAACTTAACTGTCTCTGTTATCTTAACAAGTCGAGGTGATCTGCACAGAGTGGTGGGTACACCCCTAAACAAAGGCATGGGGAAGAGTGACCTGCACTGAGGGGTGGGCAGACTAGATGGACTATGCTGGTCTTTATCTGCCATGATATACTATGTTACTATGCTAGTACCGCTAAAGTTGTGCACCAGTATGCTATAAGCAAAATGTATCCAAATGAAAATGTACAAAACTTCTGCATTAAATGAACGGCAGATGCCAAATGCATATGCAGAAAGCTTTTTACATTAGCAGCGTCACCAAACAAATGCACAGAAGAGCTTATATGCTAGCAGCGATATGTCTGTAATGCGCATGGGAATGACAGAACACCTGCGTGTGCATGGAGTAGCGTAAGCTCTGTGTAGCAAAGAGATCCCCAGGGCAAAATGCTAAAATA
This sequence comes from Ichthyophis bannanicus, assembly GCA_033557465.1. Lineage (NCBI taxonomy): Eukaryota > Metazoa > Chordata > Amphibia > Gymnophiona > Ichthyophiidae > Ichthyophis > Ichthyophis bannanicus. The sequence goes on from CM066032.1 coordinate 593,422,610, forward strand.
TGTCTGTTTTCTCTGTCTCTTTCCCCATTTTCTCTTTCATGTTCAACTCCAGCCCTTGCAAACAGCAAAGCCATTTGTTCGTTAAGTCACACTGGAAAGCTTTTCTGTTTTTTTTTCTACATGCACCAAACTTTACTTCACCTCCGACCATATGTTCAATCAGTGGTCCTACTGAATTCTGCACTTAGCCTTCTGGTCTTCTACACCCTTCTCTGCTTTCATCTGGAAAAGCTAATGATCTCATCAACATGTCATTTTGAATATGCACAAATTATTATAATGTGATTTTAATCAGCGCTGCACTATCTGTGCAGCTATTTGTGCATCGGTAATCCTTGCGTCAGTCCCCTCTCTACAATGTGGTGCGATGGTAGTGCATGAAAAAATATGTGCAGATGTTATGCTAATTTGCAAATGCTGCATTAACATCCTCCAAAGCCCAAGAGAGAGAGAGAGACTGCATAAAGACTGGGGGAGGGGGTTTATGAAAGAGGGAGAGAGAGAAAGAGAAGGACATTGGATGAAGGCCAGAAGGTGGGGTATGAAAGAAAGAGAGAGAAACCAGATGAAGGCTGGAGGAAGTACAAGGTAGAGACTGTTAGGAACCCAGACCATGGTCATATGTGACGCAAAAAGGTAATTGGCTCTTTTCTTCATTGATCAAGTGGGAGCAGTCACACATTTGACCGCATGTTTGGGTAAGGGAGACAACTTTTTTTTGTCAGTGATATGCAGAAAGGCACTTTAAGGGACTGATGTAGCGTAATGGTTAGAGCACTGGCTTAGGAACTACAAGACCAGAGTTCACTTCAAACTAGCACTCCTTGTGGCCTTAGGCAAGTCACTTAGCGGGAGGAGTAGCCTAGTGGTTGGGGCAAGGTACTTCAGGCCGGAAGGTCGGGGGTTCAAATCCCACTAGAGGACAGCAACCTTGGGCCGGAAGGACTGGGGTTTCTAGTCCCACAGATGCTCCTTGTGGTCTTGGGAAAGCCACTTAACCCTCCATAGCCCATGTTCCCTGTAAGTATTAGTGTATGTGTCTCATATCCCTGTGTGTTAAATGTATCCCCCAATTGTGTTGTGACCGCTTTGATTGAAGGATAAGGCGGTATACAAAACTGTCTAAATAAAATAAAACTTAACCCTCCATTGCCTCAGAAAAATCCAAGTTATCAATGTCCATATCAAATGTACATTATCAAATTTAAGTTACAATGTAAACCACTTTGACTGAAATGATAAAGCGGTATGAAAACCTGTTAAATGTACTAAACTCTTTTTGCCCCTAAACACAGAATGGGGAAAGAATCTTAATCAATTTCTGAAAGAGCTGCTGCATTGTAAACTTTGGCAACTTGCAGGACAGGTTCTGTGTCAGGCCTCTGTGGGTCTGGGTGAAGTGAGAGCTCAGCTCTCCCAAATGTGACTTCATAATGTGAAGATGAGACCTTTCAGTGCTCCACTTGATGGCCACACAGGAGAATGCCACTATGAGGAGCTATTTCAGCTGTGGGAAGGATCTGTGGATGGTGGGCTTAGATGTCCTACTTCAGGAATGGTCTTGGGAAGGATGCCACATGCCTCCGCCCCTGGTGAGCCATCTTATGCACAGGGTTTTGGCTCTTCCAGACCTGATGATCCTAATGGCCCTGGACTGGCATCGTAGACCTTGGTACACAGATTTTTTGATCCATGGACTGTGGCCCTCTCTCTTGCTACCTCAAGAGAATGGCCTACTATGGTGGCAGCTCCAGTCAGTGGAAGTTCTGGGTCTCTTCTTGTTTATGGTCTGACCTTAGTGGGACATAGGCTTTCCAAGACAGGCTGCTTTTGAGTGGTAATAGTCTCCCTGCTTATGGCCCAGTGGTCTCTGTCCTTTAGCTTATGTCAAAGCCCTTTTGGCAGTTCGATCTGGGTGAGTGTTGGATTCTTTGTTACAGGCATCATATCAGTTTTCATTGGTGGTGCTCCTTGATGATGCCTGCTTTCTGAGAGAGGTAAAGTGGTTCTGTACACCTGTGTGCCCTCTTGTGCCTCAGTGAGTCTGTTTCTGATATTGAGGACTCTGAAAGGGCCCCACCTTGGGCTCATGTGTAAGGCCTTCCATGAAGGTTGGGCCCTTATGATGACTTCCTGGGGTTTCTAGTGTCCGCCAGTGTGTGTCTGAGCTGCAGGTCTTATCTTGCAGGGGAATATTCTTGGTTTTTCAATGGCGTCTGTCGCTTTGCAGCTCTGCCATCCTTCTCTTCTGCTGCCCTCCCGCCTTTCATTTTGACCAGACTGTTTTGCCTTCCTTCTTGGAGAAGGATTTTTGGAAGGACCCCCTGCTGCATCTCTGGATGTGCAGAGGGTGTTGCTTAGATACATGGTAATTACTAATTCCTTCTTCTGGTTGGATCTCCTTATGTCCTCCTTTGCAGTCCAAGGAAAGGACTGGCAGAGACCATATCCTCTATTATCTTCTGGCTTAAGGAGACCATTGGGACAGTGTACATTAAGCATATGCCAGATTGCATCAGAGATCCTTCCACTGGGCGCAGTCCACACTGATAGCTCCAGGGGACATCTATAAGGTGGCTTTCTGGGCTTTTTAAAATACCTTTATGAAGCCCTATTGGTTGCTTGAGGGGGTTGGTGCAGATGGCACCTCGGCAGAGTTGTCTGTTCTGAGAGTCATCTTTCTTCCATCGTGGGTCCAGATTGCTTGTGTACATCCCACTCATCAGGAAAGGTCTAGCAGAATGAATAGGAAGGAGAATTTTTATATACCTGATTACTTACTTTCCTTGAATCCTGTTAGGTTAGTCCAGGATCCATCCAGGAAGACTCTTTTCTGCAAGTTTGGAAATCTGGCTGCCATAAAAGGCCTAGTCAGTCCTGTGGTCTGATAATTTCATTGTGGTAAGAGAGCCAAATACTTAATCACAGTATCTGAGGCAAAGACGTTTTGTGGTTAATAACACTTTGTGAGTTTTGGAATTTTTGTTTTGTGTGCTGCTTGGGAAGTTTCATACTGGCTTCTCTGCTGCACCAGAGGATATAAAGAGTGACACAATTGATAGTTGCTCAAATCTGCCTCCTTGTCTAGACTAGTCTTGCAGGATTCAAGGAAAATCAGATATGTAAAATGTATCCTTGCCTCAGGTACAAACTTAGATTATATATCCTCGAGAGACAGGAAAGTACTTACTGTATCTTGGTGTAACTTACTTTGAAATTCTTATGAAGGCATGAAGCTAAATCTAATACCCCACTTTGACTGGTAGTGTAAAGAATATAATAATGTTACTCTGGCCCAGCAACTGCTATAGGTAATTATTTGGCTGCAAAATTTTGAAGACTTTCCATGACCACCTTTGGTAATAACATTGCAGTAGTCAGGTGGCTTAAAACAGACTTTGATCTTATGTTCTGAAAAAGCAATTATGATCTTCTCAAGGTAATCTCTTGGAGGTTACAAATAAGAGCAACCAAAAAGATAAAGGGGATGGAAGGTTACCTCTATGAGGAAAGGCTTAAAAGGTTAGGGCTATTCAGCTTGAGGAAAAGAGAGGAGATATGAGAGAGATCTATAAAATAATGAGTAGAGTAAAATGGGTAAATTGGTTGTGTTACTCCTTTAAAAAGTAGAAAAGAGGACACACAATGAAGCTACAATGTAGCACATTTAAGATTAATCAGAGAGTATTTTTTTTTCACGCTGGGCCCAATTCTGTTCTGGACGTCCAGCCCTCTGCGCCTGGTTGGAAACCGGATGCATAGAGTGAGATGGGATTCTGATCCTGTGGGGCATATCTAACTCCGTGGGATCAGAATCACGCCCAAGCCTGTACGTGGAGGCCGGGACCCAAATTCCAGTCAACCTGCATGTACAAGCCTTCCCTGGCTAACTCAGTCAGGGCTCCTGAATGGAGCCATGGCTTCTGGTTGCCATGACACCACAGCTCCATTCAGGAGCTTTGATCCCTGGCTGCTGGATAAAAATCTTCATTCCCTGCAGCTTGACCCCCCGATCTGGTCTCCCAAGACCAGGGTCAGGCTGCGGGGAATCTTGTCTGACCTCTCTTGTCTTTACTGTGCCCCAGGCCTGCCATATCCACCTGACTAGGGGAGCTTATCCCACCTCAGAGGTGGAATAAGTTCCTTGTTCAGGCTGCTGGCCCTGGACATTGGAATCGGCCCTGTACGTCCGGGGCTGCTGACTGCCCACTGCCCATCCTAAGTCTGCCCCCACACTGCCTCTTTCCCGCCCCTATCTAACCTTCCCACATAACATGTAGGGAAGTTGGGGTCAGCAGAGGGGCCGATTAGCGAGGATGGATGTCTCAACAGGATGTCCATCCCCGCTATTCGCACCTCAGAATGACCCTGTCAGTGTATAATCAAACTCAGGAATTTGTTGCCAGAGGATGTAGTAACAGCTGTTAGTGTAGCTGGATTTAAGACATGTCGTCAGGTTCCTGGAGGAAAAGTCCATAAACAATTATTAAATTGGACTGAGGCGGAGGCATCAGCAGGAACTGTTACTCGTGTCGGAGGATGCTTGAGTAGAGCGCATTTATCGTCAGGCACCCGATTGTTCTATAGCTTCTCCTGCCCTAGTCGTCGTCGGATTTAATCTGGAGGGCACCGCAGTATGTGGCCGTGGCTGTAGGGGCGTGGCCTAAGACACATCCTGCTCCTTAGGAGCTCCGTGGGTGTGCCACTGAGTTGCCACCTATCCCCCACTCCATATGGTATGGGCAAACAGAAAGCAAAAAGTAAAGAGCCAGAGATGCAGAGGATGGTAAAGGGCTCTATGGATAACATGTTGTAAGCACCACCTGAGTGATCGTTTATGTGTGGAAGGTGAAGTTCCTTCGGTGGACTCTTCTTTGAGTTTGGGAGTGCTTATCCCTTCCCCCCAGCCATGTATGTATAATTCTGATCAGTCTTTGGGTATCTCTCCTGTTGGAGGTGGTTCTTTTTCTTCCTCCACTCCTGCTCCTGGATCCTCTAATATATTGTGCGAGATTACGTTGAGTTGTATTTATTTAACAGTTTTATTTATATAGCGCCTTTGGTCCAAGGTGGATTACATTTAACTATATGCAATTTCAAGAAATTTGTTTTACATAGAACAAGGGCAATTAAACTTAGCATTAAATATCGGGGTTAGAAATGAATCGATGGTCAGTGGGTGGTTATGGTATATACACTTAGGTAATGTCATTAGGACCAAAATGCTCTATAAGATGTGTTTTAATAGTTTCTTAATATCTTGTGGAGTTTGTGCTGATCTTATGGCTTATCTGACACCTATATCTGTTCCGCTTAGTGCTGCGGTACTGGTTTAATTGGGACTTGGTCCGTCTGAAGTTTCCTTGAAGGATGTTCTAGTTGTGGTTTGCCGGGTGGAGAAAGTACTTCAGGGCTCTCTTGCTCATCTGTGTGGTTTCACTTGTGATACCGCAGTTGTTCTGCAGAGTCACGGTGATTCTATTAAAGCTCAGGGTGAGAAAATCCAGAAGTTAAAGTGTTCCATGTGTTCTGTTCAGACTTCGAGTGCTTCCTTTATTAAGGATAGTCTATTGCTTCATAATAAATTAGAAAGTTTGGAAAATTCTGTAAGATCTCAAAATCTTCTGGCTTTTAAATTTCCCAGTTGTACGGCTCCTTTCCCCTCTTGAGTTATTTAAGAAATATGTGACAGAAGATCTATTATGTGATTCTTTTGATGCATCCTGTATGTCTTCTGTTTATTATGTTCCATGTAGTGCTGCTTCTATTACTCGAGAGGAGGGAGCCACTGAGCCATTTAATTTGGATGAGTTAGAATTAACACAATTTTTGGAGACCTCTCTGGAGTTGGTCTCCAAGAGAGCAACCTTATTAGTAACTTTCTGCTCTGAGAGAGGTACGGACGCTATTATGCGTCTGTATTTTTCGAAGAAGGATGCCCTTTTTTATGGGCTTCCTTTGATTAGTTTTCCTGATTGTGCTAAGGCGACTCAACTTCGTTGAAAATCATTTTTGCAATTAAAGTCCTTGCAATTGGTGGTGTGTAATTTTTAAAATTTCCTTGTAAATGCTATATTTCCTTTTCGGACAATAGATATGATTTACAGAGATGTCACAGCTGGAATGTTTCTTGAGAGATAAATCTCCTCCCCCTTAGTGGAGGTTTTTATCTTTGGTTGTATGGACATGACTGGGTAGTTAGGGTCTAGATTATTCTACCTGCTGCTGTTCTCCATTAATGTGGACTTGAGTGATAGTAGTTTCATTTTTTCCTGTTTGTTTTCTATCACTTCTTATTGTTTACTTTTTTTTTTTTTTTTTTAGTGCCATCAAGTCAGTGTTGACTCATAGCGACCCAGCTACCTCTGGGTTTTCTTGGCAATGTATCACTGGAAGTAGATTGCCAGCCTTTTTCTTCCGAGGCAATGGAGGTAAAGTGACTTGCCCCAGGTCACAAGGAATGCCAATAGGAATTGAACCATTGATTTTCTGGGTATTAGGTAGTTGCTCTAACCACTAGGCGGCTACTCCACTCTAATCATTTTATAAATTGCAAAAAAAAAAAAAAAGGACTGGGGAAATCTACTACTTACTCCTGGGATAAGCAGCATGGAATCTGTGTACCTTTTGGGAACCTGACAGGTACTTGTAATCTGGATTGGCCACTGTTGGAAACAGGATACTAGACTCAATGGACCTTTTGGTCTGACCCATTATGGCATTTCTTAGGCTCTACAATGACTGCCACTGCTAAGAATATATCTACTCCTGCATTAGGGCAGGCTTCCTATTAGTCTGGAAACCCATACAGAGTACTGGGGGCTGTGAGCATACACTATCTCAGCTCCTTTGCTGACTGTTGCTACCACCACTGCCTTTACACTTCGAATGAGTGTGTAGGGGAGGAGTTGGTAGGGGAAGAAAAGGTGAGAATTGAAACCTGCTATTACATTTTCTTCATCTGGGGTCACATGCATTTTTAGCCAATAAAATGTGGTGATATCAGATAAGTTTGAGAAACACCGACCTAGTCCCTCTCTCATATCCCCCCAGACTTCATCCAGGTTCTCTCTCTCATGCCCTCCCTCATTCTGTCGCTCTCACTTACCAATTCTTGTCTCTGCCTGCAGCTTCTGAAAAACAGAAAGTTTAAGACTTCCCCCACCATGATCTGCTCTCTACATGTTTGAACTGTGCAGTAGAGGAAGTTTGGGCTAACGATTTCAAGTCTTTTTTTTTTTAAATTTAATTTTTATAATTTGCAGTTATGTATTTATTACAATAAGTATAGAAAGAATGCAAGCATATACAATACTTAACAAAAAGAAATTCCCACAAAATACTTTACAACTTTAGTCCTGAAATAGAAGTAAACGGACCCAAGAAAATATAGAACCACCCCGGAAAAAAAAGAAACTCTATTAGAGAATGCTACTCATGGCAAACCCTCCTAAGCAGACCTTACAGCAGTGCTAGATAGATAACAACCTAGGCATTAACTTCCTCCCTCACCCCAAGAAATTCTAATAATTGTCTAGGATAAAAAAAAACATGATTTCTCCTCTCACATTGAATCATACAAATACAAGGAAAACGTAATACAAAATTTAACCCAGAGCACTAACCCTAGGGTGCAGAGTCAAATATTTTTGGCGCCACTTCTGTGTGTACCTTGAAAGATCAGGCAATATCCTAATTTTCGATCCTAGAAACAATTTATTCATTGATCGGAAATAGTTTAAACAAAGTTTGGCGGTCAATCTCTAAGGCAAATGTAAGAATTAATGTGGAATTCTGGGTAGCTTCCTTCAAAGAGGACTCCAGGAACTTCGTGAGATTTACAGCCACAGAGTCCCTCTGACCTCCAGGTGAGAACCCCATCTGGGGACAAGTACTTTAGTATATATGTTCTTATGTCCATCACCTGACCCCAGAGTGGAGATGTTTGATTATAGTCAATGTCCATTATGGTTACTTGTAATAATTGTTAGTAGTACTTCGACTAAATTCGAATTATATAATAAAGTTGTTCCACGTAAACCGCTTGCCTGACTAAGTGGTATAGAAAAATATAAATAAATAAAACAATAAATAAATGTACAATCATGTCCATAGTTAAAACATCCCATTTTAAAATCAATTTTAATATATCTATAATTTAAAAAATTATTCTTATTTAGAAATTTTTTATTGATTTTTGTTTTCAGTGATTGCCTAAAAAAAACATATGAAATGGCATTTTAGAAAAGTAGTCAAAGTGCAACCTGGGGTGTCCAGGGCAGGACGTGCAGAAAAAGCTAGGGATGTCTATTTCAGCCTGATTTTAGAAACACAGATGCCCCCTATGTGGGCATCCATGCTGGAGGCCATATACTGTAGATGTCTGGCTATTAAACTGCGGGGTGGGGATGTCCATCTCAAGTAAGGTGGCACATAGCAACGTTCAGTAGCGTGGCAAATCGAAAACATGAGTCCCCATTCCCTGTCAGTGTTTGTTGACAATTTGTAAAATCATTTATCATTTATTTCATTTGATATATCACAGTTTACAATTAAAATAGTCATTCAGGAAAGAGTAATTACAATGCTACAACATAGACATAAGAAACAAAGGGGATATGAGTGTATCTCCTCCATACCCTCTAGACGTTTGCCTGACAAAACAAGCACTTTTCAGATGCCTATTTGTGCCTGAAGCAGGTATAACCTTTGTGGCTTGGGACATCCAGGAAGTTTCTGAAATCTGGCAGGGACATCCAAGTTCTTGGGAATGCCCAGTCCACGCCTCCAACATATCCTTCTTCCAACTTAGACATCCTTGTGTTGGGGACGTCCACAGACCTGGTTTCTAAAATGGATCCGGTGACCTCTCTGTGCTTTGGATATCTTGGTCTGTTTTTCAGACGTCCAGGGCATAAATAGGAATTCTAAAATATCTACTATTATTTGGCATGTTACTAATTTCCAAGAGTAATGATTGGGATGCAATTCAAGCCTGGCTCTCTAGCCAAATCTGTCCAAGATTGTTTATAAATAAGACTTTCTTGAAGGCACTACTAAATAATTCCTAGTTACTGAATGGAGAACTCTAGAAGAAAATTGAACAGCTGACGCCATATAAAAGAAAAACCATGGCAGAAGATTTTAAAAATAAAAGATAATCATTTAAGTGGAATTCTTGCCATTATTGGAAGCCAGTGCAACTGAATGTGCCTTCCCCACCTTTTCCCTTCTGGTATAACCTTAGCGGCTATGTTCTGTAATATTTATAAATGGGCTTTTTGTTTTTTCAATATTCTCATATGATTGTATGGTTTTATTGCTCTTACTTTACTGCCATTGCTACTAAATATGACTACATTACTACTCTCTTCCTCAAGCATCACTAGCTCTCTCTATCTTTTCGGTATCGCTTCAAGGTTCTTATACTTACTCAGAAAGCATTTTCTACCGGACACCTGATCTACCTTTCACTTTGCTCACTCCTTACTGTCCTGTACACTCTCAAAACTCAAACTTATTAACAATCCCTCCAGCATCTCGTGTCAGGATGGAGGCTTCTTGCCACACTGCTTTTGACTTCCTTGCACCAACCTTATGGAATTTTTTACCTACATATATGCGCTTCTCAAAGTTGTTCTGAAAATATACTATTTCAGTCTGTCTTTTCCGGGTGGGCTAGACTAGACATCTTGCTTCTTCCAGTCTACAGACTCTGCATGCTAAACCTTAGCGCTATACTTTTCTGTCTCTTTTCTATATTATATGATGTTCCTTAATGCTCTTCTAAGTTTGACCCAGAGCGGTATAGAAAGTTTTAAGTAAACATAAATGCACATGCAAAACACAGACACAAGACACACATACCCCACACATATTCTTGCATGCAGAAGAGTTGGCAAGAAGGATACCAGAATAAAACAGCTCATGGTTGTGCAAATACCATAGGTGCTTTGTACCCATGGGGATTGCACCATTAATGAAAGCAAGAGTACAGGTGAACTGTCACTTTGGTTACTGCTCAGGAAGAAAGTACCTGCAGAGGTTTCTGCCTACTTTTTCTGAGTACTGTTTTCTGACAAAATAAGGCACATAGGGGCATGTTTACTAAAACATCGGTGCCTAATGCGTGTTCCACCCCAAAAATGAACACAGGGTAGTGCTCATCCCACACTACAAAATGGAATCTTGCCCAATTTGTCTGTATGTAGCTAGCACAGGTTTCATGCCACTCCCCACGCTCATTCTGTTTGGCACAGTCAGTGCAGATGCATGTAGTGCCACCCATTGAGATAGCGGTAAGTGCAATGACAAAGATGCCCAAGCTAACCATGAAGTGCACACTCTGGCCTGAACATGATACAGTGTTTACCATGGTACACTTAGTGAATACTGAACCCTGCACTATAAACATGTTCTATACTTTTGAAAGTTAAAAACTATGTATATTGTTAGTTTCCCTGCCCTTTCCCCACTCCCAGGAATACCTTTGCAGTATACAGGGAAGATTTTGTGCACTGTGCAACAGCATGCATACTTTTACCAATTTTGAGGGCAGGCAGGTTCCAAAATGCCCATTTCTGTGAGTAAACTACTTGTTTTTAGCTGCATAAATTTTATTTATTGCAAATAAAATATATTAGAGATTTGCTCAGACTGCATGTCTGAGTATGTGAATCTATAGAACGTCCCCCAGCAGCTCCCAGACCTCCAAAGTTGTAGTTATGCTCTCCGTTCTATTTTATTATCTTCCCTAAAAGTAAAATTCTGGAACTGGCCCTGTGAGTACTCAGATATGTCACACATGATGAAAATAAAAGAATTAAGACCCACAAACAGGCCAGATTTTAGCTAGGGGTTAAGGCCATGTCTTCTAGCGCTACTTATTGATATAGTAACATAGTATATGATGGCAGATAAATGACTAATAAGACACTAAATGCAGGTATTCTAAACTTTTCTGGGTGATCAGTTCACAATAGGTGACAACTTTATATATACCTGTGTTGAGCTTGCACAATGCCAGCCTAACATTGGGTTTGAGAGGAAAAACATTTGCTAAAAGTAAGATGTGGCGAAATAAAACAGAAACCTGACATCTCAATTAGTGGTTACTTCATTCCTCGAATGTGATGTTGCATCAGAATAACTCTACACCTCCTTGAGCATTCTTGCTTAATTATTGTAGGTTTTACTCAGAGTTTTTAAATTATAGACTGACGTTCTAAGAAAAGTCAGTCTATTGACCTCTTTTATATTTGGCTCATCAGCTTTGCATAATAGCCTTTGGGTGTCAGGTGTGATGGAAAATAAGATCTTGGTTTACTTGACTTTCCTGAAGTAGGTGGCATAGAAAGTAGAATATAGGAGATGTGCAGATGGTATAATCAGACAAACAAACATAAATATTCCATGCACAATCGTTAATATATCCTATTAAAACAAAATGGGGAAAACTCCTTAGTCACCTAATTCTGGGATTTGTTGTCAAACACTAGTACTCTGCAGCTCGCTTGCTGTCATGGACACCGAGACAAGAACATTTCACCCCAGTTTTAAAGGAGTTACATTGGCTGCCCATCCAAGAATGAATACAGTCCAAATCAATCATGAACACATTTCAAGAGTACGTACAACTTAACTACTGACTGCTTACGGTCCCTCATACATACACCTCCAGGCAACAGACCAAGAACAGACCAAACCATGAACCTCCTTGAAGTCCCAAGGCATAAAACAATCAGCACGCAAGAAACATGCCAACGCACCTTTTCCATATATGGACCTACCTAATGGAATTCCCTTCAGAGTAAACTAAGAGCAATAATTGACCCAAAGGACTAAAGGAAGAAGCTTAAAACACATTTTCCTGGAATATTACGGTCAAATTGTTAATCTTTTCTCAGAACCAAATGACCTAAATATACCAAAAACTGGACCCAAATCATCCAAACTGTAAATAATTAATAGCCCAAGACTTAGTAAATTGTCAACTGTCTAAGGTTTAAACTGTAAATAGTTACCTGTTCAAGGACTAATAGTATGTAACTTATTTCTAATTGAAATCATGTTCTATGTAACTTTCTCAGTTGTGTTTGATGTAAACCGCCTTGATACCACTGAAAGGTGGTATATAAAAAATGCTAAATAAATAAATACTACTACTATTACTGCTTCTGCTTGTAATTTCAATATCACTACTAGACATTGCAGTGCTGTACACATACACGAGTCCCTTCTTCAGTTTGTTCAATGTAAACCGCACTGATGCAGAATAGCGCGGTATATAAGAGAAAATAAATAAATAAATTCTTAAAGCTTACTTATCAGACATATACAGTAAGGGGGTTATTCCGTTCAGGACGTCCAGGCCCCTGTGCGACCGATCGTAATCAGATGCACAGGGGTAGATGCGATTCTGATCCCGCGGGGCACGTCTAGCCCCTGCGGGATCAGAATCGTGACTAGGCCTGTATGTGCAGACCAAGACCTGATTCCCATTGGCCTGCATGTACAGGTCTCTGCCCAGCTAACTCAGGTAAGGCTCCTGAATGGAGCTGTGGCGCCATGGTGTCCGGTTGCCATGGCACCGTGGCTCCTGATTGGAGCCATAAACCCGGCCGCTATCGACTGTCTCCTTGCAGCCCGATCCTCAATCTGGCCTCCTATGGCCAGGTTCGGGCTGCGGGGTATCCCCTGCACCCACCTTACCTTTCTCCTGTGGCTGGAGCTCCCATCCCCTGACATCTAGGAGGACTTATTCCACCTGCTGGCCCCAGACGTACAGGGCTGATGTCAGAATTGGCCCTGTACGTCTGTGGCCACGGACCGCCCACTGCCTGCCCTAACTCTGCCTCCCCGTACAAACACCTTGTTCGTATGGGGAGGTTAGCTGGGGATGGATGTCCCATTAGGCTATTTGTGTCTCAGAATGCCCCTGTAAGAGAACTAGAGAAAATATTATGGAAAATATGGGCAATAAACATGGCTGACATGAAGAGAGAGAGTCTGCGTAGGCTGAATGGTCATCAAGTGAGTGAACAGTCTTGATATGCAAGGATGGCCCCTGCATTGGTTCTAGCTGTTGGCACCCTAGGCAGACCTTAAACCTTATGCTCCCTGGCTGTCAAAATCTATTGTTTGTCTTTGAATGCTCTGCTCTTTGTAGACCCATGCCCAAGAGTTTGCCGCCCTAGGCGACCATAAGAACATATGAACATAAGGTATGCCATACTGGGTCAGACCAAGGTCAATCAAGCCCAGTATTCTGTTTCCAACAGTGGCCAATCTAGGTCATATGTACCTAGCAGTTTCCCCAAGGGACACAGGTTCCACAATGCTTGTATTGGTTCAAGCATTGATATCCTGGGTCCCTTCTTAATAATGGCTTATGGACCTTTCCTCCAGGAACTTGTCCAAACCTTTTTTAAACCCAGCTACACTAACAGCCTTTACTACATCCTCCGGTAACAAATTCCAGAGTTTGATTACACGTTGAGTGAAAAAATATTTTCTTTTATTAGTCTTAAATAGTTTACCCTGTAGATTCATTGCATGTCCCCTAGTCTTTCTATATTCTGATAAGGTAAACAATCGATCTATGTCTACCCGTTCCACTCCGCTCATTAATTTATAGACTTCTATCATATCTCCCCTCAGCCGTCTCTTTTCCAGGTTAAAGAGCCCTAACCTTTTTAGCCTTTCTTCATAGGAGTATCCTTCCATCCCCTTTACCATTTTGGTGGCTCTTCTCTGAACCTTTTCTAATAACTCTATATCCTTTTTAAGATACGGCGACCAGAATTGCACACAATATTCAAGGTGCGGTCTCACCATGGAACGATATAGAGGCATTATAATATCCTTTGTTTTATTTTCCATTCCTTTCCTTATCATACCTAGCATTCTATTTGCTCTCTTGGCCGCCGCTGCACACTGGGCCGAGGGTTTTAACATGGTATCCACAATGACGCCTAAATCTTTTTCCTGGGTGGTGGTTCCTAATGTGGAACCTTGCATCGTGTAACCATAGTTTGGGTTGTTCTTCCCTAGGTGCATAACCTTGCACTTGTCCACATTAAATTTCATCTGCCATTTTGATGCCCAGTCTTCCAATTTATCAAGATCCTCTTGCAATTTTCCACAGTCCTCTTGGGTTTTAACAACTTTAAATAGTTTTGTGTCATCTGCAAATTTGATAACCTCACTCGTTATTCCACTTTCCAGGTCATTTATGAATATGTCAAAAAGCAGCGGACCCAGCACAGATCCCTGGGAAAATTGGCCATTTAGCCCTACCCTCTGCTTTCTATCTTTTAACCAGTTCCTGATCCACAATAGTACACTGCCTCCTATCCCATGACTCTTTAGTTTTGCCAAAAGTCTCTCATGACCACCTAGTTTGCCTAATAATTGTGCCCATCCTGTTGATAGAAGCAGTAATAAGTCTCAGACTTAGGCCAGTTTAACTGTTCTCTCTTTCTCTCAGTTATTAGTGTGAGTTATTTTGGAGTTACAGTATATTGTAGACTCATTTTCAGCTGGGCCCTGAGTACTAAGATCACTTAGCTGGCAATCATCATTTAATTTTCAGCAGCATAAAACTGTGGTTGAAAATGCTTCTAAATTTATCCTAGCTTTAGAGGCCCTTTTGCTAAAGTGTGCTAAGCATTTAGCACATGAATTAGTGTGTGGTGTGTAACCGCTACCACCTTGCCTGACAGCATGTGCTAATTCATGCATCAACATCATACCCTGTTATAGGGTGGGGAATTGGTGGTCTATGAACATGGACTACATGGTGCAGTTGGAACATGGTACTTTACCTCTTGCTAGGAGGCAGAAAGTGCATCCCTGCAATCTCTAAATATACCTACTGCATGGTAAAGTGTTTTTGGTTTTTTTTCTGTCGTAACCTAATGGAAACATGCTGGGAATGGCCTCAACCAGTTAACGCACAGATGCCACATATTTATTTGTTTGAACAGTTTTCTATACCACCCCTTCTAACGATCAGGGGCGACTTACACAGAACAGTTAACGTTAGGGTTACATAGAACAATAATGAAACTATATACAGAGAACATATAACATGCCAGCTACACCCGGTATGTGTATAGTGGAGATTGGTTAAAATAACTATATACATAAAAAGGATTCATAACATGCGCAATGAACAGGGTGGCTAAGAGGGAGGTTCAGCCTAGGGGAGTGTGCTTGGTGGATCTTCGAAGTAGCCAGAGGTTCCCTATAAATAGCTAGTATCCAATGGAGATGCCTACCACTTAGGCCCATCCTCTTTAATACTTCAAATATGAAGGGAAAGAAACTATCAAAAACCTCCTCACTGTCAATGGTCAAAAGCAATGTTTATCCCAGCCCCTTCCTAGCCATCTGTATTAAATTCATAACTTTATGGACATTATCCAGTGTCAAACTATCTACCACTAATTCAGACTGGTCTGGGTGGATCAGATCAGATCAGGTAGTCTCACAGTCGAGCGCTGAGCTAGTATCTTTGCAAAAATGTTGTTCCCTAATGAGATGGAGAAGTGTGAGAAAGGTTGCTCAGAATCTTTACCACCGTTTTTCTTTTTCTTTTTTATGTTTATGCAATTTCTTAATGTACTGCCCAGGCTGAAGGGCATCAGAGTGCTTTACAATCACTACAAGCAGGTACTGGATACATTCCCTCGTCCCCAGAGAGCTCACAATCTACATGTGTACCTGAGGCAACAAAGAGTTAAGTGGTTTGCCCAAGGAGTGCCTATAGGACTAGAAACTCCAGTCCCTCCAGCCTGAGATTGTGTCCCTGGTGGGAATCAAACCTCCAGCCTGACGTACCTTGTCCTAACCACTAGGTCACTCCTCACATTGATGGTGTAAGACCTCTCTCTATACCTATAGCATGAAATACCTTAAGAGGCCTCCCGTGCAAATACCTTATTAAAAATTTGAGGAGTACCCGTTAATCCCAAGAGCTGTTCCATTAGGCTTATTGATAAGTTTCCTATCTGCGTCAGATAACTAAGGCAGTGGGCAACTATTCAGATAATGCTCTATCAGCCCCTCCCCTGCTACCTTGTATAATTTTATGATAAAACTGGAAAACTCCAAATGGATCTGGGTGTTCTAGTAACCTGCCCCGCTTCATTTTTAAACAATGGTATAACATTCTAAAGCTGCATTTTCTTCAGCTTCTGTGCTAGCAACCTACTTGGTTTATTTCCATATTCAACAAGCTTTGTTACAGCGTTTGCAGTTGAAAGGCTATATGATTTAGCTCCAACTCCCTCAGTTCAGATCTAGCTCTTTCCAAATCGCTAAGTATCTGCTTAGTTCCCATTGCTTTTTTATATCCCTTCTCCAATCATTAGATGATAGCATGCAGGCTATTTGCCTTTGCCTCCTGTATTTTTTTTCTGATATGAAGAAATAGCTATAAACTTCCCATGTGATATGGCTTTAAGGCAATCCCAAACTATTCCAGGACCTTGCTCCTCATTATTAAACACACACATTTTCCAATAGACTATCATTAAGCATCCAAAACTTCCTTCCCCTCTGCTGCTACCAAACACAATCTACAGCCAAATTGAAGTATGATTGAAGTATGATCCAAAAAGCCAAATGAGCCCATACCCATTACCTTAACCTTCTAAATTTAATCAGCTTCCACTAGCCACGTAGCAATTCAGGAGTATGAGGAGTGTACTTTAGAGTTGAATGCATATTCTCTTATCAAAGGGTTCAGTCCTCGCGAAGCATCTATTAGATTGAGCAGAGTAGTCATCTGGTGCAGCCAAAAGCGCTCAGCGCCCTATCTCAAACAGTAAACCCATATATTGACACTATACAGTAAATCTATAAAGTTAAATTAAAATCCTCCCAATAATATCAAAGTTCCCTTTTGAAAGTCTTTAAATTTTACTCATATTCCAGAGGCAATAAGTATACCTATATTGTTTACCTTTTTACTCAACCTGTTTTGAAGTAAACCATGCAATTGGAAACTGCCTTGTCTGCATCAAATATTTATTTATTTAGCTGTATTTATATCCCGCTTTTCACCGGGTCAAAGCGGTCAATTGGGAGATACATTTAACATGAGGGGATATGACACACATACGCTAATACTTACAGGGAACATGGGCAATGGAGGGTTAAGTGGCTTGCCCAAGACCACAAGGAGTACCTATAGGACTAGAAATCCCAGTCCCTCCGGCCTGAGATTGCTGTCCCCAGGTGGGACTTGAACCCCCGGCCCTCTGGCCTGAAGTACCTTGTCCTAACCACTAGGCCACTCCTCCCTAAAATTCATATTTTAGCATTAAATGGGGTTCTTGTAAACAACAACAGCAACAACCCCCCCCCCCCCCTTTCCCTGAAGTCTTCAATTCTTGTAAATATAATCTGCATTTCTGGGGAGAAGTTAGACCTTTCATATTAATAGATGCCATTTTAAGTGAAGCAATCATATACAACCATGCTGTGTGCAGCTATGCAGAAACGTTTATGGAGGGAAAGGCGAACCAGAATAAGTTGGACTAAGCTGATCTTGCCCAAGGACAGCAGGAGATAGGAATGTTTAATTTCGGGAGCTGTTACAGTTTTTCCAATGCATTCTGAGGTGTCTATTCAGGTATAACTTGATGGAGGACAAGGGCTTTTGGTTACTGAGGGTCTGGTATGTACATGGCGATAATTGGAATGTTATATTAACATGTTTCAATCAATGTGGAAGCATCTACAATTGATTCAATAACTATAGCATCATCACCATTTTAAACAGTGCACTTCTGCCAAATAAAGACAGCTGCAACTCTCTCTATCCTTCAAATGTCTGACCACTTACTCCACTCCTTCTGTAACATTCAACTTTTATATAGGCCAGTCAGGTCCCAAGGAAGCTACACCCCAAAGTTTCACCTTCTCCTTTTCCCATCTAAATGGAAAGGCACTAGTCCATTGCTCTGGAAGCTTGGGATCCAGGGACATGGCCCCCAAATTCTCATAATTAACTTTGAGACCTCTCAAGTTGTCATCAGCTCTCAAAATTATTATAGTCTCTACAGATGTTCATGTTTGCTAATATTCTTTTGTTTGTAGGTGAACACCTTAAGCTCTTGTCCACCCACCATAAACACCATAAATTCAGATTACATTTCTAATGGATCCAATGTTAGGAGAAACACTGGCCACAGTGGACAACCCTCTCTAGTCCCTCCTCCCCCTCAGGTCAAACTTAACTGTCACCAACACATTTGCCAAAATCCTAGCACTAAGCCTAGAGTACAAAAAGCGAATGCAGTTCAACATTCTCCTCACTATACCTCACTGCTCTAAGATCCCAGATCACCTTATCAAAGGTCTTCTCCATGTCTAATCTTAATATGATCCTCTTCTCCATAGTGAGGGCTGCTATCATCCTTATCCTACTGTGCCCATGCACAGAACTCTTCTGCTCATCTGCTTTCACATCAGGAGTGGTGCCAAAGAACTGGAGAGAGGCTCGTGGTGGTGCCTTTACACAAAAGCGGAAGTAAGGATGTACAGTAGTTGAAAACTACAGGCCGGTTAGTTTAACTTCGGTGATGAGTAAATTATTGGAAGCACTGCTGAAAGAGAAAATAGTGAGGTTTCTGGAGTCCAGCGGATTACAGGATCCGAGGCAGCATGGATTCACCAGAGGCATGTCTTGTCAGACAAATCTGATCAATTTCTTTGACTGAGTGACCAGCGAGTTGGACCGAGGGAGAGCCCTAGATGTGATGTATTTAGATTTCAATAAAGCCTTTGACACCGTTCCTCACAGACGACTTATAAACAAACTGAGCACCCTAGGGATGCACTCTGAAGTTACTGCTTGGGTTAGAAATTGGTTGTGTGGGAGGCAACAAAGAGTACAAGTAAATGGAGCTCACTCTGAGGAGAAAGGGGTTACCAGTGGTGTGCCCCAGGGATCTGTCCTTGGTCTGATTCTTTTTAACATCTTTGTTAGTGATATAGCGGAAGGGCTGTCGGGTAGGGTTTGCCTCTTTGTGGATGATACCAAAATCTGCAATAGAGTAGACACCCAGGAAGGTGTAGATAACATGAGGAGGGATCTAGCTAAGCTTGAAGAATAGTCTAGAATCTGGCAGCTGGGATTTAATTTTAAAAAATGCAAGGTCATGCATTTGGGCTGCAGCAATCCAAGGGAGCAATATAGTATAGGGGGTGAAGTACTTTTGTCCGCTAAAGAAGAGCGGGACCTAGGCGTGGTTGTGTCTGATGATCTTAAAGTAGCTAAACAGGTAGAAAAGGCGATGGCAAAAGCTAGAAAGATGCTTGGGTGCATACGGAGAGGAATTGGCTAGCAGAAAAAAGGAGGTGATAGTGCCTCTGTATAAGTCTTTGGTGTGACCTCATTTGGAGTATAGAGTGCAATTCTGGAGACTGCACCTTCAAACGGATATAAACAGGATGGAGTCAGTACAGAGGGTGGCTACTAAAATGGTTAGTGGTCTTCATTATAAAGCATATGAGGACAGACTTTAAGGTTCTTAATATGTACACTTTAGAGGAAAGGCGGGATAGAGGTGATATGATTGAGATGTTTAAATACCTCCATGGCATAAATGTACAGGGGGAGAGCCTCTTTCAATTGAAAGCAAGTTCTGCTACGAGGGGACATGGGATGAGGGTGAAGGGGGATAGATTCAGGAGTGATATGCGGAAATATTTCTTTACGGAAAGAGTGGTGGATCCGTGGAATAGTCTCCCAGTGGAGGTGGAAGAGATGAGGACAGTATCTGAATTAAAAAAAGCATGGGATAAACACAGAGGATCTCTAAAGGAAAAAAGGGGGCTGTTGTAGTGGTTTATATGGAAGGACAGACTAGGTAGGCCATGTGGTCTTTTTCTGTCGTCATGTTTCTATGTTTCTAATTAGTCTCCAATTTATTTGCTAGAATGATCACAAGAAACTTAATGTCCCTGTTTATCAAGGAAATTGGCCTATAGGAGTTTGGGTCTTTGCTCTTCTTGCACTATCACAGCATGGCTCATTTCCTCTGAGTACCAACCGCATCCTCATACTTAGCATGTGATGAGCGCACAACCAAGAAACCTAAAATTTTATAAAACTCGGCATCCAAACCATTGAGTCCCACTCCTTGCTTTATCTTCAGGTCCTGGAGGGCTGCATATAATTCCACTTGGACAAGTGTGCATCCAATACCTAAGTTTGTTCTACTTGAAGCCTAGGCCACATGTAATCTCTAAAAAATGCCATCTGAGTGGTTATTTCCCTCTTTCTCCTCCAATATAGATCTCTGATACTCTTTGAACCTCTGAGTTATTTCCTCTGTAGTACAGTATCACCCCTTTCCCCGTTGATACCAGTCACATAGGTACGTTTCCTAACACTTTTCGGCAACCTGACAAGCAATTTACCTTTCATCTCCAGGAACAAGCAGGAATAAGTCCTCACATATGGGTACGTTGGTACCGACGGAGCCTGCGCGGGAAAGCTCCCCAGCTTCCCAGAAGAAAGCTTTTGGAAGCCTCCCACAGTGCATGCGCGCTGCCTTCCCGCCTTTCTGACCAACTCTCCTCAGTTCTTCTTTTCCGCGGAGCCAGCAGGTCGTGTTCCTGTCACCGCTGAAGAAGTTCTTATTTTAATTTGTTTCTTTGGCCGCGTGTCTGCCTTCCCCGCTACCGGACCGGTACCGCCGGTCTTTTTTCTTTTTACTTTTCAAAAAAAAAAAAAATTATTTTCTTTTCACTACTTGGTGAAATTTTCTCTCTTTAGGCCCCAGGCCTAGAGAACAATTTTCCCTCATGGAAAAACCAGCTTCTGGTTTTAAAAAATGCACCAAGTGTAGCGGTACCATCTCAGTTACCGACACACATGAATGGTGTCTTAAATGTTTGGGGCCTGACCACTCCATTCCGGATTGCCAGTCCTGTTCCCTGATGTCTAAACGTGGCTTACAGAACCGAGCAGCCAAGTTTCATATGCTGTTTTCCACAGATACTCCAGCATCGACATCTTCCAGGTCTTCCTCTCCTGATGGATCTCAGGTAACCAAACATTCCTCTGGCAGGTCCTCAAGGGGCAAATCTCCCTCTAAGTATCGAGATGCCTCCGGGCTTGACCCTGAGGACCCTGCCCCAGCCAAACAACCCCGGCGGGAAGCTCCGGCTTCCAAAGCTCCTCCTATGGGGTTACAGGTTGACATCGATGGCACGGCCTCGACCGATCACCTGTTAGACTGCTCTGGTGTACCGGCACACTCTTCCGGTACCGACATCCAGGCAGTCGTGGCGTCCATGGATCATACAGTTCAATCCATGCAGCAGGCTATAATGGCTTTCATTAAGGCTGCGACGCCCACGACCTCGGTTCCGGTACCACAATCGATACCGGTACCAAGGGCATCCACGTCGACCAGGATACCGGTTCCGGTTCCCGGTTCCGGGGCTTTTCCCAATACCGATCCGGATCCGGGTACACCCGATGTCGATACCGGTCGATACGTGTATCGATCCCTGGAAGCCAACAGACGATACTTCCAGTCTTCTGATGATTCTGATTCATCGGATGACTCTCCCAAAGTATCTCTTGCTCTTCCTGAGGAGCCCTCTTCTCCAAAGAGGAGACTGTCTCCTCCAGAGGATTTGTCCTTTCAAGACTTCATCATGGAAGTAGCTAAAGGACTCTCTATTTCAGTAACCTCTGAAAAAGAACCTAGAGCAAAAAAATTAGACATTTTGGGATACTCTAAGGCTCCCAGAGAGGCAGTCACCTTGCCAATTCATGAAATTCTCCAAGAACATTTGCTTGAATTGTGGGAGACTCCTCTCACCCTTTCTCCTCATTCTCGTAGATTGGACACTATGTACCGTGTCCCTCCTTCTCCTGGTTTTCAAAAAACTCAGCTTCCTCACCATTCTATTGTGGTGAAGTCAGCTATGAAGAGAATAAAGAGTACCAAAAGACACTCTTCTACTCCTCCAGGAAGAGAATGCAGGACCTTGGATGCTTTTGGTAGAAAGATCTTCCAAGCTAGCATGCTTACTGCCAGAATCAATTCATACAGCCTTTATATGGGTATGTTTCTGAAGGAGGTTGCAGAAAAGCTGCACAACGTTTTCCCTTTTATTCCAGAGGATAAAAGAGGAATTCCTTCTTTGGCTTAAGCATACGCAAGACATCTCAAAGTTTTCCAACAGAGCAGCCTTTGATTCCTTTGAGGTTGCCAGCAGAGCCTCAGGCATTGCTATAGCTGCTCATAGAATTGCTTGGCTCCAGGCTTCTGATCTAGAACCCTGGGTTCAAGATGGTTTAGGAAATCTACCCTGTACAGGTGAAAACCTATTTGGCAAGGAGTGGCAGATTAAAGCCACTCAAATGGATGAAGAAAATGCTGCTCTTGATAGACTTTCTAAGTCTACCTCCACTCCAGCCAAGAAAAAGTCTTTTAAAAAGTCTTTTTACAAGAAGGGCAGATTTTCTTCCACTTCTGGTCAACAGTCTTCTGCAGGTCGCTTTGCTACTAAGCGTCAGCAACCCAAACAGGCTAGGCCTAAACCTGCAGGGGCTGCTGCAACCCAGCAGTCCCAAGCCCCTCAGGCGTTTTGACTTACTGCTAGAGAACTTAACCTTTCTGGCTCTACAACAGCCAGAACCTCTCACCATTCCAGGAAGGTTGGCTCATTTTGCTCCCAGATGGGAGCAAATCACATCAGAGCAGTGGACCCTCTCCATCAGAGAGGGCTACAAACTTCATTTCTCAGACCTTCCTCCCTACACCATGGTGAGACATTTCAATTCTCCCACATCTCTCCTCAACCTTCTGTATCAGGAGGTAACCTCCCTTCTGGCCCAGAGGGCCATAGAAGAAGTTCCTCTTCTTCAACAGGGGTCAGGTTTTTACTTCCCCCTACTTTCTCATCCCAAAGAAAACAGGGGGATACAGACCTATTCTAGATCTCCGAGAATTGAACAAATTTCTGTACAAGGAGAAGTTCAAGATGCTCTCTTTAGGCACTCTCCTTCCATACCTACAGAGTCAGGATTGGCATTGTTCTCTAGATCTCAAGGATGCGTACACCCATATACTCATCCACCCATCCCACAGAAAATTCCTACGTTTTCTGTTCCAGGGAAAACATTACCAATACAGAGTCCTTCCTTTCGGTCTGGCCTCTGCTCCAAGGGTGTTCACCAAATGCATGGCAATAGTTGCTGCATTTCTGCGCACTCTGGGAGTCTTTGTCTTCCCATATCTGGACGACTGGCTCATCAGAGCTCCATCTCAGTCAGAAGCCCAGATTTCCCTGGACCGCACAAGGCGCATTCTGCAATATCTGGGACTGGTGGTAAACCTCCCAAAGTCCCAGCTCATTCCTACTCAGTCCCTGGAATTCATAGGGGCCTGGTTGGATACCACCACTGCAAGGGCCTACCTTCCTCAGGCCCGTTGCCAACGTCTAGTGCAGCTAGCCTCCCAGATTCAGTCAAAGAGCCACTTAACTGCCAGGGAGATGCTACAACTGCTAGGCCACATGGCTTCCACAGTACATGTGGTCCCCTATGCTCGCCTACACATGAGAGCAGCTCAATGGACTTTGTCCACCCAGTGGACTCAAGCCTCAGGAGCTCTCTCAGACCAAATAGCAAACTCCAAACGTCTCCTTTGGTCTCTCCAATGGTGGATGTCCACTCAAAATCTGTTGCTGGGGTCCCCCTTCCAACCTTTGTTGCCCCAAACAATCCTCACAACAGATGCCTCCCAAACAGGTTGGGGAGCTCATCTGCAGGACTTCTCCACCCAAGGTACTTGGTCTCCACAGGAGACCTCTCTTCATATCAATCACTTGGAGCTTCGAGCAGTGTTCTTAGCTCTCAAGGTCTTTCATACCCTCCTCAGCTACCAGACAGTCCTCATTCAAACGGACAATCAGGTAGCAATGTTTTACATAAACAAACAAGGAGGAACTGGCTCTCTGTCGCTTTGCAACGAAGCTCTAAGATTATGGGCCTTCGCCAGAGAGCATCAAATCCATCTCCTGGCAGTATACCTCCCAGGAATTCAAAACTCTTGGGCGGACAGACTCAGTCGAGTTCTGCTTCCACACGAATGGTCCCTGCACATGGATCAGGTACTCAGAATCTTTCAGGAATGGGGTACCCCGGACATAGACCTATTTGCAAGTCCGTGGAATGCCAAACTTCCCCGGTTCTGTTCCAGAATTCCGTGTCAGGGAGTTCAGGCCAAGGATGCCTTCCTCCTTCACTGGGGTCAGGACTTCCTGTATGCCTTTCCACCCATTCCTTTGATCCCCAAGACTCTGTTCAAACTTCAGAGGGATCAAGGATCTATGATCCTCATAGCTCCACGCTGGCCACGCCAAGTGTGGTACCCTCTACTTCTGCATCTCTCCCAAGCCCCCTCTCTGGACTTGGGAGCTGCTCCAGACCTTCTGTCTCAGGAGGAGGGGACTTTGTGGCATCCAAACCCCAAGTCCCTTCACCTCAGAGCTTGGTTACTGAAGGCCTAGACCTTCAAAACTTCAATCTTTCGCAACAAGTGCAGGATATCCTTCATGCTTCCAGGAAACCTTCCACTAGGCGTTCCTATGCTTTTAAATGAAAGAGATTTTCCATTTGGTGTGCTCAAAAGGGTCTTGACCCTCTAGCACTTCCTCTGAATTCTCTCTTAGAATATCTCCTGCATCTCTCCAATGCAGGCCTTAAGACGAATTCCGTAAGGGTCCATTTAAGTGCTATTGCAGCATCCCTTAAGCCTATCAATGGACAACCTGTTTCCTCTCATCCTGTTATTCCAAGATTCATGAGAGGCCTAACCTTAACTAAACCTCCCATTCGACCTCCTCCGGTGGCATGGGACTTGAACTTGGTTCTTTGTCAGCTTATGAAGCCACCTTTTGAACCCTTAGCCACTACCTCCTTGAAATTTCTTTCCTGGAAGGTTATTTTCCTTATTGCAATCACTTCTGCTCGCCGCATTAGTGAGCTGCAAGCCTTAGTGGCTAATCCACCTTATACAAGGTTCCATCATAAGGTAGTCCTTAGGACAAATCCTCACTTTATGCCTAAAGTGGTCTCACCTTTTCATCTTAATCAAGAGGTATATTTACCTGTCTTTTTTCCAGCTCCTCATGCATCCACTGCAGAGAGGAACCTTCATACTCTAGATTGTAAGAGAGCTCTTGCTTTTTACTTACACAGGACACAGCAACACAGAAAGTCTTCCCAGCTTTTTGTTGCTTTTGATCCTTCTCATCTAGGACGTCCAGTCTCTAAAAGAACACTGTCCAATTGGATTGCTCAGTGTATCTCTTTTGCTTACCAGAGTAAGAACCTTTCTCTGGAAGGCCATGTCACAGCTCACAATGTGAGGGCCATGGCCACCTCTATGGCTCATCTTCATTATGTGTCCATCGATCAGATCTGTCGAGCAGCCACCTGGGCCTCGGTTCATACCTTTTACAGCCCATTACTGTTTGGACAAGGACTCCCGCCGGGATGCCTTGTTTGGTCAGGCTGTCCTCAGACACCTGTTCCATTCTTGAACAACTCCTGCCCTCCTTCCCTCAATGGATGCCTGAGATCCATAAGAAGATGAGGAACCTTTCAGGGTCTCATACCCTTGGGGATCTCCCAGGCATCTTAGCTAGGGAGTCCCCATATGTGAGGACTTATTCCTGCTTGTTCCTGGAGATAGCACAGTTACTTACCTGTAACAGGTGATCTCTGGGAACAGCAGGAATTAGTCCTCACAACCCACCCACCTCCCCTAGGAGTTGTATCTTTCTCTCTCTTTGTCTTTCCTTTACTCTCTCTCTATTGTCTCAGCTTTAAACTTGAACTGAGGAGAGTTGGTCAGAAAGGCGGGAAGGCAGCGCGCATGCGCTGTGGGAGGCTCCCAAAAGCTTTCTTCTGGGAAGCTGGGGAGCTTTCCCGCGCAGGCTCCGTCGGTACCAACGTACCCATATGTGAGGACTAATTCCTGCTGTTCCCAGAGATCACCTGTTACAGGTAAGTAACTGTGCTTTACTCCCATAGCTATACAACTAGTACTATTAATACAAAAATGATTGATTTTTTTAGCTCTTTGGTGTGATAAATACTCAATGGTTCTTACACACTTACTGTTCTTTCCTGTTCTCTGGGATCATATTTTGTTTTCTTTAATTCCTCTGCAAAACCTGCAAAAGAAGCATTATCTCTGTCTTGTCTTCTCTATTTGGTAACCCAAGCTATAATCTGTACCTTCATAAGCACTTTTCCTGTGGACCATATCAATGGTCCACAGTTTCTATGTTTCTATAGGTTCTCTAAAGGTAAAAAGGGGACTATTGTAGTTTATATGGAAGGGCAGACTAGATAGGCCATGTGGTCTTTTTCTGTCGTCCTGTTTCTATGTAACAATGAGGGTGATATACCTCATCTCTGATTTAACTCTAAATATTTAATTCACCTTTCCTTTAATGCTTCAATTCTTCATCAGGAGTCAGACTTGGGCACATTTGCCAACTAAAGCATTATGCGAAGCAAGCATCCATGCCACCAATATGGGCATTCTTCACAGCAGGGAACATTTATAAGCAGATAAGCCCCAACTATCTCTGGCGCAGATGGGAATAGAAAGTAAAATCACTCTCCTTCAGCTGTAGTACTCATTAAACATCCAACAATCCCAATTGTTGTATTACTAAATTTGCACCCATATCATCCTCCTCCTTTTTCAAAGGTGCATTAATAGGTTTAAAATCCTTATTATGATTGGCTACATATTGAAATTTTCTCCTCTCCTCAATTGATCACCTGGTGATCTGAGAACCTGAACACTTCTGTTACTACCTTCATATAAAATTCTTCAGAGTACTCATTTGACGCATATACCCTTCCCAACAAATGCCTTTTTTCCATAAAGACTCCGACCATAAAGACATACCTTCCAATCACTTCAGACTCAAAAGGCAAATTCTTGTGAATCAATATGGCAAATCCTCATTCCTGCCATTGTAGTAAATGATGGGCCTGGATCTCTGATGGTATGCCCCCGGGGTTGATGGAAAGGGATTTATTTATTTTATTTATTTATTTAACAGTATTTATATACCACCTTTTCCTTAAATCAAGATGGTTTACATTAAACTCCATCGTTGAACTCAAGTATTTACATTGAAACAAGGCCAATTCTGTAACTTGGAGATATCATTGTCATAACAGTATGTTGCCATACCTTATTTACATAAGTAAACTATTTACAGTTTGTGGTCATGTTGTATGATCGTGGACATTGTTCAGTAGTCATTGTCCAGGTCTGGTGTGATGTTGCCGAAATGTTCAATGAATAGGAATGCCTCAGGTATGCTGGAGTGGCTCATAGTCTGAGGGGTCAAGCTTTGAAAATTGGTCAGAGCTTACTGACACTTTTTGTGCCACAGTGAACATCTGTATGGAGGTGCTGCGCTAGCAGTATGGAAGTGCAGCAGCTCCCGGTGCTTCTGTACTTACTCTGAAGCATTTTTGAATCATCTCTGGCGGACTGATGTGACATGGATCCCTAACCATGTTTCACAGCCTTCATAAGCACTGACAGTAGGGAAGGTGCTGCAATTGGGAGAGCACTGGGCCAGGTTGGCCAAGTAGGGATTCACACCTTTTATTTAGCTAGGCTTATATACTGCTTTTCTATGAGTCAAAGTGATACACACACACACACACACACACACACACACACACATATAGAATACCTGAATGTATATTTTATATCTATATTTCCCTTGTCCCCGAAGGGCTCACAATCTGTTTTTGTACTTGAGGCAATGGAGGGTTGTGGCTTGCCTAAGACCACGAGGAGCACCTGTGGGACTAGAAACCCCAGTCCTTTAGGCCCAAGGTTGCTGTCCTTTTCAAAGACAACCAGTGGAGCCATGCTTTTGCTGGGGATTTTGAAAGTCTTGGTTTCTCCCAAAGCTGATCATAAAGAGGGCCCAATGGATGGGAAATTGCCTTCTTATTATTTATTGATTATACCAGGCCCGGTCCCAGTCTTCTCCCACATTGCATCGGACATAGCAATATGGAAAGGAGAAAATTCTTTTGCCAAATTTATGAGAAAGCTAGAGAGGGGACACAACATGGCGACAATGCCGTCTTGTTTTAGGTGCACACTGCCATGTTACAGCGTGCCACCTCTGACTCCATATGGGGGCCTGCTTTGAAGCAAGGAGAGCAGGCTTACTTACATAGGGGGAGGTTTAGAGAGCTGCAGATAGAGGTTTTAAACTCTGAAAAATGTTGAGATATTAACCTTCCTTCTAGCTTTCAGACCTTAATATAAAAATCAGTAGGTTCATAAACAAAGCTTTGCATTACACATAGAAACTACTAAGAAAGCAGTGCAATTCAGTCATCTTTCATACTAGAAATAACAGTAAGGAAAATTTTATATTTACACACAGGGTGGCCCAAAAAAAGTGAGAACATCTCGTAAATTAAAAGCTTAAATAGTTTACTTATTTACTGTTTTCTAGCTATATAACGTCTTTTATTTCAACAATTTCTGGTCGCCATCTTTGTATTTTTAATTTGTCAATCGTTTTTATCTGTCTTTTTGAATTTTTAAATAACTTATATGCTATGAGATGTTCTTACTTTTTTTGGGCCACCCTATGTATGTATGTATGTGTGTGTGTATGTATGTATGTATGTGTGTGTGTATATATATATCTATATCTATATATATATCTATATCTATGTGTGTGTGTGTATATATATATATATATATATATGTGTGTGTGTGTTTATATATATATATATATATATATATATATATATATATATATAAATAAATAAATAATACAGAGATGTGAAGTGCAATACGTTATTTGTAATTCTTGTGTATGTGTGTGTTGTGCCTGTAGTAGGGTAACTGATGGTGGTGGGGCATTTCTAGTGAACATAGTTTTGTGGGTTGGTTACATTTGGAGGAGGATAGTTTTGTGGGTGGTGCAGGGTGGTTGAGAAATTGCAGCAGGGTTGTTTGAAGTTGGAGCAATTGTGGTGCAGTAGTTTTGTAAGGGGGCAGTTTGTGGTGTGGTAAGGAAGTTACAGGGGGCAGATGGCAATGTGGGAGAATTAGGGGATAGTTTTTTGGGATAGCAGTTTTTGGGGTGGTGGGTATGATGAGGGTAGTTCTGGGGTTGGGGAAGTTTGAGATAGTGAGCAGTTGTCAGAGGATATTTTTTGGTGGTGTGGTAGTTTGTGTGTTAGTAAGGCAGTTGCAGAGAGAGAGAGCTTTTGAGGACTGGGCAATTGCAGGCCGTTATTAGGAGTGGGATCTGTTTGAGGGGTGGTGGGGAAGTTGGTGATGTGATAACTGTTGTGGGGTAGTTTTTGGAGGTGTGGGGCATTTGCAGGTGGTTTGACAGTTATGGGAGGCATTTTCTAGTGGTGGGAGCAATTTATGGGGTGGCATGGCATTTGCTTCGGTATGTATGTTTGTTTTTTATGGGTAGGGGCAGTGTACAGATTGGTGGAACAGTTGTGAGGGATAGTGTGGTAACTGGGCAGTATTTTTTGGATGTAAGTACAGTTTGTGGGATAATGGAGCAGATGCAGGGCAGTTGGCAAGGGATGGAAGAGTTGTTAGTTTTGGGGGTTGTGGATAATTTGCAAGGTGTGATGGAGTGTTTTTCAGGGCACGGGCGGTGTATAGATTGATTTGGCAGTTTGTGGGGTGGTAGGAAAATTGTTGGGGTATTTAGGGGTGGGAGCAAATTTGTGGAGAGGTAGGGGAGTTGCAGGGGCTAGAATTTGAGGAAGGAGCTGTTTGTGGGGTGTCAGGACAGCTGTGCAGGAATATTTTGGGGACGGAGCATTCATAGGAATTTGTTTATTAGGGTAGGGCAGTGCAGGGATGTCTCCTTTTGGGGATGGACAGTTTGAAGGGTGGTCAGGCAGTTGCAGGAGGTTGTTATTGGGGTGGGACCAATTTGTGGTATGATAGGGCAGTTATATGGGTGGTGCTTTTAGAGTGGGGCAGTGTGTAGAGTGGTGGGAGTTCAAGGATAATTTTTTTTTGTTGTGGGGATATTTGCAGATTGGTAGGGCAGTTGTGAGGGAGTATTTTTGGGCTGGGGGGCAGTGTGGGGGTGGTGGAGCGGCGATAAGCGGTGGCAGTTTTTGAGGATGGGGCAGTTTGGGAGGTTGGGAGAGGCTCATTATCCATTTGGGACATCCAAAGTTCTCCGACAAAAGCAGAATCTGGAAATGGATGAAGTATATGGAAGTTGCTCACAACATAATGTGAGCACAATCTAAGACCGAGGCCAAAATCACTCGCTCACACTTAGGTCGGCTCACTTTTAAGTATGTCCACAAACATTTAAATGGGTCTAGTTTATAGAAAGCAATGGGAGAAAAGTAGCAATGCATATAGAAGGCCTACTCTTGGACAGAATAAAAAACCCCAAAATGATGACTCTTCTTCATGTTAAGGTGTAAGCCTGTTTAAGACTATATTCCTTGATCTTTTTTATTTTCTAAACGGCCTTGTATACGTGCCACAGGCAGTATATCAAATACCTATAAACTATAAATGTATCTACTCTCATCAGCCCCATCTCTCTAAACTGTTGCAACTTTCTCTTCACTGGTCTCCCATTGTATCAACTACAGTATTTCCCCTTCAATCTGTTCAAAACTCAACTGCACAAGTAATCTTCTGCCGGTGTTACTTTGCTTATGTAAGTCGCTTCTTTTCTACTATACATTTCCACACACAGTTCAAACCTCTCCTACTGATCTACAAATATATTCATTCTGCGGCTCCTCTCCTCATCTCTCTCTGCACCCCTCCTCAGCAACTCCATTTATCAAGCAAATCTACTGGAGGGGTAACCTAATGGTTAGAGTACTGGCTTGGGAACCCAGAGACCAGGGTTTGATTCCCAATAGCACTCCTTGTGGCCTTGGGCAAGTCACTTAACCCTCCATTGCCTCAGAAAAATCCAAGTTATCAATGTCCCTGTTTAATGTACATTACCAAGTTTAAGTTTCAATGTAAACCGCTTTGATTGAAGTGATAAAGTGGTATATAAAACCTGTTAAATAAAAAAACCCTCAAACTCCAGACTCAGCTCCTTCCACCTTGCTGCACAGTATGTCTTGAATAGACTACCTGAGTCTGTACGTCAAGCTTCATCTTTGGTCCTATTCAGATACAGGCTAAAAAATCTTGAGGCTGCTTTTGTATCCTGCCAAAAAGGTCCATGGCTGGGGTGCTCAACATCTGAAAGATGTGGTTGGCTACCTGGGTGTTGGGAGACCACTTGTGCGTTTGGAGAACTATGCTGAGTCGATCCGCCAATGCATTGAGCTCCCCTGGAAGATAAATTGCCTGGAGGAACATGTTGTGCATGGAAGGAAACTTCCAGAGATGGATTGCTTCCTAGCAGAGGAGATAGGAGCCCGTGCCACCTTGTTTGATGTAGAACATGGCCACCTGTTTGTCCATTTGTATAAGGATGATCTGATTGGAAAACTGCTGCTGGAACACTTGTAGGACACTGGCAATGGCCTGGAGCTCGAGGAAATTGATTTGATGGAGGCTTTCCGCCATCGTCCATAGACCCTGTGTGTGCAAGCCATTCAAGTGTACACCGCAGTCCAGCTTGGAGGCATCCGTCATCAGCACTCTCTGATGCGACAGGGCCTGGAAGGGAAGGCTTGCAAGCAGGTGCTGTTGGTCCTGCCACCAAGAGAAGGATTTCTTGAGCGGCGGGGTCATTGTGATGCTGTCCAAGAGACCTGACACCACTGGTCACCTGACACCACTGTGTGCAGAGCATCCACTGCGCCTGATGCATGTGAAGGCAGACCAAGGGGGTGACATGGACAGTGGAGACCATGTGACCCAGGAGGCACAGCAGTTGTCGAGCTGTGACCAATGTGCAATGTTGGATCTCGTTCACCAGGATGGCTAAGCACTTGGCCCAAGCTGCTAGGAGAAAGGCTTGAGCCAGAGAAGTGTCAAGGAGAGCTCCAATAAACTCAAGGCGCTGAGAGGGCTGCAGGTGGAACTTTGGGTAGTTGATGCTCCAGCACTTGAATGGTGCAGGTCGCGGATTGTTGGACCTCTTCCAGCATTGTGCTCCTGATGAGCCAGTTATTCAGGAAGAGAGATTTCCTGGGTCTGAAAGAAGGCGGCGATGACCATCAAGCATTTTGTGAAGACCTGTGGGGCAGAGGCAAGGCTGAATGGTAGCTGCCTGTATTGATGATGCTGCCTGCCAAGCATGAAATGGAGGTACTAATGGTGCATGGGCTGAATTAGAATGTGTGTGTAGGCATCTTTGAGATCCAAGGAGCACAGCCAATCTTCCTGGTGGAGATAGAGCAGCAATGTTCCAAGGGAGACCATCTTGAACTTCTCCTTTTCCAGGAAGCAATTGAGATTGCAGAGATCCAAAATGGGTCTGTAGCCTCCAGTCTTTCTGGGGACAATGAAGTAGCGGGAGCAGAACCCTCTTTCTACTTGAGATGGTGGAATGAGTTCCACAGCCCGATCTGCTAAGAGGGCCTGGATCTCCTGATGGAGAAGCACACAATGGTGCTGCTGGAGCGGGTACTCCTCTGGAAAGAAAGTGGGAGGAAGCTGTTGGAAATGCAGCTAGTATCCCTCACAGACCACCTGGAGGGCCCAGGTATCAGAGGTTACAATGGGCCACCTGTGGCAAAGTATACCAGTCATCCCCCACCTGAGATGGAATGGAGTCTGGAAAGGGAAAAAGGGCCATGGTCTGTATGCAGGAGTCAAGAACCCCCACCAGGCTGTGGCTGTGGCTCCAATTGAGGCTTAGGGGCCTCAGACTTGCAGTACTGCTTCTGGCCATGAGGCTTAGGCTGTTGCCCCTGGTGGGGTTGTTGGTGTGAATGTTACAGGGTGTACGTACTGTAGTACATTCTCTTTGGGTAAAAAGACTTTTTACATGAGGCCTTCTTTCGAGTGAGGTCAGTCTTCCTCGAAAGGCAGGTCATGGTGAATTGCTTAGTCTCCAGCTCAGAGTCTTCTCCATTATGGATTTGCAGAAAAGATTCTCCCCTCGGCAATGTGATTGGCCAACTTGTCCTGAACACTTTGCTGCAGGTCCGAGGATTGTAGGCATGCCGGGTAGCGGACACCAATGCCCACTGCAGCCACCCTTGCTATAGATTCAAAGCCATCATAGCCAGTCCTGGTGACATATTTGGAGCACTCTTTAGTTTTCCCCACCATGCTCCTTAAATCGCTTGAGATGTTCTCCAGAAAGACCTGTGGAGAGTCTGGCCATCTCCCCTGCTTGGTCTCGCAGGTACATACCGATTTACAGTTGGTATGCCTGGATTCTGGTCACAAGCATCGAGCCTTGGTAGCACATTCTGCCAAAGCCATCCATGGTGCATGCCTCCCAACCCAAGAGCACCGAGAAGTGTGTCTTGGAACTTTTAATCCAGCACATAGCTGATTCTACCACTATGGAGTTGTGAGGCAGCTGTACCTTTTCAAATCCAGGTACTGGAGAATCTCCAGTTCCTCTGCTTGAGACGACTCCTCTGCCTCTATGGTGAAGGGCAGAGCCTTTCCCATATCCTGAACAAACTCAAGGAAGGAGAGGTCCTTAGTGGGCGAGACCACCTGCGCTCAAGTGGGGGCGAAGGATTGGAAAGAAGGTTACAGTGCTGGACAATCTCAGCGATTACTCCTCTGTCTCCCAGTCCATGTTAGTGTTAGAGAGGAACTCAAAGTTCCTCCCCAATCGAAGCCCTCCAACAATGGTGCTCTGGCAAAGATGAGGGAAATCTCAACCTCGATGGGCTCAGTAGTGATACCTTCGATATTGAGTGGGAGTGAGAGCATTCACGGGAACTGCCCAAGATGGCAAATGTCTCTGAAATGGGCTGCACTTCAGCAGATGAGGCACCCGCCGATGACAGGGCCATTACCAGTGCTGAAGAACCAGAGTTGATTGGTTCCTTGGGAGCTTGCTGAGCCATGAAGGCAGTGAGGCTATGCTCCAATGCCTGCATCCTCTCCACAAGAAGTGAGGTCTCTGATGCCAGTGGAAGCGGTGCTGCAGCCATAGGCACCGACATGGACTCCCTTGGTGGGGATTCCTCAATTGTAACAGCCTTAAGAATCCCACGCTGGCCTTTCTGGGCCTTAGGAGGTAACTCCTCCCGCCGGGGCAGTTTGGAGGGCTGCTCCTGGCTTTTGCCCTCTGAATCATGTTGAGGGCTGAAGACCATTGCTTCTAGGGGTGCTTCTCTTTGACAGAGAGCCATCATTATGGTGCTCCACAACCTCTCAGCTCCGAGTGAATCTAACCCCCATGTTAAGCCAAACCCTTGGTGAGGACCTTCAAGGGTGTCAAAGCCAAGGTCAGTGTCAATAGAACAGAACTGCAATTCCCACTGCCATTCCCAGTTCTTCGGCCCTTTGCGCATTATCTGTTAACAGAGTTCAGGCTGTGAGGGCTCATGGTCTGGCCTGAGGCATTGAAGGCACCAGTTATGGCGGTCTATCTTGGAGATGGCCCAACCACACCAGGAGCACTTCTTAAAGCAGCCTTAATATGGTTGGGAAGATTGGAGTCCTTTGACTTGGTGGAAGCAATGTCTTAGCCGACCAGGGGGGTGCAAGAAAAAAATCCCACATTCTAAAAAAGAAGAAAAGAAAAACCCCGTAAAGCACAACGCTGAGGCACCGACCTTCCAGAGTCTGGCAAGAAGACACTGAAAAAACATACAACCAGAAAAAGAGAGACTGGAACCAGGAAAGAAAAAACAACTAAATTCCAGGACACAGATGGACGTCTGGAGAGCTCCATGGAAAAAAAAAGACTGAGGTAAGATGGCTCCTTCGGGTGGGAAGACAGGCCCGCATGCATGGTTGACCTCCCAAAGGCTTTCTGTGAATGCTGGGGAGTGTTTCCTGCGTGGGTTCCATCAGTGACATCACCCATATGTGTGGACTGATTTCCTGCTTGGTCCCAGAGAAAAGCCCTAAATATACTGCATACCATCATCTGCAAGCAATGTTCCTCTGCTATCTACATAGACAAACAGGACAATCAATATGGAAAAGATTAGATGGATGCAAATTCGACATCAGAAATGGCAACATTCAAAAAACTGAGTAAAATATTTTAATCTTCCAGAACACACTCTAACTGGCCTTAAGGTTGCCATACTCTACAAAGAAACTTCAAAAGGGTCTTTCTAATGTGAAAGTGCTGATCTAGAGCTCAACAAGAAGCTGGATATCATCTTATCGCAGAATAAAATTACAGTAACAAGTTTTATATTTGGGAATAATACTAGATTTTCGTTTGACTTTTAAACCCCAAATTAATAGAGTGGTTAGGCAAGAATTTTACAAATTTAGATTAATATGGCAGCTTTGTTTCTGTTTACATCCAGAGCAATTTAGGTTGGTGGTTCTGTCTCTAACATTATCATACATTGATTTTTGCAACATTGTGTTTGATTATGCATTTTGCTGGTAATCCTAATGTGGATCAAATGGGCTTTATTAGCTGGAGATGGGCAGCTGATAATGTAAAAGGGGTGATGAATCTTATTTTGGTGGCTGCACGGAAAGTATCCTGGCGATTGTCCTCTCTGTGGATGCAGATAAAGCTTTTGATCGCATCCATTGCGAGTATCTGTGGCTGATACTTGAGAAATATGGATTGGGGGGAAATTTTTAGAATGAGTACAAAGAATGTATAGTGAGCTGCAAGCTGGTGTAAGTCAATGGAGAGTATTCCTATTTTTCCCATTGGAAAGGGGGACGAGGTAGGGCTGTCCTCTTTCGCTATTGCTATTACACTATTGACGGAGCATTTTGCTGCTTTGATTTGCAGTTCAGCAGCGGTGTGGGGAATTAGGGGGGGTGGAACATTAAAATATCACTGTTTGCAGATGATGTCCTCTTGGTGGTATCTGACCTGCAGCAGTCTGTCCTAAGGGTAGTGGAGAAAATGGAATGATTTGGTAGGGTCTCCGGGTTCAAGTTTAACATGGACAAACCAAAGACGTTAAATCCGAACTTGTCTGAAGAGCTAGATAAAAATATTCAGGGGCTTTAGCCCTTTAAATGGATATCTTATGCCTTAAATACTTAGAAGTAAAAATAAGGAGGGATCTAAACTAGAAACTAAGGGCACAATTTTCAAAGGCATTTACACTGTTTGCAAACCTGCAAACCATGTAAATGCTGCTAAGCAGGATATTCCGCAGCACTAACATGGTTAGCATCGGGGTGTTCAGGGGCACCTGGCTATAACTGGGCAGTGGTGATACTGAGCCATTGCCCTGTTAGTTTCTGTGGCAAAAGTAAGGCTAGCTTTTGCTGGCCTTACTTTTGTCACATAGCCATAACTGGCAGTGGCTCAGTATCGCCACTGACCAGTTATAGCCAGGTGCCCCGTGAATGCCCCAATGCTAACCATGTTACTGCTGCGGAATATCCTACTTAGCAGCATTTACATGGTTTGCAGGTTTGCAAACAGTGTAAATGCCTTTGAAAATTGTGCCCTTAGTTTCTAGTTTAATAGTGGAAAATGAATATAAACTTCCCTATAGGAGGTGGTTTCTCACTCCAGTTTGCCTGAGTAAATTGGCTCTGGCGCCCTGTCCTTTATGTTGGAGAGGGTGCTGAGGACAGGGAGACTTCCTTCACATGTCGTAGCATTTCCCCAGTGTCCAAAGTTTTTGGAAGGTGTGGAAGGATATGTGAGTAGGATGGTCAGGAGGCCACTGGACTGGGAACGTTTGGGGTGTTTTGTTGGTTATGGTGTTAATTGCTATGTGTGCAAATGGAGCAAGGTATGAAATAGAGTTATAATGGAAATCTAACCAGTTGATATCCTGGTGGATAAAGATGCAGGACCCGATTTTTCAACAAGGTGCCAAGGCATGCCATATCTTCAGAAAGATGCCCACTCAGGAAAAGTGCTGGAATTGTGAGTCATGCTCTTCCAAAACAGCCAAGCTTTGAAAATGCAGCACAAAATGAGCACAGCAGTAGGTGCCCAGCATGGAACCTGGGCTCGGCGCCTAAGAAGATGTTTGCACATGATACCCATGTATGTGTCTCAAGCGGGGACGGCAAGTACACAGAACCCATGTATTGCCCATGCGGTGTACCTGTGCATTGACAACACTGTCACGCAGGCCTCCTGGGCTGCTTGTGAGCACCCTGTGGCTAGGTGGATAGACACCAGTGGCATGGCGGCAAGAAGGCTAGTCAGCTTCAGCCCTGATGAGTGAGGCCCTTGCCCATTCTGTGCTGTGGTACGAGGGGGTGCTATACCCCGGGGGGGCCAGTGGCTGAACCTGCGGCTGTCCATGGTTATGGAGGGCCATCCAACTCCACCTATGCCAGTAAGGAAACCTGAATGGGCAGGGGATGGGGGGGGGGGCTGAGCACCATGCTATGCCACACGCACCCTGAAAGGCACAGCTGTGTGTTTGCACAGGGGGACAGGGCTGTGGGGTCAAGCCACATGCTGGTGGTAGCACCAGTGGTTGCGGAACAGGTGACGGGGATATGGGCCATGCACAGTACAGGTGCCATCCCTGGCTGCCTGCAGCAGTAGGGGCATATCAAGACAAAAAAAAAAGGCGGTTAGGCCGCTGCACCCCCTGGTGGGGAATGGCAGCAACACCACAGGACACACACAGCACTGGCATTGCCCAGTGCAGGGGGAGCAATGTTCAGGCTGTCCACCCCAGGTGACTCTGCTGGCCTGTGTTAACTGCTTGTGCAGACGCCCTGGACACATGATCCACCCTGCAGCCCCTGCAATTCCGGCCCAGGGGTCGGCCGGAGCCAGTGGCAGCATCCACATGTGTGCTGTCTGTCCCCTGCAAGCGGATCAGCCACCCCCTGTCCGGCTGTGGCAGCATGTAAAAATTGCGATGCCACCTGACCTGACAGGTGTGTAATGGCGGGTATGCGCAAACTGCGACACCCTGTCCTGCATGGTGCCTAATGAACCATGTAGTGATGTGGCCCCTGAAGCAGTGAATACCCCATGCCATGACACCTGCCCACAGCCAAGGCCAGTCATGGCCCACAACTATGTACCATAGTGCCAAGCAAGACTGGGTGCAACATATGGGAGCAAGGGAAGGGGGGAGGACTGTAGAGGTGGCTGAAGGGATCAGAGGGGTGACACAGGTGGGTCAGTGGCCCAGATGGCACTGGTGGTGGTGGCACCCAATACATGCAGGTGCGCACATACATGGCTGGGTCACGGCATGGAAGGGCGGTACAGGGGCACACACCAACAGCGGTAGGCCCAGATGTACATTGCACAATTGCCCACACTGTCCCCTGTGGGTGTCTATCACCCGGGGGGGAGGGGGCCGGAAAGCCACAGATGGGCATGTGAGGGGGAGAACAGAGCTGTAAGGGAGTGGACAAAGGGGAGGGCGTGCAATTTGCACTGTGGGACAGCATACCTCCGTGGCCTGATGGTGGGTTCCAGAATGCATGGGCGGGCCCCATGGAGATGCACCAGTACCACTCAAGTGCCATGCCTGTGTGGACTTTTAACCCCCCCTCCCTTTTCACCCACAGCCGGTTCAAGGGAGGCCCTGGGCAACGCTGGCATACCACGGGCACCAACCCGGAGCAGCGGTCCAATGCCAGTGCAACTATCCTGAGGTGCTGATCCCAGCGGTACCTCCAGCAGTGATGGAGAAGAAGAGTCCAGGAGGATAGCAGGACAGCACCATGGAGAAGGGGGGCATTTAGGGGGCCACAGTGCAGCAGCAAAATGGGGAATCTGAGGGGGAGAAGGGATCAGAAGGGCAGGGCATGGGTAGGGTGGGGAGTCTGAGGAGGAGGGATCAGAGGGGGGAGCAGGGGGGATGCAGGCCCCATTCTCCAAGCACCACAGGTATGGTGGTGCGGTGCAGTGCTCAGCCAACAGGCACCCAGCAGGGGGCCAGAGAAGGAGTTGCTCCCCCCCAGCTGTGGCCCACAGTCCACAGCCATGCCTGCTCATATCTTTACCCAGGGGGCCATGTGCCCACAGCATGGCTTGGCACGGACCATGTGTGATGTGCAGTGGAGCTGTGGTCTACATTCCACGGCCATGGGCCCCCACAGCCACCTCAACACCCATGGTCACGGCATGGCAGTGCTGCACCAGGCACCTCTGTGCCACTACCCACTTGGCCAACTGATGAGTTGGCTCTGGCTGCCCTGGTGGCAGAGGTGCAGCTCCTCAAGGAGGATGTGCGGGCAGCAGCAAGGACAATCAGCACGTACCTGGCTGCGCTCACTGTGGCAGTGATGGGGCAGAGGCAGGGCCCCCCTGCACCATAGGCCGTCCCCATGCTAGGGATTGCCCTGCAATGGGGCGGACTGCGTGTCAACGGACATGGGCAAGCAATGTCCCCATTGATGTGTGTACCTCCCAGTTTTTGTTACTGCCATTGGTTCAATACCATTGTTGCTGCCAGTGTTGTAACTCTTATAGCATTTTTCAAATAAACTGTTCCCATTTTGGAATCATAAGGTGTTTTCATTTTTGTGAGGGCATGGCTGCATGTCTGCATGGGTGGAGTAGGGGACCATGGGTAGGGGATTGGGGGTTATGGGAATGGGATGTTGTGCCCTGTGGGTCACGTCAGTGTGCACGGGTATGGCACAGAGGCACCACACAATCAGAATGGTGGCGGTCTCAGCTCTTCATGGGTAGCGCCTCTGTGCCATACCTGTGGAGAACGGTAGCTGCGTCTGCCTCCCGGCACGGGTAGTACCTCTGTGCTATATCCATGTAGAATGGGCAGGGGTGCTGCCACTGCTTTGCCGGTGCCTGTGCCGTCACCGGGCAGTGCGGGTATGGTGCGGCGGCGCTGCATGTATGGAACGCTTGCTGGGCTCCTCCATGCACCTGTCTTCGCCTTGTGGCAGACATATATGTATACTGTGCTATCAGCCCTACCCAGGTATTATTGTCTGGGTGTCCATGAACGCATACGTTGCTGTCATGCCATGGTGTGCGGCTATGGCATTCTACAGCAGATAGCTGCTACACAGATTTTCACACCTTTGGCACTCTGGAACCTACATGGGTACTGGATATGCCTTTGGATGGGGCGTGGTGTGGCATGGCTGCACACTGTATCCACATATTAAAGGGCCTGTGCAGATAGCCTAACAGCACCATGATGCTTGAGCTACACCATGGCAGACAAAGCACCAAAAGGCCAAAGCAAACACAGAAGGCAAACTTTACACCCTCTGAGTCCTCTATGGCCCTGGGACTCATCATGCAGCAGCATGCTGCTCTCTTTGTGGCCAAGGATGCCAGCTTACAGCTGTCATGTGTATGGCGTGACATCATCTGGAGAGTCAATGCCATCCAACAGCACAACAGGGATGTGGAGGATATTAAGAAAAAGTGGCAGATGGTACGGCAGGCTGCGAAGGAGAAGAGGGCCAGCAACATTAGGCTGCCACCTGCGCAGCAGCACAGACTCACTCCTCTGGAGGAACAGATACTGCAGTTTGTGGAGGAGGTCTCCATCTCAGAGGTTGTGGGCTTTGACAGCAGTGCCCCAGGCACACAGTAGGGTGAGTAGGGAGTGCCCCATGGCTGAATGGAACCATGATGGCTATGTTTGTGTCCCCACCATAGTTCTTCCCACCCAGGGCCTTCCTGCATGTCTGTCTATCAGCCCTTGGGGGATGCATGGATTGGGGATGGTGCAGACTGAGGACCCCTCTGCCTGTTTCATTGTGGGCTGGGTGGCACCCTAGAGGCTGGTCTAGCAACCCATGTCACTAATCTCTGCCACCTTTGCTCTTCAACAGACCTGCCAGGGATCCAATCCTCACAGCCTGAAACTGGTGTATCAGAGGAGCCTCATCACCCACCACAGATGATACTAGTGTGCATCTGGGATGCAGCACAGCCACAGGGACTTGTGCACCTGCCAGGGCGGAGGTGCAGTCTGGTGCAATATCCAATGCAGAGGAGCCACCTGGTGTGACACCCAGTGCAGGGGAGCTGCCTAGTGCAGCACCTAGGGCAGAGGAGCATCCTGGTGTGGCACCCAGGACAGTGGTGCAGGCCAGTATGTCTGCCAGTGCTGAGGAGGTGGAGACCAATGATGCCCCACTCACTAAGCTACAGTTCCACATTCTGAATGACACTGTGGACGCAGGGGGCACAGATATCGACCACGAGCTACTGCAGGAGGGTGAACGCCTAGTGGCCGGTACCGAGGGCATACAGGTCGAGCTGCATGGTATCTGGCAGGACCTGCAGGCAGCCACACAGGTGAGGGAGGCTGAGTTTGAGGTGTGGCAGGAACACTGACTGTGAGTGGAGCGCCACCTGGAGGGACACCTGCATCAACTGAGGGAGATGGCGGCATATCAGGCAGTGATTGCTGGTTCCCTATGCAGCTTGGCGGGCCTCCTGCAGGCTCAGAGGGTGGGTGCTGGGACTGCCAGCACACCCACCACCTAGCTCTGAACTATGTGCAGTGGCCTGCCTTGCTGACATCGCTCATGTGTCAGCAAGCACCCATGCCTGGCTATAAGCCCGAGGGCAGGGGACACACGTGGGTGGAAATAAACACTCTGCACATGTAGCGTCATTATAGGTACTCTTGGTGAATGTATGTATCCAAACAAGGTGCTGGTATGGGACAGTCACCTCAGAAATTGTCTCATATCAGCTATGCATGGGTGGGCCAGTGCTGGGCCTGCTGCTGGATACCAGCTTCTGTATCGTCACCATCAGCTGCCTCTGCAGCCTCCCACGCCTCTGCAGCTGCAGGCTCTGGGTCTGGCAATCCCCTCATCCATGCAGAGTTGTGGAGTATGCACCACGCTGTGAACTGGCATACATGCTCTGGGTTGTAGATGTGTTCCCCGCGACACCAGAAGCGGCTCTTCAGCACCCCTATTGCTTGCTCCACAACCTCCCAGGTATGCTGATGAGCAGCATTGTACCTTTTCTCCTGCTAGCTTGTGAGGTGGTGCACTGGGGTCAGCAGCCAGCTTCACAAGGGATATCCATGGTCGCCTGTGGAGGCAATGTGAGATGGGGATGTGAGCATAGGACATATGTTGGTTATGGTTTATGGGCTGTTACGGGCAGCATGCAAAGCACCACTAGCAGGGCGGGGTGCAATATGTAACATTCAGGGACACTGTGGCAGTGGGACATATGGCTTGTGTGGCAGTCAGGCATTTGGGCCAGGGCAGTGGGGGACAGTGACATGGGTTGGCCTGTCCAAATGGGGGGGGGGGGAAGGGCATGCACAGAGATGTGGTTGGGGTTCTGCTGGCTGGGATGGGGGTAGACATGGATGAGTCCTACACTACATGGCACTAGCCCGTGCTCTTCCATATGCCACATGTTGGTACATGCTGTTTGCTCTTGGTCATGGGGCTTCCACTGGTTGCGACACAATGTGTGACATGGCCTGCTCTGTACATGGATCTTTGGGAAGGCAGCGAATGTGCATGCAGTGGTCATTATGTGTTGCACTACATACATACGACATATATCCCCACCTGTCTGCATAACACATAGCACATAACACATGGAGTGGAGGAGTGGCCTAGTTTTTGGGGCAAGGTACTTCAGGCCGGAAGGTCGGGGGTTCAAATCCCACTAGAGGACAGCAACCTTGGGCCGGAAGGACTGGGGTTTCTAGTCCCACAGGTGCTCCTTGTGGTCTTGGGCAAGCCACTTAACCCTCCATAGCCCATGTTCCCTGTAAAATAGTTATCTCCAAGTGATAATGTCCTGTTCAATGTAATTTCAGTTTGTTCAATGTAAACCGCACTGATGCAGAATAGCGCGGTATATAAGAGAATGTAAATAAATAAATAAATAAATAAAATAAATAGCATCATGCTATGGCACCCAATTGTTCTGAGCTTGTCCTAGGGCTCACATATGTGCACACTCACCTAGCAGCCATGCATCTCCAAGCTGACTCCCCATTGCTGCCTATCCCAGGCTGGACTGGGCAAGGACAAATGCATTGTAGCAGGACCCCGGGTAGTGGGCACACACATCAGTGATGATCATGTTGGCATCCACAATGTCCTGCATGTTCATCGATGTATACCCATGCCTGTTATGATATGTCCTCCGCTCTAGCTGTGGTGCCTGCAGTGCGATGTGGGTGCAGTCGATATTTCCAGGCACCGATGGGAAGCCAGCAGCATTGTAGAATGCCTGCAAGGTCTCTTGCTGCATCTACTGTATCTGCGGGAAGGCTATGATGTGGCGCATCCTCTGCAGCAGGGCCCTTGTAATGGAACTTATGAAGTAGTTGACAGTAGACTGCGTGATTCCAACAGTCGCCCCTATCACATACTGGAAGCTGCCAGTTGCCAGATATCCCAGGGCAGTGGTCACCATCATAGCCACTGGCAGGGCCTGGCTTCTAGTGGTGGAGGGCTCCAGGTCCACGCTGAGTACACTGAACAACTCGGTTATCATTGCCCCATCCAGTCTGTATCTCTGGTAGACCTCCTCCTCTGTCAATTGCCAGTAGCGCACCCTGGGCACGTGGGGTATAGTACCTGTGTAACGGGTGCTGGGCTACTGCCTGCTGACGGACATGCACTGCCTGCCGCATCCTCCACTGTGCCTGGGCATGGCAGGCATATCTCC
This sequence comes from Ichthyophis bannanicus, assembly GCA_033557465.1. Classification (NCBI taxonomy): domain Eukaryota; kingdom Metazoa; phylum Chordata; class Amphibia; order Gymnophiona; family Ichthyophiidae; genus Ichthyophis; species Ichthyophis bannanicus. The sequence goes on from CM066032.1 coordinate 593,466,341, forward strand.
ACCTCTGGAACACCAGGTGCATGGCCCACATTGCTTCTCAGCTGGTCCAGCCACTCTTTACCACTGCACAGTTTGGGTAGAGGCCTGCACATACACTCCTCGTTGTACCATGCACTGTAACACTACTTCACGGGTTCGCCTCACACCTTCAGCAGTCGTATGCACTGGGAAATGTCGCTTAGGCTAACACGGTTAGTGATACCCAATGTCAGCGCACAAAGCTTTCGTAAATTCGCTTTATGCGGGTTTGCAGATGACATGTCCCCGTTCCGCCCCTGGGCCTCGGCGCTTGGCGCTGTGCAGGTAACTGGGCCTCTCCGATTCAAACCGCCTTGTTGAATATCTGGTTTACACGGTTATGGCAGTTTTAAATGGGTAAGGCCATCTTTTACACACACAGCACATTCCTAGGGCTTCGAAAATCTGGCCTGCAGAGTTTTGCTTATGCCCGGCAGCTAGAACGTATACCAATGTTTATGAACGGCTCCCAAACTTTCTCAAAGTATTCAATACCTAAAGATGAGGTGGTTTTTTTGTATTATTGTAAAATCCTAAATACCTTAATTTACACAAGGCTTTTTTTAAAGGGTACTAAAATTGATCCATGTTCTTCATATATTAATGAGAGCCCTGTATATGAGTACTGGCACCTTTTTTTTTTGCAGGGAAAAATGCACTGAATTTACATGTGCTCTTGAACAGTTTAGCCATAGGGCTGACATAAGTGCTTATGGCTTAAATTAACTTGTTTGTTTTTAACCATTTATACCCCTCTTTCATAAAGGATGCTTGTATCTTACTTTATAACATAGGTATGAAATATGCATGTAAAATGCGCATTAACCTTGGCATGCCATTGTAAAATTATCTACCATGTGTTTAGAGTAGAGTTGCTCAAGAGATGGGCTACTATAATGGTGCACAATCAGTGCAAAAAAACCTTTGAAATCAGGGTTAGGGAAATCCTAAAGAAAATAGTGACAGGCACTCAAAGATATAAATGATGTCCATGGTGCAGATCTTCAGCTGTAAGTTACATCTTAAACTAAGTTAGTTCAAGATTAAAAGGTCTTAAGTTGGTAAACCTGGGAGCAACATCATAAAAGTCTGCTTGACAGAGTGGTGGATGCATTAAACTGCCTTTTGCAGGAAATGGTGGAGACAAAAATATTTACCATAATTCAAGAAAACATGTAATAAGTACAGATGATTGCTGGTTGTGAAGAATTGAGAAGAAAACCAGAAATCAATGGAGGTGTATGGCATTGCATCAGGAGTTCTTTTGGGCAGACTAGATGGGCCTTATAGTCCTTTATCTGCCGTCATGTTCTATATGGGTTTTAGAACCTTTCTTGTACATGCATTTGGAAGAGACATAAGTGGTTTCTAATCATCACGTTTCACCCAGGACTATTCTAAGGAAATTCTGGACTCAAACTTCTCTAGTAGAATTAATTTCAGAGACAGTGCATTTGTATCTTGTGACATCCGTCAACACAACTTCTTCAACTACAGTGCACTGCTTTACTCCATTGGAGGAGTACCCTAGTAAATGATCAGCGCTCTTGACTGCTACTGACTAGAGCATCCTGACATGACCTCTTATTCTGTTCCCTAGGGACTTATGCCACAATTATTTTTAAAGTTTGGACCTCCTATTTGGTGGATATTTTAGACAGTGGTCATCTCATTGAATATTGATCTTGATGAATCCCTCCCGAAGAGCATACAACTTTAGAGGGTTAATTTTGTAATAGGGCTCCTAGGCTGGGAAAACACATAGGTGCATAAAAGGTACTATATGCGCCTTTATAAAATACTACTAAAATAGTCTCAGGGATAGCACCCACGGAGTTACACCTGCTCCAAGGCAGCCATAAATATTCCACAAATGTGGAGGCACTTATGTGTGCATTTTATAAGATGCATACTGTATGTAAGTGTGTGGAAGCATGTACGCATATATTGTATATGCATGTATGTACTATGTATCAGTAGGCATTACATGTATTTTTATGTGTAAAATGTAGTTTTAAATGTATGAATGTAGTATAAAATTCCCCCCTAAGTTACTTGAGGCAGAGAGCGAGAGAAAGAAAATGATATCCTAGAGGTTGCAACAGTATTGATAACGGAAGCAGGATTTGAACTTGGATCTTTTATACTGTATGGAGAACACTCATTCAAAACTACAAGTAATGGATTTTAGGGATCACTGCATTTTTATCAAGGTATACAGACTGCTAGTGCTATGCTCTCTGGGGCAGGGCAATGTAGGACAAAACTCCTTTTTGCTTTGGGCTGAAAAAGCTACTGTACAATTATGCACTAATAAGGGAAAATATGAAGAAGTAAGCTTCATGAACAGTGTAATGGGAAACGCATATATTTGCATATTCATACCCTATTATAATTTCAGTTTGTGCCATGAAAGTTTATCATATTACTCAACCAAAGGCTGGTACCGTTGGAATTGTGAAATAGCCTTAGTGACAGGCAGAAGCCATTAAGCCTTACTTGAGTAATGGTAAGTCTGAGAGACTATAAAAAGGAAGACATCAAAGTAACAAGTCAGTTTCAAGATCACTTTTGCTCCTGCAAATTTAGTTTTGATTCTGTACTTATCAGCCATGTCTTTGTAACAGATATTAATAAACTGGAAAAGTTTAAGCACTTTTGCTGATATTGCATCTGCTGCAACAGTAAACCTCAACAGCCTAAGGGCTGGGGGTCATTGCTATTTTAGTTTTTCGGAAGAGTGCTGCTGAATTTTCTGTACATATACCATGAAGTCTAGCTCAGCTGGAGCCGCCACTGCTAGCACACCATTACCTCGGACCACGCTAACCTTGCCAACACAGTGCATTATAGCTTTGCCAGAAGAAGGAAAAGGAGCCAAGGTGAGATAAAAGGGAGTTGGTCTTTCTGATGGTGTTTGCCCTAACCTGCTTGTTCATGGGAGTTCCCTTAGCAGGATGTAATAGATTGCTATATTTTGTACTAGCTGCTTGGTATTATCGCAAAATGACCACATGAAAAATTACATTTGTAAGATATGTAGAACAGCAAATTACTGTATAATAAAGTGCGAAATTATGGTGACAGGCCAAGAATTACAGATTTGATATGATGAGCCAGAGAGGAAATATATGTTAATTAACTTAATTTGCATTACCAAATTTTTCTCAACATGTCTGTGGTAATTAAGGACATTAGGGGAGCCGTGTAAACGAAAACTGAACATTTAAAGAACCAGATGCCTGCAGATGTTTTATATTAACCTTAAAAAACATTTTTGCTACAATTTGTTTTCTACTTTTGTTTTAACATTTTCACTGTAAGAACCAAACATGTCTGTACAAATGTAGACTTTCGTTCAAAGCAACTAAAATATGGGAGTCATTTTATTAATCAGTATTCTGATACAATGCATAGAACTCCTAGAATCATTGTCATTGACATTCACTCTGGATACTAGCATGTTGGGTTAAACCAGAGCTGGACAAATCCCAGATTTCTATTCCATGCCTGAGATTTTTCTGCAACCAATCCATGCTTTTTTTCCTTCTGGCCACAACCACTGTTTGAGCTGGAACTGCCTCCAAAGCCAGTATCCTGTTTCCAGCAGTGGCCAATCCAGATCACAAGTACCTGCCAGGTTCCCAGAAGGTACACAGATTCCATGCTGCTTTCCCAGGGGTAAGCAGTGGATTTCCCCAGTCCACAATGGCTTATGGACATTTCCTCCAGGAACAAGTCCAAACCTATTTCAAACCCTGCAACACTAACAGCTTTTACTACATCCTTTGGTAATGAATTCCAGAGTTTGATTAAGCATTAAGTGAAAACATATTTTCTCTGATTTGTCCTAAATATGCTACATTGTAGCTTCATTGTGTGTTGCCTAGTCTTTCTACTTTTTGAAGGAGTAAATAACTGTTCTATGTTTACCTTTTCCACTCCATTATTTTATAGACCTCTATCATATCTCCCTTCAGCCTTCTCTTTTCCATGTTGAAGAGCCCTAACCTTTTAAGCCTTTCCTCACAGGGGTATCCTTCCATCTTAATTATCTAATGTGGAACTGTAGTTTGGGTTGTTCTTCCCTAAATGCATAACTTTGCACTTGTCCACATTAAATTTAATCTGCCATTTGGATGCCCAGTTTCCCAATTTTTAAGATCCTCTTGTAATTTTTCACAATCCTCTTGTGTTTTAACAACTTTGAATAATTTTGTGTCATCTACAGATTTGATCACCTCACTTGTTCCCATTTCCAGGCCATTAGTGTTGAAAAGAAGCAGGCGCAGCACAGATCCCTGGGGTACTCCACTATTCATCTTTCTCCATTGAGAAAATTAGCCATTTAGCTCTACTCTGTTTTTTATCTTTTAACTAGTTCCTAATCCACAACAGCACACTGCCTCCTCTTCTATGACTTTTTAATTTTCCCAAGAGTCTCTCATGAGAGACCTTGTCAAAGGCTTTCTGAAAATCTAGATACACTATGGGGCTTGTTTACAAAGCCGCGGTAGTGGTTCGCGATCGCGATCGCAGCCGCGGCCCCATTGAAATCAATGGGGCCGCGGCTCCGATTACGATCGCAAACCGCTACCGCGGCTTTGTAAACAAGCCCCTATATCACCTTATCTCCAGGAACAAGCAGGAATAAGTCCTCACTTATGGGTACGTCGGAACCGACGGAGCCTGCGCGGGAAAGCTCCCCAGCTTCCCAGAAAGGAAGCTTTTGGGGCCTCCCACTGCACATGCGTGCTGCCTTCCCGCCTTCCTGACCAGCTCTCCTCAGTTTCTCTTTTTCTGCGGAGCCAGCAGGTCGTGTTCCTGTCACCGCTGAAGAAATTGTTATTTTAGTTTCTTTCTTTAGACCGCGTACCTGCCTTCCCCATACCGAAACCGGTACCGCCGGTCTCTCTTTCCTTTTCTTTCTTTAAAAAAAAAAAAAAAAAAGCTTTTATTTTTTAGCACAACTTGGTGACTTCTGTTAGGCCTCAGGCCTACACAAAATCTCCTCATGGAGAAACCAGCCCCTGGTTTCAAGAAGTGTACCAAGTGTAGTGCTGTTATTTCTGTCACAGACACCCATGACTGATGCCTTAAATGTTTGGGACCTGACCACTCCATTCCGGACTGCCCATCCTGCTCCCAGATGTCTAAACGTGGTTTGCAGAACCGGGCCAACAAATTCCATGTGCTGTTTGCTTCAGATAATCCAGCATCACAGTCATCCAGGTCTTCCTCTCCGGATGGATCTCAGGTAACCAAACCTTCTTCGGGCAGGTCCTCAAAGAGCAAATCTCCTTCAAAGCATCGAGAGGCTCTCAATTTTGAATCTGAGGACCATGCCCCAGCCAAACAACCCCGGCGGGAAGCTCTGGCTTCCAAAGCACCATCTATGGGGTTACAGGTTGACATCGATGGCACGGCCTCGACCGATCACCTGTTAGACTGCTCTGGGGTACCGGCCCATGCCGGTACCGACATCCAGGCAGCAGTGGCGTCTATGGACAATACTGTTCAGACCATGCAGCAGGCCATCCTGGCTTTCATTAAGGCTGCGACGCCCTCGGTACCGCATCCAGCGGTTCCGGGTCCGATTCCGGTATTGGCTTCCATACCGGAACCGAGGCCATCGTCTTCCAAACGCAGATCGGTGCATGCCGGATCCGGGTTTTCACCCGATACCGATCCCATGCCCGGTACGCCCGATGTCGATACCGACCGGTATGCGTATCGTGCGTTGGAAGCGAATAGAGGATACTCTGATTCCTCTGAGGATTTTGACTCCTCTGACTCTGATGAGCTCTCTCTTGTTCTTCCTGAAGAGCCTTCTTTCCCCAAAGAGAAGAATGTCTCCACCAGAGGATTTGTCCTTTCAAGACTTCATTATAGAAGTAGCTAAAGGACTTTCTATTACTACATCCTCTCAGAAAGAACCTAGATCAAAGAAATTGGATATTTTAGGATACCCTAAGGTTCCTAAAGAGGCAGTTACCCTGCCTATCCATGAAATCCTTCAAGAACACTTGATGGACTTATGGGAGGCTCCTCTAACATTGTCTCCTCATTCTCGTAGGTTGGACACCATGTACCGGGTCCCTCCTTCTCCTGGTTTTCAAAAAACTCAGCTGCCTCACCATTCCATTGTGGTGAAGTCTGCGCTGAAAAAGATTAAGAGTACCAAAAGGCACTCTTCTACCCATCCAGGGCGAGAATGTAAGACCCTAGACTCTTTTGGTAGGAAAATCTTCCAGGCTAGTATGCTTATAGCCAGGATTAATTCATACAGTCTGTATATGGGCATGTTTCTAAGGGAACTTGCCCTAAAGGTAAAGCATTTTGCCCCCTTTATCCCTGAAGACAGAAAGGAGGAGTTCATTTCTTTAGTGAAACAGCTTCTAGATGTTTCTAAGTTCTCCAATAGAGCAGCCTTTGATTCCTTTGAGGGTGCCGGTAGAGCTTCGGGCATTGCCATTGCAGCCCGACGACTTGCTTGGCTCCAGGCCTCTGACCTAGAACCCTGGGTCCTAGATGGCTTACGGAATCTGCCCTGTACAGGTGAGAACTTATTTGGTAAAGACTGGCAAATTAAAGTCACTCAAATGGACGCAGAAAATGCTACTTTAGATAGACTTTCTAAGTCTACCTCTACTCCTACCAAGAAAAAGTCTTTCAAGAGGCCTTACTACAAGAAGACCAGATTTTCCACAAATACTGGCCAACAATCTTCTCAGCCTCGCTTTGCTGCTAAGCGTCAGCAACCTAAACAGGCAGGGTCCAAGCCTGCGGCGTCTGCTACACCCCAGCAGGCTCAACCTCCTCAGGGGTTTTGACTTGCCGCTAGAGAACTTAACCTTTCTGGCTCTAGAACAACCAGAGCCCCTCACCATTCCCGGAAGGTTAGCTCACTTTGCTCCCAGATGGGGGCAAATTACATCAGAGCAATGGACCCTCTCTATCATCAGAGAGGGCTACAAACTTCATTTTTCCAACCTTCCTCCACATACCATGGTGAGGCACTTCAATTCTCCCCCATCTCTCCTGGACCTGTTGGGTCAGGAAATCTCTTCTCTCCTTGCCCAAGGGGCAATAGAAGAGGTTCCTCTTCTTCAACAAGGGACAGGATTCTACTCCCCTTATTTTCTCATAACAAAGAAAACAGGGGGATTCAGACCTATCCTAGATCTGAGAGAATTGAACAAATTTCTGTACAAGGAGAAATTCAAAATGCTTTCTCTAGGCATTCTCCTTCCATACCTTCAGAGTCAGGATTGGCTTTGTTCTCTAGATCTCAAGGATGCGTACACACATATACTCATCCACCCATCCCACAGAAAATATCTAAGATTTCTGTTTCAGGGAAAACATTTCCAGTACAGAGTACTTCCCTTCGGTCTAGCCTCTGCTCCAAGAGTGTTCACCAAATGCATGGCAGTTGTTGCCGCATTTCTAAGAGGTCTGGGAATTTTTGTATTCCCATATCTGGACGACTGGCTCATCCGAGCTCCATCTCAGTCAGAGGCCCAGATTTCCCTGGATCGCACAAGGCACATTCTGCAGTATCTGGGACTGGTGATAAACCTTCCCAAGTCTCAACTTATCCCTACTCAGTCTCTGGAATTCATAGGGGCCCAGTTGGACACCACCACTGCAAGGGCCTACCTACCCCAGGTCAGGGCCCAATGTCTGCTGTGCTTGGCCTCCCAAGCTCAGTCCAGCAGTCACATGACAGCCCGGGAAATGCTGCGACTTCTGGGCCACATGGCCTCCACGGTGCACGTGGTGCCCTACGCTCGTCTTCATATGAGAGCAGCTCAATGGACCTTGGCCACCCAGTGGACTCAAGCATCAGGAGCGCTCTCAGACCAAATACTACCCTCAAAACGTCTGTTTTGGTCCCTCCAATGGTGGGTATCCACCAAAAATCTGTTGTTGGGGGCCCCCTTCCAACCTTTGTTGCCCCAAGCAACCCTCACAACAGATGCCTCCCAAACAGGGTGGGGAGCCCATCTACAATCCCTCTCCACTCAGGGTACTTGGTCTCCACAGGAGACCACCCTTCACATCAACCTCCTGGAACTGCGAGCAATCTTCTTTGCCCTCAAAGTCTTCCATACCCTCCTTGTCAACCTGACCGTACTAGTTCAGACAGACAATCAGGTGGCCATGTTCTACGTAAACAAACAAGGAGGGACAGGCTCTCTGTCGCTTTGCAACGAAGCTCTCAGATTATGGGCCTTCGCCAGAGAGCATCAAATTCATCTTCTGGCAGTGTATCTTCCAGGGGTTCAAAACTCTCGGGCAGACACTCAGTCGAGTTCTGCTTCCACACGAATGGTCCCTACACAGGGACCAGATACGCAGAATCTTTCAGGAATGGGGGACCCCGGACATAGACCTCTTTGCAAGTCCGTGGAATGCCAAACTTCCCCGGTTCTGTTCCAGGACTCCGTGTCAGGGAGCTCAGGCCAACGACGCCTTTCTCCTGCATTGGAGTCAGGAATTCCTATATGCCTTTCCACCCATTCCTTTGATTCCCAAGACTCTGTTCAAACTCCAGAGGGATCATGGGTCGATGATCCTCATAGCTCCACGCTGGCCACGCCAAGTGTGGTTCCCTCTACTTCTGCATCTCTCCCAGGGACCCTCCCTGGACCTGGGAGCTGCTCCAGACCTTCTGTCTCAGGAGGAGGGGACTTTGTGGCACCCAAACCCCAAGTCCCTACACCTCAGAGCTTGGTTACTGAAGGCCTAAGCCTTCATGACTTCAATCTTTCTCAACCTGTGCAAGATATCCTGCATGCCTCTAGGAAACCTTCCACGAGGCGTTCCTATGCTTTCAAATGGAAACACTTTTCCATTTGGTGTGCTCAGCAGGGTCTTGACCCTCTAGCACTTCCTTTGAATTCTTTACTAGACTATCTCCTGCATCTTTCTAATGCAGGCCTCAAGACGAATTCAGTAAGAGTCCATTTGAGTGCTATTGCAGCATCCTTAAAACCTATAAATGGACGACCTGTCTCCTCTCATCCTCTTATTAAAAGATTCATGAGAGGCCTGACTCTAACCAAACCTCCCATTCGACCTCCTCCGGTAGCATGGGACTTAAACCTGGTTCTGGGTCAGCTGATGAAGCCACCCTTTGAACCGTTGGTCTCTACCTCCTTGAAATTTCTTTCCTGGAAGGTCCTTTTCCTTATTGCAGTCACTTTGGCTCGCCGCATCAGTGAACTACAGGCCTTAGTGGCTCATCCACCTTATACTAGGTTTCATCATGATAAGGTGGTCCTTAGGACGAATCCCCACTTTATGCCCAAAGTGGTCTCGCCTTTTCATCTTAATCAAGAAGTATATCTACCTGTCTTTTTCCCGGCTCCTCATGCATCCAGTGCAGAGAGGAACCTTCATACTCTAGACTGTAAGAGAGCTCTTGCCTTTTACCTCAACAGGACTCAACCACATCGAAAGTCTTCCCAACTTTTTGTGGCTTTTGATCCTTCTCATTTGGGACTTCCAGTCTCAAAACGTACACTTTCCAATTGGATTGCTCAGTGTATTTCCTTTGCTTACCAGAGTAAAAACATTTCTCTGGAAGGCCATATCACAGCTCACAATGTGAGAGCCATGGCCACTTCTATGGCTCATCTTCACTCTGTATCCATAGATCAGATCTGTCGAGCCGCCACCTGGGCCTCGGTTCATACCTTCACAGCCCATTACTGTTTGGACAAGGACTCTCGCCAGGATGCCTTGTTTGGTCAGGCTGTCCTCAAACACCTGTTCCATACTTGAACAACTCCTGCCCACCTTCCCTGGATGGATGCCTGAGATCCATACGAAGATGGTGAACCCTTGGGAGGGGATCTCCCAGGCATCTTAGCTAGGGAGTCCCCATAAGTGAGGACTTATTCCTGCTTGTTCCTGGAGATAGCACAGTTACTTACCTGTAACAGGTGATCTCTGGGAACAGCAGGAATTAGTCCTCACAACCCACCCACCTCCCCTAGGAGTTGTATCTTCTATCTATCTTCCTTTCCTCTCTCTATTGTCTCAGCTATAAACTCGAACTGAGGAGAGCTGGTCAGGAAGGCGGGAAGGCAGCGCGCATGTGCAGTGGGAGGCCCCAAAAGCTTCCTTTCTGGGAAGCTGGGGAGCTTTCCCGCGCAGGCTCCGTCGGTTCCGACGTACCCATAAGTGAGGACTAATTCCTGCTGTTACCAGCGATCACCTGTTACAGGTAAGTAACTGTGCTTTATCTACCTGTTATTCACACCTTCAAAAAATATGGGATTAATGAGATAAGACTTTCCTTGACTAAATCCATGTTGACTTTCTTCCATTAATCCATAACTATTTACATTTTTAGTAATTTTGCCCAGTACTGATGTCGGGCTCACTGGTCTATAGTTTCCCAAGTCACCCCAGCACCTCTTTGAAAATTGGCGTTATTTTGGTTGAGGCATGTGTTTAAACTATTAAAGGAACTTGGATTTCATTGAGATTTTTATCTGAAACTTTAAGGGATCATTTTATAACTGCCTCTATTGATGAAACTGTGTGTGTACTTTTTTTTTCACTTTCTAGAATTTGCTGGATTTTTAAAGTGAAAGTAGGTATGTTTGCGTTTAAAGTTATCCCAGGAAAAGAATACGAACACATTTACTCCCACTAATTGCAGAGACACTTTTGCTGGGTTAAAATACATGCATGCTTTTGAAAATTCAAAAGTGCATGTGTAGTACCAAACCCCCCTATCTCTGACCTCAGGAATGCCGTCCCCTACAGCAGAATTCTGCATGAAATGACACTAAACATGTACTTCTATTTATATATGGATCAGGAAGTTTTATAATAAACTGTTATCCACAAAAATAACTTTTAAGACTTCCCTCTTTTATAAAGGAATATTCGTGCAAAGATCTCTTCTAAAATGATCCCACATATAAAAGAACAGCGATGACAAGAAAGCATGTACTTTTATGTGACCCTGGTATAGGCATGCCCAGGGGGCATGATTTGCGCAGAGCAAGGGCAGAGTCATGAAACATGCACAAAGGTTATAAAATATACACCTATAGTTGTGATCGACATTGGCACCCTTGCAATTCAACCCCTTAATGTCCAAACTCTCCTTAAAAAAAGTGGCTAGTGAAATGGCTTTGGATTATATATGCACACACATTTGATACATAAAAGATACAAATAAAACAACATGTTTGCAGGAAATGATTATTGGCACTTATAAACAATTCAAATCAGTTTGAACAGAAGAACCACATTCCCATGTAGTAAGATCAGATGCACCTGTGATCAATTGTCAGTACTCACATGACTTGAATCAATCAACCAATGAATGATAGTTCTAATGTTTAAAATGGCCACATTCACTTCCTGTTCCATTTTCACAATGTTGAAGACAAGAGAACTGCCTGAGACCATCAGAAAAGCCCTTATCAAATTTCAAAGAGGTATAAGGCCATCTCCAAAGACCTTGGGATACCTGTGTCTACCGTTCACAATGTTATTAAGAGGTTTTCTGCTCATGAACCTCCCAGGACATGGTGGGAAGAGGAACATTAATCCAAGAAGTCTTCAAAGGTTAGTGTGAACTGTTGAAAAAACATCATGTACAACATCCAAAAGTCAAGGCTAACCTGGAGCAATCTGGAGTGGTGGTTCAACTCGCACCATATGCCACACACTAAACAAAGAAGGATTTCATGGGTGAAGGCTAAGGAGGACCCAACTGCTCAAAGATGGACATAAAAAGGCACACCTGATCTGTGCCCAAACCACAGTCCTTCTGGAAAAATGTTTCATGGGCAGGTGAAACCAAACTTGAACTCTTTGGCAGCGATGGATTTACAGGTGAAGAAATGAAACTTAGAAGAAAAAAAACACTCTTCCTACAGTTAAATATATTGGAGGTTCCATAATGATGTGGGAGTGTTTTGCTGCCTCAGGAACTGGAGGCCTGGAACGTATTAAAGGAAACATGAAATCAAAGAACTACCAAGGTATCTTGGAGCAAAATGTGCTACCTAGTATCAGAAAGCTAGGACTGGGTTGAGGGTCATGGGTCCACCAGCAGGGCAATAATCCAAGATATATATCCAAAAGTATAAAAGAATGGTTAAAAAGGAACAAATGGACTATTTTAAACTGACCAGCAATGAGTCCTGATTTCAATTGAATCGAGAACCTTTGGAAAGAGCTGAAATCTGCTATTGGTAAAAAAAAAATCCTGGAAGCCTTCATGAGCTAGAACCACTCACAATTGAAGAGTGGGAGAAACTACCGGCAAACAGATGTACAAAACTTATACAAAAAACGTTTGGAGGCTGTCATCGCTGTCAAGGATTGTGCAACCAAATATTAGTGAAACGTGCCATTAATCCTGTCCAGGTCATATTTTGTGTTCTTTTTTTTTTCTCAGAAATTACTACGCCTAAGTTGCACAGACATCCTTTTTTTTGTTTTTGTATACCCTTTGAACATAATTTAATACTATTATGATGACATACAGCTGGAATATTTCCAGTTATTCTCAAGATATTTTACACAACATACCTAAAATGCAAGGGTGCCAATAACGTTGACCATAACTGTATATGTGCCCTACAGCTATGCAAGTTACATCAGCTCTCATACAGATGCAAATGTATGTAGCTGCATTTTTAGTTGCAGTTTCTGTGGGTTTTCTGGGGCAGCTTTATAAGGACACCTGAAGGCAAATTTTAGAGAGTACATGGGGATCAGAAGGGAGATGTCTAGGTCAGGGCGTACTCGGTTCCAACAGTATTTTAGAAAACGTTCTGTCAATCGTGGAATCTTTCTGAAGATATGTATAAGGACATGCAGGAGTGTATGTGTATTTGTCAACATACAGAGCCATAGAAACCATTTTACAAAGCCTACATGTATTGCTCCCTGGCAGGCATCCCTAACAGTTTGGTGCCAAGGTTTCATCACTTGAGGTAGAAGGGTGTCGGTGGGTGGTATTACCCTATCTTCTCCCCAGGAAAATCAAAAGTTGAAGTGAAAAGTTGTTTTTAGAGTTTTGTTAACCTTAACAGTTCTGAATAAAAACATTTACCATTACTGCTATAAACATTTACCATTACTAGGATATTTTAACAACTTACTGTATGTGACAATCCCTTAACGCATAAAACATCCAGCACACAAACATTTCAACGCATATTCTCTATCTATGGCCCAACCTGATGGAATTCCCTTCCAAGCAACATGAGAGCAATAAAGGAGTTCAGCAAGAAACTTAAAACGCACATTTTCCAAGAATTCTATGGCATGGACCCTTAATCTATCATCATACCACCTAAAGACCCCTACATGCACTCAAAAGACTACTTTCTGTTGATCTGACATGGGGCCAAAATTCTGTCGTGGACCTCCCAGCCCTCTGTGTGCTCAGTCAGAACCAGACAGGCTGAGACCCCGATCCCGGTCGGCCTGCAGATACAAGCCTAGCCTAGCTAACTCAGTCAAGGCTCCAGAATGGTGCCATGGTGATCAGTTACCATGGCACTGCAGCTCCATTCAGGAGCCGCGATCCCCAGCCGCCAAACAGATTTTGCATTCCCCACAGCCCGACCCCCGATCTGGCCTCCTATCGGGGGTCGGGTTGTGGGGAATCTCCTCTATCCCCTCCTATCTCCTCCGGCTCCCAAGCCTGCTGACTAGGGGGACTTATTCCACCTCAGAAGTGGAATAAGTCCCCCGTTCAGTCTGCTGTCCCCAGATGTACAGGGCCGAGATTGGAATCGTCCCTGTACATCCGGGTAGGCAGACCGCCCACTGCTTGCCCCAACTCCGGCCCCGCAACGCCCTTTTCCCACCCGCATCTAATCTCCCTGTATGCTGTACAGGGAAGTTAGTCGGGGTCGTCCATCGCTATTCGCTGCTTGGAATGACCTCTACTGTAAATAAGTTTCATCTGCATGGTATTTGGATCAACTAGTCTCCTTTCCCTCTTATTCTCCGGATAGTTATATTAACCACTGTTCTCATGTGTCCTTAACACATGTTCATCTAATTGTTCTATTAAGTTCAGTTCTGTTGTGTTTGATGTAAACTGCCTTGATATCCTTGAAAGGCGGTATAAAAGAAATGCTAAATCAATCAATCAATGAAAAATAAATGACTTTCAACATTTTACCTGTAGAGTGCCAGTTATGCAATAGGTGAATTAGAGTACTGATTCCCCTCAGGTTCTCATTGGTTAATCAGTAAAACTAATCTCCAGCTATCCTCTCTCCCCTCCCCCCATGTGCTGAGCTGCAACTGGATTGGTGACTGCTGTTATGTCAGGCCTGGATTGACCAAATACTGCTGCACCCAGAGTTGGTTCAAGGTTTTGGCATCCTAACAAACCTTAGGCGTTATGCCCCCCCTGGCTATCAAAATACCTTGCTCTTTGTTGCCCCTCAGAACTTGCTGCCCTAGGTGACCACCTAGTTTGCCTAATGGTTGGGCCGGCCCTGTGCAGAGCCTCCCTGATCTGGATAGAGGCCTGCTCCTGGGCCCCATCTCTGCTGCCAAGCTGCCTGATTAGAGTAGTCAACATTCGTAATCTCTGCTTCTGCTGAGCCACCTTCTGATTGGATGGGTCACCACTCAAAAACTCTGCCTGCACTGCCAAGCCACCTCCCAATTGGAGGGATTGCTGCTCCTCTGCTGGGCTTTCTACTGCTGTGTCACCTCCAGTCAGGAGGGGCCACTGCTCATAGTCCAATAGGCTTTTCTACCACAGGAGGGGTTTCCATCCCCAGAGGTTGCATCCCTGCACTTCCCATGCTCAGTGCAATTCACTCTTAGACTCAAGCTCTTTTGTGATCTCAATCCTTTTGAACCTATTTAGTGGCAGTTTAACAGTTTCTAGGGTGGAGGAATTCCTTCACCTCCTAGTCAGAGACCAGAAGTTAGGTAGAAAAAGAAAGGGTAATGTGCAAGCCAATTCTCCTTATAAACTCAAGAGTGCTTTAGAACTGAGGGATCTGCACTTAGCCCACCCTTCTAAGTCAGAATTTACTTCTTCTAAGGATTCCTTCCAAACTTCTTCTCCTCATTCCTATATGTTTTCTATCTTGTGTATCTCGTAGCTTAATGGACTAATTCTGAAATCCAGGAACAAGCAGGAATGAGTTTTCACATATGGGTACGTCGGTACTGAAGGAGTCTGCGCGGAAACGCTTCCCAGCGTCCAATCAGAAAGCTTTTGGAAGCATCCCAACACGCCTGCGTGCTGCCTTCCCGCCTTCCCAACTACCTCTCCTCAGTTTTTGTTTTTCCACGGAGCCGGCAGGACGTCCTCCTGTTGCCGCAGAAAATTCTTCTTTTATTTTTCAGTTTTCTTGTGGTCGCGGCTGCCTTTCCCGACGCCACTGGTACCGCCGGTGTTTCTTTTTTCTTTTCTTGTAAAATTGTCCTTTTTAAGGAATATTTTTTCTTCCTTAGTGTCTCACGGTTTCTCAGGCCTTCTAGGCCTCTCCATTTCCTTCATGGAACCGCCAGCCACTTTCCCCAAGAAATGTACAAACTGTGGCGGTACAACTTTATTTTTAGACACTCACAATTGGTGTCTAACCTGCTTGGGTCCTGACCATTTTCCTTCGGAGCCCTCAGGCCATAGTATTGTGAGAAGAAGTTTTCAACATCGAGTTCCCCTCGAAACGCTCAGGGCACCGACCATATCTTCTTTTCCACAGGATCAGTTAACCCAAAAACAGTCTGTTAAGACTAGCCAGTCCTCGAGCGGCACTTCTCATGCACAGCATAGAGATGCCTCCGGCCTTGTCCTCGAGAATCCACTGGTTTCAAAACCCCGGTGGGAGTCTTCGGCCTCCAAAGCCTGTGTGGGGTTTCAGGTTGTTTCTGAGGTTCACCCCTTACTGAACATACCTGAGCCATGCCCGGTGGTGGCATCCGCTTTGAGCGGTACCAATACCCCGGCATCGGCACTGGTGTTGGATGAAACATTTCTCACCAAGGATCGTCATCTGGCGTCCTCGGTACCTACGGGCCCGGTGGACATGCTTCAGACCGACTTTCCAGTATCGGTGCCGACACCGATACTAGTACCGACGTTGGTACCCTCCAGACGTGCATCGATAGACTCGCTTCCTTCGATGCCGAGTCTGGAATCGATCTCCAGTCTGGAGGACTGGGTACCGATTTGCCTTGGTACTGACTCCTGTCGGTACCGAAGGCTCGGTTCCGATACTTCGGATCCGCAACTCTCGGTTCCTCCGACACCGTTAGAGTTGCCACCGGCTGGCCTTTATTCACCAGTATCAGATACGGTACCGAAGTCGGTACCGATATCCACTTTACCTTTGTTGTTGGTACCTTCCATGCTTTTCTCGTCAGGCTCGCTTCCCTCGATGCCGAGTTTGGAATCGATCCCTAGCATGGACGACCTGTTACCGACTGTCGCTGGTCCTGACTTGCAGTACCAGCGACCACCATTTAAGGATCCCATACTGCACCCTATATACTTAGATCCCACGCTAGTTCTTCATCAGATCTAGCCTATCTAAGGGAAGTTCCCTCTGGAGATCCTTCTTTCCAGACTTTCCTCCTGGATATGGCAAAATCACTTGCCATTCCTATTCCTGGACAAGATCCTACACATGGGAATACAGAATACCTCTCTGTTCCTAACAAAGCAAAGGAGAACATAATGCTTCCTTTGCATCATTCTTTGCAGGATCTCCTTCTATGAATGTGGGCAGCTCCTTTAAAGGTACCCCTACCTTCTAGAGCATCTGATCTTCTATATCAGGTGCCCCCCTCTCCAGGGTTTCAAAAGACTCAACTTCCTTATCATTCCATTGTAGTAGAATCAGCAATGAGGCGAGCGAAGAATAATAAAAAGCACTCTTCTTGTCCGCCAGGTCGTGAGTCTAAGATACTAGATGCCTTTGGACGTCAAACCTTCCAGACATCCATGCTTTCAGCAAGAATTCTCTCATATATTTTTTATATGGGTCTATCTCTTGAGGAGGTCACAAAGCAATTACATCTTTTGACTCCTTTTCTTCAAGAGCCCAGATGTACAGACTATTCCTCACTGGTTAGTCATACTCAAAATATCTCTAGGTTTCTTACTCGTGCTACCCTAGACTCCTTTGAGTCTGTTAGCAGGACTTCTGCTTTAGCTATAGGGGCACGATGTAGAGCCTGGCTTCAAGCTTCAGACTTGGACAAATGGGCACAAGAAAGACTGGGAAATACTCCTTGCACTGGAGAAAATCTCTTCAACAAGGAGTCTTTACTTCAGATTACTCCGTTATCCACTGACTTTTTCCTTTTTCCAGAGGCTGTCCTACGCCGCCTTCTTTCTCAGTAGGTAGGAAATGTCCTACCAAACCTTCTTCCCCTAGGGGGAGAAGGTTTTACCCATCATCTGCCCATCATTCAGATGTTCCCAAACAAGTGAAACATCGCCCTGGTCTGAAGAATCCACAACCTCAACAGGGTCAACAAACCCAGCAGTCGCAGGGTTTCAAATAGATCATTGTCCCTTTTGGTTGGGGGTTAGGATAGCAGTCTGCTTCTTTTCACTTGAAGTATCTGCACTAATTTTCATCCTAACCTACCTAGATATCTCTTCATGAGACATCTTTCTCTAACTCTAAGAGTCTTTATGATGATCATGCCCATAATCAATAGATTTTTCTCTTCCTCTTGGAGGAAAGAGAGGCAGCAACTATCAATAGACAGTTGTTTCCCTGTACTGGCATGTTTCATCTCATCTGTCTAAAACCTCCTCCATAGTCGGTCTCTTGCAACTCTGTCTTGCCTCCCTCTTACTACAACATTTGCTTGTAAGAGTGGCTCTTTAAACGGGTAAGCCCCTATGGTCCTCTACCTGTTCTACCGGGGGATTCTCCCTTCTGGAGATGTCTCCCCCACCTTCTTACATTAGAGCAGCTCATCAGACAATAGGGACTCCTATCATATCTGTTGTTTCTTTTTCCCAGTCTAAAAAAGGAACAGGGAAAAGAACTTTTCAATACTGCTCTGGTAGTTGCTGCAGATACAGCAATTCCTAGTGGTTAAGCCACTGGTTTTGTTTCTCTACAGAATCAGGGATTATCACAGTCTGGTTGGTTAACTTCTATTCTTCGCCCCTTTGTCCTTGGCAGAATAGCTGGTTACCTGCTGGCTTTTCACAGCCAGTTTTTTCTTCTAACCAACCTGCAACATGCTCTCTGCATCTCTACAGAGTAGCTTTGCACTATGGGGCCTTGCTAGAGAGCATTAGTATCTTGCCTAGCAGATAACCCCAGATGGTTAGAGGGGGCTCCCCCAGTCATGTTCATGTCTGGCAGGTATTCCCTACCCTAACCATCTCATCTTAAATCTCTTTTGAGGCATACGCCTCAGGCCTTTCATTGCGAGAAAGACTTAAGGAGGGCCAAATCCCTAGCTTGGCCCATATCTCCTTGGGTCTTCTTGCCACAGGTCAATTTCTTCAATGGCAGCTAGAGGACGCCTAATACCCTTCTTGCCCTCATAAGCGTGTCACTAGCGTATCTTCCTCCAGAGGCGTTCTCTCTCCATTCTCCATACTGCAATTCTGGAGATACCTGTACTTCCTGTCTGCAGACTGAAGTTATCCTCTGCCATTTTCACGTAGGCCATCCTGGTTATTCAAGAGCTCAAATTCTGCAAGGAATTCAGACTTCTTCTTGTCAGGGAGACCTCTCCTCTGACTCTGCCAGTCATAACCAGGAAAAGAGGATTCTCTATGTATCTATTCAAGCAGGTATCAACCTTCTTGCTATCAGATAAATCTTTCTCTCCCTATATCCCTAGGGGGGATGAGGTTTTATGGACATCTCTCCACCCTTATACCTGGAGACATGTGTCTATATGCCTGCCTATTCATATAGGTATATATATATATAGATATAGATACATATATATTGTCATGAGGCTGGAGCTAGAGAAGAAACAGTGTTGAAAAAAACTCCTGATTCTCATGGAACTCAGAAAAGGCAGAGAGCGCAGTTCCAGCGCAGCTCAGCCAGAGGGCGCATGAACAATCACACAGTACCTGAAGCAACGTGCTCTAGCTCTGATCACATTAGTAACAAGCAGTTTCACCTGTCCACAAACTCAGAACGTGCAAACCAGAAATCCCTTTATAAAGGAAACCAGATGATCAGTAAAGGAGGGAACAGGAACGGAAGGAACAGGCAGAGGCAGGAGCAAGATCCAGAGAGGTGAGGTCAGAAGGAACGGCAGCAGGAGAAGGATTAGCAGCCGGAGCAGTGAGAGAAGCCTGGAAGAGGAAGGCTTCCATGTGCAGCCAACTCAAGGAGACAGAATCCAAAAGAGGTATACTCAAAGGGATAAAGTCCAGAGAGGCCTAAGGTATTGGAACGGAGTCCAAAGCCAAGCAAACCAAAAAAGCAGCTTGCCTGATGAAAGCAATTCTCCTAGCCCAAGTAAGTCTCCTATGCTAAACCGGAAAGGCACAAGGAAAGGAGATTCCTTCTACAGTGATACTTATGCCAAGAAACACAGAGAGTGGAAATCCACGTCAGGTTTTCCTGGTAACTCTGATTGTAGAGCAGTGCACAGAACAGCTTGTCAGCCTGAGAAGCTACGTCACAAGCTGAGTCCTGGGTGTGGCAGCCTACAGAAGCCAAGGTATGAAAAGCCTTTCATTATAAGGGAAAGTTTAAGTGATGAAAACCTTATGCAAATAGATAAGCCTCAGAAAGTTAGAAGAAGTAAAGCTAACCTTTTAAAAGCACTTCCTATCAGTGTGCTAAGAAAGTTGTATGAGAAACAGAAGAACCCCTGTGAGGAGTTAACAGATACTGAAGACAGTCATAGCATTGAAGAAGGGAGTGACCCAGAGTCAATGGACTTTGATTGTGAAACCAGTGTTCCCATTCCTCGGAGTGAACCAATGGAATGTAACGTCTGTTCAAGAACTAGCTTGATTGCCTTGCTAGATGTATAGAGAAAAGAGAACTCTGCATATGGTGAAGTTGATAACCATTTGTTTCCTGATGTTAATTTCTATTGATTTAAAAGAAGCCTTAACCCAGATAAACAGTTAATTGTGAAGCTTACAACCCTTAACTGTTTATACAACGGTGGAACCTTTTTGTTAGAGGAAAGAATTACCTTCATTTTCTTTTGTGTCTTATTGAACCTAAGCGTTGAACGGGGAAATAAAGCCTTATTACCCTACACTTTGGCGTAGATTGTTCTTTGTAAGGAGTTCTGCACTACAAGGACCAGAATCCTCTTGGTCCTTCAGCTCAACCACTCCTTAAAATAAATTAAATGTCACCGGACGCCCTTATTTCCTACGCCAGTAGGGGCGCCTGGGGACAATATACTTATCTATATCTATCGGTGTGTCTTCTGCCCATACATATATACACCTAGAGGGTATATATGCATACAAGAGATATTTAAATAGATATATATGTATATATATATATATGTATATATATATATGTGTATATATATATATGTATATATATATATGTATATATATATATATGTATATATATATATGTATATGTATATGTATACATATATGTTTATCGTTATAATGAGATATATTTTAGATAGATTTGTATCCATCTACTTATCTATCTGTCAGGTTCAGATATCCCTACATTCCTATATAAGCCTGACAGATGGGCACTACCTCTATCAATGCTGTGCCAGCATTCTTAGAGGGCTACAGCTATAACCACTTCCTGTGGTAATTAGCATATTTTTTCCTTACCATAACCTTTCAGGTTAGGTACTCCTGAAGCTCTCCATGTACCTTTTTTCTTTCCTACTTGACCCCATTTAGGAAAGACATTGCGGAGCTTCAGTTACTCTAAAGCTTAGCGCTCCTGAGTCTGTCCTTACTTTCTTATCAGATACAAGGGTCTCCATACCCTTTCTCCCCTACATGGACTGATTCCAACCCCAGTCCAGTTAGGTCAGACTCATTTTTTTCTCTTGGTCCAAGGTTTGTACTGTTTTTGGACCAAAACAGCTTAAGCTTTCTTTCATAGTACCTTCTGCGTCTCCACTGAAGCTCTACTACTTATACTACCCCAGTTTTTTCCCCTGGGGCTATTTCTCACCCTGAAGTGTTCTGACCTCCACTTGCTTTTGTTCTACTTTATTACCTCTACTTCTCAGTGAGGTACCCCTTGAGCACATTCACTGGCTGTTCTATCAGATCCATATGTAGCTCAGTGCACCTGTGCAATGCCAACAAGGGAGGCCCAGATTACAATATTTTACTACTAAATGCCCTCGATACAGGGTCTTCCCCTTTTGAAGCCCTGTTCTAGCCAGTTGTTCCACAGCTCCTTTTCTGTATTCAACTCCTACCCTCCATCCCCAGGATGCCTGAGGTCCTGAGGAATAGCATGGCTCGTTCTAGACTTGCAACATGCTAGGACTCCCTCCGGCCATCTGAGCTTGGGAGTCCCCATATGTGAAGACTCATTCCTGCCTGTTCCTGGAGATAGCACAGTTACTTACCTGTAACAGGTGATCTCTGGGAACAGCAGGAATAAGTCTTCACAACCCACCCACCTCCCCTAGGAGTTGCATTTCTCTATCTCTATCTTTCCCTTCCTTGCTCTCTCTCTCTCTTTGTCTCAGCTTTAAAACTTAACTGAGGAGAGGCAGTTGGGAAGGCAGCACGCAGGCGTGTTGGGATGCTTCCAAAGGCTTTCTGATTGGACGCTGGGAAGCGTTCCCGCGCGGACTCCGTCGGTACCGACGTACCCCATATGTGAAGACTTATTCCTGCTGTTCCCAGAGATCACCTGTTGCAGGTAAGTAACTGTGCTTTATTTGTGTGGTAAATAATAATAATGTGAAATCTTTGCACATTAGTGTAACTCGCCAATTTGCATGATCCTTGTCCTCCTGGCTTGTCCCTCTTTCACAGACATTGCCAGGTTACCACCCTTAGTATAAGATTTTCTCACCTAATGTGACATTTCTCCAGTACAGCAGTGTGCAGTAGATTCTCTTTGTTTTGAAAGTTATTTCAATCACTTAAATAAACCTTTTTTGCCTTGTTTATCTACCTTGCCCACACCCTGGGATTTTGTAGAATCTTTCCCTCTCTTAAATCCTGGAGGAATTTCATACCTATGAGAGAATAAATGGAGGCAACTTGGCAACTTACACATGTCATACATGTAAGTTGGTATTTTCCAGACCTATACATTTTAAACGTCATCAATTAAGTACAGAGGCTACTATCCTTAATTCATTTCAGTTTGGAGGGGAAATAAACAATGGCGAAGGAGCATAACTTTAAAGAGCTGGCTGAAATGAGTACTTTTTAAAAATGGTGGATGATAGGTGCACACTGTATTTGCATGCTAGCAATGCGATGTTATGGGTGGCTGTAGTGTTATGAAAACCTTTGAAATTAAGTAGTCTTTGGATAATTGGAATGAGCCTTTATGATATAAATTGCACAATTGAGAGAGTTGACAGACACGCAGGGATTCTAGCACGAAATACAAGTCTCTAACCAGTATTGATCAGTTGCATCTTATAAGCCAATAAGTGGAACATCACAGGATTGAAACTTAGATTTATAGAATTACAGATGCTATGAAAACGGAAGTAAAAAGTAGCAGGAACAGGTGTTCCATCCTGATAATGTCTCAGGTCTAGTTTAGAAATATATTTTAAACAGCAATATTTCTATCTCTCTGGCTAGCAAAATCTCTATTCTTATTCCTATTGGCTAGTTCATGAAGCTTACGCCCCATCACCATGACCAAACAAATTTGTTATGGACTCGACCAATGTCCAACATCTTATATTCACTTTTCTTGCCTTTATAATGGCCTTTCATAGACTAGCAGATATTTGCTTCTGCCTTTGCCTTATATCACGTTTAAGCATGTACATACCCAAGCCTTTCAGTTACACTAGACTTCTAGCAGCAACCTACAGTTGGTAATTTAATAACAATTTAAATGTTTTTAACTATTTCATTCTTCAATTCCTCTCTTTTGAATATGAATATATCCAATCATAGATTCCTTGTTCAGTCCTTCTTCACATTTCTATACTGTATATTCATTCAAATCAATTTCCATCTGCAGATTTCTCGAGTTGAGATACATAGTTTGGGCAAGCTTTATCAAAGTCAATCTTAGTGATACATACTGTAGAATACATTGACATCCACATTGCAAGCAAACACAAGTAATAATAATGCACACTATCATTACTACTATAATTTACACCAGTCACCTTCTACTCCAAACTATAGTAGAGAAACACAAACATAATCTTATTTATATATTTGTTTTTTCATCCTTCTAGATGTCTACCATTCCTGAATATAAGTTAAATGTACACTTCACCTCTTGAGGACTCTTATCCAAGCTCTCCCAACAGTGGAACAGGTCTATGTCCAGTACAGGCTGTGTTCCACCAGGTGTCCTCAGGAGGTTCTCACAGTCAAAGGACAAGCTTAGATCAGTGGTTCCCAAACTTGGGGTCAGTACCCTAAATGGATGGGGTCATAGAGACCTGGCCATCTTCCTTTCTCTCTGGACTTTCAATGTGACCTATGCCAAGTAGTGGCAGTCAGCATGTGGCCTGTGAGCCAGTGGTCCTTGTCGTCCTCCTGTTAGACTGGAAACCCATGCTGAGTACTGGGATCTGAAAATACAGACTGCGGACTGATACAAGGGGCCCTGTGCTGACTGCTCCTGCTGCTGCCGCCGGTACTGTTGCTGCACCTTCCAGTTTAGATGAATGGAGGGAGGGGAAGGAGGCTGGAGACCTGCTATTTTGATTTCATCATCGTCTGAGGTCACGTGACGTTTCAGTTATTAAAATGGGATCATACAGGATAAAAGTTTAAAAAGCACCGAGCTAGACATTGGAATTTGTGAGACCAGGCTAGACTATGTTGTACGTTTTAAGTTCTGTGCTCCACCCCTAATCCAGGAACTTCAGTCTCCAGGTGAGGGAAATGGATGAGTATATTCCTAACTGCATTAGCCATGTCTCTCCAGCCCTCATCAGTAGTCTTCATCACCTTTTTTTCTTCTTCCTCCTCCTTTGTCAGGACAGTGCACTGGATCACACAGCAAGTAGATTTGCATTCTCTATAAAAGGAGAGTAGGGAGAGCATCCCTGGAGGGAGCAAATAAGGAATAAGGACTCAAATCAGGATGGATCTAATTTCAATCACATTCACAAAGTCAGCTTTATACATATTAAAAGCTCTTCCTTTTCTTTCCAATTTCTAGAAATGCATGCAAAGCAATATTAACAAAAAAGGAGACATTCCGTAAACATATGATAGGAAACGTTTGTTGCGGTTCTGTTAACGTCTATCTTTAGGGCAATGGAATACATAAGGGCCATTTCTAACAGGCAATCTGATTTAAGTCCTTGGGCATATTGGGGCAAGGTATTCGAGAAGATGTTGCCTTGATAAGAAATTCCCACTGTGGTCCTTCTACAAGAATGCATTGATCAATGTTGAGAAGTCTGATCACTTGACTGCTATACTGGTGGTGAGGAGTACTTGATAACTCCTTCTCCATGAGGTTCTAGTGGAAACTTATACAGATATACCTTTACATGTCCAGGAAGCAGTATCACTATATTATAATGTCAAAGCTTTCCATTTATAGATTACTCCCAAGGAACTTGGGTGCAAAATATCATAATAGTTCAAATAATAGCTTCAATATCATAAGGTCTTTTCATCTTCAGATAGTTGGTCCTACTTCTCAGCAAGTTTTTCAGGACTCTGGATTTACTTCACCTTTCTCTGAAGCTTGAGCCTAATTTCTTCAGAGGTTGCTAAATTAATCCCATATCTACTAGTACTATAACATGAGGACAATGCAAGCTCTAATAGAAGAGCAAGCCTTACACATTCAGTCTCTCTCTCTCTCTCTCTCTCTGTTTATTTATATCTGTATATCTATATATCTATATCTATATATTGGAATTCACTACCTCCAGAAATTCGAGCCATTACTGATCTCATGCAATTCAGGAGGGAACTCAAGCACCACTTATTTATACAATACTACAAGATAAATCATAATCCACCATAGCTGCACATAATGCCTACTTTTAATACCTATCCGTAGATTGATTACTGTTACATATGTAAATAGCTGTTTTGCATGTCCCCTAAGTTATCCAAGTTGTATTTCCCTGTTCTATGTAAAAACCAATACTTGTTATTTATGGTTTCTTGTTCCATGTAAACCGCGCTGATACTAAAGAGTGCGGTATATAAGAAAATAAAATAAATAAATAAATATATAAATATATATGAATTATAATACAGTAGATATAATATTTCCTCTGTTCAGCCAGCAAAAGGTTTTTCTCTATATAAGACACTGTTGCCCCCTTTAAATCTTGAAGTTAACAGGTTCTCAGTTGAGTTAGAGCTGTAGGAAACCTGTGTCAACATAATAACATTCCATTATGCTCTGTGCTAATGGTAACATGGAAACCACCAAAGAAGAAAATAACAATAACGAAATGATCGCCAAAGTTAAGAATTCAAGATACAATATTTTTTTAAAATGCTGTCAGGTCAATGCTGACTCCTGTTGACCCAGCAGCCTCTGGGTTGCCTGGAAAATAGATATCAAATTGAAAACCTATATATAGAAAATAACTGCCTTAAGAGTCAATAATATATATTTATACTCAGGATAATATACTTCTGTAATCCATGAACACTTAAAACAATTAATTCACTGTCAAACTATTTCTCAGCAAGTAAATTCTTTGGTGTAAGCCACCCTTTCCATCACTTTTATAACTTACAAACAGAACAGATTAATTTAGCAAGTTAGATAACTAAACCTTACCCACAGTAATTTTGTCTTTATAATGGTTTCTACCATTTTGCCTGGTAGTGACGTCAGGCTCACCGGTCTGTAGTTTCCCAGATCACCTCTTGAACCCTTTTTGAAAATTGGCTATTCGCCAATCTTCAGGTACTATAGATGATTTTAATGATAGTTCACAGATTACTAATAGTAGGTCTGCCATCTCATATTTCAGATTTTTCAACACTGTCGGATGTATATTATCTGGTCTAGGTGATTTGTTACTCTTTAATTTATCAAATAGTTGTAATATATCTTCCCGGTTTATCAATATTTCTTTCAGTTCTTCCAATGCATCACCTTTACTGAGGAAGATGTAGGGAAGTTATCCATGCCTGAAATAGTATTTAAAGAGTGAAGCAAAGAATTCATTCAGTCTCTCCGATATGCCCTTGTCCCCTCTTAATGCTCCTTTTACCCCTCTATTACCCAATGGCCGAACTGACTCTCTCACAGGTTTTTTTGCTATAAATGTACTTGAAAACGTTTTTATTATGTGTTTTTGCTTCCATGGCAAGCTCTTTTTCAAATTCTCTCTTTGCCTGCCTTATCAATGCCTTGCATCTAACTTGCCAGTGCTTGTGTTTCCAGTTTTCATCATTTGGATCCTTTCTCCATTTCCTGAAAGATGCTTTTTTGGCAACAACAGCCTCTCTGACCTCACCTTTAATCCATGCTGATGTTTTTTGGACTTCCTTCCACTTTTCCTAAAGCATGGAATACAGCTGGTCTGGGCTTCCAAAATAGTATTTTTAAAGAACACACATGCTTGCTGTAAATCTTTAACCTTTGCAAATGCTCGTTTTAGGTTTTTCTTAACTATTTTCCTCATTTTATCATAGTCTCCCTTTTGAAAGTTAAAAGGTAGTACTGTGGATTTCCTTTGCTGTCCTTCCTTCATTTATTAAATCAAATGTGATCATGCTACAATCACTATTGCCAAGTGGCCCCAACATCCTTATCTCTTGCACCAAATCCTGTGTTCCACTAAGGACTAGGTCCAAAATAGCTTCCCCTCTTGTCAGTTCATGAACCAGCAGCTCTAATAAGCAGTCATTTATTTCATCTAGAAACTTTATCTCCCTAGTATGTCCTGTTGTGACACTGATCCAGTTGATACTGGGGTAATTGAAATCATCCATTATTATTACTGTGCTCTAACTTTTGTTTGCTTCCCTGATTTCTTTTAGCATTTCATCATCCGTTTGTTTATTCTGACAAGGCGGTCGGTAATATGTGTCCACTGCCTTTGCCTTCCCCTTTGACATGGATTTTTTATCCATAGAGATTGAACAGTGTATTTTTGTTTCCTGGAAAACTGTAATCTTGTGTGACTCAATGCCCTCTCTAACATAGAGTGCAACCCCTCCACCAATTTGATATACTCTATCATTGCAATATAGTTTGTACCCTGGTACTGCAGTTATCATGTGAAAGACTGCAGCGTTCAGCTCCTGTTCCCCTGGATCTAACCATTGACAACTAAGGAAATCAGCTTTGGACATTCTCCTTGCCCACCACATGAGCTGCCGAGAGAGTGACAAGATTGTTCTCCACCCATTCTAGCAGTAGAATCACTTCCTCAGACAGGGACGCACTGCCCATGCCCCCCTGGCAATTGATGTAGGCTATCATCACATTTGCTAACTTTATTAATAAAAAACCCCAACGCGTTTCGGCTTCAAGCCTTCATCAGGGGGTACGCATCTAAAAATAACAATAAGTAAATGATAGATAACACTAAAAAACCACATATTTAAAAATATAAAAAGTATATGTAAAAAAACAAACAGTATGTATCATAAAATATAAACCATTAAAAACAATAAGAAATTAAAATAGATCAGAACATCAATATTAGAAAAAACACATAAATAAAAGCAGCCAAATAAATAATTAAGAGCATAAAACAACCAATACTGTCAAGCAAGGAGTACTGCAGGTTTTTTTTTCTTTTTTCTTTTTTACAGTTTTTTGATTGGCAGCCCCCAGCTTGCTTTTTTATCCGCCACCAAACCCCCCTTCCACACACCCCCACACCCTCTTTCCTTATGCATTCTTTGTGTATGGTATTGACCTTTTTTTGAGTCTTAAACTAACTTGCTTTCCTCGGCATTATCTGAACCTTTTAATGATTTGTAAATGTACAATACCTTTATGATATTTATCTTACTACCCCTCTTTTTTTATTGTATGTCATAACAGCATCAATTTTAGCCCTGTTTCATCTATATGAGCTCTGTTACACTTAACGCCTTATTGTATATCATATGTTCTTACACGTCCAGTCTGTTTATTGTCCCTTGAAGAAAACATGTTTCCATTCATATCAATGTATTTATCACTGTTCCCATATATGCCTTATACTTGATTTTATCATATGCTGCTGTTTGCCAATCAAAGGTTTGTGGCATGGAGATTGGGACATTCATTTTAAGATGTTCACATATTTTATTCAAAATCTGTTATAGCCTGTTATGTCTTATCAGCCACAGATTTTCTTTTTTTTTTCAGAACTTGCAAGAATGGTGTTTTGGGAAACATATTTAGTTCATCCAAATTGGTGTTTTGGCAATATATGGATGGTTCCATTGTTTACTATCATTTGGTTCAGCACTTTTGTCTTGCCAATGTGTTTGATACATTGTATGTTGTTTTATTACACATATTGTGTTTTAATGTCCTCCGGCCCTTTACGTCTAATATAATACAGTGTCATATGTTCAGTCATTTTTATCTCTTAAAGGGAAAAATATTCAGTTTATTCAAATCAGTGTATTATCACTTCACTTTACCTCTGCCCCCGTTTATGTCTTATGCACTCTCTTGTCATGCATGTCTTTCTGCCGATCAATGTTTTTGGCGCGAAAACTGGGATATTTATCTTAAGATGCTCACGCTGGTTCCAGCTTAGAATATTTGCCTCAGTTTTTGCTACGAATCCTCCCGCAACGGTTGATTGGGTAATGTACCAGCCACAAGTTCTTTATTGACATTCTTAGTCCTTTTCGGCTCTCTGGAATGGTCCTCATACGGTTTGCTCTATTGTTTCATATTTCACGTTGTACTGTTGATATATTACTGTTTTCCCTAACTGTGGTTAGTTCATTCACATATATATTTGGACATAATTCAAGTTTGTGAAGAATAACAACAATTTGGAATGGCAGACGAGGCATGAAACGCTCACATGCATGCCATGAATACATTCTGCATCGGAACTGTTTCCTTCTCTGAATTACTTGACAGCATATTTTTAAGCTCCCATTCATGAACAGTTTTTATTTCTACACCGGACTTCGTGTTTTTTTACGGTTTTACTATAATGTGTTTCTATATTTATATATGGTTCTTAGTCCTGTTTTTTATATATCTTGCACTATAGTAGCACACCAATGTGGTTTTATTAAATGTATATCGTTTTTTAGTTATTTATTGGTGTATTTTTGTCTTACTACATATCACATTATGATTTTTAACATTCCAGTGTTTTATGATATGTGTTGTTTGTGTTTATTTTTTGTGCTGTTTTTTTATACAATCTCATATATGTACATTTAATAGTCTCCTTGTTTTTCGTCGCATGACATTACCATTTTAAATACATATTGTTGAACTGTATTAGCCACAATTCTGATGTTCTTCTGAGTCATACTGTTGTACATGCTCATACTTAGTTGCAGTTCTCATGATACAAGTTTTATGAACATTATCCTAAGATAGGTCGTCCTCTAAGACATTCAATCTTATATTTTTAGTTTATTGCTGCATTTTTTTATCCTACCTTATTAAGGTCAGTATGCTCTCCATTAGTTTAACCTTCCCTGCCTCTACTCCCTAACTTTCTTGAACCCCCCTCCCCTTTTTAAACTATTTTATTATATGTTTTTCATGCTCTTCTCTCCCTTTGCTGGTAGCATTTTGCATTCATATATGTATTATTTTCCTTTTTTTAGCCTTGAGTCATTAACTGCATTAGGTCTTTTTCAAGACCCCCATTTTCAATCTCATATGGTGCAACATGTAAGTACCCTCTCTGCAGTACTCCTTGCTTGACAGTATTGGTTGTTTTATGCTCTTAATTATTTATTTGGCTGCTTTTATTTGTGTTTTTTCTAATATTGATGTTCTGATCTATTTTAGTTTCTTATTATTTTAATGGTATATATTTTATGATACATACTGTTTTTTATGTTTGTTCTTTACATATACTTTTTATATTTTTAAATATGTGGGTTTTTTAGTGTTATTTATCATTTACTTATTGTTATTTTTAGATGTGTACCCCCTGATGAAGGCTTGACGCCGAAACGCGTTGGGGTTTTTAAAAATTTATTAATAAAGTTAGCACCTGTGACCTTCATTAGCCTTCGTCTGTTGTGTTTTCCTGATGCTTCGCTGCGAGGACTTGGCTCTCCTTGTGTTTCTACCATCGTCACATTGTCTGAACAGATCCACACTGCCTGGTGCTGCACCAGCACATGAAAGACTTGGAGAATTAGATAAACCACCTCATCTCTAGTTGGTTGATGGATCATGTCCTCTCCTCTGGAGACCACAGACCTTGAGCGACATTGGACTAGCAATGTGCTCTCCATTCCTGTGAGACTGGCATTGGTCATTACCAGAACCCAATTGGGCAAGTACAGCAGCATCTCCGCCACTAGATTTCTCTGGCCGCAACCTCCAGCATAACTCTGAGGACATATCTGTGTCGTCAATAACCACTGATGCTGGGGAGACCATCTGGAGAGAAGAGCCCTTAGAAGGGGCCGGATGTGGAACTGAGCATGAGATAAAGTGCCGCTGCCATGGATCCCAGAAGCTGACGATAGAACCAGGCTGTGGGCACTTTCATCCAAAGAAATTTCCTGACTCCGGAGTTTCTGCACTCTCTTCTCGGGCAGGATAACTAAGCCTGCAACAGTGTCGAAATGAGCCCCCAGGTGGATCAAGTCTTGGACCAGCTCAGTCTGGCTCTTGACAAAGTTGACTATCCAACCTAAGTGCTGCAGGAACATCACTACCTTTTGAGTAGCCACTACACCCTCGGCCCTGGATTTTGCCTTGATCAGCCAATCGTCTAGTAGGGGTGCACCTTCATGTTTCAGGGCTGCTGCTACCACCACCACCACCATCACCTTGGTGAATGTCCGAGGGTCCATGGCTAGACCTAATGGAAGTACCTTGAACTGAAAATGCCCCATTGGGACCGCAAATCAGATATTGCTGGCGTTAGGTCTGAACCAATATATGGAGATATGCCTCTGTGAGGTCTAGAGCAGCGAGATTCTCTCCAGACCTTACAGCAAGGATTATTGAGCAGAGCATCTCCATACAGAAGTGTGGCACCCTCAAAGTCATGTTCAGCTGATTGAGATCCAGAATGGGCCAAAAAGAAGCTTCCTTTTTAGTACCACAAAATAAGAGTATCAACCTGACCTGCATTGGTCTGGGGGAACAGATGCCACGTGTGGAACCAGTCCATTCTGATTCAGACAGACAATTAGATGGCAATGTTCTACATCGACAAGCATGGGGGTATGGAGTCGTCCCTTCTGACTTATTCTTTGAATGGTGGACTGAAAGCCCCCTGAAGAAGCTATTGGTGAAATGCCTAGCTGGACATCTTGAATGGCGTTGGGGAAACGAGTGTGATCCACAGTAGAAAGCTAAGTAATGCTACTTGTGCAATGCTACTATGGAAAGTTGAGCTGTGATCATAGAATCAGCATGCATGCTCTGAGGGATCTCAGGTACTGGTCATCAAATTTGATTGTGGATCATTCGGAATATACTGTTTACACAAGATTAAACATTAAAAAAGATAAGATAAGGGAAGCAGTTTTTTCTTGGGTCGTTGATGTGCTGAGGATGAGTTGTGACCAGAGTAGCATTTACCTAAGCCCATACTCTGACATCGTATGGTTCTGAGACCCTTTTTCTCCTTTCACTTTTGAAACGTTGAACTATAAATATTAAGTCTGCCTGCACAGCCAGTGGAGTGATTTATTTATTTTATATATATATAGGTTGATGTGTTCATCTGTTTCACTCTGAAATTGACCCTATAGTTTGGTGTACTCTCACCAATATGTGGTGTCAGACCACTACCTCCCTTGCAATAGGAACCATGTAGTGTTGCATACCTGTATCTGGGAGACTATGCCACTGTCATGGGCCCTGTTTATTTATTTAAAAACATTTATATACCATTACCATGTACAAGATTCTAAGCAGTTAACAATAAGAACATGCTAAATAAAACATAATACAGGGAAAATGCAATATAACAAAACAGAATGTGGCTCCCACCCATCCACTCACCCCCTCCCTCTGCTACAACCTAAGTGGGGAACAAAAAGATCTTTAAACATTTCCAAAAGCAAACCTTGTCTAATTCCTGCCGTACTGCAATGGCAAGCTTATTCCACCGCACCGGTGCAGCCACCCTAAAGGCAAGCCCCTCCATTTCTGTTGCTGCACCTCTCGACAGTCAAGAACCATCAGCAAACTCCTCTGGCTGGATCTTAAGACACGGCCAGGATAGTACCACTCTAACACTCCTAGCATATAGCTGGGTTCCCCTCTCTCACAATTTTAAGGTCAGCATTACCATTTTAAACAGATAGTGCTTTCGAATTGGGAGCCAATGTAATTGCCACAGTACATCTACAACAAATTTTCTCCATTCCTGTGGGCAGATGGCCCCTCACCCTGTCCATAGAAAGATGTGACTTAGGCCTTCTGGCTCAGAGCAGCTGTTTGTTTCCTGCAATGAACATGGGTTAGCTTCCTAATCAGTGTTTCAACCCCTGGGCCCTTGCTTAGGACAGTGTGAACCCCATTGTAGTGCAGTGGTCAGGTGGCATATTTGAAAACCAGCTCCATATTGGAGTGTGGCTGAGAAATAACCACATTTTTCTTCCTTTGTTAAATTATAATTTAATTAGAATTATATGGGCCTGATTATTCAAATGGATTAATACGATTAGCAGACCTGCAAACTGTGTTAATCTCCCTGTCCAGGTTATTCAGCGACACTACCACAGTTAGTAGTGCCGCTGAATAACCAAGGGTGGTGCTGCTGCATGCCCCGACACTAACTGGTTAGCATTGGGTGCGTTGTGGGAGTGGAGAGGGGATGGTACCGGGTAATAACTGGGCAGCAGCAATATTGAGCCACTGCTCAGTTATTGCAAAGTGGCAAAAGTCAGGCACAGCAAAGTCTGGCCTAAACACCACTGAAGCTAACCCAGCAGCAGGTGACTATCAAGGTCTCTTCTTCTGAGATGGTGGCTAATTGCTTTAGCAACGCTAGCCATTGCTGCTGAATATTGTGCCTTATGTTTTTTTTATTCTCAGCATTTTTTATATCTTTTAGGACAAAGTTGTAGAAAGTTTGAATCATAGGGTCAGGGGGACCAGAAGGTACCCACATTGAATCATTCTTAAACATAGAACATTTCTGAGAAAAATGCTGAATACGAATATTTCTAATCAATTTAAAAAGAACTGGTGTCTTTAAAGTGTTATATTTGTAAGTGCAAATAAATGAAAGTCCTTTGCGCAATGCCTTCTCTTGTAACTAGTGAGAGTCACATTTAACAAATTTTATTACTGCTAGCTCTGACGTGACCAGAGACCTGTGGCTCAACCTCTCCCTCGTCCTGGACTGGTGAGCTCTTTTTCAGTGTTTGAGTGTATTTAAGATAATACTTTTGATTTTTATCCATTCTTTTCTGTTCTAAAAAGGTTCCCCAATTCTGCTTTCACTTTTACTTTCCTTTTTAAAGCCGGCAGTCTCCTGTTTTAATTTTATGTTTTTAAGTAATTTCTTAGTTTTTTATGTTCTATTCTCCCTTTTTTATATAATTTGTGGCATTGTTTGTTTTTGTAGTGCTCTGTTACATGCACAATCTTATATTAGTATGCTTAGCTTACTAAAGAGCCTCAGTAATTGCAGTGATGATGTAGAGCTGTATACTTGTAGCTGCCTCTATTTAGTAGGCTTTTTTTGACTGTTCTCAAAGTTATCACCCACTTTAAAAAGCTTTATATAAAAACATATTTAATGTTGTTTTTTTTTGGGATGGTGTTTTGCTGTTTTGGTCCCGACTCCAAGTTTGGGAGCCACTGTCCTAGGATTTAAATTGGGATAATGCTAGTTATGTCTATGATTGTGCCCCCTGAATGAGTCTGATCTTGGAAACTAAGCGAGGGTGGGCCTGGTTAGAACTTGGAGACCACCTTGGAATGCCAGGTGCTGTAGGCTTACTGTATGAAAGCAAATCCTGGCAATCTACTTCCATTCGTCTACTTCCATTCGCACCTTACCAAGAAAACCCAGAGGATGGGTTACCAGGTGTCAGCATTGACTCAATGGAGCACACAACAACAGATAGGCAAAAGATATATATCTTTTTCCTTGTTACCTTTCCTAGGACCTTTTTAGTGAATCCTTTTTGTTTTTATTATTGGTTTTGAATATTGTTGGTTTCTTTAACCTGCGTCTTAACATACTTTTGGTTTATTTTTTAGTGCACTTTTTAATGATGATATACCACACCACGGAGACTATGCACATCATATTGTGCTTTTTAGGTGGGTTCAATTGGCTTCCTCGTTCCTCCTTTTTTGTTTTTCAAGGTTTTAATGATTTTGTTTTTTTATTCTGGTGCAACCCTCCTATAACATTTTTCGGTGCTACACTCTATAAGATTTAGCATCCCCTCGAAAGGGTAATTTATTTTTGTAGAGAACTAAAATTCTTTTGGTGTTAGTTTAGATTTTTTTTGCTATGATTTTTTTATATGATCCTCTGTTTGTTTAGGCTGCTAAGTTGTCTTATGGTGATTCCTTCTACATCAACATGTCTGAAACATGTCACTTGAAAGTCTTCTGCTGAAATATGAGCAATTTGCTTTGTTTTTATAGACCAGTGATGGCTAACCTTTTTGAGCCCGAGTGCCCAAACTGCCGCACAAAACCAAAGAATTTCCTCAAAGTGCCAGCACGTCATTTGCATAAGTGGTCTTATTTGCATAAATATTTGCATAATGTTACCATACACTAACTTTTAGTAAACATGTCTCTTAATGAGTGTATGGATAAAGAAAGACTAAAAGATTTCTACATTACTATAATCCAGTGCCAACCGCCAGGCACATTAGGAACTACTACAAACGCTGCCCATTTAGAACCCATAGCAAACCCGCCGTATCCTGACAGCATTACCAGGACTCACAAAGCACCATACCCTACCTATCAAAAGGCAACACTGCAAATATTAAACCAATACATTTCAGAGAATACTGGGGAAAGAGAACAAGTGGCAACGTCAAATAGGAATTTCCTCTTGTACCAAACAAAGCGCAGATGTTAATGATGCACATTTCCCAGAGCTGACATATTCCAGTTAATAAATTCAAAATAAAGAGATATCTTTCTACCTTTTGTGCATTTTTTTTTCAGTTGCAATTGGTCCAGCCACCTTCTTCTGGTTTCTTCATGTTTTCTGCTAACTCTCCATCGTCTGCTGTCCATTTGTCCTTTCTTCTCTCTTCTAGTTTTTTTTCCATTCTCTCTCTCTCTCTACATCTGCTTTAACATACTAATCTTTCTCCTTTTGCTCTTTCCTCATTCCTATTTCATCCACACAAATTTTACCCCTCCATCCTCAATCCCCAATTACTCTCCCAATACCTGGCCAATTGTAGATGTTTCATCCCTCCTACACAAAATATTTTTCCCCTCTCCATTTTACTCTCCCAGCCCCATCCCATTCTAATCCTCCCCCAACATCAGCTCCCTTCTAGTTCCAGTCTCACCCAGCATCCATTCCCTTCTAGTCCCTGCATCAGCCCATTTCCAGTCCAAGTCCCTTCATCAGCTCATTTTCAATCCTAGCCCCCCCATCAGCCCATTTCTACTCATTTCCTAGCCCCACCATCAGCCCATGTCAAATCATAGCTCCCCTCCACTCAGCCCAATTCCAGTCCAAGCCCCCCCATGAGCCTACTTCCAGTTCTAGCCCCTCCATTAGTCCATTTCAATTCAAGCCCCCACCACAGCCCATTTCCAATCTTAGCTCCCCCCAACAGCCCATTTCCAGTCCTATCCTAGCTTTTCCATCAGCCCATTTTCAGTCCTAGCTCCCTTCCCTCACAGCCCATTTCCATTCCAAGCCCCCTCCCCATCAGCTATTTGCAGTTCAAGCCTCCCCTTCCACTCAGCCCATTTCCAGTCCTAGCAACACCCCAACCCATTACCAGTCCTAGTCCCCCGTCAATCAACTTCCAGTCCTAACCCCCATCACCCCATTTTCAGTTTAAGCCCCCCCCCTATAACCCTTTACCAGTCCTAACCCCCCATCAGCCCATTTCCAGTCAGCCCCCCATAGCCCATTGCCAGTCCTAAACCCCCCATCAGCCCACAGCCCATTACCAGTCCTAACCACATCAGCCCACCTCAAGTCCTAACCCCTCCCCATCAGCCCATTTCCTGTCCTAGCCCCCCCCCCATAACCCATTATCAGTCCTACACCCCCATCAGCCCACTACCAGTCTTAACCCCCCCATAGCCCATTACCAGTCCTAACCCCCCCCATCAGCCCACTACCAGTCTTAACCCCCCCATAGCCCATTACCAGTCCTAACCCCCCCATCACCCCATTTCCAGACAGCCCTCATCAGCTCATAGCCCATTGCCAGCCCTCATCAGCCCACAGCCCATTGCTAGTCTTAACTCCCCCCCATAGCCCACTGCGTCTTAACCCCCCTCCCCAGCCCACTGCCAGTCTTAACCCCCCCTCCCTAGCCCATTGCCAGTCTCAACCTCCTCCCTCCCTCCCTCCCTAGCCCATTGCCAGTCTCAACCCCCTTCCCTCCCTACCCCATTGCCCGTCTCATCCCCCCTCCCCCCCTCCCTAGCCCATTGCCAGTCTTAACCTCCCTCCCTCCCTAGCCCATTGCCAGTCTCAACCCCCTCCCTCCCTCCCTCCCTAGCCCATTGCCAGTCTCAACCCCCCTCCCTCCCTAGCCCATTGCCAGTCTTAACCTCCCTCCCTCCCTAGCCCATTGCCAGTCTTAACCCCCTCCCTCCCTCCCTCCCTCCCTCCCTAGCCCATTGCCAGTCTTAACCCCCCTCTCTCCCTCCCTAGCCCATTGCCAGTCTTAACCCCCCTCTCTCCCTCCCTAGCCCATTGCCAGTCTTAACCCCCCTCCCTCGGCTCATGGCAATAAAAAAAAAAAAAAGCTGCCCGCTGCCGCCGCGGCGGCATGGAGTGTCCCGCGGGGCTCCCTCTGCCCGGCGGGACTCTCCCGGCGCTGCTCAGCCCCTCTCTGCCGGCTTGCAGAGACGCGAAGGGAGAGAGAGTCTCCCTCGCGTCTCTCTTAAGCCCGCAGGGGCAGATGGGAAATTTCCCATCAGCTCCTGCGGGCTTAACAGAGACGCAAGGGAGACTCTCCCTTCGCGTCTCTGCAAGCCGGCAGAGAGGGGCTGAGCAGCGCCGGGAGAGTCCCGCCGGGCAGAGGGAGCCCCGCGGGACACTCCATGCCGCCGCAGCGGCAGCGGGCAGCTTTTTTTTTTTTTTTAATGTGCGACCTTCCCGCGTGCCAGCTGCAAGGCCTTCGCGTGCCACAGCTGGCACGCGTGCCATAGGTTCGCCATCGCTGTTATAGACATTTGTAATCATAAACACTGGTGCTGATGCATAGAATATCTATTGTACCTGTGGATTTTGGTAGTGGTATTTGGTCTTTGTTTTAAACTGTTTTAATTGCTTTTATAATAAAATTGCCATTGTTTATCCACAATTTTGATATTTATTTTTCAGTAATGAGGGTCCCGATATTGAAAGGTATTTACACGGTTCAGAGACCTGTAAACCATATAAGTGCCGTTGAACGGGATATTTAACGGCGCTAACATGCTGAACATCCCCAACACACACCGATATATGCCCCGATGCAAACACTTAGCATTGGGTTGAGTTGTGGGCGATATTGCACTGCTATCCAGTTAGTGACTTGTGGGTAAAGCTAGGCACAGCAAAGGCTGGCCTAGCTTTACCCATAGGAGCTAACCAGGTAATGATGCAATCTTACCGTTACCTGGTTAGCTTCTGCGGCTGTGGAGGCTGTGCGGAAACCCCAGATATTCCATACCAAGGCCACATATGACCCCGGCATTGAATATCCAGGATTAAAGGTCGGCGGTGACGGCTTTGCGCCATAGCAGTGCATAGCTGTCCCAGAATAATATTAGGCCCGAAGTTTTTAGTTATTATTTATTTGACTGCAATATGTGGTTAGGGGCTTTTACTTTGCCCCCTCCTTTTGTTTGTGTTAATGTATCTCCTTATATTTTACTTATAAAATGATCCCTTTAAAGTGTACGGGAGCAAATGAACAGCTCAAACGCTTTCAAGAGAATCTTAAAAAAATATCAACATCAATTCCAATAAATAGAAACATAGAAACATGATGACAGAAAAAGACCACATGGCCTATCTAGTCTGTCCTTCCATAACAACAACCACAACAGTCCACTTTTTACCTTTAGAGATCCTCTGTGTTGGTCCCATGCTTTTTTGAATTCAGTTACTGTCCTCATCTCTACAACCTCCACTGGGAGACTATTCCATGGCTCCACTACTCTTTCTGTAAAGAAATATTTCCGCATATCACTCCTGAATCTATCTCCCTTCACCCTCATCCCAATAGAAACATAGAAAATGCCTCACTCCCCTGTGGGGGATCGAACCGGCGACCTCCGCCTCCGCAGTCTTTGCATTAACCAGTGTGCTACATCTTTATGTCATAGAAATCTGTCTGATATTTTCAGCAGCATTCCAAGCCCTGGTCAGCCTGAGCAAGCAGATAGGATTTTTTTTTAAATTTTATATTTAATTAAATTTTACAATAAACGAAGAACTTTGGATAATGAATATCACAATCCATCATAAGCACAAAATAACATAAAACAACCATTAACATGACAGTATGCTAGCACTCCACAATAGGACAATAAAGAAAAGAGAGGATTCAAGTACAATATACACTGTAGGAGAATGGTTGCAAACAAAGAAAAATATTAAAAAGAAAAAGTAGGATGTTTATGTTTATTAAAACTTTATATACCGCCCAATACAATTAGCATCTGGGCGGTTCATAATACATAACATGTTAAAAAGGAGAGGGCTGCGAAAAAGAGCCAGAAAAGGAACACCATAAAATCAAAGAAAAAGGGATAGAAACAGAGAGCAGTCGGGGGACAAAGATGGCTAACAAAAGGGAAGAGAGAGGAACACAGCAACAGCATAGAGGTGATGTAAGACAGGGGTAGGGATATAGTGTCTGAGGCCTAGGGAGGGGAGGAGGGTGGGGCAGGAAGGGAAAGATTAAATGCAGAACAGAAAAGATGGGTTTTCAGGTTGGCTTTGAAGGACGGGTAGGAGGTTTCTAGACGTAGAGAAGGGGGAAGGGAGTTCCAGAGCCTTGGACCAAGAAAAAAGAAAGCAGAGGACCGAGTGGATTCTAGGTGAGGTTGGGAGGGGGGGGAGGGGGTAGAAACATACGGTTAGCATGAATAGAACGTAGAGGTCGATGAGGGGTATGAAGGTGAACCTGGCTGGCAAGATACAGGGGGATACCGGAATGGATCACCCTGTGTACAAAAATGAGGATTTTATACTGAACACGAAAGACAACAGGGAGCCAATGAAAATGTATTAACAGAGGGGTGACATGATTGAACCGTGAGGCATGGGAGAGGACATGAACAGCAGCATTTTGAACACGTTGAAGACGACAAATTTGGGATTGGGGAAGACCAGCAAGACAAACATTACAGTAGTCAAGACGAGACATAACAAGAGAGATGATGAGAGTAGTCATAGAAGAAATGGTAAGAAAAGGACGTACGGCACGGAGTTGTTTTAAGGTAAAGAAGGAACATTGAACGACTGAGGAGATATGTTCTTTAAAGGAAAGGGAGGAATCAAGAATCACACCCAAGTATCGCAACGAAGAGACGGTGGGGATAGGTGAAGAAGAAAACAAGGGAGTGAGGAGAGGAGGGGGATTACCAAAAGTGAACCAGATAGTCGAAGTTTTCAAGAGATTAATGTGAAGAAAATTAGTTGAGAGCCAAGAGGCCACAGAAGAAAGACAGGTGTTAAAGGCAGTGATATCGGGTGCAGCAGAATCGGTGTGATAAAGGAGAAAAATATCATCCGCGTAGTAATAGGCAGAAACACCGTGCTGCTGAACAACAAGGGCAAGGGGGGCTAGGAATACATTGAAGAGAAGAGGAGCAAGAACAGAGCCTTGAGGAACACCACAGGGAAGGGAAGTAGAAGGGGAGGACCCTAAACCAGTGTGAACTGAGAACGTGCGATTGAACAGAAAAGAGTGAAACCAACGGAGAACCAAGCCGGAAAGACCGGTATCCTGAAGGCGAGATAGTAGAGTGCGGTGATCAACCAGATCGAAGGCAGCCGAAAGATCTAGAGAGACAGCAAGAGAGAGTAGACCACGATCGTGAGCAGAGTGCAGATCATTGAGGAGGGAGAGAAGAACAGACTCTGTGCTATGACCTGGACGGAAACCTGATTGACGTGGATGGAGAGTGAGAGAAACCTTGAGGTGAGAGGAGAGAAGAGAAAAGACCAGTTTTTCCAAGAGCTTAGAGAGAAAAGGGAGATAGGATGCCAGCTAGAGGGAGAGGAGGGGTCTAGAGAGCCATTCTTGAGGATGGGACGGACAATAGCATGCTTCCACGGGAAGGGAAAAGTGCCAGAAGAGAGACTAGAGTTGAAGTGCGAAAGGATAAGAGGGGACAATGCAAGGGAAGGTTCCAACAACCAGGAGGAAGGGATGGGATCGGCTGGACAGGAGTTTTTTTGGGTGGAA
Organism: Ichthyophis bannanicus; assembly: GCA_033557465.1. Classification (NCBI taxonomy): domain Eukaryota; kingdom Metazoa; phylum Chordata; class Amphibia; order Gymnophiona; family Ichthyophiidae; genus Ichthyophis; species Ichthyophis bannanicus. The sequence continues at coordinate 593,507,190 of CM066032.1, forward strand.
GTGAAAACCTTAGTGAGAATGTCACAGGTAATAGGCTCAAAGGTGGACCAGTGATGTGAAAGGGGAGGAATAGTAGGGAAGGAGGAGGTGGGGAGAATAGGAGAAAGGGGCACTACCAGGGGGGGAGGAGAGAGAGGGGAAGGGCAGGATGGAAAGGATAGGCGGAGGGTCTGGACTTTAGAAACAAAGTAGGTAGCCAAGGAAGAGGGATCAGGAGTAGAGAGGGAAGAGGGAGGGATAGGGGAAGAATGTGGGGCAGAAAGAGAGCGGAGGATGGAATGTAATTGGCGAGAAGAGTTTGAAGAAAGGGTAATGAGATTAGAAAAATAACACTGTTTAGCAGAGTGAAGGAGGGAACGGTAGTGACGATGGGCAGAACGGAAACAAGATAGGGTAGAAGAGTTTGGATGTTTATGCCATAGGCGTTCAGCTCGGCGAAGATATCTACAGTGGAGAAATAACCCAGAATGAAACCAAGGGTTTCGGGTAGATCGACGGGAAGGGTGAGGGGATCGTAAAGGAGCAATAGAATCAAGGGCAGTAGAGAGAGTCGCGTACCAAGAATTAGCTTGAGAATCAGGGGAGAGAAGATGAAAATCTGATGGAAAACAGAGCGTCAGATGCAGGAAACTGAGAAAGAGTGGTAGGGGTAATATGACGAGAGGGAGGGGAAGGAGAACCTAAGGAGGAGATCGAGGAAGAGGAGGGACAAGGAAGGGAAAAGAGAAGGCAGAAGTGATCAGTCCATGGAAGGGGAAGAGAGGATAAGGAAGAGGGAGGAAAAGAGAGAGATCCGGGAAAAATAAGTAGATCCAGGGAGTGACCGGCGGTGTGAGTAGGAAAAGAAACGGGCTGGACAAGAGAAAGGTCAGATAGAAAAGTCAAAAAATTACGAGCTCGAGGAGTAGAAGGAGAGTCCACATGGATGTTAAAATCGCCTAAGATCAAAAGGTGAGGAAAGAGAAGAGTAGCTTCTGAGATAGTGGCGAGAAGACTATCCCAGAGCTGAGGAGACAAGGAGGGTGGAGCATAAATAAAGAGAAAGTAAAGAGGGGAAGAGGAACCAAGGCGAAGAAGGAGGGACTCAGGATAGTGCAGGGCGGGTGAAGAGAGTTCCTGGAGAGGGAGGGAGGAGCGATAAAGTACCACCGTCCCTCCGCCGCTCCTGCCCCTACGAGTGGCAGATAAGGCAGATTAGCCAGGGGGCAGACAGCGGTTCAGGAGCGTCTCCTCGCCATCCCTTAGCCAGGTTTCAGTGAGGAAAAAAGCGTCAAAGGCATGTTGAGTGAGAAAGTCGTGGACTAATACAGTTTTGGAGCGGAGTGAGCGGCAGTTCAGAAGAGCAAGTTGAAGGAGCAAAAGGGACTGGGGGGGAGATAGACCTGAAGAGTGACCAGTACAGAGAATCAGGTTGGAATACAACTTATAAAGCCCACAATACTACCATAAGGTGAATTCACAATTGCTTAGCATCTAAGAAGAAAGGCAGTTGAGGTGTCTCGAAGAAATAAAGAATCTTATTCTGATACCCAAGTACACATTTACAAGGAGATCTCACCTGGAAACTCGCACCCAAAGCTAAAACCTGTCAGACGGCTGCCTGGGTGAGAATCATCACACTCTTGGCAAGTGCATATTTCTATATGATTTGCAAGGTATTGTGGGCAATGTAGTTCATTCACATCAGACACAGCTGCTGACAATAATTTAGTTGTGCTCTTGGGTAAAGCCAATAAGATATTTATTTATGGGGTTATTTCTCCCAACACAGATATGCTTGGTAGCACATAAATTAGGTAACTTGCTTTCAGTGTTAACTTGGAAAAACAAAGTCAAAATCAAGAAAATAACAAATGAAAAGTCACAAAGCAAGAAACAAACTGTTCTTTTCAGGTTAACTTCTGATTACTTCCCACATAGATACAGAAGTGATTCTCTCCTAGCTCACAAGCAATTAGGTAAGGCTTAATTGCTAGGAGTTACCAGCTGAAACCCCTTAGCTGGCTTGCCTTCCACTGTGTGGGTCAAATCCTGCTTCAGGAGCTTTTCTGAGTAGATTAAAGAACACATTTGTATTTCTTTGTGATGGTTGCTGTACTTTATAACAGAAAGTTACCAACGGAGTTTTGATAGAGAGCAGTCCATATAAACAGGATCCTCATCTGCTATTATTCCCCCTTGTTCAACAAGCATGGGTTCAATATCATGGATTGGCACAGATGAATCTCTCAATGGAGCATTTTCAGGAGAATACTTGTTTCCCTGCTGTCTTTCAAGGTTATAGCTAGGGCATAGATCAGTGTTCATACCTGAGCTTCCATTGCTGCTAGAGTTCCTCTCTATATAGCCTGGCCAGTATGTAGTCCAGTTCTTATGTCCAGCCTTCCAATCCAGATCCCTGGACACTGGATCTCTCTTCACATACCTTCTGGCACAGGTCTTAGGGTCCCTTCCACGTGCAGCCGTCTCCCTCACAGGTAGCCTCTGGTGATTCCTAGCTCTGCAGCACCATTCCTCTGGCTTTCCCCAGTCCAATGGTGTATGCTGGCCCTTGGAATACCTCCCAGTATACGTACTGCTTTGGACTCTTCTAGACCTCTCAAAGGCTTTTCTCTTCCTTCTTCCAAAGGGTCTCTTTCCCTCTCTGTCCGTCCGGTTTGGCTTCTGCTTCTGATGATCCTTCAGATGAAACTGATGATCAAACTCAAGCTGATTCTCAGGATACTGAGGACAATTCTCTGGATATCCAAGGTGATCATGAAGATGGTCATCTGTAGAATAAACTCTACTCTTATTCTGCTTGGATGAGTGCTCCTCCCTAATACAGCGCAGCTATGCTGAATCAGGCCCTGCCCTTTGAGATGAGTGCTTAGGGATTACCTCATAGCCCTCCTGATTGAACACACGTTTCCCCACTTCAGCTCCTCTAATGGCTGTTGGAAACCTGGTGCATTCTGGGACTGGTAGTCTTTTATGGGAAAATTCTGTTTTCTTATTTCTACCAGAACTGACAGGTTGCTTGTTCAGAGTCACTTCACCTTTTCTATAGCTCCTTCCTGAGCTATGATAAGCTTCCTTATCACAAACCTCAGTGTGAAATTCCAGAAATTTTTTCCTCCTAGATTGAGTCCACCTGGACACATCTGGGAAGATCTGTACCCTACTCCCCAAAAAAGAAACATCAGATTTTTTAAAATACATTCGTAATAAAACCTCCTTATCCTGAAGAAATACAAAAGATACCATCAAAGTAGCCTGGGCTTCAACCACCTCGGTAGACTGCTCTAATAACTCAGACAGGTTCCCCAAGTCCAAGGAGTCAGAAGGCACCTCTACCTGAGAGGTATCAGCTTTCTGCAAAGCATCCTTACTAATCATTGAAGGGAGGAAATAAATCTTTTGAAGAGGAGGGATCCCAGATTCAGGATAGTTAAACAGCTCCTTAAGAAACCAAATGAACAAGTCCCTAGGGGAGCACAATGAAAGCTGTGGAAAATTTAGTAAGTGAAGATTTAAATTTTTCTATTGATTTTAAAAGTTTTCAATTTTACGCTTGCAAGCAGATAGGATTAACCAATGTGCTGGTCCCTTAAAGAGCACTGTACATTCTGGAGCAATTTGAACAAACACATAAAAAGGTTGTTAATTAAATTGGTTAAAAATTTGGCAGTGGGTAATAAATAAAATTGCCATTACTTTTTACCTTTGATATTTTTTCTTCCACCTATAATTCAACCATGGAAAATCATTTTGGGCTTGATTCACTCCTTTTGTTAGTGGGCTTTGTAGATTTTTCTGAATAGCAACTGGTCGAAAGGGGAGTAACTGGAAGATAGGTTGGTTTAAAGGTACTCCATATGACTGCAGAAAAGATAGGATATGCAGGAGAAGGTGTTACCATAGGCTTTCCATTAATGCCCTCTGCATTGCCTGTGAAGAACCCAAAGGATTATTAATAATCATTTTGTATTTTTCTCTCATGCAAAAATTGGCAAACCTTGAAGAGTCATGTTATTTTATTCCACATATGAAATATGACAAAACATTCTGCTCTCTAAAAACTAGTTGTTTTATTTTATTTTTCATGGGAAAAACCCCTTCCAAAGAGACAGCATCGCTTTCTCCATAACGGATTTTGGTATTTGACTTTATAAAAGTGCCTTGCTGGTTCCTAATATCCTATATCACCAGTCTAATGCTCTCACTTACTACATGTATGCCTCTCCTTTCATCTTAACCAAAACAACCAAAGCTCCTGAACAGACTTTTCTATACATTTTTTTTTGTATAACGAGGACCTCAAAATAAACGAGCAAGGAAACTTTCTAGCAAGAAAGCCGGAACTAATATTCAGGCCTCACAGCCAGACGTGCTCACAGATGGTCATTGTCAGTCCCCAATAACTGCAACCTTAAAATAAAGTTAACCTGCAGTTTAATTCACAGGTCTGCAAAAAAATGTTTTTGAGAGCTGTTTTGGTTATTCCATGTAATCTTTGTTTTTTGGTGCGCTGAATCCGAAAATGACCTCCATTTTGTCATAGGACATCACGTTTCCTGACAATTTAGGTAACTATGTTAAATAAGGTAATACCTCAAAATAAATGGAAATAGACTTATAAAATTAAAGTTTTATTACAATATTTTCATGAAAATCCTTTTTTGAACTGAAATGAGCTCACCTACACACTCAGCTCGATTCTTCTTCCTTGTGAGGCTCCTCTTGGTGCATTTACGCTTGTGAGTAGCATCTGGAATGTCTCTCTGAAGCATCCAACAGTAGTCTGCCATCATTGTAATGCTCCATTTCCCCCGGTATCTCCTTTCCATCTCTTTAATGTCTTGGTGGAATCGTTCACCTTGTTCCTCACTCACAGCTCCCAAATTTTCAGGAAAGTAGTCAAGGTGGGACTGGAGGAAATGCACTTTCAAACTCATCAGGCAACCTAAAGCTTGAAATGCTTTCAGCATTCGTCCGATGATCTTTTTGTAGTGAGGATCTTTGTTATTGCCTACAAATTTCTGTATGACTTCTTTAAATGCAATCCACCCTTCTTTTTGAGGATCCGTCATGGTATTGACAAACTCTTGATCAACTATAAGCCTTCTAATGTCTGGTCCGACGAACACACCTTCCTTCAATTTTGCCTCCGACAGGCCTGGAAACTTGGTGACTAAATATTTGAAGCATTCTCCATCTCTTGGAAGTGATTTTACAAATTGCTTCATCAATCCCAATTTTATGTGGAGAGGTGGTAGAAGAACTTTATGGGAAGGTACCAAAGTTTCTCGGAGGACATTTTTTTCACTGACTGTTAGCACCCTCGGCTGCCAACTCTTCTTGGTCCAGTGATTTTGTCGGTCTCGACTGTCCCATAGACACAAAAAACAAGGATATTTGGTATACCCAGCTTGTTGCCCGAGCAGCATGCACAAGACCTTCGAGTCCTCACACACTTGCCAACCATGGTCTTCATATTTAAGTTTACGAAGAACCAATTCCAAGTTCTCGTAGGTTTCCTTCAAGTGTATGGAATGACCTACAGGTATGGAAGCGTAAAAACCATTGTGGAGTAAAACTGCTTTCAGACTTCTTTTTGAAGAATCTATAAAAAGACGCCATTGCTCTGAATCATATTGGATTTTAAATTGACCCATCAGACCTTCGACATCGATGCAATAAACCAACTTGTCTTCCTGGGCGAAGTAAGGAACGAACTCCTTTTCACGATGTCTGAACCATGAAGATGACACTCCTGGCAACAATAAATTCCTTCTTTTCAGCCTTGATCCGAGTAACTCAACGGCATCTTTGGGAAGATTCAAGTCTCTTACCAAATCATTCATCTCCTCCTGAGAAAACAGTTTTGGTCTTGTATCATCTTCAAAGTCAGAACTTGATTCGTCATCTGGTTCAGGTATGACTTCACCTTCTTCGGAGCTAGGTATCTCTTCCAAGGTAGAAGGGGGCTTGGGTACTGGTATATCTGTGCCATTGGGGATGGGACGAATTGCAGAGTGAAGATTGGGGTATGAAATGGAATGCTTCCATTTGGAATTAAACCCTTTCACATCGCATGAACAAAAGTAACAGTCATCACTATGGTTCTTTTGCTCTCGCCATACCATAGGAATCCCATAACAGAAAGATTTTTTCTTACCCTTCAACCAGTTTCGGAGGTCCTCAACACACTGTTTGCACACTTTGAGGCACCCAGACTTTATCTTGATCTCCAATTTTTAGTCAAAAGTATGCAAAGTATACTTTTTTCACAAAGTCTGTAATATTCTGCTGTTGCTTCAACACTGTATATTCACCACAGATGAAACAGAAACTGGCGAATTAATACACTTTCGCGGAGCCATAACATAACGGTTGAAGAATGATGAGCTAACACGAATTGCGATGAAAAAGTGTGAACAGCCTAGAACCAAGAACCTGATGATGATTCATGCACAAGTGTGGCATGCAGGAGAGAACACCTCTGTGTCTGTACACGAGATGTCACAGTGCTGGCCACGCACCCCTGCACTGACCGGAGCTGCTGCTATCTGCCCTGTGTCTCCCTCCCACTGGATTCTTCAGGAAAGATTAATCCCTTCTACCATTAGAAGCATGGACTTAAAACTTGCTTAGCTTATGTATATATTGCTGACCATCAGATTTACAGTGCTATATTTTTTTTTTTTACATAACTCGGACAACCCCTTTAAAGCTTTTTTGGCATTTTATATCTTAAATGCACTTATGTGAATTAATTAATAGTAATTTGAATTAATTAATAGTAATTTGAAAAAAATTGATAAATTTGAAGACAATTTTGCATGTTGTGGCAAATCATGACGTTTAGGAGTTTTTTCAATATTTTATTTGTTTTCAGCACACCAAAATACATGGAAATTAGATGAAAATAATCAAACAGCTTTTTAGTCGCAGACCTGTGTTATGAAATAGTCAGGTACTCAAAAAGCACGTATTTATCTTTTTTAAATTAATAATTCATTTGATTAATAGTTCATTAAATAAAGCTCATATAGGTACCTATAGAACACTCAGCATTTCATAAATAATGCCGAAGACTTAAAAAATCAATAGGATGAAGCAACAGCAATTCAAAAAATTCATTCAGAAAATGTCCAGAAGTTGTTTAAAAAATCATCCGACACAATACTGCTTTTCAAACTTATCTTTATCCAGGATGAAGACAATATAATGACTGCTCCTCTATAGACATTGTTGAGTCTAGCAGGTTCTTCAGACAAATGCTTCAAACAGGTCTAAAAATGTACTCTAACTGGCTGTAGGTAAATACTGACAGAACGCTTGAAAAGCAGGCAACACTGACATTTCAAAACATGGCATCAGAGGATCACCTGATCTAGGGAACCAATGGAAAAGCCACTATTAAAATTTCAAATTAATATCATTCATTCGATTGCTTGATTAAGATCCAAGGGTTCCATGGAGCGCAGACGAAAGATCCAGACATGTTCATGATCGTTTAATTGCTGCTCTACATCACCCCCTCTCCAAGTCGTGGAAAGTTGATCCATTACACACCAACAGAGATCCGCAGAGGTATGTCAATTGGAAAGCCAATGAGTTACCAATGGAGCATTCTCCACACCATGCTGTATTCTGTTTTTGTGCTGGTTTAATTGCAAGCGGATCTTACGCTTAGTCCTACTAATATAAATGCAAGGGCACAGGCAGACAACCATATGCACCCATGCACAATCAGTGCGGCCCCTATGAGCATACACAGTGCCATTGGTATGAGACCAGGAGGGATCTGTCAAAGCAGAGGCCACCAGGAACAATGTCCACAAACAATGTCCCTTGCAAACTGGAATTGTAGATGCAGGCACACTAAAACAAGTCAGTAATTCACCCAGATTACAGCCATGCTTATTGGCTATCCTGGGGAATGAAGTTAGACTGGGGTGCAAAGCTAGGACTGACCAGTATTTTCTCATAGTTTGTACTACACACCTTGAAGCTGTAGAATAAGTTTAAACACACACGTCTTAACATTCTCAGTCTCATATATAAATGATCCATACACACGCTTGTAGATATTCCTGCATGCTCTCCCTTCTAGCCATCTTTTTTGGTCACATTCTGCTGTACCTACAAAAACTGTTACAGTTCATAGTAGGTTGACTAGGTATTCACCATAGGTTAAAATAGTGAACTTTCCGGTTCTGGGAAGTGTCCTTTGGGAGGAAAGTATTTTTGAGTGAGGCACATGGCCCATCCCCATAGGGAGGCTTCTTTTTTTGAAATCTATGTATAGGGTGACTCAATGACTCACTAGAAGTCATCAACAAAAGAACAAGGGAGAGGCAGCAAGGGGCTGTGACTCTTCAAGATCGAGGAAAGGGAAAGGATTGCCAACCATTCTTTTTCTCTGGTAGAGAGCATTGGTAAGTTCCAGAGTGGTGATAATTTAATTTATGTATTTAAGCAGCGCTCTGTAATAAATATACTGTACATCAAAACTTATACATTTAAACATTTTGTTTTGTAAATTATGAATATTTTAAACTCAATTTAACCAGTAGTCAGGTGCACATAGCAGCAGATCCAATTATCACAAGTGACAACTCAATGCCAATTTCTAGTACATTTTATAGAGAGAAACAGTATGACATAAATAAGATATGCACTACTCAAGTGCAGCCGTACTTGCAGATGGTTGTATTACTTTAACAGTGCCTGATTGTGATGAGCTGTCCATAGCAGGACCCATATTCTATTTTAAGCATTCAGCCTGTTCTGTAGGGAATATATTCATTTTTCAACCACTGCAGTATTCCAAGTGTTTTGCTTCCAAACTTCAAATGGTGGTTTCTTCTCCCCAAACTGAGCTATAGTAAACTTTGCAGTCAGGAACAATTGAATTAAAATATTTTCTTCCCCACTTACTAAAAGAGGACCCTCGTATACACGAAGCAAGCATAATTGGGGAGACAAGTATCTTTGCATTTACAAAATTTGAGCTACCTGAAGTCATAACACATCTCCAAAAGATATGTTACAAAGTGATTGTAGTACTGTATGTGCAGATATGTACCTGTCTAATCACAATCTTGCCAGCTAAAAGAACTTGAAGGACTGAACATAATGTAAAAAGTTGGATATTTATATATTCAGTGCAATAAATGTGTATAATACAAAATCTTATAAGGGTATTTCTTATAGTCAAACTTGGTAACTGGTTTGGGTGTTCGTGGTATTATCAAAAATTAATTTTTTGTCGGACTATATTCTATAGCTAGCTCTTTATAGAAACTTAGCCAATATCCTCAATGGGTCCTTTTAATTTTGTTAAATATATATGCAATTTTCCATATATTCATAACAAAATCATCTTCGCTTTTGCTGACCCAGCGCTGCGTTTCGAACCGGATACCTCAGTTCTGCATCAGGGCTGTCAAATATTCATACACAATACTGCACAGCAATTCTTCAGTTCCAACTCCATCTTTGGATTCAACATTATCTTCCACCAAAGTGTATAGCAACTTCTGCACAGAAGCCATCTTGCTTTATTTTTGATAGCAATTGGTTTGGGGGTTCAGTGCAATAAATGAACACAAAGTTCCACTCTGCTATGGCAAATAGATACTTGCCAAATTTTATACTAGTTGGTTCGTCCCAATCAAATACAGATCCTCATTCCACTATGATGGCAGTGGGGGTGTACTATCGACCGCCTGGCCAGAATGAACAAATGGATGATGAAATGCTCAAAGAAATCACAGAAGCTAACAAAAGTCACAACAGAGTAGTAATAATGGGTGATTTCAATTACCCCGGTATCGACTGGGTCAGTGTCACGGCAGGACAAACTAAAGAGATAAAGTTTCTAGATGGAATAAATGACTGCTTCTTGGAGCAGCTGGTTCATGAACCGACCAGAGGGGAAGCCATACTGGACCTAGTCCTTAGTGGAACGCCAGATCTGGTGCAAGAAATAAGGGTGTTGGGACCACTTGGCAATAGTGACCATAATATGATCATGTTTGATTTAATTATTGGAGAACAAATAGTAAAGAAATCCACAGTACTACCTTTTAACTTTCAAAAGGGAGACTATGATAGAATGAGGAATATAGTTAGGAAAAAACTAAAAGGAGCGGTTCCAAAGGTTAAAGACTTACAGCAAGCTTGGGCGTTATTTAAAACTACTATCCTCGAAGCCCAGACCAGCTGTATTCCACGCATTAAGAAGAGTGGGAGAAAGTCCAAAAAACTGCCAGCATGGTTTAAAGGTGAGGTCAGAGAGGCTGTTGCTGCCAAAAAAGCAACCTTCAGGAAATGGAAAAAAGAGCCAAATGATGAAAACTGGAAACAGCACAAGCACTGGCAAGTTAAATGCAAAGCATTGATAAGGCAGGCAAAGCGGGAATTTGAAAAGAAACTTGCTGCGGAAGCAAAAACACGAAATAAAGACTTTTTCAAGTACATTCGTAGCAAAAGGCCTGTGAGAGAGTCAATTGGACCGTTAGATGATAGAGGGGTAAAAGGGGCAGTAAGAGGAGACAAGGCTATAGCGGAGAGACTGAATGAATTCTTTGCTTCGGTCTTTACTGAGGAAGATGTAGGGATGTTACCCAAGACTGAAGTGGTATTTAAAGGTGATACTGCAGAGGAATTGAGAGAAATATCGCTACACCGGGAAGATATATTACAACTATTTGATAAACTGAATAGTAGCAAATCACCTGGACCGGATGGTATACATCCCAGAGTGTTGAAAGAACTGAAATATGAGATTGCAGACCTGCTATTGGTAATCTGTGAACTTTCATTAAAATCATCTGTAATACCTGAAGATTGGAGGGTCGCCAACGTAACACCAATTTTTAAAAAGGGTTCCAGGGGTGACCCGGGAAATTACAGACCGGTGAGCCTGACGTCAGTACCAGGGAAAATGGTAGAAACCATCATAAAGAACAAAATTACGCAGCATGTAGATAGTCATGGCCTAATGGGAGACAGCCAACATGGCTTTAGACAAGGAAGATCTTGTCTTACTAATCTGATATGTTTTTTTGAAGGTGTGCATAAACAGGTAGACAAAGGTGAGTCGGTTGATATAGTGTATCTGGATTTTCAGAAAGCTTTTGACAAGGTCCCCCATCAGAGACTTTTGGCAAAGCTAAAAAGTCATGGGATAGGAGGCAGTGTACTATTGTGGATCGGGAACTGGTTAAAAGATAGAAAGCAGAGAGTAGGGCTAAATGGCCAATATTCCCAATGGAAAAAAGGTGAATAGTGGAGTACCCCAGGGATCTGTACTGGGTCCGCTGCTTTTTGACATATTCATAAATGACCTGGAAAAGGGAATAACGAGTGAGGTTATCAAATTTGCAGATGACACAAAACTGTTTAAAGCTGTTAAAACCCAAGAGGAAAGTGGAAAACTGCAGGAGGACCTGGATAAATTGGAAGACTGGGCATCCAAATGGCAAATGAAATTTAATGTGGACAAGTGCAAAGTCATGCACCTAGGAAAGAACAACCCACACTATAGTTACTCGATGCAAGGCTCCACATTAGAAGCCACCACCCAGGAAAAAGATTTAGGAGTCATCGTGGATAACATGTTAAAACCCTCCACCCAGTGTGCAGCGGCGGCCAAGAAAGCAAACAGAATGCTAGGTATCATAAGGAAAGGGATGGAGAATAAAACAAAGGATATTATAATGCCTCTGTATCGCTCCATGGTACGACCGCACCTTGAATATTGTGTGCAATTCTGGTCACCGTATCTTAAAAAGGACATAGCGTTATTAGAAAAAGTACAGAGAAGAGCCACCAAATTGGTGAAGGGGATGGAAGGCTACTCCTATGAAGAGAGGCTAAAAAGGTTAGGGCTCTTTAGCCTGGAAAAGAGACGGCTGAGGGGAGATATGATAGAGGTCTATAAATTAATGAATGGAGTGGAACAGATAAACGTGGATCAATTGTTTACGCTATCAGAATATAGAAAGACTAGGGGACATGTAATGAAGCTACAGGGTAAACTATTTAAGACAAATAAGAGAAAATATTTTTTCACTCAACGTGTAATCAAACTCTGGAATCTGTTACCGGAGGATGTGGTAAGGGCTGATAGTATAGCTGGGTTTAAAAAAGGTTTGGACAAGTTCCTGGAGGAAAGGTGCATAAACCACTATTAAAAAGGGACCCAGGATATCAATGCTTGACCCAGTACAAGCATTGTGGAACTTGTGTCTTTTGGGGAAACTGCTAGGTACGTATGACCTAGATTGGCCACTGTTGGAAACAGGATACTGGGCTTGATGGACCTCGGTCTGACCCAGTATGGCATGTCTTATGTTCTTATGTTCTTATGTTCTTATGATATGTGATACATATTCCATCACACTTCATAAAGCACTGCTATAGTACTGTCAGCAATCAAGGAGTTTCAATTCACTCTGCATACTTTCAAGGTTGGTAGATGGCCTCAAACGTCCTTCAGTCTCGCTCCTGTTAATCAGAACTTCTCTCATCTGCAGTCAGAAAAGGAATCCTTTGCTACATCAAAATCATTGATCAAGTCCTCTGTAGTTCTAATTTCACCTTCTCACCAGTTGATTCATAAAATGAAGCTTCTGGCAGTCTTCAAACACAGCCTCCTATAAATTTATATTTGTTCTTTAATGACATTATAGGGGGCAAACTGTTATCATATACATTTAAATACTTACAAACCTCACCCCATACATATAACATGTGAGGTAATCTAGGATTCGTTCTACAGATTTCCTGAATTGTAGCCAATAATCTTTTAGCAGGGTTACCCCACCCCCACCAGTGACAAAATCCCTGCCTGAAAGTCTTCCAACTCTAACCATGCTTCATAGCAATCTTCAATCAGCCAGTCTTAACACATTGGCAGCCGGAGTATAGCTTAAGGGTTGGCAGTTCCATACCACCCACATCTTTAGGCTTATGTAGAGTCTCCATTTTAATTCTAGGGATCTTACTATTCCAAATGAAGTGCTGGCAACTGTTGAGATCTGCAGATGTTTGTGAAGATATGACATGGCATGTGCTGAAATAAATACAGACGTCTTCATTGTAAGAATATTAATTCTGCCAGCTCACAACTCTGACCAATCACGCAAATCTTGCATTATTTAGCAAATCACGGGATCAAAACAAGTCTTGAGATTGCTATGCCACTGTTATTGCTAAATAAGTAAAATTTGCAGCCATTAATCTATAACTCAAAAAATGGCAACATTGTGGGCTGGAGGGCATTAATTTGCTACCCAGAAACCACTATGTATTCTATTAAGATAGTGAGTAACAAGCCAGCCTGTTTACTGGGATTAGTCTAATAGAGCAGCATATTGTCCACATACAGAAATATCTTAGGCATCTTCCCATAAAAAATATAACCTGTTACATTTCCTTTTTCATGGATGCACTGTGTCAAAGGTTCAGTGGCCAAATCAAACAGCACTAGCAACAGGGGGCAGCTTCTGAATTGAACAGTTGGCATTTGGAGACGCATATCACTCTTTGACTTATTGCTAAGATAGTATTAGTGAGGCCTAAACAATTTTAACTAAGAGACTTTATGGGATGGCATTTGTGCTATGGAACGATCAGTGTAACAAATTCAGGCAAGTTCCATTAAGCGTGAAGAATCAAAGCAGAAAGGCAGTGCCTAGGAGCAAGAAATTACTAAATTGAACTAGTGTGTGACCCTTTGGGAGGGCAAAGTTAAAATGTCCCAAGAAAAGGAGGAAGCTTTTGTTAAGGACTTCTCTTTAGCTCTTAAGTTGGAGAATCTTGAGAATGTGATTAGAAGACAGAATCTGCACCTTCAGAATTTTTCTAGGTGTCTGCAGTGGAAATGTTTAAAAAAAAAAAATACAGGGCTCGATATTAGTGCCAGCAGCTAGTGCTGCTAAAGTGGCTAGCCGCTGGTGCTGAACTTTAAACGGTGATCAGCCACTACCCAGTTAGCTTCTGCAGCGAAAGTTAGGCCAGGGTTCCTGTGCCTGATGTTCGCTGCATATCGGTAACTGGGCAGTGGTGATATTGAGCTGCTGCCCAGTTAGCAATGGGTGCAGAGCGGCATGTACGTGGTTTGCAGGTCTAAAGCTATCCAAAATTGAAAGGAAGCAGTTTCTTCTTTTGAAGCTCAGTTTCGTGACTGGTTAGTTTATTTTCTTTCTCTGCTTTTCATGTAGATGTCCAAAAAATATTTAGGTATTTTTTGATCCTGCATACCTGATTACTTTTCTCATAGCAAAGTCCTGGACATGCAAACAGTTGACAAGTTGTGGTTGTCTATTGCTGGATCCTCCGTGAGTGGGGATGGAATACAATATTAAAATATTTATCATGTTTGCTATAAAAGCTTTTAGTTATTTCTGCAATTCTCTTTTGATTTATGTCTTAGATTTATTCAAGAATGGCAGACTTGTAGGATCACCAGTTATGTATAATTTAGGGTGTCATTTTAGAAGCCCAATTCGTGATTTGAATGTCCCAAGAGCCATTTTAGAATACTCTGAACTTATACGTGTCTGGTGTAATCACGTCCATGTCACATGGCAGCATGACGGTGTGTGGTGTCTTAGGCGATCTGGGAAAGATACATGTGGATGCCCAATTTCAGCACAGGGCCACATATTTATAACTTGTGGTAGACATATTCATATCTATACCTGCTCCTGAGCATGAATAGACATTTGAAGAGTGCTCATTTCTGCCAGCAATCAGTAGTACAAGGAAGAGGAGAATGCCTCCTCACTCCCACAATATTTTTGCCAGCTCCAAAAAAACTAGTATGTATATAGCAAGGTCTAATTGTCTGCCACTGCACATTTCCATGTCTAAAATGGCAGGCCAGGACATGGATATGGTAACATAGAAGTGCGTTCCCCGAAATACCAGCACTGGCACGTCTATGTGGCTAGTACTGCAAACATCTATATTCTGCACACGCATGTTTCTGGAATTGGCCAGTTTTCTGCATGTGCCTGGCCCTTTATTCTGCAGGTCTCTGTCCATTTCTATATTATGGTGGGCATGTTTATTTTTTGGGGTAGAAATCTGAGAATTTTAGACAGCATTTACATGTGTCTGCCTTCATTGCTGGCCCTCCCACAGAATTTCAGATGTTTTGACATGGACGTCCCAGATTTCATCAAAGTGGTCTTTCTGAAATGTGCCTTTTTAGAGCTTTTCTCTTTAAAAGATATTTCTGTTATCTTTTTTCTGAAACAAATGTTCATTATTTTACTATTTATAAATTTCAAATAAATTGCAAAACCCACTAAAATGTTAGAAAAAAGCTATAAAATATTAAAAAGACCCCTTCCCTACAAACTTATCTCTTGTCCTTAGCTGCCTTCTTTCTCTTTCTCTTTTGTGCTATATTTTATACCATTTGATGATTTTTATCTTCAATCAGGAGGGGGCATCCACATTAGCAAGATGCTATTTTGCATTATATCTGATTTTGCCTTTCAGGATAACTTACAGGAACCCTTGAAGGAGATGTAGGCCTAGTCTTACTACTGTAATAAATTTTGAGGGTTTTCTCACCTTGTCAGCTGTTTTGACCAAAGTAAAGGAATATTAACGAGATGGCTGACTAGAAATCCAAGGGAGTGTATTATCTCCAGGAACAAGCAGGAATGTAGTCTTCACATATGGGTATTGTCAGTACCGACTTAGCCTGCGCGGGAATGCTCCCCAGCATCCAATTAGAAAGCCTTTGGGAGCATCCCACAGCGCCTGCGTGCTGCCTTCCCACCTTTCCCAACTGTTTCTCTCCAATTCTTTGTTTTCTGCAGAGCCGGCAGGTCGCACTTCCTGTCACCGCAGAAAATATCCCATTTATTCTTTTTTGTGGTCGCGTCTGCCTTCCTTCGACGCTACACCGGTACCGCCGGTTCTTTCTTTCTTTTCCTTGTTAAAAAAAAAAAAAAAAAAAATCTTTTCCTGGAGTCTTCCAGATTTTTTTCTCCTCTGTTGCCACGCGCCATTTTGAGCACTAGACCCAACTTTCCTCTATAATGGAAAAACCCACTTCGGGTTTTAAAAAGTGTTCCAAGTGTGGCAGTACCATCTCCGTCAATGACACCCATGAGTGGTGCCTCAAATGTTTAGGTCCTGACCACTCTATCTCCAAGTGTGTTGCCTGTGGGATGATGTCGAAGAGGGGTCGGCAAAACCGAGCTGCTAAACTTAGCAACCTTTTTCCCTCCGATGCAGCATCTGTGGCATCAACATCTTCCAGGGCTTCGTCTTCCTCCCATGGATCTCAGGTAACTAAACATAAGTCTAGCCAGTCCTCAAAGGGTTGATCTCCTTCTAAGTATCGAGATGCCTCTGGCGTTGCCCTTGAGGGACTCACAAAGCATCATTGGGGCTCCAGGATGTTCTCGAGGCCTCAACCTTGGCAGAACTACTGGTGCCATGCTCTGGGGTACCGGCCGCTTTGTCTGGTACCGATACCCAGGCATCGGCGGCATTGATAGATCAGAGATTCTTGGCTATTGAACGGAGTCTGGAGGCTCTTCTCTCGGCATCGATGCCCCTGAAACCGCTTCAGACAATTCAACCGGCACATACATCGGTACCGGGGCCAATTGCATCAACGTCGGCAGGAGGACTACCAGTACCGATGCATGCTGTGCCCTCCGGTACTGACAAGTCGGTACTGGACCCTGTTGATACTGACTTCGATTGGTACCGGTATCGTGCGCTGCATGATTACCCAGACAGGAGATACTTTGAATCCTCCTCCGAGTCTGAAGACTCTGACAGCTCTGTCGATACCAGAGTACTTCTTCCTGAGGATTCTTCCTCTCCTAAACGTAGGATGTCTCCTCCAGAGGATATATCCTTCCAGGATTTTATCCGGGATGTGGCTCGAGGTCTTTCCATCACAGTGGCTCCTGAAACAGAGCCTAGGGCAAAGGAATTGGAGATTTTACAGTATCCTAAAGCTCCCAAAGAGGCAGCTACTTTGCCTGTTCATAAGATCTTGCATGATCTCATGCTAAGGATGTGGGAAACACCTCTCACCATTTCTCCTCATTCTCGTAGGCTCGATACCATGTATCAAGTTCCTCCCTGTCCTGGATTTCAAAAAACTCAGCTGCCCCACCATTCCATGGTGGTGAAATCAGCTATGAGAAGGATCAAGAGTGCAAAAAGACATGCATCTAATCCTCCGGGACGTCAATGTAGAACTCTTGATGCCTTTGGGCATCGAACCTTCCAGGCCTCTATGCTTTCTGCCAGGATTAGTTCCTACATTTTATATATGGGAATGTTCCTTAAGGAAGTTACAGGAGATCTAGAGTTTATGAGCCCTCTCCTTCCTGATGATAAGAGACAAGATTATCTCGCACTTATCAAACATGCTCAGGATGTTTCCAAATTTGTAAATCGTGCAGCTTTTGATTGTTTTGAGTGCATAAGCAGAACTTCTGCTATTGCCATAGGCGCACGTAGGATTGCAAGGCTCCAGGCATCTGACTTGGAACTTTGGGTACAGGACAAACTGGGGAATATTCTTTGCACAGGAGAGAATCTCTTTGGCAAAAATTGGCAAGAGAAAGCTAATGAGCTAGATGCTGATAATCTCACCTTAGATAGATCAAAATCTACAGCTAATCCTGCAAGGAAAAAGTCCTACAAAAAAACATTCTTCACTAGAAAGATGTTCTACCCATCCTATACCCAGCAAGGGCATCGTTCAAGTCAGTCTGCCCAAAAGGGCCAGCAACAACCTAAACAAAGAAAAACAAAGGCTGCTAAGCCTCAACCGGCTCACTATTCCAGGAAGGTTATGTTATTTTGCCCCCAGATGGGGGCAGATAACAGCAGAAAGTTGGACTCTGTCCATTGTAAGAGAAGGATACAAGCTTCACTTCCTCAGCATGCCCCCTCCTACAATGGTAAGACAATTCAATTCTCAGACCTCTCTCAACGACCAGTTAGATCACGAGGTCAGTCTGCTTCTTGCCCAAGGGGCAATAGAAGAAGTACCTATTCATCAACAAGGTGCAGGGTTCTATTCCCCCTTTTTCCTTATTCTAAAGAAAACTGGAGGGCACAGACCCATTTTGGACCTCAGAGAATTGAACAAATTCCTGTTCAAAGAGAAATTCAAAATGATTTCTCTGGAAACTCTACTGCCATACCTTCAGAGTCAGGACTGGCTTTGTTCTCTAGATCTCAAGGATGCGTACACTCATGTTCTCATCCATCCAACTCACCGAAGGTTTCTTCACTTTCTATTTCAAGGGAAGCACTACCAATACAGAGTTCTTCCTTTTGGCCTGGCCTCGGCACCAAGGGTGTTCACAAAATGCATGGCTGTGGTGGCAGCATTTCTCCACACCCTAAAAATATTCGTCTTCCCTTACTTGGACGATTGGCTCATTCGAACCCCATCAGAGCCAGAGGCCAGGTTTTCTCTATCTCGCACAATGCGTATCCTTCAATATTTGGGACTTGTCATAAACTTCCCAAAATCCAACCTAGCTCCACTCAGTCTCTAAGAGTTCATAGGAGCCCTGCTGGATACCAGACAGACAAGGGCCTATCTTCCACAGTCCCGCTGCCTTTGCATTGTGCAGTTAGCTTCCCAAGCAATGCTAAAGTCTCGCCTCACTGCTCGGGAAATGTTACAATTGCTAGGCCACATGGCATCCACCGTGTATGTGGTCCCTTATGCCCGCCTCCATATGAGGGCAGCCCAATGGACTCTATTCTTAGCACCTGTTCCTAATAACTTGTATCCATGCAGTAGTGTTACATCTGTAAATAGACTGTAAATAGTTTCCCTTGTTATCCAAGTTCCTTCCCTTGTTATCTGTAAACTCATGCTTGTTATTGTACTGAGACTTTTTGTTCTATGTGAACCGCGCTGATGCCGAATAGTGCGGTATATAAGAGAATGTAAATAAATAAATAAATCCACTCAGTGGACTCTGGCGTCAGGTTGCCTGTCAGACAAAATAGCAACCTCAGATCGTCTAATTTTGTCTCTCCAATGGTGGCAGTCACCCCAGAACCTGTTGGTGGGGTCCCCTTTTTAGCAACTCCCACTCCAAGTAACTCCAACAACAGATGCCTCACAGGTGGATTGGGGAGCCCATTTGCAAGGCCTCTATATCCAGGGTTCCTGGACTCTACAGGAGACCGATCTACACATCAATCTCCTAGAGCTCAGAGCAATCTTTCTTGCTCTTCGAGTGTTTCACACCCAGCTCAGCTACAAAACTGTCCTAATTCAAATGGACAACCAGGTAGCCATGTTCTATGTGAACAAGCAGGGCAGAACAGGCTCTCTGTCGCTCTGCAATGAACCTTTGCGACTTTGGGCCCTCGCCAGAGAGCATCAGATTCATCTCCTTGCAGTGTATCTTCCAGGCATTCAAAACTCTTGGGCAGACAGACTCAGTCGAGTTCTGCTTCCACACGAATGGTCTCTCCATGCAGACCAGGTGGCCAGAATTTTCCAATTTTGGGGAACCCCGGACATAGACCTCTTCGTAAGTCCGCTGAATGCCAAACTTCCCCGGTTCTGTTCCAGAATTCCGGCTCAGGGTTGTCAGGCCAGGGATGCCTTCCTCCTCCATTGGGTTTGGGACTTTCTGTATGCCTTCCCACCCATTCCCCTAATTCCCAGAACTTTATTCAAACTTCAAAGAGACAGAGGCTGTATGATTCTCATAGCCCCACATTGGCCACGACAAGTGTGGTACCCTCTGCTCTTACATCTCTCTCAAGCTCCATCTCTGGAATTAGGATCTGCTCCAGATCTCCTATCCCAGGAGGATGGGATGCTGTGGCATCCCAATCCCCAGTCTCTACATCTCAGGGCCTGGTTGCTGAAAGCCTAGAACTTCATGGTCTTAACCTTTCTCAGCAAGTAAAGGATATCCTTTATGCTTCCAGGAAACCATCCACAAGACGCTTGTTTGCTTTCAAGTGGAAAAGGTTTACCATATGGTGTTCGCAGAACGGTCTTAACCCTCTTGCAATACCTCTGGAATCATTACTGGAATATCTCCTTCATTTGTCTAGTGCAGGGCTTAAGACCAATTAAGTGAGAGTTCATTTGAGTGCTATTGCAGCTTCTCTCAAGCCTTTAAATGGGCAACCTATTTCCTCTCATCCTATCATAGCGAGATGTATGAGAGGCCTTCTTCTAACTAAGCCTCCCATTAAGCCACCGCCGGTGGCATGGGATTTAAATCTGGTTCTTGGCCAGCTCATGAAGCCGCCTTTTGAACCATTAGCTACTACCTCTTTGAAATTCCTTTCCTGGAAGGTTATTTTTCTTATTGCAATCACATCAGCACGTCGCATCAGTGAATTGCAAGCATTGGTGGCTAATCCTCCTTATACAAGGTTCCATCATGATAAGGTAGTCCTTAGGACTCATCCTCACTTTATGCCAAAGGTGGTTTCACCTTTTCATTTAAACCAAGCAATTTACCTTCCTGTTTTTTCCCCAAGGCCTCATGCCTCTAATGCAGAAAGGAATCTTCATACTTTGGACTGTAAAAGAGCTTTGGCCTTTTACTTGCAAAGGATGCAGCAACATAGAAAGTCCTCTCAACACTTTGTTGCTTATGATCCTAGTCATTTAGGACATCCAGTCTCCAAAAGGACACTGTCCAACTGGATTGCACAGTGTATATATTTTGCCTATTGGAGTAAGAACCTTCCTCTTGAAGGCCATGTCACAGTGCACAATGTGAGAGCCATGGCAGCCTCTATGGCTCATCTTCACTCTGTGTCTATCGATGACATCTGTTGAGCAGCTACCTGGGCCTCGGTTCATACCTTCACAGCCCATTACTGCTTAGACAAGGACTCCCGCCGGGATGCCTTGTTTGGTCAGGCTGTTCAACACCTGTTCCATACTTAATCAACTTCTACCCACCATCCCTGGTAGGATGCCAGAGATCCATGGGGGGAAGTGGAGCCCTTTCAAAAGGGCACACAACTTCTGGGGTTTTTCCCTGGCATCTGTAGCTAGGGAGTCCCCATATGTGAAGACTACATTCCTGCTTGTTCCTGGAGATAGCATAGTTACTCACCTGTAACAGGTGATCTCTGGGAACAGCAGGAATTTAGTCTTCACAACCCACCCACCTCCCCTAGGAGTTGTATCTCTCTATCTCTCTCTTTTTCTCTCTCCCTCTCTCTCTCTCTCTTTGTCTCAGCTTTAAACTCAACTGGAGAGAGACAATTGGGAAAGGCGGGAAGGCAGCATGCAGGCGCTGTGGGATGCTTCCAAAGGCTTTCTAATTGGACGCTGGGGAGCGTTCCCGCGCAGGCTCCGTCGGTACTGACGATACCCATATGTGAAGACTAAATTCCTGCTGTTCCTGGAGATCACCTGTTACAGGTGAGTAACTATGCTTTACTCCTCCTTGGAGGCTCTATAGTTGTTATAACGCGTATTCTCTCTTTCCAGGAGAGTATTATGTTATAAATAGAGTATGTTCTTGTCAACCTAAAGGGTATACAAGACATTTTATTAAAGTATATTAATGATATTATGGTACCAGTATGCTTTGAGTGCCTTGGCTCAGTAAAAATAACTTCTGGTCTGTAATATAAGGAGGGAACTATGCAGAAAAACAGCAGTTGTCTTTAGATTTCAGCACTAGCCAGTATCCAGAGATCAGTGCTGAATATCTGGATTATATTTAACTATGGCAGTTGGCTTTTAAACATAAATGCTGACTGCCACCATTAGTATTGACCTGAAAGAGTTTTAAAACTTTTGTTTTTATTTTGGAATTTGTTTTTGATTAAGGATTAGACTAAACTGTATAAAAGCATAAGAGTACATTATGGGGTAATTTTATGAAGCAATTTCTGCATGTAAAGCATGTTTTACATGTAGAAAAGAGCTCTTATATAAAGATGTGGCCAAAAACATGCACCAACAAAATGACGTGTACGTGTTCTTGGGGCGTGGTTTGGGTGGAGTTGTGGTATACATGCAGAGTTCGTACATGTGTTTACCCTTTCTTTAGAGAGTCTTCAGTGCTACTGGGAGTCATTGTAGGAGTTTATTTTATAAAAGCAGATAGGTGGGCCTATATTGCCATATTGGAGTTTTCACATAGTTGCCATGCTACAATATTAGCACCTGTGTGCATTTTTCACCTTTTTTCCTACACCGATATGCTGTTCTGTGTTTCTGAGGAAAAAAATTGCCAGAGGGAGAGTTCATTTAAGGACCCTTTTACTAAGTGTGATGGGGTTTTGCTATTAATGGGTGCTTAGTGAAAAAACTAACGCACAGTAGTTGCAACCGCTGTGCGCTACCATGGGTATGTCCAGCATGTTTCCTACAATTAACGCACCACAGCAGCATGCACAATTACCGCAGATTCACTTAACTCTGCCTTTTGAGGTAGTGTTAAATGAACCCATGCTAATTGCCAGGGTCATGATAAGCATATGGTGTTTACCCCACTCTAATTATGCAATGCTCACCACATCCACTCTCTGCCCCTTTCCCACCCCCTTACCACCCCAATGTGTGATTCATAGTTACCGTGGAAACTAGCCCACACTGTGTTGGCCCCATTCTAACTGTTACCACAGGCCTCGGCGCATGCTTAATGCATTCCAAACCCACACTTCCTTCCCTAAGGGGCTGATGTACCGAACTGCACTATACCAAGTGCCGTGGTTTACTACAACTTTGGCAAAGATTCTTTGTGCTAAAATTACTTTCAATGCAGGAAGAGATTAGCACACCAAAGAGGTAATTTTGAAACAGGATACCTAGGTTAAGTGGGCAGGAAGGTACCTATTTTACACCTGTTTTGTAAAGATACATGAAGGCCCATTTTACATAATGCATGGGGATCAAAATTGAGACATTGAGACAATTCTGGCAGTATTTATAAAAGGTTTTCCGAATGCGGAGCCTTTTGTAAAGGAGGTTTAAGGGCATGCAGGAGTGCATGTGGATTAGCTTCTACAGGCCATTTTAGAAATCTAGATGTGTTAAACTATGCAGCACCAAGTTGGCAGCTTCCATGAGGAAGCACCAATTTCGAACTTCCTTATGTACATGTCGACACTTCCACATGTATCTGAACTATTTTGGAAAACTATGGGCCCGATTCTGGGACGTGGGTTGCGGGGCTGCACATCCCATACTGCCCGATTCTACTCCGGCTCTCCCTGTACATCAAAAGTAGTAGGACTGGGAGAGCTGGCAGGGGCAAGATCTGGATGGAGCAGGGGTGGACCATCCCACAGGACATACAGGGCCAGTTCAGGTCACTGCCCTGTAAATCCTGCCGGATAAAAGGGGACATGCTGCTTATTCCACCTCAAAGGTGGAATAAGCAGCAGTGACTCGTTGACCGGGCCCGAGGATTCCTTCCCGGGGTAGGGGTTGGGGCCGGGGCCGGGGCCAGGTGCGAAGGGGTCTCCGCTGCCCGATCCAGGCCAGTCATGGGTTGGGCGGTGGGGAAGAGGGGGCCGAAGCCACGGGAGTCAGGGGCGCCTGCGGCGAGGATGTTCCTGCAGGCAGCAGGGGCATGCCAGGCCATCCAATGTCCCGATTTTGTGCACCATGGGAACATTTTGTTCCCATGGTCCAGAATCTGGTCCAAACGGGCCCATCTTGCTCGGGGCCGTCCGGATGGCCCAGATGTGCCCCTATATGAATCAGACTCAATAAGTATGCCATTAAGTCGGTATATAAAAACTGTTAAATAAATAAACAAATAAATAAATAAAATAAATAAGTCGAGAGTCTAATTTTTTTTCTTTTACCTTTTGGAGGAGGAAGTAAACAACAAGAAATCAAGGAAAATTATTCCCTTAATTCCCTGTGTAAAGCTTGAGCCGAAGCGAGCAGTTAAAAAAATAAAATAAAATTGTGTAACTCCAAGCTGATGTAAATGCTGACAGGGAAATGTTGTTTGCCATATACGTAGATTCCCTTTGTACAATGAGAAATACACATATATATTTTTGGCTTGCTTCGGCCACGTCTAAACCATGTCCCCACCATACCGCCTTGGAATTTCTGTTTGGTATGGATCTCCATGTGTTAATAGCAGCTTTCTGAAATTTCATTTATACATGTATTCCAACCTACACATGTTTAATGCCTCTAAAATAACCCCATTGGTACCTATGTGACTTTAGAAAATACTAGCATACATCCGGCAACCAGTGTCTACTTTGAAAATGTGAATATTGCACCTTCTTGAGAGCAGGGGCAATTGTCAGTGTTTACTCTAAGTGCACGTACATGTAGTTTATAAAATACAATCATACCCCTTATTTCTTATCCTTTGGATTGTTAGAATGTTTTGATTTTCCTCGAGCGGATTTTCTCTCCTTGATGTGATTCTTTTTATGTGGGGAAATCTTCTTTTGAATTGATATGTTATGTATCTTATATACTTGTTTATATTTCTTGTTTTGCATTTAGAAAAATTCTTAAATAAAAATTAAAAAAAAAAAATACAATCATAAATCATGACTCTACCCATGCCCTACCCAAACTCCTCCCTTGAGTATGCCTATTCTACAAGTATGCACGGGCTTGCACTATGTGTACTCTTAGGCCTGACCTAATTTTGTAAAAACCCTCTTCAAGATTTATGAAAGTACCCTCTAAATGTCTGCTCTAATTATGTTCTATGCAGGAAACTGCTAAAAATTAGTCCATAGTTTTCCTTAATTTTAATGATGAATTTGATATACTGCCCTAATGCCTTGGCCTGGGCGGTATATGAAATATAAGATAAAGTTACTTCAGATCGTAAAGGCTTTGCTGAAATGCAATGGATATGTTCTACTCGCATTTCAGCAAAGCCTTTGATACTGTTCCTTGGAGGAGGCTTATGAATAAACTGCGCAGCCTGGGGATGAATCTTGAGGTGGCGAAATGCATCAAGAAATTGGTTGATTGATAGATGACAGAGGGTGGTGGTAAATGGAAATCACTCAGAAGAAAGGAAAGTGAGTATTGTAGTGCCTCAGATATCGGTCCTGTAATCAGTACTGTTCAGAGCCTTTGTAAGTGATATTGCTGAAGGGTTATAAAGAAAACTGCTTTTTTGTGGATGATATAAATATTTGCCACATAGTGGACACCTCAAAAGAGTAGACAATATGCAGAAAGATCTAGAAAAATGAGAAGCATGGTCTCATACTTGGCAGTTAAGATTTAATGTGAAGAAGTGCAGAGTGCCACACTTGAGATGCAGAAATTGAAAAGAGCTGTACAGTGCAGGGGACAGGAAGCTGATATGCACAGAGGGATCTCAGGGTGATTTTTTTTCACCACTTTGAGATTCTTAGACACTATGGGCCTGATATTCAAAAGACATTTACACTGTTTACAACCCAGTAAACCATGTAAATGCCTTAAATGGGGATATTCAATGGCACTTACACAGTTGGGGGCCGTTGAATAACCGCTCCTAACTCCCCTATGTGCCCTGATGCTATGCAGTTAGCATCAGGGGCTTCTGGGGCGGAGCAGAGGCGGTGACAAGTGCTAACTGGTCAGCAGCAATATTACATGTTGCCCAGTTAGTCATCTGCATCTTAAATGTAGGCAAGGAAAACCCTCACTTATCTTTAAAGCACAGGAGTTAACCGGGCAGCATGTGATATTGGGTGGCTTCAGACGTCTACTGCGATCGATCCCCAAATATTCAATAGTGGGGCCGCATATGACCCCAGTATTGAATATCCGGGGTTAAGGGTCGGTGGGCAGGGCTATGTGCCATAGGAGCGCATAGCCTGCCCAACTGAATGTCAGGCCCTATCCCTATGTGACAAGGTGGTAGCCAAACCAGAAGGACTCTAGGCTGCATACAGAGAGGCATAACCAGCAGAAGGAAGAAGGTATGTTCTTATGTATTAGTGCCCCTTTATAAGTCATTGGTGAGGACTCACTTGGAGTAGTGTGTTCAGTTTTGGAAACTGCACCTTGCAGAGAATATAAAATGAAGGTGACCAAAATGATATGGCGAATGCATCAGAAGGCATATGGGAAGAGATTTGAAGACCTAAATATGTATATCCTAGAGGGGAGGAGGAACAGGGAAGATATAATACAGGCATTTAAATACTTAAAGGTTAGTTTGCTCATTAATACTTTTTATCAAATATAGGGAATCTGTAGAACTAGAGGACACAAAATAAAGCTTCAAGGTGGTAAACTTAAAAGCAACTTCAGGAAATACTTTTTTACGGAAAGGATGCTGGATGACTGGAATGCTCTCCCACTTGAGGTAGTTGGGGGCAAAAACTGTGACAGAATTAAAAAATGTTCAGGGCAGTCACAGAGGCTCTCTTTATAGCTAAACGATGGAATCAAAGCAAATGTAAATAACACACTTCAAAAAATAGAAGAGTAACCTGCAGAGGCACCATCTCACTGGGCAGACTATGCTGTCATTTTCATTTACTATGACGTTTTAAGTTCCATTACCTAAGGGCATTTTTACTAAAGTGCGCTACCCGGGTAGCGTATGTTTTTAGTACCATGTTAAAAAGGAGCGTAGGGCCTGTGCTAAAAAGCCGGCACTCCCCTTATAACGCACACCTGGGGGCAGTGTGTGGACGAGTCCACAGTGGTGCACTAGTAATAGCCTTGAAAGCCCCTGCTGCCAGTGCTTGGCGGGGAGCAGTTACTGCCGGCATAATGGGTGGCAGTAGTTGCTCCCCACAGTGATATTAATGCTGTAAGCAGTGCTAAATCCAGGGGGATAGCTGTTTCTGCCCACTGCATCTAGCGCTATACTCTGTGCTAGTAATGTAGCTCAAACCCGCATTATTGGCATGGGGCTTAGTAAACATGCCCTTAAATGAGAAACAAACAGAAATCGGCTACCAACAACCACCAGCAGTTTGGGATAACCAAGTAAGGGGCCAAGGGTTTCCAAATTTAGGGACCCTCATATCCAGGCAGTCCAATTACTAGACTTGTGAGTCGAACCCCTGTATCTGAGGCTCCCAATTTTTATAGAACTGTACTTTTTATCTCATCTCCCCTTATTTTCCTACCTTAAGCTAATTCACTTACTATTTCCCTTTACTATGCTCCACTATCCCCCCCATTCACCTAACATCACCTCTCCTATTTTTTTTTTAAATTTAATTTAACAACTCTTTTATACTGCTGTATCTACTAGTGACAGTGGTTTACATGGAGCAAGCAATACAGAACATGAACGTTGCATAACAATTTGTTGGAAGGATTAATAGATTAGGCAAACAATAACTCCACTCACTAACTTCCCCCATCCACTCAATAGTTAGAAGTGCGATTTAGACTAGACTTTAAATAAATAAATAAATAAAATAAAATAGACTTCTGTCTTTTAACCATTTAAATTAAAATGGAAATAAAATTAACATTACCTCCATTTTAGCATACATTTTTCATCTTATTTAATGTACAGTTTTATACACTGTGTGTTATGCATCTTATGTGCTTATTATATCAGAAGGAAAAATTTACTATGGTACTAAAAGAAGAAGTTCGTGTTTAAACTTTAGCACTGATTTTTCCTGCAGTCTTATTGCTTTGGCTGAATGTGAGGAATGCCTTCTTTTATTAAGTTCAAAAGATTTGTTCACTTTATTAAGCCACTGAAATGGCTTTATTTTAAAAGACACTTATTTAGGGCTGAATATTTGAAACTGAAAGGAAGCGGGTAGGTCAACTTTTTTTCTCCCTTTTGATTAAATCAATAGATGGGTCTAGATGTTAATACTTAATCTTTCCCCATAGTTGGTAACAATATACTTTAGATTCAGAAGGATGCTATACTGGTTTGGAATATTTCTTATTTTTATTTATTTATTTATTTACATTCTCTTATATACCGCACTATTCTGCATCAGTGTGGTTAACATTGAACAAACTGAAATTACATTGAACAGGGCATTATAACTTGGAGATAACTATTTTACAGGGAACATGGGCTATGGAGGGTTAAGTGGCTTGCCCAAGACCACAAGGAGCACCTGTGGGACTAGAAACCCCAGTCCTTCCGGCCCAAGGTTGCTGTCCTCTAGTGGGATTTGAACCCCCAACCTTCCGGCTGAAGTACCTTGCCCCAACCACTAGGCCACTCCTCCACTCCACTCCTCCACTTATATTTCACGGATTTTAATATATGCAGTCCTCATTAGGGATATATCCTATTTTATACAGAACTCACTCAAATTATTTCTGGATTCTGCACCCTGCCAGTGATTATGGGAGATGACGGGAACATTTTGTGCAAATTCTAAACTTGATATATTCTCTCAGACATCTCATTCTCAGAGCACTACAGCAAACATAGATTTTTTAAATCGCACCTTTTGAGCTCCGTATTATATGGAAAGTTAAATATATGTAGTAGTTATACTTTTTTCTTCCCCATGCACCATACCTACAGTAGAATGAGTTACTTTTTTCTTTGTCTAATCTTATTTTTCTACCTACTTCTTGTAATATTAGCACCTATCTCTAATTATTAGCCAGTAGTCATCATTAAGCGTGTGCAGGCCCAAACATTTTTGGCTAATTTCTCATGTCGTTTACAGGATTTTTCCTTTCAGTCAGGTTTTTAAAAAAAATATTTTTCGCTTTAAGGGCAATATTGTCAATAGTACACACTATTGCTCTAAATATTGTGCCCTGTTTCTCATATTGTGTACCCTGTAGTGCACTGTATTGAACAATAGTGTGCACTATTGACAACATGGGAAAGCCTCAAAGTTTCAGGGAGGGTTTCTTGTCATTTCTGATTAACAACAATATGAAATGACATGGGAAATGTTGACACAGACAGTTTTTTTTCCAATAAATACACATCCATAGCTGCCTTTACCTTGAATTTAGCACAGTCTGAGCCGTGGGATCATACATGAAGATTGAGTTATCAGTGCATGCTGCCTCTGAATACAACCTTGTGTTGTACTTAGAAGTTGTTAAGGTGGTGCTCATTGGTAGAATCCTAGCATAGGAGTTCTAAAAACGGTTAGGACAGCTAAGCAAATTGATGAAGAGGAAAAGATTTATGGGTTAGAAACAACATGAGCTAGATTGTTCTGAAAAATTTCCAGCCAATTAATCTAGGGAACAAAATAAGTAGGTTAGAAATAATGTGAGTTAGATTGCTCAAACAATAATAAATTTCAGGAACTTGCAAACGTTTAGAATTGATTACTCAAGTACAGCATAAAGATATACTCGACGGTGGTTCTATGAGCATGGAAACGAAGCAGGTTTTGTACTAGCTAGAATGGCGATGAAAGGGC
This sequence comes from Ichthyophis bannanicus, assembly GCA_033557465.1. Classification (NCBI taxonomy): domain Eukaryota; kingdom Metazoa; phylum Chordata; class Amphibia; order Gymnophiona; family Ichthyophiidae; genus Ichthyophis; species Ichthyophis bannanicus. The sequence continues at coordinate 593,536,521 of CM066032.1, forward strand.
TCCAAGCTACAGCTATGAGTAGCATCAGAGATTATTCTGGTGAAGGAGATTTTCTGACTCAAATGATGTATTCTGTATTCTAACCTTAAAAGATGTTTCAAAATGAATTAACTTCCTGTAGCTAGGTTCCTGTTTGTCACAGGGCAAGTCATACCCGGGGGGCATTCACACAGCAAATTACTTCCCAGATCTTCTCCCATTCTTTCACTAAGGTGGAGGACTGGATTAGAAACTGGTTGAGTGGTGGATGACAGAGGTTACTGGTAAACAGAAGCCATTCTGAGGAATGAAAGATTCTGAGTGGAGTACTGTACCTTGGGTATCTGTCCTGGAGCTCAGTACTGTACAATACATATCATCCTGAGCGATATACATAGTAATTTAATGATGGTAGATAAAGATCTCCTCACTTGGTTTGCAGCTTGTAGCTTCATTGAATGCCCCCTACTATTTCTGTATTTTGATGGCGTAAACAATCGATGTAAGTTTACCCATTCTACTCCATTAATTTATAGACTTCTATCATATCTCCCCTCAGCTGTCTCTTTTCCAGGATGAAGAGCCCTAACCTTTTTAGCCTCTATTCATAAGGGGATCCTTCCATCCCCTTTACCATTTTGGTGGCTCTTCTCTGTACTTTTTCTAATAACGCTATATCCTTTTTAAGATACGGTGACTAGAGTTACACACAATATTCAAGGTGCGGTCACACCATGGAACGATACAGAGCCATTATAATATCCTTTGTTTTATTTTCCATTCCTTTCTTTATTATACCTAGCATTCTGTTTGCTCTCTTGGCTGCCGCTGCACACTGGGCGGAGGGTTTTAACATGTTATCCACAATGACACCTAAATCTTTTTCCTGGGTGGTGGTTCCTAATTTGTAACCTTGCATTGTTTAATCATAGTTTGGGGTTTTCTTTCCTAGGTGCATAACTTTGCACTTGTCCACATTAAATTTCATCTGCCATTTGGATGCCCAGTCTTCCAATTTATCAAGATCCTCTTGCAATTTTCCACAATCCTCATGGGTTTTAACAACTTTAAATAGTTTTATGACATCTGCAAATTTGATAACCTCACTCGTTATTCCCATTTCCAGGTCATTTATGAATATGTTAAAAAGCAGCAGACACAGCACAGATCCTTTGGGTACCCTTGGGTACTCCACTATTCACCTTTCTCCATTGGGAAAATTGGCCATGTAGCCCTACCCTCTGCTTTCTGTCTTTTAACCAGATCCTGATCCACAACAGTACACTGCCTCCTATCCCATGACTTTTTAATTTTGCCAAATGTCTCTCATGAGGGACATTGTCAAAGGCTTTCCGAAAGTCCAGATACACTATATCAACCGACTCACCTTTGTCTACCTGTTTATTCACACCTTCAAAAAAAACATAACAGATTAGTAAGACAAGACCTTCCTTGGCTAAAGCCATGTTGGCTGTCTCCCATTAAGTCATGACTATCTACATGTTCAGTAATTTTGTTCTTTATGATGGTTTGTACCATTTTTCCCGGTACTGACGTCAGGCTCACCGGTCTGTAGTTTCCCGGATCACCCCTGAACCCTTTTTAAAAATTGGCGTTACGTTGGCCATCCTCCGATCTTCAGGTATTAGAGATGATTTTAATGATAGTTCACAGATTACTAATAGCAGGTCTGCAATCTCATATTTCATTTTGTTCAACACCCTTGGATGTACAGTAGTGGCCAAAAATTAAGGCAGAGTCCAAAATATCAGAATTTTATTAGAAAAGTATGTGTTATTGACACTTTCATGACCAAAAGCTTTAAGAACCAAAGATATATATGTCATTTTCAGGAAACAATATATGTGTCAATATTTGATAGGGTGTCCGTGATTTTTCAGCACAGCCTGGATTCTTGTAGGCATACTGTTAACTAGTGTTTTACAGTATGCCAGAGTGATTTTGTTGACCCATACATGCTTGAGTATATCCTTTAAATCTACTTCTGAAGTTGGACGATGTGCTGCCACCTTTATCTTCATAAGATTCCAACAGTTTTCAATTACGTTGAGATCCGGAGAGTTTGGCCAACTTGGTAGCAGTTCGATCTTGTTGTCCATGAACCATTTTTTGACTGTTTTTGCAGTGTGGCACGGTGCCGAGTCCTGCTGAAATATAGTTTTGCCAGAAACATTCATGTGTATTTTAACTTTACTATTCAGCACGGATATGTATTTTGCAGCATTTACTCTTTCACCTTTCTCAAAAATGTGCAGGCCACATCGTCCATTCTCCAAGATACCACCCCATACCATGACCGATGGTGGGTGTTTAACAGTCTTGATGGTGTACTAAGGATTTAGTCTCTCGCCTGCTGGTCAACGGACGTAGTTGTAACCACTCCCACGTACTTGTTGAAATGTACTTTCATCTGTGAACATTACCCTCTCCCACCATTCAGCAGATTTGTCTTTCATCTTGCTACAAAACTGTATAGCAATTTGTTTCATCTTGCTACAAAACTGGGCAGCAATTTGTTTCCTGGTCATCATAGGCTTCTTGGCAGGTCTTCTGGCCAATTCATCCACAAGCCATTGTCGGACAGATCTGGCACTTATCTTTATTCCTTGATCATTAGCTAACTGAGCCACACATTGAGATAAAGTATGTGGACTAGATGTAATAATGCTTTTGAGGAATCGGTCATCTCATCCAGTAGTTATCCGTCTGTGCCCACATTTCGAACGACGTGTACGGCCACCTGATTTCAGAACATTCTGAACTGCACACCTTGATATATGCAAATGTTTTGCAATAGCACATTGCGAATATCCTTCAGCATGGAGTGTGACAACTTGTCCCTTTACAAAGTCATTAATATCATGCTTTCTACCTATCTTGATTGTATATTTTACATGTAACTTTTAATCTTTTCCTAGTTGTAAAAATTCAAAACTTCATCCAAGAAACCTACTACAGAGTGTAAGTAAACTAAACTGGAAGCCAGACACATGGTGTGACTAATCGCCATGCTGATTAAATAAGTAAGCACATGTGACATCTCCACAGTACATTTTTTTCTACAATTTATTGTTAAATATATACCTGCCTTAATTTTTTTGGCCACTACTGTATACCATCCGATCCAGATGATTTGCTATTCTTCAGTTTATCAAATAGTTATAATACATCTTCCTGGTGTATCGATATTTCTTTCAATTCTTCCTCGGCATCTTCTTTAAATACCATTTCAGTCATTCCTACATTCCTACATCTTCCTCAGTAAAAACTGAAGCAAAGAATTCATTCAGTCTCTCCATTATGGTCTTGTCCCCTCTTAGTGCCCCCTTTACCTTTCTGTCATCTAATGGTCCTCACAGGTTTTTTTTGCTACAAAGTACTTGAAAAAGTCTTTATGCGTTTTTGCTTCTACAGCAAGCTTCTTTTCAAATTCTCTCTTTGCCTGCCATATCATTGCCTTGCATCTAATTTGCCTGTACTTGTGGTGTTTCCAGTTTTCATCATTTGGCTCCTTTTTCCATTTCCTGAAAGATGCTTTTTGGCAACAGCCGTCTCTCTGACCTCACCTTTAAACCATGCTGGCAGTTTTTTGGACTTCCTTCCACTTTTCTTAAAGCGTGGAATACAGCTGGTCTGGGCTTCTAAGATTAGTATTTTTAAACACTCAAGCTTGATATAAATCTTTAACTTTTGCAACTGCTCGTTTTAGTTTTTTCTTAACTATTTTCCTCATTTCATCATAGTCTCCCTTTTGAAAGTTACAAGGCGGTACTGTGGATTTCCTTTACCCTCCCTCCTCCATTTATTAAATCAAATGTGATCATGCTATGATCACTATTGTCAAATGACCCCAACATCCTTTATCTCTTGCACCAGATCTCGTGTTCCACTAAGGACTAGGTCCAAAATGGCTTCCCCTCTTCATGAACCAGCTGCTCCAAGAAGCAGTAATTTATTTCATCTAGAAACTTTATCTCCCTAGCATGTCCTGCCCTGATACTGACCCAGTCGATACCGGGGTAATTGGAATCACCCATTATTATTATTGTGCTGTAACTTTTGTTAGCTTATACAACCATGTTCTCCAGAGGCGATTCTCCCCCTTAGTGGCATGCGCGGCGTTTTTCGCACTAAGGGGGAGAATCGCCTCTGGAGAACATGGTTGTATAAGTTGCAAATATTTGAAGTCGGCTTGTAAGCCCCTGAAGAAACGAAGTAATCGTGAAACGTAGCAGCGCTGAGTCTGGCGTTGGGACTCTCTAACAAAGATAAGCCTGACTTTTTTGTTTTTCTCTTTTGGAAATTTGAATACGATAAAAGGGGTCATTGATGCAAATTGGAGCATTTGGTTGAAAAGATACTACCATAGCTCCCGTTAGTCTGAGACCCGGTTCCTTTATAAAAAAGTTGTTTTCAAAAAAATGCATATATTTATGGTTATCTGGGGAGTTTAAGACTAACTGTGAAGAATTCTCATACTGGTGGAGTAATTGTGCTATTTTGTGCCTTTTGGGTCCTGCATGTGGAACGGGAAGCATTTTGGAGAATGCTACCCTGGAAGTTCTGGATGTCAACTTCCTACCTAAAAGCTTAAATTTAGCTTCGAGAACTTCCCTACCACACTTTCCTATGTAATTGGTACCGACATATACCAAGACAGCAGACTCCCCCCTAGCACTGTCTAAGACCTTGTATAGGTGGCGTGTGAGGTCCGCTACCTTTGCACCAGGCAGGCATGTTACCAGGCGATCCTTACGTCCACCAGCCACCCAGCTATCTACATGCCTAATGATCGAATCACTAGCTATAACAGCTGTCCTAACCCTTCCCTCGTGGGCACATGGCCCTGGAGAAGCTTCCTTGATGCGAGAGGGTTTTACATTACCTAGAGGATAGGTCCTAGCTACAGGATCACTTCCTGCCACACCAGGGTGAAGCTCTCCTGTCACGTGACCTCTCTCCTCCATGGCACCAGGGATGCTGCCAGATTGGAGGTGGGACTTCAGTACTATATCCCTGTAGGTCTCTTCTATGTACCTCTGTCTTCCTTATGTCCTCCAAGTCTGCTTCTCTAGTCTCCAGAGATCAGACTCGTTTCCTGAGAGCAAAGAGCTCCTTGCACCTAGTGCACATGTAAGACCCTCACCAATTGGGAGAAAATCATACTTGTGACACTCAGTGCAAAAGACTTGAAACCCCTCATCTCGCTGCTAGACTGCTGTCTGCATCTTAGTTTTAAGGTTGTGTTTAGGTATTTAAGTTCTTTACTTACTAAGGGTTGCTGCGCTACTTATACTAATAAAACTATACTTAATACATTTAATGTACTTAGTTTACCTGAAGCTTAATTAATTTCAGGTCCCCAATGTATGCCTGATGAGGATAAACAGCCGCACTCAAGAGTGAATATGGCACCTCCTTTCCTTTAAAAGATTTAAGCACCTTTAAAGCTACGATTATCCCAGGGGTGGGTGGGTGTCAGAGAGGAAGGGAGGGAAAGAAGACTTATTAAAAACTGGCTGCTACACAGTACCCTGTCCTGTGATTCTAAGGTAATCTGTGACCAATTTCCTGGGTGTTTCACATAGCCCTTGCTTGGATTGAGGGCGTCTTGGGTTTTAATTTTAACCAGAAAGCTCTCTGCTGCATTTTAAATTTAAACTGAAAGCTACCTGTTTAGTTTTTAATTTAACTAAAAGCTCTTTGCTGATACTAGGCCCTGACTGATTTAACAAATACACTGGATTCACAGATTAATCATCTTTAATCTAAAGAATTCCTTTTTCACCAAGATTTAGAAAAATTCCAGAAGTAAATACTTACAATTGCAGATCTCTCTCCAGAAGTAGCAGTCCCTTTTTGTGGTCTATTTTTTGCTAATAGAAATATGGACCAGAGAATCTCAGGTTTATTCTGAATAAAATACATCAATGCAGCCAATGAACAGGCCTATTAATTTCCCTGTGAGGTTGTTGGATGGCTGCGGTATGAATTCGTTAGTAGTAAACCATCTATGGAGACATTTTTGGATAGTTTTCAAAAGAACTTCTATATTTAGTGGTTGCTGTGAAATGTATAATTTCCCTATTTGTGGATTTTCAGTGGCACTATCCAGATAGTAGTAGGGCAGAGTGAAGACGTTCTAACAAACTGTATATATAGTGGTAATGTTCAGCCACTATCAGTATAGCTACATGGATTAATTTAGGCCTGCAAAAAAGTAGTCTAAACTTAAAACTGCTTAACCTCTATACATGTGAAGGCACATTTTATAAAGGACATCGAAGTTTGTACCAGAACGTTTGAAAAGAAAAACAGGCACATCCATGTACAGGCATGATTTCACAAGCATAGATGTGCCCAGTATGGACATCCTACATAGATGTTTCCAGAATAGTATTTGAGAATGGGGACATCTTATAGCCTAATGGTTAGAGTAGTGGGTTAGTTCCAGGGAAGCCAGGGTTCAAATCCTACTGCTGTGCTTTGTGATTTGGGGTAAGTCACTTAACCCTCAATCTTCATTAAACCCTCAGGATGTTTTGCTGCCAAAACAAGAACTTTTCCGATGCCTTTTCATGCCTGGAGTGAGTCTAAATTTAGATGGGGTCGCAGACATCTCTGAAATCAAGTGGGGACATCTAAGTCCACTGCAGTGCCTCAGACATGCCACTGTCATGCTCCTTGCATACTTTAGATGTCACCACACCAGAGTTGTCTTTAAAGGCCATTTTTAAAATGGCTTTGGGGATGTCTCCATGATTTGGATGTCAGTATGCTGAGAGTGGAAAGTTGCTGGCACTGTAGTTATAGAAGCAAGATGTTGCCCCTATTTCAGGAGTGGTGGGTAGTGTGCTTTGAGCCTTGATTTGAGTGTTTTTGGGGCAGGTGCCTCACCAGTCCTAGCTAAGGTTGCCAACTTTTTAACCGAGAAAAACCCGACACCTGTGGCTCGCCATGCTCCACCCATTCTCCGCCCCTAGTCCCACCCCTGCCCTGCCCCCTGCCCCACCCACAAAAATGACCGAGGATTCAGTCACACCCCCCCTCAGTGTTGGTTCTCACACCCCCCCTCCCCTCAGTGCTGGTTCACTCACTCACCCCCCCCTGCTGACTCACTCACCCCCCTCCCCTGCTGGTTCACTCACACCAACCCCCCTCCCCTGCTGGTTCACACCAACCCCCCTCCCCTGCTGGTTCACTCATACCACCCCCCCCTCCACTGCTGGTTCACTCACCCACCCCCCTGTCACTTACCCCTCCTGCTGGGTCACTCACTCACCCCCCCTCCCCTGCTGGTTCACTCCCACCAACCCCCCCCTCCACTGCTGGTTCACTCACACCACCACCACCATCCCCCCTTGCTTGTTCACTCACACTACCCCCCCCTTGCTGGTTCACTCACACCATCACCCCCCCCTTGCTGGTTCACTCACACCATCACCCCCCCCCCTCTGCCCAAGCCGCTGCTTCTGCTTTGTACAGAGCAGCGGCTGCAATACACTTACTTTGAAAAGTAAAGACAAACTGTGTAAGGAGACCTCCGGTCATCGCAGAGCCCGAGGAAGTGATGTCATGGGGGCGGGCTCCTCACAGGTTGTCTTTCCTTTTCAAATTAACTTTATTGCAGCTAAAGTTAATTGAAAAGGAAAGACAACCTGTGAGGAGCCCGCCGCCATGACATCACTTCCTCGGGCTCTGCGATGACCAGAGGGCTCCTTACACAGTTTATCTTTAGTTTTCAATGTAAGTGTATTGCAGCCGCTGCTCTGTACAAAGCAGAAGCAGCGGCTGCACTGCTATGGGGAATCGCGTTCGCGTTTGCGCCGCGGACTTCGGCACAAAAGCCGATTTTTTGCTCTGGCCGCTCCCGATCTTGCGGCCAGATAAAAAAAACGGCTTTTCAATGGCCGGTTTTACATCTGTGCCGGCAGCCGGCCTGGCCATGGAAAAACCGGCCAGGCCGGCTGAAAACCGGCCGGTTGGCAACCCTAGTCCTAGCAGAAAATGAAGGCTTGGTGGTTGGCAGGCGCATGCATTGTCAGAAGCTTGAAACGAAGTATTCCTTCTTTGGAAAGCCCAAATTTGGAGATTCCCCCAGTGTTGATTGCTGAAATGCTACACATACATCAGGAGGTATCTACAATTATGGTTTCAGGCAAGGAGTCTTTATAAGAAGTGTGGAAAATGGTTATGCACCTTCTATATAAGGTAACTACCGGTAATACAAATGCAGGTCTGTTGCGACTTAGAGCCCTTATCAACATTTGTAGATTCATTTTTAAGACCGATGTTGCTGCAAATCCCCGCCTATATTCGCGACACCATGCATTTTCTTAACATCTTACATGAACACGCTGATTTGGCCGGGTCAGGGGATGTTTTGTTAGCTACCTTAGATGTAGTTTCTTTATATACATCTATTCCTCAGGCTGCGGCGGTTGAGGTTGTTGAGGACTGTCTTGTTCGGCGTGGCGACCTTGATTTTGCTATGATCAGTTTTGTCAAATGTTTGGCCCGGCTAGCTATTTTTGAGAATTATTTTCAGTTTGAGGGGGCATTATACCATCAAAAAGCTGGGGTCGCCATGGGTGCCACGTGCGCTCCTTCCGTGGCCAACCTGTATATGGCCCGGTTTGAGGCACGGTGGCTTGGGAGATCCCCCCTCTCAGTTGCCTTTTTCTCAGTTCATCCGCTATCGGCGTAACTGTTCCAATCTGGTAGATTTTAAGAATAAGTCCCGGATATTAATGGATGGTTTTCAGGCTCGGGGATATCCCAAAAAGATTGTGGGTGATGCATATAAACGGGCTTTATTCAACAACCGGTCTCTTTTGCTAACTCCTAAGGTTAAGCCGGTTGATGTGGATAGCACCTCTGTGAATTTCATTTCCAAGTACTCACCTTTAAGTTTCAGTATCCAGCGTATAGTTAAAAAACATCTTCCTGTTGTCCGCACTGTCCCTGGGTTGGAAAATCACACTGTCAGATGTGTGTGGCAGCGCCAACGTAACATCCGTGAGATATTGAATTCTCCCCCACGACTAAATGAGGTGATGGGTGGCCATGCTCCTTGTGGGCATTGTGCTGTCTGTGAGGTTTCATCTACGGTTTCTGTTTTTGAGTACCGGGGCACACGCTATAAGTTGCGCGATGTCACCACTTGTGATTCTGCATTTGTGATTTATGCGATCCGATGCCCGTGTCAGCTTCTTTACATTGGCAGTACGTGTCGGCCTTTCCGTAAACGGTTGTCGGAACATAAAAGCAGGCTCCGCTGCAGTGTTTTGTCAGCGCCTCTCGTGGCCCATTTTTCTGAATTCCAACATTCTTTTAATGATATTGCATGTTTTTGCGTGGAGAAGGTTGGGTGTGGGCGGAACGGGATGAGCCGGGAACAGACGCTTTTGCGGCGTGAGCAAAGTTGGATCTTTCGTCTAGGTACAGTAGCCCCTGATGGTTTAAATCTACAGATTGATTGGGCTGTCTGTGTATGAGTCAGGTTGGTGTCTGGGTTACGTTTTGGCCCTTTAACTCAGTTTGATTGACACAGGGGATTTCCCCTGACGTCATTAAGTGTGCTTGTTTAAAGGGCTTGTGTCGGTTGCAGTGCGCATGAGTGCTTCTTTTGTCCGGCGCAGTTGAAGTTCAGCTGGCAGGTAAATGGCAACTGGTGGTCCTTTTAACTTTTATAGAGTACTTTTTCAGTGTGTTGCTGTATATTAAAGGTTTTGGTTTAGTATGTGTGGTTTGTATGTGTTTCTGCAGATTCCCCTGAAGCAGCGGGTAGTCCCGCGAAACGTTTGATGAGCTCTTGATGTGATAACGTCGGGGATGCAGCTGGCGTTTTTGTGATTCTCCTGCCTGATTTACAAGCTAAGTGCTGTCATTTTTTATTCGTATAAATACGAGGTGTGGAGTACGCCAGTTGCCACTCTTCAGGTCATTGATGTTACTGGGCTTATGTTTGGTGCAGACGGCCTGTAAAATGGTCGTTTATTCACCTGTGCCTTGATATGCTGAGACCTGAATTATTTGTTTAAAGAAAACTACACTATTTTTCGCAGTTAGAAGACACGTTTGTTAATATTGGAGTGATTTTTCTATTTTTGGCATTTCTCACTCCTTGAATTTTGACCAATTACGCTTTTGTTCTTTGATAAGGCTTTCAGTGCTGCTTCGACTTCTTTCATCACCAATGGTTCCGGATCATAAGGTACAGGCTGAAACGGCTGTTGGTCCACTTGATCTTTATCATATAAAAACTCTGTATATTCTTTCCACCTTTTCTTGATCTTCTCAGCATTATTCAACATAGAACCTTGAGCATCTTGTAACATTCCTATTTGAGGCTGGAATTTTTTCTTTAACTCTCATAGCTTTAGGAGAGCCAATCTTGTTCTTCCTCTAATAGTTTCTGCTTCTATTTCCTTGCATGTGTCATTTCTTGCTGCACGTTGGAAATCTTTGAGTTCTGCGATTGTTTTTCTTTCTCCTCTGGCTTTAGCTTCTCTGCATTTCTAGGCAATTTTCAGAGTTTCTTCCATCGTCCATTTGGCCATTTTTGCATTTTCACCTTTTGTAGAGACTTCTCGCTTTCTTCCAACACAATCTTCTTGATGTCATTCCATAACTCTTCTGGAGCTCTGTCATTTGTATCTAAAGCAGCAAATCGATTTTGTGGGCAGTCTTTAAATTCCAGTGGTATATTCTCAAGATCATATTTTGCTACATTCCTGAGTGGCTTGCTCTTTTTCAACTTTAGCTTGCGTTTGCATACTAGTAGTTGGTGATCTGTACCACAGTCTGCTCTAGGTTTTGTCTTTGTTTATGTTATAGAGCTTTTCCATCATTGACTTTCACAGATGTAGTCAATTTGATTTTTGTACAATCCATTGAGTGAAGTCCATGTGTACAGTTGCCACTTGTGTTGCTAGAAGAAGGTGTTTGAGATGAATAGATTGTTGGTCTTGCAGAATTCTATCAGTCTTTCTCCAGCTTCATTTCTGTTGCCAAGTCCATATTTTCCAACCACTGTGCCGCCCTTTTTGTTGCCAATGTTTGCATTACAGTCACCCATGACTAGCAGGATATCCTGTTTGCATGTTCTGTCAATTTCAACTTGTACTACTTCATAGAACTCATCAATTTCATCCTCTTCTGTAGCTGTTGTTGGGGCATATACTTGAATTATAGTTTTGTTGCTAGGCATTCCTTGTAGACAAAGATTAAGCATTCACTGACTGCATTGTATTTCATTACAGTTCTTGCAAGTTTCTTCTTTATTATAAATGCAACACCATGTCTTCTTTTTCTTTCATTTCCAGCTTAGTAGACCATGTGATCATCTGATGCAAAGTGCCCAATGCCATTCCATTTTAGTTCGCTGACACCCAACAGATCAAGTTGTACACATTCCATTTCATTCTTGACCACCTCCAACTTCCCTTGGTTAATGCTTCGTACATTCTATGTCCCGATATGTAAGACATCTTTACAGCTTCTGACTCTCATGCGCAGCTACATCAGCAGTCAGATATCCCAAGGGCTTTGATCCAACCACATCATAAATGCTGGTTTTACTCTGAAAAGTCTTCATCTCCTCCCCAATAGCTAGTTGATTGCCTTACGACCTGGGGATCTCATCTTCCAGCACTATAGTTTTGTTGTGACTATCCATTGGGTTTTCATGGCAAGATACAGAAGTAGTTTTCCAGGTCTTTCCTCCACACAGTTTAAGTTTAGTGTTGTTGCCATTGTCACAGAAATGTGATCCTCCGCCGCCAACACTGTCCCATTCTAATCATTTTGGTTGCCATCCTCTGAAGAGTTTCAAGTCTTTTTATATCCTTTATGAGATATGGTCTCCAAAACTGAACACAATATTCCAAGTGAGGCCTCACCAATGACTTGTACAGAGGCATTAATACCTCCTCCTTTCTGCTGGTTATTCCTCTCTGTATGCAACCCAGCATCCTTCTGGCTTTGTCCATCAGTATATCACATTGTTTTGCCACCTTGAGATCCTCATACACTATTACTCAGAAATCTTGAAATCATGCACACATGATTTCAGACCAGAACTGAACATCTGAAATCGCCATTGGGGATGTCCATAGCTAGAGATTCTTCAGGGCATGAATAGGATTAGTAAAGATGCTCATTTCAGCAAAGTAACAGTATGACAAAGAAGGTAATGCCATTTCACTTCTCTGATACTTTTTACTTCTTCAAAGATACCCGCCGGTATGTAGAACAAGCATTTTTCACAGCTTCCACACTGCAACATGGCAGGCTGAGACATGCAAGGGAGCGAGATCCATGGTTATGATCTGTGATACAGGAGTGTGCACATCTATGTCCACTATTTTGTGGATGTGCATATACGACATGCTCAGTTTTCTACAATGCGGAAACCTTTTGCACGTGGCTAGCCCATAACTCGGGTTGTCCCTGTTTTTGCTGTTATGCTGCTGACACGTGCATCTTTCAGGGTGCAGAAAATGCCTTGCAAATTGTCCTTACATGTGACCACTTTCTTGGCCGCCCCTCCTGCTGTGTATCGGACATTTTGACTTGGACATCCTGTTTTGCAGTCAGATGTCCTTTCTAAAATGTGTCTTCATGTGCATTTGTAAAATACTAGAATGCTAAACAAACAAACCCAATACAAACACTGGAGGACCAAAGAACTGAATCTGATGGTCTCTCCCTCACTTCTTTAATATTTTTTAATTATATATATTTCTTTAGAAGGGTTGCAGTGAGGTGTTTTATGCCTATACAGCCGTTCCAAAGATTGGGATAGTCCCTGGAGGTTTCTTGCTGTGATTTATAAAATACTAGGGCACATATGGCAGAAAGCCTGCCTAGATTGAGCTTGTGTACAGTAAATGTGCTCACATACAATCTATGCAACCTCACATTTTATACAGAAAGTGCATAAATCGGTGCCTTTCCCTCATTATTATTAATTTTAGCTACATCCCACCCTCCTTTTTTACAAAACTATGTTGTGAATTATTTTCACATGATGCTAGTATTTCTCCTTCAAATCCAATGTTGCAAGAAAATTGCAGTGAAGGGGCAAATGCATAGCCAGAATAAAAATAACCGCTGAGCAGTAAATACTTAGTACAAATTTTAGATATGAATCAAAAGAAAAATACTCAGTTGTATGGGCAGCTCAGAAATATTTTACTCATTGAAAAATATGCAAGAGAGAGATTTTGTATAGAAGAAAATAATCAAAAACATAACCATGCAGTTGATGCACATCTAGAAACTATAAGCAAAACTGATGAGAGAAAAGCAAGAATAACATGACCACTTTCTGGCCAGACCAAGGAGGGGAGTGGAGGAGTAGCCTAGTGGTTATAGCAACAGCCTAGTACCCAAGAAATGTGGGTTCAATTCCTAGTGGCATTTCTTATGACCTTGGGCAAGTCGCTTAACTCTCCATTGCCTCAGATACAAACTTAGATTGTAAGCCCTAGAAGGACAGGGAAATACCTATGTACCTGAATGTAATTTGCCTTGAACTACCATTGGAAAGGTATGAGCTAAATACAAAATTATACTTTATTCCAGAGTGAGGCAAGAAAAATAATTTTCACATAATGGCTCAGGGCAAGTAGCATGGGTGCAGCTAATGCCACTTTAATGCACTGGCAGTCATTTTGCCACGTTGAAATGCGGTAACTGCAGGGGAATGTAACTGCCCCCCCTGTAGTTAGCCTACAGTCCTGCGCTAGTAATATGACCAAAACGTATGTTACCAATGCAGAGCTTAGGAAACATGCTGCTAAATATGCCAAACAAGAGGGGCTTAATAGCACCCATTCAGCACCTCCCACTTCCATAAAAACAGGAGCGACTTGGCGCCCCAACACAGCATTTTCGACCTTCACAAAAACAAGAGAGGCTCAGTGGTACTTAACAGCACTTTCCACCCTCTGAAAAACAAGAGGGACTTTGTGACCCCAACACAATACCTCCCACTCCAACATAAGAACATAAGATATGCCATACTGGGTCAGACCAAGGTCCATCAAGCCCAGTATTCTGTTTCCAACAGTGGCCAATCTAGGTCGTACGTACCTAGCAGTTTCCCCAAGGGACACAGGTTCCAGAATGCTTGTATTGGTTCAAGCATTGATATCCTGGGTCCCTTCTTAATAATGGTTTATGGACCTTTCCTCCAGGAACTTGTCCAAACCTTTTTTAAACCCAGCTACACTAACAGCCTTTACTACATCCTCCGGTAACAAATTCCAGAGTTTGATTACACGTTGAGTGAAAAAATATTTTCTTTTATTAGTCTTAAATAGTTTACCCTGTAGCTTCATTGCATGTCCCCTAGTCTTTCTATATTCTGATAAGGTAAACAATCGATCTACGTTTACCCATTCCACTCCGTTCATTAATTTATAGACTTCTATCATATCTCCCCTCAGCCGTCTCTTTTCCAGGTTAAAGAGCCCCAACCTTTTTAGCCTTTCTTCATAGGAGTATCCTTCCATCCCCTTTACCATTTTGGTGGCTCGTCTCTGAACCTTTTCTAAAATCGCTATATCCTTTTTAAGATACGGCGACCAGAATTGCACACAATATTCAAGGTGCGGTCTCACCATGGAACGATATAGAGGCATTATAATATCTTTTGTTTTATTTTCCATTCCTTTCCGCATCATACCTAGCATTCTATTTGCTCTCTTGGCCGCCGCTGCACACTGGGCTGAGGGTTTTAACATGGTATCCACAATGACGCCTAAATCTTTTTCCTGGGTGGTGGTTCCTAATGTGGAACCTTGCATCGTGTAACCATAGTTTGGGTTGTTCTTCCCTAGGTGCATAACCTTGCACTTGTCCACATTAAATTTCATCTGCCATTTTGATGCCCAGTCTTCCAATTTATCAAGATCCTCTTGCAATTTTCTACAATCCTCTTGGGTTTTAACAACTTTAAATAGTTTTGTGTCATCTGCAAATTTGATAACCTCACTCGTTATTCCACTTTCCAGGTCATTTATGAATATGTCAAAAAGCAGCGGACCCAGCACAGATCCCTGGGGTACACCACTATTCACCTTTCTCCATTGGGAAAATTGGCCATTTAGCCCTACCCTCTGCTTTCTATCTTTTAACCAGTTCCCGATCCACAATAGTACACTGCCTCCTATCCCATGACTCTTTAGTTTTGCCAAAAGTCTCTCATGAGGGACCTTGTCAAAGGCTTTCTGAAAGTCCAGATACACAATATCAACCGACTCACCTTTGTCCACCTGATTATTCACTCCTTCAAAAAAACATAACAGATTAGTAAGACAAGATCTTCCTTGTCTAAAGCCATGTTGGCTGTCTCCCATTAGGTCATGACTATCTACATGCTGAGTAATTTTATTCTTTATGATGGTTTCTACCATTTTTCCCGGTACTGATGTCAGGCTCACCGGTCTGTAGTTTCCCGGATCACCCCTGGAACCCTTTTTAAAAATTGGTGTTACATTGGCGATCCTCCAATCTTCAGGTATTAGAGATGATTTTAATGATAGTTCACAGATTACTAATAGCAGGTCTGCAATCTCGTATTTCAGTTCTTTCAACACCCTTGGATGTATACCATCCGGCCCAGGTGATTTGCTACTCTTCAGTTTATCTAATAGTTGTAAGACATCTTCCCGATGTATCGATATTTCCTTCAATTCTTCCGCACCTTTAAATACCACTTCAGTCATGGGTAACATCCCTACATCTTCCTCAGTAAAGACTGAAGCAAAGAATTCATTCAATCTCTCCGCTATCGCCTTGTCGCCTCTTAATGCTCCTTTAACCCCTTTATCATCTAATGGACCAACTGACTCTCTCACAGGTTTTTTGCTACGGATGTACATGAAAAGGTCTTTACTTCGCGTTTTTGCTTCCGCAGCAAGCTTCTTCTCAAATTCTTCCTTTGCCTGCCTTATCAATGCCTTGCATTTGACTTGCCAGTGCTTGTGCTCTTTCCAGGTTTCGTCGTTTGGCTCTTTTTTCCATTTCCTGAAAGATGCTTTTTTGGCAACAACAGCCTCTCTTACCTCACCTTTAAACCATGCTGGCAGTTTTTTGGACTTCCTTCCACTTTTCTTAAAGCATGGAATACAGCTGTTCTGGGCTTCCAAAATAGTATTTTTCAACAGCCAAGCCTGATGTACGTCTTTCACCTTTGCAACTGCTCCTTTTAGTTTTTTCTTAACTGTTTTCCTCATTTTATCATAGTTTCCCTTTCGAAAGTTAAAAGGTAGTACTGTGGATTTCCTTACTATCCCTCCTCCACTAATTAAATCAAAGGCGATCATGCTATGATCACTATTGCCAAGTGGCCCCAACAACCTTATCTCTTGCACTAGATCTGGTGTTCCACTAAGGACTAGGTCTAATATGGCTTCCCCTCTGGTCGGTTCATGAACCAGCTGCTCCAAGAAGCAGTCATTTATTTCATCTAGGAACTTTATCTCCCTAGCATGTCCTGACGTGACACTGACCCAGTCGATACCGGGGTAGTTGAAATCACCCATTATTATTACTGCACTGTAACGTTTGTTAGCTTCCTTGATTTCTTTGAGCATTTCATCATCCATTTGGTCATTGTGGCAAGGCGCTCGATAGTACACCCTCACTGCCATTGCCTTCCCCCTTTTACATGGAATTTCAATCCATATAGATTGTACAGCAGATTTTGTTTCCTGCAAAACTTTAATCCTTTCTGACTCAATGCCCTCTCTAACATAGAGAGCAACCCCTCCACCAATTTGATCAGCTCTATCATTACAATATAGTTTGTACCTAGGTATCACAGTGTCCCACTGGTTGTCCTCCTTCCACCATGTCTCTGATATTCCAATCATATCTAACCTTTCATTTAGTGCTATATATTCTAATTCTCCCATCTTATTTTATAGACTTCTAGCATTTGCATACAAGCATTTTAGAGAATGTATTTTACTCATATTAATTTGGCTATTGTTAGACATGGGTAATTTAGGATCTTTAAGCTCAGTCTGCTCCATACTTGAAGGCATTTGGGCTACTTTACTCTTTTGTGGAACCTCTCTGCTTTTGGTAGTATCCTTCAAAGATACATTCTTCCGAACCATCCGCTCTTGGGCGACTGTTGGCTTTCCCCTAATATCTAGTTTAAAAGCTGCTCTATCTCCTTTTTAAAGGTTAATGCCAGCAGCCTGGTTCCATCCCGGTTAAGGTGAAGCCCATCCCTTCGGAACAGCCCCTCCTTTCCCCAGAATGTTCCCCAGTTCTTAACAAAACACCAAGAAGGACTTGGCAAATTCCACATAACTCCTAAAACTACACACTGGATTAGCATGGTGTTAATGTAAATATACATTCTGCAAAAGACAAAGTAAATGCAAGATGCTTGCACACCAAGGAACTGAAAGAAAAAGTGAGAACTACAGTACAGTTTATAAAATTATAACTCATTTTATTTTGTTATAAACTGTTATGGTCCTCGCTTTTTCTTTTTGAATATGCTGCATCCAGAGAAATCTCTCCCTTGACAATGTTCCCTGTAAAATAGTTATCTCCAAGTTATAATGCCCTGTTCAATGTAATTTCAGTTTGTTCAATGTAAACCGCACTGATGCAGAATAGAGCGGTATATAAGAGAATTTAAATAAATAAATAAATAAATAAATGGGTGCAAAGCAGAAATAGGATATTCACCCACAGAACTCAATATATTAATAAAAAATCTGATTCTGGTCATCTCACTAACAACAACATAAATATTCTCCAGTACCAGGCATATTGTGAACTAATATAAAAGCTATCAAAAGTCACCGAAGATCTACAAGACCAAATCTACCATACCGTACCAATATAAACTTCCCAAACTCATCAACAAGGGGCCTACCCTAACAAAGGAGCACTATAAATAAAGCAGAGGGTCCTAGAACATCTATACACCTATTTGAAAATCTGAACAAGTCAAATTACTACCATACAGATCCCCACATACAAATTCTGTGTTAACAGAACGCCTGGCTTCAGTCACACACTCAGAACACAGACCCTCACCAAGTATAGAATAAGTGACCACAACCTATAGTAAAAATAAAAATGTGTAGACAAAAATTAAATTGAAACCCCAAGAAGCCAGACTTTGCATGTGGTGCAACACCAGAGAAATAAGAAATGCAGTTCCCCATGCTGAGTAAAATATTTATGTATTTAACAGATTTTTTTATACTGCTTTATCTTTCAGTCAAAGCGGTTTAAGAACATAAGAACATAAGACATGCCATACTGGGTCAGACCGAGGTCCATCAAGCCCAGTATCCTGTTTCCAACAGTGGCCAATCTAGGTCATACGTACCTAGCAGTTTCCCCAAAAGACACAAGTTCCACAATGCTTGTACTGGGTCAAGCATTGATATCCTGGGTCCCTTTTTAATAGTGGTTTATGGACCTTTCCTCCAGGAACTTGTCCAAACCTTTTTTAAACCCAGCTATACTATCAGCCCTTACCACATCCTCCGGTAACAGATTCCAGAGTTTGATTACACGTTGAGTGAAAAAATATTTTCTCTTATTTGTCTTAAATAGTTTACCCTGTAGCTTCATTACATGTCCCCTAGTCTTTCTATATTCTGATAGCGTAAACAATTGATCCACGTTTATCTGTTCCACTCCATTCATTAATTTATAGACCTCTATCATATCTCCCCTCAGCCGTCTCTTTTCCAGGCTAAAGAGCCCTAACCTTTTTAGCCTCTCTTCATAGGAGTAGCCTTCCATCCCCTTCACCAATTTGGTGGCTCTTCTCTGTACTTTTTCTAATAACGCTATGTCCTTTTTAAGATACGGTGACCAGAATTGCACACAATATTCAAGGTGCGGTCGTACCATGGAGCGATACAGAGGCATTATAATATCCTTTGTTTTATTCTCCATCCCTTTCCTTATGATACCTAGCATTCTGTTTGCTTTCTTGGCCGCCGCTGCACACTGGGTGGAGGGTTTTAACATGTTATCCACGATGACTCCTAAATCTTTTTCCTGGGTGGTGGCTTCTAATGTGGAGCCTTGCATCGAGTAACTATAGTGTGGGTTGTTCTTTCCTAGGTGCATGACTTTGCACTTGTCCACATTAAATTTCATTTGCCATTTGGATGCCCAGTCTTCCAATTTATCCAGGTCCTCCTGCAGTTTTCCACTTTCCTCTTGGGTTTTAACAGCTTTAAACAGTTTTGTGTCATCTGCAAATTTGATAACCTCACTCGTTATTCCCTTTTCCAGGTCATTTATGAATATGTCAAAAAGCAGCGGACCCAGTACAGATCCCTGGGGTACTCCACTATTCACATTTTTCCATTGGGAATATTGGCCATTTAGCCCTACTCTCTGCTTTCTATCTTTTAACCAGTTCCCGATCCACAATAGTACACTGCCTCCTATCCCATGACTTTTTAGCTTTGCCAAAAGTCTCTGATGGGGGACCTTGTCAAAAGCTTTCTGAAAATCCAGATACACTATATCAACCGACTCACCTTTGTCTACCTGTTTATGCACACCTTCAAAAAAACATATCAGATTAGTAAGACAAGATCTTCCTTGTCTAAAGCCATGTTGGCTGTCTCCCATTAGGCCATGACTATTTACATGCTGCGTAATTTTGTTCTTTATGATGGTTTCTACCATTTTCCTTGGTACTGACGTCAGGCTCACCGGTCTGTAATTTCCCGGGTCACCCCTGGAACCCTTTTTAAAAATTGGTGTTACGTTGGCGACCCTCCAATCTTCAGGTATTACAGATGATTTTAATGAAAGTTCACAGATTACCAATAGCAGGTCTGCAATCTCATATTTCAGTTCTTTCAACACTCTGGGATGTATACCATCCGGTCCAGTTGATTTGCTACTATTCAGTTTATCAAATAGTTGTAATATATCTTCCCGGTGTAGCGATATTTCTCTCAATTCCTCTGCAGTATCACCTTTAAATACCACTTCAGTCTTGGGTAACATCCCTACATCTTCCTCAGTAAAGACCGAAGCAAAGAATTCATTCAGTCTCTCCGCTATAGCCTTGTCTCCTCTTACTGCCCCTTTTACCCCTCTATCATCTAACGGTCCAATTGACTCTCTCACAGGCCTTTTGCTACGAATGTACTTGAAAAAGTCTTTATTTCGTGTTTTTGCTTCCGCAGCAAGTTTCTTTTCAAATTCCCGCTTTGCCTGCCTTATCAATGCTTTGCATTTAACTTGCCAGTGCTTGTGCTGTTTCCAGTTTTCATCATTTGGCTCTTTTTTCCATTTCCTGAAGGTTGCTTTTTTGGCAGCAACAGCCTCTCTGACCTCACCTTTAAACCATGCTGGCAGTTTTTTGGACTTTCTCCCACTCTTCTTAATGCGTGGAATACAGCTAGTCTGGGCTTCGAGGATAGTAGTTTTAAATAACGCCCAAGCTTGCTGTAAGTCTTTAACCTTTGGAACCGCTCCTTTTAGTTTTTTCCTAACTATATTCCTCATTCTATCATAGTCTCCCTTTTGAAAGTTAAAAGGTAGTACTGTGGATTTCTTTACTATTTGTTCTCCAATAATTAAATCAAACATGATCATATTATGGTCACTATTGCCAAGTGGTCCCAACACCCTTATTTCTTGCACCAGATCTGGCGTTCCACTAAGGACTAGGTCCAGTATGGCTTCCCCTCTGGTCGGTTCATGAACCAGCTGCTCCAAGAAGCAGTCATTTATTCCATCTAGAAACTTTATCTCTTTAGTTTGTCCTGCCGTGACACTGACCCAGTCGATACCGGGGTAATTGAAATCACCCATTATTACTACTCTGTTGTGACTTTTGTTAGCTTCTGTGATTTCTTTGAGCATTTCATCATCCATTTGTTCATTCTGGCCAGGCGGTCGATAGTACACCCCCACTGCCATCACCTTCCCCTTCATAAGTGGAATTTCAATCCATAGAGATTCTACAGCAAATTTTGTTCCCTGCAAAACTTTAATCCTTTCTGACTCAATGCCCTCTCTAACATAGAGCGCAACCCCTCCACCAATTTGATCAGCTCTATCATTACGATATAGTTTGTATCCAGGTATCACAGTGTCCCACTGGTTATCCTCCTTCCACCATGTCTCTGAGAGTGCAATCATATCTAACCTCTCATTTAGTGCCATATATTCTAACTCTCCCATCTTATTGTTTAGACTTCTAGCATTGGCATACAAGCATTTTAGAGACTGTATTTTATTCATATTAATCTGGCTATTGGTAGGCATGGGTAATTTGGAATCTTTATTCTCTGTCTGCTCCTTACTCAAGGGCATTTCGGCTACTATACTCCCTTTTGGAACCTCATTGCTTTTGGTAGTATCCTTCAAGGATACCTTCGTCCGAACCATGCGCTCCTGGGTGACATTCCTTGGTTATGTACATTAAACAGGGAAATTGATAACTTGGATTTTTCTGAGGCAATGGAGAGTTAAGTGACTTGCCCAAAGTCACAAGGAGTGCTAGTGGGAATCGAACTCTGGCAAAAGGCTGTGAGAGGCTGCGATCACTACTCTCAGGCTTCTACCCGCGGGAGCAGTGTGTTCCATGGGCAGGCTGTCCACTATTTATTTTTTATTTTATTTATTTAGCTGTATTTATATCCCGCTTTTCACCGGGTCAAAGCGGTGTAACATTAGTTGGGGGAGGGGGGGCGACAATCGAGTAATCAAACTCGGGGGTAGGAGCCATCACCAGGGGGCCAACATTAATGATTTCAGCAAATAATTGGGATATAGGCATTGTATTACAGGCTCTTTAGAACATATGTTCCGGGGGGTGAGTTGGGGGGGGGGGGGTTGTCAGTGGCTGGTGGTGGTTTCAGTTCCGAGGTGTTCCTGGAATAAGGCGGTTTTTAGTTGTTTCCTGAATGATAAAGGGTCTCTGTTATTTCTGATATGGCTTGGTAAAGAGTTCCAGAGGGATGGTGCGTATAGTTCGAAGGCTCTGTTGCAGGTTTGTTGATTGCATTTGGTTCGTTTATGGGGTATGGTGAGGGAGTTGTTGGTGGTTTGTCTGGTTGTTCTGTTGTGGACTGGACTGTGCAGTAGTGTGTGGAGCTGGGAAGTCTGCGTTTGGTAGAGAGCTTTGTGTGTAAGGGCAGATTTGTATTTGATTCTTGCTTCGAGGGGGAGTATGTGTAGCTCCCTCAGGATTGGGGTGATGCGGTCTTGATTTTTGCTTTCTGAATAATCCTTGCTGTTGTATTTAAGGCAGTTCGAAGTGGGTTGGTGTGAGTGGCTGATAATCCATGGTAGATTATATTGCAGTAGTCCAGGTGTGAGAGTGTCATGGCTTGCATCACTGTTCTGAAGTCCTGTGGTTCAAGGAGAGGTCTGAGGCGTTGTACTGTTTTAGCCTTGTGGAATATTGTTCCGGTGGTTTTTTTGATTTGTTGCTTGAGTGTTAGTGCTTGGTCTATGATGATTCCCAGATATTTTATGTGCGGTTGTATTTGTATTTGTGTGGTTCCAATGTTGAGGTGTGTATGTGGTGTAAAGTCTGGGTCCTTTGTTACTATGAGGGCTTCTGTTTTCTTTATGTTGATGGATAGGTTGTTTTTTTGTAGCCAGGTGGATACTTCTGTGAAGCATTGCGATAGGTGTTTATTTGTTGGGTTAGAGCTTGTGATTGGGGCATAGAGCATTATGTCATCTGCATAGATGTGATAGTTGATGTTGTGGGCGTGCATGATAGAGCAGAGTGGTTGCAGGTAGATGTTGAAGAGCATGGCTGATAGTGTGGATCCTTGTGGTACTCCTTGGTGTTGCTGGAAGGGGGGTGAGGTTGATATGTTTGTGCGGATCAGTTATTGTCTATTGGTTAGGTAGGAGTGGAACTATTGAAGTACGGTATCCTTGATGCCAATTGCTTGTAGTCTGTGTAGGAGGATGTTGTGGGAGATGATGTCGAAGGCTGCTGATATGTGTAGGAAGATCATGGCATATCCAGAGTGTTTGGCTTGAGTTCCTATTACGAGGGTGTTCATTAGTGATGTCATGAAGGTCTCGACTCCGTGGAGTGGGCGGAAGCCGTGTTGTTGTGGGTCCAGTATGTTGTTGGTATCTAAATGTTCTTGGAGCTGTTGCTGAACTACCTTCTCTATGATTTTGGCGGTGAACGGGAGGCTTGCTATGGATCTGGAGGAGGCGGGGTCCATGGGATCCAGGTTGTGTTTTTTTAGGGTTGGCCGTATGATTGAGGTTTTGAGGAGGTCTGGCATGCGTCCTTGGCTGAGGGATTCATTAACAATGTAGGCTAATGATGTGCTCAGATCTTCCTTGGTTTTCTTTATCCATTCTGTAGGGCAGGGGTCCAGCGGAGAGGTGGTGGTATTCAGATGGGAGATGGTGGTGCTCTGCATGTTATCCTGAATACGGAGTCGGGGCAGGTGGTTAGTGATGGTGCCCTCCTGGCATCAGCACCCATTTGCCGCTCTTACCCAGATTACTGGGTACTCCCGGCCCTGTGTGTAGTGATGTTTCATTACTTCAGATTGGGACTTGGTGGATAGCAGAGCACAGAATTTCTGCCAAGCCTCCCCATAGCCCTTACCTATTGACCTCTTTGTTAGCTTTACTGACATTTACTCTAAGTGTAACTGTGTTACAATTTCACCATTCTCTCTGCCCATAAACCAGGTGTCGGTGGATAGTCCTCTATCCATTTTAACAGTATACATCTCTTTGTCACTAACAAGGCCAATTACACAAACATCCAGCCACCCCATCTATCCTCTCTCTTTTTTCCCCATTTTAAATTTTTATTAACCGTTTCAAAGAAGTACATATCTCTACATTGCCAACTTTATACAATTTCCATAACAGTTACATATACTACCATATATCATCCCTTTATTGTTTGCTTACTCCCCTCCTTGTGACCCTCCTTTTCCATCCCCTCTCCCCTTCCCCTCCCCTCCCCCTCCCTTCCCCTCCCCCCTCGCTCTGTAGTCATCCATTCTTCTCTCGCTCAACCATTCCCATATCAGTATCACCTCCCATTTCAGCCAATCACCGTTCAGTCTGCCTGATAGCCTGTATCTCTTGCCCCTCCCTCCTTCTTCCGCTGCCCTCCCCCTCTCTCCTCCTTCCATGATTCCAACCACTTACCCACTCTCTGCCATTGTTCCGCACTTGTCCCCCCTTTCCCCCTCCTCAGCTCCGTCAACCGGTGCATCAGACACACCTCTGTCACACTTTTAACAAAGCCAGCCAAATGTGGGATGCCCGTCCCCACCCAGTGCTGTGCTGTCTCACAACGTGCTGCTGCTACAATACAATGGTGAATCACGCCACTATCTCGTTTTAGAATGCCCTCTTCTAATTGATCCAGTAAGCAGATCTCTGGCTTCCTTTTGCAATCGATATCCTGTCATGTTATAAATCATGCCTAAAATCTCCCTCCAGTAAGCTTGTATGCATTCACACTTCCACCACATATGCAACCAATCCTCCCTCTCCTGACATCCCCTCCAACAATGACATCCCCTCCAACCTATCCTCTCTTAACAGTTTGAGATCACCCATTTTGATTACCCTACTATTTCCGGGTATCTGCATCACTGTATATATATCTATTTTCTGGCACACTTCCGGCCAGTAAAAATCCAGACTAGGATAATTGCAAAACACGTGCACCAATGTGCCCTGTCCACTATTGCAGTACCTGCGTACATCTACGGTCTGCAATTTCATTCTGAATCCCTTCACCATGTTGTACCAGTGGTGAAGCAGCTTAAACTGCATTTCTCTTAATCCCATGTCTATATGTGAACCATGTGCTTCCTCAAAATATTGTTGGATATCCTCCTCATCACCTCTTGAACCAACTCTGCCTGCCAATAACGTGCCAGGGCTTCTACGACCTCCTGCTCCTTCCCCTCTCTCCACAGTTATCCCATCTAGCAATGGAATTTCTCCTCCCCCTCCATTCTCCAATTATTGCACAAATTCATCTTCTTGCTTAGCCTGTTCAGCAATCTAACCAATGCATTAACATAATGTTCTGCCTGCAAAAAAGCATAGAACTACTCCTATAGCAGCCTATGTGCCTCCCGAAGCTGATCAAAGGACTTCACTATCCCACAGTCATTCCATATCATAAAAGGTGTGTATACCAATGATTCCATTGTCTTTCCATTCCCTAAATATCTTGTTTTCTAATTCCAGGGTGAAAGTTTGATTACCTATAAAAGGCAAACAACCAGAAATGGGTAAAAGGCTAGCATTGCGTTTCAGTTGCCACTGTGCCCTGCATTCTGCTTGCAGAGAATCCTGGTGCTTCACTTTTAGAAGCTCCTGATCACCTTTTCAGTGACTGAGATATGCAGGCACCCATGGTTTCCACATTTCTCCCATAAGCCCTGGTGCTGTCAAACTCTTCTCACCACTCAACCACTCCCATAAAAACTCATTTGACAAGCTCCATTGTAGGACTGCAGATTAGGCAGTTCTAAACCACCCTGATCTTTCCAAAGCATAAGTTTAACTCATTTTATTCTTGCCCTCTTTCCCATCTGCACAACAACCCTGCCATTCCCTGTTGGAGCTCCCATAGATTGCTTTTGAGGAACCAGCAAGACAACATGTGCAGTTTACATAAAATCTTTGGGAAATTCACCATTTTAAGCAATGCACTCCTTTCCAGCAATGGCAAAGGAAGATTCTTCCACTTCACTATAAGTTGCCCGATTTGCACAATAGTTGCTTTGATATTGAGCTTATACAGTTTGTATATGAACAGACATCAGGAAAGTGCTTGTTTTGGCCATAAAACATCCAAAGAGTGTAGAGAAGATGTCACTCCTTCATCCCCAGTACTCTGCACAATCACAATGATCACAGCAGTGAGATTTGAACTGTGGTTTCCCTTGTCCTAGTCCATTCCTGTAACCATTAACATCCAGGCTCTGGAAAACTATTCAGGGAACATCCACATTTGTGGAATTGTGCCTGAACTTAGATGCGCCTGTCTTTTTTTTTTTTCTTTCTTTCAGATGTTTTGGCTTGGATGTCCCAGATTGCACTTGGACATCATTTGTAAAATGCCACTTAATATATTCCCCTACTCATTTGAACGAGAATGTTCTGCACCACCTGTCCTTCAAATCTCTATCCAGATTTGTTCAGGTTAATTTTAAGCCCTGCTATTTCCTCATATTTAATTTCAGTTCTGAAAGTTCTAGCATGTTATCTGGATTGTCAATTGTTGTTCAAACCATAAATAGCTGCTGTCTAAAAATCCAATTTCCAGCTTTGAGGCAAATTTGTTCTATTCGCTCATATTCAGGTAAACCTGCATTACTTGTACTTGTTCATGTGTTTCTGGTAAGCCGGTTACCACATTCTTCAGTGAAGCATCTACAAACATTACCCAGTCCTTGCTGCCCTCACTTCCCCTACCATTTTGTCTTCTATGTTATCTGTCCTTGAGCTTCACCATTTTCTTCCTCTCATTCAGCCATCTTCACTCTCACTGAGGGAACCCCATCCTTTCTTCCATCGTGCCGCCTCCTCTCTCCCCCGTTCTCTCCTACTTCTTCTCCTTCTCTTATCTGGAGATGTCAACCCCAGTCCTGGCCCCCCTAGACTTTTTTCACATTCTCAGGGCAGATCAATGTGTAACCTTTCTAATCTTGTTCATATCTCTCTCCTCTCTCCTTTTATCATGCACATTGTGGAATGCACATTCTGTCTCCAATAAACTTGCCTTCATTCATGACCTCTTTATCTTTAATACTTTGCATCTCCTGGCTCTTACTGAAACTTGGCTTCTTCCTGAAGATTCTGCTTTAGTCACTGCTCTCTGTCATGGAGGCTACCTATTTTCCCAAACACCTTGGCCCATTGGCCGCGGTGGCTGTGTTAGGTTCTCTTTCCTTCCAATCTCAGCCACTCCTGGTTCCATCTAATTTCTTTGCTTCCTTTGAAGTCCATGCCATCTGCCTATTTTCTCACTCCCCCCCCCCCCAACTCGTCCACTTCTACCTTTCTCACCAACTTTAACTCCTGGCTCTCCTCCTTTCTGGATGCATCTTCCCCTTCCCTTATTGTTGAGGATTTTAACATTTATGTTGATGACCCTTCTGACCCTTATGCTTAAAGTTCCTTTCCCTAACCACCTAATTCAACCTCCAGTTCTGCTCTACCACTCCTACTCACAAGTGTGGTCACTGCCTTGACCTCCTCTTCTCCTCCAACTGTTCAGTCTCAAACTTCTCCACCTCAGTTCTGCCCTTATCTGACCATCACCTGCTAACCTTCACCCTTAATCACCCCCCATCTGGTCTTGCCCGATCTCCACCAACATGTTTAGGAATCTTCACCCTATCGACCTTTCAGCTCTCTCCACTGCTGTCTTATTATCTCTTTCCTCCACTATGTCATCTTAGTCCATTGATGGGGCAATATCCTCCTATAACACTATATTCTCCTCTGCTTTGGATGCACTTGCTCCTCCCATTCCACGCCCTGTGAAGTGTACCGTATCTCAACCTTGGCTGTCCTCGACAACACGCTATCTACATTCCTATGACCACTCAGCTGAGCACCTTTGGCTTAAATCACATACTCTAGCTGACTACCTACATTTCAAATTCATGCTAACCTCTTTCCAGTCAGCCATAGCACTCATCAAGCAAGAGTACTATGTCCATCTGACTAACTCTCTTGCTTCTGACCCTCGCCATCTCTTTTCTATGCTCCAACTGTCTCCTCAAGGTCCCTCCTTCACTGTCTGCCCAGACCTTGGCTGACTATATTCATGACAAATTCCAGAAGATTAGCCTTGAAGTCTCCATAGGGTCACTTCCACCTCATATTCTCCCTCTTCAATCCCAAATCCTTCCTTTACCTTCGGTCACCCTTAATTCCTTTTCTGAAATCACTGAGGAGGAAACTGCAAATCTTCTCTCCTCCTCCAAACTGACTACCTGTTCCTTTGATCCCATTCTCACCAGTCTACTATTCTTTTGCCGTCATCCTTTCCATTTGTCATATCCTTAACCTATCACTTTCCACTGCAACTGTTCTTGTGGCCTTCAGACATGCTGTGGTTATACCTCTCCTCAAATAGCCTTCACTAGATCCTACCTGTCCTTTCAGTTATTGGCCTATGTCTCTCCTCCCCTTTGCTTCAAAACTACTTGAACGAGCGGTTCATCATCGCTGTCTTGACATTCTTTCCTCTCAAGCCCTTCTGGATTCACTGCAATCTGGCTTTTCGTTCTCTACATTCTACAGAATCGGCTCTTGCAAAGGTCTCCAGCAACTTGTTCCTTGCCATATCCAATGGTCTCTACTCAATACTCATTCTTCTTGACCTTTTTGCTGCCTTTGACACTGATCACCACCTTCTTCTCGATACCCTGTCCTCACTTGGATTTAGGGGCTCTGTTCTGTCCTGGTTTTCTTCTTATCTCTCCCATCACACTTTTAGTGTATGTTCTGGGGGATCTTCCTCTACTGCCATCCCACTTTCAGTTGGTGTACCTCAGGGTTCTGTCTTGGGACCTATCCTTTTCTCTCTCTACACTCAATCCCTTGGTGCACTTATTTCCTCCCATGGTTTTTAGTACCATCTTTATGCTGATGACCTTTCTGTGCCTGAAATATCTTTAGGAATCCAGGCCCAGATCTCTGCCTGCTTATCCAACTTTGCTGACTGGATTTCTCACTGCCGTCTGAAAAGGAACATGGCCAAAACTGAGCTCCTTATCTTTACACCTAAACCCACCTACCTCCTTCCTCCCTTCTCTATTTCTGTGGATAGCACTACGCTCCCATCTATTTCCTCAGCTCACAACCTTGGGGTCATCTTTGTCTCTTCACATCCAAAACCTGTCGCTTCTTTCTCTATAAAATTGGCAGAATTCATCCCTTCCTTTCTACACACAATACTAAGACCTTCATCCACTCACTTGTCATCTCCTGTCTTCAATAGTACGAGTAACCTATTCCTCCCTGGTCTCCCTCTGAATCATCTTTCTCCCCTTCAATATTTTCAAAACTCTGCTGCACGGCTTATCTTCCACTAGTGTCGCTAGGCTCATGTAACCTCTTCTCGGATCTCTTCACTGACTTCCTATCCATTTCTGCATCCAGTTCAAACTTCTCCTACTTACCTACAAGTGCATTCATTCTGCGGCTCCTCACTACCTTTCCTCTTTCATTTCACTCTGCACTTCTCTTTGGAAACTCAGCTCCTCCTTTTTTCTGTGTCCTCCTCTGACACTGCCAACTCCAGACTTCATTCATTCCACCTTGCTGCTCCATATGTGTGGAACAAACTACCCGAGTCGGTGCATCAGGCTCCTTCTGTAGTGTCCTATTCACATCCAGGCTGAAGACTCACTACTTTGAGGCTGATTTTGGATCCTGATGCTCCTCATTCTCTTGTCCACTACTTATGTGTATCTTGCCATACTCTAGTCCCTAGTTTTGCAATGTTTTTTCATCTTGATTAGACGGTAAGCTCTGATGAGCAGGAACTGTGTCTTCCATCTATATGTGCAACACTGCATACACCTTGTAGCACTATACAAATGATTATTATTATTAGTAGTAGTAGTTACACACTCTCATAGATTTGACTGGGTAACACCACTGCTAAAGAAAAGTCATCGGCTTTCTGTATATTACTATATCAAATCTGAGACATTAATAGTGGCACATAAATCATTTTACTTTGGCTCACCTATGTATTTCTCCAAACTATTGATCCCTTACATCCTGGGAAGGATCCTCTTGGTTCTTACAACAAAATAGACTAGTCATACCATGATTAAAACCATTCAGTTATGCTGGTCTTTCAGGGTCATTGCAGTGATGGATTACATTTCAGCTGCTAAACCTTTACTATACTGTTTTGCCATGATCTCTGTTCCCAATAATATTGTCTCAAAAATATCCTTCCCCACCAATTACATACCTAAGGAAACCATGTGCATCCATCATTAGCATCAATTAAAATTTATACCAAATGATATATGTAATAAAAATATTAATGGCATATGGAACCATCAAAATGGAGCCATGTAAGTCTTTAACACTTGCTGTACTTACACTACCTGCTTTCAGTTTCAAACACTCAGGGTTCCTTTTCCATATAATCACCATACTCGCTTTCACATTGACTATCCACAAATAAGTGTTAACTTAATTGACTCTTACTTCAACCTTAAAGTATACTGTTGCGCTATTGTGCTGATTTTTACATATTTAATTTTTTAACAGCTTTTTTTGTACCACTGTATCTGCAAGTCACAGCGGTGTACATGGAACAAGTTAATGAATTTAACTTTACATGGATGCAGATTAATAGTTAACTATTAACCAGTTGTAAGTGAACATAGAACATAGTAAGGAAACCATGATAACTATTTATAGGACATAGTTGCCCTGTGTACGCACACCAGAAGTTATTTCTTTAGTTGGGAATAGGTGACTTAGAATGCAACAGGCACAGAGTGATAATAAAATATGGATCATTTAGGGGGAAGTGACTCGCAAAGTGTCCGATCCAAAGTGTTCTAGGAAGAGGTAGGTTTTTAGTTTGTCAAAATTCTCCAATGTCTGTAAGGGAACAGATCTTTGTGGGGAGGGAGTTCCAAGTAGAGGGTGCATAGAGAGAGAAGACTGCTAGAGGTGGCAAGGTTAGAGCGAGTGAACAACGCAGGAACTGACAGTAGATTGTGGTTAACTTTTCTTCTTGATCTGTTATTAGGGAGTTTAAGAATGAGTGAAGGTTGAAGGATGTCCACTGAGAGATTATGGAGGATCCTGAAGATGAAGAGGGAGGCTTTGTACTTCTCATGTAGATGGTTAGTCAGTGGAGCTGCTTGAGTACTGGGGTGATATGTGAATGACAAGTAGATCCTGTAATAATTCTGGCAGTGGCGTTCTATGCTAATTGAAAGGGATGTAAAGCTGTTTTTGGGAACCCCTGTTATCTGATATTTGCGTAGTCAAATATTGGAGAGATGTGTGCCTGGCAGATGCTTCTGAAGTACCATTTATGCTTTTTCAATGCTATTGAAGTTATTTTGCTGCAATTACTTGTGCGAGCATAAAGCATTTAAGTCATTTATCTGTTAATCAGCCTCTCCCCAGTTTTCAGTTATCACACTGTGCATTATAGTATGTGGTCTGCCTCTTTTACCTGATTTGTCCACAGGTTTCATTCATCTGCATCAGTGGTCAGCATAAATTTTGCAAATAATGCAAAAGCTAGGAGTTAATACAAAACTTTGCAAAGTACTTGTATGCAGCAATTGAAGCACCATAGCATCTGGGGACCATTAAATCATCTCCATATGTTGAAGGGAAGCTTTGGATCCAAAGGAAATGGTGCGTGATGTGTATTTAGACTCTAGTCTATCTCCAGGAACAAGCAGGAATACGTCATCACATATGGGTACGTCGGTACCGACGGAGCCCGCGCGGGAAAGCTCCCCAGCTTTTCAGATTAAAAGCTTTTGGGGCCTCCCACTGCACATGCGCACTGCCTTCCCGCCTTCCTGACCAGCTCTCGTCAGTTTCTTTTTTTCCGCGGAGCCAGCAGGTCGTGTTCCTGTCACCGCTGAAGAAATTGTTAATTTTATTGTTTTCTTTAGACCGCGTACCTGCCTTCCCCATTCTGAAACCGGTACTGCCGGTCTCTCTTTCTTTCTTTTAAAAAAAAAAAAAAAAAAATATTTTTCTTTTCTTCAGCACAGCTTGGTACTTTGTTAGGCCTTCAGGCCTACACAAATTCTCCTCATGGAGAAGCCAGTTCCTGGTTTTAAAAAGTGTACCAAGTGCAGTGCTGTCATTCCTCTTACAGACACCCATGAATGGTGTCTTAAATGTTTAGGACCTGACCATTCCATACCGGACTGCCCATCCTGCTCCCAGATGTCGAAACGTGGATTGCAGAACCGGGCCAACAAGTTCCATGTGCTGTTTCCTTCAGAAGCATCACAGTCATCCAGGTCTTCCTCTCCGGATGGATCTCAGGTAACCAAAACTCCAGTGGGCAAATCCTCTAAAAGCAAATCTCTTTCTAAAGATCGAGAGGCTCTCAATTCTGAGTTCGAGGATTCTGCCCAGGCCAAAAAACCCCGGCGGGAGGCTCCGGCCTCCAAAGCAATCATGGGGTCACAGGTTGACATCGATGGCGCGGCCTCGACAGATCACCTGTTGTACTGCTCTGGGGTACCGGCCCATACCGGTACCGACATCCAGGCAGCAGTGGCGTCTATGGGCAATACTGTCCAAGTCATGCAGCAGGCCATTCTGGCTTTTATTAATGCTGCTACGCCCTCGGTACCGCAGCCAGCGGTACCGGGTCCGGTTCCGGTAATGGCTTCCATACCGGAACCGAGGCCATCGTCTTCCAAACGCAGATCGGTTCCGCATGCCGGATCCGGGTTTTTGCCCGGTACCGATCCCATACCCGGTACGCCCGATGTCGATACCGAACGGTATGCGTATCGTGCGTTGGAAGCACATAGAGGATACTCTGCTTCTTCAGAGGATTTTAACTCCTCTGATGATTCTGATGAGTTCTCCCTTGATCTTCCTGAGGAGCCTTCTTCTCCTAACAGGAGAATGTCTCCACCAGAGGATTTGTCCTTTCAGGACTTCATCATAGAAATGGCTAAAGGTCTTTCTATTGCTTCATCCTCGGAAAAGGAACCCAGATCAAAGAAACTGGATATTTTAGGATACTCTAAGTCTCCTAAAGAGGCAGTCACCCTGCCTATCCATGAAATCCTTCAAGAACACTTGATGGACTTATGGGAGGCTCCTCTAACATTGTCTCCTTCTTCTCGCAGGTTGGACACCATGTACCGTGTCCCCCCTTCTCCTGGTTTCCAAAAAACCCAGTTGCCTCACCATTCTATTGTGGTGAAGTCTGCAATGAAGAAGATAAAGAGTACCAAAAGGCACTCTTCTACTCCTCCAGGGCGAGAATGTAAGACTCTAGACTCTTTTGGCAGGAAAATTTTCCAGGCTACTATGCTTATAGCCAGGATTAATTCCTATAGTCTTTACATGGGCATGTTTCTCAGTGAAATCGCTCTAAAACTTCGGCATTTTGCCCCCTTTATCCCTGAGGATAAGAGGGAGCAGTTCATTTCCTTAGTGAAACACCTTTTGGATATTTCAAAGTTCTCCAACAGGGCAGCTTTTGATTCCTTTGAGGGTGCTGGTAGGGCTTCGGGCATTGCTATAGCAGCCCGACGTCTTGCTTGGCTCCAGGCTTCTGATCTAGAACCTTGGGTCCTAGATGGCTTACGAAATCTGCCCTGTACAGGTGAGAACTTATTTGGTGAGGAGTGGCAAATTAAGGCCACTCAAATGGATGCAGAAAATGCCACCTTAGATAGACTTTCTAAGTCTACCTCCACTCCTGCCAAGAAGAAGTCTTTTAAGAGGCCTTATTACAAGAAGTCCAGATTTTCTACAAATACTGGCCAACAATCCTCTCAGCCTCGTTTTGCTGCTAAACGTCAGCAACCTAAACAGGCAAGGTCAAAGCCTGCGGCGTCTGCTACGCCTCAGCAGGCTCCACCCCCTCAGGGGTTTTGACTTGCCCCTAGAGAACTTAACTTTTCTGGCTCTAGAACAACCAGAGCCCCTCACCATACCCGGAAGGTTAGCTCACTTTGCTCCCAGATGGGA
The DNA here is from genome assembly GCA_033557465.1 of Ichthyophis bannanicus. Taxonomy (NCBI): domain Eukaryota; kingdom Metazoa; phylum Chordata; class Amphibia; order Gymnophiona; family Ichthyophiidae; genus Ichthyophis; species Ichthyophis bannanicus. The sequence goes on from CM066032.1 coordinate 593,570,253, forward strand.
GCAAATTACATCAGAGCAATGGACCTTCTCTATCATCAGAGAGGGCTACAAACTCCATTTTTCCGACCTTCCTCCTTATACTATGGTGAGGTAGTTCAATTCTCCCCCATCTCTCCTGGCCCTCTTGGGTCAGGAAGTCTCCTCCCTCCTTGCCCAGGGGGCAATAGAGGAGGTCCCTCTTCTTCAACAGGGGACGGGATTCTACTCCCCTTATTTTTTAATACCAAAGAAGACAGAGGGCTTCAGACCAATTCTGGATCTGAGAGAATTGAACAAATTTCTTTTCAAGGAGAAATTCAAAATGCTTTCTCTGGGCATTCTCCTTCCATACCTTCAGAGTCAGGATTGGCTTTGTTCTCTAGATCTAAAGGATGCGTATACACACATACTCATCCACCCATCCCACAGAAAATACCTTCGATTTCTGTTTCAGGGAAAACATTTCCAGTACAGAGTACTCCCCTTCGGTCTAGCCTCTGCTCCAAGAGTGTTCACCAAATGCATGGCAGTCGTAGCTGCCTTTCTAAGAGGCCTGGGAATTTTCATATTCCCATACCTGGACGACTGGCTCATCCGAGCTCCCTCTCAGTCCCAGGCCCAAATTTCCCTGGACCGCACAAGGCGTCTTCTGCAATATCTAGGACTGGTAGTAAACCTTCCCAAGTCTCAGCTAATCCCTACTCAGTCTCTCGAGTTCATAGGGGCCCAGTTAGACACCATCACTGCCAGGGCCTACCTGCCTCAGGTCAGGGCCCAACGCCTGCTGAGTTTGGCCTCCCAAGCTCAGTCCAGCAGTCATTTGACAGCCCGGGAAATGCTGCGACTTCTGGGCCACATGGCCTCCACGGTACATGTGGTGCCTTACGCTCGTCTGCATATGAGAGCAGCTCAATGGACCTTGGCCACCCAGTGGACTCAAGCATCTGGAGCGCTCTCCGACCAAATACTCACCTCAAGCCGTCTATTTTGGTCCCTCCAATGGTGGACATCCACCAAGAATCTGTTGTTGGAGGCCCCCTTCCAACCTTTGTTGCCCCAAGCAACCCTCACAACAGATGCCTCCCAGACAGGGTGGGGGAGCTCATCTTCAGAACCTCTCCACTCAGGGCACTTGGTCTCCACAGGAGGCCACCCTTCATATCAACCTCCTGGAACTGCGAGCAATTTACCTTGCCCTCAAGGTCTTCTATACCCTCCTTGTCAACCTGACTGTCCTAGTTCAGACAGACAATCAGGTAGCCATGTTCTATATAAACAAACAAGGAGGGACAGGCTCTCTGTCGCTTTGCAACGAAGCTCTCAGAATATGGGCCTTCGCCAGAGAGCATCAAATTCACCTTCTTGCAGTGTATCTTCCAGGAGTTCAAAACTCTCGTGCAGACAGACTCAGTCGAGTTCTGCTTCCACACGAATGGTCCCTACATATGGACCAGATACGCAGAATCTTTCAGGAATGGGGGACCCCGGACATAGACCTCTTTGCAAGTCCGTGGAATGCCAAACTTCCCCGGTTCTGTTCCAGAACTCAGTGTCAGGGAGCTCAGGCCCACGATGCCTTCCTCCTGCATTGGGGTCAGGAATTCCTCTATGCCTTTCCACCCATTCCTCTAATATCCAAGACTCTGTTCAAGCTCCAGAGGGATCACGGGACTATGATCCTCATAGCTCCCCGCTGGCCACGCCAGGTGTGGTTCCCTCTACTTCTGCATCTCTCCCAGGGATCCTCCCTGGACCTGGGAGCTGCGCCAGACCTCCTGTCTCAGGAGGAGGGGACTTTGTGGCACCCAAACCCCAAATCCCTACATCTCAGAGCTTGGTTACTGAAGGCCTAAGTCTTCAAGACTTTAATCTTTCTCAACCTGTGACAGATATCCTTCATGCCTCTAGGAAACCTTCCACGAGGCGTTCTTATGCTTTCAAATGGAAACGTTTTTCCATTTGGTGTGCTCAGCAGGGTCTTGACCCTCTAGCACTTCCTTTGAATTCCCTCTTGGACTATCTCCTGCATCTTTCAAATGCAGGCCTTAAGACGAATTCAGTAAGGGTCCATTTGAGTGCTATTGCAGCATCCTTAAAACCTATAAATGGACAACCTGTCTCCTCTCATCCTCTTGTTTCACGTTTCATGAGAGGCCTGACTCTAACTAAACCTCCCATCCGACCTCCTCCGGTAGCATGGGATTTGAACCTAGTTCTAGGTCAGCTTATGAAGCCACCTTTTGAGCCTTTGGACTCTACCTCCTTCAAATTTCTTTCCTGGAAGGTTGTTTTCCTTATTGCAGTCACTTCGGCTCGCCGCATCAGTGAACTGCAGGCTTTAGTGGCTCATCCACCTTATACTAGGTTTCATCATGATAAGGTGGTCCTTAGGACGAATCCCCACTTTATGCCCAAAGTGGTCTCGCCTTTTCATCTTAATCAAGAGGTATATCTACCTGTCTTTTTCCCGGCTCCTCATGCATCCAGTGCAGAGAGGAACCTTCATACTCTGGATTGTAAAAGAGCTCTTGCCTTTTACCTCAACAGGACTCAACCACATCGAAAGTCTTCCCAACTTTTCGTGGCTTTTGATCCTTCTCATTTGGGACTTCCAGTCACCAAGCGTACACTTTCCAATTGGATCGCTCAGTGTATTTATTTTGCTTACCAGAGTAAGAACATTTCTATGGAGGGCCATGTCACAGCTCACAATGTGAGGGCCATGGCCACTTCTATGGCTCATCTTCACTCTGTGTCCATAGATCAGATCTGTCGAGCAGCCACTTGGGCCTCGGTTCATACCTTCACAGCCCATTACTGCTTGGACAAGGACTCCCGCCGGGATGCCTTGTTTGGTCAGGCTGTCCTCAAACACCTGTTCCATACTTAAACAACTCCTGCCCACCTTCCCTGGATGGATGCCTGAGATCCATGCGAAGATGGTTTACCCTTGGAGGGGGATCTCCCAGGCATCTTAGCTAGGGAGTCCCCATATGTGATGACGTATTCCTGCTTGTTCCTGGAGATAGCACAGTTACTTACCTGTAACAGGTGATCTCTGGGAACAGCAGGAATTAGTCATCACAACCCACCCACCTCCCCTAGGAGTTGTATCTCTATCTATCTATCTTCCTGTCCTCTCTCTCTATTGTCTCAGCTTTAAACTCGAACTGACGAGAGCTGGTCAGGAAGGCGGGAAGGCAGCGCGCATGTGCAGTGGGAGGCCCCAAAAGCTTTTAATCTGAAAAGCTGGGGAGCTTTCCCGCGCGGGCTCCGTCGGTACCGACGTACCCATATGTGATGACTAATTCCTGCTGTTCCCAGAGATCACCTGTTACAGGTAAGTAACTGTGCTTTCCTCAGGAGGTTCAAATCTTGAAGTCCAAACAGCTTTTGGATGTCTGCGTGTGACTGGATGTTTGTACCTTTTTAGGTCAGAAAGGACTTAGCCATAATTATCCATACACTAATAATAGTCAGGATAGATTATTGTAATCATAGTATCTGGGGCTACACATAGAAGCTTACATCAATTACAGCTTCTGCAAAATACAGTGACCAAAATGCTGGTGGGGCAAAAGACCAAGGACCCTGTAATCTCCAAGAACAAGCAGGAATGTAGTCTTCACATATGGGTGACGTCAGTACTGACGAAGCCCGCACAGGAACGCTCCCCAGCATCCAATAGGAAAGCTTTTGGGAGCATCCCACTGTGCCTGCATAGTTGCCTTCCCATCTTTCCAGCTCTCCCTCCTCAGTTCTGCGTTTTCCACAGAGCCGATAGGGAGCAATTCCTGTCACCACAAAAAATTCCTTTTTTCATATTTTTGTGGTTCGTGTCTGCCTTCCCTTCAATGCTAGTACCGACCTCTGTCGGTACTTTCTTTCTTTTCAAAAAAAAAATTTGCGAAGAAAAGACTTTCTTCTTTTTTTCAGGTGCATCGATGCTATCTTAGGCCTAGGCCTTCCATTTTCTCACAGACACAATGGAAAAAACATCTAGTGGTTTTAAGAAGTATTTGAAGTGTGCGGTACCATCTCGGCCACAGACACCCATGACTGGTGTCTAAAATGCTTAGGACCTAATCATCAGCCATCAGAATGTCCTCTCTGTAGGAAGATGATGAAAAGGCCTACAGAATCGAGCTGAAAAGCTGGGCACCCTCTTTGCCTCCGATGCCGTTTCTTTAGCATTGACGTCATCGAGAGCTTCATCTTCATCCCAAGAATCTCAGGTATTGAAACCTAAATCTTCATCGAAGGCTGCCTCCCCCCCCCCCAAGGTTATATCTCCTTCTAAGCATCGAGATGCCTCGGATGTTGTCCTGTAGGGGGACACACCTGTCAAACAGCCCTGGCGGGAGGACCTTCCCTCCTGTCAAACAGCCCTGGCGGGAGGACCTTCCCTCCTAAGCCTTAGTGGGGTCCCAGGATGCTCCCGAGGCTTCCACCTCTGGAGAGATCCTGGTGCCATGCTCGGATCATGGCCCACAATTCGGGTACCGATATCTAGGCATTGGCAAGCTCTATGGATCAACGTATCCTTGCCATTGAGCGGAGCTTAGCGGCCTTACTGGTGGCTTCGGTACCAGTAAAACCCTTAGTCAGTTCCACAGGCGTCGGCACCTGCTTCAGTACTGATACTACCTGCATTGTCTTTTTTACCGCTTTCCACACTACCGCCCATGCCGGCCCTCGAATCTGTTTCTGGTACCGAGGTTCTGACCACACAGGTTCGAGGTACCGGTTTTGAATGGTACAGAGTTCGTATAGAGCGGGAACACCCTGCCCATCGATACTTCGAGTCTTCGGATTCCAATTCATCGGATGATGAATTGACCGATACCCGAGACATGCAAACTATCCCGGAAGACCCATCGCCATCCCCACAACATCACATGTTTCCACCAGAGGACATGTCTTTTCAAGACTTTATTTGCGATGTTGCTAGGGGTCTGTCCATAACAGTGACACTGGAGAAAGAGCCTAGGGCCGAAGAATTGGAAATTCTCCAATACCCCACAGTTCTGAAGGAGGCGACTACGCTCCCTATCCATCGCATACTTCATGACCTCATGCTTCATATGTGGAAGACACTTCTAATCGTTTCTCACCATACCTGATGGCTCGATACCAGAGTATCCCGATTTCCAGAAGACACAATTGCCGCACCATTCCATGGTAGTGCGTCAGATCAAGAGTGCCAAAACACATTCCTCAAACTCTCTGGGTAGGGAATCGAACTCTTGAAGCTTTTGATCGACATTGTTTTCAGTCCTCCATGCTGTCAGCCAGGATTAGTTCCTGCATACTCTATGTGGGTATATTCCTTAGAGAGGTGGCTAAGGATTTGGAGTTAATGGCTCCTCTTCTCCCCGATGACAAGAGGGCAGATTATCCTCACCCTTGTGAAGCATGCTCAAAATGTTTCAAAGTTTAACAGAACAACTTTTGATTGCTTTGAGTGCATCAGCAGGACTTCATCCATCTGCATCGGTGCATTAGGATTGCTTGGCTTCAAGCATCGGATCTTGAACAATGGATTCAAGATAAGCTGGGTAATATCCCTTGCACCAGTGAAAACCTTTTTGGCAAGGATTGGCAGGACAAGGCCTCTCAGTTGGAATCTGAGAGCACTACCCTCAATAGCCTATCTAGATCTACTGCCAACCCAGCTAAGAAAAAAGCAGCAAAGAAAGCTTTTTTTCAATAATAAGAAGTACCATCCTTCTTATACCCCTGCTGTTCAGTGTCGGCATCATGCTCCTCAGAAGGGACAACTGCCTCCAAAACAGCAAAAGAAGGCTCAGACTCCCAAGTCACAGCACCTTAGCAGACCCAGACTGCTCAGGGTTTTTGACTCCTTTCTAGAGAACATAGCTGTCCTGCCTCTGGAGAGTCCCGATCCTGTCCACATTCCCGGCAGACTCTGTCACTTTGCCCACAGGTGGCATCACCTTGGAGCAGTGGACATTATCCATAGTGCAGGAGGGATACAAACTTCATCTACAAAGTCTACCCCCCCAGACTTCTCCAAGAGTTCTGCTCTCAACCCACTCTCACTGCTCTGTTACAGGAGGTCACCTCCCTTCTCTTGCAGGATGCAATAGAAGAGGTTCCACCATCCCAGCAGGGAATGGGCTTTTATTCTCCATACTTCCTCATTCCAAAGAAAACAGGAGGATACAGACCAATTCTGGACCTCGGAGAACTAAACAAGCATCTCCTATGGGAGAAATTCAAAATGATTAGGACCCTTCTCACCTATCTCCAGAGTCAGGTTTGGCTCTGTTCTCTAGATCTAAAAGAAGCGTACGCTCACATTCTTATTCATCCAGAGCACAGAAAGTTCCTGCGCTTCATGTTCCAAGGACGACATAATTAATACAGAGTCCTGTCTTTTGGCCTCGCCTCTGCCCCAAGAGTCTTCACAAAATGCATGGTGGTAGTAGCCACATTTCTAAGGACTCTAGGGATATTTGTCTTCCCTTACTTAGATGACTGGCTCATAAGAGTAAGCACCTCTCCAGAAGCCAGCCTATCCCTCTCAGGCACCACGCAGGTGTTACAATACTTGGGATTTATCATAAATTTTCCAAAGTCCAAACTCATCCCCTCTCAAACTCTAGAGTTTATAGGTGCCCTCCTAAATACTCAGCTATCAAGGGCATTTCTGCCTCAGCTCCGCTGTGCTCAACTCAATCAGTTAGCATCTCAAGCATGCCTCAAGAACTTTCTTACTGTTCAAGAAATGCTACTGCTTCTGGGTCATATGGCATCAACAGTGCATATTGTTCCATATGTCTACTTGCACATGCGCACAGCCCAATGGACACTGGCATCCCAGTGGTCTCAGGCATCAGGTAGCCTGGGAGACAAGATAATGGTCTCTACCCTCCTGGTCTCATCTCTCCAGTGGTGGCAATCTCCAGAAAAACCTCCTTGTAGGTTCACCTTTTCAGATGCCATCACATCAATGTACCCTGATGACAGATGCATCCAGAATGAGCTGGGGAGCTCATCTGGAATCTCTCTCCACTCAGGGACTCTGGTCTCTGCAGGCGTCACAATGCTCTAAGTCTTCCAGGACCATCTTGTTGCTGCAGAGTCCTAGTCCAGACAGACAATCATGTGGCCATGTTCTACATGAACAAGCAGGGCGGAACAGGCTCTTGGACCCTCTGCAGCAAGGCTCTACATCTCTGGTCCTTTGCCATACATCATCACATTCACCTGCATGTGGTGTATCTTCTGGGCAAACACAATGTCTTAGCAGACAGACTAAGTCGAATCCTTCTTCCCCATGAGTGGTCTCTTCATGTAGACAGTCTCCACACATTTTTCTAATCTGGGGGACTCCAGAGATAGACATCTTTGCAAGTCCTCAGAATGCCAAGCTTCCCCGCTTCTGCACCAGTACTCCTGCACAAGAAGCCAGCAAGTGGATGCTTTTCACCTCCACTGGGGTCAAGGCTTCCTATATGCCTTCCCTCCCATTCCCCAGACTCTTTTCAAACTCCAGAGAGACAAGGGCTCCATGATACTCGTAGCTCCACACTGGCCATGTCAACCATGGTACCCTCTCCTTCTACGTCTGTCTCAGGCTCAACCAATAGATCTTGGGTCTGTTCCAGATCTCCTCTCTCAGGAGGAGGTGATGCTGATCGATCCCAATCTGCAGTCTCTCCATCTCACAGCATGGCTGCTGAAGGCTTAGCCTTCCAGGACATTAACCTTCCACAGGAGGTTAAGGACATCCTTTTAGCTTCTAGGAAGCCATCCACCAGACAGTCCTATACTTTCAAGTGGCATAGGTTTTCTTTCTGGTGTTCTCAGAAGAATCTTAATCCCTTCTCAGCTCCAGTGGAGGCACTTCTTGAGTATCTTCTCCTCCTATCTTCTTCTGGACTCAAAATCAATTTGGTAAGAGTACACTTAAGTGCAATTGCAGCCTCTCACATGCCCTTAGTTGGCCAGCCCATCTCTTCTCAGCCACTCATAGCACGCTTCATGAGGGGTCTTCTCTTAATCAAATCTCCCATTAAGCCATCTCCAGTGGCATGGGATCTTAATATTGTTCTAGGACAGCTTTTCAAGCTCCTCTTTGAACCTCTAGCCACTACTTAACCTTCCATGTGAAAAACTTAAGTGATCTTCCTCATTGCCCTCACTTCAGCAAGGTGCATTAGTGAGCTCCAGGCCTTGGTGGCTGACTCTCCTACACATAGTTCCACCATAAGGTTGTCCTTCGGACTCATCCTTACTTCATTGCGAAAATGATCTCACCCTTCCATTAGAACCATTCGGTCTATCTTCCTGTCTTTTTCCCTAGATGACATTTGTCTAGGACAGAAGCAACCCTCCACACTCTGGATTGTAAACGTGCCTTAGCTTTTTTTCTCCAGAGAACTTGAGACCACCGAAAAACTTCCCAGTTTTTTCATTTCCTTTGACTCGAGTCAGCTTGGTTGCCAGTATCCAAGCTTACCCTGTCCAAGTGGATAGCTGACTGCATCACCTTTACTTATGAGAAGGAAGGACTCTCTCTCTCTCTCAAGGGTCAAATCACTGCCCATAATGCTTGAGCCATGACTACCTCAATGGCAAATCTACGCTCTGTAGAGATTGATGAGATCTGCAAAGCAGCAACTTGGTTTTCGGTACACACTTTTGCTGCTCACTATTGCCTGGACAAGGACTCCTGCCGGGCTGTCTTGTTTGGTCAAGCTGTTCTCCAGCATCTCTTTCAGACCGAGCAACTCCTACCTTTTGTCCCGGGTTTCGATACAAGACATCCATGGAGGATACATGACCTCTTTAGGCATACCTGTGAAATCCACAGCCGACTCTGAGGTCATCTCTCTGGCATCTTCTAGCTACAGTCCCATATGGGAAGACTACATTCCTGCTTGTTCCTAGAGATAGCGTAGTTACTCACCTGTAACAGGTGATCTTTGGGAACAGCAGGAATTTAGCCTTCACAATCCACCCTCCTCCCCTAGGAGTTGTAGGACTTCTTTTCTTTCTCTCCTCTTAGCTATAAACTCAACTGAGGAGGGAGAGCTGGAAAGATGGGAAGGCAGCTATACAGGCGCAGTGGGATGCTCCTAAAAGCTTTCTTATTGGACGCTGGGGCGTGTTCCCGTGCAGGCTCCGTTGGTACCAACATCACTAATATGTGAAGACTAAATTCCTACAGTTCCTGGAGATCATCTGTTACAGGTGAGTAACTACATTTTCCCTGTTTCAAAGAAATTGCATTGGGTACCGGTGAAATGGCAGGTTGAGTTCAGAATTTTGACCTTTGTTTATAAGGCATTGAATAATAAGAGATCAGAGTATCTGAACCAGCTATTTTTCTGTTATCAGCTAGCTAGCTCTCTGAGGCCATTGCAGCAGGATCTGAGTAATTTGTATGGGGAGCAAATATTAATGGGTATCTGCCATTTGTAGAAAGGCTTTGTAAATTATACATAGTTTCTTAGTAGTTTGAAGTGGGTAGATAGGGAGGGTGTTATTTAAGGGTGGTTGTGATACAAGGGTCTGAAATGGAATATATGTAGTATTGGTGATTTTTTTGGTTTTGTAAACTGCTGTGACTGTAGTACATCAAGCATTGTAAATAAATAAAAAAAATGTTTATGTATCTGTGTAGCATTGCGTATGCCTAGTAGTGCTGTAGAAGTGTTAATATTAGTAATAGTAATGCTGTGCATGCTACTACGTCATTGCTGCTAAATGTGAAAACTAGTCAGAAGCTCAGGCTACCTAAATCTGTCCTTTTTTGCATATCTGTCCTCAGTTCAGCTGGTATTTTTATTTGCTTGTCTGATTTACTTACTAGAAATGGGACACTTAATCCCAGGTTCATGCACATGTGAGGAACCTCCATTTTTGGGAGAATGATGGATAGTTTATTAGAGCTAAAAGTCTTGGAATATGACATCAAAACTCCCCCTTAATGTAACCTCGCTGTATGACCTTGGGCAATTTCACATTTTCAGTTGAAAACAAAGCATTTGCAGCTAGAGTTATTTACTATGCACTACCGCATTGCCACACGTGAATGACATTAACCTGTGTTAGTAACTAGGTCACGTTGCATAAAATGGGAAATGCGGAAAAATATTGTGTTAATGGCATTAGCATGCATTAATGTGGTAGTGCACATCAGCTGTTGATTTGACCCAGTTTACAAATTTTGTGCTTGTACATCAGCAACTATGCCCAAATCCTCAGAATAACAATGCATGACACATTTTTTCTTGATGTCTTTGCTTCACTTTAGTCACAGAAATCTTGGATCGAAGGAGTCTTCTACAAAAGAGAGTGTGCAAAAATCGTACCCAGTTCAAGAGATCATCACAGGTATTGAATCACAGCTTGATGTGATAAGGGGAAGGGATATTTAGCTCACATCTTTTTCAGGAGTAGCTCAAGGCAAGTTATATTTAGATAAAGTAAGTATTTTCCTGTCCCTTGCAATCTGTGCTTATACCTGAGGCAATGACGGGTTAGATGACTCGGGTGTCCTTTTAATAAAGCCTGGTAATCAACTAATGTGTGTTTTAATGCATGGCAACTGGCAGCCCGAAACACTAATGTGGGGGTATGCCAGTCACCGTGAGTTAAGGTGCATGTTAATCAGCCATTGTCCAATGAGGTCAGGAGTGGGAGGAGTGTAGGCACGGCCCCAAGAGCGCATGGGGGATGTGCTTACTGCCACTAATGGCCCAGTAAGTGCACACCTTTAGTAAAAGGGCCTCTTACCCAAGATCAAAAGGAGAGCTTGTGGGATTTGAATCTGGTTTCCTGTTTCTCAGGCTGCTTTTCTAACCATTTGGTTACTGTGTGAGACAGAGAAGTAAGTGGATGTATTCTTCTGGTGAAATGCTTCTGATGCTGAAGTTACTTTTTAGGAGTAACTGTCTACTGCAGCTCTCAGATCAGTGACTTCATTCATGAAAATGAAAATTGCCTAGAATATATGAACATCTTACAAACATAAAATAGCCTAAGAAGCTGCATTAGAAGAAGCAGTAAAAAATAAATATTCTATGAACAATGTTTTGGATTTCTCAGAATCTTTAAATTGAAAGAAAACCCTTTTTTATTGAAAATAATAGAAAACATGGTAACCAAGAATAATAGAAAACATGGTAACCAAGAATTTTCTTCATCTATTGCCAAATATGGTAATATTTGGCAATAGATGAAGAAAATTCTTGGTTCTCATGCGGAATAGGAATATAAAGGCCGTGAGGTCCATTTGTAGAGCGCCACTGAGCAACAAAGATAACTGGTGCATTCTAGCAAGTTATCTTTAGAAATATTTTCAGCCAAATCTAACCAGCTCGGTTTGTGGCCTAAAATTCTTAATGTAGAGGGTCAAAACTTGGGCAAGTTAGATTTAGGTCTACAACTCATTCACCTATTTCTAGGAATATAAGATAACTGGTTAGTGCTGAAAACCCATACTAAATCGCTAACTTCTTTTACCCACCCTGTTTACTCCCCATTTTTTGTATCTTGCACATTAATAGCTAGTGTTACTTGTATGTACTACAGAGTTACTACACACGTAATGCTCTTAACGCTCAGCATTGGTAACTAGGTCCGATTGCATAAAATGGGATCTGCAGTAAACTGACACATGTTAATGGTGCACGTTAATTCTTGATGATGTCTAAATTTAGGAGAATGTTTACTAAAATGCAGTAGTTAACTGTGTGTTAATCCCCAAAACTTAGCACAGGGATGGCACTGTACCCACCTAATGAATGGGGGTGTGTATGGAATTTCTCCATGCAGTTAGCCTGGGTCAAGAGTCACTCCTGCAATAAGTCGTGTACCATGATTGCTTTGGGTGCACCCACATGCAACATTGATGATGAGCATGTTCTAAAGATGCCTGTGCTAAGTGCAATGTGCAGTCAACATCCACACTCCATCCCTAACCCACCCAGTCTCTGACCAATCCATGCCAAGCGGTTAGCATGGGAATTTTACCATGGATGCGTTTTTAGTGCACAGTAATGGTTACCACAGTGGGCTTAGATTGTCATAAACCTTGCACTAATTATTAACGTGGTTTAGTAAACATGCCCCTTAGTCAGTTAGGGGCTGATTCTATATAACGAGGGCAGGATGATACACACGCATTTTAAAGAACTTACGTGTGTGATGGGCACTTTATGCGCGTGTGCTTTAGCTGGTCTCTTTCTGCAAGCATGCGTATAAGTCCCATCATGTGTACTTTCAGTTGAACTTAGGTGGAGCATAGACAGGGCCTAAATTTACAGATGTAAGTAACAGAAAATTATGATTTAAGCATGTCAATTTAGGCATGTCACTGTGCCAATCTAGTGCAGGCATTTATGCCTGCTCTAGAGAAGGTTTAAATGCTGCAACTAGAATCAGGTGCATCTGTCTGCCCCTATTCTATAAAGTAAAGTCCTCATGTGCTTTACCTTATAGAATAAGCCCCTCATACATGCTCGCCAATCTGCTTTGCCTGCGTGCAGGATTATAGAATTATCCTCTTATTGGGGAGGGGACTTTATTAACAGGTAAAATTTAAGATTCTGACTCCAAAAATTAGCTGACTCATGGTAATCAATATTTATTTCTACATTCTTTTCTTTAATCTGTAAAATTACAGAATCATATAAACTGCCAAATATCTAGAGGTAATCAGCCCACAGTGGAGGAATAGCCTAATGGTTAGAGCAGTGGCCGGGCAACCAAGAAACCATGGTTCATGTCCCATTGGACAAGTTACTTAACCTTCCATTGCTTTGGAAGAAAGGCTTGGCAATCTACTTCTGATCACACCTTGCCAAGAAAACCCAGAGGCTGCTGGGTCACCAGGAGTTAACATTGACTCAGTGGTACACATTGCATTTTTCAGCCCACGGTATTTTTTGTTATCTGCAGAAAAAAGATGTTTCAACCAGTTAAAGGTATTCCTCTCTGTTCTATCAAGATTTACTCTTTGCCTAATTTTTTGCGAAACTCAGTTCCAGAGAACAGCAACTTTAATTACATACCTACATACAAATCAATTACATCAGGGTGCAGTCATCATTTAGCTTTCTTCCCCAAGGAGAAACTGGTTTCAAACTGGTAAAATTGCCAAATATATTCCCTTCACATGTCATGGAGAGTTTTTTAAAATTGGTCCTAAAAGCACTGCATATAAGTCAAGTGGGGATTGAAACACTGTTAAAAGCAAATTCTAAATAGTTACTTTTAAGCCCTGCTTATCATTGAAATTAGTATTGTGTAGGAGCTTGTTAAAGAGATATTACTTGCAACCTTACTTGTTAACATTGGTAACTTGCCAAAATGTTTTTTTGAACAGTTAGTAGGTCCTCTGTTCCTTTCAGTTCCAATATCTTTCTGACCACAGGAGAATGTTAATGAGAGCTGGAATGAGCTGGTTTTAGTCTGTTGCTGCTGAAGAGGTTGGGTTAATAATGGGAATAAAAAAGAAAAAAAAACCTTGCTTGGCCAAAGCTAGTGTCAAAAAACTTGAATTTTTCCTATGATGTTACAGTTCAAGTTTCAGACTTATGCTAACTGGGCCATTTTTAATTTGGGATGTTACCATATGCCTAATATCTATGCGTATACTTTAGTGTCTGAGCTCAAAGCTGTCTGTGGTATCTTATCCTTTCCCTTAACGAGTGTGGAGTTGGGAAAAGCAGAACATGGCCCTCTATTCTGTGACCTTCAGAAGATCAGGAGCTCTGTTCATTAAGCACAGATTGTTGCATGAATGGAAAGTGAAGCATGCTTTTGCAATCTCTTTTTTTCCAGATGTCCTGTTGGATGCCAGGTATGCCAGAACTTAATCAGGTAAGACCTTACGTAAATTAGGAGTTGAAAGAACTGCAGTAATTGAACATGCTCTGTCGCAACGATGGAGAGCACTCAAAGTGTTAAAACATTTAGAAGGTGTTAGAATGTGTGCATCTTTCTTGTGAAAATGTAACTTACTAATTTAATATGATTTATTAGTCTTCCCCAGAGATATACATCTGAAGTGAGATGCATACAGAGCACAGTTCGATTTACGCAAGACAAACTATTTCACTTCCTCCTGTTTTATGTGAGGAAAGATTTCCGAAACATTGCCTTCGGTTGGTGTCAAACTATGATGTACTTGTGTGCATACCCTAAAAAAGCAGTAGAAACAGGAAGCACTGTTTAGGAAAATTAGCCTGCCCTTCATCCAGGCAGCTTTGGCACATCCATTAACTGTCACCTTCTCTAATAAAGGTTTTCATATTGTCTTGGTAGACCAGTCTTGAAAAGCAGGTTGTGTTCACCTATCAGAGGAGGAGAGAGAGAAGAAAAATCCAGTGATTTCTTATGACCTCATTCTGTCATTATTGCTGATGCAGCTAGGGGCACATTTCAGTATATTTCTGTCTCCAGCAGATGGTGGATGCAATCTGATACAGCTCTGATAAAGATTCTGTGGAAATGGTTATAACTCATGAGTAACCATTCACTGGAGCTTGATGAGGGAGGGCTCCCAGAGGGTCACCTGTAAGAAAGGTGCTCTCCTGGGAATTGCCTATATGTAGGAGGAGTATTGGTTCAGTTTCCCATTTTTTCTTGTTAAGGACCAGTTGAACAGCCAGGATTTGTGGATCAGGATGCCTCACTTAGCACAGCCTCTGTGCCCTTTTCTCCTCCTACCTCACAGATTTGGATGAAGGTTCTTCAAAGGTATACGTGTGCAGGACTTGACAGTAGAGGAGTAGCACTGAGCCTGGCATTGTTAACTGGTTTGGGCTCTTTGGGGATGAGTACCAGCTTTCGGTTACTTCTGTTTGTTGGAATTTGTCTTGAGGGGTGACTCGACCTTGTCTGCTGGGCAGTTCAACCATCAGGTTCGGGACCGGTTCAGATAAATTATTAGTTAGGCGTGTTTATTTCTTCCAGTGGTTTGCACCTCATGCTCATGCTGTCCACACATGTTGCTGGCATTTGGCTTTGAGATAACCTATGTAAGGTGCTATGCGCATTGGTATGCATGGGAACCTGTGCGCACATTCTCAGGGCATGATTTTAGTGTGTGCTAGTTTGGCACTTAGTTTCTGGATGTATCTGCAGTGTCCGTGTCTCTGGAGTGTGCACTCAAAAGTGCGAACATTGTTGGAACTCAGGGCTAGCCCAAGGATTTCTGCTGCCCCATACAGAAGCTCCTGTCATGCCACCATCCACCCATGCCGCTGTCACCACTCCCCTTTTTATGCGCCGCCCGAATCCATCTTCTGTGGGGGAGGGGGTGGCACAACTTGTTGCTTTGAAAACAGCAGCTTTGTGACACTCCTTTGGTGCATCGGCAGGTCATGCGTATTGGCACCCGTTCTCACACATGGCCTGCCATTCCTGCCTCTCTTCAACAGGAAGTTGCTTCGGAGGGGGGAGGAGCTGCAGGCTATGGTTTTTGTACCATGAGTGCCAAAGTCAATGGCCTGGTACAAAGCCACTACTTTAAAACATGCTGTGCCACCCACCCGGGTCTGCTGTCCTAGGTGGCCACCTGGTCCATATAGTGCATGGGCCAGCCCTGCTGGCGCCCTTTTATTGAACCCATGGAAAGTATCTGCTGGGCGATGGAGGCAACTCTGATTGAAGCAGGCACATGTCATCTAAGAGAAAATGCTGCCTGGTATTGTATTGCAGGAGTTGAAACAAATCTCAGTGAACTTGGAAGATGTAATAGAGCAGTTTGACAGACTAAAGAGTAGAAAATCACCTAAACCAGATGGCATACATCCCAGGGTGCTGAAAGAACTAAAAAATGTAGTTGCAGACCTACTATTAATCTGTAAACTATCATAAAAATTGTCTATGGTACTTAAAAATTGGAGAATGACCAACTTAACGGGGTCCAAGGATGAGCCAGGAAATTACACTGGTAAGCCTAACGTTAGTGCCAGGCAAAATGGTAGAAACCATTGTATAGGACAAAATTGCTGAACATAAAAATAGTTATGGTTTAATGGAATAAAGCCAACATATATTTAGTGAAGAGAAGTCTTGCCTCATCAATCTGCACTGGCCCTGGCTGGCCCTTACACACTAAGTGCCAATTTTGCAACATACAAACCAATGACTCGAAGGGGTAATAGGCTACATTCTCTTTTGCACTCTTCTATATATTAATGATCACTGCATCAACAGAAAAAATAATATATATTTAAGGTAAACCATAAACACAGGGAGTTAGTCTATATAACCTTAGACCATTCACTCCTCTCCCATACGTTTCGAGAAGTCAAAAATAATTCCTCTCTGATTCAGGGACCATTATATTATTGCAGTGAATCACTTTACTGCTGTATGCTGTTAAATTGAAAAAGATGGTGTCTAATACACACCATATGATCGCCATCCAACAATCCTGCACAACAAAGCAATGACATCCACTCTAACTCATTTTTCAGTCCAATTTTGTTCTTTGTAAATCAATAATTGTTTCTTATTTCCACCATGCCATTCAAAATGAAGCTGTTCCAAAATCCTCCAATGAATATCTTTTACTGTGTGGTCTAAACTATCAAAATGGGCAAACATCGGTGCAGATAAAACTTTGTGTGTTAAATCGAATTGCATGCTCACTTAATCTTGTCTTAATTTTACACTTTGTATGTCCCACATATACTTTCAAACAGGGACAATCAGTCGTCTAAACCACTCATGCTGAATCAGTCTGTGTATTGATGAGATTTACATGTTGTTGTTAAGTGCCATTGGGTCAGTGTTGTCTCATGGCAACCCTCTGGATAGTTGTCCTAAACTGTATTCAGTCTTCAGTCTGGCGGCTCATTGTTGATAGAATGGCATCTATAGCTTATGTTATTGTATTGATCCATTTCATTGCTGGCTTTCCTCTTTTTCAATGACCTTCAGCCTTCTCAAACATGATGTCTTTTTGTAATGATCTCTCTCTTCACATGATGTATCTAAAGTATGAAAGTCAAAGTCTTGTTGTTTGAGTTTCTAAAGAAAGCTTAGATTTCATCTCTTCTAGTACTGATTAGTTTGTTCTTTGGGCAGTCCATGGTATACACACTATTCTTAGCCAGCACCATAACTCAAAGGCGTTGATTTTCTTCCTATCTTTTTCACTGTCCATATGACATTATTGAAAATATCATAGACTGGACAAGTCAGATATGTGTACGGAGAGAGACATCTGTGCTCTTGAGAATCTTGTCTAAGTTCTTCATAGCTATTCTACCACTAGCAATGTGTCGTCGTATTACTTGACTGCTGAGATTTACATATGTAATTGCTATTTGGCACTTGCCACTCAGATCTCGATTCGCAAAGCAAGCCCTCTTGTATACTTTTTGAATAGCATTCACTAGATATCCTCTCTCCAAGACATTCAATTCATGTGATTTATTCTTAAATTCCCTTATAGTAGAACATATTCTTTGTAGCTGTAAGAATTGCCCAACTGGAAGATCCATTTTCAAAGGTATCAGTTAAGCACTGTGAAATTTCAACATTGCAGTGCCTTGTATCTGAAAAAAAAAATCTTCAAAATAAAAATAATTCTGGGTCATCACTAGTTCTACTAACTGATCCACATAAGCCACAGGGATCTAGTGATCACTTGTGGATTGAAACATTAGTTGATGAATCATATGTAAAGTCGCATCCAGAGGTATGTGTATGTATAAAGACACTATATCCATCGTTGCCAGAATAACATGAGGGCTCACTCTGCAAATCGAGATTTGTTATTACAATATAGGAATCCTCAGGAGGAAGACCAGTTGACATGTACATTATCATATTCATAAGGTGCTTATAGATTGGCTAGATCAAGAAGCATTGGCATATTTTAAGCATTCTTCAAGTGCTTCAAAGATCCCCTATTGTTACATATAAGCGAAGTAGTAACATTGCGGAATTGATTGCCCATAATAGAACTCGCAACAGTGGATATAATTCATATGAGGAGTATGGTCATTGTGTTTGATGTGGTCATACCATTGAAAGATCTGAGTGACAAGTGACAAATAGCAATTACATATGTAAATCTTGTCAGCACACAGACTGATCCAGCATGGGTGTCCCAGTTTGAAAGTATATGTGAGATATACAAAGCAGAAAATTAAAGACAAGATTAAGTGAGTATGCAAATCGAATTAACACACAAAGTTTTATCTGCAGCGATGGTTGCCCCCTCAGATAGTTTAGTCCACACACAGTAAAATATATTCATTGGGGAATTTTGGGACAGCTTCAGTTTGACTGGTGTGGGGGAAATAAGGAATTATTATTGATATACAAAGAACAAAATTGGATTTTTCATTCAAACACAGTATGCCCAGATGGACTGAATACTGAGCTAGAGTACTATAGATTTCATTGCTTTGTTGAGTAAGATTGGAGGATGGTGATCATATAGTGTGTATAACAGATGCCATCTCTTTCATTTTAACAGTATACAGAAGTAAAGTTATTCGCTGTGATAATATAAAGGTCCCTGAATAAGAGAGAAATTATGTTTGACTTCTTGAAATGTATGGGAGATGAGTGAATGTATAAGGGTATATAGACTAATTCCCTGTATTGATGGTTTCCCTTATATATATATACTTTTTTTCTGTTGATGCAGTGATCATTAATATATAGAGTGCAAAAGAGAACGGAGCCTATTACACCTTAGAGTCATTGTTTTGTATTTGTAAGTCAGGTGTCAGAACACTGACGAGTGAAGTGTGGATTTTACAACTTATGCATATATGTGCCAGATTTCACAGATCCTGGACATCCAAGAAGAGCTATTTAAAGAGTCAAGTAAAAAAGTTTTGGTTTTTTTGGGGTGGTGGTAAATACTAAAGTCAAGCACAATTACCTCTTTAATTACTTGTGCAAATTCCATATCTAAACAAGCAGTTAGCTGACATGGCTGCTTCAGAACAGGCATAAATGCTGACATCTAGTTTTATGGTGTATTTGTATTGCTGTTGCAAAATCAGAAATACATGGCATACTCTTTTGATCTGCCCAAAACACACCTACAACCTGCTCCCTTGGAAACTGGTTGTGCCAAGGATGTACACATGTAAAATGATTTTCTAAAATAGCTCTTTGGATGCATAGGGCATTCGTATGTGTAAAAGCCACACAAACCTTCTAAAATGACTTAATGATCTTAATACAAAATGAGTCCTCTTTTAAGGGCCTTGTTTACTAAATTTATTTATTTATTTAAAGGGTATTTCTATCCCGCCTTATCCTTCAACTAAAGGTCTTCTATTTTGTCTATGGGAAAAACACTTAGTAAACAGGACCCTAAGTATTGCATATGAGTTTCACTTGAGACTTTTACATTGATACCAGCTAACTGTTTGTTGGACTTTCTCGTAACAAAGCCAGGGCTCCGCTAAAGGCTAGCTATTCATGCTATTGGATTGGCTGAATGCCTGTGAGCATTTTCCATGAACTTTCTGTCACAAAAAGTGTTTGGTGTCCTCAATTACAAAGAAAGATTAATTTAGATGAGAGAATTTCTGTTCAGAATTAATTGAATATTGATAATTTCAGTAAAGTAAGCAAAATCAAACCCCTTTCAACTCTTCATATTAAGAAATATTTTCTTTTTTCAGAGGATAAATTTTTGGAAGCTGTGACTTGTAGTGTATATGTATGCACCTGCCAATATTGTCTGTGGTACTGTAGAAACCCATGATAATGGGATTATTTTAATTTTGAGATGCTGCTGTGGACGACTGATTGGAGACCACAAAAACTTAGATTACAGATGGCCTGTCTATTTGTCCACACAAGAAACAGAAAATGAAGAGTGGAGTGTTCAGAAACACACAAAGACAAGTCCCACAGATGCTTTCGGTACCATCAATTTCCAAGATGGAGATCACACTCATCATGCCAAGGTTTGTTTTGTATCATCACTTTAAAAGAGCAACTAGTTAACAAAAGACATAGGTGAAAGGCAGGTAGATAAAGTTTCAGGAAGAATGAGGTGAATGGACTAGTGCAATTTATGATCATTGAATGGGTGGTGGTCTGCTAATTTGTGAACCCCACAAAGCTGAAAGAACAATTGTTTCCCCCTTCTAAAGGTTTTCTGCATTAATGTGAAAATAATATTCTGAGCTAGAAATACGTGATGGGCTGAAATGAACATTGCTTCAATTTTTTGGTAGTCTAGTGCAGTGGTTCCCAAACTTGGGGTCGGGACCCCAAATGGGGTCACATCATCAGTAGTTGGGGTTCCAGAAACATGACCATTTCCCCATCTCTTTGGACTTTCACTGTGACCTATGCCATTACTAGTCAGCATGTGGCCTGTGAGCATTAATAGGACCTTACCCCTCCTGAGTAAGTTTCCTGTTAGACTGGAAACCTATGCAGAGTACTGGGATCTGTAAGCACACACTGCACACTGACACAAGGGGCCCTGTGCTGACTTTCTGCTTTAGACAAGTGGAGGAAGGAGAAGGAAGCTGGAGATCTTCCAATTTGATTTCATCATCATCTGGGGCCAAGTCAGTTTTCAGTTGTTAAATTGGGTTGTACGGGATAAAAGTTTGAAAAGCACTGGTCTAATGGATATGTTTGATATACCTCAAAGTCCTCTGTCCATCTGTTTTGTTTGTTTTTTTTTCTTGAAAGTAAGAGAAATTTTTGTAAGGATCAAATATGGAATAGGAGAAACGCTGCACAGCACACTGGTTATTATTTAAGCAATGATGGCACTTAACAAAAAAAATACTTACATGTGTGAACATTTCTTTCAGTATATTAGAATTTCCTATGACACCAAGATGGATCAGTTGTTGCACGCGATGGTGAAAGAATGGCAGATGGAACTACCAAAATTAGTGATTTCTGTCCATGGAGGAATTCAGAGCTTTAAACTTCCATCCAAGGTCAAACAGGTTTTCGGCAAAGGCTTAGTCAAGGCTGCTAAAACTACAGGAGCATGGATAGTGACCGAAGGCATCAACACTGGTACCATATTTATCTTTTCTCTTTCTCATATGTGCTTTATTTCTGGCCTTTGCACAGTGACGTATGTTATCTGCATTTCTTACGTGCGGTAAAGGTGCACTCTAAGCTGATAGTATTCATTTCTTTCTCAATTTTTATATTCCACCATTGCAACCCAGGCAGTTCATTGCAGATTACAACTACAAAAGTAACAACTACTAGTTGCCTTCTCACTCTCCTAGGGCCTGTGCACATGAGGCAAATAAATAAATACCACACAAATCAGATAAAATAGATGTTAGCAATTTAAAATTGATTTAGTTTCATGGAGAATGAGTTACCCATATTTGTAAATTGTTTTATGCTGATAACTACAAAAACAAGTTTAATGTATGTATGGAAATGCATAGTTTGTTTACTTCCTCAGTTTCTCCAGAGTATGGTATATTGCAATCTATTAAAGAAAAGGCAATACATTCAAAAATAATGAAAAACTATATCAAATATATTAAATATCATTGTTAACCTCAGGCATGGTCTTATGCTTGCATTATACCCAGAGGAGGTGGGAACTGGTGTTCTCCCTCACTAAGGAACCTAATGGGTCTCTCAGAAACTCATAGCCCAGAGAAGTTGGTCAATATCCTGAGGCTTGACCATAACAAGTGGGGAATGCATGCAGATCGTGGCTCATGGAATTCTTTCCAACTCCTCCATGCGTGTGTGTGTGCACTAGCACACCAGCCATCTGTTTGAATCTGCATTGACAGTGTGTGTGTGTATTTGCGTATTATGAATGTGAGTGAGAGTGTGTGTATGTGTGTGTGCGGCCTGCAGGTTGGTGATGGTGGTAGCCAGCGCCCGGAGGTGGTGGGCCCCTACCTTGACCTCCGATTGTGTGCCTGCCCTGTTGTGGCAGTGGGTGATGCATTCCGATATCCACAGATTTGCTTGGTGAATGGTTGCCCTGGCCTGTTGAGGTCGAAAGAGACACAAAGTTACTTCCCTTGCCATATGGGCTTAGTCCTGTTGAGGTAGTTTCTGAGGGCCCTGACACAGTCGAGGGTATGCAGTCTCTGTTCCTCTACCAATGCATGGGGTTCCGGGTAGAATGTGGGGAGCTGTATAGCCTGGGTGATGTGGAAAGCTGTGGTCACCTTCGGGACAAACTTCGGATGGGTACAAAAGGTGGCTCCGTCATGGTGAAGCTGTGTGTAGGGCGGATGTGCCATGAGGGCCTGCAGCTCACTGTTTCTCCTAGCAGACGTGATCGCAATCAGGAAGAGAATTTTACATGAGGCATATTTTAAGGCTGCAGAGTGTAGCGGTTCGAAGGATTCCTGCGTCAACTGGTGACGGTTCCAGGGCGGGACTGGAGGCCATACTGCAGACCTCAGGTTCATCAGGCCTTTCATGCTGCCAAGACTCCATCACCAGAGGCAGCGTGGTGATGGAGCCTTGAGTTGCACATTCGTGGAAGGCGGCTATCGCAAAGAGGTGAACTCTGACTGAGTTTTGAAACCAAGCTCGAAAAGGGAGGTGAGGTATCGG
Organism: Ichthyophis bannanicus; assembly: GCA_033557465.1. NCBI lineage: Eukaryota > Metazoa > Chordata > Amphibia > Gymnophiona > Ichthyophiidae > Ichthyophis > Ichthyophis bannanicus. The sequence continues at coordinate 593,592,780 of CM066032.1, forward strand.
AGGACTTGAGACATCTGGCAGGTGACAGGGTCCAGGTGGTGCGCTGCACACCAGATATTGAAGCGCTTCCATTTGAGACCATAGTATTTTCTAGCGGATGGCTGTCTTGCTGCGAGGTTGACTTGCTGCACCTATGCGGATAGGTCGAGGGATGCTAGTGCTATCCACTCACTCTCCAGGTCATCAGTGCAAGGGTTGTAGGTTGTGGTGCCATGTGGTTCTGGGTGAGAAAGTCTGGCTTGAGGGCTAGGCACACTGGTGACTCCTGTGCTAGTCTGTGGAGGAGGGGAAACCACATCTGATGGGGCCAGTGAGGGGCGATGAAGATAACCCATGCTCTGTCTCTGAGTTCTGCAGGGTCATGGATATCGGTGGCATGGGGGGAAAGGCGTAGGCAAGAGACCATATCCCACATGACACATTGAAGGCATCTGTGGCTATGCACATTTCGAGCAGAAGATGTGGCACTTGGAGTTCTGTTCTGTGGTCGATCTGCGGTCATCCCCAGAGGTGAAAGAGGGAGTCCGCCACTTCAGGGTCGAGTACCCACTCGTAGGGTTCCAGTTGGTAGCTCAGCCGGTCCACCAGTAGATTTTGCTCGCCTGGCTGGTAGGAGGCTCTCAGCTGGCAATGGTTTGAGAGCGCCAGGGACCATATTGCTATCATCTCTTTGCAGAGAGCGGGCGAGCCCATCCCCCTTTGTTTTTTGACATAAAACATGGCAACCTGGTTGTCCATCTGTATCACGATTGTTTTGCTGCTGAGGTGTGAAAAGGCCTGCAGTATGTACTGGATGGTCCTGAGCTCCAGCAGGTTGATGTGGTAATCCTGTCCTTCATGGACCACGCACCTTGGGTGCGTAGATGTCGCAGATGGGCCCCCATCCTGTTGTGGATGCATCTGTAGATAGAGCGACATGGTGTGTGGCCTACTGGAGGTCTCTGCCTGCCATCAGGTTGCTGAGGATGGTCCACTAGCAGAGGCTGTGGGCAGTGGGAGAAGAGACAGGCTGCGCAGAGGAGGCATTTGGTGAAATGGTACTCACTGTGGCGGTGATTTCAGCGGCAGGATGGCCAGGGATAGAGGCCCGAGTGGGTGCATCTCATGCTGTTGTCCTGGAAGCGTGCAGCACATGATTGGTTGCTGTGTCCTGTCCCGGGGCATGTGGAGCAAGAGAGAAGGTGAGCGGGGTGGCTGCCAAGTGTTCTTTTAGAGTGTGGCTTCTTGATTTTCGTGCTCTGGGAGACATATTTGAACAAAAAGGACAGCCCTCCACCTGATAGTCAGCTCCCAAGCAATGAATGAACTGGTCATGTGTGTTGATACTGTTCATCTTTCTCCCACAGCGTGGGCATTCTTTGAAGCCAGCTTAGTCATTCTCCTGAATCTTCTGATTTTTAGCGGAAGAATCTTCTGATCTTGTGAGAAATTGTCTTTTGTGTTGGAGAGCTGTGCATTAAGTCTTGCTGGCAAAGAGGAAGAAGGAAGACTGGGCTGGCTAGGGGCAGGCCAGTGGGTAGGGCTACCTGCACATGCTCAGAAAGTCTTATCCTTTGAGCTCTGGATAGCATTTCTGTCTATGGCACCGTCGGATAATGTCACCAGATGTGGCTGACGCAATCCTACTTGTCCATGGAAAAAAGTCTGTGTTGATTGTAAAGAGAAGAATCTCCGATAGCTTCTTTTGAGAGTTTTTGATTGATTTTGTGTCCTAAAATTCTGGTTTGACTAGAAACAAGGGAGAGTCCGAATAGAAGAAAAAGAAAGAAGCTTTATCGAGAAGATCTTTTAAAATTGTAAATATCTTTTGAGAAAAGAATCTTGGCTTAACTTTTGGTTAGAGAAAGCGATCAAAATCCTAGAAAATAGTTTATTGAAACTGAGGTTTGAGAAGGAAAAGAGAAACTTCTCATTCTCTATCAATTGGAAAGTTTTAAAATAATATTGAATTGAGCTCCTTCAAAGGAACTAAAAGTACTAGAAGCTAAAAGTGTAGTAAAGCTTCTTAGAGGAAAATATTTTAAATCCTGTGAAGGGAATTTGTTAACTCTGCTGTGCTTTGGCAGTTTGGAATCTTCAAAGCAGTAACAGTTCTAATTGCTGCTGGAGTAAGAGCTGAGGAAGAGAAGCGGTGGATTTAAATTTGTCAGACAGTTACTGTCCTGTTAAGGTTAAAATAACTTCTCTTTACGAAATCAAGATTTAATTATTTTATGAAGTTTCGAAAGGTGTGCGAGTGACTGGCCAAGGTGCATGTGGGATTAGATAGGGACCATTAATTATCTTTAATTTTTGAATAAGATTAGAGAAAGTATATCATCCCTGTCTAAAATTATTCCAAAGAGACTGTAGACTCAGCCTCGATTTTAGAGCAGTATTATTTATAAATTTTTTAAAGTTAGGGAGTAGGTAAAGAAGATCGCAGGACCAGAGGTATAGGTGTGTGTATCACTCATGCTGTTAAAAGATGAAGTTCCTGCACAAAGCAAAATAAATTTATTAACAAGAAATTCATTGGAATAGAGAATAAAACCAAAGTTACTTTGAAATAAATATAGTAGACCAGAGGGTAGAAGAAAAATGTGTTAATGGCATGTTCATGATGGTGGACTCAGATGTTACTGAGAAGGAAAGATACGGTCCGGAGGATTTACCACCAGTCCAAAGTGAAGCACAAGAAAGTTTTCTCAGTGGACAATAATGACATAGGATATACCACACTAATGAAAGATGAGATCAACACTGGAAATGCTGATCCAATTAAACAACTCTACCGATGGGTGTCTTCTCACCTGTTTGAAGAATTTAAGCGTCATGTATGAATTAGTAAATTGAGGAATCCTGAGGAGGAGCAACAGTCCGTAGGCATCTCCAGCAGTAGTGATCAAAAAGAAAGGTGGGTCTCTAAGATTTTGTTGTGATTACCGCCAGCTGCATAATGTCACCATCAATGTTTCCCATTGCCATGAATTGATGAGTCTCTGGATGCTCTAGGACAAGTATCGTGGTTCTCCTTCCTAGATCTAATGTCTGGTTATTTTCAGATAGTGATGGAGCTGAAAGAGATGTGTAAAACTGCCGTCACTGCCCCATTTGGGTTGTTCAAATGGACACATGTAAATCGGATTATTTAACACTCCTGCCAGTTTTCAAAGGCTCATTGGGTCCATTTTGGGGGACTACATATTAGATATTCTTCTATTATACCTGGACAATATCCTTGTATATGAAAACCTATTCGAACAGCACCTGGAGAGGTTTGACAGACTGAAACTGAAGCCCTTAAAATATAAATTTCTGTGCAGTAGATTCTTAGGATATACAGGGTTGCCCAAAAAAGTGAGAAGATCTCATAGCATATAAGTTATTTAAAAATTCAAAAAGACAGATGTAAACGAGTGACAAATTAAAAAAAAATGATGGCGACCGGAAATTGTCGAAATAAAGACGTGTTATAGCTAAAAAAGGTAAATAAGTAAACTATTTAAGCTTTTAATATACGAGATGTTCTTACTTTTTTTGGGCCACCCTGTATATAGTCTCTGGAAATGTGATTTCAGCCGATCCAGACAAGACCAAGGCCCTGCAAGATTGGAAAGTGCTGACTACATCCACTGAGACTAAGAATTTCGTTGACTTTGCCTGTTTTTATCAATGTTTCATGCCCGATTTTGCCCAAATTGCAAGTTGATTGGAAAGCCAGGAAAGCAGGCCGAGAAGATACCATTTGTATGGGTTGGAGACTGTCAAAAAGTGTTAGAGTGTTTAAAACAACACTTGCGCCATCATCAACTTTTATCTTACCCAGTGTTTGATCTCCCATTTATTCTTACTATGGATGCAAGCTTCAAAGGCCTGGGAGATGTTCTGAGTCAAGTATGATGATGAAGAAAAGGTGATTGCCTACACCAGTAGAGGGCTGAGAAAATCAGAACGAAATGACAAGAGCTATAGTACCTTTAAATTGGAATTGTTGGCACTAAAGTGGGCCACCACGGATAAATTCCATGAATATCAAGTGTATAAGAAATTTGTAGTAAGGATTGATCATAACCAATGTTCCCTCTAATTTTCTGTAGGCTGTGTGCGCATAAAATATCAGCTGTGTGCAGCTTTTGAAGGAAGGTTAAATTTTTGTGCGCCACATAACGACACTCAGAGTTATATACTTTAAAATTTGACTACACGTCAGAATACAGTATGTACACCACATTGATTTTAATCAAATTAAATGAAAATAGACGATTACTAAATGAAGCGGGAAATTTCTAGTAATTACAATCATAACTTTTAAATTTTAAGACGTCTGTGTTGTTTTCTATCAGAATCAGAGCCGTAATTTTTGTGCGCTCTGTTGTAAAGTATGTGCGCTTGCTCGGCGAGGTGTGTGCGCTCGCACAGCTTAGAGGGAACAGTGATCATAACCCTCTAAAATACCTGGATACTGCTAAAGTCCAAGCAGTTGAGCAGCAATGGCTAGCCCAGTAAGCTGAGTAGGACTTTGATATAGTGTACATGCCAGGTGGAGTTAACCAAAATGCCGATGCTTTGTCAAGACTTTCTGCACAGGAAGAATATGAAGCGGAAGTACCTGAGGATCAGGACAAGGATTTCCTGATACTGTCTAGTTCAGCATTACAGCAATGATAATAGAGAAAGTGTGTAGTAAGAGGGTTTCAGCCAAATTGAGAAACCAAAATGCTACTCTGAACTTTGAAACAGAAAGGCATAATTTAAAAGTGGATTGACCCAGGATTGCAAAATATGATACTGGTGTTAGAAACCCTGCAAATACCTGAGACCAAGGACTGGAGCTTAGTAGAACAAAAACTGTGGAAATGGCATGACTGCTTGTGGTAAAAGAGTTAAATCCTACATCAAGGAGTAAAGGACCCTAGAGATGGAACGTTACTGAACCAACTAGTGTTTCCTGAGAGGTGCAAACAAGAAGTATTAGAAAATTATCATAACTGTTCAGAACACTTTTCCTCAGAGAGAGGCCTAAAAAACATCTGGAAGAAATGTTATTAGTTAAACTTGACTAAAGAAGTATAAGAGTGGATTGGAAAATGTCAGAAATGTACCCTAGCAAAGGATATCTTTCCAAGGAAAAAGGCTCCTATTAAGTACTTCACAGGTTCCGCGCCTTTGGAAGTCATCGCCTTGGACTATACCATCTTAGAGTAGGATAATAACAGATATGAAAATGTATTGATCATGGCAGATATGTTTACAAGATTCACTGTGGTGGTTCCCATGAAAAATCAGATGACACGTCCCACAGCAAAGGCCCTCATACAACGGTGGTTCGCAGTATATGGTACGCCCCAAGGGATACATTCTGCCCAAGGGAAATCTTTTGAGGCAGCAATTATTAAAATTAAGTCCCTCTATGACCAGAAGGCCAATGGTTCCCCACTTTCTGTAAGGGACTGCGTGCGTGTGTTCCAGTCAACTGATGACCACATGGTGGAGTGTGTTAACCACATGTCCAAGAGAGCAAACAAGGAAAATCCTCCTGCTTACCTGAGAGAGGATTTTATTTTGTATTAGGGACAGTTTAGTTAGGGTGAGACGTGATGTGTGGGGGGATGGATGTGAGCTGTGTATATGGTGGAGTGTGGGGTGATGTTGAAGGAAATATCAGGGGTGACATTTTAAGATTCAGGGACAAATGTAGAGTGGCAGTCTGCTGAAAGGTTTTTTTCTTTACGGGGTTGAAAGGAGCTGCCTGGAGATGCTGCTTGCAGCCCTGTTTTTTAAAATCAGGACTGGAGAGCAGCCCGAGTACCTGCAGCCACGCCTTAAAAAAAAAAAAAAGAGCTGGAGGAGCAGTGGGAACTGTCCCGAGCAGGCTGCGCTCCTGAGTCAAGCTCCGGAGCCCATTCCGAGGGTTTGAAGGGCAAGAGGGACTGGCTGGCGTGACGAGGGACAGCCGTGGTATTTGTGGCTGCCCCAATCATGTTGGGAAAGTGTGCTGAATGTGTATCTGGGATGGCTCTAAAACCGCAGCTGTCCCCGATGTCAGGGGGAGGGACCAGAGGAGCCTGTAATGGGCCTGGGAAGGCCCAAATCAATTAAAGTGGCAGCGGGCATTGGAATATGGCATTTATGGGCTGGTAGTGCCCACAAATGAATAGGTGAGGCCAGAGGGCCCACAGTCTGGGCTGCGGGATGGTCTTAAAAAAATAATATAAAATAAAATCAGGCCATGTCTGTGTTAGGGGGAGCAGGCAGCAGAGCGAGGCTTCGGGCCTGTTTAGACTTCTGCTTTGGAAGGCAGGGCTGCCTTAAAGGGGCAGTAGCTCCATATAAAAGTGTTGAAAGATCGGTGAAAATAAAAAAATTAAAATGTAAAGTGTTTGGTTGGGGCAGGTGAGAGACGACTGTCAAGCCTAAAAACATGTTTATTTTAATTTTTAAGTGTATAGTTTGCCCGCAAATCACAGTGATTGCCCCGTTAGGGGTGGGGGGGGGGGGGGGGGCTGCACTCCTGAGATTCCGGGAGAGCACTGGAACCTTGGATTCAATTAAAAATAATTGATCCTGCTTTTTGAGACTTAAAAATTCAGTTTTAATGTTTAAAAAGGAAGTTTTAATTGAAAACAAGTCCCGGTTGTATAGGCAAACATGGAAAGTGATTGGGCTGGAGCAGGGATCTCTATAAGGAGCTCTGTTTCAGGCGGGAAGGAGCAGGAACTGATGCAGCAATGTAACAATTCAATCAGCGGCTTTAAATATTTAGAGAAACAGCATCATTTTAGTAATGATCTAATATGGTGTAGAAAACTACTTTTAAGTGAGGATTTTTGGGTTTTGATGCTTTTCTGAGTAGTGCTAAGGACTATTTACAAGGTTGGCAGAGGAAGGACACTAGACAATTAGTGTTAGAATGTATGTGAAGTGCACCTGAAACTGGCAGTTGGGGCTGGTGAAGAAGAAGAGCAGGGTAAGTTTGAGGTGCAGTATTGAGGGAGCTATAAAGTTTGTTCAGAAAGCTAAAATTTATTGAGAACTGATTTGTTCCAAGCTTGGAATTGATTATTTGGCAAAAAATTGGAAAAATAGAAGGTGAGTAACTCCAAGTTTTCCAATTGAACCTACTATGTGAAGCACAGGTTGATTGTGTAAAAGTCTGTGTTGGCTTGAAAGAGAATAGTTTCTTTTGAGAGTTTCTGATTGGTTTTATCTCCTAAAGTTCTGGTTTAAATAGAACCAAAGGAGAGTCTGAATAGAAGAAAAAGAAAGGAGCTTTATCAAGAAGAACTTTTAAAATTTTAAGGATCTTTGAGGAAAAAAATCTTGGCTCAGCTTTTGGTTAGAGAAAAAAAACAAAATCCTGGAAAATGATTTGTTGAAGCTGAGGTTTGAGAAGGAAAACAGAAACTTCTCAATCTCCAGGAACAAGCAGGGATGAGTCTTCACATATGGGTACGTCGGTACCGACGGAGCCTGCGCGGGAACGCTCCCCAGCGTCCAATCAGAAAGCTTTTGCGAGCATCCCTCAGCGTCTGCGTGCTGCCTTCCCGCCTTTCCAACTGTCTCTCCTCAGTTTTCGTTTTTCCGTGGAGCCGGCAGGACGTCTTCCTGTCACCGCAGAAACTTTTTTCTTAAATTCTTAAATTCTTGTTTTCTTGTGGTCGCGGTTGTTTTCCCGCCACCACCGGTACCGCCGGTGGAGTTTTTTGCTTTTCTTTTTCTCAAACTGAGGGACAGTTCCCTCAGTTTTTGTCTTAAAATTTTTGGGCCTATAAGGCCTCTCCATCATGGAGCCTTCTTCTCCTAAGAAGTGCCTTCACTGTGGAAATACAGTTTTCTTTTTAGACTCCAATAACTGGTGTCTAACCTGTTTGGGTCCTGACCCTTTTTCCCCTGAACCGTCAGGCTTCAATGCTGTGAGAAGAGATTCTCTATTTCGAGTTTCCCTCGATACCGTTTACCCTCCCTGTGTCAGGGCACCGGCCATTTCTTCTCTACAGGATCAGGTAACCCACAAACAGTCTGTTAAGACTAGCCAATCCTTGAGTGGTATGTCTCATGCTAAGCATGCTGACGGCCCCGGCCTTGCCCTCAAGAACCCATTGGCATTAAAACCCCGGCGGGAGTCTTCGGGCTCCAAAGCATTTCAGGGGTTTTAGGTTGTTCCTGGAGCTCACCTCTCACAGAACATACCTGAGCCATGCACGGGGGTGGCATCCGCTTCGAGCGGTACCGATAACCCGGCATCGGCACTGGTGTGGAGCGATCCACTCCTCACTAGGGATCGTCATCTGGTGTACTCGGTGCCTTCGGGACCGATCGATACCCAGATTGATTTTCCGGTATCGACAACTCCGTCGATACGATCCCTGATGCCGGTACCATCTAGATATGCATCGATGGATTCGCTTCCTTCGATGCCAAGTCTAGAATCGATATCTAGTCTGGAAGACTGGGTACCGACACATCTCGGAAACGACACGCACCGATTCCGGATGCGCGGTACCGAGGATATCCACCGACACTTTCGAGTTTCCTCGGTACCGTTTGAGCAGCCTCCGCTGACTGCTTCGGTGATTCCGGCACAGCTACCGGTATCGGTATCAATGTCGGTACCGGCAGTATCATCGAGACCAGCTCCTTCCATGCTCGGTTCACTTGGATCGCTCCTTTCTATACCTAGTCTGGAGTCGATACCTGGCATGGATGATGCACTACTGACTGTCTCAACTCATAATTGCCAGTTCCAGTATCCATCCATTACAAATCCTGTGCTGCACCGGACAGGTACATCCTCCGGTGCCCAGGCTTCCTTTTCAGGTCTAACCTGTCCAGGGATGGTTCCCATCGGAGATCCTTCCTTTCAGAAATTTCTCCTTGACATGGCAACCTTCCTTAATATTCCTATCCCTGGCTATGAGTCTTCTCAGGAGTTTTCTGCAGAAAAGGAAGTTATAATGCTTCCTTTACATCACTCTTTGCAGAATCTTCTTCTGAGGGTATGGGAAAAACCTTTAAGGGTTTCTTCACCTCCTACAGCAACTGATCTTCTGTATCAGGTGCCCCCCTCTCCAGGGTTTCAAAAGCCTCAACTTCCCCATCATTTCATTGTAGTGGAATCAGCAATGAGGAAGGTAAAAAGCAAGAAAAAACATTCTTCTTTTCCGCTAGGGCGTGCATCTAGAACACTGGATGCCTTTGGACGTCAAACCTTCCAAACATCTATGCTGGCAACAAGGATTCTCTCCTATAATTTTTATGAGTCTATCCCTTCAGGAGATCACAAAGAAATTATCTCTTTTGTCTCCTTTTCTATCAGAACCAAAGGCTGCAGACTATTCCTTACTTCTTAGTCATAGCCAAAATATATCTTGGTTTCTTTCTCGTGCTTCCCTAGACTCTTTTGAGTCTGTTAGCAGAACTTCTGCTATAGCCATAGGAGCACATCGTAAAGCCTGGCTCCAAGCTTCAGACTTGAGTAGATGGGCACAACAAAGACTGAGTAATACTCCTTGTACTGGAGAAAATCTCTTCAATAAGGAGTCCTTACGTCAGGTTGCTCATTGCTCCACTGACTTTCCTGTTTCTGAGGGCCATCCTAAGCCCTCTCCTTCCTCAGCAGGTAGGAAATGCCCTACCAAACCTTTCCCTAAAAGAAAAAGGTTTTCCTCTTCTCCTGCCCATCATTCGGATGTTCCCAAGCAGGGGAAGTCTCGCCCTGGTCTGAAGAATCCAAACTCTAGCCAGGCTGAATAACCACAGTAACCATGGGTTTCTGATTAATCTTTTTATAACTACAGTTAATTCTTTTCAGCAGAAGTTTTTCACTGTTTTTCCATTCAAAACTCTGCTCAGGGATTCCTATTCTCAGGAAATCCAGTTACTCTTCACTATGCTGAACTGTCAGGCTATTCATGTCAATAAGTTAGAGTTTTCCACCTCTTCCTGACTAGAAGAGAGGTTAGCAACTATCACATGATAGTTTCTCTGTACCAGCATGAATTTTTTCCTTCCAGGGACTTACCATGTGGTAAGTCCTTCTTCAGCTTCTCTCTCTACCCTCTTCGCCAGGGTTTCCCCTGTAAGAGAGGTACCATACCATTGAAAGACTTTTCTGTCTTTATTTTCACTGTAGAGTTTCTTCTCCTGAGTAAACTCCCTTCTTTATCTAGGCAGCTCTGCAGACAGAGACAGTTTGCTCTCTTTGTTCAGTCTGTTCTCTCTGTTTGACACAGACTGACTCTCTCTGTTGTCCTATCCAGTAGCTGCCCATGCAGGAGTCCAGTGCTTGACTACTGGTACTTTTCCACAAGTCCCAGTCTTGTCTTCCATCACTCCTGTCTGGCCTTAGTAGTGATTCCAAGAAAGTTTTCTACATCTTTCTTGGATAATCTTTTCACTACAGGCTTCTTACACTATCTTCTACTTGCCATCTCCAATCTCTGGATTTGGCAACGTAGTGGACGTGGCTGTCAGTTTTCTCCATCAGCCAGTTCTACATCCCAGTTCTCCTGCATAATGCTCTCTGCAATCCTACTGAGAAGCTTTCCACTATGGGCCCTTGCTAGAGAGCATAGAGTTTCTTTAATGGCTATCCATCATAGTTGAAAAATGCTTCCTCAGTCATCCCCTATGACTGTGAGGGTTCTTCATACCCTGCTATCTTCTTTTAAAAAAAAAAAGAAAAAAAAAGAGGGAAAAGGACATACGCCTTCTCCACGTGAAAATCGAAGAGTTCTCCCATTCCTTAGGGAATATACTCTTTTTTTTTTCTTGCAGCTTGTCCTCATGGTATCCTATCACTTCAAGGACAGCACATATTAATCTGAAAAACGCATGATACCTCCTTTGTCCCTCACGTAGATCAACCTGGTATCTCATTCTATGCGTTTCTGTCCTTTTACCATGCTGGAGTTCCACAGGACTCCGGACTTGCTGTTTACAGACTGATATTATCCTCTGTTTTTTCACGTAACCATCCTGGTAATTCACTGGATAACATTCCTTTACCATCATCTCTGGGTGAATAGATTCTCTATATATCTTCTCAAGTAGGTTTCACCTCCTTGTTCTTAGATGAATCTTTTCCCTTCACATCTCCATGTGAATGTCATGATATGCATAACTCTGTCTGCTTTTTGCAGGCATCTATCTTTAGACCCATATATTCAGGTATATATATCTATATATATACCTATATACATCTCTGTAGATATATCTGTCTGTCAGCTAAGTGTGCATATGCTATGCCCTTCAGATATTATTATAGATATAGATATATCTATATACCTGTATATATCTATATCTATATCTATCTATATATATATATCTATATCTATATATATATACACATCTCTGTAGATGTATCTGTCTGTCAGCTAAGTGTGCATATGCTATGCCCTTCAGATCTTATTATAGATATATATATATATCTATATACCCGTATATCTCTCTCTCTATATATCTATATATATACATATCTCTTCATATATGTGTGTATCTGTCCAGATACTTATTATAGGTAGATATGTATTTCCATACTTATCTCCTGACTGTCTATGCTCATAAAGGTTTTTACCTTCCTGTATGTTTCTGACAGTGGGCTTGCACAGCTCATACTGTTCCACAGTATGTTTCGAACATTTTGCACACAACCACTGCTGTGGAACTGACAGCCCTACCATATCCTAGGTTTACGTATCCCTGAAGCTCCATGCCCCAATGTCTTCCTACCTCTCACCAGTTAGGAAAGACATGGTGGATCTTCAGTGGATTTCAGATTCAATTCCTCAAATATCTGTCCTTTCTTGGGAGTATGGGGTTCTTCTCATACCCTTTCCTCCCTCAAGGATTAGGTCTGTTTGCCCAGATCGGTCAGTCTTCCTCTTTTGCTCCTACCTCTGAATACTTCGGTAGCCAAAAGAGTTTTCAGCTTTCCATGAAGTTTCCCACTGAAGACCTGCCGTGTTTGTGTTACCCTAATTGAATCCTGGGGTCACCTCTCACTTCCAGATGTTGACCTCCACCTTCACTCCAGTGTGGTCACCTTGGACATTATTCTGCTGGATCCCCAGTAGACTCCATCGGCCTCTCTACTTCCTGCAATCCAGTAGGTGAGCGTTATATGGTGATTATTCATTTCATTATTATGGTGATTGTTCATTTCAATATATCTTTTGATAATGATCATACATACATGGACTCCTTGAGGGTAGTCCTTTCTTAGGTTAGCTGATTTTTCTGCAGCTCCTCTCTCTGCAACTCTTACCTTCCATCCTCAGGATGCCTGGCCATATGAGATGTAGCATGTTTTCAATCTTCAACATGTTATGGCTCCAGGCATCTTAGCTTGAGAGTCCCCATATGTGAAGACTCATTCCTGCTTGTTCCTGGAGATAGCACAGTTACTTACCTGTAACAGGTGATCTCTGGGAACAGCAGGAATAAGTCTTCACAACCCACCCACCTCCCCTAGGAGTTGTATTTTTATATCTATCTTTCCTTTCCTCTTTCTCTCTCTCTTTGTCTTAGCTATGAAACTCAACTGAGGAGAGACAGTTGGAAAGGCGGGAAGGCAGCACGCAGGCGCTGAGGGATGCTCCCAAAAGCTTTCTGATTGGACGCTGGGGAGCGTTCCCGCGCAGGCTCCGTCGGTACCGATGTACCCATATGTGAAGACTTATTCCTGCTGTTCCCAGAGATCACCTGTTACAGGTAAGTAACTGTGCTATCTCCAGGGGCAAGCAAGAATGTAGTCTTCTCATATGGGTGACATCGGTACTGATGGAGCCCGGGCGGGAACGCTTCCCAGTGTCCAATTGGAAAGCCTTTGGGAGCACTCCACTGCACCTGCACGACTACCTTCCCAACTCCCTCTCTTCAGTTTGTTGTTTTCCGCAGAGCCAGCAGGAAGCAAATCCTATTACCACAGAAAAAACTTCTCTTTTTATGGTAGCGTCTGCCTTCCTGTCGACGCCAGAACTGTCAAAGACATTGCCGAATCCCTAAATCTATTCTTTTCTTTCTTCTTTTAGTTAGTTAAAAAAAGGCAGGTGTGTTGAACACACTTTCAGGCCCTAAGCCCTAAGGCATGGTGAAACCAGCCAGTGGTTTCCAAAAATGTTCCAAGTGTGCCTGCACCATCTCAACAATGGACACACACGATTGGTGTCTAAAATGCCTTGGCCCAGAACACCAGCCAAAAGACTGTCCCCTGTGTCAAAAGATGACTAAAAGAGGCTTACAGAACCGGGTTTCTAAATTTGGGGCACGTTTTGCCTCAGACGTGATATCGTTGGTATCCACTTCGTTGAGGGCCTCATCCTCCTTCTAGATTCTAAAAGAATCATGAAGAAAGCCAGAGAGCTGTCTGTCCTGACTTCCCCAGACAACACGTTATACTTGTACCCTAGGTATGTTCCTAGCTTGTCAGTTGCTGAATCTAGCCTTTCCAATGGCAACAGATATTAGCTTCAGTACACATAGCAACCAATAAGAGAGCAGTACAATTCATTCAGTAGCCTTCAAATAACAGGAAATAAAATAAAATATATGCCAATGTAAAATGCAGTACATCACAGCTAGGGAATTATTAGCAATCCTGAATTTCAGTTGGGTGGTGCTATGCGCCTCATTGGTACATAGCCTGCCCACCTCCCGCCTAACCTGGATTTTCCATGCCGGGGTTATATGTGACCCCGGCATCGAAAATCTTGGTGTCGCCCCACAGCCAGGTAGCCGCAGGAGCTACCCGTGTAGCACCTATTTTCTATGCTACACGGTTAGCCCTAGCGCCTTAAAGATAGGTGAGGTTTTCCCATGCCTATCTTTAAGGCACAGAGCGCTAACCGTGTAGCATTGAAAATTGGTGCTACACAGGTAGTGCTATGGCTCGCCTCCGCTCCGCCCCAACACACCCCATGCTATGCGGATAGCATCTGGCTGCATTAGGGACATATCCTGGATTTTCGAAGGGCACTACCCATGTAGGTGCCCTTTGAAAATCCCAGATAAGGCCTTTACACAGGTAACTATGGAAGTTATACATATAAAGGCCTTCAAAAATCGGGTCCAAAGTATATAGCTGAGGATGGTGGGTTATTTCTGGGGGACATAGTTTGGGGTTTGGTGGGAATTGTGGGAAGGTATTTTTGAAGGTGGGGGTAGTTTGAAAGATGGTGGGGCAGTTTCAGTATGGATTTATGGAGGTTGGGGCATTAGCATGGATTTTTTGAGAGGAGCATTTGTGGTAGGGTAAGGTTACCAGATATTCCCGATTTTCAGGAATTGTGCCCAATTTTCGAGCTGTGTCCCTGATTTCCACCTGTTTGGCAGCCTCCTGTCCCCGATTCTAGCAATGGGGACAGAGGGGATATAAAAATAATTATTTTCAGTTTAGTGATTTGAATATGTCAGTTTTTAGAATTTACATCAGTTATCTTTATATTTTGCACAGTATGGGGGAAAAGCATGGCTGGTTCTAATTCTCTGTCAATTTGTCTGCTTGAAAGTGATGTTGCTGCCATGGAATGGATGGGAGGGGGGCAGGATAATGACTCTTCTTTTTTTCTTCCATGCATTGCTGCTCAAACCTGTAACTACGGCGTTCCCCCCTCCATCTCCCCCTACAGTTCAGATAAGTGTCCCAGATTTGCCTGCAGAAAATCTTGTAAACTTATGGTGGGGTATATTTTTGATGGGTTGGGCAGTTGTGGGGGAGTAGTTTTTGGGGATGGGGCAAATGTGGGGGAATGTTTTTTTGATGGTGGAGCAATTTTGGAGGTTGATATCTGAGAACAGAGCATAGGAAATTTGAAAGTAACAGTTCCCTAACTGCTGTATTTCACTGTATGTATGTTTCTGTGCTACAGAAGCTGTAACGCTTTTTCCCATAGAAATACATTGGGCTATTTTGGGCAGCTTATATCTCTGGAACTCCCAGTCAGGGCAAGCCTCAGAGTTGGTTCCTAGGCAAGTCTGGGGCCCTAGGCAAGTCTTATGCCTTACACGCCTCCCAGCTCTCAGTCTATTGTTGGATGCCCTACTCTTTGCCACTCCTCCCCCTCCAGAAGCTGCCACTCTAGGTGACCGCCTAGTTTGCCTAATGCTTTGGCCAGCCATGCTCACAATCCGATTTGGCTCATTTTTGAACATGTTTCTTTTTTCCAGTTTTTTCCAACATGCCAAATTTCACTCCATTTTATTAAATTTTTAGGGGTATGTCTACTAAACAGCGGTAGCGGCTTCCGTACGATATCAGAGCTGCGGCCCCATTGAATTCAAAGGGGCCATGGCTCTGATATCGCACGGAAACTGCTACCGCTGTCTAGTAGACATACCCTTTGGAGTTATTTTGTCCCAGAAAGATATGCAGATATTTCTGACGACTTTTATATAATTCTATTCAACTTCCATTGGGTTGTAAAAAATTAAAATGTTCTATTATAGCTTATCATGTCATCGTACTGGTCTCTTTCTTAATACTGTAGTGTACCTTCTAGAAGAATAAATTTTGTTCATCATGTAGAACCTTCTTCCAAATGCTCCAGATATTCATTGGGACAGACAGTCAAAAAATGTTGAGCTCCTAACTCTTTTTATTTTTACATAACCATATTCATATTTTGTTTTGAAGACAATATAAAACAATAGTGCATATGTATGTCAGTTTCCTTTCCTTTGCAACATTGTTTGGGAAGAACATGTGACAAACTTGGCAAACTACATCTCCTTCAGTAAGTGCAGTAAAACATTAGTTCTACTATTTGCTCTGGACTTAAATCTCCTAAAATATTTGTTTCAGCAACATTTCAAGACGAACATATTTTTTTTTTCTAACAAAGGTCCCCTTTTAAAGTAAGCATGAGCTTTATTTATTTATTTATTACAATTTCTTATATACCGCGCTATTTAGTATCAGCGCGGTTTACATCATAACTTAACGACCATAACAACAAGCTGTCAGGTTTTACATCGAACAGGAGTACAAACTTGGATAACGGGGTTAACTATATACATAAGCTATTTACACTGGAAGGATAGGTAAAAATCAGATAATGCATGTATTATTACCCCTTATTTGGAGTTGCTCCATTTTATCTCTTTTGAATTAAGCACTCCTTTTAGATTGGCGATGTTAATTGTTAAGGTGTTAAGATTTGGGATAACTTTGCTTTTAAAACTTTCTTGGGACGTTTTTACATCTTCATTTTCATTTATTTATTTATTTAGCATATATTTATATACCGCTACTTCCAGCGATCAGGAGCGGTTTGATTAGGTAAACAGGGAGAGTCAGATCAATTGACAAATTTTAAAATTTACAGCGTGATTTACAAAGGTTGTCTGATAGGTTGTCAGACCAATGCCAGGAATTTTCAATAAACGGGGAAAATATGATTCAAGGGATATTTACAGCATACATGTATAGGTGGGGGAGAGGGAGATATTTACATATATACATTTTATGCTTGTTACATTCAGGCGCATAAGATTTTTTTACATTTGATAAAATTTTGTTGGAGCAGATACTGGGTGGAGAGTGTTGTTGTTCAGGATATGTTGTAGGCCTGTTGAAATAAATATGTCTTCAGTTTTTTTCGGAAAGCCATCAGGTCGTTGATTGAGCGCAACTCAGGCGGGAGTTGGTTCCAGAGTGAGGGGGCAGTGTAGGAGTATGCCCTGTTGCTTGTGATTGTTTTAGCTGATCTTATACTTATTGGTACCTGGAGGTTGTTTATGGCGGTAGTTCTCCTATTTCTGTTGGCAGGTTGCAAGTTGATTAGGTTGGTGAGGAAGGTTGTTGCCAGGTTATGGATGAGTTTAAATGTAGTCACTAGGGTTTTGTATTTTATCCGAGCTATAATGGGGAGCCAATGTAGTTCGACTAGTACTGGCGTGATGCTCTCTGCCACGCCTGTTTTAGTGATGGTTCTGGCTGCGACGTTCTGTGCCATCTGGAGTATATTTAGGGTTTTTTTTGGAAGGCCCTGTAGTATTGCATTACAGTAGTCGAAATGGGGTATGATGAGGGCTTGAGCCACTGTCCTGAAATCGGTAGCTTCAATGATGTTCCTTAGTGGTTGTATGACCCGGAGTTTGTAGAAAATGGCCCTGTTTACTAAGCGGAGGTGTTTTGCCATCTTTAGTTCGTTATCAAGTGTTACTCCGAGGTATTTTATTTCATTCTTTGTGTGGTAAGTATGTTCGCATAGGGAGATTGTAGCTGGTGGGTCGAACTCAGGTTTTCTTGAGATGTACATGACTTCGGTTTTTTTATGGTTTATGGTCATGTTGTTTCGTTGAAGCCATGTCTGCATCTCTTTTATGCATTCTTCCAGCTGGGCGTAGTTTGGGTTAGTTGCGTCGAGTTGGGTATATAGCATAATATCATCCGCGTATATGTGATAATGGATTTTATGCTTTTTGAATATTTCGCAGATTGGTTTCATGTACACATTGAAGAGAAGTGCGGATAGTGCTGAGCCTTGTGGAATGCCCTGAGTTTGTGGGAAAGCCTCCGCTTTTTCGTTGTTAAACTGTACCTGTTGCATCTTGTTGGATATATACGATGAGAACCATTTTAGTGGGGTTCCTGTTATTCCTATATCTTCTATTCTGTTTAGTAGTGTTTGATGGTGAACCGTGTCAAAAGCTGCTGAGATGTCAATGAATATGAGAATGAACATCTTCTTTTTGTTTTCAATCCCTTTGAGTAGGTTGTCCAGTAGTGCAATCAGCAGAGTCTCGACCCCATGGTGTGGCCTGAAGCCGTATTGGTGCTCGTCTAGTGTTTTGTTGTTGTCCAGGTGGTCTTGTAATTGCTGTAGGACCGCCTTTTCGATAATTTTCGCTAGCAGGGCTATGCTGGATATTGGGCGATAAGATGCTGGATCTTCCTTGTTGAGTGTTTTATTTTTAAGTATTGGTCTTATGATTGATTTCTTAAGTTGGGTTGGCATGGTGCCCTGTTGGAGTGATTGGTTTATTATGTGAGCGATTTGGTGGGTGGTTTCCGTTTTCATTGCTTTAACCCATGCAGCTGGGCAGGGGTCTAGGGGAGAGGTTGTGGTGTTAATGCTGGCAATTATGTTTATGACGTGTTTGACTCCAATGTTGTAAAACTTGTCCCAGTGGGTGATGTGGGTTTGCGCCGTCATCAAGGAGGGTCGTGGCGTGGAGGGGGTCTCGTCCATTGGTAATAAGGGTTTAGGTACGATCTGGGGGTTTAGTTTGGCCGCATAGTGATCTGCTAGGTCTTGTACCTTGATTTTGTCGTTGAACTGTTCCTCTTGCGCTGCTTTGGTGAGGGATTTGACCAGGGCAAATAGCTCTCTGGGCTTGTTTAGTGCTTTGTTTAGTGATTTTGTGTGGTGCATTCGTTTTGACAGGTTGACTTCGTTTTTGTATTTGGAGAGTAGGGTTAGATATTCTGTTTTGTGTTCTTTAGACTTGTTTTGTCGCCATTTTCTCTCTATTCTTCGTAGTTCTCTCTTTAGGGTGGTGAGAGTTTCGGTGTACCATGGTTCGGTTTTGGGCTTGTGGTTGTTTTTTGTTGATTTCCATCTTGGCTCTGAGACTTCTTGAATTCCTGCGTTCCAGCTGGTTATTAGACTGTCGAGGTCGGTGCTTTCCAGGTCTATGTGGGATGTGATGGAGTTTATGAGAGCTTCACTGTTGTATTTGTTAAAGCTTCTGCGTGTGTGTATTGGTTGTTCAGGTTTAGGGTTACTAGGTAGCGTGGGCAGGTATATTTTGATCTCGATTTGGTGGTGGTCGGACCAGGGTACTTGAGTTATTTTTATTACAGAACTTTTTCCTTTGTCAGGTTGTTGTTCTGCGGGTGTGAATACCATATCCAGGGTGTTTCCTTTATTATGTGTCGCATCATTTATTATTTGATTGTACCCAAGTTGTTCCATGGCTTCAATGAAGGTGTTGGCTTGACTTTGTGGAAGTGATGGTAGGTTTATATCTCCCAGGATAATTTGGTGTTTCCTGATTGCTGTGGTAGAGACGCATTCTAGTGCTGTGGCCAGTGTGTCTAGATGTGATGACGGGGGTCTGTAGATTAGGCAGATTGCTATTGCGTTGTTTTCCACTTTGAGTATGTCAATGTCCTTGGTTGTGCTTTGAGCGGTGCTGGTAAGAGATAAGGTGGATTTGGCTGCAATTAGGATTCCTCTACCTCTTTTGGATGCACGCGGGCAGTTGCAAGCACAAGGAAGTGGGCAACTGAGATGTCCAGCGTCCCCATCTGGGTTTGGGGGTTTGAGTTCTGAGTCATTTGGTGTCGGTAACTGGCCCTCTTGTCTGTAATATGCTGCCCTAGGAAGCTTTGGGTGTTGCAAGATTTACCTAGATTTCAGAAAGAAGGTGAAAGCTTTTTATTTTAGGAGACCATTTAGCTTAGGAGTTAGATAAGAGTATTTTCACTGGTGGGACATGTAATTTCTATTTTTGCCTCTATGATTTGCTTTAGGTATTTCATTTTTTTATATATTAGTTATATGATGTTATCTCCAGGAACAAGCAGGAATGAGTCTTCACATATGGGTACGTCGGTACCGACGGAGCCTGCACGGGAATGCTGCCCAGCTTCCAATCAGAAAGCTTTTGGCAGCATCCCTCGCGCCTGCGCAGTGACTTCCCGCCTTCTCCACAGCCTCTCTTCAGTTTTAGTTTTTCCGCGGAGCCGGCAGGACGTCCTCCTGTCACCGCAGAAACTTTTCTTTTAATTGCTTTAATTACTTTAGTTTTTTGTTTTCTTGTGGTCGCGGCTGTATTTCCCGCTACCACCGGTATCGCCGGTGGATTTTTGGCTAAATTCTGAGAAACTTTTCTTCAGTTTTTTTACCTTAACTTCTTGGGCCTACTAGGCCTTTTTCATTATGGAGCCTTCTTTTCCTAAGAAGTGCATTCGATGTCGAAACACTTGTTTCTTTTTAGACACCAATAGTTGGTGTCTCAACTGTGTGGGTCCTGACCCTTTTCCCCCTGAGTTGTCAGGAGATAATTTTGTGAGGAAACCTTCAGTATTTAGAGTTTCCCTCGATACCGTTTTTTCCTCGGCAGTGAGGGTACCCGGTTTCTCTACTTCACAGGATCAGGTAACCCAAAAACAGTCTGTTAAGACTAGCCAATGCTTGAGTGGTATGTCCCATGCCCAGCATGGTGACGGCTCCGGCCTTACCCTCAAGAACCCATTGGCATTACCCCTGCGGGAGTCTTCGGGCTCCAAAGCGTTAAAGGGGTTTCAGGATGTTCCTGGGGCTTACCCCTCACAGAACATACCTGAGCCATGCGCGGGGGTGGTATCCGCTTCGAGCGGAACCGAGACTCCGGCATCGGCACCGGTGTCGAGTATTCCACTCTTCACCAGGGTTCGTCATCGGGCATCCTCGGTACCTTCGGGACCGATCGATACGCACCGCATTGACTTCCCTCAATCTCAGCCATGCTCCGGGACGGTACCGGCGTCGATCGGTTCCGATACCCTGGCATTGGCATCGAGGTGGAACACCTTACCCTTTGCAAGAGGTGCTCATCGGGTATCCTCGGTACCGTCGGTATCGATCGATGTAACCCAGTCTGCCTTAGTGGTATCGGCATCGCCGATACTGCCATCGCCGTCGGTACCTTCGCAACATGCATCGATAGTATCGCTTACTTCGATGCCGAGTCTTGAGCCGATATCTAGTCTCGAGGACTGCGTACCGACGCGTCCCGGAACCGACTCCTGTCGTTTCCAGATAGGCAGTTCCGAAGATCATAGCCATAACTCCCTCATGATCTCGGTACCACTGCAGCAGTTCCCGATGGCTACTTCATCTGCTAATCCTGTATCAGTATCGATGCCTATTCTTGCACCGATACCTACTTTGGAACCGATACCTGGTGTTGGTGCAGTACCCTGTACCTCCTCTGGTGCTCAGGCTCTTTCTTTAGCCTTACCAGGGATGGTTCCCATAGGAGATCAGTCTTTTCAGGCTTTTCTCCGGGATATGGCAACCTTTCTTAATATTTCTATCCCTGGTTGTGATCCTACTCATGGCTCACCGGCACAAATAGAGAATATAAAGTTTCCCTTACATCCTGCTCTGCAAGATCTCCTTCTCAGGGTCTGGAAATCGCCCTTACGACTTCCTCCAGTCTCTACAGACATTGAGGTTCGGTACCGGGTGCCACCCTCTCCAGGGTTCCAAAAGCCTCAACTTTCTCATCGTTCCCTTGTAGTGGAATCGGCACTGAGGAAAGTTAAGAGCAAGAAGAAGCATTCTCCTTATCCGCCAGGTCGTTCTTCAAGAACACTCGATGCTTTTGGTCGTCAAGCCTTCCAAAACTCTATGCTGGCCTCCAGAGTTCTCTCATATATTTTTCATATGAGTCTAACACTCCAGGAAGTCACAGAGAAATTGTCTCTTTTGACCCCTTTTTTACCAGAGCTCAAGGCTACGGATTATTCCTTGCTCATCAATCACAGCCGGAATATATCTTAGTTCCTATCTCGTGCTTCTATAGACTCTTTTGAGTCCATTAGCAGATCCTCTGCTATTGCCATTGCAGCACGTCGCAGAGCCTGGCTTGAAGCTTCAGACTTGAGCAGATGGGCACAAACTATACTGGCTCATTCTCCTTGTACAGGAGAAGGTCTCTTCAATAAGGAGACTTTACGTCAGGTTGCTCAATGCTCCACTGACTCTCCTTCCACTAAAAACCATTCTAAGCCACCTCCTTCTTCAAAGAGTAGGAAATGTCCTACCAAACCTTCTTTCCCTAAGAAAAGAAAGTTTCATTCATCTCCTGCCCATCATTCGGCTGTACCTAAACAGGGGACGCCTCAGCCTAGTCTGAAGTCCTCCAGTTCTGGCCAGTCTCAGCATTCCCAGCAACCATAGGGGCCGGGAATTGTAACTTACACTTCACTTCTACATATTAAAAGTTTATTCACTGTGCTTTTCTTTTCAGTGTACTAACCTGACGGGGAAAAATTTTTTGTTCAGGGACAACACACTTCTCCTCTTCTTACTTTCTAGAAGAGCAGTTGCAACTATCCCCTGATAGTTTCTATCCCAACTGGATATTTTTTCCTTCAGTTGACTTACCCTATGGGTACGTCACCCTCCAATCACTTGAGGGTTACCATACTGAACAGCTTCTCTGCCAAGCTCGTTCCCCAGACAGGGAGAAGAGATATCTCCTCTCTTTTCTTGTCTGTTTTTCTTTATTCAGCACAGGACAATCTCTCTGCTGTTTCCGTCAGCAGCTCTGCCTGCAGGAGTTACAGTAATTGTATTACTGGAACTTTTTCCAAGTTCCAGTCCCTTGTTCAAAATTTTGTCTAGCCTCAGTAGTGATTCCAAACTATCTTGGATCCTCCTACTAGTTTAGGCTTTCTCATATTATTCTAACCATCTCCTCTCCTAGGATATGGCAACACACCTGACTTCAGTCAGTTTATCTTATAACTCTCCTGCACAATGCTCTCTGCAGTCTTCAGAGAAGCTTTCTACTATGAGGGCCTTGCTATAGAGCATTGACCTTGTCTCTAAAGTTTCTCTATTAGTAGGGAAAAACTTATAAACCCTTCCTATGCCTGTAAGGGTTCTCCACACCCCCTCTAGCCTGGGGTGTTAACACGAGATATCAGTTATTCTGTGTGAAAATCCAAGGCTTCTGTTTATGCATGTTACCTCTGGGTCCTTCCATAGGTCCCTCTGGTATCTTCCCTGCGTTTCTCCACATCTACCATGTCAGTGTTCTGTGGAACTCCCGCCTTGTTCTTTACAGATTCATATGTTCATCTGTTCTCACGCGAACATCATGGTTATCTGCTTAGATTGCCTTTCTGCATCCCTCAATCCATGAAAATAGATTCTCTATTCATATCCCAAGTGGGTTCACCCTCTTGTAGAGCACAGAATCTTTTTCTTTTATATTCCCCATGTACAATTATGGGGTTGGGTGGTAAACGTGTATCTTCAACCTGTTGCCTTGTATGTAGCATCTCCATGTATGTCTACATACCTATATCATTGCTCTGGGGGTGCTAAATCAAGCCCCACAAATTTACATATCTTCAGGTATATCATATCTATATCTATATATATATTTGATATATTTCACCACCCATATCCTAATATACACATCTGAACATATGTATATATGTATATATATATATAAATATATACATATATTTTCCAGCCACATGTATATATCCCTATATATATATGTGTTTGATAAGGGGCCTCTTAAGGGTTGATCTGTCTTACACACTATCACCCTTACTGTCTAGACTACATGTTTTACCTCCTAGAGGTTTTCGACAGTCTGTCGCCCTACGTCCCATGCCATCTTACGATGCAGAAACTGTTAGGCACCAATACCCTCTTTGGTGCTAACATCTCCATTTTTTCTTTAAGTCCATGAAGCATCAAGCTTCAATATTTTTCCTATCTCTCACCAGCTAGGAAAAACAGTGTACCTCTTTATCTTGAGTACACAACTGTTTTCCATGGGAATAGGGGATTTTTTCCAGTTCCCCTCTTCCCGCCAGGACTGGGCTAGTTGTCCAACTCCGTCAGTCTTCTTCCTTTAGTCCTCAATGTTAATGACCTTATGCCTAAAGGAGTTTTCAGCTTTTCCCATAAAGCTTTCCATTGAAGACCTGACGTCAAATCCTACCCAGTTGACACCTGGATCATCTACTACCTCCAGGTCTGGACCTTCATCCTCACTGCTGAGAGGTCACCTTGAAGATTCTGCTACTGCTTATCCAGTAGACTCCATCATGCTTTCTACTTCCTACAATACAGTAGGTAAGCTGCATATTTTAAGTGTACATTAAATGTCTTTTAATGCTACTCATTATGTCTACCAAGGACTCCTGTAGTTTGTACAACCCTCTAGTCCTTGGCTATGCTGTTCTTTCCTCACAGCTCCTTTATTGTCAACTCCTACCCTCCATCCCACATTGGATGCCGGGGATTCCTGGAGTCAAAATGCACCCCTGCTCCAGGCACTTGTATTTTTATGGGATCTCCCCCTGGCATCCCCAGCTAGGGAGTCCCCATATGTGAAGACTCATTCCTGCTTGTTCCTGGAGATAGCACAGTTACTTACCTGTAACAGGTGATCTCTGGGAACAGCAGGAATTAGTCTTCACAACCCTCCCACCTCCCCTAGGAGTTGCATCTTTTTTATCTTCTTCCTTTTCTCTCCTCGCCTTTGTCTCGGCTCTGAAACTCAACTGAAGAGAGGCTGTGGAGAAGGCGGGAAGTCACTGCGAGGGATGCTGCCAAAAGCTTTCTGATTGGAAGCTGGGCAGCATTCCCGTGCAGGCTCCGTCGGTACCGACGTACCCATATGTGAAGACTAATTCCTGCTGTTCCCAGAGATCACCTGTTACAGGTAAGTAACTGTGCTTTATTAAACCAGGTTTGTGATTGTTTTATATGCAATGCAAGGTGTGCCTTCGAGTCAGTCCTGACTCCTGGCAACCCAGAAGCTCCTGGGTTTTCTTGGCAGTGTCACCGGAAGTAGATTGCCAGGCCTTTCTTCCGAGGCAATGGAGGGTTAAGTGACTTGCCCAAGGCCACAAGGAGTGCTAGTGGGAATTGAACCCTGGTTGCTTGGTTACCAAGCCAGTGTTCTAACCACTAGGCTACTCCTGTTTTATATACATATGTGTTATATTATTTCTTATGTTAGATTGTAAACTGCAGAGATTGTACAGGATCTGCAGTATAGAATCATGAAAACAAAATTAAAAATAAAAAAGAACTTAGCAGTCTGCAGTTCAAGTCTCACTTGGTTTAAAAAAAGTATTCATTACAGTCAAGCCATTAATTTCCTGTATAGTTTTACATGCTCTATGAGAGAGCCGTGTACTGCCATGCAGAGGGACCTAGGTTCACTTTATGGGCTATTGCCTGTGCAGTGTTGATGTCTAATGGCTGGTTATACTGTAGGCTCCGTGACTGTAGATTTCTAAATGGAGCCCCAGTGCATAGCTCCAGAGGAGGATTGTTAGGGCTACCCCAACCTTTAGGCATGAAAAGGCAATCATGTAGGGCAGTAGCTTCTGAAGGGGCACCAGAGGTCCAAGCAAACAAGAGATTTGGGCAGCCACACAAACTCAAAGAGCCTTTAACACATTTGCTTACCTGCAGGGAGAACAGGCACATACATACAAAGTAAAGTTTAATATTTAGAAGTATGGAGAGTCATTTTAAAAGTCTTAGTCATGATTTGGACCTCTGAAGACTTGCCCATGGACGTGGAAATCTCGGAGACGTCTCTGCAGCCATTTTTCAAATGACATTTAGAGATGTTTCCAGTGCAGGGACGTCTAAGTAGACAGGGAGGTGTGATGGAGGTGCAATGAACTTAGATGTCCCCCTTAGATTTCAGGAAATCAGGGACGTCTGCAGGCACGTCCACATTTAAACCTGCTCCAGGCATGAACAGGCATCAGAAAAGTGCTTGTTGTTGCCTTAAAACATCCAAAGGGTATAGAAAAGATGGAGAATTAAGTACTAGCCTAAGATCACAAAGCCTGCACCAGGATTTGAACCCTGACCACCCTGCTCCTAACCCATTACTTTCACTTGTATGCTATTAGACGTCCATGTTCTGAGGTGCTATTCCGGGGATATCTATGTAGACATCTCCATAGATGTCCATATCGGGCATGTCAAAGTTTCGAAATCATTCCTGAAATTACACATGACTGTTTGTTCAGACGTTCTGGCTTTGACGTCCCAGATTGTACTTGGGCGTCCTTTGTGAAATATGCCTTATGAAGTCTAATTATGTATTTTTACAGGACTGTTGCAGGAAGGGTGGTGTTTCAATGATCATGATTTTTTAGTTTAATTGTCAAAATCTCAGGGAGGGGGGGCCATAAGGCTGAAGGTTCACCTAGAGCCTCCAATACCCTTGCACTGACCCTGAGGGCTGTCACTATAATGACCGGGATTAAGTAAGCTAGGATGCTATGTAAAATTGTGTATAAAATCTGTGGTTGGATGCAAGTGAAGGGTCATAGTATAGGATCCCAGGCCCATTTCTGATTGAAATGGAAGCAGGAATACTCTGGTAGCCATCCACTTTCCTCTCAAAAAATGATGCAAGCAAACTCTTGCTGAAATTTGCCTAATACTTAAATCTGCCCATTAGCATTTCAGTGTCATAGGCAGATGCACCTGACACACGTAATCTGCTTGCCTAAATTGTTGTAGTATTCAAGCATAACAAATGGGAGGTGCAGTAATAGTAATTCCGTTAATGTGCAATAAAGAAATCAGGCAAAAGACGATTGATCTTTCTTTCCTGCTGAATATCTTGTTAGGGGTTTCCAAGCATGTGGGCAATGCCTTGAAAGCTCATGCCTGCCAGTGCCTGGGAAAAATCTGTGCAATAGGAATTCCTCCCTGGGGAGTTATTGAGAACCAGAAGGACCTGATTGGAAAAGATGTGAGTATTTCTCTTTTTTTTAATAATGTTCCTTTGCAACCAAGGGCTACATTTGACGATTGGGCACAATCTTCTATTTCTGCAGATTTTTCTGTGACGTTTACTCCACTTCTAGACGTTACGAGAATTAATGCCTTCTGCCAAACATGAGCTCTTTTAAAATAGTGGGAGCAAACTGACGTGAATTTAATGAGGGTAATTTTATAAGAAACACGTGTGTATAGAGCAGTTTTCTACATGCACAAGTTGGTTGTTATAAAGTTTCTCTGGGAGTGCACGCGCATAAATGAATAGTTTATTCTTTTGTGTTATACACATGTAGGGTTTCTGGATGTTGAATAGGAATAACTGGGGTGGGATCAGCCTTTATGCATGTATGTTATAAATTAATGTTTTTGCAGTGATTCTTGACACATACATGCACAAATTTATACCTACCTCAGAGCAAGTATAAATTTGTGCAAAGCCATTTGTGCACTACAGGGGTATGAATCTAGGACACTATATACAGTAGGTATATGTTACTGTTTTTTATACTTCTAGGCATGTTTTTCTACTTTTCCTTTAGGCACCCTCTTATCAAGTTGCCCCCAGCTGGCCTAATTTTGCCTGACTTTCATATCTGACTCTTAGGGGCTATTTTAATAAAGTGCATTTATACTTTTGGAGGTAAGACCTCTTGAGAGTTCAAATGTTACCTGCAAAAGCTGTGCACTATCTATTGGGAGAGTGCATAGCATGTCTTCAGCAGACAGCATGCTAAAATTGCACCGAATGCACTCTGGCAGTACTGTGGATGCAGCTACTGCCACCTGCTTCCATGCTGTCTGCAAAACTGACAGTGACCATGTGCTGACGTCTGTGGTAATTGCATGTGGCCGACATGCCCACTGTTCGCCAGAAAATGCTGCGCTGTACCGCAGACTGATACTGCGCACTCACGCTAGTGCTGCTTAGTAAACCTATCCCTTAAATTTGATGTACTTAGAAAAGAAAGTTTAATCCAAAAATGCAGACATGGCAAATTCAAGCAGTGATGGGTGGGCAGAGTATGTAATGGAGTCGTAATTATTTTGGTCCTTAACTGTGAGGATTATAAAACAAAATACTAAATTTTATTTGAGTTTGGTTGAATTTGGTGGAAAAATTGGATTAGTACATCTTTTAAAAACTCTTTCCAGTGGAATATCTGATTGGAGGGGCCAAACAAATCAGTTTCCAGTTCTGCCGCCAAACTCTGTAGTTTTCGATGCTGTGTTTGGAATATATATTGAGGCAGCATTTTAAACATATTAAAATCATCTATATATTAGTGTTTCTCAAGCCAGGCCTGGAATGTCCCCTAGCAAGTCTGGTTTCCAAAATAGCCACAATAAATTTGCATGAGAGAGACTGGCACACAGAGCTTCAACTGTGTGCAAATCTAATTAAGCTTTTAGGTAGGAAGTTGAAATCCAGAACTTCCAGGATAGCATTCTCCGAAATGCTTCCTGTTCCACGTGCAGGACCCAAAAGACAGGCAGAGCTCCGGGGTCTCAATGCGTGGATGAGACAATGGTGCAAGGATGAGGGTTTTGGATTTGTTAGGAACTGGGGAACATTCTGGGGAAAGGGGGGGCTCTTCCGAAGGGATGGGCTTCACCTTAATCAGGATGGACCAGACTGCTGGCATTAACCTTTAAAAAAAGAGATAGAGAAGCTTTTAAACTAGAAAATAGGGGAAAGCCGACAGTCACCCAGGAGCGCATGGTTCGGACGAAGGTATCCTTGAAGGATACTACCAAAAGCAGTGAGGTTCCAAAAGGGAGTATAGTAGCCCAAATGCCCTTGAGTAAGGAGCAGACAGAGCATAAAGATTCC
This sequence comes from Ichthyophis bannanicus, assembly GCA_033557465.1. Lineage (NCBI taxonomy): Eukaryota > Metazoa > Chordata > Amphibia > Gymnophiona > Ichthyophiidae > Ichthyophis > Ichthyophis bannanicus. The sequence continues at coordinate 593,621,094 of CM066032.1, forward strand.
AAATTACCCATGCCTACCAATAGCCAGATTAATATTAATAAAATACAGTCTCTAAAATGCTTGTATGCCAATGCTAGAAGTCTAAACAATAAGATGGGAGAGTTAGAATATATAGCACTAAATGAGAGGTTAGATATGATTGCACTCTCAGAGACATGGTGGAAGGAGGATAACCAGTGGGACACTGTGATACCTGGATACAAACTATATCGTAATGATAGAGCTGATCAAATTGGTGGAGGGGTTGCGCTCTATGTTAGAGAGGGCATTGAGTCAGAAAGGATTAAAGTTTTGCAGGGAACAAAATTTGCTGTAGAATCTCTATGGATTGAAACCCCATATATGAAGGGGAAGGTGATGGCAGTGCGAGTATACTATCGACCGCCTGGCCAGAATGAACAAATGGATGATGAAATGCTCAAAGAAATCAAGGAAGCTAACAAAAATCACAACAGAGTAGTAATAATGGGTGATTTCAATTACCCCGGTATCGACTGGGTCAGTGTCACAGCAGGACAAGCTAAGGAGATAAAGTTTCTAGATGAAATAAATGACTGCTTCTTGGAGCAGCTGGTTCATGAACTGACCAGAGGGGAAGCCATACTGGACCTAGTCCTTAGTGGAACGCCAGATCTGGTGCAAGAAATAAGGGTGTTGGGACCACTTGGCAATAGTGATCATAGTATGATCATGTTTGATTTAATTAGTGGAGGACATATAGTAAAGGAATCCACAGTACTACCTTTTAACTTTCGAAAGGGAGACTATGATAGAATGAGGAATATAGTTAGGAAAAAACTAAAAGGAGCGGTTCCAAAGGTTAAAGACTTACAGCAAGCTTGGGTGTTATTTAAAAATACTATCCTGTATTCCATGCATTAAGAAAAGTGGAAGAAAGTCCAAAAAACTGCCAGCATGGTTTAAAGGTGAGGTCAGAGAGGCTGTTGCTGCCAAAAAAGCAACCTTCAGGAAATGGAAAAAAGAGCCAAATGATGAAAACTGGAAACAGCACAAGCACTGGCAAGTTAAATGCAAAGCATTGATAAGGCAGGCAAAGCGGGAATTTGAGAAGAAACTTGCTACGGAAGCAAAAACACGAAATAAAGACTTTTTCAAGTACATTCGTAGCAAAAGGCCTGTGAGAGAGTCAATTGGACCATTAGATGATAGAGGGGTAAAAGGGGCAGTAAGAGGAGACAAGGCTATAGCAGAGAGACTGAATGAATTATTTGCTTCGGTCTTTACTGAGGAAGATGTAGGGATGTTACCCAAGACTGAAGTGGTATTTAAAGGTGATACTGCAGAGGAATTGAGAGAAATATCGCTACACCGGGAAGATATATTACAACTATTTGATAAACTGAATAGTAGCAAATCACCTGGACCGGATGGTATACATCCCAGAGTGTTGAAAGAACTGAAATATGAGATTGCAGACCTGCTATTGGTAATCTGTGAACTTTCATTAAAATCATCTGTAATACCTGAAGATTGGAGGGTCGCCAACGTAACACCAATTTTTAAAAAGGGTTCCAGGGGTGACCCGGGAAATTACAGACCGGTGAGCCTGACGTCAGTACCAGGGAAAATGGTAGAAACCACCATAAAGAACAAAATTACACAGCATGTAGATAGTCATGGCCTAATGGGAGACAGCCAACATGGCTTTAGACAAGGAAGATCTTGTCTTACTAATCTGATATGTTTTTTTGAAGGTGTGCATAAACAGGTAGACAAAGGTGAGTCGGTTGATATAGTGTATCTGGACTTTCAGAAAGCTTTTGACAAGGTCCCCCATCAGAGACTTTTGGCGAAGCTAAAAAGTCATGGGATAGGAGGCAGTGTACTATTGTGGATCGGGAACTGGTTAAAAGATAGAAAGCAGAGGGTAGGGCTAAATGGCCAATATTCCCAATGGAAAAAGGTGAATAGTGGAGTACCCCAGGGATCTGTACTGGGTCCGCTACTTTTTGACATATTCATAAATGACCTGGAAAAGGGAATAACTAGTGAGGTTATCAAATTTGCAGATGACACAAAACTGTTTAAAGTTGTTAAAACCCAAGAGGATTGTGGAAAACTGCAGGAGGATCTGGATAAATTGGAAGACTGGGCATCCAAATGGCAGATGAAATTTAATGTGGACAAGTGCAAAGTTATGCACCTAGGAAAGAACAACCCACACTATAGTTACACGATGCAAGGCTCCACATTAGAAACCACCACCCAGGAAAAAGATTTAGGAGTCATCGTGGATAACATGTTAAAACCCTCCGCCCAGTGTGCAGCGGCGGCCAAGAAAGCAAATAGAATGCTAAGTATCATAAGGAAAGGGATGGAGAATAAAACAAAGGATATTATAATGCCTCTGTATCGCTCCATGGTACGACCACACCTTGAATATTGTGTGCAATTCTGGTCACCGTATCTTAAAAAGGACATAGCGTTATTAGAAAAAGTACAGAGAAGAGCCACCAAATTGGTGAAGGGGATGGAAGGCTACTCCTATGAAGAGAGGCTAAAAAGGTTAGGGCTCTTTAACCTGGAAAAGAGACGGCTGAGGGGAGATATGATAGAGGTCTATAAATTAATGAATGGAGTGGAACGGATAAACATGGATCAATTGTTTACGCTATCAGAATATAGGAAGACTAGGGGACATGTAATGAAGCTACAGGGTAAACTATTTAAGACAAATAAGAGAAAATATTTTTTCACTCAACGTGTAATCAAACTCTGGAATCTGTTACCGGAGGATGTAGTAAGGGCTGTTAGTATAGCTGGGTTTAAAAAAGGTTTGGACAAGTTCCTGGAGGAAAGGTCCATAAACCACTATTAAAAAGGGACCCAGGATATCAATGCTTGACCCAGTACAAGCATTGTGGAACCTGTGTCTTTTGGGGATATTGCTAGGTACGTATGACCTAGATTGGCCACTGTTGGAAACAGGATACTGGGCTTGATGGACCTCGGTCTGACGCAGTATGGCATGTCTTATGTTCTTATGTGCATATTCATTGTGGGTATCCTGGAAATCAGGCTGGTGAGGGGGTGCACCAAGAGTGGCTTGAGAAATAATGTATGAAGAGATATCTCTCAAATATTATATAGCAATATAGAGTGAAGGGGCTTTTGGATGACTGGCTGTTCTATCTTTGTTTTTATAGTAAGGATTTTAAATCTCCTGCTGTGTCAATTGCTGTAACATAATCCTGTCACCAAAGAGATCAGGTGGCAGGGTACTAACACTCCCCTCTGTACTGGATAAGTTCTCAGCCTTGGTGAAAAGGTCAAGAACAAAGCAGTCAGCTCACAGCCCAGCCCTACCCTTGAATCTTAATCAGGAGGCCAAAAAATGGTCTGTCCCACCCACCTACCACATTTGAGCAATTGCATCAGCTGGGAGTTCACCATCTATTTAGAAAGGTGTATCAGTCATTAACGCTCCAAAACATGAGTTATTTTGAATGGGGTCTGTTCACTGATAATGCATGTTTTGTTTTATTAATATTTAATGTACCTTTCTGAATAGGAGTGATGGTATGAAAAGTTTTCAGGATGGAAATATACAATACTACTAAGCAGTTAGTTTCATTCTTTTTAATTACTTCATTCTATCTTGGGTCTCTTGAAGTTGTCTGTGGCAGATCAGGAGATTTAAAACAATAATGCAAAAGTAGCCTTGAGATGTTTTTTCCTGATCTGATGACGGGAGTGTAGCTTTTGTGAAGCCAATCACACAAACATTGTTAGCCCAGTAAAAATGGATCGCCTACAAACTGTTGACTTTTATTTCTGTATAACAGGCAGTTAAAAGACTTTGTAATTATAATAGATTTTTGTAGAATTAATTGCCAGGTTGATTTAATGCTTGTTTTCATTGCAGACCTTTCAGTTAGTTAATTCATTTGATACAACTTAATATTTTATTTTCTTCACCTTTCTCAGGTAGTCTGTCTGTACCAGACTCTTGGCAATCCCCTCAGTAAACTGACTAGCCTTAATAGCATGCACTCCCACTTTTTACTAGCAGATGATGGGACAGTGGGCAAGTATGGAAATGAAAAGAAACTCAGAAGAAATCTGGAAAAATACATCTCCCAGCAGAAAATACACACAAGTAAGTATCCTCTTTTACTTGGATTTTGGACTTTGTGGAAAGGAGGGTAGACAAGTGCATTAAGACAGTGGATGAGATATAGCTAATTTAGTGGCAGATTTGGTGAGAAATTAAGAGCATGACTATTTCTGCTTCCATTGTTTGAATTGCCTGTTACAAGCCTGTTCACAGGGTGGAGCTAATTAAATTACATTACATCCTGTCCACAAGTACCTGTTCAACTCTAGTCTTCACAGCTTCCAGAGACTCCACATACCTAAGCTTTCAGCCTTTCTATTGTCTTATTGTTTTATTGTCTTATTGTTTTATTTCCTAAGTTAAAGGGAGCGGGCAGGGTCCCGACGACTGGCGTTAACCGGGGTGCTCGGCCTGGCGCGGGACCCTGCTCGCTCTTCGATGGAGAAAGGGGGGGGATGGAGGAGCAGAGGAGGGGACGTGCACGATTGTGCGCCCTTTAAAATGATTGGTTCTCAGCGCGCGATCGCGCGCACGAGAGCCAATCAGAGAGCGGTAGCGCATGTGCTCGGCCGGCGGCGGCTGTGGCCGAGCACATGCAGAAGGAGCGTGGAGCGTGGCGGCCCACCAGCCCACCCTTCAAGGAAGCAGGGGGTCTAGATACTTGGGTTGTTGCAGCTTGGGGGGGGGCGGCGGGATCCCGGAGGTGTCCAGGGTCCGGAGGCTTAGGCCAATTGGGGCGTGGGCGGGGTGCCCACGGCCCGGACAACCCCGGGTAGACTTTTGCTAGTGATATGGCAAAGTTGGACAGGGGTTTTAGGAATTTGGCTGGAGGAGGTGAATGCGGCCGGTGCAGAGGCGAGGTCACTTTGCTAATAGCATGGCTGGTGACACATCGCTCCGTTTTTGAAAGGGTTGGGGGGAGTGTTCGTTGTTGTTGATTATGCTGGTTTAGCATGTTATAGATGTTAACATTGCAAATAAAGCTGCGACCGGTTTGTTACCCAAATCAATGGTTGTCTGTGAATTTGTGAAAGGTAAGGGGTTGGGGGGGGGGGAGGGGGGAGCTGGTTGAAAGGTGGTTATGTTTAAGCAGGTGGGGAGCGACGGGTACGACTACCCGGTTATATAGATTTTAACTGTTGGATATACGTTCATTTTTAGGAATATTCTGACTGCCTACATTCCTTGCATAGCCTTTAAATCAGATATCTGAGTGTGCCCTCAGTTCATTAAGGCCTACTGGCCACCTAGGTTCCCGCTCACCCTATCCCTCACCCCACCCACCCCGGGGCTGCATTGCCTATGTAGTCATCATATACGTTGACATCTGTCCTTTTTAATTAGGTGTTGCACCCACCTTTTCGCCTTCTCCTAGGATCGCTTAATCAGCATGTCGTGTATTCAGTGCAATAACTGTGGTGCTTTCATTCTGAGAAAAATCATTTGGAACCTAAGAGCTTGCCCTATATGCCTCAAGTTAGCTGCTATGCATAAAGAATTGACTCTACTAAGGGAAGAACTAGCCGCAATGAAACACACCTCCTCTAGAATACAAACGGAACTAAGTCCACCACCGTTCCCACAAAGAATCAAACATCCCAGGAACAAATGGATCACAGTGGGCTCTGGTAGGTTGCGACCTGTAACACAGAGACACCCTATACATCAAGAGATATCCCTGCATAATGTCTTCTCTGCCTTGGATAATGAGGATGCCCAATCCATGGAAACTGAAGGGCCTTTAAATGAGAGAATCAATGTCCAATCTACTGATAATGCAACAAATATGAAGAAAAAAATCACAAAACAGAAAACTACTACTACTTGAATATTTCATCATCAGAGACACCAACTTGGAACACAGTTCAAAGGAGAGAAGATGGTCAAATGTCTCCCAGGCTCTTCAGCCAGCAGGAATACAAACCAAATTGTTGGTGTAGTTAGTGCAGAAAGTGAGCACTCCAAAATTGATGTTGCCATCCACTTGGTTACAAATGACCTGGCTAGAAACAGTGTCTCTGCAGTTCAAAGGAACTTCCAAATTCTGGGAGAGAAACTCAAGCTCATTGTTAACACTGTAGCATTCTCAGAATTTCTACCTGTTCTTGGTAAGTGGACAGAGAGGCTGCATCGCATAAACAACTTTAATACATGGCTCCAGACCTGGTGCAAACAAGAAGGATTCAGATTTATAGGCGACTGGGGAAACAGATGGATCAACAAGAGACTATACTGTGCTGATGGACTACATCTTTCTGTCGCAGGGAAAAGAATCCTAAGTGAAAGATTCAGGCAGTACAGGCATTTAAACTAGAGAAAGGGGGTGACGGATTAGGAAGGACAAGTTCAGGACGTCACTCCCGGCAAAAGCAGAATAACATGAAACAGCCACACTTTTAAACCACACATCAATGACAAGTGGGAAGAGGTATGTAGAACAAAATCAATGCAAAATACAGGCAATCCAGTTAAATGCTGGAAAGCAATGAGCACAAATGCTCGAAGCTTAGCCAACAAAGTTCCTGACCTGGAAGCCCTAATGGTGGAAATGGACTTGGACATTGTGGCCATTACAGAAACATGGTTTAATGAATCACATGAATGGGATATAGCCATAGCTGGCTATAATCTTTTCAGAAGAGATAGAGAACGTGGAAAAGGAGGAGGAGTAGCCCTATATGTCAAAAGCAATATTAAAGCTACAGAAATGCAGGGGATGTGGGGAAAAGAAGCAGCACTATGGATTGTGTTGGAAAGAGGGGATGGCACTGTCATCCATACTGGTGTGGTCTACAGGCCTCCGACTCAAACTGAAGAAATAGCAAATTTATTAAAGATATTGCAAAGATAGCCACAAGGAGGGAAGTGATTATATTGGGTGACTTTAGTCTACCCGATGTGGATTGGAGTACTCCTGCAAATCTGGAAAGAAGTAAAAAAATGTGGATGCCTTCCAAGATGCGCTACTTAGACAAATAGTGATGGAACCAACAAGGGAAAACTCGATACCGGATTTCATGCTCATTAACGGAGATAGCATGTTGAATGTCCGGGTGGGTGCCCCTGTGAGCATCTGCGATCATCACATAGTATGGTATGAGATAAAAGCCAAGGTGCAGTCCAATCATAGCAAGCTCAAAGTCCTAGACTTCAAAAACACTGACTTCAGTAAAATGGCCAAGTACCTGAAGGAGGAGTTGGCAGGGTGGGAGGGGATAAGGGAAGTGAAATTGCAATGGGCTAAACTAAAGGTTGGCAATAAAAGGAGCAACAGATAAATATGTAAGGAAAGTAAATAAAAACAAGAGGAGAAGGAAACCAAGAAATGGCTGCTCAAATAAAGGCAAAAACCACAGCTTTCACAAAATTCAAAAACTCTCAAACAGAGGAACACAGAAAGGAATTCAGAATCAAACTAAAAGAGACAAAAAGAAATAAGGAAAGCAAAATCAAAGGCAGAGGAAAAGATGGCTAAAGATGTGAAGTGTGGCAGCAAAACTTTCTTCAGGTATATTCGGGAGATGAGGAAAATTAGAGATGGAATTGCAGGACTCAGAAGTGACACTGAAAAAGCGAAATTGCTAAACAAATGCTTCTGCTCTGTTTTTACTAAGGAAAATCCTGGAGAAGGACCACCTGTGACTCCCAAATATAAAACTGGAAATGGAGTAGATACCACACCATTCACAGAAGATGATGTGTTAGAACAACTTGCAAATCTGAAAGTGGACAAGGCCATGGGACTGGATGGGATACATCCCAGGATATTGAAAGAGCTCAGAGAGGTTCTTGCAGGGCCTTGTTTTTAACAGATCCTTGGAGATAGAAGTTCCTTAGGACTGGAGAAGGGCTGATGTGGTACCTCTTCACAAAAGTGATAATAGGGAAGAAGTGACAAACTATAGGCCAGTAAGCCTTACCTCGGTGGCGGGAAAAGTATTTACCATTTACTTTGTAAAGATGGTAAAGTGTAAATATATAAAGTCTAACCATTAAGTGCTTAATTCTGTGTGATGTGCCATTCCCTCAAATCTATGAATATTTTCCCAAATTTCTGTCCTGATTTGACAACTCCCAAATTTGTAATCAAACCGCTACTGATCGCTGGAAGTAGCGGTATATAAGTGTAAACTAAATAAATAAATAAAATAAAAGTAATGGAGGCGCTCCTGAAAGAGCGAATAGTGGACTTTCTCAAAACCAACAGGTTGCATGATCCGAGGCAACATGGTTTTATGAAAGAATAATCTTGCCAAACAAATCTGATTGAGTTCTTTGACTGGGTGACCAGAGAGCTAGATCAGGGGAATGCAATGGATGTCATCTACCTGGATTTCAGCAAAGCATTTGATGCTGTTTCTCTTAGGAGGCTTATCAATAAACTCAATAGTTCGGGGATGGGTCCCAAGATGGTAAACTGGATCAGAAATTGGTTGACTGACAGACGACAGAAGATGATGGTAAACAGAACTCACTCAGATGAAAGGAGGGTGATCAGCGGGGTGCCCCAGGGTTCGGTCCTAGGACCAGTACTGTTCAATATATTTGAATGATATTGCTGAAGGACTGAATGGAAAAGTCTGTCTTTTTGCAGATCACACAAACATTTGCAACAGAGTGGACTCCGCTGAGGGAGTGGATAACATGAGGAAAGATCTACAAAAGCTGGAAGAATGGTCTAATGCTTGGCAGTTAAGATTTAATGTGAAGAAGTGCAGTGTCATGCACTTGGGAATCAGAAGTCCAAGGCAAATGTACGTGATAGGGGGTGAGATGTTGGTGTGCATGGACCAAGAGAAGGACCTTGGAGTGATTGTTTCTGAGGATCTCAAGGTGGTGAAACAGTGCGACAAGGTGGTGGCAAAAGCCAGGAGGATGCTGGGTTGCATACAAAGAGGAATTACCAGCAGAAAGGAAGAGGTACTAATGCCACTGTACAAGTCACTGGTGAGGTCTCACTTGGAATGCTGTGTTCAGTTTTGGAGACCATATCTCGCAAAGGATATAAAAAGATGAAACGGTTCAAAGGAAGGTGACAAAAATGATTTGCAACCTGCGTCAGAAGACTTATGAGAAGAGACTTGAAGACCTAAATATGTACACTCTGGAGGAGAGGAGGGACAGGGGAGATATGATTCAGAACTTTAAATACTTAAGAGTATTAATTAATGAACAAACAAACCTCTCCCAAAGACGGGGAAGCTGTAAAACTAGAGGGTATAACAGGAACTGCAAGGGGGTAAATTGAAAGGCAATTTCAGGAAATACTTTTTCACTGAAAGGTTGGTTGATGCTTGGAATGCCCTCCCCATAGAAGTGGTGGGGGCAAATACAGTGACGGAATTCAAAATGGCATTGGACAGACACAGTGGATCCCTTTAAAGCAACAGGATAAAATCAAAATAAGCACAACTATCTCTTATATCTCAACAAACAGGGGTGCCCTACATGGAGCGCTGAGTACACTCTTAAACAAAGGCATGGGGAGAGGTGACCTGCATGGAGTGGCAGGTGCACCTTCTGTTGCTGCCTTGCTGGGCAGAGTAGATGGACCATACAGGTCATATACTCTGTTACTATGAGCTGTGCTGGGTCAGAGCAAAGATCCAGCATCCTTTCTCTGATAGTAGCCAGTCTGACTCACTAGAGCCTTAAGAATACATCATTTCCTTCCAGCTCTCTCCTATGGATGAGTGTAGCTTTCTGTGGTCTGCTTTGCTAATAATTGTCCAAACCCCTTGTAAACTCAGCTCTACTAGGTGCCTTTCCTCACTACTTCACATAACAATTTTCACAGCTTGATTGTTGAGTGAAAAAGTGCTTTCTGCAATTTATTTTAAATCTACAACCTCTTAGTTTCATGGCATGTCCCCCTAGTCCTAGAACAGTTTGAAGTCATAAATAGCTGTTTTCTATTTACCTATCATATCCAGTCCCAGTAGGTAATGTCACAGTTTTGTGTGTTTTGCATGTGATATTTTTATTTGTTTAATTAGGTTCTATTGTGCTGCTATAAATGTAGCTGGTCCTCACTTGATTGTTATGAGGGTTGCCACAGAAACCCTACAGAAGTATTTACAAATTGGTACTTGTTGCTTTAAAAGGGAGAAAGCACAGCAGAGTTGAGCAGAGCAATGCCGCAAGAAAGAGAAAGGGTTCTGATGGGTGGGGGCAAAGTTCAAGACCTTACTGTAGAATTAAGACACCAGGCGAAAAGACAAAGGAGCTTTGGGAAGGTCAGAGGTGGGCTTGGAAAACTTTGTTGAACAGTAGCTTCATAATTTGTAGTGACCTAGTGCATAATGGCTGCCCCAGGGATATAGTATAGGAGAGGTGATAATTAACAGGCTGATACTGAGCCTGCGGCATTTTTATAAAAATGCCTGCTGCCATGGTAAAAAGAAATTCCAGATATTCGGTGGCAGCGTATGGTTAGTGACTGCTGCTGAATATTCAGAAAGTGCAGCAAGTGACTGGTGCTGATATTCAGCTGCTGTTTGGATGACACTGAGGATGACATTTTTGCTGTCCTGATAGTGACGTTGAAGATCGCTACTATTCAGATAACTTGAGGCTCTGCTCCAGGATTGCCTGGCACTATGTATCTGGATTTTATTTATTTATTTGGATTTAACTCATACCCTTTCAGTAGTTAGATCAAGACATATTACATCCAGATACAGTTAATATTTCCCTCTCAAAGGGCTCAGAATTTAATTTTGTACCCAAGGCAATGGAGGTTAAGTGTCTTGCCCAAGGTCATAAGGAGCAGGAGTGGGCCTGGAATCCTGGCTTCCCTGGTACTAGACTACTCCTTCACTATTCCGTGCTGAGGTGCTCAGTGATGATATTCAGTGACTCTCTATGTATAGTGCTGCTGATTATCTCTCACTGGGATTATATGGTTAGCAGGTGCTGCTAATCTGGGAAGACCTTTTAAATATTAACCCCTCAGTATTCATTTAGCTTTTGCACTGAAATGGAAACCAGAAAGATAGGTAGAAAGTACAATTTATATATTTATGATGTCCAGAAGTAAGTGCCATATTGTTGAGGTATGTGATGGATTTTCTCTTTATCTGAGTGCGCAGATATTTAATAATTCACGGAAAGCCCATGTTTTAATTATAGGAATTCAGGAAAACTTGGATTCTGGAAAAGGTCAACAGTGCTATTATGTTTGCTTCTTCCTGTGATTCTCATTTCCTCTCATGCTTTGGAGTACTTCCTTTGCTAGCCTTATTTGAGGTTCCTCTTGATAAGACTGCCTTTATACTGTGCAGAATTTTGGTGTTGTAACGTTTGTCTTCTCAAAATAAATATGCAGAGGCTGATAGATGAAAAGGGGATCATTGACTTCGTAGCTCCCTTTAGTAGTGTGTTCCTTTTGGCAGATTCATTCTTTGTAGTTAGTTAGTGGTGCCCTATTGTAGAAAAAGAATCATTTCCTATAGTGGTTGAAGAGGAGTAAAAGACAATTTCAGGGTAATTTTATAAGAGTTGGCTAGATTTACATGCACATTTTTCATGCCTAGTTTATAAAGCAAGGTACATGTGCAACACCAATGGCACACATTGCATTACGTGTTTACTTTATAAAATAGTGGCATAAGTGGTTGAAAATGTATGTTAATTTAAGGCATGAGCACTTATACCAGCCGTATGACTGATGTAAAGGTCTGCATCTAGATTTTACAAGAACGTGCATAAATTACAGTATTTTATAATTTACGCATGTAAATTTGCATACCGCCCAAACTCTGCCTCTGTGCATACGCACAGTGAAAGTATGCAACATCGGTCTGACACATACTTTCAGAATAGCAACCACCTACACTACTTGTGCAAACGCATGTGGCAATGTAGGGCACACCTTATAAAAGTGCCCCCCTTTGTGTCTAAAATTATAATAGATAATTGGAATTTCAGTGCATTATGAATTTTCCATTTGTTACAATTTTTCTCATTATTCTTATTCTGAATGTGTTACCAGGGACTGGGAAAAGGATTTCTAGTAGCAAATAAAATGTCCCTTGTTACCAGTGATGTACAATAAGATGGCAGGAGAAAATGCATAAGGGATCTATGCAATAAACGTTAGCAGGCACTTTATTTTAGCAAGGCTTATATACCACCTTTCACCAGGGTCAAGGTGGTTTACATTGCACAGTTGTTATAAGAGGTTACATTGAAATGAATTAATACATATGTACATTTAACTAGAAACTTCTAAACATTGTTGTTTACATGTAGGGAGAACTTGTATACAGTTTTTATTAAACCTTTATGAAAATTGGTTGAATACTGTCCATGGATGTTGATTAACTTTGTTCTATGTGAGGGAGGGGGTTAGATATGGGAGCCAAAGTGTTTGATGAACAGGTGGGTTTAAGCGTTTTCAGAATGTTGGTAGGTTCAAGGTGTTTCTTATTCAGTCTGGGACAGTGTTCCAGGTTGACGGCGCATATAGTTTGACGGATCATGCACATGCTTGTTGGTTGGACTTTGTTTTTGCGTGGGGGTTGATCAGGATTTTCTTCATGCATTGTCATCTAGCTCAGTTGTGCTGCGGAGTTTGAAGCAAGGTATGCAGATGTGATGTAGGGTAACTGTTGATGGCTTTGTGGGTTAGAAGGAGCGTTTTATACTTGATCCGGCTAGTTGGTGATAGCCAGTGTAGATGTTTCAAGATGGGTGTTATGTGGTCATATTTTGAAGATCCTTTCAGAGTGCATACTGCTGTGTGTAGAGCAGTGCATAGGGGAAGTAGGGTGGATTGAGGAAGGCCTTGGTAAATGGAATTACAGTAGTCAATATGCGGTAGGATTATGGCTTGGAATGCGGAGCAGAAGTCCAGTGGGTGGTAATTTTATAAGGAGGCACCTACTTTAAGCCTGTTTAAGTACTATTTTATATAGAAAAGTAGGGACCTATTTTCCTTTATAAAATACTAGCGTAAATGGAAGAAATTGTACCTTAAGTGGACATTTACATCAGTCGTAGAGTGGGCGCCATTGAATGGAATAAGCTACCAATGGAATTAAGATTAATGACAGATTCAGATGTAGTCAAAAAGTGACTGAAGACCTTATTTGTAAAGTCTTTGGACAAGTATAGATGCCAGTAGTCTAAAAATTATACCTCGATAGTGCTGTCTTTCTGAGACTGTCTTTGTAAGTTTAATTTTGTCTTTTAATTTCCTATTATAATTTTTTTGGTCATACTGAAATGTATTATTTTATTTGTACTTATTATTTGATGCATATAATTTTGTAATCTGCTCAGATTTGTGATGGGCAAAATAGAATTTTTAAAATAAAATAAATGCCCATGCATAGATCTTTCAAGAATGGGTGTAAGATATAATATATTGTGAAGATCTTAGAACTGCCAAGGGTTACTTCAAGAAACTTCCACACTTCCTTGTATTTCCTCGGTTCTTCATATGGCTGGACAGAAGGAATGGTCGTTAAGCACAAAGGAAAAACAGAGACGCTTGGAATTAGTCTTATATCATCTTACATCAAAGAGGAAGCCAGGCAAGGACACTGCTAAGAACATAAGATATGCCATACTGGGTCAGACCAAGGACTATCAAGCCCAGTATCCTGTTTCCAACAATGGCCAATCTAGGTCATAAGTACCTAGCAGTTTCCCCAAAAGACACAGGTTCCTCAATTCTTGTATTGGGCCAAGCATTGATATCTTGGGTCCCTTTTAATAATGGTTTATGGTCCTTTCCTCCAGGAACTTGTCCAAACCTTTTTTAAACCCAGCTACACTAACAGCTTTTACTACATCCTCCGGTAACAAATTCCAGAGTTTGATTACACGTTGAGTGAAAAAATATTTTCTCTTATTAGTCTTAAATAAGTTACCCTGTAGCTTCTCCCTGTCTGCTTCAAACTCAATATTTCACTGGTCCTTTTATTAAGAATTTTACATAAATTAACACAGACAAATGGAATCTTCAAAGGCTTCTCACAAATCACAGCATCCTTGTCCTGTATCAGTCTTGAGATCTTTCTCAGGCTAGTAATTCATCTACATAAATTCCACAGTAACACCTCCCAGACACTCTAGTGTCTAACATGAGCAAATGAGCAGTAAATGGTTTCACATTCCTGATTAAGATAACCTGCATCTCCAGGAAAAAGCAGGAAGTCAGTGTTCATATATGAGTGACATTGGCACCGACGGAGTCCGGCACAGGAGCACTTCCCAGCGTCCAATAGCAATGTTTTTGGGAGTGTTCGTCCATGCATGTGTGGCTGCCTTACCGCCTTCCCTCTTGGTCTCTTCAGTTGTCTTTTTTCCGCGGAGCCATTGGGATCTTGTCCCTGTCAGCTGTATTAAAATACTTCAAAAATACTTCTGTAGTGCTGTCAAAGTACTTTGGTTTGCCTTCCCGTTGACTGACTCAACTCCCTGTCGATTATGGTTCCCTTTTTCATTTTATTTTTTTGATATTTTTTGATATTTATTTTTAGAATTTCATTTGAGGCCTACATTTGATTTTGCCTCCATACTTTTTCCAAGTATGGAGAAGCCCCGGAGTGGCTTTAAAAAATGCTTGAATTGTTCTAGTACCATTTCCATCACTGACGAGCATGACTGGTGCCTTAAATGATTAGGCCCAGACCATGATATAGATTCCTGTCCCTTCTGTCATCATATGACTTCCAGAGGTAGAAAGAACTGGAACAAACAGAAGACTCTGGGGTGTCGACTCTATTTAAATCTTCCCATGCATTATCAGGTTGCCACTTACAAGGGAAAAGCATTGCTCAGAGTCACCAGTGCTTAAGAAAAAGAAGACATCGATCTCAGCATCGAAGTTCTCAACCTCAAGGTCAGCATCAGCTTTGGACACCGAGCATCGGCATTGGTACAGACATCCATCCCACTCTGATGCAGACCATCCAATGAAGCAACCCCAGTAGGAGGTTTCACCATCCAAAGCCGCAAAGGAGTTTGGGGATGCACCCAAGGTTTAATCCTCGGTGGAGCCCCTGATACTGGTATCGAGGATTGTGGCCCACATAGTTGTGTCCAGAGCCACTCCTCCCCTAGTACCAACACTCAATGACCACGTCATCGCCATCAAGTGCAGCATTGATACTCTCCTAGTGGCAAGAACAACGATGATATATAGTGTACCGCACCCGGCACCGCTTCCACTAACATCGGCGAGGGGTATGACAACGCTCTTGGCTCCATGACGCAGACATCCCCTGTCTCGTATCACTCCACTGAGCAGCTGGTACCAATGTTCTCAGTACTACTACGCTCGATGCCATCAACATCGAAACATTGATATTCTGAGCATCGGAGGGATTGAGCATCGGATAAGGATTACTTTGATTTCCTCCCAGAGTCAGACTCCGAATCAGAAACCTCCAACTTGGAATCCATCGATTCCTATACGCATAGGGATTTGCCATCGGATCCATTGTCTCCATATGAGCATCAAAGATCACCACCCGAGGACATGTCTTTTCAGGGCTTTATCAAGGACATGGTGGCTGCCTTTGACATCTCGGTGGCTACAGAAATGGAGCCAAGAGCTGAGGAACTATATATTCTCCAGTATCCACTGGCACCAAAAGAGACTGCTACCCTTCTGGTGCATAACATTTAATGTCTCTCAACCCCTGCAGTCAGTAAGAGGTTTGATATCCTTATATGGGCATGTTCCGTAAGGATGTTTCAAGGGACCTGGCAAAGTTTACCATCCTGCTGCCTTCAGGAAAACAGGCAGCTCAACAGGTCTTAGTTTACACATGCCCAAAACATATCCAAATTCTTAACAGGGGCAGCGTTTGATACCTTTGAGGCCAACAGCAGATCTGCTGCAGCCTGCATTGGAGCTAGGAGGACAGCATGGCTCCAAGCATCTGACCTGTAACAATGGGTCCAGGACAAATTAATCAGCATTCCCTGTAAGGATGAAAACCTCTTTGGCCAAAGGTGGAGGGAGAAAGCCGGGGAGATAGACTGACAACCTCACCATGAAGAGGCTTTCGAGAAGAACAGCAGACACTTCTAAAAAGAAGAGTGCCACCAAAAAAACTTTCTTCTCAAAAAAGAAACATTTTTATCCATATCATTCCTATTCTGCCTACTCTGTCCCATAACAGCAACAGCAAGAGATAGCAGGGCCAGAACAAGCCAGGAAACCCAAAGTTGCCAAGCCAAAGCCTACATCTACTACTCAACCTCCTCAGAGTTTTTGACTCCTTCAAAAGGAGCATGGCCAATTCTCCCATAATCTTTCCTTTTTCTCCCGTGATCCCAGGAAGATGAGTACATTTCACACACTGCTGGATCAGCATCACTTCAGAACACTGGACTTTACAACTAGTCAGTCAGGGCCTGCAGCTGATATATTCAGAGGTCTTCCACCCACTCATTCTGTGGGACAACCTTCATTAGATCTCTATCACACCTTCTTGCCTCATTCACTCACTGCCAGAACAAGGGGCGATAGAGGAAATTTCTCCATCTCAACAAGGTCTTTCTAATTCCAAAGAAGATGGGAGGTCACAGGCCTATCTTAGATCTCTAAAATCTCAACAAATGTCTCATCAAAGAGAAATTCAAGATGCTTTATTTGGGTACTCTTCTTCCATATCTCCAGCCAAATGATTGGCTATGTTCTCTGGACCTAAAGGATGCTTATATACACATCCTGATCCACTCAAACTACAGAAAGTTTCTCAGATTTGTATTTCAGAGCAACCATTATCAATATCAAGTTCTCCCCTTTGGACTCGCCTCAGCAGCCAGAGTCTTCACAAAATATTTGGCTGTTGTGGGAGCTTACCTTAGAACTTTGGGAATCTTTTTGTTCCCTTATTTAGATGACTGGTTGCTAAGGGCAGATACCGCTTCAGCAGTCACCTCTGCCCTCAAACAACCATCTATGTCCTCCAGGAGTTAGGTTTCATCATAAATTATCCAAAATCACACCTCACTCCAACTCAAGATCTAGAGTTCATAGGAGCTCAACTGGACACTGTAGAAGCCCAGGCTTTTCTTCCAGATGACAGATGCCTCCGCCTAATAGCCTTGGCCACATAGGTCCAACGGCAATCATCAATAACGGCCAGAACATTCCTATGCCTCCTAGTCCACATGACATCTACAGTCTATGTTGTAATCCATGCCCTCCTCAACATGAGAATTGGGCAATAGACTCTGTTGCAACAATAGACGCAGTCTATAGGCCGCCTCTGACCTCATCACCATTACTCCTCTGATGAAGACGGCCCTTCAATGGTGGTGCACATCACAGAACCTCATTGTAGTGTCACCTTTTCAGAAGTCTGCACCACAGTATACCCCAATGACCGATGTGTCAAAACTCAGTTGGGGAGCCCACCTCAGTGGCCTCATAATACAAGGCCTCTGGTCTGCTCAAGAGGCTCTCCTGCACATCAGTCTCCTCAAACTTCAGGCAATTTCAATGCCATCCAAGTCTTCTCTCCCAACTCAGGGGACTGTCCCTTCTCATACAAACAGACAAACAGGTGGCCATGTTCTATGTCAAAAAACAGGGGAACAGGCTCTCGCCCCTTATGCAGAGAGGCCATCCACCTTTGGAACTGAGCAATTCCTCAGCATACACCCATGTCCTCATCCATCCAACAGACAGAAGGTTCCTTCAGTTCCTTTATCAAGGGAAGCACTATCAATACAGAGTGCTTCCTTTCGGTCTGTCCTCTGCACCAAGGGTGTTCACAAAATGCATGGCAGTAGTAGCTGCATTTCTACGCACTCTAGGGATATTCGTATTCCCATATCTGGACGACTGGCTCATTCGAGCTCCATCCCAGTCAGAGGCTCATACTTCTCTAACCTGCACAAGCCGTATCCTTCAGTATCTGGGACTTGTTCCAAAATCCCATCTCACCCCTACTCAGTCTCTAGAGTTCATAGGGGCCTTGCTGGATACCACAACTGCAAGGGCCTATCTTCCCCAGGCCCGTTGCTTGCAGTTAGCCTCACAAATTCAGTTAAAATCCCATTTAACTGCTCGAGAGATGTTACAACTGTTAGGCCACATGGCATCCACTGTGCATGTGGTTCCTTACGCACGCCTTCACATGAGGGCAGCTCAGTGGACTCTGTCCACCCAATGGACCCAGGCATCAGGTTGCCTGTCAGACAAAATAGCAACCTCCAGTCGCCTCTTTTGGTCCCTCCACTGGTGGAAGTCCACTCAAAATCTGTTGCTGGGGTCCCCCTTTCAACAGGTGTTACCCCAAGCAACCCTTACAAGAGATGCCTCTCCAAGAGGTTGGGGAGCTCATCTTCAAGATCTCTCCACTCAAGGCATCTGGTCTCTAGAGGAGACATCTCTACATATCAATCTCTTAGAGCTCAGAGCAATTTTTCTAGCTCTCAGAGTCTTCCACACCCTGCTCAGCTACAAGACAGTCCTTATCCATACGGACAACCAGGTAGCCATGTTCTGCATGAACAAGCAGGGCGGGACTGGCTCTCTGTCACTTTGCAACGAAGCTCTGAGATTGTGGGCCTTCGCCAGAGAGCATCAAATTCATTTCATGGCAGTGTATCTTCCAGGGGTTCAAATCTCTTGGGCAGACAGACTCAGTTGAGTTCTGCTTCCACACGAATGGTCCCTCCATGGGGACCAGATAGCCAGGATCTTCCGAATTTGGGGAACCCCGGACATAGACCTCTTTGCAAGCCCGTGGATTGCCAAACTTCCCCGGTTCTGTTCCAGGATTCCGTGTCAGGGAGTTCAGGCCAGGGATGCCTTCCTCCTTCATTGGGGGCAAGACTTCCTCTATGCCTTTCCACCCATTCCCCTAATTCCCAAGACACTCTTCAAACTTCAGAGAGACAAGGGGTCTATGATCCTCACAGCACCACATTGGCCACACCAAGTGTGGTACCCTCTACTTCTGCATCTCTCCCAAGCTCCCTCCCTGGACTTGGGATCTGCTCCAGACCTCCTGTCCCAGGAGGAGGGAGCGTTGTGGCATCCAAATCCCCAGTCTCTTCACCTCAGAGCCTGGTTGCTGAAGGCCTAGACCTTCAAGATTTGCATCTTTCTCAGCAAGTGAAGGACATCCTTCATGCTTCCAGAAAGCCCTCCACTAGACGTTCCTATGCTTTTAAATGGAAAAGGTTCACCATTTGGTGTGCAGAGAAGGGTCTTTACCCTCTTGCAATACCTCTGAATTCTTTACTAGAGTATTTCCTGCATTTATCCCATGCAGGCCTTAAAACGAATTCAGTAAGAGTCCATTTGAGTGCTATTGCAGCATCCCTTAAACCTCTCAATGGACAGCCTATTTCCTCTCATCCTCTTATAGCAAGATTCATGAGAGGCCTTCTTTTGACTAAACCTCCCATCAGACCACCTCCAGTGGCATGGGACTTGAATCTGGTTCTTGGCCAGCTTATGCAGCCACCTTTTGAACCCTTAGCCACTACCTCCTTGAAATCTCTTTCCTGGAAGGTTATTTTTCTCATTGCAGTCACTTCAGCTCACCGCATCAGTGAGCTGCAAGCCTTGGTGGCTAATCCTCCTTATACAAGGTTCCATCATGACAAGGTAGTCCTCAGGACTAATCCACACTTTATGCCTAAAGTGGTCTCACCTTTTCATCTGAACCAGGAGGTTTATTTACCTGTCTTTTTTCCAGAACCTCATGCTTCAAGTGCAGAGAGGAATCTTCATACCCTGGATTGTAAAAGAGCTCTTGCTTTTTACTTACAAAGGACACAGCAACATAGAAAGTCCTCTCAACTCTTTGTTGCTTTTGATCCCTCTCATTTAGGACTTCCAGTCTCTAAGAGAACTCTGTCCAATTGGATTGCTCAGTGTATTTCTTTCGCCTACCAGAGTAAGAACCTTTCTCTGGAGGGCCATGTCACAGCTCACAATGTGAGGGCCATGGCAGCCTCTATGGCTCATTTAAATTCTGTGTCCATCGACCAGATCTGTCGAGCGGCCACCTGGGCCTCGGTTCATACCTTCACAGCCCATTTCTGCTTGGACAAGGACTCCTGCCGGGATGCCTTGTTTGGTCAGGCTGTTCTCAAACACCTGTTCCATACCTAACCAACTCCTACCCTCCATCCCTGCCTGGATGCCTGAGATTCATGAGTGGAGGTAGAGCCCTTCCCAGGGACTCACAACCTGGGTGATCTCCCAGGCATCTCTAGCTGGGGATTCCCCATATGTGAAGACTCATTCCTGCTTGTTCCTGGAGATAGCACAGTTACTTACCTGTAACAGGTGATCTCTGGGAACAGCAGGAATAAGTCTTCACAACCCACCCACCTCCCCTAGGAGTTGTATCTCTCTATCTTTCTTTCCTTTCCTCACTCTCTCTTTGTCTCAGCTTTAAAACTCGAACTGGAGAGAGGCGGTTAGGAAAGGCGGGAAGGCAGCGCGCAGGCGCTGTGGGATGCTCCCAAAAGCTTTCCTTTTGGACGCTGGGGAGCGTTCCTGCGCAGGCTCCATCGGTACCGACGATACCCATATGTGAAGACTTATTCCTGCTGTTCCCAGAGATCACCTGTTACAGGTAAGTAACTGTGCTTTCTCCATCACTGGGCGACATGTACAGTAGTGATCTTTTCATTGTTGCTGGGGGCAAGATTGGAGGAGTGCAAAGAAGCAGCAACGAAGAAGTAAGAGTGATGGGCAGTGTGGGGATTTCCAGGCCCTGTGCGTGCTTAGTTTTAGTCCCACCCTCTCTGAAACAGATGGATAGGGGACTGAATTTCATTCACTTATGACAAAGTGGGACTCTTCCTGGAAGGGCATGTCACCGCTCACAACATTCATGCCATGGCAGCCATTGACGAAATTTGCAAGGCAGCAACTTGGTCTTCCGTCCATACCTTCGCTGCTCATTACTGTCCGGACAAGGACTCCTGCCGGGATGCTATGTTTTGTCAAGTTGTACTGAAAGAAAAGTTACAAGTAAAGTACCTCTTTTGGATATAGTATCTGGAATCCTTTAAGAATCAAGTTAAATCTTGGCTTTCATTAGGTGATAATATATCAATACCTTCCTCTTCAGGTACCTCACTTCTCCCATCATCTTGTCATCTACCCTATCATCAGCTCTTGAGCTTCACCACTTTCTCCTTCTCATTCAGCCATCTCCTCTCTAAAAAAACAACCTCACTCTCATTACCACCGTGTTGTCTATCTGCCCCACACTCTCCTATTCCTTCTCCTTCTGTCTTCCAGAAATATCAACCCCAATCCCAACCCTGGCCCCCCTAGACTTTTGTCACACTCCTAGAACAGATCCTCATGCAACAGCTCAATTCTTATTCATATCCCTCTCCTCCCCCTCCTCTCTCCCTTTCTTATGTGCCTTATGAAACACACACTTCATCTCAAATAAACTTATTTTTACTCATGATCTCTTTATTTCTAATGCTCTCTATCTCCTTGTTCTAACTGAGACCTGTCTCCTTCCAGAGGACTCTGCTTCAGTCACTGCTCTCTGTCATGGCAGCTCAGTTTTCCCACATGCCTCGTCACACTGGTTGTGGTGGTGGTGGTGTTGGGCTTCTCTCTTCTTCCTGTCAGTTTCAACCCCTCCTTCTGTTTCAGTCTCACTCCTTTCCCTCCTTTTGAAGCCCACTCCATCTGTCTTTTTACTCCATTATTTCTGCAATTAGCTGTTTTTTATCAACCCCCTCCCTTACTTCTCTCTGACATTGATTCATGGCTTTCCTTCTTTCGGAATTCACCTTCCCCCTCCCTTATTCTCGGGGATTTTAACATTCATGTTGATAAACCCCTCTGACCCTTATGCTTAAAATTTCCTCTCACTAACCTCATCATTCAACCTCCAGCTTTGCTCTACTGCCATCTCTCTCCAGCAAAGCCACTGCCTTGACCTTGTATTCTTCTCTAATTGCTTACCATCAAACCTTTGTACCTCACTTCTTCCCTTATCAGACAATCACCTATGAAGTTTCACGCTTCATCAACCACCACCTTAACCTTGCCCTGTCTCCTCCAACCTCTTTAGAAATCTTCATGCTATTGACTTGTTGGCTTTTTCTTCCACTGTCTCATCACCTCTTTACTCCACTATGTCATCTGAGTCTGTTGATGAGACAGTAGCTTCCTATAACACTGCACTCTCTTCTGCTCTGGATGCTCTTGCTCCGCCCATGCCATGCCATGCCCTGTGAGGCATACTGCACTACAGCCCTGGCTGTCTTCCACTACCTGCTATCTTTGTTCCTGTGCCCGTTCTGCTGAGCATGCTTGGCTCAAATGCGGACTTTCTACACTTCAGTTTCATGCTTGTCTCTTTCCAGTCAGCCATAGCACTCGCCCAACAAGCCTATTATGTCCATCTGACTAACTCTCTTGCCTCAGACCATTGCCATCTCTTTACAACTCTCACATTTCTCCTCAAGGTGCCTCCGCCTCTGACCCCTCCTTCCCTTTCTGCCCAAACACTGGCTGACTATTTCTATGACAAAATCCACAAGATCACACTTCAATTTCCCATGAGGTCAGCTACTTTCCCTCCTCTCCCTCTTCACTCCCAACTTCCCCCCCTACCTCTGCTACCCTTTCTTTCTTTTCTATGATCTCTGAGGAGGAAACCACTCACCTTCTTTCCTCATCTAAACTCACTACCTGCTCCTCTGATCCTGTTCCCATTTGTCTCCTTAGCTCCATCTCCTCCACTGTAGTCCTTCTATCTCTCGTATTCTCAACCTATTGCTCTCCACTGCAACTTTACCTGCAGCCTTCAAGTATGCTGTGGTCACACCTCTCCTCAAGAAGCCCTCACTAGTCCCTCCTGTCCCTCTAACTATTGACCCATCTCCCTCTCCCCCTTCATTTGTAAACTACTTGAATGTGCTGTTCACTGCCATTGCCTCAATTTTCTCTCTCAAGCCTTTCTGGATCCTCTACAATCTGACGTTCATCCTTTACATTCTATCAAAATGGTTTTTGCCAAAATCTCTAGTGACCTGTTCTTGGCAAAATTCAAGGGCCTTTACTCAGTCCTCATCCTTCTTGACCTTTCTGCTGCTTTTGACACTGTTGACCAGAACCTTCTCCTTGATACCTCATCCTCACTTGGTTTTAAGGGCTCTGTACTGTCCTGGTTCTCTTCTTATCTCTCCCATCACTTCTTCAGTGTTTGTTCTGGTGGATCCTCCTCTACTGCTATTCCACTCTCAGTTGGTGTACCCCAAGGGTCTCTCTTGGGTCCACTCCTTTTCTTTCTTTATACCCAGTCCCTTGGTTCACTCATCTCTTCCTATGGCTTTCAGTACCATCTTTACATTGATGACTCCCAATTCTACCTCTCTATACTTGAAATCTCTCCAGCAATCCAGGTCATTACTTGAAATTGAACATGGACAAAACTGAGCTTATTATTTTAACCCCAAAACCCTCCTCTCCCTCTTTTCTCAGTCTCTATGGATTACTCCTCCCTGTTTCTTCAGCTCGCAACCTTGGGGTCATCTTTGACTACTCTCTCTCCTTCTCCACACACATCCAACTGATAGCTAAAACCTGCCATTTCTTTCTCTACATCACTAAAATTTTCCCATTCCTTTCTGAACACACTACTAAGACACTTATCCACTCTCTAGTCTCCTTCCGTCTTGACTATTGTAACTTACTCCTTGCTGGTCTCCCTCTGAATCATCTTTCTCCCCTCAAATCTGTTCAACAGTCTGCTGCACGACAAATCTTCTACCAGCCTCGTCATGCTCATCTTACCCCTCAAGTCACTTCATTGGCTCCCTATCTGTTTCTGCATCCTGTACAAACTTCTCCTGCTGACCTATAAGTGCATTCACTCTGCAGTTCCTCTCTTATCTCTCGCTACACTCCTCCTCGGGAACTCTGCTCTTCTGGCAAAACTCTTCTATCTGTGCTCTTTTCTTCTATTGCTAACTCTAGACTTCGCTCCTTTCAACTTACTGCTTCTTATGCCTGGAACAAACTACCTGAGTCTTTATGTCGGGCTTCCTCTTTGGCCCTTTTCAAATCCAGGCTGAAAAGTCATCTCTTCGCTGCTGCTTTTGGATCTTGATTTGCCTAATCTTCTTTGTGTTTCCTTACCATTCCCCCTAGATGTATTCTATGTCTACAGCTACTGTGTTGACTGTCTTGACTAAATTGTAAGCTCTGATGAGCAGGTATTGTCTTTTACATGTGCCTATGCAGCACTACATATGTCTTATAGTGCAAAACAAATGTTCAGTAATAGTAGTATCTCTTTCATAAGCTTATTGGGCAAGTAATAACATTTCTGCAACTGGATGGGTTCAGTAACCAACAGAACCTCCCTAAAATACTTATCAAGCAGAATTGGAGCAGATAGCAGACGGATTACTGAAAAATTAAGAAATCTTAAATAATAGCTCTGGAGGCATTCTGAAGAGCTTCGGTTTTACAATAGATAGAAAGGGAATTATGTATGAAAGATACACCGGACTGCTGCGGAGACCTCAACTGACCTTCCACTCTAGAAATAGATTTACCCACAACCAATAATCTATTGTCTGCTTCCTGCAACTTTTGAAATGTCTCCTGGGAGAAGAGACAGAGTAAAGTAATAGTTGTAGACAATTTTTTTTATCAATATTCAATATAGCACCAGGGCCGGTCCAAGGGTTTTTGCCACTTTAAGCAGCCATGGAATCAGCCATGCCACTGCCGCTGATTCCAGTGGTAGGTGGCTTGCCAGTAGCAGCAGGCCATGCGCTACCATGGGCTGCTACTGCTGAGCCTAGCCACCTGCTGCTGGAATCGGAGGCAGCGCGGGGGGGGGGGGGGAGGGGAAGGAGCGGCATTGCGATTCAGCTTGGGGGGAGAGTGGCACAGCTGGGTGTGTGGGAGGGCTGCAGGCCATGTGTTGTGATGGTGAAAGCCCTATGGAAAGCCTGAAAGGGGATGAAAATCCTGAAGTCCCCATTGAAGGCAATGATAAGGCACAGTTACAAGGAAAACTCAGCCTATGTCAGAGGAAAAGGCAGTTCCTTGTAGGAAGCAAACCACGCTCTAGTGCAAGGGTGGAGACTAACCCCCGTTCTGATTGGTCACAAGGAAGCAGGAAGCCAGGGTTAAAAACCACGTGCAGAGGGAAGGAGGGGAGATTTGGGGGGAGATCTGACGAGAGACCTGAGGACGGACCTGAGGACAGACCCGAGGACAGACCTGGAGACAGAACCGATTGGAGAACCCACAAAGAAGTTGGTCAGGGAAATATCCAGAGAGCCAGTTGGAAGACAAGAGAAAGCCAAGACCAGAGTCTGAGACCAGAGAGTCCAGGCAGAACAGCCTGTGTGAGAGAAGGTGCCAAGGGAAAGGCACGCACTCAGACAAAGCCAGCATTCAAAGGTAAAAGTACAGACAACTGGAGAAGCCGTGCAGGCCAGTCAAACAGTTGCTACAGCTGGGAGGATTGGAGAGGTGGAAAGAGCACCAGTGCTGACACAGAAAAACAGCCTCAAGGTAAAACTGACTGTTTTATATCTGATAAATTGGCAAAAGAGATAAAGGCTAATTTTATTGAGCAGGAGCTGGAACCCTCCCCCTTTACTGTGAAACGTTGGATTGAAAGCCTAGTACCTGCTGCAAACTCCAGACCAGATAACTCTGACGTTTGTGAAGCTTCTAAATTAGGGGCACTGCAGAGACTATTCTCTAGTGAGAGGATTCAAACCCCTAGTACTAAAACACCTGAAAAGGCTGACTTGCTGTGGGATCACTTCCACCAGTTTCTAAAGAGAGAAAAGCTAAAGGAAGTCCCCACGTATGAGAAAGACTTTGGTAATTCTAATGGCATTGAGGAAATGCAGATAGAAACCACTGTGCCTGAATGTGATGATTTTCCTATACCAATGGACTGTTTGACTCAACGGGGTTACTTACCTGTAACTGGAGTTCTCCGTGGACAGCAGGATAAGTCAGCCACACCTGGTGTCGTCCTCCGGGCGGCGCCAATACGGAATTGCTCTCTAGAGCTCAGAAAGCTGAGACTTTCTGAGCCCGCCCCGGTAGCCCAGGTGGGCCACCCACCGTTCCGCCCCCTAGCCACCAGTATGTTCCAAGCTAGTCCAGCGGCTAGGAGCGGTCTCTTCAGGTGGCCTCCTCCAGGGGAGGCGGGTGGGATTGTGTGGCTGACTTATCCTGCTGTCCACGGAGAACTCCACTTACAGGTAAGTAACCCCGTTTTCTCCATGGGCAAGCAGGATTGCGTCAGCCACACCTGATGTCTCCCTAGCTGTATGTGCTGGGGGGAGGAGGCCCATGCTTGGACCTGAAGGGATCAGATACTCAGATCAGAGGTTACCAACACAAGTTTATTCAACGACAGTGAAAATAGTGCAATAGTAATACCGCAACGCCACCGGTGGTTTACCGAGGCTTGGGTAGCGTAACAGTGCAAACAGTGCAACAGTAACAGTGCAACAGTAACCATAACAGTGCAACAGTAACCATAACAGTGCAAACAGTGCAACAATAACCGTGCAATAGTGTAACCGTGCAACATCAACTAGGCAGTGTAAACAGTGCAATAGTAATGACATTTGTCCAACAGCTGGCAGGGGCAGCGCTCAGTCGCGACTCAGGGCCATGGAGAGGACGGCCGCTCCGAGTGCACAACCCTTCTGAGAGCGGAGGTCAAGGCAGTAGTGTCTCTGACAGGTGTGTGGTGACGACCAGGTGGCTGCCCTGCAGACCTCGTCTAGCGGCACAGCGCGGAGATGGGCAATTGACGCAGCCAGAGCCCTGAGGTGATGAGGGCCCACTCTAGGGTGTACTCCACTGGCACTGGACGGGTCGAGGCAATAGGCGACACAGGCGGAGACCCAATGGGACAGCGTCCTTTTATTGACAGGTCTTCCGGGCCTGTTCGGATCGAAGGAGACGAAGAGTTGCTCGCCTTGTCGGACAGCTTGCGTTCTATGCAGGTAGATCCGGAGAGCCCTGAGACAGTCGAGGGTGTGTAGGCGTCGCTCCTCGTCCAAGGAGTGGGGTTCCGGGAAGAACGTTGGAAGCTCTATAGACTGGTTGACGTGGAAGGCCGAAGACACTTTGGGGATGAATCTAGGATTAGTCCTCAAGGAAGCATGGTCGTGGTGCAGTTGCGTGTAGGGGGGATGTGATACCAGCGCATGTAGCTCACTGATCCTCCTCGCAGAGGTGATGGCCACAAGAAAAAGCGTCTTCTATGAGGCGAATTTCATGTCGGCTGACTGTAGAGGTTCAAAGGGTTCCTGTGTTAGGCGCTGTAGGACCGCGTTGAGATCCCAAGCTGGCACCGGTCGCCTGATTGGGGGCTTCAGATTGGATAGGCCCTTCATGAAACGTGACGTGAGAGGCAGTGTTCCGATGGAGGAGGTCCCTTCCGGTGTCGCATGGAACGCTGCTATTGCCGAGAGGTGGACTCGGATAGACTGCGTCTGCAGGCCCAGGCTGGACAGGCTCTTAAGGTATTGCAGGACATGCGGGAGTGGGCATGTGGTGGGTTCCAGGCCTTGGTTGGCGCACCAGATGCTGAACCTCTTCCATTTAAGCCCATAGGACTTCCTGGTGGAGGGTCTCCTGGCCGCTAGCACCACATCTTGCACTTCGGTGGGCAGCTGGAGTTCGGACAGGCTTATCCGCTCAACCTCCAGGCAGTGAGAGACAGGGCTCCCAGGTTGGGATGCCATATACTGCCCTTGTCCTGTGTCAACAGGTCCGGCTTGAGGGGTAGTCGCTTCGGCTCTCCCTGCGCCAGGCGTAGCAGCAGGGCAAACCACATCTGGCGTGGCCAGTGAGGAGCTATTAGGATGGCATTCGCTTTGTCCTGAACGATCCTCTGTAGGGTCGCTGGGATGAGGGGCGTAGGTGGAAATGCATACACCAGTGACCACTCCCCCCAACACACGTCGAATGCATCCGCCGCCAGCCTCCTGGCTGACGGGTGTCTGGAGCAGAACAGGGGGCATTTGGCATTCGATTCCATGGCAAAGAGATCGATATCCGGGGACCCCCAGAGCTGGAAGAGGTCGTTGGAGACTGTCCGGTGCAGAGCCCATTCGTGGGGCTGGAGCTGTCTGCTCAGTCTGTCTGCCAGGGTATTCTGATCCCCTGGGAGGTACGAGGCCCGAAGGTGGCATGTGTTTCTCAAGGCCAGGGTCCAGATTAGTGTGGCCTCCTTGCAGAGGGGGCGTGAGCCGGTGCCCCCTTGTTTGTTGACACAGAACATGGCCACCTGGTTGTCCGTCTGGATGAGGATGGACTTCCCACGCAGTTTATTTTATTTTTATTTAACACTCATTTTTATACCGCATCTTCCAGAGATCAGATGCGGTGTACAAATAACAACAATTAACAAAGCTAAGTTTGTTTTACATAGAACATCTTAATTTTTACATAGAACATCTTAACATATCAAATAAACAAAGTGGGTTTTTGAACTGGGACCGTGTAAAAACAGTTAACTAACAAAGTGTAGTATCTATATACGTAAGACAGTACATAACTGATACAACTATATACATGCGTTGGTATTAGGTCATAGGAGATAGGATCGTCATTTCATTAGCGCTGAGTGTTGTCCATTTAGGTGTGAGGTTTGTGCTTTAAGTGGTCATTTACCTGATTATCCTTTATCTATGTTGAGTGCAAGGTTTTCTATGGAATTGTAGTGTTTAGTGAATAGATAAGTTTTTAGTTTTTTGCGGAATTCCAAGATCTCTGTTAGTGAACGTAGATCCTCTGGTAGGGAATTCCAGA
Source organism: Ichthyophis bannanicus (assembly GCA_033557465.1). NCBI lineage: Eukaryota > Metazoa > Chordata > Amphibia > Gymnophiona > Ichthyophiidae > Ichthyophis > Ichthyophis bannanicus. The sequence continues at coordinate 593,649,953 of CM066032.1, forward strand.
TAATTGGGGCTATGTGTGAGAAGGCTCTATTGTTGGTCAATTTATGTGCTTTTATGAAGTCCTTCGGGATCTTTAGTTTATTTAACTGTTCTTTTCTATTAGTAGGCTTAGGTGTTTCTTTGCATATTAGATTACATAGTGTAATCGGTGCCATGTCGTTTAATGCTTTAAATGAGGTTATTATTGTTTTGTATATTATCCTGCTTTGTATTGGTAACCAGTGAAGAGATGCAAGTATAGGTGTTATGTGTTGTATAGAATTTATTTTTAGTATAATTCTTGCTGTTGCATTTTGGGCTAATTGAATTCTTTTAATGTTCTGTTTTGAAATGCCTATAAGTATTAGGTTGGCGAAATCAAAATGAGGGGTTATGATAGCTTGTGTTATATTAATGAAATCTTGTATAAATACAAGCGGACGTAGTTGTTTGAGAATTTTAAGTTTGAAATAGATTTTCTTTAAAGTGTTTCTAATGTGGGTTTCCATTGTAAGGTGTGTATCTAGGATAACACCTAGATATCTTATTTCATTTTTTATTTTAATTTCTTGCTCTTGTAGTGTTATATGGGTTGGAGGGATAAATGATTGATTTTTAGTTACGATTAGGACTTCAGTTTTGGCATGATTTATGTGAAGGTTTTGAGTTTTTAGCCAAATTGTGATTTCATTATAGCAGTCTGAGAGTAGTTGTAATGGTATGTTAGGGATTGTAAATGGAATGTACATCATAATATCGTCTGCATAGAGGTGATAATGTACTCCAAATTTTTTAAAGATATTGCAAACCGGTTTTATGTAAATGTTAGAGTAGGGCTGAAAGAGCAGATCCTTGTGGTAAACCTATTTCTTGGTTATATGTAGTTGAAGTTTGATTACCTATTCGTACATTTTGTGTTCTGTTGTTTAAATAGGAAGTGAACCAATTATGTACTGTGGAGTTTATGCCTATCTGTCTTAAGTTGCTGAGCATTATTGAATGATGAACACTATCAAAGGCTGCTGATATGTCGATAAAGAGGAGGATGAATGCTTGTTTATGATTGTCAATTCCTCTTAGGAGAGTATCAATTAATACTGTTAGTAGTGTTTCTACTCCGTGGCGGGGCCAAAATCCATATTGTTGCTCGTCAAGTGGGTAAGATGTGTCTATGTATTCCTGTGTCTGTAATTGCACTACTTTTTCTATTATTTTGGCCAAAAATGGAATGCTAGAAATGGGTCTGTATGATGCTGGGCATGTTTTATCTAGTTTGCCATTCTTTAGGATTGGGCGTATTTGTGCATGTTTGAGTGATTGAGGAAGGTAACCTTGGGATAATGAGAGGTTGACTATTGGGAGAATGAAGGAAAGTAAGGTAGGCAGAGTGTTTTTTATCCATGACACTGGGCATGGGTCTAAATAAGAGGTGGTAGTATTGAGTCCGGATATGATAGTTTTTAATGTTGTTCTTGAAATGGGGTAAAAGTCTGACCATTGGTCAACAGATTGGTGAGAGTTATTGATTGTATCAAAAGGCATTTGAGTTTTTTTGATTTATTTTGGTAGTGATTAGCTAGTGTTTGTACTGAGATGTCGGTGATTTCGTTGCTAGAATTTTGAGCGTTATTGGTAAGGTTTCTGACAATAGAGAATAGTTCTCTAGGTCTGTTATATGATTTTGATAAAGTTGCAGCGTAGTAGTTTTTCTTTGTACTATCGAGTGTTTCTTTATATTTTATGAGATGGTTATTGTATATTTCCTTATGTATAGTCAACTTAGATTTTCGCCATTTAATTTCGTGTTTTCTTAGTTCTTTTTTCATTTGTTTTAATGTGTTATTGAACCATGGTTTGTTGTTAGTTTTGGGGTGTATCCTTTGTTTATTTGTGTGATTGATTTTGGCTGCATTATTGATGGTATCATACCAGTTTTTGACAGCATCATCTAGATCGGATGTGGATGGTAAGAGGTAGGGAATTGTTGAATCGAGGAATTCCGTTTCATTAAATTTTTTAAATTTTGATGTGGGGCCACTTAATGTATAGCTTTTGACATTAGCAGTATGATATGTGAAGTTTGTTTTGATAATATAATGATCAGACCAGGGTGTCTCTGTGAGTGCTATGGAATTTAGATTCATTAGTTTGAAAAGTGAATCGGGAAGAAAGATAAGATCTAGTGTTCCTCCTTTTATGTGTGTTGCGGTATTTATTATTTGATGATAATCTATATCTGATAAGGCATCCATAAATAATTTGGAGTTTTGTGTTGATAGTGATGGTAGGTTGAAATCACCTAGCATGATTATAGGGTTTTGTTCAGTAGATGAGCTAAGGAGATCAATAAATGAGTCCAGACAATCTGCACTTTGGTCTGGAGGTCTATAAATTAAACAGATTTTCATGAGGCCAATTTTTATCAATAATGTGTCTATGTTATTAGAGATATTTGATTGAATTGATTTGGCTTTTAGTATCTTTTTTGTCATTAAGACTCCTCCGCCTTTTTTGTTGGATCTATGTTTGTAAAACAGGTCGTAGTTTTCATTATCAAGTTGGTTTAGGTAGACTGTGTCTGTTTCAGAAAGCCAAGTCTCTGTGACACATAATATGTCTGGTTTAGAGTCTGTTATTAGATCATTAAATATAGGGAGTTTGTTTTTCATTGAACGTGCATTAATAAGTATGCATGATAGTGAGGATGTGTTTGAGCATGTTTCCTTGTAAATTTGGGATGAGTTTGTTTGTTTTATGTGTATTAGTCTATGATAGTTTATTTTTGGATAGTTATTTGGGTGATTGTGTCCAATATGGTTGTCATAGCGAAGTTGGGTGTGTATTATAGGGATGGTCATATAATTTTTGATGTTTAGACTTAGTGATAGGTTAATTATTATTATTGTTAAAATTATACAAGTGTATGATATTCTTAGAAACATGATGTTGTGGTGTGGCATTTTCTAAATCTGATTCAGGGGTATGTTAGCCAATGTATCTGATTCAGTGGTGTGTTGAGTAGGATAGTGATGGTGTTGTAGTATCTGTTGTGGTAATAGGTAATAAGTTACTGACAACAGTAAGATAGACAGTTATTGACTAATGTGAGGTATAGGCTACTTCATATATTTAAGGTGAAACACAGATAGCAGTTGCATACCACAGATGCATACACAGTTGCATACACAGATAGCAGTTGCATACCACAGATGCACAGTTGCGGCAGGAACGCTGTCAGGGCATACCTCATGGCCCTCAGTTCGAGGAGATTGATGTGCAGACGCATCTCGCACTTTGACCACTCTCCTTGGGTGCTTAGGGATTGCATGTGGGCGCCCCAGCCAGTGTTCGATGCATCTGTGGTTAGAACAACTTGATGGTCGCGGGGATGGATGTCTTTCCCCACTGACAGGTTGACTGGCGCTGTCCACCAGCGAAGCTGGGTATGGATTTGTGGAGTCATTCTGATTGTGGTGGAGAGGGGTTGACAACTCTGGTTCCAATGGGCGCGTAAGTGCCATTGGAGTGGGTGCATCCGTAGCCTCGCTTTGGGGAGGACGGATGTGGCGGCCGACATGTGTCCCAGGAGGCACAGAATGTCCTTCGCTGACGAGGTTGCTACATTGGTGGCCTTGGTCGCCAGGGCTGTGATGGCGCACAGTCTGCGCTCTGGCAGGTAGGCCCTCGAAACCCTGGTGTCTATCACGGCTCCTATGAACTCCAGTCTCTGGGTCGGTGAGAGGTGTGATTTGCTGAGGTTGATGACGAAACCCAGGGAGGACAGCAGTTTCATGGATGTCTGTATGGCCTTCTGCAGTTCCTGGCCTGAAGGGGCAGTGAGAAGCCAGTCGTCGAGATATGGGAAGACCACTATGTTCTGCCTGCGGAGGTGGGCAGCTGCTACGGCTACGCACTTTGTGAAGACCCGCGGAGCGGGGGACAGTCTGAAGGGTAGGACTCTGTATTGATAGTGCTGGTCTAGCACTTGAAAACGGAGGTATTTCCTGTGTGACTTGTGGATGCGGATGTGGGTGTACACATCCTGCAGGTCCAGAGATGCCATCCAGTCGCCGGTTTGGATCAGGGGAAGGATGGTGTTCAGTGAATACATCTGGAATTTCTCTTTGATGAACTTGTTGAGTCGGCGGAGGTCTAGGATGGGACGAAAGCCGCCCGGCCGTTTGGCAATGAGAAAGTATCTGGAGTAAAAACCAGAGCCTTTCTCGGGAGGGGGAACCTCCTCTATGGCCCGGGAGTCCAGTAGTCGCAACAGTTCCGCAGCCATTGCCAGGCGCAGATGTTGGGGGGTGTCGCTGGCAGGTGGGAAGTTCTGTTGTGGAGGGGCTGCAAAGCGTATGCGGTAGCCTTCTCTGATGACCCGCAGAACCCAGGAGTCTGAGGATACTCTTCGCCACTGTGTCAAAAATTGGGTCAGGCGTCCCCCGGTCCGGGGGGTTCGCCGAGATCTGGCGTCAAAAGGAGGGCCCAGCTTTGCTTGTGGGCGCGCTTGTCTTCTGTTTGCGGTCCCTCTGTGTGTTGCGCTGGTGCGAGGGTCCTTGGTAAGAGTTGGCCTTGTATCTGTTGTTGCTGTGCCATTTGTTGCTGGAGGGGTACCTCTTGCTGGAGGAGTAGTAGGGTTTCCTATGAAACTTGCTCCTCTGGGCGTTGTTGTGGCGCTCAAAACCATCTTCTGCGAGCGTCTGTAGCGTGATACAGTGTTCTTTCAAGTCATTGACTGTATCTTTCACCTTGTCTCCGAAAAGGGACTCACCGGAGCAGGGGGTGTCCGCGATCTTATCATGTGTGTCGTCACGTAGGCCAGATGCCCTGAGCCATGCCCATCGCCTTGCTGAAATGGCTGTCCCGGTGGTTCTCAGTGCTGTATCGAAGGAGTCGAAGGTAGCACTTGCGAGGTGCTTGCTGCATTCCGACATGTCTGTGAGTGCCGCTGATGCGCCGCTCTGGGATTCTTTGGGAAGACACGCCAGCGCGGCTCTCATGTTTGCCATGCATGCATCCTGGAAGAGGACTTGCTGAAATTGGTGGGCCGCAATCTTCGCGTTGAGCATGGCCCCTTGGTACACTTTCCTCCCGATGTCATCGAGGAGCTTGTGGTCCCGACCAGGCGGGCTGTTGGCATGTGTGCGTGAAGACTTCACGCGCTTGAGGGCTGACGACACTATGATGGAGTGATGAGGCAGCTGTGAGGATGCAAATCCTGGAACCGGCTGTACCTGGTACTTAGTTTCCAGCCTCCTGGGGAAGGGGTGGCCGGATGCCGGAGTCTGCCAGAGCCTCAGATGATTGTCTCGGAGTGTCTGGTGGATAGGCAGTGTAAACACAGTTCTCGGGGTGGCAAGGTATTTCAAAACCTCCGGCACCGCTTCCTTCTTGTCGTCCTGGCCTTGTAAGGACAGAGTGGAGGCCAGTTTGAGCAAGAATTTTGGATAGGTAAGGTCCTCTGGTGGCGGTGGTTCTTCTGGGTCTGGAGAGTGTCCTCTCTCCGGGGTCATGCCCCCACTGGTGTGGGCCGCAGACCCCACCACTGCCCCTTCGAGCTCACCTCTGTCGGCATCTGGGGGCGGGTCGCTCGAGGGTGTAAAGCCTGGCGAGGGTGCCCGGACGTCCCCAGCCCGTGGATCTGCCTGCAGGGAATCTTGCTCTGTGGGGAGTGGAGCTGTCTGCGGCATGTGCGCAGGGACTGCAACTGTAGATTGTTTTAGTAGTTGAGACAGCAGGCGCACCACAGAGCTGGAAGCTGATCCGCTCCGTATGCTGCAACAGGGACTGGGGGAGGCAGAGAGGCTCACATGGCTCCTTCTGTGCTTCTGGCGCCGATGTTTGGTGCGGTGTCTGGACCGGGTGTCCCTGTGTCTGGAGCTTCTATGTCGGTTGGGAGAACTGCTTCTGCTGCTGCTGGAGCTGCGGCGGCGTTTTCCGCTGCTTTTCCTCTTTCTTGCGCTCCGTTTGCGGTCCGACGAGCTGCTGCTGGATCGTTTTCTCTTTCCCTTCTTGTCCCGACGGCGTGTGCGGCCGTCGGAGCTGCTGTTGCTGGTACTGCTGCGGTCCCGAGTATGCCTCCGGCGCGGAGGGGATCCGGCGCCGAGGTGGGAGGCGTTGCCATGGCTCCCCAACGATGCCGAGTGCTGGAGGTGCTCGTGGGCATGGTTGGAGGACTGGCGCCGGCCAATCCCTACGGCCGTAGCTCGGGTACCTTCTGATTGGTTCTCAGATCTGCTTCCGGAAGGGGCGTGGTTGGAGGACCAATTCCCGGTGCTGGAGGACCGAGACCGGGCGCCATCTTCAGATACCGCATGGCTCTCCTTTGTTCTCATCGTTGGAGGAGAGCAGGCAGGCCTCACCTCCCCTTGCAAACACACCGCGGGAGCCAGGGAAGTCGGTGTAGGGGCCGGCTGGAGGCAGTCAGCACCACGGTCGTGGAAGGAGGCCGCACCGGGCACTTCCAGGGCCGGGGCATGCAGGAGAGCAGCCGGAGTAGATGCAGGTACTGGCAGAGATGATGTACTTGCGTTCTCGGATAGGATTTCTTTTAAGTTGTGCCCCCGAATCTTCAAAGTCCTGGGGGACATTCTCCCGCAATTTTCGCAGTGCTCGGTATTGTGGTCGGGCCCCAGGCAGCGTAGGCAGTTGTCATGGGGGTCCGTAATGCTCATCTTTCTTTTGCAAAGAAGGCATTTTTTGAACCCCGGCTTGGTCATGATGAGAAAAGAAAAACAACAAATAAAATAATAAAATGGGGAGAGAGAGCAGGGTCCGTCTTGCTGGCAAGGCGGAAGGAAGAATACTGGTGGCTAGGGGGCGGAACGGTGGGTGGCCCACCTGGGCTACCGGGGCGGGCTCAGAAAGTCTCAGCTTTCTGAGCTCTAGAGAGCAATTCCGTATTGGCGCCGCCCGGAGGACGACACCAAGTGTGGCTGACGCAATCCTGCTTGTCCATGGAGAAACAAGAATACCACAGTAAGAAAGTGAAACAGGAGAGAGTTTTAAAAGCCTTTTAATAAGGTAGCTTTTACCTGTGACCAGGGCCGGATTTAGCTATACGCCATGTACGCCATGGCGTAGGGCCCACAGCTGCAAAGGGCCCACAAAAATTGAACTAGTTAGGCTTTTTTTTAAAAATAAAATAAAAAAAAACCTGCTGGCTGCCGCCGCGGGGCCCCCTCTGCTGCCGCGGCAGCATGGACTGACCCGCGGAGGCCCCCTCTGTAAGCTCGGTCCCTCCCTCCGTGCCTCCGTGTCTCCCTCCGTGCAGGCTGTGAGAGACGCGAAGGCAGACTGTCTCCTTCTGCCTTCGCGTCTCTGTTAAGCCCGCAGGGGCTGATGTGAAATTTCCCATCAGCCCCTGCGGGCTTAACAGAGACGCGAAGGAGACAGTCTGCCTTCGCGTCTCTCACAGCCTGCACGGAGGGAGACACGGAGGCATGGAGGGAGGGACCGAGCTTACAGAGGGGACCCCGCGGGTCAGTCCATGCTGCCGCAGCAGCAGAGGGGGCCCTGCGGCGGCAGCCAGCAGGTTTTTTTTTTAAAATTAAATTTTACTTTAGGCCGGGGGTAGGACTGGTAATGGGCTATTGGGGGGGCTGGGACTGGGACTGGAAATGGGTTGGGGGGATTAAGGCTGGAGGTGGGCTGATGAGGTTAGGACTGGTAATGGGCTGTGGGCTGTTGGGGGGGGGGTTAGAACTGGTAATGGGCTTTGGGGGGGTTAAGACTGGTAATGGGCTGTGGGCTGATGGGGGCTGTCTGGTAATGGGCTATGGGGGGGGGGCTAGGACTGTAAATGGGCTGGGGGGGGTTAAGACTGGAGGTGGGCTGATGGGGTTAGGACTGGTAATAGGCTGTTGGGGGGGGTTTAGAACTGGTAATAGGTTTTGGGGGGTTTAGACTGGTAATGGGCTGTGGGCTGATGGGGGCTGTCTGGTAATGGGCTATGGGGGGGCTAGGACTGGAAATGGGCTGGGGGGTTAAGACTGGAGGTGGGCTGATGGGGTTAGGACTGATAATGGGCTGTTGGGGGGGTTTAGAACTGGTAATGGGCTTTGGGGGGGGTTAAGACTGGTAATGGGCTGTGGGCTGATGGGGGCTGTCTGGTAATGGGCTATGAGGGGGCTAGGACTGGAAATGGGCTGGGGGGGGGTTAAGACTGGAGGTGGGCTGATGGGGTTAGGACTGATAATGGGCTGTTGGGGGGGTTTAGAACTGGTAATGGGCTTTGGGGGGGGGGTTAAGACTGGTAATGGGCTGTGGGCTGATGGGGGCTGTCTGGTAATGGGCTATGGGGGGGGGGGTTAGGACTGGAAATGGGCTGGGGGGGGGTTAAGACTGGAGGTGGGCTGATGGGGTTAGGACTGGTAATGGGCTGTGGGCTGATGGGCTGATGGGGGGGTTAGGACTGGCAATGGGCTATGGGGGGCTGACTGGAAATGGGTTGATGGGGTTAGGACTGGAAGTGGGCTGATGGGGGGTTAGGACTGGTATTGGGTTGGGGGGTTGCTAGGACTGGAAATGGGCTGATGGGTGGCTAGGACTGGAAATGGGCTGATGCAGGGACTAGAAGGGAATGGATGCTGGGTGAGGCTGGAACTAGAAGGGAGCTGATGTTGGGGGAGGATTAGAATGGGATGGGGCTGGAAGAGTAAAATGGAGAAGGGAAAAATATTTTGTGTGGGAGGGATAAAAAAATCTACAATTGGCCGGGTATTGGGAGAGTAAGTGGGGATTGAGGATGGAGGGGTAAAATTTGAGTGGATGAAATAGGAATGAGGAAAGAGCAAAAGGAGAAAGATTAGTATGTTAAAGCAGATGTAGAGAGAGAATGGAAAAAAACTAGAAGAGAGAAGAAAGGACAAATGGACAGCAGACGATGGAGAGTTAGCAGAAGACATGAAGAAACCAGAAGAAAGTGGCTGGAGCAATTGCAGCTGAAAAAAATGCACAAAAGGTAGAAAAATATCTCTTTATTTTGAATTTATTAATTGGAATATGTCAGCTCTGGTAAATGTGCATCATTAACGTCTGCGCTTTGTTTAGTACAAGAGCAAATTAATGTATAGTTTTATTTCTACAGTGTTGTACATTCCAAGTTTGGCTTTTGGGATTCCCAGTTTAATTATTGTCTTCCTGTTTCTAAAATGTGATTACTTGTTTGGTGATGGTCTATGTTCTGCATGTGTAACTGAGCTGAGGTGTTCTGTTTATATAATTCCTATTTGACATTGCCACTTGTTCTCTTTCCCCAGTAGGTCATGTATTGTTCTCTGAAATGTATTGGTTTAATATTTGCAGTGTTGCCTTTTGATTGGTAGAGTATGGTGCTTTGTGAGTCCTGGTAGTGCTGTTAGGATACGGCGGGTTTGCTATGGGTTCTAAATGGGCAGTGTTTGTAGTAGTTCCTAATGTGTCTGGCAGTTGGCACTGGATTATAGTAATGTAGAAATCTTTGTCTTTCTTTATCCATACACTCATTAAGAGGCACGTTTACTAAAAGTTAGTATATGGTAACATTATGCAAATATTTATGCAAATGAGGCCCCTTATGCAAATGAGGCCCACACCCCCCTTGGGCCGCCCCTGCTGGGGGCCCACAATTTTTGTTGGCATAGGGCCTCACTCAAGGTAAATCCGGCCCTGCCTGTGACTCAGAAGAAAGCAGTGCTGTGCTGTATTCAGTGTTGAGAGTAACAGGAGTTTGGGAAGACGTTGTTTGGTGAAAGTGAAACCAGCTGTGTTTAATTCTCCTGCAGTATAGTGTGTGACCACACGGAGCAGTGCAGAGAACAGCAGAGAAGAAAAGTTTTGTTTTTCATTTCTCCTGGTTTTTCCTGTGTTCATCCTTTCATTTGGAGAAGTTATCCTAGTGCATTTCTTGTGTTTTGAACCTCCGCGTGCCTTTGAAAATCCCCATTGTATAAATAATAAAAATCTTGCAATGCCTTACCACCTGCCTCAACTACAATTCATTCCTACAGAGTAAAGAACTTTTATTCTAAAGGACAGTAAGGCCGCCTATCAGCTGTCAGCCTCTTGGCCCAGCTGGTGGGTGTCGCAGTGTGCTGAAGCACATGGCCTGCTACCCACAGAGATGTGCCACCTTAGGTGGCTGCCTATTGGATGGGCTGGCCCTATATAGCACACCATAAATCTTTCATAATAATATCACCTGGTTGTGATAATACTGTTTGCTCATCCTTTTGCAAAACAGGCTTAGGAAGAGGTCTGGGTGGAGGAGAAGGACCTTCTTGTACTAAAGAAACATCAGATAAAACAGTAGTGACAGTTGAGGGTTGGGAAATGGGGAAGGAAACCGTTGTGCAGAACTAATAGATGCTCCCTGAGAGGAGAGCTGATGGCAGGCACCGACTGTAAAATGTTTGTCAAGTGGACCAATTACTGCCCGAAGACTTAGCAACAACTGAGTTTTGGTCACATTCTTTACTTTGGCTTTCCTTTTCCCCATGAAGACAAGGAAATATCCAAGCAGGCAAACTCTTCTATGATAGAAACAGCACCCGATCTTCTCAAAATCCTCCCAGAAAAGGGAAACCTCCGTTGAACCTCTGTCTGTGCTCTGAAGGACTCCAAAGGGACGTAACCTGCCCCTTTGGGCCAAGGCTCTATGGGCCTCCCCACCTGCTTTTGAGTGCCTTTGGGAGGGTGTCCCTCTGGTGATGTCACTGGGAGGTGGCCACGTTGATGTTCAACCCAGCTCAGCAGCACAAAGTTTTTCTCTTCTGAAGATAACCTCAGCCCGAAGTGCAACTCAGCTCAACACAGGAACCTCAGGTCTTTCCGACAGGCAAGTTCTTAGGATTCTCAGTGGACCTGACCTTTCCCTTTTGAATCCATGATATTCCTGCACCCATCGAAAGGAAGTACCTTGTACCTTAAAGACTGAAGCTCTGTTCCTTACAAGGAACTTCTCATTCACCCCTCCAATCACAATAACGCTAAATGACATTCAGATAAATGTTAAATCGGAGCTGAAATACCTTGGGATCACCCTTGATCAACAACTCTTATTCAAAGCTCAAGTAACGAGGACAGCCAGAACAGTATATTTCAAAACAAGGACCCTGCAATGACTCTGTCCCCTCCTCAAACCAGCAGACTTCCGATCAGCACTTCAAGCCCTCACTCTTCCTCATGCAGACTATTGCAACAGTATCTACCAGAGCCTCCCTCAAACCACCCTCCTCCCCCTTCAAACTGCTCTACATACTGCTGCACATATAGTCCAAGGAGCTATTAAACATGACCATATCACTCCCATCCTAAAACGGCTCCACTGTCTACCCCTTCCCAGCAGAATCAAATATAAATCCTTACTCCTTACATACAAAGCATTACACTCCCACCCGGCCACACACCTCCAATCCCTCCTCCAGAAATTCAATACAAACAGACCACAAAGTGGTGCTACAGTGAACAAACTTACCATACTGCAATCCAAAACAAAACTCAACCAACAAAGTTGCTGCAGAACTTTTAAACTCTATGCACTGTCCCTTTGGATCTTTCTGCCAAACATAATAAGGAATATCACCAACCTCACCTCCTTCAGCAAACACCTGAAAACCCTATTGTTCTTTGAACATTTTGGACCCACTACCTAACACCCCCTCCGACATGACACCAACAAGACAGAATCTGCACTTGTAAATAGTTAAAGAATATACCACCTGTGTATAGCTCTCCTATTGTAAATAGTTCAATAATTCCAAATAGTTTGCTGTTATATATACTATATAACCAAAGTGTTATTTGTTCCATGAAACTGTGTTACATGCTATCCAAGATGTTGTTGTTTGATGTTCTGTTCTCTCTAAACCGCTTTGACCCAGTGAAAAGCAGTATATAAGTATAGCTAAATAAAATAAATAAATAAAAATAAAAAACTGGGGCTTTAATGCTTGTTCTTCTGTAGTCAACGTTAATGAGCATGTCATGCTTTTCTTCTCTTTACTGAGAACATGCAGGCCCTGCAACCTTTTTTTTAGCTTTGGTGAAGAGGAAATCACATAAAAAAGACAGATGAGATGCTGAGTGGGAGGCATATTGTTATGAATAGTGAAGTGTTGGAGAGCTGACATTCAAATGATACAATACAATTATACTTATGTGCAAAATAATAATCTTTATCTTTAAAATAGCATTCCAGCAACTTTACATGCTGATATAATTTTTTGTGCACAAATGTAAATGCTGCTGCTGGCATGCACATATGTGCTCATGCTTCTGGCATGTTCTCCCATGTTAGTCATATTTTGGCATGCAACGTATTTGCATCATAATTGTTTATAGCATTGATCACAAACTATTTTATTCAAATGTGCATTAGGAGTTATGCACAGAGCTTTGGTGCATGGCTCTAATTCCGTTTACTGTCTGACCCCTAGAATGTAGCTTCCTGGGATTTCGGTTTACATATTCTATATTTAGCTTGTGGCCATTTATTCTGTACTTAATCAGGCTTTAGCATGCACGTGAAAAGAGCATGATATTCTCCTTCGAACACTATTTAGTGGGTACTCACTAAGGCCTACAATTTAACACTGTTTTTGACCACGTAGATGCTGTTTTCAGGCGTGTGCTAACGGGATGCATTGTGGGATTCTGATGGATGAACAGGGATGTTAAGAGAAGCAGACATTGTTGAAGAAGGACAAAGGGGAGAGAGAGAGGAAGTGGCAATAGAAGTGAGACACCAATAGAAATTGGAGCATTTAGAAAAAATGCCATATTTAGGCAAGAAGATGTATTTTGAAACTAGTGAGAGGACAAAAGAACAGATGCCCAGACTGATAGTTTTTTCAGGTTTGGAGAAACCCTTTTTTTATTGTCCCCTATACGTTTCAGCCTCCAGGCCACCTTCAGGGGGATATTTTGAGGGTGCAAACCTTCACTGCAAAAGGCTACTGTCAAATAAAGTGCATTTGTCACGCAATCCGTAGCGTTGTCTGCACAGCAGTAGTGAGAACTAGTGATTCATATGAGAACAACTGTTCTTCAAGTGTTGCTTTATATTAGACAATGTAAGAAGAAGTATGGTTTTACTTTCTTTAATAAAAGACAAATCCATGAGGAGAAATGATAATGTTTATGCTGGCTGTTGTCCAACATGTGGCTGGTGAGACCAAATACTACAGCAGGCATTTTGAGTTCTCACCTAGAACAGCAATGAGTGCTGCTTGGAGGTCAACAGTTATTTTTCTTTGACAGCAGAGAACCTTGAGGCCCTCCCAAACAAACTCATCTAACTTTTGTACATCCAATTAAGACTGGTGGTGCTTTGCCCTCCTCCTTACTTGGCTCTCAGTCTCCCACATATATTTTCAGATCACTTGTACAGGACATCATGGGGTCATTCCTTGATCCAATGCTACTGGATGCTTGTAGAAGGGGTGGATGGTCGAATACTGTTGACTTCTAGAATAAGGACTGGTAGATTTCCTTCCCATTGTTGATGGCATGGATGCATCAGGGTTGGCTGAGGCACCTAATGATGCCAGTCTGTCTCCTTGCAGATTCTCCAAGCCGGGCACTGTGTGAGGATTTTGATCAGTCATCCTTCATATGTGTGGCTGAATGATGCCGTCATGTTACTGCTCTGATTCCTCTACATGTCCTCCTACTCTGACGACTCTACCTCATTGATAGACATCCAAGATGCGTGCTTTTCTTCTGATTTTATTTTTCTTCTCCTGGCAGTCTTTTTTTCACCACCTCTCTTGGGGTCCAAATGCCTCCCCTGCTTCCACCCTCAGCACTACAGCTAGTCCCAGTATGCCAGTTTTACCTTTATACAAGGGGGCTGAGCCATGAGGAGGAGAAGAGTACTCATGCTCTCTTTAGCATGTACGTGCCACTTTATTTAGGGCTTACCTGCTATATGGCATTGAGCCAGCAGCACATAGATTTCATACTTTTGAGTTATAAGGTGGACTAATAGTGCACAGATGCTATGCTATGGAGACTACTTTTTTGTGAGCATGCTTAAAAATGTAGTGTGTACTTATGACTGATATTAATATTGTATTATCTGTGTATCCAGTAGAAAATAACCTGTAAAAAGAAATTCAACACACACATTTAAATGGTCTGTAATATACAGTACTTTCTTGCTTTAAAAGTTAACGGTGCTTTCAGTTTGCTTTAACAAACATTTCATGATTTATAATTCCTTATCAATGTATGAGTGAAGTTGTAAATTAATAATGAGAAATCAACTAATAAAGTCTATAGATTATATCATGTATGAAGCCTCCAGTAGGGATATGCACAGCCTTTGGAGAGCAAGTCGGTAGGTGTGGCCAGAGCCTCTTAATTTACAGGACACCATTCTACTCTGAAAAGATTCTGAGGTTACTAATGATGGTATGGAGAATCAATCTGTTTTGTGTTGCTAAACAGGAATGGGCCAAGGTGTGCCAGTGGTGGGACTGGTGCTAGAAGGAGGTCCAAACGTGATCCTGATGGTATGGGAATATGTGAAAGAGACTCCTCCTGTCCCGGTGGTGGTTTGCGAGGGAACTGGCAGAGCTGCAGATATTCTGGCTTTCACCCACAAGCACACAGCAGATATAGGGTGAGTTTGCACTGTCTTATGAACTTCCCTTTTTTAAAGCGAGGCTGGCCTTGGCTGTATGGCTGTAAGATCAAGCTGTTCTGTGTTAAAAAATTCAGAAGTGTTTCTGATTGACTACTTGACAACACACACACCCCTACATGCACACCTACACCTACACACACACACACATACACCTACACCTACCCACACACCTACACACACACACACACACACACACACACACCTACTAGGCATGCAGATTTTCAGCAGCCACCACACAAAATCTTTTCACGTAATGGCTGCCAAAATTCGCCCAATCATGGTTGCAGATAATGCCACCTTAAGAGGTGGCAGTAGCTGCACCTGATGCTGCCTGAGCTGCTTCACGGCCTGCCGCCAATTAGCAGATGCCATCTCCTCTGTACCAGTCTATGGCACTGACAATCCTAACATTCCGGACCCCCCCCTTCAGAACCCTCCCCCGGACAGTTCCCAATCCCTATTGGGAACTGGCCATGAGGGATTGGGATCCTCCAAGCAGGACCCTACCAAGCTAGAAATGTGCCCTGTGTGACTAATGAATCTTGTGCCCCCGTTCCACCCAGTCACATCCAGTAACTCACTTTTTGAGCTTCCTGGAAGCCCAGTGATGATATCAGTGCCCCTTCTGTGCTTGCACCCTGTGCAGCCTCACCGCTCGCACAACCCTAGGTACAGTCCTGCCTCCAAGACATCAAGAGCCGGTTAGCCAGTTGACCTTCCTTCCTCCCTCCCTCCCTCCCTCCCTCTCTCCCTCCCCCCCCCCTGCCTGATGTACATTTAAAATTCAGCTAGTCAGTCAGCCCCCCTTCCTACTTGAATACCTATAAGCTAGGCTAGCCAGTTGGCCAAAAGGGCCCCCCTCCCAAACCCTTACCTTTCAATTCCTTTTGGCCTATGGGGTACAAGGGCAGGAATGGTTCTCCCCGCTCCTACCCCATTGCTAGTCAAAGTAGCGCCGATTAACAGTGCTGCTTCCTAGTGTCCTGATGCTAGGGGACAGCCCTGCAAGAACAGCGCCTTTGTTAGTGTTAGTGCAGACGCCAGGAGTGTCCTCTCTGCTCCTGACCTCTTCCCTTGTACTAATAAAAATGGTGCTAGGGGACAGTACTATGAAACTGGTGCCATTTTGACTGGTGACAATGAAAGGGACAGGAGCAGGAAGGACTGCTTTTTCCCACTAGGCCACCAGGAATCAAAAGGTAAGGGCTTGCGGGGGGGGGGAGAATCAAGGGATGGGGACCCCATTTGGCCAACTGGCTAGCTGGGCTTGTAGAGTTTGAAGGGGGGGAGGGAGGGGGCTGATTGGCTATCTGGCCCTTAATGATGTGTTGGGGTGCCCCGATTTCCCCCCCACTGGAGAGTTTCCAATAGAGATGGGAGCTGTTCGGGGGGGGGGGGGGCGGGCGGTTCAGAAAGGGGGGTGGGGAGGGGGGGTCTGGCACTTCTTTAGGATTGTTGGTGCCATGGATTGGTACATCCACAGCACCAGTAATGGTGAAAGGTGGGGGCGATCAGGATCTTGGAGGGGGAGATGATCGGTGGCATTTTGCAAGGACAGTGCAATTACTAGCTCTGTCCTCCCCTTGCACTTGCCATGAATTTTGCAATCCCTGCTTCAGTAAGCATCGCGGGACTTCACAGTAAGTGCCAAACCTCTGCAGGAATCATCGGTCTCCACAGTAAGTGCCAAACCCCTGCAGCATCTGCAGATACCATGGGCCTTTTACAGCTACCATGGGATTTTAGCAACTATCGCCCCATGTTAGCTGCAAAAGGCTAACACACTTTAGTAGATAGATCCCTTTATGTTGGGACTTAAGAGTAAAAATTTCATTTAGTTTGGTTCAAATGCATTTGATTTAATGTCGTTCAAATTTCAAATACACTTAAGTGTATTTGAAACTCAAATACAAAATACATCTAGGCTCATTCAAAAGGAAGTTAAATGGGCTTGGTATGCTTGTCTCTTTCTTTGACATTGTGAGCTCTCTGATTTCTGAAGTGCTGTACTTAAAAGGAGCAGAAGCAGGGCCGATGCAAGTGTATTATGCACCCTTGGCAAACCTTTAGCCTTGTGCCCCCCTCCCTCCATTAACTTTTAGTCCTCTAGAATTTTCCCAAACAAGAATATTCATGCTGAGAGTATTAAGTACACCAAACAGAAACTCTCAGACAAAAACAATCTAGATAATTCCTAACTCCGCTAAACTTACTCCAATAGCTGAAGAGTCACAACAACTAATCCACCTAAAGGAGAAAATTATGCCAAACCACAATGGCAGCAACAATTTAGGGGAGAAATAGCCTCAGAACCTTATCACTTCCTGCTATGTGGCAACAAAAGCTGTAGGGGAGATCAAGAGCTCTACATCATAGGTATTAAAAAAAACTTCCCCTTTTATTAGAATTTTTATTCAATAGTTCGATAAACATAAAGGTGCCTAGGCGATACCCTCTATCGATATCAAAACATTAATCAAGGGAGAGAGATCCTATTCGGGGGAACAGACGCGGCAGTTGTTTTTTTGCCGCGGGAGCAGCATAGCTGGTGCCTGGAGGTCCTGCTCTAAATCAGCAGGCGGAAGGAGGACGATCCCGGCTGCGGAGGACCCCTCCCCATCCCTCTACTTAATCCGGCGGCAGCAGGAGGTTGGTAGCGGCCTGCGTGGTGCAACCTAAGGGGCACGATTCAAGGGGCAGGCCACGCCTCTTTGGTGCCCCTTCGGCGCTACTGAGAAGCTGAGATCAGAGTTGTACCATGGGTAAATGGAAAGTGAAACTGTCTGCTAGATCTGGAGCCAAAGCGCAAGGAGGTGAAGTGGTGGGTCCCATGGACAAACATTTGATTTCCCTGCTACCTGCTACATCGTCGCCGGAAGGGGCTTCATTGAGCTCTCATTCCAGGTCACCACCACCTTTCCCTCTCCCTCCTTTTTCATCTACTTTGTTGGATTTGTCTCCCGAAGCTTCTCCTCCAATCCCACAATCTGTCTCTCCGGAAGCTCCTGCAGGGATGGCCATGACTTCAATTTTAGGGGAGGTAACTCTAATGGATATTTGGAATGCTATTCACAATATTGTCAGTTTACTCACGATGTAGTTAGTAAAATGCAATGTACTGATAAGCAATTGGCTTTGTTTGCTAAGTCCTTGGCTAGAACTGATTCTCAACTCCAGTCCTGTTCTGAAAATGATATTGCCTTAATTCGTGATTCTTTTTCCTCTTCTTATCGGCTGGAGGTTCTTGAGAATCAGGCCAGAGCTAAGAACTTACGTTTTTTGAATTTCCCTGTTACCCATTTGTTATCTTCTGATATTCTTTTAAAAAAGTATTTTACTGAGGTGTTAAAGCTTGAAGGGAATATAGATATTATCCATATGTACTACCTCTCTACAAGATCCGCTCCTCCTTTAGTTAAGGATGAGGGTTCTTTGCCTTCTTTAGATCTCTCGGTTGGTCAGGATCTTACTGCTTTTTTGGAAGATTCTGAGGATGTCATTCCCAAACGTAACACTCTTGTGGTTACCTTTGGTTCTGAATCCATTAAATTATGTGTTTTGCGTGCTTACGTTAAATTCTGAGAAATTCCTTTCTGTGGTCAAAAACTCCACGTTTTTCCGGATGTGGGCAGGGCTACCCAGGTCCAGCATAAGCTGTTCCTGGCATTAAAATCTCGTGTGGTGGCTTTGGGGGCTTCCTTCTTTTTGAAATTTCCCTGTCGTTGTATACTTACTTTTGAGGGTCAAACCTTTGTATACACTGATGTTCTTCAATTGCAGTCTTTTTTGATTCATAAGGAGGTTGTAAGGGATGTGGGTGGTGAGATAATTGTTCCCTAGAGTGGAGTTTAACTTACTCCTGTTTTCCTTTTTTTTTTTTTCTGCTTGGGTTTAACTTGGGATTCTCTCTCCCTTGATGTGGGTTTCTGATGTGTATATTTTTTCCTTTGGATATTGTAACGGTGTGTTTTTCTTCTATGTTTTCCTTGGGTTTATGTTTTGTTATTCAAGAAAACTTAAATAAACAGATTAAACAAAACAAAACAAAACAAAAAAAACATTAATCAAGCTACCAAAGCTCCTAAAACGAGTCTTACAGAGCTACCAAACTACCCTGACCAACATTAAAATCCTTTAATAAATAGCAAGCTTCACATATACTCACACAGACATCTCACAGCTTAGATCACACATTTAAAGTTCAAAACTCAAAACACCAATAGAGGGGGATGGGACAGAGAAAGTGCTTACATAACACCTCATAGTACACTTATTATATGCTGTAGCATAGCATTGCCTATTATAAATAAACCAATTACACAGCAGTGCTGACCTGCAGTATGAGCTCATTTGTAATGGTAAAAGCACCTCAGAACTAGGAAAAACCCTCCAAACAAGAAACAAACTAATAAAATAAAGTTCAAAACCTTCACAAAAAGCACAGCTGGTCTACTCATCTTAAAGTTGTCACTGAAGAACTTCAAAACAGCTCTTAGGGAATGCTGGTTGAACAGGCTGCACTGCTGAAACCCATTCTAAACAAACTTCACTGCTAAAGCAGCCACACAAAATGCCTCATGGCGACAAAACAAAGGAATGGAGCTGGGAGACCCTAAGAAGTTGTTGTTGTGATTCTTTTGAGCTATTGGAGTAAGTTTAGCTGAGCTAGAATCTTCCCAGGAATTTTGATAATGAAACTCAATAAACTACTCCTCGCAGAACAATCCTTTGTAAAGGCATCATTTGATATCATACCTTTCTAATATTAATTTTTTATAGGAATATACATATAAGGGCAAATTCCAAAAGCCATTTACCCTCCTTATGGGTTAAAGTATGGACATATGGTTCTTTGAGTTTCTGTGGTTTTCAAGATTTTCTATTTTATTCAGCTTTGCTACCTTGTAGAGTCTTATCACCCTAGGTGGCCGCTTAGTCTGCCTAATGGTTAAGCCTAATCTTGAAAAGAAGAGGTTAGTTCTCTATGAACAAGCAGGAAGTAAGATCTCCAGGAACAAGCAGGAATGAGTCTTCACATATGGGTACGTCGGTACCGACGGAGCCTGCGTGGGAACGCTCCCCAGCGTCCAATCAGAAAGCTTTTGGGAGCATCCCACAGCGCCTGCGTGCTGCCTTCCCGCCTTTCCAACTGTCTCTCCTCAGTTGTTCTTTTTCCGCGGAGCCAGCAGGTCGTGTTCCTGTCACCGCAGAAGAATTTCCTTATTTTATCTTTATTTCTTTTCTGTACGCGTCTGCCTTCCTCGACGCTGTACCGCCGGTTCTTATTCTTTTCTTCAAAAAAAAAAAAAAGACCTTCTATTTTTTCTTCAGGTGTACTTCAGTTTTGGGCCTTAGGCCCAAAACCTTCTTCCTTAAATATGGAAAAACCTGACTCAGGTTTTAAGAAGTGCACAAAATGTGGCGGTACTATATCCATCACCGACACCCATGACTGGTGTCTCAAATGTTTAGGCCCTGACCATTCCATCAAAGATTGTGTGTCCTGTTCCATGATGTCTAAGAGAGGTCGACAGAACCGAGCTGCCAAGCTCAGTACCCTGTTTCCCTCTGATGCGGCTTCGGTGGCATCGACGTCTTCCAGGGCTGCTTTTTCCTCACATGGATCTCAGTTAACGAAACATAAATCCAGCCGGTCCTCGAAGGGCAAATCTCCTTCTAAGCATCGAGATGCCTCTGGCCTTGCCCTCAAGGATTCTGCACCGGCAAAATTACCCCGGCGGGAGGCTTCGGCTTCTAAAGCATCATCATCGGGGTTCCAGGACGATCTAGATGGCGCGGCCTCAACAGATCTCCTGGTGCCATGCTCTGGGGTACCGGTGGCCTCCACCGGTACCGACTTCCAGGCATTGGCAGCGTCGATGGATCAGAGGATTCTGTCCATGGAATGCAGTCTGCGGCTTTCCTTGTGGCATCGACGCCCGTGGTACCGCAACAGACTACTCCGCAGCTACCAGCTCCGGTATCGCCTTCGGTACTGATTCCGGTACCGGTGACATCGGCATCGGAGTCAGCCATGCCGGTACCCTGCCCTCTGCAGCCCTCCGGTACCGATACCCCGGTACCGATGATTCCCGATACCGACCCCGGTCGGTACAGGTATCGGGCTTTACAAGAGCATCCTGACAGACCATACTTCGATTCCTCTGATGACTCTGAGGATTCTGAAGAGTCTGTCGATGCAGCGATGCTTCTTCCACAGGAGGAGTCCTCTCCTAAACGAAGGATGTCTCCTCCAGAGGACTTGTCTTTTCAAGACTTTATTAGAGAGGTGGCCCGGGGTCTCTCTATTACAGTAGCCCCAGAGTTAGAGCCTAGAGCTAAGGAGTTAAATATTATACAATATCCTAAAACTCCTAAAGAGGCAGCTACCTTGCCTATTCATGAGATTCTGTATGATCTCATGTTAAGGATGTGGGAAGCACCTCTAACCACCTCTCCTCATTCTCGCAGGTTGGACACCATGTATCGTGTCCCTCCTTGTCCTGGTTTCCATAAAACTCAGCTTCCTCACCACTCTATTGTGGTTGAGTCTGCAATGAGAAAGATTAGAAGTGCCAAGAGACATGTCTCTAATCCTCCAGGACGTGAATGTAGAACCCTGGATGCTTTTGGTAGAAGAGTCTTCCAAGCTTCCATGCTTGCTGCGAGAATTAATTCTTATAGTCTCTACATGGGAATGTTCTTAAAAGAAGTCACTGACCATTTGCAGACTTTAAGTCCTTTTATGTCTGACAATAAAAGGTAAGAATTTCTCTCTGGGCTCAAACATGCCCAGGATATCTCCAAATTCTCCAACCGTGCAGCTTTCGACTCCTTTGAATGCGTAAGCAGAGCCTCAGCTATAGCTATAGGTGCACGTAGGATTGCTTGGCTTCAAGCATCTGATTTGGAGACCTGGGTCCAAGATGAATTGGGAAATATCCCTTGTACAGGTGAAAATCTGTTTGGTAAGGATTGGCAAGCAAAGGCCAATCAGATGGATGCTGAAAATTCTGCTTTGGATAGACTATCCAAATCTACAGCTGCTCCTGCTAAGAAAAGGTTGTTCAAGAAAACACCTTTTTCTAAAAAGGAAAGATCCTATCCTACTTATAGTCAGAGAGCATCTTCTGCAGCTCAGTTCCCTTCCAAACGTCAGCAATCCTCCAAACAGACCAAGGCCAAGGCTGCGAGGCCTGCTCCAGCCTAGCCCCCTCAGCCCCCTCAGGGCCTTTGACTTTCTGCTAGAGAACTTAGCCTTTCTGGCTCTAGAAGGACCAGAGCCCTCCACCACTTCAGTCTTGGGTAACATCCCTACATCTTCCTCAGTAAAGACCGAAGCAAAGAATTCATTCAGTCTCTCCGCTATAGCCTTGTCTCTTCTTACTGCCCCTTTTACCCCTCTATCATCTAATGGTCCAATTGACTCTCTCACAGGCCTTTTGCTATGAATGTACTTGAAAAAGTCTTTATTTCGTGTTTTAGATTCCATAGCAAGTTCCTTCTCAAATTCTCACTTTGCCTGCCTTATCAATGCTTTGCAAATAACTTGCCAGTGCTTGTGCTGTTTCCAGTTTTCGTCATTTGGCTCTTTTTTCCATTTCCTGAAAGATGCTTTTTTGGCAGCAACAGCCTCTCTGACCTCACCTTTAAACCATGCTGGCAGTTTTTTGGACTTTCTTCCACTTTTCTTAATGCGTGGAATACAGCTGGTCTGGGCTTCCTGGATAGTTTTTTAAACAACACCCAAGCTTGATATAAGTCTTTAACCCTTGCAACCGCTCCTTTTAGTTTTTTCTTAACTATATTCCTCATTTTATCATAGTCTCCCTTTCGAAAGTTAAAAGGTAGTACTGTGGATTTCTTTACTATCCCTCCTCCACTAATTAAATCAAACACGATCATGCTATGATCACTATTGCCAAGTGGTCCCAACACCCTTATTTCTTGCACCAGATCTGGTGTTCCACTAAGGACTAGGTCCAGTATGGCTTCCCCTCTGGTTGGTTCATGAACCAGCTGCTCCAAGAAGCAGTCATTTATTTCATCTAGAAACTTTATCTCCCTAGCATGTCCTGCCGTGACACTGACCCAGTCGATACCTAGGTAATTGAAATCACCTATTATTACTACTCTGCTGTGACTTTTGTTAGCTTCCTTGATTTCTTTGAGCATTTCATCATCCATTTGTTCATTCTGGCCAGGCGGTCGATAGTACACCCCCACTGCCATCACCTTCCCCTTCATACATGGAATTCCAATTGATAGAGATTCTACAGCAAATTTTGTTTCCTGCAAAACTTTAATCCTTTCTCACTCAATGCCCTCTCTAACATAGAGCTCAACCCCTCCACCAATTTGATCAGTTCTATCATTACGATATAGTTTGTATCCAGGTATCACAGTGTCCCACTGGTTATCCTCCTTCCACCATGTCTCTGAGATTGCAATCATATCTAGCCTCTCATTCAGTGCTATATATTCTAACTCTCCCATTTTATTGTTTAGTCTTCTAGACTTCTAGCATTTGCATACAAGCATTTTAGAGACTTTATTTTATTAATATTAATCTGGCTATTGGTAGGCATGGGTAATATGGAATTTTTACGCTCTGTCTGCACCATACTCAAGGGCATTTGGGCTGCTTTACTCTTTTTTGGAACCTCACTGGTTTCGGTAGTATCCTTCAAGGATACCTTCTTCCAAACCATCCGCTCTTGGGCGACTGTCTGCTTTCCCCTATTTTCTAGTTTAAAAGCTTCTCCATCTCCTTTTTAAAGGTTAATGCCAGCAGTCTGGTTCCATCCTGTTTAAGGTGAAGCCCATCCCTTCGGAAGAGCCCCTCCTTTACCCAGAATGTTTCCCAGTTCCTAACAAATCCAAAACCCTCATCCTTGCACCATCGTTTCATCCACGCATTGAGACTCTGGAGCTCTGCCTGCCTTTTGGGTCCTGCACGTGGAACGGGAAGCATTTTGGAGAATGCTACCCTAGACGTTCTGGATTTCAACTTCCTACCTAAAAGCTTAAATTTAACCTCCAGAACTTCCCTACCACATTTTCCTATGTCATTGGTACCGACATGTACCAAGACAGCAGACTCCTCCCCAGCACTTTCTAAGATCTTATCTAGGCGGTGCGTGAGGTCCGCTATCTTCCCACCAGGCAGGCATGTTACCAGGCAATCCTCACGTCCACCAGCCACCCAGCTATCTACATGCCTAATGATTGAATCACCAACTATTACAGCTGTCCTAACCTTCCCCTCATGGGCACATGGCCCTGGAGAAACGTCCTCAGTGTGAGAGGGTTTTACATCAACTGGAGGACAGGTCCTAGTTACAGGATCATGTCCTGCCACACCAGGGCGATGCTTTCCTGTCACATGATCTCTCTCCTCCATGGCAACGGGGACGCTGCCAGAATGGAGGTGGGACTTCAGGACTATATCCCTGTAGGTCTCGTCCATGTACTTCTCTGTCTTTCTTATGACTTCCAGGTCTGCTACTCTAGCCTCTAGAGAATGGACTTGTTCCCTGAGAGCAAAGAGCTCCTTGCACTTAGTGCATACGTAAGACCTCTCACCAACTGGGAGAAAATCATACATGTGACACTCAATGCAAAAGACTGGAAAGCCCCCATCTTGCTGCTGGACTGTTGTCTGCATATTAGTTTAAAGCTTTGAATCTGCTGGTAGGGTGATGGCCATGGGTATTGTCATGCGGTGGATGGCCTGGTTGCAGGGGTGAGAACTTCTTCGGCAGATCCATGGAGGAGAAGGTCGATGAGCTAGAGAAGGAGGAATTGACCCTTACCAGGCTCTCCAGAATGACTGTGGACCCCACACAAAAGAAGCAACAAGCCAAGAAGACTTTCTTCCCATAACCATGACTGTATTTTCTGTTCCATTTGTAGGTGCAGCCTAGGGCCTGGGCTCCCCACTCACAGTGGAGGAAGAAAACTCTGAAGGTGCAGCCTGCTCCCAGCCTAAGCTGGGTGTGGGTTTTTTATGGGCTCTACAGGAGCCTAGCCAGTTGACCATTGTCTGCCAAGGTCCCTCCACAGGAGGGGGGGGGGGGAGGTTGGCTCATCCACTTTGCCCACCAGTGGCCTCTCATCACTTCAGATGCCTGAGTGCTGCAAATTGTTCAAAGTGGCTATAGGTTGCATTTCACCCAGTTGTTGCACCCTTACAAGTTCAGCGAGTACCCCAATGACCCCGTGTACTGGAGCCTCTTGCAGGCCGAGGTCGTGGCCCTGCTGGCTGACCTCACCATCAAGCCAGTTCCCCTGGCCCAGATATGGCAGGGATTTTTCTCCAAGTACTTCCTAGTCCCCAGATTTTGCAGATTCAGATTGGGTTCCATCCCATTCTGGATCTGCAAAACCTCAACCAGTTCCTGGTGCACGAAAAGTTCAAAATGGTATCGTTGGGGTGCTGCTCTCATTCCTCCTACAAGATGACTAACTATGCTTGGATCTGAAGAATGTGTACATGCATATTTTGATCCACTCGCATCACAGTTCATGCTGGGCAGCTAGCACTATCATTACCGGGTGCTTCACTTTGGGTTGGCCACCGCCCCCAGGGTCTTCACAAAGTCTTTGTCTTTATATACCTGGAGAACTGGCTTGTTAAAGGCCCCACGCTGGCCAATATATAGCAGTCCACTGAGCTCACCATTCAGGTGCTCGAAGGGCTCAGTTACGTGATAAACTATCCGAAGTCCCACCTCCAGCTGGTACATCAACCGGAGTTCATTGGGGCCCTCCTTGATACCACTCGGGTGAAAGCATTTCTGCTGGTAGACCACCTGTAATGTCTCTTCACGGTGGTGGGAATGTTGCAGTGCCAGCAGCACACCATGGTCCATGGGCTGCAGAGAGCCCTCAGACACATGGTTGCCATGGTGCATGTCACCCCTCAGGCCCGCCTCTGCATGCAGCAGGCTCAATGGACCTTGTGAACACAATGGCAGCAAGCCTCAGGCCGCCTGTGATACAGAGGTTTGGTCACTGCATCAGTCGCACAGTCCCTGGAGTGGTGGCTCATGCCCGGAAACCTGTGTCAGGGCCACCTGTTCCAACCAGCAGCACCCTGCCGGCTGCTCACAACAGATACCTCCAAACTTGGCTGGGGCATGCACCTGGATGGCCTCCACACCCAGGGTCTGCGGTCTGAGAATGAGAGCCTCCATCAGATTAACTTCCTCGAGCTCCGGGCCATTGCAAATGCACTCCATGTCTTTCAGGCATACCTGGTGAATCAGGTGGTCCTGATCCAGATGGACAACCAGGTGGCTGTGTTCTATGTGAACAAGCAGGGGGGTATGAGCTCATATATCCTGTGTTGGGAGGCTGTTCACCTCTGAAAGTTTGCCTGCTCCATGGCATGGACCTCAGGGCAATGTATCTGTACAGTGAGATCAACAGCCTAGCCGATCACTTCAGCTAGTTTCTTCAGCCACAGAAGTGGCCCCTCAAGAGGGAGGTTGTGGACTGCATCTTCCAGGAGTGGGGCACCTCTGATATGGACCTCTTCACTATGGCACAGAATGCCCAGGTAGCTCTGTTCTGCTCTTGGAGGCTGGCCAACAATTGCCTGGCTCTGGGTGCCTTTGTTCTCCACTAGGGGGAAGGCTTGTTCTAACCTACCCCCCGATTCCACTCATGAAGATGCCCCTGAAGCTCCACGCTGAGATGGGATCCATGATTCTCATTGCTCCTTACTGGTCTTAACAATTGAGGTTCCTGCTACTACTTCAGCTCTCAGAGGGAACCTCTTCACCTGGGCTCTGACCCAGACCTTATCTTGCAGGAGAGTCTACTTGTTGCATCCCAACATCTGCTCCCTGGGGCTCATGGCATGAATGCTGAGTGGGTAGCCCTCGAGGAGCTTGCTCTCTCTAAGGGTGTCACTGAGATCCTGCTGGCATCCCACAAGAAGTATTCGCGTAAGCCCTAAATGGTGTGCTGGTCAGGCACTGGATTCCTTTGTCCGTCCCGTGGACCAGCTGTTGGACTACCTCTTGCACCTCTCCAATTCTGAGCTCAATTCCAACTCTGTGCATGTTTACCTCAATGTGATAGTGTTTCATCATGGCTGCGAGGGGAAGCCCATGTTGGCTCAGCCTCTGGTAAACCAGTTCTTGCAGGGCTTGTTTCTTTTGAAGTCTCCAGTCAAGCCCCCTCAGCCAGCTCATGTAGGCTCCTTTTGAGCTGCTGGATGCATGCCCTCTTAAGTTCTTGACCTGGAAGGTCCTCTTCCTGGTGGCCATCACATTGGCCTGACATGTAAGTGAGCTCCAGTCCTAGTCACACACCGTCCATACACCGGGTTCCACCAGAACCGGATGGTGCTCCACACGCACCCCCATTTTTGCTGAAGGTGGTCTCGGCTTTTAACCTCAACCAGTCCATTGTCAGTCATGATTAGGCAGCATTGCATACACTGGATTGCAAGCATGCATTGACCTTCTACCTGGAGCACACAATGGCGTACTATCAATCCTCTGTCTCCTTCCATCCCAGTAAGCTGGGTGTTGCTGTTTCGAAATGTACACTATCCCTCTTCTTCACTGATTGCATCATCAATGTGAATTTCATGGCTGGTCTGAGCCTTGAGGGTCACGTCATGGCTGAGTGTCCGTGTGATGGCTACATCGGTAGTCAATCTCCATTCTATCTCTGCAGAGGAGATCTACAGGGCTGCGACATGGTCTTTGGTCCATACCTTTGCAGCCAATTACTGTCTGGATGGGGATTCCTGATGGGACAGCAGTTTTGGCCAGGCTGTGCTCCAGCATCTCTTTGGGTCTTGAGGGTAAATTCCTGCCCACCGGCTCTTCCATCCATCTAGGCTACCCGCTCAAATTCCCTTGGTCGATGTTGACTGAGGATGCTGCATCAGATGAGTCCCTCGGAAGGACTACCTCTCTGGTCTTCCTGGCTTCTCCAGTTCTCAAAGCCTGGTTGGGCTATCTTTATTTACTCTTGTTCCGGAAGCCTAAAGCTTGGGAATCCCATACGTGAGGACTTATTACCTGCTTGTTCATGGAGAAAGCATAGTGACTCACCTATAGCAGGTGTTCTCCCTGAAATAGCAGGGATAAGTCTTCATAACTCTCCCACATCCCTAGGAGTTGCCTTCTTGGCTCCTGCTATGTGATCATACTGGAGAATATGGCACCGCAGCGGGTGGAATGCAGGCATGCATGCGCGGTGTACCTCTCAAAAGCTTCCTTTGGAAGCTGGGGAGCGTTCTGTGCGAGGCTCCATCGGTAATGTCACCCGTATGTAAGGACTTCTTCTTGCTATTCATGGAGAACACCTGCTACAGGTGAGTAACTATGCTTTTCAGGCAGTATGAACAAAAACACAGGGGCCCTTTTACTTAAGCACCATAAGTGTTTGCACTTACTGAATCTTAACCTTTGCAGTTAAATTGTGGTAAGTGCAAACCCTGTGTGTTAAATGCAGGGGGTATGCCCAGCATCTACCCTGAATTTAATGTGATACACATACTTAGTCCAATGGGCCCTTATTCCCTATCTCTGCAAGTATCAACATTATTCCCATGCTACTTGCCTAAGCAGAGAACATGGGCCCAGCGACCACAAAGTTATTTAAAAAACAAAAAAAAACAGCCAGCTGCAGCCATGACATGCCACTTCCTCTCCCAGTTCTTTCACCAGCATAAAAGAGCACCCTCAATCACAAACCTCCTTCCACCTCACAAATAACCCCCCTTTAGTACACTCAGCCAATGGAAAGCAAAGCAAACTTGGAAGCCAAGGCCCCCCCTCTTGGATGCCCCACACCCAAAGAGTGCCCCTCTCCTGCAAGGATCTAATTCTCATGCTCCTGGGCAGCCCCCCCCCCACCCCCTCTGGTTCTTACTCAGGACATCCCTGGGGTCTAATGGTTTTAGGAGCAGGAGAAGTTCCCCTCTGCCTCTTCCTCGGCTGATGAGGCATCCAAAATATTCATGGTAACCATTAGAGTACCATTAGGTGTTATCCCCACCATTCCCCAAAGACCATTAGATACCAGAGATGCCCCAGATAAGACCTGGGAAAGGAGGGGGGGGGAATGCTACTACTACTACTTATCATTTGTACAGTGCAGACACATGTAAAAGATGGTCCCTGCTCATCAGAGCTAACAGTCTAGTCAAGACAGACAACACAACAGCTGACGCCAAGGATATATCTAGGGAATTATAAGGAAACACACAGACTCTTCGGATTAGGATCCAAAAACAGCCTCCAAAAGCAGGGGGGAGGGCCAAGGAGGGTGGGGGGAGATTCAGGGTTAGACTCTTTCAGGAGGTTTAGGGGTGGGGTATCCAGGGGAACCTTGGCTTGCAAGTCAACTTTGCTTTCCGTCAGGGGGCGTTATGTTCAGGGGTAGCCCTTGTGTTGCAGAGGAATGCTGGGGAGAAGTTTGTGATTGGGGGCTTTTTTATGCCAGTGAAGGATAAGAGTGGGGAGGGGCCTATGCCATGGAGGGGGAGGAAGAGGACACCACCACAGTTCAAAATTTTTGTACTCCGATATGCAGGAGCTATGCAACTAGGTTGCCGGTAGCGTGGCTGAACTTATTACCACCTCTTGAGGTAACATTAAATGCAGCCGCACTATTGGCAGTCATGATTGCTAACACACAATGCTGTCCCTCGCACTGGCTGTCACCTGCTGATATGCTCACTTTCCGTCCCAATCCCACACTGATCTTGCTACAAAGTGCTGTTAGCGTGGGATTTTTACCATGCTGGCTGTTCTACCTGATACTGCAGGTCATTAGTGTGTCCTAAACCCTGCGCTAATTGCTGCCACAGTTTAGTAAAAGGGCCCCGTAGAATCTATGAGAAATTAACCTGATAGGACTGAGATTCTGTTTTTAATTCTCATGTTGCCTTTCAGATCTTTATATCTACTAGGCTAATGTGAAATCTGTTGGTGTTCTAAACAGATCACATAGTTGAAGTCGTCATATCTCATTTGTCTGATCATCTGCAAATGAATTGGTGGATGCAGACATAAAGGATAATTAGGATTTGATGGGATAGAGGGGGAAAATATGTTGGGAAAGAGGAGGTTCTAGCCTGGAGTAAGATAAGTGTGTGTGTGTGTGGGGGGGGGGGGGATGCATTTTAGAAACTGCTATTTGCACATGTAGAATCTCTAGGATGCAGAGATTTGAAAAGGCTGTGGCAGAGATGTGGTTTGGACATGCCTAACAAACAGACATGGGCTTCCCATTTTACAGTGGGAAACCACTTCTAAATTAAAAATTAACTATGTCAGCTTTTGCACCTGCCCTAAGGCACATATGTGTGCCAGCTAGAAAGGGGCAGATGCAAAGGCCAGGGAACAATCCCCTGACTCTCTCCTCCCCACCGACACTAGCAGCATACCTCTACATCCCCCCCCCCCCGTAACAGCATACCTTTACATTCCCCCCCTGTAACAGCATACCTTTACATCCCCCCCCGTAACAGCATACCTTTACATCCCCCCCCCCCGTAACAGCATACCTTTACATTCCCCCCCTGTAACAGCATACCTTTACATTCCCCCCCTGTAATAGCATACCTCTACATACCCTCCCCCCCGTAACAGCATACCTTTACATTCCCCCCTGTAACAGCATACCTTTACATCCCCCCCTGTAATAGCATACCTCTACATCCCCCCCCCGTAACAGCATACCTTTACATTCCCCCCCTGTAACAGCATACCTTTACATCCCCCCCTGTAATAGCATACCTCTACATACCCTCCCCCATAGCAGCATACCTATACATCCCCCCCGTAGCAGCATACCTATACAACCCCCCCCTGTAGCAGCATACCTCTACATCCCCCCCGTAGCAGCATACCTCTACATACCCTCCCCCCCATAGCAGCATACCTCTACATACCCCTCCCCCATAGCAGCATATCTCTACATACCCTCCCCGCCAATAGCAGCATATCTCTACATACCCCCCCCCATAGCTGCGTACCTCTACATACCCTCCCCTTCTAGCAGCATACCTCTACATACCACTCCCCCGTAGCAGCATACCTCTACATACCCCTTCCCCGTAGCAGCAAATCTCCAGGAACAAGCAGGAATGTAGTCTTCACATATGGGTATCGTCGGCACCGACGGAGCCCGCGCGGGAATGCTCCCCAGCATCCAATTAGAAAACCTTTGGGAGCATCCCACAGCGCCTGCGTGCTGCCTTCCCGCATTTCCCAACTGCCTCTCTCCAGTTCTTCATTTTCTGTGGAGCCAGCAGGTCGTCATTCCTGTCACCGCAGAAAATTTTTCCTTATACTCCTTTTTTGTGGTCGCGTCTGCCTTCCTCGACGCTATACCGGTAACGCCGGTTCTTTCTTTCTTTCTTTTAAAAAAAAAAAAATATGGTATTTTTTTCCAAATTTTTCTTTCCTGGGTGCACGTGCCTTAGGCCCAAAATTTCCTCCACTATGGAAAAACCCGCTTCGGGTTTCAAGAAGTGCACCAAGTGTGGCGGTACCATATCCATCACTGACACCCATGAATGGTGTTTTAAATGTTTAGGTCCTGACCACTCCATCTCGGAGTGTATGGCTTTTGCCATGATGTCCAAGAGGGTCGACAAAGCCGAGCTGCTAAGCTCAGCACCCTTTTTCCCTCCGATGCAGCTTCTGTGGCATCGACATCTTCCAGGGCTTCGTCTTCCTCCCTTGGATCTCAGGTAACTAAACATAAGTCTAGCCGGTCCTCAAAGGGTAGATCTCCTTCCAAGCATCGAGATGCCTCTGGCGTTGCCCTTGAGGGTTCTGTACCGGCAAAATTACCCCAGCGGGAGGCTTCGGCTTCCAAAGCATTATCGGGGCTCCAGGATGTTCTCGAGGCCTCAACTTCGGCAGAACTACTGGTGCCATGCTCTGGGGTACCAGCTGCTTTCTCCGGTACCGATACCCAGGTATCGGCAGCGTCGATAGACCAGAGGTTCCTGGCTATTCAACGCAGTCTGGCGGCTCTCCTTGTGGCATCAACACCCTCGGAACCGCGTCAGACAGTTCAACCGGTATCAGTACTGACACCGGTATCGGTACCAGTACCGATAGCATCGACATCGGTGTCTGCTTTGCCGGCACCCAGTCATGCTATGCCTTCTGGTACCGACACACCGGTACCGACTTTGGTCAGTACGGGTATCGTGCTCTTTAGGAGCATCCGGACAGAAGGTACTTTGAATCCTCGGAGGAGTCTGAGGATTCTGACAGCTCTGTCGGTACTGGAATACTTCTCCCGGAGGAGCCTTCCTCTCCTAAACGTAGGATGTCTCCTCCAGAAGACATCTCCTTTCAGGATTTTATCAGGGAGGTGGCTCGAGGTCTTTCCATTACTGTGGCTCCCAAAACAGAGCCCAGGGCAAAGGAGTTGGAGATTCTACAATATCCCAAGGCTCCTAAAGAGGCAGTCACTTTGCCTGTCCATGAGATCTTACATGATCTCATGCTAAGAATGTGGGAAACACCTCTTACCACCTCTCCTCACTCTCGTAGACTGGATACCATGTATCGAGTCCCTCCTTGTCCTGGTTTCCAGAAGACTCAGCTTCCTCACCACTCTATTGTAGTGGAATCAGCTATGAGAAGGATCAGGAGTGCAAAGAGGCATGCCTCTAATCCTCCAGGACGTGAGTGTAGAACTTTGGATGCCTTTGGATGTTGTACTTTCCAGGCTTCCATGCTTTCTGCCAGGATCAGTTCCTATATTTTATATATGGGAATGTTCCTTAAAGAAGTCACAGGAGATTTGGAGATTTTAAGCCCTCTCCTTCCTGATAAGAGGCAGGATCTTCTCACACTGGTTAAACATGCCCAGGATGTTTCAAAGTTTGTCAATCATGCAGCTTTTGACTGTTTTGAGTGCATAAGCAGAACCTCTGCCATTGCCATAGGTGCACGTAGAATTGCCTGGCTCCAGGCATCCGATTGGAGCTCTGGGTTCAGGACAAACTGGACAATATCCCTTGTACAGGTGAGAATCTGTTCGGCAAAAATTGGCAAGAGAAAGCCAATGAGTTGGATGCTGACAACTCCACTTTGGATAGGTTATCCAAAGCCACAGCTGATCCTACAAGGAAGAAATCTTTCAAGAAACCATTCTTCTCCAAAAAGAAGAGGCTTTATCCCTTTTATTCCCAGCAGGGACGTTCTGCAGGTCAACCTGCCCGAAAGAGTCAGCAACCACCTAAACAAAGGAAAGCAAAGACTGCTAAGCCTCAACCATCTCAGCAGTCTCAGCCTCCACAAGGCCTTTGACTTTCATCTAGAGAACTTAACCTTCCTGGAATGGTGGAAGGCTCTGGTCCATTGAGGGCCAGGAAGGCTATGTCACTTTGCCCCCAGGTGGGAGCAGATAACAGCAGAACATTGGACACTCTCCATTATAAAAGAGGGGTACAAGCTTCACTTTCTGTGCATGCCCCCTCCCACAATGGTAAGACAGTTCAATTCTCCGACCTCTCTCATCAACCTAGTAGATCAAGAGGTCACTATACTTCTTGCCCAAGGGGCAATAGAAGAAGTACCCATTCATCAACAGGGTACAGGGTTTTACTCCCCCTATTTCCTTATCCCAAAGAAAACAGGGGGACACAGGCCCATGTTAGACCTCAGAGAATTGAACAAGTTCCTGTTCAAAGAGAAATTCGAGATGATTTCTCTGGGTACTCTGCTGCCATACCTTCAAAGTCAGGATTGGCTTTGTTCTCTAAATCTCAAGGATGCGTACACCCATGTTCTCATCCATCCAACTCACAGAAAGTACCTTTGGTTCATTTTTCAAGGAAAGCACTACCAATACAGGGTGCTTCCTTTTGGCCTGGCCTCAGCACCAAGAGTGTTCATGAAGTGCATGGCTGTGGTAGCAGCATTTCTTCGCACTCTAGGGATATTCGTCTTCCCCTACTTAGACTGGCTCATTCAAGCCCCATCAGAGTTAGAGGCCAGGACTTCTCTATCTTGTACAATGCATATCCTTCAGTATTTGGTTTGGTCATAAACATCCCAAAATCCAGTCTGACTCCCACTCAGTCTCTAGAGTTCATAGGAGCTTTGCTGGATACCAGAAAAGCAAGGGCCTATCTTCCCCAGGCCCGTTGCCTTCGCATGGTGCAGTTAGCTTCTCAAGAAGTGCTAAAGCCTCATCTCACTGCCTGAGAAATGCTACAGCTACTAGGCCACATGGCATCTACAGTGCATGTGGTTCCTTATGCTCGCCTCCATATGAGAGCAGCCCAGTGGACTTTATCCACTCAATGGACCCAGGCATCAGGGTGCCTGTCAGACAAAATAGCAAACACAAATCACCTTATTTTGTCCCTCCAATGGTGGCAGTCCACTCAGAACCTGTTGCTGGGGTCCCCATTTCAACAACCCTTACCCCAGGCAACTCTCACAACAGATGCTTCACCAATGGGTTGGGGAGCTCATCTGCAAGACCTCTCCACCCAAGGCACCTGGACTCCACAGGAGACTCATCTACATATCAATCTCTTAGAGCTCAGAGCAATTTTCCTTGCTCTTCGAGTGTTCCACACTCTGCTCAGCTACAAGACAGTCCTTATTCATACAGATAATCAAGTAGCCATGTTCTACGTGAACAAGCAGGGGGGAACAGGCTCTGTCACTTTGCAATGAAGCTTTGCGACTATGGGCCCTCGCCAGAGAGCATCAGATTCATTTCCTGGCAGTGTATCTTCCAGGCATACAAAACTCTTGGGTAGACAGACTCAGTCGAGTTCTGCTTCCACACGAATGGTCTCTGCATGCAGACCAGGTGGCCAAGATTTTTCAAATTTGGGGAACCCCGGACATAGACCTCTTTGCAAGTCCGTTGAATGCCAAACTTCCCCGGTTCTGTTCCAGAATTCCGGCTCAGGGCTCTCAGGCCAGGGATGCTTTCCTCCTTCACTGGGGTCAAGACTTCCTTTATGCCTTTCCACCCATTCCCCTAATTCCCAAAACCCTGTTCAAGCTTCAGAGAGACAGAGGCCGTATGATTCTCATAGCTCCACATTGGCCACAGCAAGTGTGGTACCCTCTGCTTCTACATCTCTCTCAAGCTCCCTCCCTGGAGTTAGGATCTGCTCCAGATCTCCTGTCTCAGGAGGACGGAATGTTATGGCATCCCAATCCCCAGTCTCTGCATCTCAGGACTTGTTTGCTGAAGGCCTAGATCTTCATGATCTTAACCTCCCTCAGCAGGTAAAGGATATCCTTTATTCTTCCAGGAAGCCTTCCACAAGATGCTCTTATGCTTTCAAGTGGAAAAGGTTCACCATATGGTATTCGCAGAAGGGTCTTAACCCCCTTGCGATACCTCTGGAATCATTACTGGAGTATCTCCTTTATTTATCCAATGCAGGACTTAAAACGAACTCAGTAAGAGTCCATTTGAGTGCTATTGCAGCTTCTTTCAAGCCTCTAAATGGAAAACCTATTTCCTCCCATCCTCTTATAGCAAGATTTATGAGAGGCCTTCTTCTAACTAAGCCTCCCATTAGGCCACAACCGGTGGCATGGGACTTAAACCTTGTTCTTGGTCAGCTCATGAAGCCACCTTTCGAACCCTTGGCCACTACCTCATTGAAATTCCTTTCTTGGAAAGTTATCTTTCTCATTGCAATCACATCAGCACGCCGCATCAGTGGGTTGCAGGCATTAGTGGCTGATCCACCTTATACAAGGTACCATCATGACAAGGTAGTTCTTAGGACTCATCCACACTTTATGCCAAAGGTGGTCTCGCCCTTTCATTTAAACCAAGCGGTCTACCTGCCTGTGTTTTTTCCAAGGCCTCATGCATCTAATGCAGAAAGGAATCTTCATACTCTGGACTGTAAAAGAGCTTTAGCCTTTTACTTGCAAAGAACACAGCAACATAGAAAGTCCTCTCAACTCTTTGTTGCTTTTGATCCTTCTCATTTGGGACTTCCAGTCTCTAAAAGAACACTGTCCAACTGGATTGCTCAGTGTATTTCCTTCGCCTATCAGAGTAAGAATCTTTCTCTGGAGGGCCATGTCACAGCTCACAGTGTGAGAGCCATGGCAGCTTCAATGGCTCATTTGCACTCTGTGTCTATTGACGACATCTGTCGAGCAGCCACTTGGGCCTCGGTTCATACCTTCACAGCCCATTACTGCTTGAACAAGGACTCCCGCCGGGATGCCTTGTTTGGTCAGGCTGTTCTCCAACACCTGTTCCGTACCTAATCAACTCCTACCCACCATTCCTGTTTGGATGCCAGAGATCCATGGGGGGATATGGAGCCCTTTCTCAGGGACACACAACTTCTGGAGTCTCTCCCTGGCATCTAAAGCTAGGGAGTCCCCATATGTGAAGACTACATTCCTGCTTGTTCCTGGAGATAGCATAGTTACTCACCCGTAACAAGTGATCTCCGGGAACAGCAGGAATTTAGTCTTCACAACCCACCCACCTCCCCTAGGAGTTGTATCTCTCTATCTCTTTCTCTTTCCCTCTCTCTCTCTTTGTCTCAGCTTTAAACTCAACTGGAGAGAGGCAGTTGGGAAAGGCGGGAAGGCAGCACGCAGGTGCTGTGGGATGCTCCCAAAGGCTTTCTAATTGGGCGCTGGGGAGCGTTCCCGTGCGGGCTCCATTGGTGCCGACGATACCCATATGTGAAGACTAAATTCCTGCTGTTCCCAGAGATCACCTGTTACAGGTGACTAATTATGCTATCTCTACATACCCTCCCCACCAATAGCAGCATGCCTCTACATACCCTCCCCCCATAGCTGCATACCTCTACATCCCCCCTGTAGCAGCATACTTCTACATACCCTCTCCTCATAGCAGCATACCTCTACATACCCTCCCTCCCCACTAGCAGCATACCTCTGCATAGCCCCCCCCCCCCCAATGCCATATGCATTTCCTCATCCCCTAATGCCCCCAGTTCTTACTGGAGTTTTCCATGGTGGTCTAGCAGGGAGCAGGGGTGATCCCGTTACCAATCACCCAGCATCAATATAGCACTTCTGACTCCCTAGCAGGAGTCTCACAGTAACTACCACTAGGGATCAAGCTGCTAAATAAATAGTGTGCACTGCTTCTGTGGGTCATTTAGGCTCGTGTTCTTGTTTCATATAGATATTAAATTGGATGCTTAAATTTTGCCATGGCTAGATACCCTTGCAGCATATTTGGTAGATGAGGATTAGTCTGGGTTTATCCCAGGTAAGCAAGCAGCTGACAGCATCAGACATTTACTAAATTTGGTTTGGGTTACACAACAAAACTGTGCACCTCAATTCTCTGGCAATTGCCATTGAAAAGGCTTTTCATAAGGTACACTGGGAATTTATGTTCTGAGTACTTCAAGAAATGGGCCCAGGGCCTGCTCTACTACTAGGCAGACTAGGCATCTACCTAAGGCAGCAGGCTTTAGAGAGCCAGCAGTACAGTGTTTCAGATAGCACCAGGGAAGCACTTTAAAACTGCTGTCACCTGCAGGCCTTTGAGGATTGTGTATGTACAGATACTCAAAGGCACGCCACTGACAGCAGCTTTAAAGTGCTTCCCTGGTTCTGTCTTTGAGAGATTGCACTACCATGCTCCGAAACCTGATCTTTTTTTGGCATCTTACACAGATGGAGGGGGGGGAGGGGGTAGGCAGTAGTGGCAGGGAGAAGGGGAAATGGGGAGATGTTGGACACCTTAGGGTGGAAGGAAAGGAGAGAGATGATGGAGACCTGGAGGAGGTTTAGGAGGGCGGGATGTTGGATGCCTTGCAGGGAAGGGAAGGAGAGATATGCTGGAGACATAGGAAGGGAAGAAACCAAATACATTGAACTATTGCTAGACTGTTACATCGTTACATTATACTAATGTAAACCTTCTGAAACAATTAAACAAATCTAAAATACCAGTACTTTGCTACTTTGTTTCGTTTCATAATGTATTCCTGCAATCCTTTTACAAACGAGTATATCTATACTATTACGACTCTAGATAGGACTCCAGCTCAGAGGAACCTACATAATGAAAGTACAAATAGCATAAGAACAACTGAAAATCAGCAGTAATCTCACTGGAATCCAGCCAGTTTACACATACTTGGTTATCTAAATTATTCAGTTCATATTTCACACTGATTGCACTCATTAGAGTATATCTGTACAAAGTAATATTCCATCATGTTCATAAATCATGTTTCTACTTCTAGCTGTAATAGTCCTCCGCTCTTTGAAAACCAGACACAATGTCTCGTGCCAAACACCAACCCTTTACCTATTATTCATGCCACCAACTATGCTAGCAGTAGAATACCACCAATGAGGGTAAGACACAAGCATTACTTCCATTTAATTCAGGTACCCATAATCCAGCCTACACTAACACTCCCACTGGATACCACCCACACTTCACCTCTCAAATGCCTGCTGGTTAACTAATGCTCAGTAAGAAACAAAACGGAACTAATAAATGAATACCTCACAAAACATGACCTGGACGTCCTGTGCATCATGGAGACATGGCTCACTGGCTCTGACACAGTCCTGATTAGTCAACTAAAATATGCAAACTACTGTACGACCTATTCAATTGTTCCATACTGGGACATTGGGAAGGTGGAGCTTGTATAATCACCAAGAAATCCCTACTATTTACCCTCAGTAATACAATAAATACCAACTTGTCTGAATGCCATCACTATCTCCAACAAGCATATCTCAATTGCCCTAGTATACCAATCCCCAGTGGCAGACAGTGAAGATCTGACAGCCATCCTGGAAATCAGCGGCGCCTACACAGATCCCAACTGCCTATTAATACTACTGGGTAACCTGAACCTGTTTTCCATTCTACAGCCACAAGCAGTTGCATTCACCAATGCAATGTCCTTTCAAAAATATATCCAGATTGTAATGGAAACAACACACATCAAAGGTAACATTATGAACCTTATCTTTGTACCATCACACCTCCTGGAGAAATATCCCATCCCCGCACCTCTACTAACTAAGGTCCCATGGTCAGACCACTGCACAGTCTCATTCCACCTTTATCCTCCAACTCGCATGGTAGCCAGCCAGCCAGCCCAAAGAAAAGCATCACAGAGAAGATTTAAACAATTTAACAAAGAACACTTCTGTGAATCTGTCATCCCTAATCTGAACATAGACTCTGATGTTTTAGATGCCTTCGTAGCTAATTGGAACGAAAAAATTACCAACACTGCAGCTACACTTCCATTGGAATTAACGCCCCACAGTCCTCAACATAGTACACCATGGTACACAATAGACCTAAAAAGAAT
This sequence comes from Ichthyophis bannanicus, assembly GCA_033557465.1. Classification (NCBI taxonomy): domain Eukaryota; kingdom Metazoa; phylum Chordata; class Amphibia; order Gymnophiona; family Ichthyophiidae; genus Ichthyophis; species Ichthyophis bannanicus. The sequence goes on from CM066032.1 coordinate 593,688,894, forward strand.
CAAACAGAAACTAAGAAAAGCCGAACGCACCTGGAAACATTCTCTAGAAGAACAAGCCAAGAAAAGCTACCTTCAAATACTTAATTCATACAGAGTCCACTCCAATAAGACAAAGAAAGACTACCACTCTCAAACATTATTAAAATCTCTAAATAAACCCAGAGAACTATTCAAAATAGTCAAATCCATGCTAAGAGAGAACACCCCCCTCCCCCCCCCAACTACACAGTCTATCCCCAACCCTCAAGCGCTTGCGGATCACTTCCAATACAAACTACAGAATTGTCCTCCAGCCACACTAACAAAGGACTCCCACAAACCCTGCACTTCCAGCTCCCTTCATTCATTCACCCCAGTCTCACCAGATCAACTGATCAACATAATTGGAAATCTGAACACGACTGTCACCTCTAGATCCCTATCCAGCAAGCTGGATAAAATCAACAAGATCTGAAGTTGCCCCAGCCATAAGCAAGATGTTACAGCTCTCCTTCACATAAGGATATATACCAACTAGACTAAAGACCATCTCCATATGCCCACTAATGAAAAACCCAAAGCTAGACCCAGCTGAACCAAATTTATACAGACCCATCTCAAGTTTACCTTTCCTCATGAAAATAATTGAGAAAGTGGTACAACTTCAACTGCAAAACTACATCAGCCTAGTTGCTCCACCTGACCCACATCAACATGGATTCCGCCCCAACCATGGAGTGGAAACACTGTTAATATCACTCCGACCATCTAATCAAGGGAATAGAGAAACCTAGACAAACCTTCACTCTCATATTCCTCGATATATCTGCGGCATTTGACACCGCATGTCATGAGATACTGCTACAGAGACTACGCTGGACTGGCATCATGGACAATGCACTCTGCTAGATCTGATCTTACTTGTCTGATTGCCTAAAAATCGTAAAAATTAATAATAAAAGCTTGGACCCTTTCCCACAAAACCGAGGTGTATCCTAGGGCTTATCTTTGTCATCATTATTATTCACCATCTACATCCAGCCAATTTGCCAAATCCTCCAGTCACGTAATATGTTATTCCACCTATATGCAGATGACATAATGTTTTACGCACCATTCTCAACTACAGATTCGGAATTCACTCCTTTTTTACAATGCTTTAATTCAATTGCTCTATGGCTCTCCCAGCAAAGTCTTTCTGTGAATTATAACAAAATGGAAGTACTATTCATATTCAAAGATCAATCATTCACACCGCCAAAGTCACTTAAGGTTAATCAAACAGAGCTAACAGTTCAATCAGAAGTAAGTTACCTCGGAGTAACTATTGACCAGCATCTTACCCTAAAGACCCACATTAACAATGAGACAAAGTATATCTCCAATAAAATAAGGACTCTACAACTGCTTCATCCTCTTGTTGAACCCCATGACTACAGGACTGTCTTCCAAGTGATGACACTACTGCAGTGCAATTCTCCAAGGTTTGCTGAAATTCCATCTGCTCCCTTTGCAAATGGCCCAGCACACTGCGGCAAAAGTCCTCACAGGAACATCAAGGGGCTCACACATCACCCCCATCATGAATGAGCGCCACTGGCTACCTCTACTAGACAGAATCAAATACAAAAACATCATTACTATATTCAAAATCCTCCGTGACTATAATAAGAAAACTCCCCAATAACTGAAAAGAAGCACTGCAGAACGCCTCCTTGTCTCTCACACAGTCTTCGGGAAGTACAGCCAATCAGCATGTGGAAGAGGATTCCCATTCTATGCTTTAATAATATGGAACTCCCTCCCTATGACAATCCAAGCAGCTACAGACCTTAAGGATTTCAGGAAGCTCCTAAAAACACACATGTTTCAAATATGCTTTTAGAGCATAACACAAGCAAGCAAACAGCATAACTAAATGTACTCAAAGGCACCTATACACCATAATCATACCTTCACTCAACAATAGTAGGACCATATCAAAATACCAAAATACCTTTTTAGTATTTTGTTAATGTTTTGGATTATTTACTAGTAGTTTGTGACATGTTAGCAATGTTTTGGATTATTTACTGGCTCCTTGCAAAGTTATATGGGTTTCTTATATGTGGTTCAGTGTTCTTTCTAATGTTAACATGTTCCATGTAAAGTTATGTTCGGTTATATGTAAATCATATTGAACATTGGAAATGTGGTATATAAACTTCTCAAATAAATAAATACTACAGGCAGGGCAGGGTAGGGTGGAGTACATGGCTGACTCACCTAGGGCATCAGATATCCTTGGGCTGACCCTGAATGGACCTAGGAAAAATATCCTTGAATAGATATACATGATCTACATTTCACCGGAAGCCTGTATAAACTGGGTAGAGGAACTCATCAGGGTTAAAAAAAAATCCCCCACAATTATTTGCCCTTACAGTGGAAAATCCGGCCAAGAGGGTACAAAAGAGACATTAAGGGGAAAAAACAAAGGTCTTGTAATATAAAATTCAGACCTGTTATTGCTCGATCTCATGTACCTGATTGTAACTCACCTTGAACTCTACTGGAAAGTCATGAGCTAAATATTAAAACAAAATAATAATATTCTGCTTATAAGGATATTCAGAAGTGCCCCTGTCAGTGCAAACTGAGGATACAATTAATTGAGAACGTTTTACTTAAACAGAAAATAACTAGACAATTTCAGTTTATTTATTTATTTAACAGTTTTTTATACCGCTTTATTTATTTATTTAACAGCTTTTATATACCGCACTTTTATCATCAGCGCGGTTTACATTTTAACAATTTTGTACTTAATCATAAAAAACGTATGTTAAGTTTACAAGTAACAGGAAATGAGAACATGGATAACAGGGGATAAATAGATAACATATATTCAAAACTATTTACAATAGATTCTCAAATGTATGAGCTCTTAAGATGGGGTCTATGAGGTTTTGATCTAGAACGGGTAATGAAGTTTCGGGAACTTATTTGACTAGCCATGGTCGTTGATTTGTGTAGGAGGGGGAGGGGAACCATTGCAATGTGAGAAGTGTTTTAGGAAGAGGTATGTTTTTAGAGATTTTCTAAATTGGGGCAGGTCTTGCTGAGATCTGATGCTGGGTGGTAGCGCATTCCAACATCTGGGGGCAAAGGAGGAGAATGCTCTTGTAGTAGTTATCTGAATGAGTTTTGTAAGGTCTTTTGGGACTGTTAGCATGTTCTCCGTTGTAGATCGTCTGGATCTGGTGTTCTGCGTGTGATGAAGAAGGTCAGATAACGAGGAAGGTGAGATTTGATGGAATGCTTTGAAGGTCAAAATGAGAGCTTTATATAGAATCCTGCATGATATCGGGAGCCAGTGAAGTTCGAATAGGATAGGAGTAATATGTTGACTCCTTGATGCTCCTTGGAGAACCCTGGCAGCTGTATTCATGGCCAATTGAAGGGGATTCAGCGTGCTCTTGGGTAGGCCGTTTAGTACGATATTTGCATAGTCAAAGTGAGGAGTGACTAATGCCTGGAAGGTTGTGCGGAAGTCACATGGTTCAAGCATAGGTCTGAGGTGTTGGAGAGTCCTGATCTTATGGTAGATGGCTTTTACAGTATTTTTTATATGTTCTTTGAATTCAAGCCGCTGGTCAAGTATAACACCCAGGTACCGTATTGAGGTTTTAAGTGGTAGATCGGCATCTCTTGTTCTTAGAGTTGATGGGGGAGAGAAGTCCCTGTTCCTTGTGACAATCAGGACTTCAGTTTTTTTGAAATTAATTCTGAGATTTTGTGAGAGCAACCAGTCTGAGATTGAGTTGAAGCAGTTGATTAGTGTAGTGTAGTCAGGTTTTAACACATTGATTGGAGTGAATAAGAGCACATCATCCGCGTAGATGAGACATGGTATTCCGAATGAGCGGGAGATGTTGCAGATGGGCTGCATATAGATGTTAAATAGCAGAGCTGAGAGGGAGGAGCCCTGCGGTACTCCTTGTTTCTGATGGAAAGGCTGAGATGTAGTGTTACCAATCCGTACCTGTTGCCAGCGATCTTCCAGGTAAGATTTGCACCAATTCCATGCTGTTCCTTGAGTCCCTTTTTCATGAAGACGGGCAAGAAGTTGAACATGGTCAACAGAGTCAAAAGCCGCTGCTATGTCTAGGAAGATCATTGCAACTCTATTTCTGATGTTGTCTGTTGTGTTGATGAGCGTGTTCATTAGGGAAGTTAGGAGGGTTTCAACTCCGTGGGCTTCCCTGAAACCATGTTGGTTTGGATCTAGTGGGGCTTCAGAGTCGATGTGTTGTTGGATTTGTCTCAATGTGACTTTTTCGAGGATCTTGGCTAATAAAGGAATGCCTGAAATTGGGCGGTAAGAGTCTTCCTTTTTTGGATCCAGTTTATTGTTTTTCAGTAGGGGACGGATGGAGGTCTGCTTGAGGGCTGATGGAAATATCCCGGAGCTAAGAGACTGGTCAGCTAAGGCTGATATGTATGGGCTGAGTTCTGTTCTCAGTGATTTGATCCAGTGGGCTGGACATGGATCGTTAGGGGCGGTGGTGGCATTGATGGATGTTATAATTTCTTCGATTGTCTTTGGAGTTGGAGATGAGAAATTATTGAGTATGAATTGGACGTTAGAAGGTTGTGTGGTTACGCTTGTGGTTGATGTTGAGATCTTGATCATCTTGGATTGGATGTAGTCGGCGTATAGTTGTGGGTGTATATGTTCCTGTTGTGGTGAAGAAGGCTCAATGGTTAGGGATTTTACTAGTTGGAAGAGGTCTCTCGGTTTATTAAGAGAACGGTTAAGGAGCCTTGCATGGTGTTCTTTTCTCTTATCCCAGGTTAGCTGCCGATGGGATTTCAGATAATCTAAGTAAATGGATTGGTCATGAGGATTTAAGGAGTGTCTCCATTTCTTCTCTAGTCTCCTCAGTTGTTGTAAGGAGGTTCGTAGCTCGGAGGAGAACCATGGGGTTCTTTTTTTTTGGGAATAGGAGAGTTAGTAGAGGTTTTGTCATCTGAGATGGTAGGCTGGGCTGATAGTCCAAGGGCGCTGTTCCAGTTTGATACAATCTCATCGATGTCGTTTGGTATTATAGAGAGTTTCGGGATGGTTTGAGAAGTAATTGTGTCTATGTTGAATGGTTTGAAATGTGCTGGTTTTGATGGTGGGTTGATTTCAATCAAAGCAATTTACATTGTAACTTAAACTTGGTAATGTACATTAAACAGGGGCATTGATAACTTGGATTTTTCTGAGCAATGGAGGGTTAAGTGACTTGCCCAAGGCCACAAGGAGTGCCAGTGGGAATCAAACCCTGGTCTCTTGGTTCCCAAGCCAGTGCTCTAACCATTAAGTTACTCCTCCACTCCTCCATTCTTCCAGTTCCTGGAAAAGATGGGCATGTGTATTCCTCATGAAACCTTTGTAGGTAAAGCATATCCAAAATAATTTGTTTGCAAGATCTAAGAGAACTAGTGGTAGTGCAAGATTTTGTGTTTCGTAGTCTCCTCATTTCTCTTGCTTTTTTCTGAATAACTTAGCAATTAGTTTAATCGGTGCTTCTGGGCAGGGTTACTAGAGAGTTGGTAGGAACTTATCTCCCATTTTAGCAATGAAGTGAGAAGGTAAAATGTGAATGCATGTCTGACTACAAAATGAACCGTTTTTTCATGAGCACAAAATATGAATAAGAACCATCCAAGCACAGCCTTGATGTATCATTTTATTCTGTTATTGTCTCTCTACCTCAGGGAGATGCAACCTCTGCTGAAGGAAGAGATATTACTGATGATTCAGAAGACCTTTAATTTTGGGAAAAAGCAATCCCGCCATCTCTTTAAAATTCTAATGGATTGTATGGAGCACAGGGAATTGGTGAGAGCACTCCATTAGCAAAAAATGAATTTCCTAATCCTATGTGTTTGCAGCTGTCTGTCTATGGACAAGACTGAGGTCACAAAAATTAAAAACAAAGCTGGACGTTCATGCTTGATAGATGAACTCTATCAAAAATACAAAAAAAACCCAACCCCAAATTCTTAATAAATTAAGTAAGTTTAGTGGACCTCAAATACACTTAGCTACACAATTTCAGGCAAGCCAGCTCAGAGTAACCAGGCTTATGAGCCAGAGTAGCATTTAACTCATTAGTCCAAAAAACTCAAGGGAGATTGCAGAGTACATTTTAAAGATTCAAAAGGCATTACACATGAATTCACCACAGTACCAGAGAAGCCTCCAGAGCATCGAACCGTTAGTTTCTCCAGGTTTCCAATTAAATGGACCAACATAGATGTATTAGCCTAGTACAAATGCTAGCTCAGATGTTTAGAAAAGTAAAACCAACCATTTATCTTCATCCATCCAAAACAATCGATGGAGCCCATGTGCGTGGCTGCCTTCCTGCCCAAGGGTGCCATCTTGCCTCAGTCTCATTTTTTCCATGGAGCCCATCAGACGTTTGTTCTTTTTTCTTCTCTTGTATTTTTTTCCTTCTCCCTGCCTCGGTGCCACATTTTCTTGAGTCTTTTTCCCTTCGGGGTCTTTTTCCTCAGTGCGCTGGAAACCTCGTACCCTCCCTATCAGGACATTTGAGTTTGATCTTGCTGGTGCCGTCTTCCTTGCTATGTCCTCAGCTAGTGGGTTCAAGCAGTACGACTGCTGTGGACACACTATGTCCCACACGTATCTGCACGATTGCTGCCTCGATGGCTCTGTCAGCAAATGAAAAGCAAGGGATGGAGGAACTGTGAGAAGCAGCAAGAGTTCATATTCGGGAAGACCTCTGTTTTGCCCCCAGCATCTCTCATTGAGCCGGCACCTTCAGGGGTCGCCTAAGTGACTTCGGCCTCACGTGACGGCCAAGCGCGTTCTGAACCCTGAGATTGTAGGGCATCAGACCGGGGATTGTCTTCTGCAGGCTGTCCCCCAAAGAGCGGGACGACATCAGTGGCATCATTGGATGATAACGCTGGAGCCGTGATGAAGTCCCATTGTCACCGGCATCTGAGCCCCCAGCATAAGTGACCCTCCAAGCTGCCCCAATGGGAGAAAGTTCCATTGGCATCGGGAGATCAACCCCAGTCTTCCAAACCCATCCTTATCGAGGATGCCCCCTCAACGGAACTAGTGTAGGGCCCAAAACCTTTGGCGCCCACACCGGTGGCTGCGGAGCCATCTGGCCTTGAGGTCAGAATGGCGACCCTTGAGCACAGTATCACTGCCTTCTTGGCCCAGTAGTGCAGATCGATGCCAGGTTCTTCTGGGTCATTGGTCCCGACCACTGGCCCCTCCACTGCGAGGGCATCTCCAGAGGTTGTGGAACTGATCCTCAAGCACCATAGCCTTGAAGTGATTCCAGGTACTGTTCTCAGTCCTGTTTGGGGCAGAAAACTTCTATGGCCAGCGCCTCTGGGTCAGACCATAAGGTCTCTGGGGGACTCAAGGTGCCAGTAACTGAATATATTCCTGAGGCTCAGAGGGTTCTCAAGGTCTCCTCCAACTCTGAGTCGGACTGGGAGACTGATGATGAGTACCCCGATACCCACCTCTATTGGGATGTCCCTTCAGAACCCTCTCCTCTCCTGAGGACCTCTCCTTCTTGGAGTTTATCAGGGACATTGTGGAGGTCTTAGCCTTCACTACGGAATTCAAGGAGGAGCCTCAGGTGGCAGACTTCAAGATCCTCCAGTACTAGGCCCCTCTGAAGAGGTACTCTTGGTGCTTGTTCCCCCATCTTGAAATGGCTTCTCTTCCCACATGTGGGAGATCCCAGCCTCTGTTGTGAACAGATGGCCCAATGCCATGTATTGAGTCTGCAGGAGCCCCGGGTTCCAAAAGGCACAGCTGCCTCATAACTCCATGGTGGTGGAGTCGGCCATGTGCAGGATCAAAAGCCAGAAGATGCACACTCTGGTGCCCTCCGGCAGGAAGGTCTGTACCCTGGATGCTTTAGGCAGAAAGTGCTACAGGGCTCAATGCTCGTCGGTCAGATGCAGGTCTACCACCTCTTTATGGGCATGTATGGGACATGGCGAGGGAACTCACTAGGTTCTTGGCTAGGCTAGCAGAAGAATCTCTCCAGCAGTTGCGGACCCTGACCTAGACGGTCAAGGAGTGCTCCAAATTCATCACTTGTGCAGCCTATGACTGCTTCGAATTGGTGGCCCACCTGGAGCAATGGGTGCAGAACAAGCTTGTTAATGTCCCATGCCAGAGGGAGAATTTCTTCAGCAAGCCCATGATGGACAAGTCCACCAAGCTGAAGATCGAGTTCCTGACCATGACCAGGCTCTCCAAGAAAATTGCTGACTCTTCCCAATGGAAGACTTCAGGGAAAAAGCCCCTTTACCCAAAGAAGATGAAGGCTTAAAGAAACTACTCAAGGTACTCATTCCCAGCTCCCCAACAGGGCCAGCAGGCCAAGGGATAGGGACAAGGCTTGTGTAAGCCTAAGGCCCCCAAGTCCCAGGCAGCGCCCCAGCTGCAACCTGGAGAGGGCTTTTGACTCTTTGGACATAGCCTCTCCGCCCCCCGGGAGGCCTAGCCCTGCAGCACAAAGGGGGGGGGGGCGTCTGGTATTCTTTGCCAGCCGGTGATCACCATGACACCTGGGCCCTGCAGGTAGTGGGGGAGGGTTATCTCCTCCATTTCAATAAGACGCTGCCCCCATTCTTTCCAGGGGAACTCCCGATGACTGTCCTTCATGTGTATATTTGAGGCCTATTTTGTAAAATAATTAAGAGTGTACTTTACTTTATAAAATAGAGGCATAAATGTAAAAAAGGTATGCCAAAACATGGTGTGAGAGCTTACTCCTGCTCTACAGCAGCTATAAATGCCCATGCCTAGATTTTTCCATTTATTATTTATTCAGTTGCAAGTAGAACACATATAGGGCCCAATATTCAGAGCCGGCGGCTAGTGCAATTTACAGCAGCTAGCCACCAGTGCTGAACATTAATCACAGATATTAAATGCTGGCATCATATCCAGTCCCAGTATTGAATATCCGGTGTTGCTGCAGAGCTTGATTATTAACCATGCAGAAGCAATATTGAGCTGCTGCCTGGTTTGTGATCAGCTTTGCCCCCACTCCGCCTCTGTGATGCTAAGCGGTTAGCATCAAGGCATATAGTGGCATTACTTGGGGATATTTAGTGGCACTAACTGTTAGTGCCGCTGAATATCCTGCTTAGGGGCATTTACATGATTTACAGGTCTGTAAGATGCGTAAATGCTTTAGAATATCGGGCCCATAAGTTATTGTATTTTATAGTTTTTGCATGTAGATTTGTGCTCTACCTATGCTTGGCTCACACCCATACTGAAAGTACACACAATTGGTCTTGCATGTGTGCTTACAGTATAGCAAGTGCCTAAAGTATGCATCTAAGTGCTCATTCATGCATGTAAGTCCTTGAAAATAGGTGACTTTTATATATGTAAATGGCATATAAGTTTACATGGCTCATTATAAAACCATCCCTTTTATGCTAATGAACCAATTTCCCATCCCCTCTTTTTAAAAAGAAATCCCTGTATGGGACATTTATTTTGGATGGGTTTGTGACGTTGTATTCCTTAATTTTTATTCCTGTTAGATCACTATATTTGATGCTGAGTCTGAAGAACAGCAGGACATCGATTTAGCGATCCTGACTGCATTGCTGAAAGGTATGTACTTGATTTCATTTTATTTTGAATTCACTACTTGTCTCTTCCAAATCCAAGGTGAGTTATTTCCCTGCCCAAATGGGCTTATAGTCTGTTGTACATGAGGCAACGGAGGTTGTGCCCCTTAGCTTCATGTTTTAGCATAATACTGGGAGAACTCTGTCCTTTTTCCAACTCTTGGGTTGTGGCAGATTCCTCTTGTCTCTTTTCATGTTTCTGCAGAGAGCAGCATCTATTACTTTTTGAAAAAGCAACAAAGGCTTAAGTTGCCAGCCTGTGCCCTTATAGTAGTGCAGCATATTAGGTTAGCTTGTTCGTTCATGTTTTCATCTGTTGGGCTTGCTATAGCTGGGAGTTCTACAGAGGTTGTGCCCTTCGGAGATACACTTTTAGTAATCAGTTAATAGCACAGGCTCCTTACATAATTCAGTATGGCTTGTGTGTAAAGCAGGGTAGGCGTGTTTGTTTGGCCACAAGATGCCACTACAATGAATTATAATGGTTAAAGAGGGAAAAATACCAAGCTGTATCAGTGGTGGTCTGGTGGAACCAAAACCTAGAACCCATAACTGATATGTTGTCTGCTTTCTGGACATTAATAAAAAAACTCACTAGGCCAACAGATCCAAGTTAATGTTCTGTCCCAAATAGTATGGTGTGTAGCAGCATGCAGGTCTGCAGTAGGGATAGATATCTCATTTGCTATAGTGAGATGCAGTTGCAGTTCCTGAAAGGGAAAAAGGTCTTCAATTGATTAAGGATCTTTCATTTATAGGTGCAAATATGTCAGCATCAAATCAACTAAGTTTAGCACTGGCCTGGAACAGAGTGGACATCGCCAAAAAACACATACTAGTGTATGGACAACATTGGAAGGTACTGTTTTTTAAAATATATGTAATACTGTTGTATATTAGAAATCTCAGTTATGATATAAAGCATTATTTGATTCTCTGTACTTAACCATCCCCAGCGGAAAAAAATCACAAGGTAAAATATTTCATAAAAAAGTAGAGAGAACAATACATTGCTTTAGATTTTATTGTTGGGAACATATTAAGTAACTGGATAGCTGGGGTTTTAAAGGTCCAAAACTGATGACATCGTGTCAGAAAAATGTTTGCTAAATATTGTTGACTATGTACTTCACAGTGCTGTTTCCATCATAGGAAGTACAGATTTGCCATTTGACATTCCGTATGACAATCAGGTGTGATACTTCGGAAGTACATTGCTGCTTCAAGTGCCGCTGCTGAACTCCAGGCCAAGGAGCTCATCCTGGATGGACTCGAGTGGTATTCTGCTACGGCTGTTGCTGCTACTCATTCTCCATTATTCCGGGCTCAGAAGCTCACTTACCTACTGCTGGCTCCTTACCATCACTGCAAGACTGAGGGCCAGTGAATGTGTCAGGGATAGGTGAAAGTCATTTAATATTTGTTGCAGGAGCGAGAGGGTCAGTAAGTGAATGTTTCTGACTGAGGGGGAAACATAGTACTGATTATTTTGGGAGTGAGGAAAAGTGAATAACAGTGCATTACTTTCTCCAAGATGGGGGAGGATTAAAGACAGAGGGTAAATGTTTCTACACAGCCCACCAGAAACAATGAAGGTGGGTTATTGTGTTTGAAGAGTAGATGTCAGTGAGTGCCTGTCAGAGGGAGTGGGAAGGGTCAACAAGTGCCTATGGGAAGAAGGATGAATGAGTGGTTGAGGAGGGAAGATGAGTGTGTGAAGGAACAAGTTATTGCTTATTTGAAGAAGACATGGGGGAGCAGAGATGAAAGGAGGTGATCAAGTATTTGTGTGAAGATGGAGCATGAGTGCCTAAGAAAGAGGGTAGGCAGAGTGAGTGCCTTTAGAGAACTGGGTGGGAGAATTTAATCAGTGCATGAGGAAAAGGGATAGAGGGTGTCAGTGATCAGTAGTCTAATTATTTCTGGGAAGGGGGAAAGACACTGATGAGGTAATTTTATAAAGGAGTTTTTGCACATACAGTAAAGGCCTTTCCTAATCATCTCTCTAGTCCAGTCCCTGAATGCTGGGTTGTGCCCCTCTTCCTGCAGCTTGGAGACTGAATCTGTCAACTTCTTGATGACATCAGGATATATATAGCACCGGCACCAGCCTCAGTATTCAGTCTCCAAGCACAGCTGGAGAGAGCAGCAGGCTAGCAGTGTCAGTCTGCTGGAGAGACATTAGACTTAGAAGAGTTTTTGTTCTTTATTTGAGTGTTTTCTTTTGGTTTATTTGTTCCCTATAGAGTAGATAGGTCCTTTCTGGGTTCCTTCCTCTCCCTCCCCTCCCCCCCCCCTTGTCCCCTCCGGGTGAGGAGGCTTGCGGCGACTTCTTCCGTTAAAAAAAAAAAAAAAAAGAAGAAGAAAAAAGAAAAAGAAGAACGGAGAGGCGAGTTGAGCGGCAGCAGACACCGACGGCTGGCTGGTTAGTCTTCCAGGAGTCTCCTCGCTGTAGCAGGGCCTCCGGTTCGGTTCCCCGTCTCGTGCCGAAGCCCCGCGGCGGCTGAGCACGTGGGCGGGCGGACAGTGCAGCACTCTCTTCCCGCGCCTGAAAGGGAGTGCATTGAAGACAACTGCCGGGAGAAGCAGGTAGAGAAGCCAGTTTAAGTCATGTGGTGCGCGGCGGGCTCGTGCCGTGGGCGGGATAGGACAGCTGATAAGCAGGAGCTGTTCTTCCCGCGGAGGCCTTCGCGCGCCTTTCTTTTTCGGGCACTGGGCTGGGCTGCAAGGGGGAGGTGTAGAGGAGAAAGCAGTTTTGTTTTTTGCTCGTTCTCCTGCCGTTGCGGTGGGGAATGAAGAAAGGGTGACAATTGGAGCAACTGGAAACAATTTGAGCAGTTTCATTTCTTTGTTATAGGTATATATTTATATATTTATAGATAGATATAGTAGATATAGATTTCCCTATATACCCATCTTTCTAAATCTATATCTATATATATTTGAAGTGTACAGGTATAGAGACAGAGTTTTCTTCTGTTTAAAAAAAAAAAAAAAAAAGGGAGGTCAGAAGGAATATGCCTGCTCGTCCGAGGTGCCTAGTCTGTGGGGCACGCAGGGGGATGGTGTCTGAGGCCGGAGTGTGCAGGGGCTGCGCTCTGGAGGCGTCCTCAGTGGAGCAGGATTTTCAGACATTGGATAATTTGCTCCCAATGGCTTCTGAGTCTATGGAGGCAGGAGAAGCATCAGAGGAGCCCCTAGGAGAGGGATCCCTGCCGCCGTTGCCGCTGGGGCAGATGGCGCCCTTGCAGCCGCTTGCCAGTACTTCCTCGGTGGAGGGAGGCCTCTGCGGTTTTTCCCCAGAGTTTGTGCTTTTGTTGCACAAAGCTTTCTGCATGCATCAACAAGAGGGTCTGGGAGACTCTCGTAAGCGGCAGGGAGTTGAGAAACCTATTTCGGAGTCGGGTCTCCCTGCCAAGCGAGCCAGAATTGATGAAGAGGAGCTCCTTCCCCCTGATTCGGAGATACTAGAATCGGATAGAGAGCTGGGGGATGAGGAGGAGCTCGAGGAGGGCGAGATCCCAGAGGAACAGGTGAGTATTGTGAGGGTCTTTCGCCGTGAGGAGTTGCCTGCGTTGATTGATGAGTCATTGAAGGTACTCAACATGTCCACAGGAGTTCAAGGTAACGAAGACGCATTGGAGGATCCATTGATTCAGGCGGTCCGGAAATCTCAAAGAGCTTTCCCGGTCCATAAGGTGGTCCGGCACATGATCCAAGAGGAGTAGGATTAGCCGGAGGCTGGGTTAAGGGGGGTGCGCTCTATGTTGTGTTTGTACCCTTTGCCGGAGGTGGAAAAGGACTTGTTGAAGTCTCCGAGGGTAGATGCAGCGGCGGCGGTGGCGGCCGTGACCAAGAAGACTACTATCCCTGTAGAGGGCAGTGCAGCGCTAAAGGATGTCCAGGACAGGAAGTTGGATACTTTGCTGAAGCAGGCCTTTGACATCAGTGCCTCGGTATGCAGGGCCTGGGTGGCCTGTGCTTGCTTATGGTGGTCCCAGCAGCTGCAGTTATCAGGGGAGTCATAGTCAGGGTCACAAGGTGAGGCGGCTCGGTTGGAGTCCGGAGCTGCATATCTGGTGGACAGCCAGTATGACCTTATTAGGAGTTTGTCAAAGAATATGGCTTCTGTGGTGGCGGCCTGCTGGTATCTTTGACTCTGTAATTGGGCCGCAGATGCTTCTTCCAAGGCCCACCTTAGCAGGCTTCCGTTTAAGGGGAAGCTGCTTTTTGGAGAGGATTTGGACAAATTGGAAAAGGACCTCAGAGAGTCTAAGGGAGGCAGGCTTCCGGAGGATAAGCCAAAGCAGGGTCGTTTTACGCCTTCGGGTCATTCTCAGCCAAGGGAGAGCTGGAGGTCTAGGCCGGTCCAACAGAGCCCCTTTCAAAGGGGTCGTTTCCCCTCCAGAAATCTGGGTTTCTGTGGGTTTCGGGGGGCAGGAAGAGGTTTTGGGTCCTCCTCAGGTCAGAGGAAGCCACAATGAGATAACGGGGGCTCAGGGGGGAGTGCTGCCGGTAGGGGCAAGGCTGAGGCAGTTCCTTCCCGCCTGGGCCCGGGTCACAGCCAACCGGTGGGTGCTGGAGGTGGTGTGATTTGGTTACGCCCTAGAGTTTGCAAGTCCTGTCCGCCCCTCGTTTGTTCAGTCTCCCTGCAGGACGGTGGCCAAGCGGGCGGCGGTAGAGGAAACTCTGGCAAGGCTGGTGGCATTGGGGGCGGTGGTCCCAGTGCCAGGAGACCAACGCAGATCAATAAAACCTGTTTCACCTATTCACGACTCTTGCTTCCTGTGTTCTCCCAAAGAAAGAGGGTTCATGGCGACCAATTCTAGATCTGAAGTGGGTCAATCGGTGTCTCCGGGTGCCGCACTTTTGGATGGAGACTCTCAGATCAGTGATAGTGGCGGTAAGGCAAGGGGAGTTTCTGACTTCCCTCGATCTAACCGAGGCGTATTTGCATATCCCCATCAGAGATGTTCATCAGCAGTTTCTGCGTTTTGCTGTTCCACAAGGTCATTTTCAATTTCAGGCTCTGCCGTTTGGCCTGGCGACGGCACCTTGCACTTTCACCAAAGTGATGGTAGTAGTAGCAGCGGCGCTATGGAAAGAAGGGATTTTAGTCCACCCTTACCTAGACAATTGGCTGATCAGGGCCAAGTCCGAGGCGGAGAGTTTGAAGGCAACAGCCAGGGTGGTAGCTCTTCTTCAGAGTCTGGGATGGGTAATCAACCAGGCAAAGAGCTGATTGGTGCCTACTCAGGAGATAGAGTATTTAGGGGCAAGGTTTGACATGGTCTTGGACAAGGTGTTTTTGCCAGTTCAGAGAGCACGGTGCCTGCGTCAGCTAGTACGGGAGTTTGCAGCGCGCAAGGCTCCCTCAGCATGGCATTATCTTCAGGTGCTGGGGACCATGGCGACGACGTTGGATCTAGTTCCCTGGGCCAGATCCCAAATGCGGCCGCTTCAGAGGTCCCTTCTGTGCCGCTGGTCTTGGGAGAGCGGTCAGGATTCTCTTGGACAACGTGACGGCGATGGCCTACATCAATCAGCAGGGCGGCACGAGCAGCTGTCTCTTGGAAGAGGAGGCAGGAAGCCTCTTGACGTGTGCCGAGGATCATCTAGTAGCCTTGTCGGCTCAGCATGTCGCCGGAGTGGGAGCTCAACCAGGACGTCTACGAGCAGGTGGTGCACAAGTGGGGCCCGCCGGTGATGGACGTGATGGCACTTTGGGAGTCGGCCAAGGCAAGCAGATTTTTCAGCAGAAAGAAAGAGCGAATGTCGGAGGGGCTGGATGCCCTGGTTCAAGGATGGCCCACGGAAGGGTTACTCTGTGTTTCCTCCTTGGGCCCTTATCGGCAGAGTTCTGCAGAAGATAGTCTCATCAGGGGTTAGTAATCCTGATAGCTCCAGACCGGCCGAGGCGTCCGTGGTATGCCGATCTAGTTCGGTTATTGGCGGATCGTCCATGGCGGCTCCCCGTAAGGGAGGACCTCCTCAGGCAGGGACCGTTGAAGATGCCGTAGGTGGATCGGTTCTCACTTATGGCCTGGCTATTGAAAGGGCAAGGCTGCGTAAAAGAGGGTATTCGGGAGCAGTGATTTCGACGTTGAAAGTTCACAAGCGTTCTACCTGTTTGGCGTACATGAGAGTTTGGTGCATTTTTGATAGCTAGTGTGAGGAGCGTGGTAAGAGGCCCTTGGCAGTGTCAGTTTCAGAAGTGTTGGATTTTTTGCAAGATGGCCTTGAAAAGGGCCTAGCTTCCAGTTCTTTGCGGGTGCAACTGGCGGCTATCGCTTGTTATAGGGGCAAGGTTAAGGGCACAGCGTTAGGCCAACACCCCGATGTGGTGAGATTTCTTAAAGCGGTAGGGCGTATGCGGCCTCATCGGTGTGTGGTGGTGCCTCCTTGGGATCTCAATTTGGTGCTGGATTCTCTGGTTGGGGCACCATTCGAACCGCTTGCCCAGTCTTCTCTGAAGGATTTGAGCCTCAAGGCTGTATTTTTGGTAGCCATTTGCTCAGCCCGAAGAGTTTTGGAGTTGCAGGCGTTATCTTGTCATCCGTCTTTTCTTGTTTTCTTTAAGGAAAATGTTATTCTGAGGACGGTTCCTTCCTTTTTGCCCAAGGTGGTCTCCCCTTTTCATGTTAATCAGTCCGTGTCGCTTCCTTCCTTCGCTGGCGTGGAGCAGAAGAAAGGAGACGCGTGGCTGCGCCTTCTGGATGTTCATAGAGTTTTGAAGCGGTATCTGAAGCGTACTAAGTCTTTCCGCAAATCGGAGCATTTGTTTGTATTGTTTGTGGGGCCGCGCAAGGGAGAAGCGGCGGCCAATGCCACTATTTCTAGATGGATCAGGCAAGCTATTGCTTCCGCATATATTCTTAAGGGCAGGCAGGTTCCAGTGGGTTTGCGAGCTCATTCCACTCAGGCGCAGGCCACGTCATGGGCGGAATTTAGTTTGGTTCCTCCGTTGGATATCTGCAGAGCGGCCTCCTGGTCGTCTCTGCACACTTGCTAAGCATTACCGGTTGGATGTTCAGGAGGCGGCAGATGCCGAATTTGGGAGAGCGGTGCTTCGATCCGGTTTGGCAGGCCCCTCCCAAGCTTGAACTGCTTTTCTACATCCCAGCATTCAGGGACTGGATTGGAGAAACGATTAGGAAGAAGTAATTAGACCTTACCTGCTAATTAGTGTTCCTGAAGAGTCTCCAGTCCAGTCCCTGATCCCGCCTTGGGTATTCAGTGCCGGTTCGAAGCAGTTCCGGATGGGGATACTGGCTCAAGAGTTGGTAAACCCAGTGTTGCTGGAGGGGTTCCGGTGTCGAGGCGGTGGGGACCGAAGCGGAGCCCTGCTATAGGTAAGGATGTATAGCCTGTTCGGCATTCCGTACGGGCTTGGTCAGGTAAGCCGCCTCCTCCTTGTCCTTCTTGGGGGGGGGGGGTTTCGGCTCCTTCCAGGGAGTGTTGTAGTAAGTTTATAGTTATGCTCCTTTTTTTCTAGTTGTCTTTCCATTAAGTTTGCTTTGTCAACAGGATACTGAGGCTGGTGGGTGGTGCCGGTGCTATATATATCCTGATGTCATCAAGAAGGTGACAGATTCAGTCTCCAAGCTGCAGGAAGAGAGGCACAACCCAGCATTCAGGGACTGGACTGGAGACTTTTCAGGAACACTAATTAGCAGGTAAGGTCTAATTACTTCTTTTACATATCTAAAAGGATTTTTAAAAATTATCCCAGGGGTTATGCATGTAAAAGTACAGTGACAAGAAAGCATATTCTTTTACGTGACCTTTGTGCATACTTGCTTATTTCAAGCTTGCTATACCACTCTTTAATAATTAAAATTCTTAATATACCACCCTTCAACAATATATCAGAGTGTTTTACAAAAAACAATAATTGAAAATAGGAAAGGAAGGCCATAAAATAGTAGTATAAAGATCAGAGATATCAAGGCAAGGAGGTAGGGAGAAGCAGGGAGGGGATAGCAGAAATCCTGATGTTCCAGATGTTCCAGGGTTGCAACTGGGTGTACAACATCAGAGTGGTTTACAATATCATAAATCTTACAAAAGGTAAAAAACAAAACAAAAACAGAGTAAAAAGTTAAAAACACGTCATAGAACAGTCATAGTACGAACCCATGAATGGCCCAGATACTGTATGGCCATGGTATCAAATATTCAGATCTTTGGTTCAGAGGCGACGTCTAGCCACTGTAATCACGGTAATCACAGCTGCTGAATATCGGTCCCTATGTCTTTAGTTTGGTTCTAAATTTACGACGTGAATTCTCCAGATGAAGCTATCTTGTAAGTGCATTCCACAATAGGGGACCAGGTACTGTACATTGAAAGCTGAATTGTGTACATTGAGCTGAGCTGGAGTTGGCAGGGGGATCTCCCCCATCATTTATCTTCTTTGGATCGTAAAATACATGTGGATATGCATGGAATAAGACAATTTGATATACCTATTGGTTGGTCAGTAGTTAAAACTCTAAAGGCAAAAGTTATGACTTTAAGGGGTATGCTTACTAGCTTGGCTAATGGTTAACCCATGTTATTCAAAGGAAGCTAGTTACAAATAGCACAAATTAACCGTTAACCCGGCTTAGTAAACATACCCCTAAATTTAATTCTATATGGTCTAGGTAGTCAATGGCTTTCATTCAAAAGCAATATAACATGATCATATCTTTTGGAAAAATGAATGTTTTACTGTGGTATTTTGTATGAGCTGTAGTCTTTTTAAAGAAGGAGGAAGACCATTATTTAACAAATTATAATAGTCATGTCTGTTAATTATTAAGGCATGCATCAGGGTGTGCAAAGCTTCTTTGTCATATCTGTTCTATCTATGCTTATCTAGACAAAGATTAAAAAAATAAGATTCCAGTATGGAAGATATCTGTGCCTTGAACTTATGTTGGTGTCTATTAGGGACCCAATAACCCAGAGAGGATTTGAAAGAGGGAGCTTTAATCTTTCTAAGATAGGCGTAATAGGCAAACATCAGTCCCGTTCTGTAAGCAACATGGCAGATGACTTGGAGGGATTTAATTTGAGTCAATTGATCTCTAGGCATGTAAGCAGAGGATTCTCCTCAAAACCTGGGCCTTGTCAGGAAGTGTGGATATTGACATGGGACATCGGTCTTTTGAGGAGTGGACTGTTGCTTGAGAGATGTATTATTTTTAATATACTGAATCAATGAAGATGGAATATTTTTGTGATATAATACAGATTGGAGAGACTTTGAACTTTGTATGAGGCATATGGTGTTTTATGGCACCTGAGAGGATCAAATGTGCTGACACTGATGGTTCTTTAATTCACCTTATTAAATGTATTACATCTATTTACTGTAGTGACTATGGGATTGCATTTTTGAAATAATCATTTATATACAATGATTGGTGGCTTTTTTTTTGTTGGAGGGGATTTTTTTTTTTAAATAGACACCCATAGCTTTCATACATGGGAGATCTGTTATAAAATGACCTCTGAAAGAGAAAACAATGGCTATGTGCTAGGGAGAATGACTATAGAAGGCAAACCACACATGTATGCACAGTATGCCTGTGTGTTTATATAGCAGTGCATCTGGCTGAGTGTGTTGAACATAGGTATATATATATTGTACATGAGCTGTTATTTGCACCCTGATATGACCAGTGCCAAATTTGCAGCAATATTTGTAAACTATGCTCACAAGCTTTGATTGCAATCTTTTTTTGTTTGTTCAGTGAGCATAACATACAGTGTGTTGTAAATTATCATTAACTTCCACAGTTTCCTTGTATTGTTCACCATTGTATACAGCTACCTGATGCATTATTTGCTTGTGCAGGTTTGTGCAGATGGATTTTGTGGTCTTTTGAGGCTCAGAAGGAAATGCTTTGTATTTGTCAGAATGAAGCTTACGAGTATATTTAGACTTTGTTTAGACATTTTGAAGCATACATGTGCTCAGTTAAATATTTTAATATTTGTCTGTCAAGCAGTTCTAAGTTTACAAACTGATTTGGAATAGTCAGGCCCAGAAATATAGGAAAGATTATGCTTTCTGAAAAAGTGGCATAGTCGTATTTTGGTGAGTTTAAAAACCAGCACTGACTTATTGCTGATGACAGCCTTTTCCATCTTCAGAGCCTGAATGCTCTGGTGACTGCATAGAGACATAGAAAATAATGGCAGATAAGACCTATATGGCTTTTCCAGTCTGCCCATGCATATCAACTATTGAGCTCTCCAATTGCATTCTCTCTTAGAGTCAGCAGAAAGACCTCTATTCCAGTTAAGGAAGACATGGCCCTAAAGCATTCTCAAGCTAAGAGGTTTGAGGTCCTTCTCAAGAAAGTGTTCTGCTTTATGATGCTGGGTGTTTGGTGACTGTGTGCAGTGGCTAAATTGCGTTACTCACTGGGTTCAACAGTTGCCAGTATTGCCTGAGGTAATACCAAATGAAAAACCCCCTCAACCCTTTCACCTCATACTGAAATATACAATTGAACTAAGAGTCTAGGTAAAAATACCACTTGCACACCTCAAGGGGAAAGAATAAGGAGGGGAAACAAACCAAACTGCAAAGAAAATATACTGTCCTCAGTTAATGATAACACACTTCTCCATTGAGGTACTGGGACTGGCCTCAGTAGTGGGGGCAGGGACCGCACTTGCAGAATATTTCCATTCTGTAGTTTCCTGTCATTTAAAACCCCAACACTTTCAATCATAGGCCATCAACTAGTTTTTTATGATTTTTAAATGATTTAAAACTTCAAAGAACTTAGCTGTTACTTAACATTACCCAATCCTCCAAAGTCAATATCGCCGCTTCTCCTATTATGTAGTCTACCGAACCTATCCTCATCAAGAACACCTCCTTGACAGTGCTGGCGTCGGGCCCGAGGTCCTCTGTGCCCATGCTGATGGCTGCAGAGCCTTCTGGCCTCGGTCAAGATGGCGGCCCTTGAACGCAGTTTTGTTGCTTTTTTGTCCCAGCAGTGAGGCAGATTCCATTTCCTCCAAGTCATCGGTCCCAACCACAAGCCCCTCCACTGTGAGGGTGTTGCTGGAGTTCATAGAGCCGATCCTCAATCTCCATCAGCCTTGGGAGGATTCCTGGCACCGGTCTCTGTCCCATTCGGGATGGAGGACCTACCTTGCCAGTGCCTCTGGGTGACCCAGCCTGGTCCCTGTGCCCGGAGGGTCCTCAAGGTCTCTTCCAACTCTGTTAGAGTGGGAAGTCAACAAGTCCCCAGATACCATCTCCATTGGGATGTCTCTTTGGACCCCTCTCTTTTAGAGGACTGCCGCAGGTCCACACCTGAGGAACTCTCCTTCTTGGAGTTTGTCAGGGATATGGCGAAGGAGTCCAAGGAGGAGCCTCAGGCGGAGGACCTCGATCCTCCAGTACGAGGCCCCTCCGAAGGAGGCACTTATGGTGCCTGTCTCGTTGCCAATTGTGAGCATGCAGCTTGATTCCATGTATTGAGTCCGCAATAGCCCTGGGCTCCAGAAAGCACAGCTGCCTCATAATTCCATGGTGGTGGAGTTGGCCATGAGCAGGATCAAGAGTCAGAAGATGCACTACTCGGTGCCTTCAGGCAGGGAGGCCTGCACCATGTATACCTTGGGCAGAAAGTTCTAACAGGATTCAGTAGTTGTGGGCTGAATCCAGGCTTACCCACTGGGCATGTACTTGCAGAACCTGGTGAGGGAGCTCGCTGGATTCTCGACTGGGCTGTTGGAAGAACCTCTTCAGCGGTTCTGGACCCTGACCTCTGGTCAAGGAGTGCTCGAAGTTCATCACTCGTGTGGCTTATGGGTTCTGGACAAGTTGGTTGATGTCCCCTGCTGGGGAGAGAACCTCCTTGGTAAACCCATGACAGACAAGGCCACCAAGCTGGAGTCTGAGTTCCTGAAAGAAGTCACTAGAACAGCGCAGGGAGGACACAGCCACACCTCTTTAAAACAAAGAAACTTTTTATTTCTTAAAACCTTAAAAGGTACAGACCCGACTTGGCCAAGTTTCGGCAGTCAGCCAATTAAGATGCAATTACATATATATTCCGTTGGCAGTCAGGACATTGTAACAAGAGCCAATAGTTGAAAGTTCAAAAAGCGCTTCTCAGGTATGCCTTTGGTATCTATTGAGAAAGTGAAAGTAAATGAAGGCTTACAGAAACTACCCCAGTACCCGGCTTTCCCAGCAGGCCAAGGGACATGCATAAGCCTAAGGCCCCCAAGCCCCAGGCGGTGCCCCAGCCACAATCTGGAGGGGGCTTTTGACTCTTTGGGCATAGTCTTTCCTCCCCCAAGAAGTCTAACTCCACAGCACATGGAGGGACGTCTAGTGTTCTATGCCAGCGGGTGGTCCAGTATCACCATCAACACCTGGACCCTGCAGGTGGTGGGGGAGGATTACCTCATACATTTTGATCAGATGGCTTCTTTGTTCTTTCCAGGGAGCTCCTGATAACTTCCCTTCACTAAGACCTACTCCAATTCCACTGCCTTGTTGGCCAGCAGTGGGAGCTCATTGGGCTGCTGGCCAACAAGGCAGTGGAACTGGTCCCGCCCCATCTCAGGAGCAAAGGGTTCTACTTCTGGTACTTCCTGGTTCCCAAGAGGACCTGTGGCTTTCGCCCTATTCTGGATCTTCAAGATCTCAATAGGTTCCTGGTGCAAGAGAAGTTCAAAATGCTCTTCCTTGGAATGTTGCTGCCCTACCTCTGGCAGGGAGATTGGCTATGCTCCTTAGATCTCAAAGATGCATACACATGCATCCTCATCCATTCGCGCTATCCTTTGGTCTGGCTTTGTCCCCAAGGGTGTTCACCAATTGCTTGGCGGTGGTCGCTGCCTACCTGCGGCTGCAAGGGGTGTTCTCCTTCCCCTACCTGGATGACTGGCTTGTCAAGAGCGGCATCACCACTGAAGTCCAGTAGGTTGCACACTGCACCATTCTCACGCAGGTGCACCTGAGTCCCAACTACCCCACTTGGAGCCGACCCAATGTCTGAAGTTCATCAGGGTGCTGCTAGACATAGTCCAGGTCAGAGCCTTCCCCCCTCGCAACCCTTGCAAGAGAGTTTCAGTGCCTGAACTTGTCCTCTGCCTAGCTCATGTTGTGCCTCTTGGGCACATGGCCTCGACTGTGCACGTCACAACCAACTCCAGTTTCCATATGCATCAGGCCCAGGCAATGGGCTGCCTGCAGGACAGGGTGATTGTCACCCATCTCCTCACCGAGTCCCTCGTCTGGTGGCAACAGCTGCAGAATTTGTTGGTGGGAATGCCCTTTCAGGCCCTGAACCCTCAGAGGGTCTTCACCACGGATGCCTCCAAGTTGAGCTGGCGGGCCCACTGTTGCAATCTCTGCACTCAGGGCCTGTGGTTGGCATTGGACAGCCTCCAGCAGATCAATTTCCTGGAGTTTTATGAGCTTTTCAGCACCATCTGCAGAACCAGTCAATTCTAATTCAGACAGACAATCAGGTGGTGATGTTCTATGTCAACAAGGAGGGGGGCATGGGGTCGCCTGTGCTGGGAAATGGTCTATCTCTGTTCCCCAGGGCTGTGTACCTCCCTGGCCAGGACAATGTCCTGGTGGACCGACTGAGCCGGGTTCTCCAGCCCCCATGAGCGGCAACTTTACCCACCTGCAGCCAACTGACTATTCCATCACTTGGGCCTTCCTGCAATAGATCTCTTTGCCAGTCCAGCCAATGCTCAGCTGCCCTACTTCTGCTCCAGGGAACCTGATCCCTCCTGGGTGGTGGCCGATGTGTTTCTCATTCCGTGGATGGAAGGCCTTCTCTATGCCTATCCCCCCATGCCACTCATTGCAAAGACTCTTTTCAAGGTCCAGCTTCACCAGGCCATCCTGATCCTTATAGCCTCCCGGTGGCTCAGGCAGACATGGTTGCCACTGCTTCTCAGTCTGTCTCAAGCACCCCCAGTCCCCCTCTGGTGCACCCGAGGACTGCTCTCTCCTGCATGCAAACCTGGTGTCCCTGGCTCTACCAGCCTGGCTGCTGAAAGGGTAGCCCTGTCCCAGATGTCCTGCTGGTGTCACACAAGGATTCAACCAGATGGGCATATGCCTTCAAGTGGTGTTGCTTCTCGGTTTGGTGTGTGGAGAGGTGTGACAACCCCTTCTCCTGCTCTGTCCTGCTGGTGCTGCAATAACTGCTACACCTGTCTAATGCTGGTCTGAAGTCTAACTCCATCGGGGTACGCTTCAGTGAGCTATCGGTGCACCATCACTTCATCAAAGGGAAGCCCCTCTCCTCCCAGCCTCTCATGGCTCACTTTCTGAGGGGCCTTCTGCTCTTCTGACCGCCCACCGGCAGCATGGGATCTCGATGTGATCCTCTTGAAGCGTATCGCTCCACCCTTTGAGATGCTGGTTTCCTGCCACCTCAAGTATCTGTCCTGGAAGATGGTCTTCCTCGTGGTGCTCACATCTGCATACAGGATCAGTGAGCTCCAGGCTCTGTTGGCTCATGCTCCCTACACTGGGTTCCACATGAATAGGGTTGTGCTCTGGACACTCCCTAAGTTCCTGCCTAAAGTGGTTTCCCCGTTCCACCTTAATCAGGAGGTGGTGCTTCCCACCTTTCTTCCACAGCCTCATATTAACAGGGTGGAGGCAGCTTTCCATACTCTGGACTGTAAGCGGGCCTTGGCCTGCTATCTAGAATGAACCAAGCCTCATCGCTGCTCCTTGCAGCTTTTCATTTCCTACAACCCTAATCGCCTGGGCATAGCGGTCTCCAAGTGGACTCTGTCCACCTGGGTGGTGGACTGCATCGTCTTCACTTACTGGCAAGCTGGTCTTTTGCTGGAGCATCACATCACAGCACACAGTGTCTGGGCCATGGTGGCATCTGTGGCAAACCTCCGCCCAGCTCTCTTGCTAGTGATCTGCTGGGATGCCACCTGGTCCACCCTTGTGCCATGCATTACTGCCTGGAGGAGGAGTCCCGGCAGGATAGCACCTTTGGCCAAGCAGTACTCTGCCATCTGTTTGGGGTTTGAGGCAACTCTTGCCCTCTGGCCCTTTTGTGTGTCTAGGCTACTGGGAAGCTGGTTTCCATGTTGATGCTAGGGTCGCTGCTGAAGTCTTGCGACTGAACTGTACTCTCTGCTGTTCCTCATGGTTTACTTTCTGGGTCACCCTGGCTTACAGGTTTTTTGGTAACCTGTAGCTAGGGAGTCCCATATGTGAGGGCTGACTTCCTGCTTATTCCTGGAGAAAGTGAAGCTACTCACCTGTAGAAGTGTTCTCTGGGAACAGCAGGAATCAGTCCTCACAACCCTCCCTCCTCCCCTTGGAGTTGCTTTTCATTTTTGCCGTCATGAGCTATGTCATCCTACAGAGGCAAGATGGCACCCTTGGGCGGGAAAGTGACCACGCATGTGTGGTGGATCTCCCAAAGGCTTTCTTTGAAAGCTGGGGAGAGGTTACTGCATGGGCTCCGTCGGTGCTGACGTCACCCATGTGTGAGGACTCATTCCTGCTGTTCCCAGAGAATACCTACTACAGGTGAGTAACTACACTTCTCCAGGAACAAGCAGGAAATCAGTCATCCCATATGGGCTGACATCGGCACCGATGGAGCCTGCGCGGAGCATTTCCTCAGCTTTTAAAGAAAGCCTTTGGGAATGTCACCACGCATGCATGGTCCCCTTCCCGTCCAAAGGTGCCATCTTACTCAGTCTCCCTTTTTCCTCGGAGCCTTTCGGACATGCGTCTTGTCCCCGGAAAAAGGTTTCTCTGTTTCCAACCGGTTTTTGTTCTACTGGCCTTCACCGATCCTCTTCCCGCCTCCCGAGTATCTCTGCTTCGGCCCTGGTCTTGGGGTTTTTCTTTTTTGCCTTTTTTGTTTTTAACATGCTTCGTGCCCTTTTTAACCACTGGCCTCTGGTTTTAAGAAATGTGATAGATGCTCCAAAAACATGTCTTTCACAGACATCCATGACTGTTGTCTCAGGTGTCTAAGAGCTGACCATGACCCAGAGCTATACTCCCTCTGTAAGAAGCTTTCTTCCAAGGCCATCCAGAGTTGTAAGCAGAATCTGGATGATCTCTTCCATAAGGCTGCCCTGGTATCCCCAGTAGCCTCCCGCTGTTCATCCCCGCAAGCTCCGGAGTCTCCGAAGGTTCTTCCCCCGGCTCGGCGGCACTCTGACCAGGGGTCACGTGAATGCGAGCAGAAGAAAAAGGCCTTGAGGACTCTGTTGGAGGCAACAGACAAGCGTGAGAGGTCATGCACCCGGTCTCTCAGCCCCCCTCGGTGCCTCAAACTGGTACGGAGGCCTCTGGTGAAGACTCCTGGTCTCCCAAGGGTCATCCAGGCGAAGACCCCCTCTGCTCCTGAACACCTGACCCGGTCACACCGGTGTCGGTGTCGCAGGGCCCCACTCCCGAGTGGGAGGCCCGAATGCTGGCCTTGGAACACATTGTATCTGTGTTCATTGCTGCTCAGCAGGTGCTGATGCCTAGCCTCATTGGCACGCGTTCGAGACCGCAGGGACCTGAACCTTGAGGACTCCCCGGGCTGCCATTGTGACCTCCAAGAGCCAGAAGCCTCGTGAGGATCCTCCTCAATCTCCATCCCATTCCTTGGGTGTGAGATCTTTGCAAGCGAGTGCCTCTGGCTCTGGGCAAGTTTTGGCCTCAGAGATCCGGCATGGGTCACTGACCCATCTTGAGCCACCCAATCTCGAGTCCTCCACGGACTACTCAGACTGGGAGTCTGATGGAGAGACCTCTCTGAAGACTTTGCCCCACCGAGACCCTCCCCTCCAACTTCTCCCAACCGACCCAGAGACGGCGGTCATCTCCTGAGGACACCTCCTTCCTGGAGTTCGTCCAGGACATGGCGCAGGCCCTAGCGCTTGCCACTAAGTCGGAGGAGGAGTCCTGCACCGAGGAACTTGATATTCTGCAATACAAAGCTCCTCCGAGGGAGGTTCTCTTGGTGCTGGTTCCTCCCATTCTGAACTGCCTCCTACTCTGCATGTGGGAGACCCTGCCTCTGTCCCAATTGTGAGCAAGCGCCTGGATGCTATGTATAAGGTCCAGCGAGGTCTGGGGTTTTGGAAAGCCCAGCTTCACCACACCTTGATGGTGGTCGAATCGACCATGCAGAAGCTAAAGATCCCAAAGACTCATTTGTCAGTCCCCCCGGGCCAGAGAGTCTCCAACCCTCAACGCCCTGGGGCACAAGGCTTATCAGGGCTCCATGCCGCATCCAAGTTTACCAATTATACATTTGGGATGTTCCTCCACAATCTCGCTAGGGAGCTTGGAGGCTTCGCAGCGGGCCTTGACAGAGACAATCTCTGGCATTTTCAGGCCCTTTCAAAGTCCGTTGGGGAATGCTCGAAGTACCTCTCGTGAGCAGCGTATGACTGCTTTGAGTCTTCTGCCCAGGTGGTGGCGACTGGCATCGGAAGCCGCTGGCAGGCTTGGCTCAAGTCCTCAGACCTGGAACAGTGGGTCCAGAAGAAGCTGCTGGACATCCCCTGCCTTGGGGAGCAGCTATTTGGGAAGCCCATGGAGGACAAGACCTCATTCAAAGCTTTAAATGATATGGCTCCAACCACACTATGTAAACTAATCTGTAAAGAATCTTCTAAGTCCACTCACAGAAAAGGACAATTAAACAAACTAAAGACTCCGAAAGATTTCATAAAAGCAAATAAATTAACAAATAATAGAGCCTTTTCACATGCAGCCCCAACCATTTGGAATTCCCTCCCAGAGGATCTACGAACACTAACCGAGATCATGGAATTCCGTAAAAAATTAAAAACCTATTTACCAAGCACTACAACAACATAGATAACCCTTCACTCGATTTAGATAAAGGCTAACTAGATACCTGACTGTGTCAAATAAAATCCCTCTCACCTAAACAGATAATATACATAGCTGAAAATATATGATGATCCAATCTCTAATGTCCACATACTTGTACCTGTATATAGTTTAATCTGTTCTGTATTTACATAAGCTGTTTAGTTAATACATTGTTTGTTGTTATAAGATGTTCCATGTAAAACAAACCCTGCTTTGTTGATTGTTGTTTATTATAAACCGCAACTGATCTCTGGAAGATGCGGTATATAAATGAGTGTTAAATAAAATAAATTGAGACGGACTATGTGACTCACACTCGCCTCTCCCAGAAAACTTCCTCCCTCCCAAGGAAGAAGCAGCAGAGCAAGAAGTCTTTCTTCCAGCGAAAAGGGCTCCCATACAGGGGCTACCCGGCCTAACCGCCGGCGTCGACCCCCATTCAGGGTGGCCAGGGCAAGTCCACAGTCCAGGGCCCTTGTAAGCCAAAAGACCCATCCCCTGGCTCTGGCTCAACCAGCCTCAGGGTTTTGACGCCATCGGCATAGCCTCTCCCCCTCTGGCAGGGCGGCTGTCTGTCAGAGGATATCTGGTTCATTTCTCCCACAAGTGGGAGTCCATCTCCACTGATGCCTGGTCGTTCGGGAAGGCTATCATCTCCATCTGGACAAGGCCCCTCTTCAGTACTTTCCCAGGGAGCCATGTCAGCTTCCCTAGCACCAGGCCCTCCTGAGTCGGGAGCTCACAGGCCATCTCAAGGATAGTACGGTAGAACCAGTCCCACAATACCTCCGAGGACGGGGGTTTTACTCCCGATACTTCCTCGTCCCAAAGTGGACAGAGGTTCTTTGGCCCATCCTTGACCTGCAGAACCTCTGTAAGTTCCTAGTGCGGGAGAAGTTCAAGATGTTCTCCCTTGGAATGTTACTGCCCTACCTCCAGCAGGGCAATTGGCAATGCTCCTTGTACTTAGAGGATGCCTATGCTCACATCCTCGTCCACTCCAAGCACAGAAGGTACCATCACTTCATGGTTCAGGGAAACCATTACCAGTACAGGGTGCTTCCCTTATGCCTCATGTCCGCCCCACGGGTCTTCAAGAAGTGCCTGGCCGTGGCTGCGGCCCATCTGCGGCTGCAGGGCATTTTCGTCTATCCATATCTAGATGTCTTGCTTGTAATAGGGAGCACGGCCTCCAAAACCACGCAGGCCATGGACTGCCCCATTTGCCTCCTGAGGCATCTGGGGTTCATGATCAATTACCCAAAGTCCCACCTCACTCCAGTTCGGTTCCTAGAGTTCATTGTGGCTCCCTTGTACACCCTTCGGGCCATGGCCTTTCTTCTTTAGGACAGGGCGGACCGCCTTGTGTCCCTGGCGTCCGAGGTGTGGTGCTGCGGTGCTGTCCCAGCCTGGATGATGCTTCGCTTTCTCGGCCACATGGCCTCCATGATCCATGTCATGCCCAACGCCCATCTCAACATGCGGGCAACACAGTGGTCCCTCCGGGCACAGTCGGCCAGCCACCTCCAAGAACCCATCTCTGTCTTTCCCAGTGTGGCAGAGTCTCTGGCTTGGTGGCAGGAGTTTCAGAACCTGTTTCGCGGTATGCCCTTCCAAGCCCTGGCGCATCAGATGGTCTTGACCACAGACACCTCCCTGGCAGGCTGGGGAGCCCACTGCAAGGGATGGTGCACTCAGGGGTCCTGGTCCCTCGGAGTCCCGGCAGCAGATCAACCTGCTGGAGCTCCGGGGCATTCACCTCACTCTTGGGGTTTTCAGGGACCGCTTGCTGCACCGAGCGGTGCTGGTCCAGATGGACAAGTAGGTCACGATGTTCTATGTGAACAAACAGGGGGGTACCGGCTCCTACAGCCTCTGTTCAGAGGCAACAGCCCTGTGCTCCTTTCCAGTGAGCCAGGGAATGACTGTCTGGGCCACTTACCTTCGGCTCAGTACAGTGCATTGACGGACCGGCTCTGCAGAGTCTTCCGGCCGCACGAGTGGCACCTGTGTCCCCAAATGGTGCAGCACCTCTTCCAGCATTGGGGGACTCTGGACCTGGACCTCTTTGCCAGCCCGGCAAACTTTTAGCCTGTCTAATACTGCTCTATACTGTTCTTCAACAACAGCAGTTTCTCATGCTTACTCTCTGATGTATCTTCCTTTGGGCTGGTCTCAAAGGGCTGATTATTGCCCTATGGAGCGGTTTTATAATCCTTGTTCTTTTCTGTTGTATATTTTCATTTGTTCTTGGCTGCTGTCGGAAGGCCCTACAGAGCCTACCTGCAGCGGATTTGGGACCACCGCAGATCCAGGCAGCTCTTTGTTTCCTTTGACCCGCAGCTGCTTGTGGCTGATGGTTGCCAAGCATACCTTGTCCATCTGGATGGCAGACTGCATTGCCTTTGCCCAGGTCCAGGCTGGGTTTCCCCTGGAATGCCGAGTCATGGCTCACAATGTCCGAGTGATGGCGACATCTGTCTCTAGTCTGCCCTCGGTACCACTGGCAGACATCTGCCGGGCCACCACCTGGTCTTCCACTCACACCTTCATGGTGTATTACTGCCTGAAGAGGGAGTCCGGTTGGGATGCCGCCTTTGATCAGGCTGTACTCCATAATCTGTTCAGGGTTTAAGCAAATCCTGCACTCCAATCCTTTTTGTTCCGGCTAACTCTCAACCCACCCTGTCTCCTCCCTGTTGGAGTGGGACTTTTAGCACAACGTTCTTACCATGCTTTCCATGTTAGCAGTTAGTGTGATTTAGTAAACATGCCCCAAAGTGCAGTTTTCTAAAGTCACTTTGCAAAAGTACACTTTTCAGTACTAAGTTTCATGCAAAGGATATCTTGGGTGAAAATGTGTTGCTATGATGCAAAATCATGCAAAGCTGCTCAGTAATACAAAAAAAAATGGCAGCATGAGCTCACTAAAAAGGCTTTGCAGGCTTGTTTTTTCCTGAAGAAATAATGAAAGCTCAATATCTGTAGTTGTTTTACTAGAACTGCCTGAAGAGGCAGTCCCATTGGGATGCTGCCTTCGACCAGGCTGTACTCCATAATCTGTTCGGGGTTTAAGCAACTCCCGCACTCCGAATTTTTTTGTTCCAGCTACGGGAGCGTGGCCATCCATGGACCTGGGGTCCTCGGGCTGCCTTTGGCTTTCACCGGCAACTGCTCATGGCGATGCTGTGCTTTTTCCTACAGGTCCTCGGTAGCCTGTAGCTATGGAGTTCCGTATGTGAGGACTGACTACTTGCTTGTTCCTGGAGAAAGTGTAGTTACTTACCTGTAACAGATGTTCTCCAGGGACAGCAGGAATCTTCCTCTTTCCCTTGGAGTTGCTGTATATTTTTCCATCTTCTTGAAGGGGCTATAGCTATGGCACCTGACTGAGTAAGATGGCACCTTTGGGAGGGAAGGGGTCCACGCATGCGTGGTGGTATTCCCAAAGGCTTTCTTTGAAAGCTGGGGAAATGCTCTGTATGAGCTCCGTTGGTGCCGATATCACCCCATATGTAAGGACTGATTCCTGCTGTTCCTAGAAAACACCTCTTACAGGTGAGTAACTGCGCTTTTCCAGAAGCCCCTGATTTATTTCCTTGCATTCTGCTATTTCAAGAGCAACAAGAGAATTCACTGCCTCTGGTTTTACCCTGAAGGTAATCCTTGCAGGGTAGTATTAAATTACACCCCCAACCCCTTGCAAAATATACAAAAGGAATTAGATTGAGCATTGTTCCACCTCTCCTTCAAATGAGATGACAACCGAAGATCTGAATTTAAAGACATTGCTTTCATATTAATTTTAAACTTATGGATCACTTCCATTAAAAAAAAAAATAGCTGCAGGGATTTACAAGCTCACACTCCCCACCCCCAGCACAGCACCAATCAACTTCCCATATCTTACTAACAGTTACACTCCTAACTCACAGAAAAAAAAGAAAAATGAAACCACTCACTGTGCGCCCAGTCTTCCCAGTTTCCAGCATGTACCCAGCCCATTTTCATTTTTTAAGGTGCATTTTGCTTAGGTGATAGCGTGCCTACTGGGAAGGGTTCATCTCTCTGTTCGTATCCAGGATAACAGGGCAGAGTAGCACAAACTGAAGAGTCAGCGGATGTTCCTGGGTCCTACCAGCAGAGAAGGAAGCGAGCCATGCCAAAGAGCTGGTGGGAGAACCAGATCTGACCTGCAGAAGGAGGGCCATGCCTCGGTGAAGAGCTATTAGGAGTCCCCATGTCCTGGAGGGGGCGGGGCGGGGCAAGGAGTGGAGTATAAGGGCAGGGATGGGGATAGAAATGAGAAGGGATGGGGTGAGGAATGGAGTATAAGTGAAGTGATAGAAATTGAAAGGAAATAGGGTGATGTGAGGGAGACAGCATAAAGAAAGAGGTAGGGTAAGAGATGGAAGGACAAAGCATAAGGGAAGGGGTGGAGCAAGAGGAAGAAAGGAAAAGAGAATGGCTGGATGGAGGTTAGAGCATACATAAGGAGGTTGGGTTAAACAGATGGGAAAAGACTAAAAGGAGTTAGTGCAGGCAGGGGAAAACTGGATCTAAAGGAAGTGTAATGGAAAATGCAATATAATGCATGGGTAGTAGGCAGAATGCAATAAAAGAGAGGGGAAGGGAACGAGTGTGACAGGGAAAGGAGAAAAACTGTAATATTGGGTGGCAGAGGAAGGAGGGAAGAAAGAGTTATGAAGAGTAGGCGGTAGCCTAAAGGCTCACAACCCAGCCCCCATGCCACATGCACCATTGCCCCCAAACACACTTTTGCCCTCATGACACTCCTCCATTTATTTATTTATTCTGAAACAATTTCTATACCGCAGTTTCGAAGGATCAATTGTGGTTTACAGATAACAAAATTTTGAAGCATGCATTAACAGCTACATTCTCAAAGTACATGGAACAGGGAGAAACTATAAACATGAGCTATGTTCATGCATTGCATGTTAACATAGACAGAAACACAATTAAACTCAGATAACTTTTTACAGTTTATTTGGAGAGTGGGGATTTTGGGTTAGGGAAGGTTAAGGGGGGGGGAAGGAGCGGGGAGTCACGAGAGTATTTTGCTCAAGAGTGCCAAAGTGGAGGGTAAATAGTTCGGTTTTGAGGTTCTTTCTGAAGGTCTGTAGGTCGTTTTGTTCTCTGAGGTGGTCAGGGAGAGTATTCCAGAGGTGAGGGGCCATGTGAGAGAAGGCTTTGTTACTAGTTTCTTTTCCATGACACATCAACTGGTATATATATATATACATATACAGCTGCCGAGACTCGGTGCCAGTATATGCACCCATTATTTAACTTAAGATCATATGAGTTCATCCACTATATCATACTAATAACAAATGATAAGCTCATGCCCCTACTCCTAAATGTCTATAATACTAAACCAACATAATTTTTGCTGGAACTTGTGCCGTGAAAGAAAACACTTTCTAGTAGCACTAGTCTCCTTTATAATATTTTTTTAGAAGGGCTTTTAAACGGGCGAGATATAATCACCCAGAATGGTGGAGTGAGAACAGCATTCAAATAAGGGACGAATAGGAAGTAGAAAAAATCTTTGTACGGGTACTACCTTACATGCCCAATTCAGCAGCTGTTGTGACAATTTTGAAAAAAGATTGGCCGATTTTGGGGTTGCGCTCGTGTTTCACAAAGCCATTGATGTTGGCGTTTCAGCGCTGCCGTAATATCGCTGATTGGGTAGCATGGACTGTCGATGCATCTCCAAGGTTGAAGGATGGGGGCCACTATGCTTGTAACGCTTGTGACTTCTGTCAAAACGTATAGAAGGAATACCATGGACAAATCCTATGACTAAACAGGTTTTTCGTAATAGTCTGTACACCATGTGGTGTTCTTCATATGTAGTGTACATTTTGATTTGCCCCCTGTAATATGGTTTATGATGGCTGAACCATTTGACCTATATGGAGACGCTTACAGGAACATAGATCACGAATAAATATGAAAGTGACCACAGCACCAGTAGCTCTACATTGTGCGGAACAGCAACATTCCTTTCAAGATTTACGCTGGCGAGTTATAGATCATGTTTTGGAAATAACACGGGGTGGTGATCATATTTTGTTGTCTACAATACTGTGAACAACAATGGATTTACAGATTACGAACTGTGACACCTAGGGGGCTGAACCTTTCACAGGATTGGTGGAGTGTGTTATGATTTTAGTAGGAGGAGTATGAGATTGACAGCCAAAGCCCTTGAAAGGAAGGCTACCACATGACTTTGTAACAACCCTTCCACATGACTTTGTAACAACGTATAAGGAGGGGCAAAATTAATGACGTTTCAGCACGTAAGAAGTTTTGAAGAAGGGTTGGGAGTTTCAACGGCCAGAAACACAGCGTTGTGTAAACTATATTGACTACATTAACTTCAAAGAGTTGTCTTTCGGAAGTTCAGAGATGGTATGTTGCAATTAAGCAGATGTGAAGACAGCTGGAGGAACTTATTCCATGAAGTGGACAAGAATGATTAGGTTCACATTGAAAAGTTTTTCCCTTTTTACATGGAGCTGAGCTGCCGTGACGAGCTTGATGTTCTATTGAGCCTTTGAAGAAATTGGTAGCAGGACTTAGATACACGGAGATAAGTAGTCTTGAATTCACATCACAAAATTTGCATACTACTACTATTGCATGTTATACTTTTTCCTAGGGGACATTATTGTTATCCCTTGGTTTGTGGTAAGGGTTCATTCGCTTCTAAAAAAATATTAAAAAGGAGAATAGTGCTACTAGAAAGAGTTCTCTTTCACGGCACAAGGTCCAACAAAAATTATGTTTGTTTAGTTTTATAAACATTTAGGAGTAGGGGCATGAGCTTATTTGTTATTAGCATATGCACCCATGACACAGACACATACACACATACAGTCCTGACACATAGAACAGCGAACACATCACCCACTCTCTGACGTCTCACCCTTACAACTCCACAGATAAACAGCTAAACTCAGCCTTTGGGGACAGATATACAGATCATACCATCAGTCCACACAAACATGCACTTCACGTATACCATTAGTCATTATTCACATTATACTGACCCACTCACAAGTCCCTTGCTACCATACTGAGACACATTTAATATGTTTTTTTTCAACCGAGTCCCCCATCAGGACATGCCTAAGTCTGCAAATGGAAGAAAGCCAAAATATGCCATTGTGCCTCACTGTGGGCTTTTCAACTTGCTTATTTTTTATTTAATGCATTTTTATACCACTTTCATTGTCATAAGGTCATTCGTAGTGGTGAACAAAGCCAACATACCATGACAATAAAAGCAGAAATAAAACATCAAGGAAGCAAAAACATAAAAATCCCAATGCAGCAGCCACTGAGGTCCATATTAATTATAGAACAGCACAAATTAAAAAAAATTCCAGCTATATCTTCTCCACTCTATGCCTAAACAATAACTAACACTTTTAAAGGTTCCTGTCCTAGACACCTTAAAACCTCTCCTTACCCCTGCTTGTCCGGCCAACCCCCCCCCCCCCCCCCCCACACACACACTTATTTCTCCTTGCTCTCCCCTCACGAGCTCATTCTTCCTGAAGCAGTGGGCCATCTAGAACTAGTGGGGACATGTCAGCAGAGGAATGGCCAGCTGTAGATAAATGTGCTGGCTCAAGAGGATTGTTGCAGAGAGACAGGCAATCCAAAAGAAGGTTAGGCAGCAGAGATAAGGAATGAAACAAAACTAGAACCAGGATACTGTAGCACAAGAAACAGCTCAGTAAGAATAATCTGCCCCAAAGAATCTTTGGCATGAAATGTGCTATGATTGAATGAGAATTGTTAAGCAAACACTAGGCGTTTGGAAACTAAATTATGGACTGGCAGGAGCTCAATGGCGATAAGGGCCATTAATCATGCTTGGGAGGCCCAGAAGTTTCTTTCTGCTCCTTTGAGTTTCAAGCTTATTCATGTCAAGAGTTGGGAAAGGGGACTTAGAACCTTCATTGGCAAATACTTAGGAATTTTTCCTCTATTTTATATCTTCTTACCAATTCACATGGCCCATTTAAATGATTAATAATATTTTGGCACTCATTTTGGCTTAGTAACATTTCTTGACTGCGGATCAAGCACCAGGTCTCCTTCTGGAGCCCTGAGCCCTAAATCCAGCCAGCAAGGATTCTGAGCGTTGCCTCTATAATATCCCCAGCTCCAGCTGACCTATGCAGTGGGAAACCGAAAGCCTGACCGGGAATCAAACTCAGGCCCTTACTTGTATAATTGCTGGATTTTACACAATTGGATATCTAGGAAGAGTTAATCATACAGCAAAGCAAAACAAAACTACTTTTTAAAAATGTTGATGTGTTTTTGAACACTAGAGAGGTAAACACATTTGCCCTCTTAATCAGTGGTGTAAACCCAGGTGCGGCCCAAGGGGGGTTCGGGGCCATGTGCAGAGATTTGGTGCGGGGCCTCATTTGCATAAGTGGCCTTATTTGCATAAATATTTGCATAATGTTACCATACACTAACATGTCTCTTAATGAGTGTATGGATAAAGAAAGACTAAAAGATTTCTACATTACTATAATCCAGTGTCAACCGCCAGGCACATTAGGAACTACTACAAACGCTGCCCATTTAGAACCCCATAGCAAACCCGCCGTATCCTGACAGCATTACCAGGACTCACAAAGCACCATACCCTACCTATCAAAAGGCAACACTGCAAATATTAAACCAATACATTTCAGAGAATACTGGGGAAAGAGAACAAGTGGCAATGTCAAATAGGAATTACATAAATAGAATACCTCAGCTCAGTTACACATGCAGAACATAGACCATCACCAAACAAGGAATCACAATTTAGAAACAGGAAGGCAATAATTAAACTGGGAATCCCAAAAGCCAAACTTGGAATGTACAACAACACCGTAGAAATAAAACTATAAATTAATTTCCTCTTGTACCAAACAAAGCGCAGACGTTAATGATGCACATTTCCCAGAGCTTTCATATTCCAGTTAATAAATTCAAAATAAAGAGATATCTTTCTACCTTTTGTGCATTTTTTTTCAGTTGCAATTGCTCCAGCCACTTTCTTCTGGTTTCTTCATGTTTTCTGCTAACTGTCCATCGTCTGCTGTCCATTTGTTCTTTCTTCTCTCTTCTAGTTTTTTTTTTCCATTCTCTCTCTCTACATCTGCTTTAACATACTAATCTTTCTCCTTTTGCTCTTTCCTCATTCCTATTTCATCCACACAAATTTTACCCCTCCATCCTCAATCCCCACTTACTCTTCCAATACCCGGCCAATTGTAGATTTTTCATCCCTCCCACACAAAATATTTTTCCCCTCTCCATTTTACTCTCCCAGCCCCATCCCATTCTAATCCTCCCCCAACATCAGCTCCCTTCTAGTTCCAGTCTCACCCAGCATCCATTCCCTTCTAGTCCCTGCATCAGCCCATTTCCAGTCCTAGCCCCCCATCAACCCATTTCCAGTCCTAGCTCCCCCATCCATTTTCAGTCTGAGTCCCTTCATCAGCTCATTTCCAATCCTAGCCCCCATCAGCCCATTTCGTCATTTCCTAGCCCCACCATCAGCCCATGTCAAATCCTAGCTCCCCTCCACTCAGCCCAATTCCAGTCCAAGCCCCCCATGAGCCTACTTCCAGTTCTAGCCCCTCCATGAGTCCATTTCAATTCAAGCCCCCACCACAGCCCATTTCCAATCTTAGCTCCCCCCAACAGCCCATTTCCAGTCCTATCCTAGCTGCTCCATCAGCCCATTTTCAGTCCTAGCTCCCTTCCCTCACAGCCCATTTCCATTCCAAGCTCCCTCCCCATCAGCTATTTGCAGTTCAAGCCTCCCCTTCCACTCAGCCCATTTCCAGTCATAGCAACCCCCCAACCCATTACCAGTCCTAGCCCCCCATCAACCCACTTCCAGTCTTAACTCCATCAGCCCATTTCCAGTCAGCCCCCCATAGCCCATTGCCAGTCCTAACCCGCCCACAGCCCATTACCAGTCCTAACCACATCAGCCCACCTCAAGTCCTAACCCCTCCCCATCGCCCCCCATAGCCCATTATCAGTCCTAACCCCCCATCACCTCATTTCCAGACAGCCCCCATCAGCCCACAGCCCATTACCAGTCTTAACCCCCTCCATAGCCCATTACCAGTCCTAACCCCCCCATAGCCCATCACCCCATTTCCAGACAGCCCCCATCAGCCCACAGCCCATTACCAGTCTTAACACCCTCCCTATAGCCCATTACCAGTCCTATCCCCCCCCAATCAGCCCACAGTCCATTACCAGTCCTACCCCCGCCCCATCAGCCCATTTCCTGTCCTATCTCCCCCCCATAGCCCATTATCAGTCCTAACCCCCCCATAGCACATTACCAGTCCTAACCCCCCATCACCCCATTTCCAGACAGCCCCCAGCCCATTGCCAGTCTTAACCCCCCCCGCCGCGCCCATTGCCGGTCCTAACCCCCCACCCCACACACACACCGGCTTATGGCAAAATTAAAAAAAAAAAAGCTGGCTCTGGCTGCTGCCGTTGCTGCTACCACCGCGGCAGCGGCAGAATGGAGTGTCCCGCGGGGCCTCGTCTGCTCGTTGAGCCCCTCTGCAAAGGCTTTCAGATTCGCGAAGGGAGAGTATCTCCCTCGCATCTCTGTTAAGCCCGCAGGGGCTAATGGGAAATTTCCCATCAGCCCCTCGCGTCTAAAGGGGCAGATGGGAAATTTCCCATTAGCCCCTGCCGGCTTAACAGAGACGCGAGGGAGACACTCTCCCTTCACGAATCTGAAAGCCTTTGCAGAGGGGCTCAACGAGCAGAGGAGGCCCCGCGGGACACTCCATTCTGCCGCTGCCGCGGTGGTAGCAGCAGCGGCAGCAGCCAGAGCCAGCTTTTTTTTTTTTTTAATGAAATTAAAAAAAAAGCAGAATGTTCTTTGCGCGGGGCCCCCTGAAACGCGGGGCCCTGTGCAAAAAACATTCTTGCTCAATGGACGGGCCGGCCCTGTGTAAACCCCAGGTCCAAATGAACAGTTGGCTGATGTTCACGCTTGTGTTGGGCACTTGGGCAGGTACAAAGGCCAATGTCTAGATTTTAAAGTATATGTGTACTGCCTTTGTAAAATTGAAAGTGCATGCATACGTTTGTGGCTCCCCTTTGAAACTATGCCTGCTGTGGTATCTACATGTGTAATATTGGCATTCAAAAATAGCTATTTGCATGTGTTCATCATTCATACATGTAAATGCCACTATTTAAGCCGGTAAAGCCATTGAACTCTTCTGAAATGACTTCTAAAATATATTCCCATGAAATGAAAGTGCTAGGACTGCCAAGTCATTCAAAGGAGACAACCATTTTATTGTTTATTTCAGATACGTACAAGTGAATGGATGTCAGATAAGGGTGTGCCAAGGGCAAATATTCTGAGTTCATTTGGGCTTTTTTTTTCCTAATTTTCATTTTTTTTCAGCTTCACATATTAATTTTAATAAAATTTTTTAACTTGCATTCGAACTTTTTAAAGCATGCTAATCAACATAATACATGTTAATTCATATGTTACATATACTATAGGGCCCCACAGTATGTACTAAAGTGCTTTGCAAAAGTGCGTATCATGCCAAAATATCATAAAACACATGGAATTGCATAAAAATGCCAAAGTGCAGGTGTTTTTTGCACAACAGGGCATGTGTACTAAAAAGAGCACCAGTAGCCCATGGTTGAACCGCAAACCCAGCACAGGGGTATGTATCTGTTCTCCTGTCATCGGTTCTTTGCTAATATAGTAACAGTTAAAGACAAGTATGGTCCATCTAGTCTTCCCAGCAAGATGGCAGGAGAAGTGCACCCCTTCCCATGTCTTTAGGAAGTAGGTGCACCCCTCCCCATACCTTTGTTTAAGGGTGAACACACTGCTCCTCCCCCATCGCTCCATGTAGGACACCCATATTTGTTGAGAAATTAGATGGTTCAGTTTATTTTGATTTTATCCTGTTGCTGTAAAGTGATCGATTGTGTCTGTCCCAGGCCACTTTGAATTCCATCACTGTGTTTGCTCCCGCCACCTCCATCGGGAGGGCATTCCAAGCATCCACCACCCTTTCAGTGAAAAAGTATTTCCTGACATTGCCTTCCAATATACCACCTTTCAGCTTCATTGTCATGCCCTCTAGTTTTACAGCTTCCCCGTCTTTGGAAGAGGTTTGTTTGTTCATTATTTCTCTTTAAGTATTTAAAGGTCTGAATCATATCTCACCTATCCCTCCTCTCCTCCAAAGTGTACATATTTATTTAGCTCTTCAAGTCTCTTCTCATAACGCTTCTGACGCAGGCTCCAAATCATTTTGGTCGCCTTCCTCTGAATAGTTTCCATTCTTTTTACATCCTTTGCAAGATACGGTCTCCAACACTGAACACAGTATTCCAAGTGAGGCCTCACCAGAGACTTATACAGTGGCATTAGTACCCCTTCCTTTCTGCTGGTAATTCCTCTTCGAAAGCAGCCCAACATCCTCCTGGCTTTTGCCACCGCCTTGTCGCACTGTTTTGCCACCTTGAGATCTACAGAAATAATCACACCGATGTCTTTCTCCTGCTCCGTGCACACCAACCTCTCGCCCCCTATCGCGTACATTTCCCTTGGATTTCTGGTACCAAAGTGCATGACACTGCACTTCTTCGCATTAAATCTTAATTGCCAAGCATTAGACCATTCTTCCAGCTTTTGTAGATCTTTCCTCATGTTAATCACTCCCTCGGGGGAGTCCATTCTGTTGCAAATTTTTGTGTCATCTGCAAAAAAGACAGACTTTTCCATTCAGTCCTTCAGCAATATCACTCACAAATACATTGAACAGTGCCGGGCCCAGGACCGAACCCTGAGGCACCCCGCTAATCACTTTCCTTTTATCTGAGTGAGCTCCATTTACCATAACCTTCTGTCTTCTGTCAGTCAACCAATTTCTGATCCAGTTTACCACCTTGGGACCCATCCCCAAACTACTGAGTTTATTGATAAGCCTCCTATGAGGGGCAGTATCAAAGGCTTTGCTGAAATCCAGGTACATGACATCCATCGCATGCCCCTGATCCAGTTCTCTGGTCACCCAGTCAAAGAACTCAATCTGCATGTCACCACAGTAATCCAACATGTGGGTGCACCTAACAGTACCAACTGAGGTGGCGTTAAGTGCACCTGTACAAACAGCAATCATGGTTAGCGTGCACCATTCTCACCTGTGCTGTGATGCACTGTCAATGCCCATGTTCCACCTCTCAACCCACCCTGTCTCCTCCCTTAACACACAGACCTGTTGGAGTGGGACTTTTAGCACAACGTTCTTATGATGCTTTCCATGTTAGCAGTTAGTGTGATTTAGTAAACATGCCCCAAGTGCAGTTTTCTAAAGTCACTTTGCAAAAGTACACTTTTCAGTACTAAGTTTCATGCAAAAGATATCTTGGGTGAAAATGTGCTGCTGTGATGTGAAATCATGCAAAGCTGCTCAATAATACAAAAAAAATGGCAGCATGAGCACACTAAAAAGGCTTTGCAGGCCTGTTTTTCCTGAAGAAATAATGAGAACTCAATATCTATAGTTGTTTTTCTAGAACGGCCTGAAGAGGCAGTCCCGTTGGGATGCCGCCTTCGACCAGGCTGTACTCCATAATCTGTTCGGGGTTTAAGCAACTCCCGCACTCCGACTTTTTGTGTTCCGGCTACCGGGAGCGTGGCCATCCATGGACCCGGGGTCCTCGGGCTGCCTTTGGCTTTCACCGGCAACTGCTCATGGCGATGCTGTGCTCTTTCCTACAGATCCTCGGTAGCCTGTAGCTATGGAGTTCCATATGTGAGGACTGACTTCTTGCTTGTTCCTGGAGAAAGTGTAGTTACTTACCTGAAACAGATGTTCTCCAGGGACAGCAGGAATTAGTCCTCACATCTCTCCCTCTTTCCCTTGGAGTTGCTGTATATTTTTCCATTTTCTTGAAGGGGCTATAGCTATGGCACCTGACTGAGTAAGATGGCACCTTTGGGAGGGAAGGGGACCACGCATGCGTGGTGGTATTCCCAAAGACTTTCTTTGAAAGCTGGGGAAATGCTCTGTGTGAGCTCTGTTGGTGCCGATATCACCCCATATGTAAGGACTGATTCCTGCTGTCCCTTGAAAGCACCTGTTACAGGTGAGAACCTGCGCTTTCCAGAAGCCCCTGATTTATTTCCTTCATTCTGCTATTTCAAGAGCAACAAGAGAATGTACTGCCTCTGGTTTTACCCTGAAGGTAATCCTTGCAGGGTAGTATTAAATTACACCCCCAACCCCTTGCAAAATATACAAAAGGAATTAGATTGAGCATTGACCCACCTCTCCTTCAAATGAGATGACAACTGAAGATCTGAATTTAAAGACATTGCTTTCATATTAATTTCAAACATACGGATCGCTTCCATTAAAAAAAATAGCTGAAGTGATTTACAAGCACACACTCCCCTCCCCCAGCACAGCACCAATCAACTTCCCATATCTTACTAACAGTTACACTCCTAACTCACAGAAAAAAAAGAAAAATGAAACCACTCACTGTGCGCCCAGTCTGCCCAGTTTCCACCATGTACCCAGCCCATTTTCATTTTTTAAGGTGCATTTTGCTTAGGTGATAGCGTGCCTACTGGGAAGGGTTCATCTCTGTTCATATCCAGGATAACAGGGCAGAGTAGCACAAACTGAAGAGTCAGCGGATGTTCCTGGGTCCTACCAGCAGAGAAGGAAGCGAGCCATGCCAAAGAGCTGGTGGGAGAACCAGATCTGACCTGCAGAAGGAGGGCCATGCCTCGGTGAAGAGCTATTAGGAGTCCCCATGTCCTGGAGGGGGCGGGGCGGGGCAAGGAGTGGAGTATAAGGGCAGGGATGGGGATAGAAATGAGAAGGGATGGGGTGAGGAATGGAGTATAAGTGAAGTGATAGAAATTGAAAGGAAATAGGGTGATGTGAGGGAGACAGCATAAAGAAAGAGGTAGGGTAAGAGATGGAAGGACAAAGCATAAGGGAAGGGGTGGAGCAAGAGGAAGAAAGGAAAAGAGAATGGCTGGATGGAGGTTAGAGCATACAGAAGGAGGTTGGGTTAAACAGATGGGAAAAGACTAAAAGGAGTTAGTGCAGGCAGGGGAAAACTGGATCTAAAGGAAGTGTAATGGAAAATGCAATATAATGCATGGGTAGTAGGCAGAATGCAATAAAAGAGAGGGGAAGGGAACGAGTGTGACAGGGAAAGGAGAAAAACTGTAAGACTGGGTGGCAGAGGAAGGAGGGAAGAAAGAGTTATGAAGAGTAGGCGGTAGCCTAAAGGCTCACAACCCAACCCCCATGCCACATGC
Source organism: Ichthyophis bannanicus (assembly GCA_033557465.1). Classification (NCBI taxonomy): domain Eukaryota; kingdom Metazoa; phylum Chordata; class Amphibia; order Gymnophiona; family Ichthyophiidae; genus Ichthyophis; species Ichthyophis bannanicus. The sequence goes on from CM066032.1 coordinate 593,731,859, forward strand.
ACCATTGCCCCCAAACACACTTTTGTCCTCATGACACTCCTCCATTTATTTATTTATTCTGAAACAATTTCTATACCGCAGTTTCGAAGGATCAATTGCGGTTTACAGATAACAAAATTTTGAAGCGTGCATTAACAGCTACATTCTCAAAGTACATGGAACAGTGAGAAACTATAAACATGAGCTATGTTCATGCATTGCATGTTAGCATAGACAGAAACACAATTAAACTCAGATAACTATTTACAGTTCATTTGAGAGTGGGGATTTTGGGTTAGGGAAGGTTAAGGAGGGGGGAAGGAGGGGGGAGTCACGAGAGTATTTTGCTCAAGAGTGCCAAAGTGGAGGGTAAATAGATCGGTTTTGAGGTTCTTTCTGAAGGTCTGTAGGTCATTTTGTTCTCTGAGGTGGTCAGGGAGAGTATTCCAGAGGTGAGGGGCCATGTGAGAGAAGGCTTTGTTACTAGTTTTTATTCCATGACACATCAACAGGTATATATATACACATATACAGCTGCCGAGACATGGTGCCAGTATATGCACCCATTATTTAACTTAAGATCATATGAGTTCATCCACTATATCATACTAATAACAAATGATAAGCTCATGCCCCTACTCCTAAATGTCTATAAAACTAGACCAACATAATTTTTGTTGGAACTTGTGCCGTGAAAGAAAACTCTATCGCCAGGAACAAGAAGGAATGAGTCTTCACATATGGGTACGTCGGTACCGACGGAGCCTGCGCGGGAACGCTCCCCAGCTTCCCAAAAAGGAAAGCTTTTGGGAGCATCCCACAGCGCCTGCGCGCTGCCTTCCTGCCTTTCCTAACCGCCTCTCCCCAGTTCTTCTTTTCCGCGGAGCCAGCAGGTCGTGTTCCTGTCACCGCTGAAGAAGTTCTTTGTTTTATTTTATTTCTTTGGTCGCACGTCTCCCTTCCCCTACGTCGGACCGGTACCGCCGGTCTTTCTTTCTTTTCTTATAAAAAAAAAGAAAAGAAAAAAAAGAACATATTTTTCCCTCACTTAGTGTGTTTTTCCTCTTTTGGGCCTTAGGCCTCACGAAAAATTTCCTCATGGAAAAACCAGCCTCCGGGTTTAAAAAATGCACTAAGTGCAGCGGTACTATTTCTGTTACCGACACCCATGAATGGTGTCTTAAATGTTTGGGTCCTGACCACTCCATTTTGGATTGTTCGTCCTGCTCCTTGATGTCTAAATGAGGTTTACAGAACTGAGCAGCCAAGCTCCATGTGCTGTTTCCCTCTGATGCAGCTTCAGTGGCATCGACGTCTTCCAGGGCTGCTTCTTCCTCCCATGGATCTCAGGTAACCAAACATAAATCCAGCCGGTCCTCGAAGGGTAGATCTCCTTCCAAGCATCGAGATGCCTCCGGGCTTGCCCTCGAGGATCCTGCACCGGCAAAACTACCCCAGCAGGAAGCTCCGGCTTCCAAAGCTCCACCTATGGGGTTACAGGTTGACATCGATGGCACGGCCTCGACCGATCACCTGTTAGAATGCTCTGGGGTACCGGCACAACCTTCCGGTACCGAATTCCAGGCATTCATGGCGTCGATGGATCAGAATGTTCTATCCATGCAGCAGGCTATCACGGCCTTCATTCAAGCTGCGATGCCGCTGATACCACAACAAACTCCGTTGTCGATATCGGCCCAGGTACCGGCACAAATGCCGGTACCGGTACCGACTGCATCGACATTGGCCATGGTGTCTGCAGCGGTTCCCTGCCTAGGGATACCTATCGGTACCGAACCGGTACCGATAACGCCCGATGTCGATACGGCTCGGTACGCGTATCGAGCTTTGAAAGAGCACCCTGACAGTCGATACTTTGATTCCTCCGAAGATTCTGATGTATCGGAGGCATCTGCTGAAGTATCCATAGCCCTTCCTGAAGAGCCTCCAAAAAGAAGAATGTCTCCTCCAGAAGACTTGTCCTTTCAAGACTTCATAAGAGAAGTGGCTAAAGGGCTCTCTATTTCAGTAACCTCTGAATCAGAGCCTAGAGCTAAAAAATTGGATATTTTAGGTTATTCTAAGGCTCCTAAGGAGGCAGTCACCTTGCCAATTCATGAGATTCTTTATGATCACATGATTGACTTATGGGAGACTCCTCTCACTATCTCTCCTCATTCTCGTAGATTGGACACTATGTACCGTGTCCCTCCTTGTCCTGGTTTTCATAAAACACAGCTTCCTCACCATTCTATTGTGGTGGAGTCAGCTATGAAAAAGATAGAGTGCAAAAAGACACTCCTCTACTCCTCCAGGAAGAGAATGCAGGACCTTGAATGCTTTTGGTAGGAAAATCTTCCAAGCCAGTATGCTCATTGCCAGAATCAACTCCTATAGTCTTTATATGGGTATGTTTCTGAAAGAAGTTGCAGATAAGCTGCACACTTTCCTCCCTTTTCTTCCAGAGGATAAAAGGGAAGAATTTCTTATTTGGCTTAAGCATACTCAAGATATTTCAAAGTTTTCCAACCGTGCAGCTTTTGACTCCTTTGAGGGTGCCAGCAGAGCTTCGGCCATTGCCATAGCTGCACGCAGAATTGCTTGGCTCCAAGCTTCTGATCTAGAATCTTGGGTCCAGGATGGCTTGGGAAATCTTCCCTGTACAGGAGAAAACCTGTTTGGCAAAGATTGGCAAATAAAAGCCACTCAAATGGATGCAGAAAATTCTGCTTTGCATAGACTTTCAAAGTCAACCTCCATTCCTGCCAAGAAAAAACCTTTCAAGAAGTCTTTTTTCAAGAAAGGCAGATTCCATCCTGCTTCTGGCCAACAATCATCTACAGGTCGTTTTGCTGCTAAGCATCAGCAACCTTTTCAGGGCTTTTGACTTGATGCTAGAGAACTTAGCCTTTCTGGCTCTGAAACAGCCAGAGCCTCTCACCATTCCAGGAAGGTTAGCTCATTTTGCTCCCAGATGGGAGCAAATTACAGCAGAGCAGTGGACCCTCTCCATCATAAGGGAGGGCTACAAACTTCATTTCTCAAACCTTCCTCCTCACACCATGGTGAGACATTTCAATTCTCCAACATCTCTCCTCGACCTTCTAGGTCAGGAGGTGGCTGCCCTTCTTGCCCAAGGGGCAATAGAAGAAGTACCTCTTCTTCAACAAGAGTCAGGGTTTTACTCCCCCTACTTTCTGATCCCAAAGAAAACAGGGGGCTACAGACCCATATTAGATCTCAGAGAATTGAACAAATTTCTGTGCAAGGAGAAATTCAAGATGCTTTCTCTGGGCACTCTCCTTCCATACCTTCAGAGTCAGGATTGGCTTTGTTCTCTAGATCTCAAGGATGCGTACACACATGTCCTCATCCATCCATCTCACAGAAGGTTCCTCCAGTTTCTTTTCCAAGGAAAGCATTACCAATACAGGGTGCTTCCTTTCGGTCTGGCCTCTGCTCCAAGAGTGTTCACCAAATGCATGGCAGTAGTAGCTGCATTTCTACGCACTCTGGGAATATTTGTATTCCCATACCTGGACGACTGGCTCATCCGAGCTCCATCTCATTCAGAGGCCCAGACTTCCCTGGACTGCACAAGGTGCATTCTGCAGTATCTGGGACTTGTGGTAAACCTCCCAAAGTCCCAGCTCACCCCTACTCAGTCCCTAGAGTTCATAGGGGCCTGGCTAGATACTACCACTGCAAGGGCCTATCTTCCTCAGGCCCGTTGCCTACGCCTAGTGCAGTTAGCCTCCCAGATTCAGTCAAAGAGCCATTTAACTGCCCGGGAGATGCTACAACTGCTAGGCCACATGGCATCCACAGTGCATGTGGTCCCCTATGCTCGCCTTCACATGAGAGCAGCTCAATGGACTTTGTCCACCCAGTGGACTCAAGCATCAGGGGCTCTGTCAGACAAAATAGCAACCTCCAGGTGCCTTTTTTGGTCTTTATCTTTATCTTTATTAAAATTTGATATACCGCTACAGCAGCGCATTGAGCGGTGTACAATAAAATGTGATTAACACTACAGTCCAGGAAAAGAACGCCAAATTCAAAACAGGAAAGGAAAGGAAAAGAGACAGTGACCAAAGCAAGACACTAAACCATAATTCATAATAAATTTGACACATCAGATGTTAACGATGTACAACAAAACATAACAAATCAAAAGAAATTAACAATAATCAAACCAGGGCATACAAATACAAGGTACGTGGACATAGACATTACTTAGTTAGACACATCGACAGGACCATTCAGGGTGGGTCTTCAGAGGGCAGGTCGAAAGCTTTGTGGAATAAGTAGGTTTTTAACCGGGATTTAAACTGGGAATAGGATGGTTCTAGCCGTAATGAGGTGGGAAGTGTATTCCAGAGTGAGGGTCCAAGGAAAAACCAAGCTGAATGCCGCGTCTGTTCCAGACGAGCTTGTGAGGCAGAAGGAAGAGATAACCGATTTGTTTGGGTGGAGCAGAGCAACCGGTGAGGGGTATACCGTGAGATACAGTCAGCGAGATAACGAGGGGTGCAAGTGTAAATAGCCCGGTGAAGAAGAATCAGAAACTTGTAGTGGTAGCGATATTGGAAAGGGAGCCAATGCAAATGAAGCAGAATTGGAGTGATGCGATCATACTTGCATGAAAAGGTGACGAGACGGGCGGCGGTGTTCTGAATACGTTGTAGTCGTTGGAGAGAGTATTTGGGAAGGTTAGCTAGGTATACATTACAATAGTCTAGTCTATTGATTACAAGGGTGATAACAAGCGTGATGAGGGCACTGGAAGGCAGAATAGACTGGACGGCCCTAATCTGACGTAAAGCAGAAAAGGTGGAAGTCCACCCAAAATCTGTTGCTGGGCTCCCCCTTCCAACAGTTGTTGCCCCAGGCAACCCTCACAACAGATGCCTCCCAAACAGGTTGGGGAGCTCATCTGCAAGACCTCTCCACTCAGGGCACTTGGTCTCCACAGGAGACCTCTCTACATATCAACCACTTGGAGCTCCGAGCAGTTTTTCTAGCTCTCAAGGTCTTCCATACCCTGCTCAGCTACAAGACAGTCCTCATTCATACGGACAATCAGGTAGCCATGTTTTACATAAACAAGCAAGGAGGAACTGGCTCTCTGTCGCTTTGCAACGAAGCTTTAAGATTGTGGGCCTTCGCCAGAGAGCATCATAGTAACATAGTAAATGACGGCAGATAAAGACCAGTATAGTCCATCTAGTCTGCCCAGTACGATGCTAAGAGTAGGTATACCTGCTGTTCTGTGCAGGCCCCCCTTCCCCATGTCTTTGTTTAGGGGTGATCCCACCACTCCTTGTAGTACACCCCTATTTGTTAAGAAATTAGATGGTTCAGATTATTTTGATATTTTCTTGTTGCTGTAAAGGGATGCACTGTGTCTGTCCCATGCCCTTTTGAACTCGTCACCGTATTTGCCCCCACCACTTCCATCGGGAGCGCATTCCAAGCATCCACCACCCTTTCAGTGAAAACGTATTTCCTGACATTGCTTGGATTTCGAGGATACCTGAGATCCAGGAGTGGATGAAGAGGCCCCCGACGAAGTGGATGCCAACAATACCACATCTGAGGCGAAGAGTGTGCCTAATTCAAAGGCCCAGTTCAGTAGGCCTCTCCGAGTCATCTTCTGGCAAAGGGGACAGTCTTTGGCTGGCGGTCTGGGCTGAGGCATTTTAGACACCAGTCATGTGTGTCAGTCGCCGAAATGGTGCTGGCACACTTAGTGGTTTCAAAAAATGCACTAAGTAGGTTTCTCCAAGGATGAAGAGTATGAAAGGCTTAAGGCCTAAAAGAGTGTCGATGTCCAAGTAGTTTTTCGGGGTTTTTTTGCTTTTATTTTATTTATTTTTTTTTAAAGAAAATAAGAAAGGGAAAAAAGAAAAAGGGAACCAGCGATGTTTTAGACGGTGCTGGAGTCAACAGAAAGGCAGACGCTATCCACAAATTTTTTTTTTCTGTGGTGACAGGATTTGCTTCCTACTGGCTCCGCGGAAAACGAAGAACTGAAGTGAGGGAGTTGGGAAAGCGGAAAGGCAGTCACACAGGCGCAATGGAGTGCTCCCAAAAGCCTTCCAATTGGATGATGAGGAGCGTTCCCGCACAGGCTCCATCGGCACCGACATCACCCATATGTGAAGACTACATTCCTGTTTATTCCTGGAGATTATAAAATACACTAACAATAATAAATAAATATATATAGACGCTCCGAATTCAAGACAAGCTCAAAAATAAAAGGTCTGACCAAGCCAGGAACAAAGGGCAAAGGCTGGCATTGGAGTTGCTCTCACATGCAGAGAGAGGAAAAGGACCTAACATTGCCTCTGTAGGGGGGAGGGGAAGGGGCAGGTCCACTCCACCTTCTACACACTCTAAGGCAGATTCCGCACAAATGGTACAAGAAATTTAAAAACTCCAGTTAAAACAGGGAAAACAGTTAGAATTTGAATTTGGCCTCTTACAACAGAGAGACCAGATAGTAGGAAGAACCAAATACGGAGGCAATTGCAATTTATAGGAGAGCAAGGAAAAGCCAGCAAAAGATAGCAGAAAGCTGAACAATATTACAACAAAAATACAGATAAGAAAAAACACACTAATAGACATTTGCTGGAGGAGGGATTGAAGATGAAATCTGAAACCCAACTGCTTTTGGCATGGTCGCAGCTGGCTCGCCAGTTAAAGATATCATTTATTTCTTCCAGAGAATTATCAGCATCTTCCTCTCCAGTGTTCACTGACAGCCCTCCTCCAACTCCAATTACTAAATCCATCTCCTGGCCGTATACCTTCCAGGAATCCAAAACTCTTGGGCAGACAGACTCAGTCGAGTTCTGCTTCCACACGAATGATCCCTGCACATGGACCAGGTACTCAGAATCTTTCAAGAGTGGGGAACCCCGCACATAGACCTCTTTGCAAGTCCGTGGAATGCCAAACTTCCCCGGTTCTGTTCCAGAATTCCGTGTCAGGGAGTTCAGGCCAAGGATGCCTTCCTCCTTCACTGGGGTCAAGACTTCCTGTATGCCTTTCCACCCATTCCCTTAATTCCCAAGACTCTGTTCAAGCTCCAGAGGGATCAAGGATCTATGATCCTCATAGCTCCATGCTGGCCACGCCAAGTGTGGTACCCTCTACTTCTGCATCTCTCTCAAGCTCCCTCCCTAGACTTGGGAACTGCTCCAGACCTTCTGTCCCAGGAGGAGGGGACTTTGTGGCACCCAAACCCCAAGTCCCTTCACCTCAGAGCTTGGTTGCTGAAGGCCTAGAGCTTCAAGGTTGGAATCTTTCTCAGCAGGTGAAGGATGTCCTCCATGCTTCCAGAAAACCTTCTACTAGACGTTCCTATGCTTTTAAATGGAAAAGGTTTTCCATTTGGTGTACTGAGAAGGGTCTTGACCCTCTAGCACTACCTTTGAATTCTCTATTGGTATATCTCCTGCATCTCTCCAATGCAGGCCTTAAGACGAATTCAGTAAGGGTCCATTTGAGTGCTATTGCAGCATCCCTTAAGCCTATCAATGGACAGCCTATTTCCTCTCATCCTCTTATTGCAAGATTCATGAGAGGCCTAACTTTAACTAAACCTCCCATTAGGCCTCCTCCGGTGGCATGGGACTTAAATCTGGTTCTTGGTCAGCTTATGAAGCCACCTTTTGAACCCTTAGCCACCACCTCCTTGAAATTTCTTTCCTGGAAGGTTATTTTCCTCATTGCAGTCACCTCAGCTCCCCGCATCAGTGAACTGCAGGCCTTAGTGGCTAATCCACCTTATACAAGGTTCCATCATGATAAGGTAGTCCTTAGGACCAATCCACACTTTATGCCTAAAGTGGTCTCACCTTTTCATCTTAATCAAGAGGTGTATTTACTTGTCTTTATTCCAGGTCCTAATGCATCAAGTGCAGAGGATTACCCTGGATTGTAAGAGAGCTCTTGCCTTTTACTTACAAAGGACACAGCAACATAGAAAGTCTTCTCAACTCTTTGTTGCTTTTGATCCCTCTCATTTGGGACTTCCAGTCTCTAAGAGGACACTGTCCAATTGGATTGCTCAGTGTATTTCTTTCGCCTACCAGAGTAAGAACCTTTCTCTGGAGGGCCATGTCACAGCTCATAATGTGAGGGCCATGGCCACCTCTATGGCTCATCTAAATTCTGTGTCCATCGACCAGATCTGTCGAGCGGCCACCTGGGCCTCGGTTCATACCTTCACAGCCCATTACTGTTTGGACAAGGACTCCCGCCGGGATGCCTTGTTTGGTCAGGTTGTTCTCAAACACCTGTTCCATTCTTAATCAACTCCTGCCCTCCTTCCCTGGATGGATGCCTGAGATTCATAGGAGGAGGTAGAGCACTTCTCAGGGTCTCATAACCTTGGGGATCTCCCAGGCATCTCTAGCTAGGGAGTCCCCATATGTGAAGACTCATTCCTGCTTGTTCCTGGAGATAGCACAGTTACTTACCTGTAACAGGTGATCTCTGGGAACAGCAGGAATAAGTCTTCGCAACCCACCCACCTCCCCTAGGAGTTGTATCTCTCTATCTATCTTTCCTTTCCTCTCTCTCTTTGTCTCAGCTTTAAAACTCGAACTGGGGAGAGGCGGTTAGGAAAGGCGGGAAGGCAGCACGCAGGCACTGTGGGATGCTCCCAAAAGCTTTCCTTTTTGGGAAGCTGGGGAGCGTTCCCGCGCAGGCTCCGTCGGTACCGACGTACCCATATGTGAAGACTTATTCCTGCTGTTCCCAGAGATCACCTGTTACAGGTAAGTAACTGTGCTTTCTAGTAACACTAGTCTCCTTTGTAATATTTTTTTAGAAGGGCTTTTAAATGGGCGAGATATAATCACCCAGAATGGTGGAGTGAGAACAGCATTCAAATAAGGGACGAATAGGAAGTAGAAAAACACCTTTGTACGGGTACTACCTTACTTGCCCAATTCAGCAGCTGTTGTGACAATTTTGAAAAAAGATTGGCCGATTTTGGGGTTGCACTCGTGTTTCACAAAGCCAGTGATGTTGGCGTTTCAGTGCCGCCGTAATATCGCTGATTGGGTAGTATGGACTGTCGATGCATCTCCAAGGTTGAAGGATGGGGGTCACTATGCTTGTAACGCTTGTGACTTCTGTTCAAAAAGTATAGAAGGAATACAATGGACAAATCCTATGACTAAACAGGTTTTTCGTAATAGTCTGTACACCACGTGGTGTTCTTCATATGTAGTGTACATTTTGATTTGCCCCTGTAATATGGTTTATGTTGGCTGAACCATTTGACCTATACGGAGACGCTTACAGGAACATAGATCACGAATAAATATGAAGGTGACCACAGCACCAGTAGCTCTACATTGTGCGGAACAGCAACATTCTTTTCAAGATTTACGCTGGCGAGTTACAGATCATGTTTTGGAAATAAAATGGGGTGGTGATCATATTTTGTTGTCTACAATACTGTGAACAACAATGGATTTACAGATTACGATCTGTGACACCTAGGGGGTTGAACCTTTTACAGGATTGGTGGAGTGTGTTATGATTTTAGTGGGAGGAGTATGAGATTGACAGCCAAAGCCCTGGAAAGGAAGGCTACCACATGACTTTGTAACAACCCTTCCACATGACTTTGTAACAACGTATAAGGAGGGGCAAAATTCATGACGTTTTAGCACGTAAGAGGTTTTGAAGAAGGGTTGGGAGTTTCAATGGGCAGAAACACAGCGTTGTGTAACTATATTGACTACATTAACTTCAAAGAGTTGTCTTTCGGAAGTTCAGAGATGGTATGTTGCAATTAAGCAGATGTGAAGATGGCTGGAGGAACTTATTCCATGAAGTGGACAAGAATGATTAGGTTCACATTGAAAAGTTTTTCGCTTTTTACATGGAACTGAGCTGCCGTGACGAGCTTGATGTTCTATTGAGCCTTTGAAGAAATTGGTAGCAGGACTTAGATACACGGAGATAAGTAGTCTTGAATTCACATCACAAAATTTGCATACTACTACTATTGCATGTTATACTTTTTCCTAGGGGACATTATTGTTATCCCTTGGTTTGTGGTAAGGGTTCATTCCCTTCTAAAAAAAAATATTAAAAAGGAGAATAGTACTACTAGAAAGAGTTCTCTTTCACGGCACAAGGTCCAACAAAAATTATGTTTGTTTAGTTTTATAGACATTTAGGAGTAGGGGCATGAGCTTATCATTTGTTATTAGTATATGTACCCATGACACACAGACACATACACACATACAGTCCTGACGCATAGAACAGCACACACATCGCCCACCCTCTGACAACTCACCCTTACATCTCCACAGATAAACAGATAAGCTCTGCTCTTGGGGACAGATATACAGATCATACCATCAGTCCACACAAACATGCACTTCACGTATACCATTAGCATTATTCACATTATACTGACCCACCCACACACCCACTCACAAGTCCCTTGCTACCATACTGAGACATATTTAATATGGTTGTTTCAACCGAGTCCCCCATCAGGACATGCCTGAGTCTGCAAATGGAAGAAAGCCAAAATATGCCATTGTGCCTCACTGTGGGCTTTTCAACTTGCTTATTTTCTATTTAATGCATTTGTATACCACTTTCATTGTCATAAGGTCATTCGTAGTGGTGAACAAAGCCAACATACCATGACAATAAAAGCAGAAATAAAACATCAAAGAAGCAGAAACATAAAAATCCCATTGCATCAGCCACTGAGGTCCATATTAATTATAGAACAACACAAATTAAAAAAAAAATTTCAGCTATATCCTCTCCACTCTATGCCTAAACAATAACTAACACTTTTAAAGGTTCCTGTCCTAGGCACCTTAAAACCTCTCCATACCCCTGCTTGTCAGGCCAGCACCCCCCCCCCCCACACACACACTTATTTCTCTTTGCTCTCCCCTCACCAGCTCGTTCTTTCTGAAGCAGTGGGCCATCTAGAACTAGTGGGGTGTCAGCAGAGGAATGGCCAGCTATAGATACACGGGCTGGCTCAAGAGGATTGTTGCAGAGAGACAGGCAATCCAAAAGAAGGTTAGGCAACAGAGATAAGAAGGAATGAAACAAAACTAGAACCATGATACTGTAGCACAAGAAACAGCTCAGTAAGAATAATCTGCCCCAAGGAATCTTTGGCATGAAATGTGCTATGATTGAATGAGAATTATTAAGCAAACACTAGGCTTTTGAAAAATAAATTATGGACTGGCAGGAGCTCAATGGCAATAAGGGCCATTAATCATGCTTGGGAGGCCCAGAAGTTTCTTTCTGCTCCTTTGAGTTTCGAGCTTATTCATGTCAAGAGTTGGGAGAGGGGACTTAGAACCGTCATTGGCAAATACTTAGGAATTTTTCCTCTATTTTATATCCTCTTACCAATTCACATGGCCCATTTAAATGATTAATAATATTTTGGCACTCATTTTGGCTTAGTAACATTTCTTGACTGCGGATCAAGCACCAGGTCTCCTTCTGGAGCCCTGAGCCCTAAATCCAGACACCAAGGACTCTGAGCGTTGCCTCTATAATATCCCCAGCTCCAGTTGACCTAAGCAGTGGGAAACCGAAAGCCTGACCGGGAATCAAACTCAGGCCCTTACCTGTAAAAGTGCTGGATTTTACACAATTGGATATCTAGGAAGAGTTAATTATACAGCAAAGCAAGACAAAACTACTTTTTAAAAAATGTTGATGTGGTTTTGAACACCAGAGAGGTAAACACAATTGCCCTCTTAATCAGTGGTGTCAACCCCAGGTCCAAATGAACAGTTGGCTGACTTTACGCTTGTGTTGGGCACTTGGGCAAGTACAAAGGCCAATGTCCAGATTTTAAAGTATATGTGCACTGCCTTTGTAAAATTGAAAGTGCATGCATACTTTTGTGGCTCCCCTTGGAAACTATGCCTGCTGTGGTATCTACTTGTGTAATATCGGCATTCAAAAATAGCTATTTGCATGCGTTCATCATTCATACATGTAAATGCCACTATTTAAGCCGGTAAAGCCATTGAACTCTTCTAAAATGACTTCTAAAATATAATCCCATGAAATGAAAGTGCCAGGACTGCCAAGTCATTCAAAGGAGACAACCTTTTTATTGTTTATTTCAGATACGTACAAGTGAATGGATGTCAGATAAGGATGTGCAAAGGGCAAATATTCTGAGTTCATTTGGGCTTTTTTTCCTAATTTTCATTTTTTTTCAGCTTCCCAAATTAATTTTAATAAAATGTTTTTAACTTGCATTCAAACTTTTTAAAGCATGCTAATCAACATAATGCATGTTAATTCATAGGTTACATACACTAAAGGGCCCTACAGTATGTACTAAAGTGCTTTGCAAAAGTGTATATCGTGCCAAAATAGCACAAAACACATGGAAATGCATAAAAATGCCAAAGTGCAGGTGGTTTTTGCCCAACAGGGCATGTGTACTAAAAAGAGCACCAGTAGCCCATGGTTGGACCGCAAAACCAGCACAGGGGTATGTAGCTGTTCTCCTGGCATCGGTGCTTTGCTAATGCATGTCACCGCAGTAATCCGACACGTGGGTGCACCTAACAGTACCCACTGAGGTGGCATTAAGTGCACCTGTACAAACAACAATAATCATGGTTAGCGTGCACCAATCTCACCTGTGCTGTGATGCATTGTCAATGCCCATGTTTCACCTCTCAACCCATCCTGTCTCCTCCCTTCGCACCCAGACCTGTTGGAGTGGGACTTTTAGCACAACGTGCTTACCATGCTTACAATGTTAGCAGTTAGTGTGATTTAGTAAACATGCCCCAAAGTGCAGTTTTCTAAAGTCATTTTGCAAAAATACACTTTGCAGTACTAAGCTTTCATGCAAAGGATATCTTGGGTGAAAATGTGTTGCTGTGATGCAAAATCATGCAAAGCTGCTCAATAATACAAAAATGGGAGCATGAGCACACTAAAAAGGCTTTGCAGGCCTGTTTTCCCTTTAGAAATAATGACAACTCAATATCTGTAGTTGTTTTTCTAGAACTGGTTGAGAAAAAAATTCTCCTTTGCATCATGATGGCAGCACAGATTTAAAGGGTCCACCAGCCTGAATTTAGAGGCCCCGTTAGATTCCTTCTCCAATGTGGGTGTGCACTAGAAAAAGTTCCCTGAAACGCTCACTTCAGAAGTACTGTGAGACAATCGCCAGAGGTCAGCAGCCACCATTTTAAACATGATAGCCACAAGAGCAAGAGCAAGTGGGGAATGGCTCCTGCCCCATCATCCTCCAGAACTCCTAGGAGGCAACGAGGAAGAATGGGATGTCAAGCCAGGCTGGGGCAAATAGATTCCCAACTACGTAAGGGATTTTGGAGAGAAGAGATCTATTCTTCATTTTAGTCCCTTGTCAGGGCTATGAGAGTGAGAAGAGGAAAACCTTCTGTTTCTGCCATCATGTGAAATAGGCTTTGTGCTTAGAGTATGCACCTTTCCAGTTGTTTGGCCTGTAGGAATTTCTAGGTAGTTGAAGTTTCAATTCAGTTAAGACACAGAAATTAAAATTATGTGATTTCTAATTGTTGCTAGAAAACATCACGCTGGATATTTAGATCAAAGCAAAATGGACATTAAGAAAGTAATTTTAGAAAGTCCTGTATAGTTAATACATGTTTTTCTGTGCACATTTCATGCCTATTTTATAAACGTAATCGGTATGTACTTGATTTTATAAAATACAGGTGTAAATGGGTGAAAATTAACTTAAGGTGCAATCACTGACACCAGCTGGTGTAAATGCTTGCAGCTCGATTTTTCAAGAATGAGTGTATTAGTATTTTAGACACGGCTGGCCCATCCTTTGTGCGAAAATGTTGTTTGCACAGGGCCCCGCGCTTCAGTGGGTCCCGCGCCAACAACATCCCGCATTGAATGGCAGGCAGGGCGGCTTTAGAGGGAGCCAGAGAGGCCCCAGCTTACCTCTAACAGCTGCCGAAGTGAAGCGCTTCTTTTTCCTTCTCTTCGGCAGCTGTACTGAAGTTTAGAACGCTGCTGCGCTGAGCGCTGAGAAAGAGGAAGTCCCCTTTGACCTCAGCCTTGCAGCATTCTAAACTTCAGTACAACTTCCGAAATGAAGAAAAAAGACACGCTTCATTTCGGCAGCTGTTAAAGGTGAGCTGGGACCTCTCCTGCTCCCTTTAAAGCATTTTAGATAGCCATGGGGGCTTGGACTGGAAATGGGCTGTGGGGGCAGAGGGGGAGCTAGGACTGGAAATGGACTGAGTGGAGGGGGGCTTGAACTGGAAATAGCTGATGGGGAGGGGTCTTGGACTGGAATTGGGCTGTGGGGGGGGGAGCTAGGACTGGAAATGGGCTGATGGAGGGGCTAGGATAGGACTGGAAATGGGCTTTTGGGGGGCTAGGATTGGAAATGGGCTGTGGGGGGGGACTTGGATTGAAATGGACTCATTGACGGGGGCTAGGACTGGAAATAGGATCATAGGGGGGCTTGGATTGGAAATGGGCTGAGTGGGGGGGGGGAGCTAGGACTGGAAATGGGCTGAATGGGGGGGGAACTAGGACAGGAAATGGGCTGATGGTGGGGCTAGGAAAGTATTGGAAATGGGCTGATGGTGGGCTGGGATTGGAAATGAGCTGATGGAGGGGCTAGGATAGGACTGGAAATGGGCTGATAAGGGGCTAGGGTTGGAAATGGGCTGATGGGAGGGGGGCTTTGATAGGACTGGAAATGGATGGGGGAGCTAGGATAGGACTGGAAATGGGCTGAAGGTGGGGCTAGGATAGGGCTGGAAATGGGCTGATGGGGAGCTTGGATTGGAAATGGGCTGATGGTGGGGCTAGGATAGGACTGGAAATGGGCTGATGGGGGCTAGGATTGGAAATGGGCTGATGTGGGGACTAGAAGGGAGCGAATGCTGGGTGAGGCTGGAACTAGAAGGGAGCTGATGTTGGGGGAGGACTAGAATGGGATTGAGCTGGGAGAGTGAAATGGAGAGAGGAAAATATTTTGTGTGGGAGGGAAGAAAAATCTATGATTGGCTGGGTATTGGGAGAGTAAGTGGGGATTGAGGATGGAGGGGTAAAATTTGAGTGGATGAAAAAGGAATAAAGAAAGAGATGGAGGAAATAGTAAAATGGGAAGATCAGTATGTTAAAGCAGATGTAGAGAGAGAATGGAAAAAACTAGAAGAGAGAAGAAAGGACAAATGGACAGCAGAGAATGGAGAGATAGCAGAAGACAAGAAGAAACCAGAAGAAAGTGACTGGAGCAATTGCAACTGAAAAATAAAATTGCACAAACAACAAAAGGTAGAAAAATACTTTTTTATTTTGAATTTATTTACTGGAATATGTCAGTTCTGGGAAATGTGCGTCTTTAACATCTGCATTTTGTTTAGTACAAATGGAAATTAATTTATAGTTTTATTTCCGCACTGTTGTAAATTCCAAGTTTGGCTTTTGGGGTTCCCAGTTTAATTATTGTCTTCCTATTTCTAAATTGTGATCCCTTGTTCTTTGTTTGGTGCTGGTCTATGTTCCGATGGTGTAATCGAGCTGAGGTATTCTGTTTATGTAGTTTATATTTGATAGTGCCACTTGTTCTCTTTCCCCCTTAGGAGGTGTATTGGTATTTTCTGAGATGTATTGGTTTAATATTTGCAGTGTTGCCTTTTGATAGGTAGGGTATGGTGCTTTGAGTCCTGGTACTACTGTTACGATAGGGTTTGCTATGGGTTTTAAATGGGCATTGTTTATAGTAGTTCCTAATGTGCCTTGTGGTTGGCACTGGATTATAGTAATGTAGAAATCTTTGTCTTTCTTTATCCATACACTCATAAAGAGGCATGTTTACTAAAAGTTAGTGTATGGTAACATTACGCAAATATGTATGCAAATGAGGCCCCCTTATGCAAATGAGGCCCCGCACAGTGTCTCTGCACATGGCACCGCACCCCCTTTGGGCCGCCCCTGATTTTAGAATTAATCATGTACTTGTGTCCTCCACTAATGCAGATACCCACAGTGAAAGTACACACTGTTGGACTGATGTGATGCTTTTAATATCAAGACCAGCTAAAGTGCATGCTTAGCTACCCATTAACGTGTGTAAATCACTAAAATACTGTGATTTACACATGTACATGGTGCATAACTTGATGTGAATCCTTATAAAATTACCCTAAGTGTGTTTGCAAAAATTTCTAAGGCCTCAGCCTCTGGAATTCAAAAAAGCGTAAATGAGCGGAAAATATATTTGAGAGCAGTGGTTCCTAACCTGTGGTCTGCAGATTCCTGGGGTTCCGTGATAGTATTACACAGGGAGCCACAGGACTCAGAAAAGATGAAAACGCCCCCCCCCCCCCAGAACATATGGGATTAGCTGTGGGGAAAAAAGAGATTGATAGGGAATGGTTAGAGAGAGAGAGAGAGAAACCTGAAGGAATTAGCGGTGGGGGGGGGGGGGGGGGTGAAAGAGAGACGACTGATGGAGAGAGGAAGGGGAAGGAGATAGTGCTAATGGGGACTGGCTTAATGCTGAAGGGAGGACATCCAGAAAGAGTGGTGGGGATGAACTGGCGATCCCTGACGTTTTTGGAGGTTAATAAAGGTCCATGCAACCAAAAAGGTTGGGAACCTCTGTTTCAGATGTCTTTGTCCTTTCTGGTACACATTTGTGTAAATGTCCAGCAAATCTTGTTTTGAAATTGAAAAAAATATTAGAATTGTATCATGAAAAAGCCCATGTAGATCATGCTGACATCAGCCATGGAAGGGTCATGTTTCAGTAACTTATCTTTCAATTTTCAGGAAAGTGAGAGAGATTTCAATGTAGAGTATCTGAGTATATGTTCTGTACAGAGGTAATTTAATTCAGACTTCACATTGTTACCTGGCATTAGCAGAATACCTGTGAAGTCCTACTGTTCCAGGAAAAGTGATAAAAATAAAACATTTCTTGAATCAACTTTTTGGCACCAGAATTGGCTTTCATCAGGATATGCAGGTTACGGCATGTTACTTAAGTTTCTAGGTCCTATTTCAGATCTTTCAGTTAACTAGATAATGACATCTTCTCAGACCTTTAGTCAATGGAAAAAACCCAAGGGTTCAATTCACTAAATGATTTACAATTTTCTGGTAGTCGTGTAAGTGGATGATATAAGTGCTTTGACTATGGCCTTTTGAAACGAGATCTGTGTTTTCAGTCTTCTTCCCTCTTCCCTTCCTCCTCCCCAGGTTAACTCACTGGAACAGGCCATGCAGGATGCTCTGGTGATGGATCGTGTGGATTTTGTGAAATTGTTAATAGAGTATGGTGTAAATATGCATCGCTTCCTTACCATCAGCCGTCTGGAGGAGCTCTACAATACTGTTAGTACTTGAAAACTACTAAGAAATGACATAGTTACAACCAAGTTCTTGGTGTAGGGAATTATCAGTCAGTTTAGAGAGTATTTTCCAGTCCTTTTGGTATGCACTCTTTTGATATGCACTTTTTGATATCTGTGAGCACTGCATACACCTTGTAGCGCTATACAAATGATTAGTAGTAGAATATGCATAAATACAAGGAACTGGTGATATTCATTACTATTCTGCCTATTCCTGTGCTGACCTCATTACATCATAATGCTTTGCAGCATTTCACAAGTGCTGAAGATCATATAGTGGGTAATTTTTATAAAGGGGTTTTCATGCATAAAGGCCTTTTCATTTACCCTTGTAAAAAGGCTTTTATAAAATTACCCCAGGGGTTATGCACATAAAATTATGCATGACGCTAAAAGTATGTAGTTTTACATAACCCACACTTCCATATCGTCCTGCTAGACCAGTCCAGACAAGTGAGTTGTGTTCCCCTATTAGCATATTGGTAAAGACAAAGAACCAATGAATAGTCCAGTTTTCAATGACATCTTTCTCATGCCTCTTTTCACCTCAGCCACCAGAGACCCCTTCAGTATTTCTTTGTCTCCAGCAGATGGTGGCTGCATGTTCTCCTTTCTGAAGAAAATTCTGAAAATTTGAGAGGAAAAGATTGATTTAAAATGCTCATGAACAACAGCCTGTGGATTGTTCTCTCACTAGAGTGTGACATGGAAGGCTCCACTAGACTGCAGTCTTTTCGGTAGCCATAGGAGAAGGGAAAATTGGTTGAGCTGCACACTGTTATCCTGGATAAGAGCCTGTTGAGCAGTCAGAAATTAGAAAGATTTGGAAGGATCTGGAAGAGTACAGTTACCTCACACAACCTCTACATCCCCTCCCTCCTCCTCTGTTCCCTCCGCTCTCTCCCAAAGATTGCAGAAAGCTCGCGGACAGATCTGCCTGCTAGCCACCTTAAACGTAGTGCTGCAAAGCCAGAGAAACAATTCTTGGGGAGTAGAGCTGAGTCTAGCACAAGTTTTCTGCCTGGGGCTCTCAGGGGGTGAGTACTAAGACTTGACCTCATCATTGTTCTTGTTGGGGGGCTCCTGATTCCCTCTTTGTGGGATGCAATTCGTGGTGGACCACTGGCGACCGTCGGCGCGGTGTGGGGGGGGGGGGGTTCACCATTTTCTGCATGCTTTAGTAGAGTTTTTATCTATTGTGCACCTGGCAGTCACGCGGTCCTAACACACATTCCACCCAAGTGGCTCCAATGCGTGTTGCTCAAAAAAAGGGCAGTTAATGCGTGCCACAGTAAATGTGCAATTACCACGTGCATTCAGGCTGCTGTGACCTTAGCACACTCTGTTGTGATACTTGCCTTAACTCTATCTTCTTCCAGGAAACATTGTTTGACCTGTAGCAAGTGATCTGTAGCAACAATTAGAAATCTGTGTCTTAACTGAATTGATACTTCAACTAGCTAGAAAATTCCTACAGGCAAAACAACTGGAAAGGTGCCTATTTCACATGATGGCAGAAACAGGTTTCCCTCCTCACACTCTCCTAGCCCTGACAAGGGGCTAAACTGCAGAATAGATCTCTTCCCTCCAAAATCCCTTATGTAGTTGAGAATCTGTTTGCCCCAGCCTAGCTTGCCATCCCATTCTTCCTCTTTGCCTCCTATGAATTCTGGAGGGTGATGGGAGCAGGAGCCATTCATCTTCAGATTCTGGACTCTGCTCTTCCTGTATTGCAGCCTCTGAGTCGACCCTGGAAGGCCTACTCCCCTTCTCTCAGCCTGGCCTATTAGCCTGGCCTTGCCTTCCTCGGGGCAAGAGATGACAGATGGCACTGTGGGTAAGGATATCCAGCCTACCGGAGGATCTGGTGTCTGGGGCCGTGAGCCGCTCTTCATCCTCTAGGGAATCTGTGGCAGCGATGTCCCTTGGTGTTGGGGAGTTGTTTCTGCGCAGTGAGCTTCTGGACTCTGGATTGTCCTCCCCAGAAATCTTTTCCTTTTTTACAGCAGGCCTGGTCCTTCTGGCATGGAAATACAGACCCTCTGGCCGCTGGGTGTCCCTGGATGCAGTTTAGTGGGGTCAGGCTGAGAGTGCAAGCCCTGTTCAACTGCCTTTGGCTAAGCTCCCCGACAAGAGGCATCCCCTGGAGATGGGAGTCATCTTAGACAGGATTTAGATTTAGACTGTGACTTGGATTCAGATGTCCTGGTGTTGGGCTCTGATGTGGATGAGAAAGTGCCCTTGCCTTCCGAGTACTGTTTTGAGGCTGGAGTGATACACCTATTCTGGAAGGAGGAGTGGGCAACATTTATTTATTTAGCTGTATTTATATCCCACTTTTCACCGGGTCAAAGCGGTCAATTGGGGGATACATTTAACACGAGGGGATATGAGACACATACACTAATACTTACAGGGAACATGGGCAGTGGAGGGTTAAGTGGCTTGCCCAAGACCACAAGGAGTGCCTATAGGACTAGAAATCCCAGTCCCTCCGGCCTGAGATTGCTGTCCCCAGGTGGGACTTGAACCCCCGGCCCTCCGGCCTGAAGTACCTTGTCCTAACCACTAGACCACTCCTCCCTCATTGACTGATTGATTGCCAGGGGCTCATCTGTCTTGAACTTGGCAGATGCTCCAGGAATGGAGCAGGAGCCAAAGCTGTACCTGCTTCTACAAGGGGGTGCGGAAATCCACTACTATCTTCCCGTTCTCAGAGGTAATCAAGGATATGATCAGGTTGGAGTGGGATTCTCCCTGATCCCTGCCTCGGTAATTAAGAATGTGTAAGAAGATGTTCAGATCATATTACACCAATCCTTAAAGATCTGCATTGGCTTCCATTAATGAGTAGAATAAAATATAAAGTAATAATTACCACTTTCAAGCTACACCATAACATCTCACCCTCATTCCTCACATCTAAGATTCACACTCAAGCAGAGACCAGGAGCAGAAGAAACAGCAATCTAAACACACTTGCAATACCATCATCAATCCATAGAACAAAACAAGTAAACAGCAAAAGAGCTGTCACTTACACTGCTAGCAAATTATGGAACCTTCTGTCAGTCCACATCAGGTCTATCAAAGACCTCCAAACATTTAGGAAAGAACTAAAGACACTACTGTTTACAGAATACTAAAACAGTGCTCAAAATGCTGCCCGTTCACCCATGTCCCACAACTAATCTAAATGTATATAGTTGATGTTATATATATTATCAATAGCTCCCTATATAATAGCTCCAGATCCAGGCAGCTACTTTGTATATAGTTTAATATTTTCTATGGTTCTTTTTAATTGTTCTCTGTAACTGGTTTGTTCAATGTAAACTACCCCTGATCTCTGGAAGGGGTGGTATATAAAGACTGTATAAATAAATAAATAAATTTACATTGTCCTGGAGAAGGAGTGCTTGATATGGTTTGATATTCCCAAGGTGGATGTGCAGGACACAGCAGTTACTAAGCGGACTACCATCCCTGTGGAAGGTGACTTGGCCTTAAAGGATCCTCTGGACTGAAAGGTGGATGCCTTGTTGAGGAGCCTGTTTGCAATGGCAACAGCTGTCCTTCAGTTGTTCAGTATGTGTGAGCCTGACTTCGCGAGCCCTGCTTCAGTGGATTCAGCCTCTTCTGCTGGATGATGCTCCCCTTTTGGAGTCGGCTGCAACCTTCCTTTCTGATGCCATGTATGACCTAGTACGTTTGGCATCCAGGGACAGTGCTCTATCTACTGTGCCGTGAAGATGGATCTGGCTCCAGCACTGGGCAGTGGATTCCACTTCCAAAGCCCCGCTGGCTCAACTGGCCTTTAAAGGGAAGCTTCTGTTTAGAGCTGATTTGGAGAAGCTGTGAAGGAACTGGGCGAGACAACGTCTTACTGCCTTCTAGAAGACAGTTCCAAGGGGCCTATGAAGTGGGCAGGAGCCCCTTTCTCATCAGTCTCCACCCATCCACCACAGACACACTGGCAGGACTCCTGGGGATCTTGGGACTTTCATCGTTACTGAACTGGAAAGCCTTTCTTCTCCTCTGCTTCAAGCTCACTCTGTCCTTTTGTGGGACCCTTGGGCCCAAGGACTTGGTCTCCTCCACAGGTGGACCCTCCCAGATTGTGCAATGAAGGCTTGAGGGCCCATTCCCCAGTTTATCCAGTTGGACATAGAATTCACCTTTTCTTTCAGGAATGGGCCTGGGTCACCAAGGATCATTGGGTGCTAGATACCATTCAGTTCGGCTGTGCACTGGAATGCTAGGAGCTGATTCCGGATGCTTTTGTCATTTCCTCTTATGGGTCTGTAGTCAAAAGTGCCATGGTGCAGTCCATCTTGTGCAAGTTGCTGCTTCTAAGGGCCATAGTGCCCGTTCCCCTGGACGAGCAAGGCAAGGGCAGATACGTCATCTATTTTGTGGTGCCCAAAAAGGACAGTTCCTTCCAGCTCATTCTGGACCTTAAGGGGATGAATGATCACTTGCGCACCCTGCGCTTCCGAATGGAAACCTTGCGCTCCATAATCCGAACGGTGCGCTGAGGAGAGTTTTTGGCTTCTGTGGATCTGGTCAAGGCATATTTTCACATCCCAATCCAGGAAGATCAGCAGAAGTATTTGCGTTCTGCCATGCTTAGCTCTCACTATCAGTTTGCTGCTTTCCCCTTCCGGGCTATCCACCACCCCAAGGACCTTCTCCAAAGTCATGCTGGTGGTGGCTGTGGTGCTGTGGCACCAAGGGATCTGTGTCCATTCATATCTGGATGACTGGTTCATCCAGGATCATTCCCTTTCAGAAGCACCTTGGGTGGTATCACAAGTGGTGTCCTTTTTGGAAAACCTCGGTTGAGTGATCAATTGGGGAAAGAGCCAGCTGCTAGCTTCCCAGTCTCTGGAGTTTCTGGGAGCATGTTTTGACATTGAGTGGTCAGAGTTATCTCCATGAACAAGCAGGAATGTAGTCTTCACATATGGGTGATGTCGGTACCGACACAGCCTGCACGGGAATGCTCCCCAGCGTCCAATAGGAAAGCCTTTGGGAGCATCCCACTGTGCCTGCGTGTCTGCCTTCGTGCCTTTCCAGCTCTCCCTCCTCAGTTCATAGTTTTTCGCAGAGCCGACAGGGAGCAATTCTCATCACCGCAGAAAATTCCTGTTTTTTCATATTTTTGTGGTTCGCGTCTGCCTTTCCGTCGACACTGGTACTGACCTCTGTCTGTCCTTTCTTTCTCTAAAAAAAAAAAAAAAAATCTGGGAAGAAAAGAATTTCTTCTTTTCTTCAGGCGCATCAACGCCATCTTAGGCCTAGGCGTTCCTTTTTGTCAGGCACAATGGAAAAACCATCTAGTGGTTTTCAGAAGTGCTCTAAGGGGATTGTTTACAATGCCACAGTAGCGGCTTCCGCCCGATATTGGAGCCGCAGCCCCATTGAATTCAATGGGGCCACGGCTTCGATATCGAGTGGAAGCCGCTACTGCGGCCTTGTAAACAAGCCCCTTAGTGTGACAGTACTATCTCAGCCACAGACACCCATGACTGGTGTTTAAAATGCTTAGAGCCTGATCATCAGCCATCAGAATGTCCTCTCTATAGAAAGATGATGAAGAGAGGCCTACAAAATCGAGCTGCAAAGCTGGGCACCCTCTTTGCCTCCGATGCTGTCTGTTTAGCATCGACATCTTTGAGAGCTTCATCTTCCTCACAAGGATCTCAGGTATCGAAAACTAAGTCTTCATCAAAGGCTGGCCATCCCCTGAAGGTTAGATCTCCTTCTAAGCATCGAGATATACCGGGCGTTGCCCAGGAGGGGGGACACACCGGCCAAACAACCCCGGGGGGGAGGACCTTCCCTCCAAAGCTTTAGTGGGATCCCAGGATGCTCCTGAAGCCTCTGTCTCCGGAGAGCTCCTGGTGGCATGCTCAGGGATCGTGGCCCGCAATTTGGGTACCAGTACCCAGGCATAGACAAGCTCCATGGATCAATGTATCCTTGCCATCGAGTGGAGCTTAGTGGCCTTACTGGTGGCCTCAGTTCTAGTATAAATCTTAGAGTTGGTTCCGCAGGCGTCGGTACCTGCTTTGGTACCGATACAACCTGCATCGACTTTATTGCCGCTTTCCATGCTACCGCCTATGCTGGCCCTCAAATCCATTTCCAGTACCGAGGTTCCGACCACACAAGTTCCAGGTACCGGCTTCGACCGGTACCAAGTTCGTACGGAGCGGGAACACCCTCCCCACCGATACTTTGCATCTTCGGATTCTAATTCATCGGTTGATGAATCGGCCGATACTCGAGACATGTGGACTCTACTGGAGGACTCATCTCCGTCCCCACAATGCTGCATGTCTCCACCAGAGGACATGTCTTTCCAAGACTTTATTTGTGGTGTTGCTAGGGGCCTGTCCATAACAGTGACATCGGAGAAAGAGCCTAGGGCCGAAGAATTGGAAATTTTTCAATACCCGATAGCTCCAAAGGAGCAGTTACCTTCCCTATCCATCAGATACTTCATGACCTCATGCTTCGTATGTGGGAGACACCTCTAACTATTTCTCCCCATACGCGATGACTCAATACCATGTACAGGGTACTGGAGTGCCCTGGTTTTCAAAAGACACAATTGCCACACCATTCCAAGGTAGTGGAATCATCAATGCATTGGATCAAGAGGACGAAAACACATGCCTCAAATCCTCAGGGTAGGGAATCGAGAACCCTCAATGCTTTTGGTCGACGACGTTTTCAGGCCTCCATGCTATCAGCCAGAATTAGTTCCCACATACTCTATATGGGTATGTTCCTTAGAGAGGTGGCTAAAGATTTGGAGTTAGACTCCTCTTCTCCCCAATAACAAGAGGGTGGATTATCTCACCCTTGTGAAGCATGCTCAGAATGTTTCAAAGTTTAACAGAGCAACTTTTGATTGCTTTGAGTGCATCAGCAGGACTTCATCTATCTGCATCAGTGCATGAAGGATTGTTTGGCTCCAAGCATTGGATCTTGAACAATGGGTTCAAGATAAGCTGAGTACTTTCCCTTGCACCAGTGAAAACCTCTTTGGCAAGGATTGGCAAAACAAAGCCTCTCAGTTGGAGTCTGATAACACTACCCTAAATAGGCTCTCTAGATCTATGGCCAACCCAGCTAAGAAGAAAGCAGCAAGGAAAACCTTCTTCAATAAAAAGTACTATCCTCTTTATACCCCTGCTGTTCAGTGTCAACATCATTCTCCTCAGAAGGGGCAACAACCTCCAAAACAGCAAAAGAAGGCTCAGACTCCCAAGTCTGTCACTTCAGCAGACTCATTCTGCTCCAAGTTTTTGACTCCTTTCTAGAGAAGATAGCTGTCCTGCCTCTGGAGAATCCCGACCCTACCCACATTCCCGGCAGACACTGTACTATTGTGGATCAGGAACTGGTTAAAAGATAGAAAGCAGAGGGTAGGGCTAAATGGCCAATTTTCCCAATGGAGAAAGGTGAATAGTAGAGTACCCCAGAGATCTGTGCTGGGTCCGTTGCTTTTTGACATATTCATAAATGACCTGAA
The DNA here is from genome assembly GCA_033557465.1 of Ichthyophis bannanicus. NCBI lineage: Eukaryota > Metazoa > Chordata > Amphibia > Gymnophiona > Ichthyophiidae > Ichthyophis > Ichthyophis bannanicus. The sequence continues at coordinate 593,756,816 of CM066032.1, forward strand.
AAACGGAATGACGAGTGAGGTAATCAAATTTGCAGATGACACAAAACTATTTAAAGTTGTTAAAAACCCATGAGGATTATGGAAAATTGCAAGAGGGTCTTGATAAATTGGAAGACTGGGCATCCAAATGGCAGATGAAATTTAATGTGGATAAGTGCAAAGTTATGCACCTAGGAAAGAACAACCCAAACTATGGTTACACGATGCAAGGTTCCACATTAGGAACCCCCACACAGGAAAAAAGATTTAGGCATCATCATGGATAACATTTTAAAACCCTTCCCCCAGTGTGCAGCGGTGGGCAAGAAAGCAAATAGAATGCTAGGTATCATAAGGAAAGGAATGGAAAATAAAACAAAGGCTATTATCACGCCTCTCTATCGTTCCATGGTGCAACCGCACCTTGAATATTGTGTGCAATTCGGGTCGCTGTATCTTAAAAAGGATATAGCATTATTAGAAAAGGTACAGAGAAGAGCCACCAAAATGGTAAAGGGGATGGAAGGATACTCCTATGAAGAGAGGCTAAAAAGGTTAGGGCTCTTCAACCTGGAAAATAGACTGCTGAGGGGAAATATGATAGAAGTCTATAAATTAATGAATGGAGTGGAACGGGTAAACATAGATCGACCATTTACGTCATCAGAATATAAAAAGACTAGGGGACATGCAATGAAGCTACAGGGTAACCTATTTAAAACTAATAAGAGAAAATATTTTTTCACTCAACGTGTAATCAAACTCTGGAATTTGTTACCGGAGGATGTAGTAAAAGCTGTTAGTGTAACTGGGTTTAAAAAAGATATGGACAAGTTCCTGGAGGGAAGGTCCATAAACCATTATTAAAAGGGACTCAGGATATCACTGCTTGACCCAATACAAGCATTGAGGGACCTGTGTCTTTTGGGGAGACTGCTAGGTACATATGACCTAGATTGGCCACTGTTGGAAACAGGATATTGGGCTTGATGGACCTTGGTCTAAGCCAGTATGGCATATCCTATGTTCTTATGGGGCATCACAAGCCTAAAGGGCCCAAAGCTCAACCACCATCATCACCCCAACCCGCTCAGGGATTTGACGCCGAAGACATAGCCTCTCGCCCCCTGACAGCACTCTCGTCTGTGGGGAGACGCCTGTCCCTTTTAGCCCCTCAATGGGTGTCGATCACGTTGGACACCTGGATCCTAAGGGTGGTCTGGGACAGTTATTGTGTTCACCTATACAGGCTCCCTCCTCCCCAGTGGAGCCTTCTTGGCTTCCCTCACACCAGGTTTGCTTGCAACAAGATCTAACCAACCTCCTCGGCCAATGGGCGGTCAAAAAGGTACTGCTGCACCTCCGAGGTCGAGGTTCTACTCCAGATACTTCCTCGTTCTGAAGAAGACGAGGGACCTAAACCCAATCCTCGATCTTAGAAACCTAAACAAGTTTCTGGTGCGAAGAAGTTCAAAATGCTATCTCTTGGAGTCCTACTGCCCTTCCTCCAGCAGGGCGATTGACTATGCTCTTTGGACCTCAGGGATGCTTACGCCCACATTTTGGTCCACCCCCCAGCACAGGCAGGGTGCAGGGAGAGCACTACCAATACAGAGTGCTCCCCTTCGGGCTCACTTTTGCCCCTTGGGTCTTCACCAAGTGCCTTTCCATGGCCACCACCTACCTTTGGCTGCAGGGCATACTCGTTTTCCCTTACCTAGATGACTGGCTCATCACAGGGGCATCGGCCGGGGAAGCCCACCTTGCGGCATCGCGCATGATCCTCCTCCTCAAATGCCTTGGCTTCCTGATCAATTATTCCAAGTCCCACCTTGAACCGGTGCAGACCTTGGAGTTCATCAGCACACTCCTTGATACGGAGCGGGTGACCATCTTCCTGCCCTGGGACTGTGCGGATCGTCTCCACGCCCTGGCGGCCAAGGTCCAAGGCAGGGCTTGGATTCCAGCGCGAGCCATGTTGCGCCTCCTGGGGCACATAACCTCCACCGTCCATGTTGTTCCCTACGCCTGAATGCACAATGGAGCCAGGCCTCTGGCCACATCTGGGACCCTGTCTGGGTCTCCTGCAGTCTTTACACCTCCCTGGATTGGTGGCAGGATCCCCAAAGCCTTCTTCGAGGAATGCCCTTCTGGGCCCCACAGCACAAGCTCGTCCTGACGATGAATGCCTCCCTGCTGGGTTGGGGAGCCTTCTGCGGCGACCTATGCACCCAGGGACAGTGGTCGCCCAAAGAATCCCAGCAGCAGATCAATCTTCTCAAGCTTTGGGCGGTCCGGTGGGCCCCGAGGGCCTTCGAGTACCATCTGAGGGGAAAGTCGGTGCTCGTGCAAACCGACAACAGGGTAGCCATGTTCTACATAAACAAGGAGGGGGGAACAGGTTCCCGCACCCTCTTTTTGGAGGTGGTCCTCCTTTGCCGTTTGCTGGGGCATGACCCTCAGAGCAGTCTATCTCCCGGGCTAGGAGAATGTCCTCGTGGACAAACTCAGCAGAATCCTCCGCCCACACGAGTGGCGCCTGGATCCAGAGGTGGCCAGCCTCTTATTCCATCCAGCCTGGTGAACGCGCAGCTTCCCTGCTTCTGCAGACCGGTTCCACACCCGAGCAGGGTGGGCCCAGATGTGTTCCTCTTGAATTGGACCTCCAGGCTTCATTACGCCTTCTCCCCAACTCCTCTCATTGTGAGGACCCTACACAATGTCCAGCAGGAGCGAGCTTCAATGATTCTCATTGTTCCTTCGTGGCCTCAACAGCCTTGGTTCCCACTTCTGATCCGGCTCTCGTCCGAGGCTCCAGTCCCCCTCGGCTGCGCCCCGAGCCTGCTAACAGGAGGAGAGACAGGTGCTACACCCGAACCTGGCCTCATTGTCCCTTACAACCTGGCAGCTGAACGGGTCTCCTTAGCCCCGCTGAACCTCCTGGGGGAGGTTGAGGAGGTCCCCCTCGTGTTGAGGAAGGACTCGACAAGGCGAGCCTATGCCTTTAAGTTGCGGCGTTTCTCGACCTGGTTCTCCAAGTTCCAGATCGACCCATTCTCCTACTCTCTCCAGTGTGTTCTCCAGTAGCTCCTCCACCTCTTGAAGGAGGGGCTGAAGTCCAACTCGGTCAGGGTACACCTGAGTGCCATCTCAGCTAACCACCTCCCCATCGAGGGTAAACCCTTCTTGGGGTAGCCCCTGGTCTCTTGCTTTATGCGGGGCCTCTTACTTTCCAAGCCTCCCATCTGGCCTCCTCCAGCAGAATGGGACCTGAACATCGTGCTCATGCAGCTTACGCAGCCGTCCTTTGAGCCGATAGCGACGTGCTCACTTCGGCACCTCTCCTGGAAGGTAGTCTTCCTGGTAGCTCTGACCTCGGCTCGGCAAGTCAGTGAACTCCAGGCCCTCATGGCTGAGGCTCCCTACACCATGTTCTATGGGAACAGGGTGGTCCTCCGTACCCACTCCAAGTTCCTACCGAAGGTTGTCTTGGATTTCCATCTAAATTAGGAGATAGTCTTGCTGCCTTCTTCCCAAGACCTCATGACAACTGGGCATCAGCAGTCTTACATACTTGGCGCATCACCGCACATGGTGTCTGGGCCAAGGCAGCTTCGGTGGCTTCACTGTGCTGAGTGCCTCTAATGGACATCTGCCAGGCTGTGACCTGGTCTTCAGCGAACACTTTCGCTTCGCACTACTGCCTGGAGAGCGAGTCCCGCTGGGACAGTGCCTTCGGCTAGGCTGTACTCCATAATCTGTTCGGGGTATAAGCAACTCCTGCCCTCCGACCCTTTTTCGGCAGCTACCGAGAGCTTTGCCCTGGGGACTCGAAGACTCAGGCTCCTTCGGACATTGGCTTCTGCTCACGGCCTTGCGGAGGCATTTTTGGGTTAAAGCTTTGGTAGCCTGTAGCTGGGGAGTTCCATAAGTGAGGACTGACTTCCTGCTTGTTCCT